>LR990107.1:14647228-17147228 GCA_905147225.2 Euproctis similis | reverse complement strand
CTTTTCCTTACCTCCAAATATACACAACAATCCCGTAAGTAACACTATGATTGCGAATAATCTGTTGGTCACATGCGGTGCTGAATTTACACAAGATCTGCGTTCAATACTCATTGTGATTTTAAACAAAAAAATGGTTGCCTGTAAAGTCGGTATACGGGCGAAAGTTTTACGTGACAACGACTTTGAGTGGTAAAATAATTTTAATGTGAATATTCATTCGTATAGTAGGAAGAAGGATGAAATAATAGTAACAATTTAAAACATTTATTTATACAAAGAATTATATTTAAAACATTAATTTATACAAAGAATCTCGCACTCAATTTCATATTAACAAAATTTTATTTTAACCTTTACACATACATACGTATTTATATACAAATATACATACAATAACTTGTCGCTCTGTCTCTCTCGCTCTTAGGCGGGCTAACTGTGCTCGAATGGAAGAGACGCGTGCCTCTCACTCGCTCTCATTGTGAGCGCATAACGTGAGCGGAGCGTAACGCAGTTTCTTGAAGTGTCACCCGGCAAACCAATTTATAAGACGTTGTCAGTTGTCACGTCAAAAAAATCAAAATTGCAATAACCAAATCACACAATTGTAAGTTTAATATGTACCGATTACCGATGCAGAATGCTGTATGGGAACGGGCGAACGGTCATAGCTCGTTCGTCTCGAGCGACACGACGCGGCCGTGATTCCCTATTCTATAAAATACTATAAATAAATAAATTTCACAGTAAAATATTATCTCGCCAGCCGGTGAATGATCTGTCCGAAATGAATACATATTTCAACCAAAAAGAATTTCTGTGAATGACTGTAGTTTTCCCTCCATTTCTGTGACAATGGTGACGTGGCCGTAATTATTTTTGTAATAATTACCGCTACTCTACTGGAGGCGTGCGTCATGTTTTTGTCGTGTAGAATTTAATCTTGTGTGACATTGTTTAAAATAAATTCGGTATTATTTTGAGACAAGAAGATCAGATACTATAGAAGTAGGCAGGGGTAGACAGCACTCACTCGTTTCGTTGACTTTCATAACTCTTTTCATGCACGCGCGTCGATTGTTTAGGCTCCTAACATCACATTCCTCCAGAACACGTTCTATTTTTCCATGGAATATGTGTCTTGGCCGTCCTCGACTCCTACATCCATCCGCTTTTGCATTGCATGTCTGCTTAGTAGTCAATCTTGCATCCTCCATTCTTTCTACATGTCTAAACCATCGGAGCATGCCCTTTCTTACTTTTACATCGACACTCTTTCAATCCGCTTCCTTCCTTACAACCTTGTTTTCCACGCGATCAGCGAGTCACTCCGCAGATTTTGCGTCTCATTTCGACCGCGTTTATTCTACTTTCGTGCACATTCTGCTATACCCAGCTCTCGCTTCAATAAGTTTAAATCATTATCCTGATTATGAAGGGTGTTAGTGTAGAATAAAATAATCATAGGGAAGTATGGTAAAGAAAAACTTTTTGTGCTGACTTCAAATGATGGAAACAGAGCAGGGAGATTATTAAAGATGAGTTCTAAATCAATTTTAATTAATTGTTAGCGTGTGGGGTCAAGAGTTGATAAGATGGTCTCGTGACACGTTCAATGTAATTCAGTTGGCAAGACGCCCGCTTAACATTATGATCATGGGTTCAAATCCCATCTATGTTAACTCTTTCTTATGTAAACCATGACAAAGACGAAATAATTCTTAACTTCGGATTTCACCTCTAACAGTGGTAGAGTCTTGCAGTTCGCTGCATGAATGGGCCGTCTCGACCGGTGAAATACCACGACATCTAGGAATATCGGCGTAAAGTGGCCTGTGCCGGGTTTCGTTCGTTGAGAGGCATCCGGATGCCCAATCCCCTTAACCGTTCCTTTCCCCTCCTACTCCCTTAAAGGCCGACAATGTACCAAGGTGTTCATGGGCGGTGAGCAGCTGTTTACCATCAGGTAACCAAATTGCTCGTTTGTCCTCCTATTTCATAAAAAAACTTGGGACTGCAACATTTTCGAACATTATTTTGTAACATACTCGTATATAGGTGTAACAATTGAACGAGTAGGTATATTACAGATTTGATAAGATTGATCAGTCTACAATGGCTCAGTTGGTCAGAGATACCACGGGCATTGACCAACAGCGCGAGAGCTACGCCACACCGGCAGTTAAGTGACTCATGTCGCGTTTCGTTCGGTAAGAGAGTTTTCTGGAAACCTAGCCCTTTCTCTCTATCAGTCTAGACCCACTTTCCTAACCTAAGTTAAAAGGCGGCAACGCAACTGTTACACATCAGTGTTACAAACTAACATGGGTGGCGATAGTAGCTTACCACTAGATGACATGCTTCCTCATCTCACGCTTTTGCTTAACATCAAACAGTATCCACCTACCTATCTATCATACACACAAACCCTGTCACATAACCAACGGCAGGAGGTACTTATGAACAATAAAAGAGGTTTCATAATTTTAATCAGCATTTATTGAAAATACATATAATTTTATATACGTGTTTAAATATGTGTGAATATGAATAACTCTCATTTTGTACCCAAGCGCTTCGTTAAGATAGAATAAAAAGAATAAACCGGAAGTACTCTTTATTTAACATTACAATTTCAGCAAGGTATGGCAGTATTTTTAGATTTATTGGCAAAATAATTTAGTCAAAGCCAACTGACAATTTTAAAAATTACGAATAAACTTTTCTTATGAGTTTAACTTTGTGCAGTTTATGTGAACAAATTCTACTGAATACTCTTATTATTTCGAAAATGGTATAACTTTATAATGTAATTATGACTTCATTAAATATATCTATTTAAAGATATATTTTTAAAATTGGAAATTGAAATTGTATATTTAAAACTGGAAATTGTTAATGCTTGTAGTGGCAAATAATTAAACCGAGTGAGTCTAAGATGAAAAAAAGTGTAAAATCATTTGTTCATATGTAACATCTTCATAAGTGTGGCGCCGGCTTAGAATACCGCCACTCCATTCCCGTGGGTGTCGTAAAAGGCGACTAATGGAAAAGCTAGAAGAATGGGCAGCAGCATTCTCTCTCAACAAAATACAGCCTACTGCGATCGCCAACCCGCCTGCCAAGCGTGGCGATTATGGCAAAATCCCCCCATGATTGAGCGGACCGGCAGTTGTGGCGCTCTATGGGGAGGACTATGTCCAGCAGTGGATCTCAAAAGGGCTAATGATGATGATTATGTAACAAACAGTTGGCATTTAAATTGTTATATTAACTATAAATAGCACAACAGGAACAAGGGTTCCTATACGCATTAACATTTAATGTGTTAATTTGCTCTTTCAATTGAATAAACCACTATTATTATTTAAGTATCATGTTAATTGCAAATTTTATTAATCAATATCATTTTCTTTCGCGCCATTTCTTGTTGTTAGCCATTTTATTTTATAAATTTTACCAGGCAACAATTTATCTCAGATACTTTTGCCCAAAATCACACTTCAAATCCAAAGATCACCATTCTCTGTTGTCACAAAAAGCCATAAATAATTCAACAAATTTATGCATGCACTTGTATGGGCTTCATGGTTCGCAAATCTCGAAGCTAAACGAGTGAGACCTAACAAAAAATTTCTAAATCTTCCTTGAAATAGGTATTCAAAACAATTAGGATTCACATATTTTTTTAGTATTTTCATCAGAGATTTTTTTGAAAAAAAAAGTGTCGAAATCGATTTTTGTAGAAAAAAAAGAAAATTTGTTTAAGACATGGGAACTCGTTCGTAGTAGTAACACCTTAGTAATTGATATATTTCAGACAAAAAAATATTACCTGAAAAAATGTTAGTAAAAAACTTCTTAATTTAGACAAATTTATACGAGTCTATAATTAGATAGTTTTTAGTGACATCACTGACATGGTCATGAAAAATAAGCTTATAGAAAAAAAAAAACAAAGATTATTTGAATAATTTATTAAAATGTATTGGCCAACAAATAAAATTTATCTATAGATAGTCAATTAAATTAAGTACAATTTTAAGAGACTAAATCAGCACTTCAATAAATCATCGGAGCGTGTATTCTATTTGCATGAAAAAAAAAATTAAACAAATCAACCAAATAAAATTAATAATACTGTTCAAATCAGACAAGAAAATATCATATACCTAACATAAGATTCTCAAACAAAAACCATTAAACAGATTGTCAACAAATTATTATCAAAGACAATACTAAAACTAACTATTGTAACTGCGTCTATTGGAGATATCGCGGAAAAAAGTGCAGACAAAAAGTAGTTTTTGTTTTGTTGTTATTATTTTTATTATGTTGTTATTGTGTTCAGTAATTAATAATTTATTATAATAATCACAATAATTGTACAGCGGACGGCAGTTTGTTGAATTTTTTTTTTGGTTTTGTAACAAAATACCTAAATGACGACTATCCTTATTATAATTTTAAGAAATGACTAAAAGACACGTTGTGAATAAATTATTAAAAATCTGTTGCCTGTAAAGTAGGTTTACTGAGGATAGTTGAACGTGACAACGTTATAAGAAAATACTGATGGTATGGTTACATTTTTGAAAAGAAAATCTCAATTACAATTTAAATTATGTACTTGTAATTTATTACTGTATAGCAGCTTGTATGTGCATTGTGCGTCCGCACGGACGCATCGCTTAGTCAAGTAGGAGAGATATATGCCTGCGGCTTGAAGTGCATCTGTCTCAGAGCGAAGTAACGCCGCATGCGTCATGCTTTTACGTGCGTGCAAGCGGCTCCATCGAATTATAAGACGTTGTCACATCAAAACAAATTCGCTCGACATTATTATGCTTTTATGAATAGTGAAAATTTCAAATCAAACAACTTCATAGAGACAATGTTTTGTATTAAACCTTGATTATTTGAAATTCCCTACAAAGAAGAAATAACTATAAGATGCGAGAAATGAAACCCCGCATCCGATCAAATCCTCTAGAGGATTTCTAAATTTTATTTTAAATCACGTTCTCTTTTTAACTGTCCAATTTATTAAAAAAAGTAGGTATAATTCACCGATAATTCATTATTTACAAATAACTTATAAGAGCGACAGTCAGATATGGCAACAAAACATGGAGTAGGGCTCAAATAGAGCGTCGGTGTTAAAGTTAGAAAGGGCTGTTCAGTTGCGGAGAAAATGCCTCTAGTTCTAGCCTCTAGTTCTATATTGTTTTTGTCCATTTTTACACAGTAAATCTCCTTACCCAATCTTCCATCATTGGTTATTTCTTCAAGCCCGAAACCTCAGAGCATGCCTTACGTTACTTTAACACCGACCTGTCAATCCTCCTTAGGAATGTTTTCTTTGGTGGTTTTATTCTCCACCTGGAGGCAAAGAATGTTTCTAAACAGCTTTTATGACTGCATTTGTTTCATCTGCCATTCTGCAACACCTTAAGAACGACGCTCCATCTCTTTCTGCTTGTAGACGACAACTTTTAGGCCCAATTAGGAGAACGAGACTTCGTTCCCCTAATCTAATTGGGCCTAAAAGTTGTTGTCTATGCGGTGCTCTTCCAGTATCCGGTCAATCCTGATCATCAGGTTACTAGGTTCAACACCAGCACATACCACTTCTAAAGTAGTAGTGGAGTATCCTTGAAAAATAGTGACGGTACCGGTACAAATTGATAAATCAGCGCGAAATGTGGGCAATTTATTGATTCGCTCTTGAGTTTGACGGTGAGATAACTGGACTGATAAGAGAGACGACTCACCATGTCTACTTCATCTATAGTAGATGCCATTTCCACATATAAATCATTGTCAACTTACTTCAACAAATACGTCAAAAATGGCATTCCGTTATTTGATAATGTTACCGCTTCTGCGATGCTCCCTCCAAACCAATGCATTTCGCCCTCTTATTATTTAAGTTTAAAAACCCTCGATTCTATAAGTTAAAGTTGGGATCTTCATCTTAAGCTTCATTTGATAAGAAGCCAGATTAAAGAGACGTTTACCCAGAAATTCAAGAGCAGTTCAAAAGATAATCCCACTTCTGATTTTAATAAATTGGACAGGAAGAGAGATCTTTTTACACCTAACAATTTCGTTACATACGTTAGCACCGTCCGTTTGTCCGTCCAGGAAATATCTTTGGTATACAGCAAAACTTTTGGTTTTAAGAGAGAAGATACTGTAGAAGATTTTGTGTCACTAAATAAGGCTAAAAAGCTAGTGGACTTTACTACATCGACTAGAAATTAGTTTTTCTTTTAAAAGTTTAGTAGTTTTAAGATTAGGTTTTTCTATTTTTTTTTAAACTTTATTGTTAAAATTTTAGTCATTTTTTATAAATATCTATTTTGTTTTCCATCAAATTTATTTCTTGCAAATATAAAATATGTATGTTAAATTTTAAAAGAGATGTTCAAATTTAAACTTTAGAAATGATCAAATTGTAGATGCGAATTTATCAGCGAACTTGTAATTTTGTTGCTACCACCTGTAATTATGAGGCGTATTCTGGTCACTAATTAAAATTATTCTTTATTATTATTTTTTTAATAATTTTGCAATTCTTAAAACGATTTGATGTATAACTAGAATTTTATTAATTTGTAAAAACAGAGCTTGATTTTTTTTTCAACTATTTATATCCCAACAATCATTTGGATTTGTTAAGCAATTTAAATCATCATTTTTATTTAAGAGAAAGACCGTAGCAATACTACTTAGTGACTCTTTTTTATAGGCACTAGAATTTGGTAAGACTTAGAGGAGTAGAAGAGGGAGCGACCAAGACCTAGCTAGCGATCTACACTAGTAATACTAACTTACCCACCTTACCTGGGGAGTCTTCCACTACTAGAGGAGATGTACAAGAAACATCCAATTAAAACTTGACTAGTATCATTTTAAATCTATACATAAAATAAAATAATATTCGCCCCTAATAAATAATATTAAAAAAAAAAACTTTTATAAAATTACACAGACTGTGACCAGCAACAGTCCCGTTAATAAATACATATCACCAGCCAATTTGAATTATTTTCGCTATTATTATTAAATAAAGAAAAAAAAAAACGACATTATTATTTTAAAATAATAAATCCGGAACGCAGCCGAATGTACAAACTTCATAATTTGTTTACAAATTCGGAACGCATCCAAAACGTTCAGGCATTCAGAAAAAAAAAAAAAACGTGCATTCATTCTGCTCTTGATTTTTTAAAATTCCCGCCTTTTTTCTTGGACAGCTTTCGTTGGCCAGACTCTAATCTACAATATGTATATATAAGTATATATATATATAAATATATATATATAAGTCAATGTGCTGTGCTCATAGATTACACTATATTTATTGGTTTTTTAGGCTAGGTTAGGTTAAGATTACTTAAGGTTAAAAATTCAGATGTAATTTATAACAAAAAGACTCGACTTAAAGGTCTTAGCAACCAGGTCGTTAAATCATTTAAAAAATATATATATTATAACAGCTGTGCTGTCAGTGTCAGTGCTCAGTGTCAAATACTCCTGTGAAATACTCTTTGGTGCTGTGCGACGCGCTTGGCGGCAATTGACATTATTTTTTTGAGCGATTTTACTAGCACGTGAAACTTTAAAGATTGAATTTTTCGCTAAGAAATACCAGTAATATACATTCAAACGTATTTTAAATTATTAAAGCTATTAAAATCTATACAAATTGGTCAGAGTGATGTGTACTCAAAACAATGAAGATAGTATTTACTCCGAAAGAGTTTTTAAAAGAGTAAGTTAATGTCAAGTTGATAATTGTATGTAAATAATTAAATTAAAATAACGAGTTTTAGATATCCATATCGAACTCTTTTTAGGTCTATATTGCCAGTGCTCTGAATGTATGTATTTCAAAATGTATATGTTAATTTTCAAATTTGACTGCTAAATTAAAGTTACAAAGTAAAAATACTGAAATATAAAGTAATCGTGGATATAATCAGTAATTGTATTCTATGGCCAAATTCCTATAATTTCTAGGCGTTTTTGTTTTATTACATTTTTTATATCATTTTGATCTAAATAGAGGTTTTTTCCTTTATTTTTTTTTTTATTTTACGTTCCTTACTGCCTAACTTGCTAATTAAAGATTTTCTTTTGCTGTACCTATTTCTAGGTTTATTTGAGTATAAAAATATTTAATGACCTGTTTTCATGCATATATTGATGGTTACATTTACATTACAACGCCCCTAAGCAATAACCCAGTAAAAGCACTTTACTGGATTTTTCTTTTTTTAATTAAGATGGCATAATAATAACGCACTGAAGATATAGCTAAAAACCACAAAACATTTAATCCTGAAAAAACAGTGTTTTGCAATTACTGGGTTATTGCTAGGGGACGTCGATTTATAAATATGGCATCAATTTGTATACAAGTTTAAATCAATTAAAAATGTATATTATAGAAAATGTTTTTAATCATGTATCTAAATTGAACAAACAATATTAAAATATTTATTTTTGGGACTCTTTAAAAATATATAATGTAGATTTCTGTTGTGTTCCCTCCAAATAACATTTTGTTTTTAAACATATGGTATCAATAATTACATCAATTCCTTTGTAATTTCTTGTTATTAAATCTTTTGGCTTGGCTTGGCTTTCAAACAATCTTCTTTTTATCTACATTAATATACATAATAACCGATGTCTGAAATCAATCTAAAACCTTGGCAAAAAATATGGCTGCTGAGAGTCATTTATATTATAGATGTCTCAAGTTACATATAATAGACAAAAAAATTAATAAAAACAAATAGTTACACAATTTTATGATATAATAATTTATTATGATGATAATAATTTATTATAATACATACTCTCGAGAGCCATGAATCCGGGTCACTTAAAGAATGTTAAAAATCTCGGAAACTAAAAATGATAGGTTAATGCAATAAATTGTATTTAATAGACAATGTAATACTCCTTAAATGAAAGTAAAAAAAATATGAGTCACCATACATTTTATTAACACAAAATTACATAAAGAAAAAATCTGCTGATCTCTCCTTAAAACAAAAATAGGAAACATGAAATTTTTGAACTTTATTACGATTTTCTTGAATTTTAATACTTCGTATTGCCTCCTCGTGCTTCCATTACTGCGTTTACGCGGTTTGGCATGCTGTACACCAAGTTCCTTATACGATTTTGGGGAATATTCTCCCATTCCTCTGTGAGAGCAATTTTGAGCTCACGAAGCGTGATTGGGGGAGGGTTTCGTTGTTTTACGCATCTGCCTAGCTCGTCCCAAGCATGCTCGATCGGGTTGATATCCGGGCTGCGCGCTGGCCACTCCATACGAGTAATGTTCATCTCTTGAAGGTAGTCATTCACAATCCTACCTGTATGAGGTCGGGCATTGTCATGCATAAATATAGCATCCTCACCTAAATTGACCATAAATGGACCAACGTGATCATTGAGGATTTCTTCCACATATCTTACGCTAGTTAAAGAGCCGTTTTCTATGATCACCAGCACTGTGCGACTTTCAGAAGAAATTCCGGCCCACACAAGTACAGACCCACCACCGTAGGCTACTTTTTCCTCGATGCATGCTTGCTTGAATCTTTCCCCTGGTCTTCGATACACTCTGTGTCTTCCATCGTGCTTGTAGAGCATAAATTTTGATTCGTCGGAGAACATAACTTTTGACCAATCTTCAATACTCCAATTTACGTGGCTCTGGGCATATCTTAGTCTTGAAATACGATGCCCACGCTCCAGTTTAGGGCCGTTTGCAGGTCTAAGGGGTTTTAAGTTAGATTCAGCAAGCCGACGTCTTACTGTCCATGCACTTGGGTTACTTCCTCCGAGGCGTCGAAACTGATTGGTGAGTTCAGTTCCTGTGAGAAAGCGATTTCGAAGCATGGTGTTCACCAAGTATCGGTCTTCTCGTGCTGTGGTATACCTGGTTCTGCCCGTTCCTGGTCTGCGTAGGTTAGAACCAGTTTCTTCGTAACGTCGGAGAACTCTTTGTACTGTTGACAGCGACACACCAACAGTCCTGGCTGTATCGCGCTGACTCCGGCCGGTTTCCAGCATTGTAAGTATTCTGGTGCATTCTTCAGGCGTAAGCGACATAATTTCAGCTTGAATAATGAATATAGAGCACTATCAACATGGTTTATGTACCCATATAAATGACAGATTACAAACAAAAGCAAAACCAAATGCTGTAATTTCGTAGTTCCATCTTCGAAAGTGGCCCTTTTTCAAATTTGATTTTTTTATGATATAACTTTACAATAACTAAGAAGTTTTAATACCTTCATTTAAGGAGTATTACATTGTCTATTAAATACAATTTATTGCATTAATCTAGCATTTTTAGTTTCCGAGATTTTTAGGATTCTTTAAGTGACCCGGATTCATTGCTCTCGAGTGTATGTAAACAAGATGTAGTTTTAACATAAATTAAACTACTACTGTTTAATTATTATTAGTTGATATGTAAAAATGTTTGTTGTCTGAGTTACTTATGAGTGGATTATAATAGTACCAATTGTAATAATGCTTTCAGTATATTTATTAATAAAACTTGTATTCAGCAAAATATATGGCAACAATTTTCTTGTTTTCTATAATATTATGTTGATTGTGTAAAGACATTGATGTGACTTTGATATTAACTTGTAAACTCCCAAAGAGAAGTCCACATTCCAAATAGGCACATGGTACTATTGTGATGATGTGTTGATGATATAGAAATATGAAGAGCTCACAAAATATTTATCCCATGGTGGGAATTGAATCTGCCACAGATGTGTAGCAACTACTCACATAAACCCAACACATTTAAAACAGATGACCTTCACCAAGATATATATTTGATGAAAAATATTTTATATGATAAATATATTGTATATGGTGGTGTAGCTAAGAAATTTCACTCAAGGAAATGATTAAAATAACATAATATAACTTCACGCCTTTTTCTGCCTGAAAATGTAGGCAGCAGCTGTTAAGCCACTGAACCAACGAGACTTTAAACTTAATGATTGAAATAGATAAAAGATTTTTATTTCCCATATACATAACTTCACGCTAAATCCCGTGTGGGGTAGGCAGAGAGAACAGACAGCCATAAGACACGATTCTTACACACTTCACTCGCTTCTTTAATTTCCACAACTCTTGTCCCACATTTATTTTTCACAAGACAATTTATTAATATGATATCTGTTGACATAATTAATAAAATATGTCACAGTTATATTCAAATATAGGTACTATTACGTTATAATAGTTTGTTGAGATAACAGCTATTGACAAATTTAAGATCATTTAATACATAATGTTATATTGTTTCATCACTTGTCTGATTGTTTGCACACGTTATATAAATATTGTTTACTACTTAAGTTTGAGAACGTTTAGTTTTTTGATACAGGAAGTATGTAGTTATTAAATTGTTCGTAATTTAATACATTATAAGCAAGAAGTCGAGATGTGAAAAATTGTTAGACTTATTACGGCCCGTAGTGTCTTATTTATCGTCTTTTTTTAAACACATGCAATTTTTTTCTCGCGACAATAATCTTTTTTTTAATTATGTGTATGTTTTCCTTGTTTTCAATCAAGCAGCACACATCACTATTTGTGGCCTTCCAATGTGTTTAGTAATTTTTCTTGGGTGCCATCTCCTGCAATCATCTGCATAACCTTTATGCAGATGATTTGCAAATATATACTCAAGAAGCACTGATGAATTTACCTGAAGCTATATCTGCCATTAATATTGATTTATTAAAGATAGAAAAATGGGCCCAAAGATATGGTATCCTGGTTAACCCAAATAAAACTCAGGTAATATTGATAGGCAGTTCTCGACAGATGAGCAAGGTTGACCTTATAACACTGCCTAAGGTTATATTTAATGGTACAACTATACCGTATAAAGATAAGGTCAAAAACCTGGGAATCTATTTAGATAGTAATTTTTCGTGGTCGGCACAGGTAGAACATGTCAGTCGCAAGATATTCAGCTCGGCAGGATCCGTAAGAAGACTCCGAAACCTCCTACCCTTTACCACCAGGACTGCGCTTGCACAATCTATTCTCCTTCCTATTCTTGACTATGCTGATACCAGCTATCTCGATCTCACTGAAAACCAACTTGATAAACTTGAGCGACTTCAGAATCTTTGTATTAGGTTCATATTTGGTTTACGCAAATATGACCACGTCACTGAGTTTCGTAATAAGCTCAAGTGGTTGTCCATTCGCCTTCGAAGGAATACTCATGTTCTGTGTCTTTTGTATAATACTCTTTTCAATTCTGCTAGCCCTCACTATCTTAAAAAACGTTTTACGTTTCTCCATGACACACATGGGAGATGCTTGAGATCATCGGCGAACCTGACGCTGGAAATACCAGCACACTCCACAACTTTTTTCCATAAATCTTTTTCAGTCCAGGCTGCCCGCTTATGGAATGAATTGCCTCTGACTGTCCGACAAGCTCAGACACTGACGTCTTTTAAAAAACGTCTTAGAGAATATTATTTGTCACTATAAATGACTTGGCATTGATTGTTCAGTGCGTAATAATAATTATTTTTACTTATTTCTGTATCTATATATATATATCAGATTGTTTATGTATATATTTAAACATATATAATAATATATAAGTGTGTATGTAGGTATTTATGTAAGTATGTGTGTACTTTTTCCTTTATGTATGTATATATATGTAAGTTTATAAGTATATATTATATGTAAGTGTATGTATGTATGTAAGTATGTATATTATTGTATATGTGTCTTAAACAAGCAACTTTACACCGCGTACTACTCTTCCTAGCATAACATGTCCATCTAAAGGTTGTCTGGCAGAGATCGCAGCATGCGATAAGACCGCCTATTGTACTTGTCTATCACTTTACTACTCGCTGTAATGTATTCTTTAATAGGTGTACAATAAAGTATATTCTATTCTATTCTATCTCCATAACATAACTTCACGCCATATCCCTTGCAGGGTAGGGAGAGAGAATGGAGCGCCACAAGGCACAATTCTTACATACCTGACTCGCTTCGTTGACTTTCATTACTCTTTTCATGCACGCGCGTCGATTGTTGAGGCTCCCAACATCACGTTCCTCCAGAACACGTTCTATTTGGTCATGGAATGTGTGTCTTGGCCGTCCTCGACTCCTACATCCATCCGCTTTTGCATTGTATATCTGCTTCACAGAGCATATAAATATCTGATCTGCTTAGTCAATCTTGCATCATCCATCCTTTCTACATGTCCGAAACATCGGAGCATAGTGTTCTGTGCATCGGAGCATGCCCTTCCTTACGTTTACACCGACACTCTCTTTCAAACCGACTTCCTTCCTTGTTTTCGACGCGGTTAGCGTGGTCACCCCGCAGATTTTACGCAATGCCCTCATTTCGACCGCGTTTATCCTACACACTCTGCCATACCCAGCTCTCGCTTCCATAAGTTAGCATTGCAATCCAATCAACAATGCAATACTGATGAAATCCTAGCAATCTACAATGCAATACTGATCGTATTCCATTGTGGATTGGTGGATTGATAGCTGGGCTTTTCTGCTAATATTTTTTGCGCCCAGGAAATGTCTTCTTTCTACATCCGCGGTGTACCAAAAATATAAGATTCCAATATAAGAAATTCCAGTGTTAATCTTCTATTTGTTCTTTTTCAACAGTAATGGAGTTATTTCTTATATATTTTCAGTCAGACAAGCAAAAACGATGGTACAAGTATATTACGGTGGAACCCACAATGTTTTTCTACATGATGGCGTATATGATAACAAATGTCATAGAACAAACTTTCTATGTATTCCAAGCTTGCACCGTCAACCATAGACATAGTGCTGAAGTATGCTATAATATCAGCAATTACGAAGATATTAATAAGGAAGCACAGGTAGGCAAAAATAACTTTCTTTTTTTATGGGATAGGAGGGCAAACGAGCAGGTGTGTCACCTGATGGTAAGCAACCAACGCCGCCATGGACATCAGCAACACATAGTGTGACTGTTGCTTTGCCGACCTTTAAGGGATAGGGGATAGGCCTCCGGATACCTCTCTCACCGAACGAAACGCGACATGAGCCACTTTACGTTGGTCTTCTGAGAGGTCGTGGTATTTCACCGGTCCAGCCGGCCCATTCATGCAGCGAACTGCTTGCTGAACGGCTCTACTACTGTCAAAATGACCTCTCAAAAAATCGACGTAAAGTGGTTCATGCCGCGTATCTCTTCCTCCTCCTCCTCGTTGTCTTATCTTAAAGGCCAACAAGGCAACTGTTACCTTCTCAGTGTAAATTTAAAATGCCCATAGGCGACGTTTGTCGTTCAGCAGCAGGTAGTGTCCGACCGAAGCTTCGACTTTTGCTTTTGGCCACCTTCGGCCAAAAATCCATTTTCGGCGAGAACTTCAGCTTCAGTCAAATTCTCAGCCGAAGGTCCCGCCGAAGGTCCGAAAACAGTCGGAATTAATCGAACTGAGTGAGTGACTGACGAAGAGGGACCGGACTGCACTTAGTTCAGTACAGATACCTCTATGACCGAAAAAAAGCGGCAAGAGCCACTTTACGCCGATAAGCTACTTCTTAAGCTGTAGATAATATTGAAGAAAATTATATTTGTTTCTAAGACTTTCGCGAATCCCACTCATTGACCAAAACAATCACTAGCTTTGTTTAAGAAAAGACTCGTGAAAATGATCTCTGTAAAGAGTTCGAAACGTCGGGAAATAAATACAAATAAATAATAAATGGACGCGATATAATCCTGAAAGTTGTTTTAGTCATTGAAGAAAATTATTAAATTTCTAATAGCTTATAACCTTCGGCTTCGGCCGAAGGTTGTGGAGATTGCTGATTATTCGGCTTCGGCTTCGGCCAAAAATAGACTTCCGGTCAGCAGCAGGTGACACGCTAGTTAATTTGCCCCATATCCCATAAAAATATACCTACTTGGTGGAAAGTGACTAGCGCCGCCCATGGACACCTGCTACACAGATAGTGTTGCTTTGCCCACCTTTAAGGAAGTTGGAGGGAAAATGGGATGGGCCTACGGATATTCACCTAACGACACGCGGCATGACCCACTTTACGTCAATATTCTAAGAAGCCGTGGTATTTTACCCAAGGTATTTGGCACATTCATGCAACGAATTGCGGGGCTTTACCACTTAAAATGTTAGTCTTCGCAATAAGAATGCAATTTAAATTTATGTTCTTTCGATAGATTTTTCGTTTTTATTTTGACAGATCACCGTATCAACATTCCAGCAGTGGAATGGCATCGCCACCCACATAGTGCCTTTGTTGCTCGCTTTTTTCTTGGGCTCCTATAGTGATAAACGTGGACGCAAAATTATATTGTTGGCCGGCCTTCTAGGAAAATTATATTTTTCGATTATGATCACAGTGAACAGTTGGAAAGGTACATTTTATTATTTTTATTATTAGATATTTATTTAAAAATAATAATGGTGACACACTGAGCTGTGGTCATTGAATGTTAGCTTACGAAGCTCAAAGTCCCATATGCTTGGAAGCTCTTTGGCAATACGGTTAGCATATCAAAAGTTTAGCACGCTGAAGTGGAAGAAAACCAGGCCACATCGCTCAACGAGCCGATAACTGTTGGGGAAGAAAGGTCCTCGAGTGGCGATCACGAACTGGTCGATGGAATAGGCCGTCCCCCCACCATGGTAGACCGATGACCTGATAGAAACCGCGAAAATACCAATGACACGGGAGTGTCAGTTGTATCGTTCCATGGGGGAGGCCTACGTCCAGCAGACACGACAATAAAAGGTAGCCTATGTCCTTTCTCAGGGTCTAAAGATTGTTTGTGCCAAATTTCATCAAAATCTGTTGAAAGGTTGAAGCTGGAAAGCGTAACAAACAGACAGAGTTACTTTCGCATTTATAATATTAGTAGGGATGTATAATATCACGATTGTTCCGATGTCAAGATGGAATTACGTTTGATAAACGTACGCCATAAGTACTCAGACTCCATAATCTTGTATCTTTATCTCGGTCTTTTTATTCCGAGATAAAAAAATAAAATAGGTACACCACAATTATGATTTAGATACTGTACTGTATTTTAACATCATTGTCAGAGCAGCTCATCATATTAATGCGGAAGGGATCAAATTAAATTCATAAATGTTTAGATACTTATCTATATTTTTAGGATTTTTCATATACATTATGCTAAACTAGCTGACCCGGCGAACTTTGTTCCGCATCAAAGTAATAACTGCTGTCCCGCTATGTTAATACTGCAATATCTTCGTAAATATTTGCTGTAAAGAAAGGGCCAGGATCATCTATATTACATGCACAATCTACTTAAGAAACTTAATTGGATGGAAATTAATGCTTTAATGTTTAACATACATAACATAACTTCACGTCTTTTGTTACCCGAAGGTGTAGGCAGCGGCTGTTAAGCCTCGTCTCGCCGTTATGTTTACGTCCCAAATGGAATAGGTGGCGAACCTATTGCCATACTGGGCACAAAGTTTTTCAGTCATCTATATTTAGCACACATAACTTCCGAAAACAATTTCGAAAAGTCATTGGTGTGAGCCAGTGCCTGGCATCGAACCCGGACCTCTGGATCAGAATCGCTTCGTAAATAGCCCATTATTTCTCGTAAAAAGTAAAAAAATAAAAATGGTCATTGTGGGTTATTCCTAAGAGATAGACGTATGCCCTCGCGGACTTTTTGTAGACCTTTTAAAGGTGTATAATAATGTAGTACGTTGTTTTGATCATTCACCCTAAGGTTCACACCTCACTGAACCCTAAGGTTCAGCCAGCGTTTGCAATTAAAGTGCTAAATCTCGAAAATTATCATTTTTTCTTTACAATGTCATATATGAATTATAGATCATAACCACCCCGTTGACACTCTAACTATTAAAAAAAAACCGCATCAATATTCGTTGCGTAGTTTTAAAGATATTAGCATATAAGGGGACAGACAGCGGAAAGTGACTTTGTTTTATACTATGTAATGATTTGTATTTAACATAACGTATAGGTAAGTAAAATCCTAAAAAAATATCTTAGTAAATATACATACTAAATCATTTTAGCGAAATAAGTTGCAGCTATAAAAGACAAAATAAAAATAAAACAATCGACTACGGGTTCGACCCCGACCCGAGTAGGTACAAATATTTTTATGTTATGCGTATGCATGAATGTTTGTGTGGCGTCTGAGTGCTTTTTTATGTATTTTAAGTTTGTATTATATATTTGTAAAACATGAAATTAACGCATATTAAAATAAGATTTTAATGTCCATTTCTACCCGAATGTGTAGGCAGCGGCTGTTAAGCCTCGACTCGGCGTTATGTTTACGTCCTAAATGGAATAGGTGGCGAACCAATAGATTCTTTGCGCGCGGTATGGCAATAGCCATACCGCGCGCAAAGAATTCCTTCATCAATATTTATCACACATAACTTTCGAAAATAATTTCGAAAAGTCATTGGTCTGAGCCAGGATTCGAACCCGCGACTTCTTGTTTCAGAAGCGGGGTGCTCGACCACTGGACCACCGAGACTTTAATTAACATCTGCTATCTAGTTTCCATAACTCATACATTTAGTTGTCTTACTTGTAAAAACTAGAGGGCACTGTGTGTGCTGTGTCCAAAGTTTATAAGAAAACCCCAAATATATCTTCGGTGGGTTTTAACTTTTAATCTCTTACTGTCTGACAAACTTGGATAAGTAGCTATTACTTGTATAAGATAAATGTGTCAAGATATTATATCTACCCATAGACATTGCACGCATTATGTACTTAGTACGTAATTGACGTTATTTTTTTTACTAAGAACTAACTCGGCGAACTTATGATATAGGAGGGCAAACGAGCAACTGATGACCTGATAGTAAGCAACTACTCACGGCCCATGAACACCGTGGTGTGTTGCCGTCCTTTAAGGGAGTAGAAGGGAAAAGGGGATCGGACCTTCGGTATTCCGTGTGGTCGTGATATTTCACCGGTCGAGCCGGCCCATTCATGCAGAGAACTGCAAGACTACCACTGTTAAACTATTAATCTAAACTCGAAAGTGGGATAGAAAGGTGGGGTGACAGTTTAAGCCTTTGATTATCTCTCTCTCTCTGTCCTTTGGCCACCCCAATGGTCCTCCTTGATATATTATAGTTATTAACAGGTTGGCCCCTGGAGTACGTGATATACACGGCAGCATTCCCCAGTGCGTTGACTGGCGCGGACCTGGCAATATTTGCCGGCTGCTTCGCGTACATAGCTGATGTTTCCTCACTCAAGAACAGGACTCTTCGCGTGGGTATATTGGATGTGGTATACTTAAGTACGATGCCATCAGGGGTCGCTATAGGTGAGCACACCAAGAGTTACTAACCAAATAATTAAAAAAATTCTTATTTGAGTCTACATGATCCAGTGGTCGAGCACCCCGCTTCTAAACCAATAGGTCGCAGGTTCGAATCCTGGCACACAGAAATGACTTTTCGAAAGTTAGGTGTGATAAATATCGATGACTGAAAACTGTGTGCCCGGTATGGCAATAGGTTCGCCACGTATTCCATTTGGGACGTAAACAACGACGAGTCGAGGCTTAACAGCCACTGTCTATACCTTCGGATAGAAAAGGCGTGAAGTTATGTTATGTTATAATTTCTTCAAAATTAACAATTCCAGGTAACTTGCTATGGAACAAAATGGTAAATAGATCATTTACAGCCATGTTTACAATCAACTCATGTCTCATGGCGATATCCACATTGTATACGATAATATTCATCAAATGGCAGACACGTCCTGAACAAAAAACCCTGAAGCAAGCCGGCGTGAAGAACCCGGTGAAGGATTTCTTCGAGCTCAGTAATATAGCACAAACCGTGAGGACCCTGACCAAACGTAGAACGAACAATGGAACTTTATTTTTGTGGCTTTTACTTATTTCGATGGCGTTTTATACGTTCCAAAGAGGTGAGTGAATATGAATGAACTATGTGTATATTATAAATATTTTATTAAGGTCTCGATATTCCAGTGGTCGAGCACACCGTTTCTGAATCCGGAAGTCGCGGGTTCGAATCCTGACACTGGCTCACACCGATGACTTTTCGAAATTGTTTTCGGAAGTTGTGTGTGATAAATAACGATGACTGAAAACGTCGTGCCCGGTGTGGCAATAGGTTCGCCACCTATTCCATTTGGGACGTAAACATAACGGCGAGTCGAAGCCTAACAGCCGCGGTCTTCACTTTCTGGTAACAATGGCGTGAAGTTATGTTATGTAAGGTTTAGGTGACAGATAGTGTTACAGTTCCGTTGACGGCTTTTATGATAAGATAGAGAAGCAGTCGGAAGTGGGGCAGGGATACGGTGTGGGATATCCTAAAAACCTCTCTCATTAAACGAAAGCGGTGTTAGCTACTTCATGTTGATATTCTGTGTGGTGATGAGTACCGGTGCTTGACTAGATACTACGATAGGTAAGGGATAGGTGTTTAAGTTTGTATACCTACCCACATTAAAAATAGTACTGGAATACTAAATATGAATGAGGAGCCGTTCAAGTATTACGTAAGCAAAAAAAATCTCAAAAGACCGTCCTTTTGAGATTTTTTTTGTTAAATGTTTACGTAATTATGGGGGGAGGGGGTAAGAGCTTTGCTTACTTTTGTTGACAAATGGGTGTGGGGGTGTAAAAAAATCTGCTTAGGTACGTGATACTTGAATAGGCCCTAAGTACTTAGTACATCATCATCTGCCTGACCCATCACTTGGGGTCAGCACCCTTTTTAATCCCTTTACATTGTAATGTATGCGATAAGTTCCACAACCTATTCCATTTGGGTGGCATAATATCGGTTAGTCGAGCCTTAACAGCCGTTGTCCACACCTTTGGCTAGAAAAAGGCGTGAAGTTATAAAAAAAATATCATATATATTTTATTTCAACGCAGATGAACGGCCCACCTTGTATATGTATGCCACAAACGTACTGAAATGGGATGCCACAGATTTCAGCAATTACAGATCGTACTTGAGCACATTGTATGTATTAGCCATGCTAGTTGGCATCCCTTTGATGAGCAAAGTGTTCAGATGGAGAGATACGGTAAGTGATTTTTTTTTAAATCCAGTAAGTAGGCTAAAAGCGTTACTTACATTCAGACTTGCCAACAAGGCTCATTCTCCATAGAATGAGGTTTTAATCCAAAAATTCTCGTTTCAACTTGTAGATTATACACCCTTATCACTTTAATTTTAATGTTATGTCTCATAACATGTTATTCTTTAACAAAAAAAGATTTCGTATATCAATCACTTAATATAGCCACCTCTTTTTTTTTTTAATTTTTCATGGTTTGCGACATAAGTCTCTGTGGTCTAGTGGTCTAGCACACTGCCTCTGACCAATGATTTATATAATAATAATAATTTTCAGAAGCTATGTATAATAAATATCGATGCCTGATAGGTAGGCAATAGGTTCGGCACCTGTTACATCTGGGACGTAACATTCCGTGAGTCAAGGCATATCAGGCGCTGCTTATACTTTCGGGTATACACATATCTATTAGTCCATCAAAATAAAGACATATCATAACTTCACGCCTTTTCTACCCAAAGGTGTAGGCAGCGGCTGTT
Organism: Euproctis similis; assembly: GCA_905147225.2. Taxonomy (NCBI): domain Eukaryota; kingdom Metazoa; phylum Arthropoda; class Insecta; order Lepidoptera; family Erebidae; genus Euproctis; species Euproctis similis. The sequence goes on along the minus strand of LR990107.1, from coordinate 17,126,497 downwards.
AAGCCTCGTCTCGTCGTTATGTTTCCGTCCCAAATGGGATAGGTGGCGAACCTATTGCCGTACCGGGCAAAAGTTTTCAGTCATCGATATCTATCACACATAAATTTCGAAAACAATTTCGAACAGTCATTGGTGTGAGCCAGGATTCGAACCCGCGACCTCTGGATTCAGAAGCTGGGTGCTCGACCACTAGACCACAGAGACTTCAAAATAAAGAGTGTGCTCGTAAAGAGAAACTCTTCTCAATATAATATAAAAGAGACATTTTTAACAGATAATATAATATAATAGATTTTTTTTTAATAGAGGCTTAACAGCCGCTGCCTACACCTTCGGGTAACATAAGGCGTGAAGTTATGTTATGTTATTTTTAACAGATAATAGTGATGTTAGGAGCAACAGCCCATATATGTGGCCATCTGATATACGCCCACGCTAATTCTACCAAGTTAATGTATGTGGGTGCTACAGCGGCTGCTTTCGGACCTATAGTAGCTCCACTCATACGTTCCATGACGTCCAAGATACTGCCAGCAGCAGAACGAGGTGAGTGGACACTGTTAGGGATGGTCCATTAACAACGTCAGCCAGGTTGGCTGCATGGCGTTGCCAATGGACATGCCTACAAATATGTTCCTGACATGTTCTTAATAATAGTAATAGAAAGGAGACTTAATACAAATAAAGCATAGGTACGTTGTGTACCTACCCTAAATTCAAAGAACCTGTGCACGCGTGATCTAAAATAAAGAAGTACCCTATGTTACTCCTTATTGAATTAGCTATTTGTAAGTAAAATCGATGCAGCCGTTTTAGAGATCAGTTGGAACTGTTCGCTGCATGAATGAGCCGGCTCGCCCGGTAATATGCCGCGACCTCTCAGAAGATCGACGCAATGTGACTCATACCGCATGTGAGAGGGAAACCCGGAGGCTCACCCCCCTTCCCCATCCTATTCCCTTAAATTCGGCAACGCAACTGTAACACTATATATGTAGCACGTGTCCATGGGCGGCGCTGAATGCTTACCACCAGATGACACGCCTGCTCGTCATATATACATACATCCATAATTTTATTTTAAATTAATTTGACTAGTTTATTCTCAGGTGTTGCATACGCATTCCTGTCTGTAATGGAGAACGCCGTGGCAATGTTCGCGTCGGTTATATACTCACAAATATACAAAGCGACTATAGATACGGACTTGGTCAACTCGTTCCTATATCTCACAATCAGTACTCAAGTGATTGTATTTCTGGCTTCATTGTAAGTATATTAATAGCAATTGTTTGATGGTTCGGACATGTTGAAGGTATGGATGATGCAACATTGACTAAGCAGCTATACAGTGCAAAAGCATAAAGATGTATGAGTCGAGGACGGCTATGAGACACTTTCCGTGACCAAATACTATATGTCCTTGAGAAGGGTAATGTCAGGAGCCTTAAAAATCGCCGGGCGTGTAGGACAAGAGTTATGCCAGTCAAAGAAACGAGAGAGGTGTGTAAGAATTGCGCCTTATAGCGCTCTGTTCTCTCTGCCTACCATGCAAGAGACTTGGCGTGATGTTATGTGTAGGTGTATGTCTATAGGTATAAAATTTATTTTTAAGAGATTTTTCTGTTTCAGTTTAATGGATGTAATGCTGAAAGGGAAACCGTTGGAACCTTTTCAGGACACAGAAGAGTTAAGCATATGATATTAAGTTCTATGTCAAGTTTTAATTAGCTGACTAGTTTCTTCTTTTTTTGTCATAATTAGTATTAATTATTATTAATCAAGATTACATTTTAAGTTATAAGAATAGCTTTTGGCTGTGATGAAAAGTCTTATTAAAAATCATGGTTGTCATGATCCAATTCACACTTTTATTCACTTATTAATCTAGTACCTATCTAAAAAAATATACATACATATTATTTAATAGGTAAATTTGTAATTTATTCATAAATAGCTATATAAAGTAACTTCACGCTTACGTCCCAAATGGAATAGATGGCCATATACCTACTCCAGGCACAAAGTTAAAAGTCATCATTATTTATCACACATAACATCCGAAAAAAATTTTTGAAGTCATTGGTATGAGCCAGGATTCGAACCCACATCTTGTTGATTTTAAAAACGGGGTGCTCGACCACTGGACCACCGAAACCAAGTATATTCATAACTGAAGCTGAATTATTATTTAATATTTCTCGAAGACTTTGGTACAGTATGATTTGGTATCCCAACTTCTAGTAAAAATCAATTCTAGGATAAGTACTCTCCTCCACTGATCCCCCAATGACAACCCTGGTATCACTTTTGTTCCTGATGTAAAGCAATTCATTATAATGGGTTTTTTCTCCTTCTGCTGTTCGAGGTAGGTCTGCCTCAGAACTAGTTTCTATGTAATATTAAAAAAAAACAATGCCTCTAAAGAAATTTAATATTTAAAGACACTGTACTTAGACTGTGATAAAGACAGCAAAAAAAATTATATGTCTTATTATAGCTACTTATTACTTACACTTACCAAGGTGAATACGGGTATTATATCAAATTCATCAGGTATTAGAAAATAAGTGTATTTACAGACTATAACTATCGAATGCGTTAAACGTGTAGTTGCAATGCATTTTTTATTGCAATTTTTATCATCGACTTTAGGTATACAATAATTTTAATCATTATTAAATTTAAAGTTCCTACAATAAGCAGATTCGTTTAGCGAAATATATCTTATTAAGGCATAATATGTTTTATTGATACAAGGATTTTTTTTTATATAAGTTAATGGAAAATGTGATGAATGATTTTTTTAAATGTTGAGGTATGAATAAATAAATCACTCAGTTCACCAAAATTGAGGAAACTGGCAACTACTAAGTTTTATACCTGTAGTATTGAATAAGAGGTGAAACCTATTATATTAGAAACAATTTTATCTATGCATTCTGCTTTATACAAAGCGTTGTGATATTTAAACGAAATTAGTTTACTAGTTCATATATAATCTACCGGAAAATGATAATATTATTTCCTAGATTTATATATTAAATTATAAAATATATTAACTGTTTTAATAACAAATAAACGAACAACTTACTTAATCTTATAGTGTTTTATTATCATGTGTACTATAAATATGTCTATGTTATTTGTACCACCTACAAATTACTTACTATAAGAATGTTATTCTTGTATTGAAAATTGTTTTTCATGGGATAGAAGAGCGAATGAGCAAGTGCGTTACCTGATGGTAATCAATCTCTCACCGCCCATGAACAACATGGTCCGTTGCCGTCCTTCAAAGGAGTAGGAAGGGTATCGGGCCTCCGGATTTCTTCACCGAACGAAACGCGGCACGAGCCACTACGCACCGATATTCCGAGAAAACGAGCCACTTCCGATATTCCAAGAGGTCCTGGTATTTTACAGGTCGAGCCGGCCCATTCGTGCAGTGAACTGCAAGACTCACGCAATCAAAAATTAGTTAACTTACCCAGTTTTGTTCAACTTACAGTTTAGATTTTAGCTTGACACCAAATAAGGATAGAGATTGCTAAGATTTTTGTTGAGTTGAAGATTATTAGGAGGTAAATATCGTAAAAATTACTTTAGCTAAATGAAACTACCATATTTTTAATTCCAGCAAATTTATTAATAACACTCCCATGAGATTATAAGTTATAAAATATAAAAAACTACACTCGAAGTTATAAAAAAAATATATTGGCACAATATAATCATTCCGTTTGCCTTAAAAATTGTCATATTGACTCCCTAGTTTTACAAAATGGAAAAGAAAAAAAAACAAATGCACCACCAATGCAAAGGTGCGATACCTTTATAATAACAATCACATAATTTTACTATCTAGTTCTTTTATCTACAAATTCTAAAGGTACAAATGGAAAATTTGTAGTTGAACATAATAATAAGGTTTTAGTAGTTTACAACTAATTAAATTACATGGTTTGATTGAGATTGGTGCACACTGATTGCTATATTCTACTGAGATTCATATGAGATCTCACAACTGCAACAACTTTAAAGCATACGCTTCTAAGACTTAAATAACAAGTATGCATAAAAGTGTTATTGAGTAATTTTAAAATTTTTGTCCTTTTAAAAAAAAAACAATCATCTTCCATTTCTGACACGTATTTTTGTCGTCTATGCACCAATCTATATCAGTCTCTATTAATTATTACCCTGATTTACAAAGACAATTCTTTGAAAATATACTTATGATACCCAAAAATAAATGGATTAAAACTCTTAGGCTAGGTATGTTATAATAAAATTAAAACTAAACTTATGTTTCCATACAAAATGACACACTGGCATAATGATATTGAAAAAATCAATTAAAAGTAATCACAACACCAGCGAGCTCGTATTAATGATGAGTATCTGTGTATTGAAATTTTTGAGGTGTAATACAAAAATATTAAAATTGCAGACACCCAAAGATAATGATGTCATTAAAAATCTAATTTTCTTTTGTCAAAAATACAGAGCTATATAGAGAGACTTAAGTCATCATAGGGGCAAAGTACATGCTGACTTAGAAAAAAAAAAACTGTTCTGCTATGTGAACAACGCAGACACTATTTACTTAAAATTTTAAATAGGAACAATATATCAACTATTTGGTCCATTGTATTTGAAATTGCATTTATTAGAGGACACAATTTTATTCTTGTGGGGGGGTCAATCAATAGAAGGTTAACCCCAAGTTTTCAGGGTTGCCACCCTAAACCCCCAGCCATCATATTGAAAAAGGAGTGATATGTCAGGAACTGTGCGTCTTACAAGAAATTCGGAAAGCATAATTTATATAATTTTTCTTATTTGCTATTTTATTTATTCTACAAAAAAAAAAATGAGAACAATCTTGCCGAATAAAATTGAGTCTGGTAGAAATGTATTTTTTTTAAACTTTTGCATGGACTAATTTCCAAGTCTCATTTTCACTTTTTTGCATTTATTCAGCAACCTGACATAACAAGTAGGTACTAACCATAGTATTATTCAAAGTGAATGGAACATAAATTTATTCGTACTTCATTGAATGAAAATATGTTGTATGTTCGTAGGTAATAAAATATATGCGGTTAATTGATTTGTTCAATCCATCGTGTTAGATACTGCTGTATCTCAACACGTGCTTCAACAAGCTCACTAGAATCGTTCTCCCTTGGTGGATACATATTTGCGCAATGTGCTGTACCTGAAAGTAGACAAACGCCAATATTTCATTAAAAAAATTAAGGAACAGCTTCAACAGACATGGTACGCTACGGATGTCTTTAGATACAAAATAGAGTGGTAGAGCCACGCATATCACGGCCTCTCAGAATATCGACGTAAAGTGGCTATGCCACGTTTCGCTCGGCGAGTGAGGTATCTGGAGGCTCACACACTTCCTCTATCCCGTCCCATCCCACTCCTTTAAAGACCGGCATCGCAACTATAACACTATTTGTGTTGTAGGTGTCCACAGGCGGCGTTAGTTCTTTACCATCAGGTGACACGCCTGCTGGTTTGCCCTCCTATCCCGTAAAAAAACAAATATTTTTTCAGTTGCGTTCGTAAAGCGGTATGATACGTCAATATTGTGAGAGATTGTGGTATTACACCGGTCGAGTAGGCCTAATCATGCAGCGAACTGCGTGGCCCTGCTACTGTTTAATAGAAAAAACAAACATACCTTTAATAAATATTGCAGGTGAGTCGTTGTCCAGGGTTTTGGTGATACCTAACCTGTGCCAAGGGTCTACTGAGCCATGAACGTACACCACACGGCTTGCGGCTATGCTCAGAGCACCATAATTATTATTTGTCCATTCGGCAGCAGCGTCTATTAAAGTTTTATTGAATCTGTAATAAAGTCATAAATTAATTTAGATTTTATTTAACAAATACTAAAAAAAAGGTCTCGGTGGTCCAGCGATCGAACACCCTGCTTATAATTCAGAAGTTGTGGGTTCGAGTCCTGAGTCACGCCAATGATTTGTCAAAACTATTGACTGACAACTTTGTGCCCGGTGTAAGGCAATAGGTTTGCCACTTATTCCATTTGGACGTAACGTAACGATTCAGCTAGTCGATTGAGGCTTTAACAGCTGCTACCTACACCTTCGGGTAGAAAAAAGCGTGAAGTTAGGTTTTACGTTTCTTTTAATACCTAATTGAATTTCCTATAAAATTAAATAAGTATTACTGTAGTTATTGCTTAACAAGCTGAATTAGAAAAATAGTATTGTAAACTTTTTTGTCGATACACGCATCATACATTTGAATATAGATAAATTAATATCACTTACATTTTACTTGTCTCGGTGGTCCAGAAGTCGAGCACCCCGCTTCTAAATCCAGAAGTCGCCGCATCGAATCCTGACTCACACCAATGACTTTTCGGAATTGTTTTTGGAATATATAATATGTGATAAATAACGATGACCGAAAACTTTGTGCCCGGTATGGCAATAGGTTCGCAACCTATTCCAATTTGAGACATATTCTAACGCAAGACGATGCTTAATAGCCGGTGCCTACACCTTTAGGTAGAAAAGGCGTGAAGTTATGTTGTGTTACTTACTTTTTACCAAAGATTTCGACACATTGTTGAATGAAGAAGTCTACGGGGAATTGATCGCCTAAAATTTCAGTTTCACCTGATGACGTCTGAAAGAACCCAAACTCCGTGCATGTCTGATAAGTCCATTGGCGTGCTGTAACACAAGTGAAAGGAACGGATACTAATGCTGTTATTAGATAACTTAACATAACTTCACGCCTTTTGTTACCCGAAGGTGTAGGCAGCGGCTGTTAAGCCTCGTTTCGCCGTTATGTTTACGTCCCAAATGGAATAGGTGGTGAACCTATTGCCATACCGGGCACAAAGTTTTCAGTCATCGATATTTATCACACATAACTTCCGAAAACAATTTCGAAAAGTCATTGGTGTGAGTCAGTATCTGGAATCTAACCCGGACCTCTGGATCAGAAGCCGTGTGCTCGACCACTGCGCCACCGAGACTAGTTATTATTACCAAAAAGAAAAAGATTCTGGGTAAATAATTATCGATGGGCAGTTTCAACACGTGAAATACCAGGACCTCTCAGAATATCGCCACAAAGTGGCTCGTTGCACGTTTCGTTCGGTGAGAAAGGTATCCGGAGGCCCACCCCCATCCCATCTTACCTCTTTAAACGCCGGCAACGGAACTGTACCATTATCAGTGCTGCAGGTCTCCAATATATCTTTGACTCCAATAGGTTAAAGCCATTGGATTCGAACTCGAGAAATGTTAATCAGAAGCCGATTGCTGAACCACTTGGAATTAATTACTTTAGCAGTTGAAGGAAAACAAGATGAGCTGCGCTGTTTTGAATAAAATAAGTATCATTTATGCCTTACTCCTAACACAAAAAAAAAAATATATCAAACCTGCTTTCAAGCTCCAAGTGGTATTCCTCAAATCTCTTATCATAGTATCGTAACTGTAATCCAGACAAGTTTGATTATTTTTATCTAAGCTGATTGAATTAAATGCAGCGAATCTCTTATAGGCCGGTTCTGATTCGTTTCCAGTCAGTATCTGACACATCTGTAATAAAACATATAATATTACACCAAATGTTCTTATATAACACATTTTTGTTAGATTAAAAATTTTTGCAATAGAATATATAATACATACATATAAAAAACACAGAAATTCTCAACTGGGATTTGAACTCACCGAGTTTAGTCTAGTAGCTACTTAGTCAACACTACAAGGCTAGTACTAATCATGTAGTAAATTAGGTTATTTAATTCAGTCTTAAGTGAACAAGAAATCAAATGTATGTTCTTTTTTTTCAAAATTAAATTTAAAAAGAACTTTGTTATATTGTTAAAACTTTTTTACCAACTCTTTACTCAAAATACTAAAAATGAACACCAGTATTATTGTACTACTGTATTGGATAGGCTTACTGACATGGTTTAAAGAACTTTTGACTGTTGTCATTATTTTACTTACTGTATTAATAGTAAGATTTGAGTATTTATTATTATCTTGAACTCTATTATCCTCATTGTACTGAACCAAGTCAGCGAGATTATCACCAAGAGAACTGTAAAAGTTTTTTAGATCGTTCGCAGAGGCTTTAGCAAGGGGTTTACAAACTCTGAAACAAATTAATTGAAAAATACATTCTAATAAAATACTGTCAGTATATCACTAAATCAAATATTATAGGTACAGCTATGTCAGTTATCAAGTCAAATTAAGTTTATGTTAATAACTTAGACTAAAATTCATTAGATAGCCAAGCCTAACAAAATGAGGAGTAGTAAAATCAATTCAAACTAGTAAAGTGACATTGTTTAAAACTAAGATAACATTAGTGACATGCTTTATAGCTGTACCTACATTTATAGCTACTTTAATATTACACACACATAACTAACGTTTTTTTTTACGCGAGGAAATGCTTTATGCACGCCCCCTGCCTACTGACGGCAGGGGGTAGTGTGGGACTCCCAAAACAGTAAACTGCAATCTGATCCTAGGGTTACCCACTAAAACCCCGCGGCAGCCTTCCCCCGGCGTTGGGGTGGTCCAGGATACGGTTAACCCCTCTGGACCACCCCACATGTAACCTACCTACATACTTATATATATATATTATTTTTTGTCTGTTTAAAACTACAGACAAAAAATAAAATATTTAAATATAAAATAATGTTTTACCTGAATTCCTTTCCAACAACATCCGGTTGGCTCTTCATCAGTGCAACTATTTCTTTATGAGCTTCTTTCAGTCTCAGTCCACATTCTTCTCCACCAGTCTTCTCCCTTAATGAATCGACCACCGCTTCAAAGTACTCTAACATTGAAAAAGTTACCAATTATGTATAACATCATAAAATAATCAACAACGAAATTCACTGGATATTTAATATCTGTGTAATTATTTTTATTTAATTATCAAATAAGGCGATTAAGTATGCTTGTTTAATAAAGTGTACAGACAAATTGTTAATAACAGATTATGATGTTGTATATAATATACAATAACTTCACAATTCTAATGTAAATCCTAGAAATTATATTCAATTGAAGACAAGTGACACATACCCATAAAATTAACTTTGGCTAACAGAGGCCCGCTAGATGATACTGCAGCGTATATTAAATGTGGATATTTAAGCCGTAACCATGCCGCCAGCGAGCCAGGATAAGATCCTCCAAAGGCTATCCAGCGCACCTCTTGGTTCAGTTTATACTTCTCGTTCATAGCACTTATAAAAGTTGCTAGGTCAGCAAGGGCTTGGGATGATGATAAATATCTCAGATTTTTCACACTTAGATCTCTGAAATTACATGTCATACTCATATATAACATAACACAACATAACTTCAAGCCTTTTCTACCTGACGGTGTAGGAGGCGGCTGTTAAGCCTCGTCTCACCGTTATGTTTATGTCCCAAATGGAATAGGTGGCGAACCCATTGCCATACGGGGCACAAAGTTTTCAGTCATCGATATTTATCACAAATAACTTTCGAAAACACCTTTGAAAAATCATTGGTGTGAGCCAGGATTGGAAGCTGCGACCTCTAGATTCAGAAGCGGGTGTTCGACCACTGTACCACTGAGACATACTCATATATACTTTAAAAAAAAAAATGATTATGATATGACACCCACCCATATCAAAACATATAAAGTTTAAATCCATAAACTTATTGTAAAAAGTAAATTCTCAGAGTCTTTACTCACACACAGGATCACAAGTATATAATTGAATAGATAATATCAATTGAATATTTAATTCTATGACTAAAGGAAGCATTATGTAGTTGGTATCACTGTTCTAATATAATTTGGGTAGGATACTTAGCCATTTATATGTACGTCAGCAAAGTCTATTACTAACTAAACTAGATAAATAACACATATTTTTTTACAGTTTTAGAGAATTCCAATAAAGTTATGATTATATTTACACTGTGGGATGACTTTCACCATAATAACGATGCTCCAAATTAATGCACAGCGCTTTAAATTTTTGAGCATAATCAATCCAAGCTCCTTTGACCATCCACCTAGGATCAGCAGGACCCTCACCACCTATCATCAGAAATACTGGACCTTGTTTGTTGAAGTCATAAAAATTATCGTTGACAAAATAACGCTGAAAAAAAAAAACACATTTCTTAATTAAATTTATAGAATAGTCTGATATAGTTATTCAAATTTATAGAATAGTCTGATATAGTTATTCAAATTTATAGAATAGTCTGATATAGTTATTCAAATTCTGGTCTGTTATCCAAAGCAATAACAAGGATATTTACAAGTTAATGTGTTACATATTTCTAGTATATTTATTTAAATTACAGTGCTTTTCATCAGATGGTAAAAAAATGTGAAACCATATCTGATGAAAAGCTGTCTCTGATGTTTTACATGTTTTTGAAGTTATTTAATATAGTTGGTATAGTCTCAGTGGCCCAGTGATCGAGCACACAGCTTCAGATCCAGAGGTCTGGGTTTGATTCCCAACACTGGCTCACCCCAATCACTTTTCAAAATTGTTTTCTGAAGTTATGTGTGATAAATATCGATAACTGAAAACTTTGTGGCTGGTATGGCAATAGATTCGCTACTAATTCCATTTGGGAAGTAAACATAATGGCAAGACGAGGCTTAGCAGCCACTGCCTACACCATCGGGTAACAAAAGGTGTGAAGTTATGTTAAATGAAAATAGTTATTGTAATGAATGGGAAAGAAAATAAGAGAAATTGGAGTACTTGGTACAGTTGGGAATATGAGATTAGTTGAAACAATATAATAAATTTAATTAATAAATATTTAAATAAGGATATTGAAAAATAAAAATAAAATCTGATTGTAATACGTATGTACCTGATTCCAAGTTCGTAAGTCAGATGGGTTAGAGTGATCTAATTTTTGTTGAAACCATTGGGCCGGGGGAAGCACTTCACCATTATAATTCCCTGGCAGTCCCAGGTTCCCATTGTGCGTTTGTAATCTTAGAAAATGATAGCCACCGCTGACTACACTATACAAACATATCAGTACAATTTGGCACAACGTAAATTTCATTATTAGCGATTCTTATTTACCTGAAAGTAATATTTGGAATTTTACTATAATACTATTGAAACTATACGTAACACAAAGATAATGTTAGAAATGTTATTTAAAACGGTAAATGTTAAGCAACTATAAGACAAACATTATAGGAATAACCCAAAATGACTCGCAAACAAGGGCATAATTATGATTAGAAATATTTTGGTCTCAAATCCCACTCCTTAACTTTATATTAAATTGCACATGAAATAATATCAAATGACAAATAAAAGGAAGGCCAGATAATAAAGTCGTATCCAAATTACCAATTGAGAGAATCAGCACAGAAAAATACAAAAATTCACCATAACAAAACAACAGTCAACACAAGTAAGTAATCATCTACCCAAAGAGTATATAAATATGTAAGAGTATTTATGTTTAAGCATCTACCAGCGACGACCAAAGAGTATATAAATAGTATGGCGACGACGATCTATTCTATAGCCACGGTTATTATTAAATAATTTAATGACCTGGTTGCTAGGATCTTTAAGTCGAGTCTTATTATTTTATAATTAACATCATCATTCTTAACCTAAACTAATCTTAACCTAACCTAGCCTAACCCTAAAGCTTAACCTAACCTAATCTAATCATCCATAAAGTCGTGGCACTTTATGCATGATGTTCCGAGGGACTCCCTCGGAGGGAGTTCTGACGACAATGTAGAAGAACACACTAAACACGATACCTACACCATATCCCACATTTGCACTCATATACGAACACTTATTAAATAAAACGCCACGAATTTTATTCAATAAGATCCATTGAAACACAAATCTGAGAAAATAATGCAAATAGCGGACATGTCTCCTCCACAGTCCCGCCAAAACTCCCCTATAGCCACGGTCGCCACGGTCGACGACAGACTAATACGTGCTAGCGGTGCAACGTGTGCCGAAAAACAACACAACACAAAGCAGTTCAAATTACATTTATTGGAACGAAGTTCCTTATCGCGCGTTGTGAAAGGGTGCTAGACGGAAAAAATTGTCACGACACTTTTTCCATGCCAAACTGAACTTTCAAGTATCGGCTTATTTAGAAAAATGTCTACCCAAATGGTCTAGTGGCTGGGACACCTTGCTCTCATACAGGGGGCTCGGGTTCGAAACCCGGTATCGGAACTCTTTTTGAAGTTTTATTTTCCATGTTTTCATATTTTATATATGTTTTTTTAGTTCTAACATTTTATTACAATTCCTTCACTAATTAATCGAAAGGAACTTCGTTCAAGTTCGTTCCATCCGGGTGTCCCTTGACACCTCTCAAGTTTTTTTTTATTTTACCGCTGCAGATACAAGTCCTTAAATAATAATAGTTAGCAACTTAATTTTCCGTATTTGTTTATAGAAAATAAAAACAAATATATAGAAATAAACTAATAGACAATATTAGGTGGCTATTTTACTCTGTTAGATGTTGTCTTAATTTCATTTATATCAATCTATATATATTTAAGAGATTTCCACCTATATATTGACTCATCACGATATCTCTGGAACCATAAGGCGTAGCGACCTGAAATTTGGTAGGATTATTCCTTTCGCCGAGTAGAGGTCAGCTAAGAACGGATTTTACGAAATTCCACCCACAAGGGGGGTTGCGGGGGTGTTAACAATGGAAAATTCCCATTTTTAACCTATAGCTGCTATCGACTTCAAATTTGTCGAAGATATTGCAGTATTAACATAGCGGGGCAGCAGTTATTACTTTTGATGCGAAACAGAGTTCGCCGGGTCAGATAGTTAACTATAAATCTAAATGTTGGCTGTGATAATAAAAAATTTTTAAGATACACAACTTTATTAAATATCGTTTAATTGACTGCCACTAAGAAAAAATAATGTGATAATTTAATTTTACTCATAGAAACTAGTGAGGCGTTAGTTACGTATCTTAATTATGTATCACTGTAAACACTTTGTCGACTTTTAATAATGTTCTTGTATGGAATCCTTTGATCCATACATCGAATCGAAGGATTCGATACAAACAAGGATCGAAGGATTACTTAGGATACTATTTGGATATGATGTATTACTTCAGGCACATCTTATTTAATGTGTAAAAGGTTTCATAAAATTGTTAATTTAAACTTCAGAAAGTTGAGTTCTACATAAAATATACATACAGAAATGAATTTTGTTGCACCGAGCACCTACTCAGACAACCCTTTAAACAGTTGTATGACTATGCAAATTATATTCATTATAATTTAAAAGATAGTAGTCCATTTGGATATAAGCGTGAATTAACCAGGAATTTAGATACATTAGATCCTTACATCTTCGGGTGACAAGAAATAGAATTAATTTTCGTAAGAATTAGATAGTCCTTTCCACTTGGTACTGTCCTTAACCAATATACTCTTCAGGACACATCTATTTTATACACACACACACACACAACTTCACGCCAAATCCCTTGCGGGGTAGGCAGAGAGAACAGAGCGCCATAGAGCACGATTCTTGCACACCTCACTCGCTTCGTTGACTTTCATAACTCTTTTCATGCACGCGCGTCGGTTTTTGAGGCTCTTAACATCACCTTCCTCCAGAACACGTTCTATTTGGTCTTGGAATGTGTGTCTTGGCCGTCCTCGACTCCTACATCCGTCCGCTTTTGCATTGTATATCTGCTTAGTCAGTCTTGCGTCAACCATTCTTTCTACATGTCCGAACCATCGGAGCATGCCCTTTCTTACTTTTACACCGACACTCTCTTTCAAACCAACTTCCTTCCTTACAACCTTGTTTTCTACGCGGTCAGCGAGAGTCACTCCGCAGATTTTGCGTAGAGCCCTCATTTCTACCGCGTTTATTCTACTTTCATGCACACTCTGCCATACCCAGCTCTCGCTTCCATAAGTTAGTGTTGGGATCAGGACTGCATTGTGGATTGCTAACTGGGCCTTTCTGCTAATATTTTTTGCGCCCAGGAATCTGCCCAACACTCCGTTTACGCTATTTCCTATCGCCACTCGTCTTTCTACATCCGCGGTGTACCTTCCATCTCTGCTAAAAGCGCATCCAAGATATACAATTTCATTCACCTGTTCCAGCACTACATCATCAACCATTATCCTTGCATCTGTTCTGGATTCCTCCCTTTCAAACACCATGACTTTCGTTCTCTTCTTTCGTTTCTATTTTATATTAGGCTAAAATTTTATATTAGGCCGACCAAAAAGTTTTTATGCAGTTTTGAACCTGGCACATTCTTAATTTCATTCAATAGTCTTATTTTGAATTTCGAACACGGAATTTAAAGAAACAAAAGACAATTTGGAGCCTGTTTGTTGATCTCAAACAATCGAATACTAAGAAAACGTGATTGTAACTTTGGTTTTGCAACAAACTAAACGCGATTTGGTACCACACAAGCTAGCTAATGGCCCCAAACTAACGCGAGCCCACCAAACAGCGCGCCTTCATTTTGCGCGCAATCATTTAAATTGGACTCAGCAGCATTGGAGTCGTGTAGTCTTTTCTGATGAGTTTAAAATGGTGCTAAATGGCAATGATGGAAGGAAGAATGACGTAAGGGAGAGCGTTTCGCAGAATGCTGCTTTGAAGACAGGGTTGCTTATGGCGGTGGCTCATGGACTGTCTGGGGCAGTATATCCGCGAGCGGCAAAACTCAACTGGAGGTTGTCACGGGACCACGGCTGCAAACATTAAATTCTGAAAGGTACATTCGTGAGTGCTTAGAACCTCATCTGATGCCATACGCGGAGTATGTGGGCTTAAATTTCCTTTTTATGCATGATATTGCAAGAGCCCATACGACCGGCATCGTCGGGAATATCTTCCGGATATGAACATCACAGTTATGAACTGCCCAGCCATAAGCCGAGACATGAACTCCATTCAGCACATGTGGGACGAGCTAAAAATACGTGTCAGGGCTCGTCAGCCAGATGCAGGAGTTGAAAACTGCCATAGAAGAGGAATGGGAGATGATCCCTCAAAATTTCATAGAGCGGTTGATAAACTCTATGCCTAATCGTATAAGAGCTATGGTAGATGCCCATGGAGGCAACACGGGTTATTAAATTCAATCTTTATTTGATAAAACATGTTTTTTGTCCAAAAAACAATTGCCATTATCAAGGCGCGTACCCGACTTGTTAGGCGTAGCTCCAAATCGTGTCGTATTCTGAATTCAAATTTAAAACAATACGACCGAAAAAGATGGTAATTGTATCAGGTTTAAAACTGCATCAATAGTTTTTGCTCGACCTAATATAAAATTTTAGCCAGGACCAAATGAAACTGAAAAAGCAAGGTGGGCCAATAGATGTGTCCAGAAGTGTATTTTACTCGGATACTTTTTTAAGTTTTACTGTTGCCGTACATCTATACATGTAATAAAATTGTAGAAAAGTTGAAACTGTGCATTGAATATTTTTCTTAGAATACTTGGGACGTGATCTTTTTTTTTTATGGGATAGGAGGGCAAACGAGCAGGCGTGTCACCTGATGGTAAGCAACCAACGCCGCCCATGGACACCAGCAACACATATAGTGTTACTGTTGCGTTGCCGGCCTTTAAGGAATAGGGGAGAGGAAAGGATGGGGAAGGGGGGAATGGGCCTCCGGGTACCTCTCTCACCGAACGAAACGCGGCATGAGCCTGTTTACGACGGTCTTCTGAGAAGTCGTGGTATTTCACCGGTCGAGCCGGCCCATTCATGCAGCGAACTGCTTGGCTCTACCACTGTTAATGATCTACAACGTGGGAGTTTTTAGAATTGTTATCTGCATATCTGTCTTATAATGGCACCTTTGCCTGGTCCCTTCCATATCATAGTGAATATGGAGGAACTCATACGATTTATTTTAATAACTTATAGCCGAACGGGCTACTAGTTAATACACCACATATATCTGATTTACTACAGTAACAGGTAGCTTCTCGCTGCTTCTATGAGCTGGTTCGACCAGTGAAATACCACGGCCACTCAGAATATCAACGTGCAGTAGCTAATGTCCAGTTTCATTCAGTGAGAAAGATATCCGTCCCCCTTCCTCCTCTTTTCCCATCCTACATTATTAGCGGCCGGCAAGGCAACTGTAACACTATTGGTGTTACAAGTGTAAATGCAATCGTACTCATTACCATATATACCCATCGTCCACCACTACGCTTTCCCTTTGTCTTCTCAATTATTAGCGAATCTCTCAAAGTTTCTTTTATACCATCCTCTCCTTATTGCAGGTTATGTAAGTTATTTATTTTATGTTACTCTCCTTTACCGATTTGGTAATAAAGAGCCATAAATTTTAATATATACTAATAGGTAAAAATAGGTAATATATATATATATATATATATATATATATATATATATATATATATATATATATATATGTATATATACATAATGACAACATACATACTTACATGTATACATAAATAGCTTCACGCCTTTTCCTTCTTGAAAGAGTAGCCAGTGGCTATGGCAAATTTTACCTCCCAAATGGAATAGGTGGTGGAACCTATAGCCGTTCCTCCGACATAATGTTGTCAATCTATAGTAATATTATAAAGAGGAAAGATTTGTATTTTCGTATGTAACGAATAAACTCAAAAAGTACTGGACGGATTTTCATAATTCTTTTTTCTTTAGAAGGCTACATTAACACTGAGTAACATAGGCTATGTGTAATCATAGTCGTCATCGACATTTTGTTTGTACGCGAGTAACACCGTGAGGCGGGAAGCTACATACAATATAGCGGTACGAAGTTCGCGCCGGCTGTTAGTCATCAATATTTACCTTACACTTAACTGCCAAAAAGGATTTCGAAAAGTTGTTGTTGTAGTTGTGTTAGCCCGAATTCAAATATTTAATTAAATATGATTAATAAAATATGTGTTGTTTAATTTATTTACAAGATTATTGTATGCTTTTATTATTGCGAAATCTTATTGCTACATACTTTTCCGGCGTACCACTACCTACCTCTGTATAATTACACGTTTCATATCGTATCAGTCATGAAGTTGTATGTCTTCACCGAAAGTTCACCTACCACGGTTCACAAATATTATTGATGTGAAACATCTATAAGCGAGGGTAAACTCGGGTAAACCATGGCGATGCACCTGTAGTGCCTGCACCTGTAATGCAGTGCTGCCAACTCTACCAACTTTTCGGTAGATCTACCAACTTTTAGTGTCGTAGTCAAACCTACCACCTTGTACCAAAAATCTACCAACTTTTAAAGTTTTCAAAAATCCCAAATCAAACCTCCATGAAAATAATATTGAAACTATAATTTTTTTTTCATTTTTCGTAATCTTTCTCTTGCTTTTTTACCCTTTGATGGATCCATCGAATTTACTCGAAAATAGAGGGCGTTACAGGTTGATGTACAAGGGTTACTGCACACAAAAAGATTTATAAATAAAAGTAATGAGCAACCCACACCGACTGAAGAGCATTATAAATTATTTAATAAAAATATGTATTCTTTTAAAGAATAAAATAATAAGGCAGCTTTTTTTTTTCTTACAATTTTAATTATTGTTAACTAAGTTTATACTTTTTTAATTATTATTCAATAAAAACAATACAAGCTCAGTTTGTATATTATCCGCAATTCTTTATCGACTCAAACCCCTATAACATTGAAGTACAGCTTTTATTCCGCTTCTAGAATCAAAGTTATTGAATATTATTATTTAATCATTTCTGTGATCTGAGAAGATCTATTTTCTATTTTGAGATTAATTTTATTGGATGTTGTCAATGTTTAATTAAACCTAGTTTTACAACATTAATATTAGTTACTACTATCTGTAAGTGACTTATAAACTATGCTTTGGTTGAAGTCATAGACTCATAATATTCGTTTTTCAATTATGACTATTTTCTATTGATATTTTGAATATTAGCGGTCTGTAATTCTGTTTTATCATTAGATTTCTAATAAAAATAGTTCAAATATGTCTCATCCAATCGAAAAGTAAATTAAGGATGCCAGATTCTTATTGGAGGGTCTCTAAAAGACTTGAAAAGTATGGGTGGTAGATCTACCAACTTTTCATAGTAGGGTTTGTTGGAAACTACCAACTTGTAGAACCCTATCTCCCACCTTGACGAATTTCGAGTTGGTAACGCTGCTGTAATGTACTCTGTGGCCTGTGGGCTATCCCTACTTTAAACGTCTATCTATAGCGTATGTATTCGTTGTATAGAATATTTTCATAGCAAACGCCATCTAGCGATGTAACCAATATTGGTCAATATTGGAACTAACGTTTTAAATTAATTTCTAAGTGAGCAAGGCTTCTGAATTTCCTAGTACTTCATAACACCAACAGAAGACATTAAACATAAAATGGATAAAATCAAAGATATGCTAGTGAATACGCAAGATGAAAAGAGAAATAAAGTGGCATCATTTTTTAACATCACCTATCATTAATTTGCTCCTGTCATAATTTGTACTTTTGTTCCTATTTTATAACTGTACAAAATAATTTCTGTTTGACATTTGCCAGGCGTCCTGTGACGGCTCACAATTTTTATAATATTTAGCAATTTTTATAATATTAATGATACTAATGTAATTAATATCCCAATTTAATATAATTTTTAGTCATAGACATAGTAATTACCTACCTACTTAAAGATAAACACGCGATTTTACATGAATGAACGGCGAAAAAGAAAAATAATGACTGACTGAAGTTAGCCAACTAAAGGCACATTCCGTTTTTCTTTTTTCTACACTTGTGAATGCGATCGATCGTAAGTTGGGCGTGTGTGTCAGTTAGAGCTCGGTGGGTTTAAAAATGGCACTTTTCAAGATTTCTTCGACCAGACTAACAGAATTGCAGGTAAATAAAATCAAGTTTAATTTATGGGAAAATACATACATAATGTATGCAACATAATTACGGAATGAAATTTTTTTGTGGAGTCTTTTATAACCTTGTAAAAATTTCGAGTTCGCAGTTATGTAATAAGATTAAAAATTATTTATCAAGTAATTTGTTATTTTTAACATTACATTTGCAGGCATAATAATAGCGTCTAATGTTTGAAAATATTATACTATAACTATTAATTAATTATGCTAGCTAACAACTTTCAGATAAATAAAAGACAGTGTTCATTGGAAATATCACTAGTATTTCTTCAAATGCTTCTTTGAAATTTATTGATTACACATAATTTTTAAATTATTTATTCACGTAAAGTAATATTAGTTTATTTTAGTTCCAAGATTTTTTATTTTGTTGGAATTTTCAATAGATTTCAATTTCTTAATGAACCTTAAAACTGCAAAATTTTTACTTAATGAAATTGGTATTTGTTAACATTTGTTAGGGTTTTTTTTAGTCAATTTTAAATTGGCAATAAGATGTTAGTTAATGCTTAGTGTTTGAAAATTACTCATATTACATTTCTAAAAATTTACCAATATCAGTTCATTATGATCAAGGGCAGTTTTATTTTAATGAAATAAATTAATAGCTTCAGCTTACTAATGTTTTCATCAAAAAAATAGAGATGTGTTTCTTTTTGTGGCATTGTTATGTGCTTAATAAAATATATTAGTTTGCGATGAATTCATGCCAAAGAAACCAAAATTTACATCAATATATTTTATAATTTTATGCTAATGGCCATAAAATATTTTTTCTACTATATAAAAGTTATCATAATTCTGATAACATTCCTACTGAAATAGTTTTCAAATTGTTTCATGACAAAATCAAATACTATTCCTATCCTAGAATAGAATCTAAATAGATTGAGAAAAAAAGACTACCGTTTCCCTAGTTTTTCATGGTAATACTAGTGGTTCTCTGCTAACAGTAATAGCTTGAAAGGCCACAGGACAATCAACAAAATTAATTAATATAATAATAATATCATACTAGTTTATCAGCATACTAGTTATAAAAGAAATGTAACTAGTATTGTCTAACTTTTTATTTAAAAGCATACATTTTACCTCTATATTATATAACATCTCCAATTTTATATTACATGATGATGTATTCACATACTGACATTCTTGTTATCATGATTATGAGGACATCTATATTAAATAACAAGAACAACTTGACTATCACATTATCACAAATCTTATCAATCATGACACATTCCGTATTTGAACTTACAATGATGGATCTGTTGGATATTTTGTTAAGTCATATGAGATTTACACATGTGTATATGCATGTCTCTGATGGCAATGGCCTTGATTTATATGTGCCATTGTCACATAATACAATTTTTTTTTAAAATACTGATTGCACATATGCTGTTAAATCTTTTTTTTCTCTGTGATATTCATGTTAATTTTAAAACATTTTAGGAATATTCTTGAGAACTGTTCTAATTGTTTATTGATTACAAGATGTTATATATCCTATGCTATAATCTATAATATATTTGAAACACTGTATAGTCTCTATATGATTATCTATTCATAATATCTTGGACACAAATCACACAGCGCCCTCTAGTTCCAAATTAAGCAACTAAATGCTTGTGCTATGGATACTAGATAATGGATACTAATACATAGAAAAACACCCTGATGCCATACAAACATTCATGCTTGTCACAAATATTTGCACTCGGGTGGCAATCAACCCGCCAACCTCGATTCTGAAGTCGGTAGCTTTACCAATGCGCCACCAAGCGCATTTATCTATTATGGAATAATAAAATTAATTGATCAATGATGAATTTATTTGGCGGTGAAATTTTAAAATTCTATTGACCTAGTGTAGTTTGGTTCTGTTATCTATCAATTATATAACCAAAAATCCTCGCTGTGACATTCAAGATGCGTATCTTGAATGTGCTGGTGTGTGTTAACTCTAAAGATAACCACGCAGGTCAAACGATGCGTCGATGCATTGACTTCGGGCAACCGCCCAAATATTCACGATTAGCATTTCATGTGGAGTACGTACATACATAATTATACGCCATGTCTCTTGCGGGGTAGACACGGAAAATAGATCGCCATAAGGCACCATTCTTATACACTTCTCTCTTCTTGCACTCATCGACTTCTAAATCTTTTCAGCTTCGCGTTCGCGAGGAGACAATCGTCCACTTCTGCACAGAGTAGCAGTCTGTGACACTGGCCACTTCGCCACGAAGTCCAAATTTTACAGTCATTACAACTATTTTTTCACATCATAATATCTTTTGAATTATGTGTGTGAATTCAAACCACAGTTTATGAATGGCTCTGCTTAAACATTTTTATGCTATACAACGTTACGCTGTTCTAAAAAAAAACTTCGCGTTAGCAACTATTATATGACGTGAACTATTCAAGGTCAACATATTATATTAGCGTATTACTATGGCTTCTAATGGTAAGGACAGTCGGTTTGATGGAAATGAATAAAAAATGTTTGTGGCACTATTTCTCATATTATGTGAACTGGTTTATTTCTTTTAAATATATATTCACTACTGTCATGACTGATTTAATACTGTTACTGCGAAAATAGATTTGCTGTGGTCATTGATTCTATGTAAATCCCCGACTGTGTAATTAATTTCAAGTAATTCTAAAGCAGTCATTTTTATTTTCTACAAGCCCGAGTTTAGTCATATTAGTGACATTAGCTGCCGTCCATTCAGCGAAATACAATTCTAATGTATTTATTACAAATCCCATCAACATACACACGTCACATAAAGTTACTAATTAAAATTAAAAAAGATTACTCTAACAATTAATTAAACAGTTTGGTCAAGTCTAAATCCTATGTCACTTGAAAATTGAAAAGAAGGCAGAAAGCTGTATGTTGTATGCGGATGCCACATGTAACATAACCTAAGAACGAACCTAAGTGGAAGTATGATAGGCTAAAAAAATTAGCTTGTAAAAATGAGACATCTTGAATAATATTCAATACACAAGTCAATTGAAATTTTAATCTGTTGAAATCTTTCCGTTAAAAAATAATTTGCTTTATATTATGTTCTTTATAATCACGTCTACAATCAGTTCTATCGTAAATGTTTTTTTTTCCTCAATGCAATAATTTGTCGGTCACTTGTAGGTAAATAGGTCCGAGTTTTTACATAATAATCGCTTTGGCCTTATCTGGCAGTGACCTTTTCACGCATCCATCATGTCCTTCTTGGGAATCTAAGGTTGAGGGCTATATTATAACCGGTTTACCGTAAATGTAACTACCACTTAAACCGAGGAAAGTTGTGTTAAAATAGGTGCTACGGGTTTCAAATAATAATAATAATAGTAAAAAAAAAATGTGGCCTGAGAACTAATGTTTGTCCCTTAGATTTCTGGCGGAGTATCAAGTTTTTATTAACGATAAACAGGATGCGTTTATCGCGACAGTATGTTTTTTTGGACGAGGGAAGGCAAAGGGGATTTTTATATTCTGCTTGGGCGAAGTCATAAATAAGTGAATAAGAATAAGCTAGTGCTAATGTAAGGACAAAAAACCAATAAAACTTAAATATAACACATTATGGCGCTGCTTCCCTTTATATTAATTTAATCAAAATTCAGATTGCTTAAGGGAAATGTCATTTTGGGATTTACTCTGAACACTCGGATCCGTCCATGTTATAAGTCAAGGTAATTAATACCTACTAGTTAAATATTCAAAGTGTTGATTCACAAATTTAAAATAAAAAACCTGTTTAGTGGAACTACGGCTCGTTTATCGATAGTGCTGTATATATTTTTTTATGTTCTCGTTGTTTTCTGGTTTTTATTTCTGCTTCTTACAAATATACTATTTAAATATTCTTCATGTAGCGTAAATTGTTGGTGTCGTGGCTTCGTGCTCGTGGAAAATCTGACTAAACTGATATAATAGGGAAATGGGAAATACGTAAGAATAGAGAGGACTATGACACTAGTCATGACTAAAATTAATTTCATTTTTAAAAAATACAGGGACCATATAGTCACAACGTCACAAATAATAATACTCTTACAAAAACCTTGATATTATGGGAACTATTTGTGAACGATTTAATCCCCCATGACAAATACCATAATAAAATTAACAAGTAACAAATAAGCATTTATAATATAATATATGAAATAATTATATACATCATACAATCATTATGTACAAACTAGTACAGAGTCGCTTTCTGCTGTTTGTCCCCACGCTTAGATGTTTGAAACTACGCAATGGATATTGATATTGTTTTTATTTGATTAGATAGAGGGTGTCAACGCTGTGTTTTATGAAAGTGTAAAGTGATAATTTTAGAGACTTGGCACTTTAATTGCAACTGCTGCTGCAATTGCTGACTAAACCCTACGTGATAAATCAAAACATATTATAATACAGTATGCACCTTTGAAAGTTCTACAAAAAAATCCGCGATGGTGTATGTCTATCTCCAAAGTCAAAGTCAAAATAACTTTATTTTTATAGGTCTTCACAGACACTTAATTATTTATTATATAATTTAACGACCTGGTTGCTAGGACCTTTAAGTCGAGTCTTATATTATCATCTTATTTTAACATCATCATTCTTAACCTAAACTAATCTTAACCTAACCTAGCCTAACCCTAAAGCTTAACCTAACCTAATCATCTATAAAGTCGTGGCACTTTATGCATGATGTTCCGAGGGACTCCCTCGGAGGGAGTCCTGACGACAATGTAGAAGAGCACACTAAACACGATACCTACACCATTTCCCACATTTGCACTCATGTACGAACACTCATTAAATAAAACGCCACGAATTTTATTCAATAATATCCATTGAAACACAAATCTGAGAAAATAATGCAAATAGCGGACATGTCTCTTCCACAGTCCCGCCAAAACTCCAACAGACACTTAAAAATAGTGAACAAGTACCTACAGATAACATATTATTTAAAATTAAATACAAACACGAGCGCTCGTGGAAAGTGCCTCCGTGGAACAAAAAAAGACACGGACGCAATCGCAATCGCCACGAGCGGCCCGATTCCGAGTGTAGGGGCTATCATGAGAAGAATCGGGCAAGAAACTCATGTGCCAAATACTCTTTTCAAACCATTTGAAATAAATAACAATATTATTATAACTACTGAAAACAAATCAGTAGGTAGGTGAATAAAAGGTGTGTCTCTTCGGGATATCCCACAATATCCATTTTTATTTCTTCCTATTGCTTCTGAGGCGAAACAAAGTTCGTCGGGTCAACTAGTCTGATTTAAATAATAGCGTTTCTTCGGCTTTTGATCATGAAACTGAACTAATAAATTCAACATCAATCACACTTGAAGGGTTTGTGTGTCTGTAATGTCAATTATATTAAACTCTGGCCCGAGCTGACCCGGCCGGGTTATATTGATTGAATTGATGTCACTATTAATGTATTGTATTGTACGAATCACTCGCTTTGTTAAATTGTATTTCCTTGCGGTCAACACATAGAAAATTTCAATTCTCTTTACCCAATTATCGTAATAATCCTTGATAACTACATAACCAATTATAGTTTAAATGATATTCAGTTAACTGTCTATGTGAGTTGTGAAAAGTAAAAATGTAATCTAGTGATTAAAGACGGACGCTGATTTTTAATAATTATATATTGTAATAAATTACTTATATTAGACTAGTTTTAACTAGTTTAATACAACGTATTATTAGTTATAATTACAACACCTTTACTGCTAATAGTATAAAACTATATTGATATGCCTTGCGTTCACGAATTTCTAGCCAAATTAGTTATGAGCTATTACCAAATGTTCTAAAACATTAAAATTAAAAGCAGCTTTAACGATTATGTAAAAATGGCTTTATAATTATGACGTAATTGACATGGAAAACAAGGTATTTTTTTTTTTACAAAATGTGTTTAGCTATGAAATTATTTGAAACATTTAGTCATGTCGTGTCAAAAGTTAATATAATTCCAGTTAGTTACCACTTGTAATTTATGTACATTTGAATTATATCACTACATATTACATACATACATAACTTCACGCCAAATCCCTTGCGGGGTAGGCAGAGAGAACAGACTAAATATTATTATTATTAAATCAACTAGTAAGTTTCGTTTAAAATACTGAGTATGAATAATATTGGGATATATTTAGTACGTCATTTATAAGTATTGACTATTGTACATAACCTTGTAGTGTCTATGGTCAGCGGATTTATTTTTAAATATCAATGCCGAGTTTTTTATATATATATATTATATACACTGAGTGTTTATCTTGAAAAGGGCTGCGCCCAATCTTGCCCCCTTGAGATTTTGTGATGTAGCCAATTTCACGTGGGGTTTGAAACTCCGCATTACAAGCCCAAATCGAGTCTTTAAAACTAATCAAATAGCTTATCGATATATACTTAAAATGTAAATAAATATATAATATATAAGGTGTTATTTACACTTTAAATATTATATATTATTATCTATTCTTATAAAATATCAAATTTGTATCCGAACTTTGCACTCACAATTATTAATTCATTTTATTTTTGTTGACACAGAAAATATGTCCAGCGTTTACCTCAATACTGCAAGCCAGAGGATTGAGCGCGGAGTCGTGCAATCTGAAAAGCGTCCTTCAAGAGAAAATCCCGAAAGAGCAAGCCAAGATTAAGGAGTTCAGGCAGAAATATGGTTCCACTAAAGTCGGAGAGGTCACCATTGACATGGTGAGTAAGACAGTTTACCGACTAAGTTATGTATTACCTTTACACGTGTTAAAACTACTACAAAACTTTTACTACACTGCTCACCCATCTTTTATTATCGTGCCGGACTGAACATATTTTCGCCTGTTAGAACTGTTTCGAACGAAGTATGGAGATATATATAGTGTAACCACAACTTATAGATAACAAAACTATTGTATAAAGTATACTGAATATAATTTAAACTTTAATACATACGTTTATGCGTTTGTCAATATTAATAAATGATTAAAGACTTGATGCGAATAAAATATATTGTATTCGTATGCAATTCTTTTCATTGTTAAGTAATAAAAAAAATGTGAGTGAGCACCAGCCTGCCTACACACATGTCTTTTTAGTGATCGCGTTGTTACAAAGTATGGCGGGAACAGGACAGGTCATTGAACTGCTGGACGGCTCAGGACGCGAGGTTCAAGATCATTTCGTATAAGTAACCCATTTGCATTCAATGTCAATTTTTGTGTGGCCAGCGAGGGGTCCATCCACGCAATAGTATCGATAATAAGCGCGAAAAAATACCGAATAGTATTGGTTTTTTTAGTATTAATAGTATTTTTTATAGAACTGTATAATAATTAGTGTCCGACCGAAGCTTCGGCTTCGGCAACCTTCGGCCAAAAATTCATCCTCGGCAAAATCGGCCCAGAATCCGGCCGAAGTCGAAGGTCCCGCCGAAGGTCAGAGGCCAGTCGAAATTAAACGAACTGTTACGAAAGAGTTAGTGACTGACGGACCGGACTGCACTTAGTTCAGTGTGGATACCTCTATCACCGACAGAAAAACGGTATTAGCCACTTTACGCCGATTTTCTTCTATAGCTGTGGATGATATTGAAGAAAATTATTAAATTACTAATAGTTTATAAACCTTCGGTTTCGGCTTCAGGTTTGGCCGAAGGTTGTGGAGATTGCCGATTAATCGGTTTCGGCCAAAAATAGACCTTCGGTCGGACACTAATGATAATGTAGTTTATTTGTATATATACTTATATAATACATAAAATATTCTAATTACATAAATTAAATACTGTGTAAATTGTGTATCAATTTACACAGTATGTAATTTAATATTAAATTTAATAATTTTAATTTAAATTATTTAATTAAATTGTGTATCAATTTACACAGTATTTAATTTATGTAATTATAATATTTTATGTATTATATAAGTATATATACAAATAAACTACATTATCATTAGTGTCCGACCGAAGGTCTATTTTTGGCCGAAACCGATTGATTTTTTTTTTAATTTTGTGACCCTATATAAATCTACTCATTCCCCTATAGAAGAACCCCATGCTGGTACTTTCTGGGAAAAACTGTTGTTATTGTTTGAACATGAGCATTCATTATGTTATATTGAAATTTGGTGGGTAATTGTGGTAATCTACAAAATATGTTTCCTTCTAGAAAGGGATTTGCCTTATTTTTTGCCTTAGTTGAAATGGATAGCTCTCATTATGGGTTATTGAAGGAGAATTATGTATTCATATATATTGTATTTTGCTCTTAGATGTATGGTGGCATGCGTGGCATCAAGGGTCTGATTTGCGAAACATCCGTTTTGGATGCTGACGAAGGTATCCGCTTCCGCGGTCTGTCTATCCCTGAATGCCAGCAACAGCTGCCCAAACAGAAGGAAGGTGGAGAGCCACTTCCCGAAGGACTTTTCTGGCTCCTCGTCACTGGCGACGTGCCCAACAGTGATCAAGTGAAAGCCTTGTCAAAGGAATGGGCTCAAAGGTTAATTAGCTAATTTTATGTAAATCTAATAATCTTTCTTCTTCTAAAGTGTTTGAAAAATAACTTAAATGTTTGACTGTAGGGCGGAGCTGCCATCACATGTGGTGACCATGTTGAACAACTTCCCCAAGAAACTGCATCCGATGTCGCAGTTCTCCGCAGCTGTTACCGCACTCAACAGTGAGTCCATCTTCGCCAAGGCATATTCCGATGGAGTGCACAAATCCAAGTACTGGGAGGTCAGTTAATTGAAACACTGTGATCAATACCTATACGTCGAATTTTAATATACATTACATTAAATGTAGATCTAGATAAACAAAAACTGAATGCATATGAAGATGGGAAGTTTTTATTCACGATGCTTACAAATATCATTAAGACACTTTTAACTGTTATTGTAAAAAATAATTTAGAATAATAACGTTTCTGTTGACAGCTAATTTGTATTCACATTTAGTGAAATATATATAAAAAAAAAAAATGGGTGCGTGTACTTATGTACGCGCGTGAGAAGTTATACTTCTTTGGCATCATTAAAATATATATACATATATATATAATTATTAAAAACAAAATTTAGAGAATAATAAATATATAAGACATTATTTTGTAAATATTAAATAACCAATAATAAGTATTTAACATTAATAATTTAATAATATTTAGTGTTAATTATATTAAATAAAAGTATTTTAATTTATATCAATAAATAATACATACGGATAGTTAACCTCAATTATATTGGAGCACTTGAAAAAGTATATAAGCACAATTGTTTTCACTAATATTCACAAATAGTAAGTAATATCCATCAAAATATTCAATTTAAATCACTACTGAATATAATTTTAATTAGCACATATATAATTCGCACTTGTATGAAACTAAAACTTCATTCTGTTAATTTTGTGTCACAGATGCGCGCGCATCTTAAAATTTCACTCTCATCATTTTTTCATAACGCGCCTAAAGAAGTATAACTTCAAAATATTTGTGTACAATAATTTGAATTTTGTTATCACCAGTTCATCTACGAAGACGCGATGAACTTGATTGCCAAATTGCCCGTGGTCGCAGCTGCCGTGTACAGGAACACGTATCGCGACGGCAAAGGTATCGGCGCCATCGACGAGAACAAGGATTGGTCGAGCAATTATTGCGCAATGCTGGGCTACGACGACCCACAATTCATCGAGCTGATGCGTCTCTACCTTACCATCCACAGGTTTGTTCATGAAACTTGCCATTGTCCTAATAAGCTGTGTGTTGGAATTTGTGTTATTTAACCTGATTAAGAATTAATTTTGCGGTATTTTTTTAAGTTCTTCCAAACATAACCGGTAGTATATTATGAATATATGAATGACGGGCCTCGTGGCGCATTGGTAAAACTACCGACTGCAGCAATGAGGTCGGGGGTTCGATTCCCACCCGAGCACAAATATTTGTGACAAACATGAATGAAACATGAATATTTGTGTGGCGTCTGGGTGTTTTTCTATGTATTATAAGTATGTATGTATTTACAAAAGAAAAGTAGTATATATGTATTAATATCCGTTATCTAGTATCCATAACACAAGCATTTAGTTGCTTAGCTTGGAACTAGACGGCGCTGTGTGTATTGTGTCCAAGATATTATTATTATATTATATGACACAGTGATTGCTTGTCTTCAAAGAAGCTCGCCAACGATGGCGACTTTGATTGTTTTGAATTTAACGATCAATTAATAATGCATTATGTGTTGAAATTACATTAAAATCGAATGTTATGTATATATGAATCATATTATTAGCGGAATGTTGAACGTGTTGGAATGTTCCATACTAAAAGCATATTGTGGTTATAGAAATATTGATTCGTGGGACTTGATTCATACAACGCCATCTAGTCATTAGTTAGCTATATTTAAGTGTGAGTAATAAAAGTATACTTTTAATACAATTCTGATTTAATTAAAGTAGTATTATTGAAATAGTTTCATACTAAGCACAAACATACGTCTCTATTAAATACATACATACGAGTATATTGTATATGCTTAAATCTCTTATTCTATATCGCCAAATAATTGTACAGTTTCTGATGTTAACATATTATGTATTGTATACTGAGTTTGAGGATCACTTTGGGTAATGAAAATTATCTAATTCAGACCTACTGAATATACACGCATAGGAGAATACAAATACTGTGACGTGATAATTTTAAATTTACAAGATAAAATAATTTAAAAAGGTGTGTGAATCGTGCGTGTTATCAAACATTAAACCCACTCGTTTCCGTCATAATACGCTCATTTCAATGTGAGTCATAATATCTGCTGTTAAAGAAATTATTATCATATACTATAATATATATATATATATGTGTATTTGAACATACAAACATAAACATAACTTCACGCCTTTTTCTACCCGAAGGTACAGGCAGCGGCTGTTAAGTCTCGTCTCGCCGTTATGTTTACGTCCCAAAATGGAATAGGTGGCGAACCTATTGCTATACCGGGCACAAAGTTTTTCAGTCATCGATATCTATCACACATAACTTCAATAAAGAACTTCGAAAAGTCATTGATGTGAGCCAGTGTGAGAATTCGAACCCGCGACCTGTAGATTCAGAAGTGGGGTGCTCTACCACTTTATTGCGGAATAATATATACATAATTTCACGACGGTCAATTGATTAGTTCAGGCATCAAACAAACAAATTCAAATTCAAAATAACTTTATTTTTATAGGTCTTCAAAGACACTTAAAAATAGTCATCAAGTACAGATAACATATTATTTAAAATTAAATACAAACACGAGCGCTTGTGGAAAGTTCCTCCGTGGAACAAAAACACGAGCGGCCCGATTCCGAATGTAGGGGCTATCATGAGAAGAATCGGGCAAGAAACTCATGTGCCAAATACTCTTTTCAAACCATTTGAAATAAATAACAATATTATTATAACTACTGAAAACAAATCAGTAGGTATAATAATATTGTTATTTATTCCTTACTATGTTCCTACTTATTATGTTATTAACAAGTTCATATTCACATTTCTAATATTAGTTAGCACTTATAGTATCCACCGTTATAAAGCATGATACTTACATACTAGTGATATTACGAATGTTGGATTTTGGACATTCGCGAATGCGAATGCGAATATTTCTTAAAAACATTCGCGAATGCGAATATTTCTTTTAAGCCTTCGCGAACGCATTCGAATAATTCTTAGACCTAAAATCACACAGAATTTCATCAAAATCGGTCAAGCCATTTGGTGCAGTTATTTACTGATTAATATCACGCGTAGAAAATATTTTGAAAAAAGTTTCATCATTACATAGTATAAAACAAAGTCACTTTCCGCTGTCTGTCCCCTTCTATGCTTATATCTTTAGAACTACGCAACGGATTTTGATGCAGTTTTTATCACAGTTAGAGTGTGTCAACGGGGTGGTTTTGATCTATAATTAATATATGATGTTGTAAAGAAAAAATGTTAATTTTTGAGGTTTAGTTTTTTAATTGCAAACGCTGGCTGAACCCTATGTGATAGATCAAAACAATGTTCTACATTATTAAACACCTTTTGAAGGTCTACAAAAAAGTCCGCGAAGGCATAAGTCTATCTCTTAGGGATAACCCACAATTACCATTTTTATTTTTTTACGTTTTACAAGTAATAATGGCTTATTTACGAAGCAATTTTAAACATTACAGCATTAATTTTCATCCAATTAAGTGACTTAAATAGATTGTGCATGTAATGTAAATGATCGGGGCCCTTTACAGCATGCAATTTAAAGGAATATTTTCGAAGATATTGCGGTATTAACATAGCGGGACAGCAGTTAAAGCCGATAAATAGCACAAATTGAACCTCATGATATCCAAAATTTGCTCATTTATTACCTTTAATGCGGAACAAAGTTCGCTGGGTCAGCTAGTACTTGATAAAAGGTGTATTTTCCTGATGTAACGCTCATTCATGTCTTCAATCTTGCGGTTGGAGTTTTATAAAAAAATGAACTTTTAATTTGGATCAAATTGCATACGGTATGAAAATTTGATTAAAATCGATTTGTGTTGGGTATGACAGGCTATGCACGAAAGGATAAACGCGGTCGAAATGAGGGTACTGCGCAAAATCTTCGGAGAGACTCTCGCTGACAGCGTCGAAAACAAGGTTGTGAGGAAGGATTGAAAGAGAGTCGATGTTAAAGTAAGAAAGGGCATACACCGATGATTCGGAATTATAGAACGTATGGATGATGCCAGATTGACCCAGCAGATGATACAATGCAAAACCGGAAGAATGTAATAGGATACGCAGACTGCCACGACATACAAATAGAACGAGTCCTGGAGGAAGGGCATGTCAGGAGCCTTAAAGATCGACGACCATGTATGACAATAATTATGAAACTCAAAGAAACGAGGGAGGCGTGTATGAATCGTCCCTTATGGCGCTCTGTTCCCTCTGCCTACCCCGTAAGGGACTTGACGTGCAGTTATTTATATACCTAATGGATGATAATCTAAGAGGGTAAAATATTTAAAGAAAACATCATTATCATTTTTTGTATCATCTTGCTACATACAATTTCTTTATTTTTTGTTATTAAAAACATTCGCAATATTTCTTGCGAATGCGAATACCCAAAAACATGCGAATATTCGCGAATGCGAATGCGAAAATTCGTTACATCACTAATACATACCTACATGGCTGATAGAACAGAGTGCCATAAGGCACGATTCTTAAACAGCTCACTACCTTCTTTAACTTCAATAATTCTTGTCTTCTTAAAAATCGACGGGCGTGCATGAAAGGAGTTATGAAAGTCAAACAATGATGATTTTACAACTGTCCCCACGCACGTTGCGATAAATATTTTTTTTTTGTTTGGTTGGTAACTGCACTTGACCGCGAGAGTTCATCAATATTATTATTTGAACTAATTATATTATCGAATGATTGGTATCAATTTGTTGTGATTGTCGCATGATATTGGCACGTACGTAACGTGATGATAACGAGCCAACAAGCCAAGCCTAACCTCCAAATTTAATTTCATATGACCTTTTAACTCAAATGGCCAATGTGTTTAACATACATTACTTATTACTTTGTCTGTTTGTGATGTGTGTGTAGATAAAACTTGTAGGTATACGCTCCAATTTTAACGTCCTCAAGTAAACGTTGTTATCTAACGTTAGCTAAGTTTTCTAGTTGATTTTAATTCCATTTATTGTTGTATGAAATTGTTTGAGGGGCTACTATTAATTACGTCAGGTGTTCTAAGAGTTTTAGGGGAGGAAGTCTTAATGTTCCGTAAAGTTTTTATCTAGACTAAAATAGGGCCAAATCTGATACAGTAATGCTTGTCTTGTGCGCCCCAACTCTACAAAGCAGCCATGAAAAATGTGAAAATGCCGCACGTAATTAATGGATGCCCCCCTTGGCTGTTAATATGCTCAAATGCTGGATGTTACTATCAGTTACGCTATAACATAAGCCTTATTATTGTATTATATTTTTGCACATGTCATTCTTCAGTCTGCGAATGTTTTACTTAAATATGTATTGTGATATGATGGTGTTATATATCATTATATGTGTAACCTCGACATAGTTATTCCAATGTCATACTTAATAATGTTGCATGTTTGTTTAATTTTGCACTGATATATACGTATATGCATATTAGTCATTTAATTTACATAAAAAATGCGAATTGATATAGAAAAAGCAATATTGATAGTAATTCTTGAAACAGATAGATGCAAAATTTTTATTTGCCAACTGGTAACTAATTGGCGCTGTCCTCATTTTGTGCCAATACTTTCGTACTAGTAGTTTCAGGTTATGTACCTATAACATTTTATGTCAAAATTAAAATGTATCACCGTACAGTTAGGCTTATCCAAATAAATACACACCTTCATGCCCAGTCCCATGAGGTATGGGCAGTGAGAACAGATCGGCAAAAGGCACGATTCTTACACGCCTCACTCGCTTCTTTGCCTTATCTTTGGTAAATTATTATATGTTCATTGATATCATCACTTATCTCAAATAACGTCGCATTACGACATGTTTTAATCTTACATAGAAACACGATATGCAGTTAGAAATTTAATTTTTCATAACATAACTTCACGCCTTTTGTTACCCGAAGGTGTAGGCAGCGGCTGTTAAGCCTTGTCTCGCCGTTAAGTTTACGTCCCAAATGGAATAGGTGGCGAACCTATTGCCATACCGGCCACAAAGTTTGTCAGTCATCGGTATTTATCACACATAACTTCCGAAAACAATTTCGAAAAGTCATTGGTGTGAGCCAGTGTCTGGAATCGAACCCCGGACCTCTGGATCAGGGGCCGTGCGCTCGCCCACTGCGCCACCGAGCCGGATCAGAGGCCGTAGTTACTGAGTAAATGGGTGGTGACGGAGAGCCCTTCAAAGACGCCGTTACTTACAGTCGACTATAACGCACTATCAACAACAACCCGAGTAAACGTAGATAATCGCTCCACTTAGTAGCTAATTTAATTTTTCGTATGATAATATTAATATGTTGTATGAATACGTGCCTTTGCTGTGAATTGTCGCATTCAATACCATATTTGTTTCATCCATACAATTCGTAAACATATAAAGCGAAAGATTGATTGCGATTTTTATATTTTTACAGAATTTGTTTTGTATGCTACAGCTGTATTGGATAGCTTATTAAAAAAAATACCAGTAAAACTGATATCTTATTTTTTCATCTTGTTTAGTGACCATGAGGGTGGCAATGTATCTGCTCACACTACCCACCTGGTTGGTTCGGCACTCAGCGATCCCTACCTGTCTTTCGCAGCTGGTCTCAACGGTCTTGCCGGACCCCTCCACGGCCTCGCCAATCAGGAGGTGAGTACTTTATACGACTTTTTGACGCGTCGAATCGTTATGACGAGGCTTAACAGCCGCTGCCTACACCTTCGGGTATCAAAAGGCGTGAAGTTATGTTATGAAAATAATTAAGAGCTGTGAGCTCAACAGGTAGACCATCAGATCATCCACTTAGTTGTTTCAGACATCTGTGTGTCCTATAGTGCTGTCTAGTAAAATTTACAATAACCCATAGCATTTTATATTCAATTGACAGTGTCATAATATATATAAGCAAGAAATACTATAAAAAATAAATAGAATAAAATAGAAATACAATAAAAGAGAAAAATTTACAAACGCGGTGAAATCAGTTCTCATTTGTTCTTTCTATATTATCAGTGGTAGAGCCAAGCAGTTCGCTGCCTGAATGGGCCGGCTCGACCGGTGAAATACCACGACCTCTCAGAAGATCGACGTAAAGTGGCTCATGCCGCGTATCGTTCGGTGAGAGAGGTAACCGGAGGCCCACTCTCTTCAAATATCGGGAATCAAATAAATCGTGGGTTTGATTCTGGGCTCACACTGATTCCGAAATTTCTTTCGAAGTTATTTATGAATATTTCTAAAACTTGTCATTTCATATTAAGTAGTTTAATAGTATAAGTGTATTTTAGATATGGTTTCTTATCGACGACATTACGTTATGTTTAGGTGCTTATCTGGCTGGAGAAACTGCGCAAACAAGTTGGTGATAACTTCACCAAGGATCAGCTGAAGGAGTTCATCTGGAAGACCCTCAAATCCGGACAAGTTGTGCCCGGTTATGGTCACGCTGTGCTGAGAAAGACTGACCCCAGGTAATAATAAAGCCTTCAAATTACAAGAATTTTTTTAATAAGGTTGACACAGGTCTGAATGTGAAACCTTAATTCTAAAATATAAAGTGTTGGTTTCAAAACCTGGCTCACCAATGACTTTTATAAATCACACATGATAAACATTCTCTCAGTCAGCCGGGAGCGATAGAAAAACATATGGCTGACAAGCTAACACATCACAACACCGAAGAATGGCGGGATAACCATTCCAAAATAAAGGGTCAACCTAAATGTTCTTAGAAGGGGCGGGCAGCAGCGTCCCTATCTTTAAAAGGTTCACCCCTGCGGTCTCCAACACTTCTGCCCAGCGTGGAGACTATGGGCAAAAACCTCCCATGAGAAAAGCGCAAATCCAACCGCCTCCAACGGTCGTGAGACGGGGGGTGCTAGAATCGGATGTTGTGGCGCAAGTTGGGAGAGGCCTACGTCCAGCATTGGACTGCCACAGGCTAGTGATGATGATGATGACATGATAAATAACTGCTGACAAAATGTTGCTCAATGTATGGCAATAGGTAACCCCCAAACTAATCTTTGTACATAGTCGGGTAGAAAAAGGAACAAAAAATATATTTTTTAAAAATTGACATGAATTTAATTGTTGACATTCATTCTGTGCTAGGTACACATGCCAGCGCGAGTTTGCACTGAAGTACTTGCCCAACGACCCACTGTTCAAACTGGTCGCCGCTGTCTACGAGGTGGTGCCACCAATTCTAACGGAGCTTGGCAAGGTCAAGAACCCATGGCCCAACGTGGACTCACACTCCGGTGTTCTCTTACAGGTAACACATATAAAATGCACTTGTGATTTTTTTTACGCTGGAGTTCCAGAAATTATATTTTCTCTCTCTGGCAATTGGGGAACTTGGAAACATAAGTTACTTATTAAAAATTGAGGTTCCTTTCCTCCTAAATATACGTTGGTTCCTTAAAATCAGATGCCTATAGAAATATAAACTTTGTCCATTATTATAAAAGATTGTGCTATCTGACACACACATTTATAATATCGCTCAGATAGTTTTTGTATATATATTGCTTGATAAGTCTATGAAAGCGTATGAACATATAATATTAGACTTTTATATGTTTGTGGGTAGAAAAGATACCTTGAATAGATAACTTCAAAATTACATCGTTGAAGAAGAGAAAGAGAGAGGAGAAAGAGTAAGCATCATAATTAAAGTCAAGGCAACAGCAATGGTTAATATTTGCAAATTATGTTGTAAAATTCTCACGACACGCCCACACTTTCTATTTCTTTATCTGATAATAATAGATTAACATTATAACACTTTAAATTTACTGCATCATGAAACGACAGAGTCAGTATTTCAATTACAAAATAAATTATATGAGGTAGATACCAAGATATACATAATATACAATTTCATTCGCCTGCTCCAATTGAGGGCACTGGGCAATATCTGCGAAGTGACTCTCGCTGACCGCGTCCAAAACAAGGCTGTAAGGTGTAAAAGTAAGAAAGGACATGCTCCGATGGTACGAACATGTATAAAGAATGGATGACGCAAGATTGTCTAAGCAGATATACAATGCAAAAACGGATGGATGTAGGA
This sequence comes from Euproctis similis, assembly GCA_905147225.2. Lineage (NCBI taxonomy): Eukaryota > Metazoa > Arthropoda > Insecta > Lepidoptera > Erebidae > Euproctis > Euproctis similis. The sequence goes on along the minus strand of LR990107.1, from coordinate 17,089,539 downwards.
GTCGACGACGGCCAAGACACACATTCCATGACCAAATAGAACGTGTTCTGCGGGAACGTGATGTTAGGAGCCTCAAAAATCGACGCGCGTGCTTGAAAAGAGTTATGAACGTCAACGAAGCGAGTGAATCGTGCAAGAATTACGCCGCTCTGTTCTCGCTGCCTACCCCGTAAGGGATTTGGCGTGAAATTATGTATTGACATTAAGTTGTGACATTGTATTATGGATGTACAAAATACGTATATTATATACGTATTTTGTACATCCATATTACAATGTCTACACATGTCTTGCTATCCCCTTTGTGACTCTCCTATGGTTCAAATATTGCGTAAAGCAAAATCTCTTGTAAAAGTTAAAAGTCAAGTTTTTACATTATTGCTTGTCTTTTTTATTTATGCCCCAAACGTGATCGAAATATAATAATAAGTTACATAATTTGTGTTCACTTTTATGTAACAATGGTGACTTCGATATTAATTCGTGTTTTACAGTAAAAACGTGACGACGCATTCCAAGAGGCCCGATTTGGGAGGTCAAACATCCTAAAAAACTGCGTTACTTACCAATACTTTTTAAATTTATATTCGAATGTTTAAAACCTAGTATGGTTTAGCAGCCTTTGAAACTTTGGATGGATTTTAGTTTAAGAGATGTCCAATTATAGTTATTCAGATCACTCTCCTGGTAACAAGACCTTCTCATAACATGCCCATACTGAACCAATTTACCACGACTGTGCCACTTTCTTAATATGTATATCTTTTGGGACAAAAAGTATTGGTATATGTGTTTATAAATTATTATTTTTTTATTCGCAGCACTACGGAATGACTGAAATGAACTACTACACGGTATTGTTCGGAGTGTCGCGTGCCCTCGGCGTGCTCGCACAGTTGATCTGGTCCAGAGCCCTTGGCTTTGTCATCGAGCGGCCGAAGTCGCTCAGCACCGAGATGCTTATCAAAATGTACGGCAAGTAGGATTATATTGAATGGAACATTGTTAAAAAAATAATAATGATAATCGTAGCCGTCTTGTCTTCTGTCGGAATAGAATGAATATTATTATGTAGCTGGAACAACTAAGTACACATGGTCACGTATTGTAGCCAACAGTTTGATTCACACAAAGCACCAATAGTCAATTTTGTCAAATTTATTTTTAAGAGCATATAATTATATAGGGTTATCTATGTAGCGTGCCAATTACATTTATATGTATATTTTATATATATTTCAATTTTAATTCATATATTAAATATGTCAATTTAATTGGTTTTACTGTATTAAACTTGTTCTATGGCTGCAGTAGGCAAGGATCATTTTAATGGTTTCTGTGATAAAATATTACATAGAGGCTGCCATAGATAATTATAATAAAAAAAATTACTATTATTGTCACTACATATATTATTCGTAATATAATAAGGATATTGAAATTTTCTTGAGGTATAAGCAGATTTAAATTTTCTCGATCCCTTTTGAATATTTTCAATTGATTCAACCCATACTGCACATATATACAAATATATGCTCTTAAATGTAACTTAATTAAACAATGTTAACTAAAAACTCGGTCTAAATTATTCATTTTATTTATTGTCATTGTATTATTAAGTGTAAGTGATGCATTTTATTTATGTTGTTTTCATTTGTTATGATTTTTTATTATTATTATTAAATATTATTTTAATTGTACTTATTAAAATATATATATAATATATATTAATAAATAAAATGTAAAGTGTCCATTTTGGGAAACTGTATCTAAACTTATACGTATTACATTTAATGTAAAAATTTTGTTGATATATCATTTGAATCTTTATCATCTTTAATTGAGCATAGAGTAACCAGCAGTAACATTTGTCTGGTACAAGGTAACTCATATTGGCACTATACTGCCAAAGTAAATAAATAATTCCCTATGATAATATTATGAATTTGTTGTAAATTGAGTAAATAAAATATTAAACTTGACTTGGTGGTGTGACTCAACTGAGATAGTGAAATAAATAGCTGCTGGTATTGGATTATTGTAATGTATATATAAATAGTTTAGACAACTAGACATTTTTTTAGCTAATATACAACTGAATCATTCATATGAATTACACATATGACTTATGATTTATCATAAATTTAAAAATAACGCATCTGAACATTTCAGTATTCTTCTATGCAGTTGTACTTAGCTTCAAAAGTATGTTATATGGCGTATATATATATATAAATTTATTAAAAAAATGTGGTCTTTTGCTAAAGTACTTATTATATTAAAGTTGTTGTATTTTATTTTTTCTCGATAAATATGAGCAATGAGCTTGTTAAATTAAATAACAACGCCGCGATGCGTACGTTCATAGGTTCCATTCTAGACGAAATATATATATATATATATATATTTATTTATATTTATATGTATGTATATATATATTTGTTTAGAATTACAAATAATAATTTATTGCGATTTACCAAAGTAGTTACTAATGTAATATAATGATGGTATCTATCATGTTTAGTTTTTAACCACTTAAACTTTACAGACAATATATTTATTACAAATACACAATATATTTGTGTAGAGATGGTAGCTTTATTCCTCATTTTATCGCGAGTATTGTTTACGCACTAATTAGGTCAATGGTGTATTAAAATAATATGCAATCAAATATATAAGATTAGAAATTTTTGGAACGGATAGGATAAGTCGTACATGCTGATTGATGGTGAAACAAAATTTGACAATACTAAATAAAATAAATTGGTATGGTGTAGTTCATGTGTGTAGTTTCATTTACTTATATAACCTCATGCTTTTTCTTACCCGAAGGTGTAGGTAGCGGCTGTTAATCCTCGACTCGCTGTTATGTTTACGTCCCAAATGGTGGTAATTTTCCGAGAGCAATTTCGAAAAGTCATTGGTGTGAGCCAGATTCAGGATTCGAACCCGCGACTTCTGGATTCAGAAGCAGGGTGCTCGACCACTGGACCACCGAGACACGTATTTTTATTTATCACTAGCAATACTAACCATCATGATGATGGATGTTATAAATTGGCTCTTGCCGCTTTTCGCTCGATGAGAGAGATATCCGGAGGCCCAAAACCCCTTTACCACTTCCGACCCCTTCCGTATCCCATTGTAATCCCGGCAGCGCAACTATAACACTATATGTGTTCGGGTGTCCATGGGCGACGTCTTGTTGCGTACCTTCAGGGTCACCTGATGGTAAGCAACAAACGTGTCAACAGGCGTTGAAAGCAACAAAAAAGGAATTTGGAAGTCCATCCTAAACGATTTATTTCAAACCGTAAATTTTATCTTGCAGTTTTTGCATTATATGGGGTCTTTATCATCTCCTAACATTTTGATTGAAATGTTAGAGTATTCTCAAAAGGTTTTATAAGACATGATTATTAGCCTGTACACAATATATCTGAAAATAATAAAGTAACTCTCGCACCGATAAAATGTAATACTTATAAGGCGATGCGAGGACAAGCAGTTAGTTTGATGATAAATACTTGATCACACACTCGTCATAGTGTCATAGTCCAATTGTATTTGTTTGTAATTATTTGTGCGTGGATATCGATATTGTATGATCACGTTATTGGCCTGGAAAATATAATCAAACATGAAATGCGATGTAGATTTTTTTTTCTATGGGATAGGAGGGCAAACGAGCATGCGTGTCACATTATGGTAAGCAACCAAGCCGCCCATGAACAGCAGCAATACTTTGTGTTACTGTTACGTTGCCGACCTTTAAGGGATATGGCCATAGGGAAGGATTGGGAATGGGGGGTGGGCCTCCGGGTACCTATCTCACCGAACGAAACGCGGCATGAGCCACTTTACGTCGATCTTCTGAGAGGTCGTGGTATTTCACCGGTCGAGCCGGCCCATTCATGCAGCGAACTGCTTGGCTCTACCACTCTTAAAATATATTCCCATCGAATACATATAAATAAAACTTCACACCAATTCCTGTGTGGGGTAAGCAGAGACGTAAGGTACGATTCTTGCACACCTCACTTGCTTCTTTGACTTTGGTAACACATGTCATACACATTCGTCGATTTTTAAGGCTTTGTCTTGACATCAGCTTCTCGAGGGAGGAAATACGTTTTCCATCAACCTTTACACAACCAATTCATACCTTTGCCGCCATACGTATTAGACCTCGATACTCCCTATTGAATTATAACCTCTGGTCAAATGGAATATAATAATATATATAAGCCTTTTATTCCATATTTCTAATTTCCATTTCAAATTGTGTTAGTAGTTTGTTAGACAAATTTGTTTAAATTATGTTAATAGTTTTAGTATCTACTTATGATTGAATATGGACTATAAGGGTAAAGGCGTCCTCCATCTTCTTCCATATCTCTCTAAAATCTCTAAAATTAATGCTGTAATGTTTAAAATCGCTTCGTAAATAAGCCATTATTTCTCGTAAAAATAAAAATGGTTAGTGTGGGTTCTTCCTAAGAGATAGACATATGCTCTCGCGAACTTTTTTGTAGACCTTCTGCAAGTGTTTAATAATGTAGAACATTGTTTTGAACTATTACATAAGGTTTAGCCAGCGTTTGCAATTGAATTGCTAAATCTCGAAAATTATCATTTTTTTTTCAACTTATATAAGAATTATAGATCAAAACCACCCCGTTGACACACTCTAACTATTAAAAAAACCGCATCAATATCCGTTGCTTGGTTTTAAAGATAATAAGCATATAAGGGCAGACAGCGGAGAGTGACTTTGTTTTATGCTATGTAATGATATGCAGAAGTAGCAGGGTAGGCAGAAGGCATAGAACACGAAAAGACAAAAATCTGTTCTAATCTAGATAAAACTTGTCAAATTAAAAATAATGTAAATTAAATTTTTAAATGAGAAATCAAATCTCGGCTCTTTTTGGGTTGTCGAGAACTTTGTTTGCCCTACTCGACTCAACGTCGTCCATCTTTTTCCTAAGTTACTTTGAGGAACTCTTTGAGTGTAGTGAGGGACATCCTCACAATAATATGCCGGAAAACTTTTTAACTTCCACTCACTCACAAAACGATGCAGATCAGGAAATTACGGACGATAAATTATTGAATGCGATTAAAATTACGAAATTAGGTAAGTTTGCAGGGTATGACAGGGTAACTACCGAGATGCTGAAAAGTGGCAAGAGAGTGGTTGTAAGACTGTTGCGACTACTTTTTAATGTGTGTTGGCGTGATGGCTGTGTTCCAGATGACTGGACTAAAGCAGTCGTTGTGTCCTTGCATAAAGGGAAGGGGTCGCGGCAGGATTGCAAAAACTACCGAGGCATTAGTCTTCTCAGTGTTGTAGGTAAATTGTATGCGAGGATTCTTATTGCAAGAGTGACGAATGTAACTGAGGAGAAATTGTGGGATGTACAAGCAGGATTTAGGAGAGGACGGGGGTGCATCGATCAGATCTTCTCTTTGAGAACCATATCTGAGAACTATTTAGCTAAGTCTAAAAAAGTATTCTGTGCTTTTATAGATCTAGAGAAGGCTTACGATCGTGTGCCCAGGAATGAATTATGGTCAACACTGTCGAGTACATATGGGGTTGACGAGCGCCTTGTGCGGGCTTTAAATTCTCTATACGAGAATTCTAGAGCCTGTATCAGGGTAAATAGGGCGGACTCTGACTGGTTTAACATCTATAAAGGTGTCCGACAGGGATGTGTTGCGTCACCATGGCTTTTCAATCTTTATATGGACAGTTGTTTGACAAATCTGAAAGAGACTGAATGTGGTTTAAGGATGGAAGGGTTGCGTGTCAAGTGCCTGCTGTACGCCGATGACCAGGTGTTACTTGCTCCATCGGCGTCAGAGTTACAAGACATGCTAATCTTGGTGAATGCAGGGTTTAGAGAAAAAGGTATGAAAATAAATGTATGTAAGACGCAAGTTATAGTTGTGGAGAGAGAGAAAGAGGTAACAGTGTGTGATATGGTTTTGGATGGCGAGAAATTAGAGCAAGTGAATGATTTTGTATATTTGGGAAGTATGTTTACCAGAGACGGTAAACGTGAGGAAGATATTGAAAGGCGAGTGACTGCTGGTAATAGAGTTTATGGTGCACTACATGCCCTGATGCGTAGTCAGGCTGTGTCTGAAAAGGCACGCTTGACGATTCACAGTGGTGTGTTGGTACCAACTCTAACATACGGGAGTGAATGTTGGGTGTGGCAGGCGAAGCATGAAAGTAAGGTGAATGCAGTGGAAATCCGTTCTCTGAGAAGTATGTGTGGAGTCACCCTTGCGGATCGAATGAAAAATAGCGTGATAAGGAAGAAATGCAAGCTGAAGGATGATGTGGTGACCAAGGCGGAAAGAAGTATGTTAAGATGGTATGGTCATGTTGCAAGAATGAATGAAAGTCGACTGACTAAAAGGGTATATGAAGCGAATGTGAGTGGTAGGGTCGGGATCGGGAGACCAAGACGGAGCTACCACGACCAAATAAATGGTCTGTTTAAAAAAGGCAAAATGCGTAGCACCCGAAACCGACGTGAATACATGACGAGATGTATGACTGTGGATGAGACGAAAGATGTGTGTCAGGATCGTAGCTTGTGGAAAGCCAAAGTCTCTGCCCACCCCCATGGGATACAGGCGTGAGCTTATGTATGTATGTATGTTGTTTCTCCTATACAAATTAGGTATAGTAGCCGGCAAACAACTTGAACATCGACCTTGAATGCGCAGAAACGAAAAAATAGGTCTCTTTGGAGGTGCGGTGCGGGTTGAGGGCGCGGGTCACACTGACCAACCAATCCTGTGCGTTAATTACGCACAGGATTGGTTGGTCAGTTGAACCTTGCCTCCCGTTGGTCAATTGACCGTGCTGCAGTGTAGTGCAGTGTATGCTTGTGCACACAATGATTACGTACACATTTCGTTGAGATTTTGTCATAATATGACAAAATGATTTACAACACAACAGACTTATGATATACATATTATGTATATCATAAGTCTAATTAATTTTATTATTTCCATAGACCTTACTGTTGATAAGACGATAAACTTTGCCGCTACGTAAATATAATATAAAATATTTTCTAAAATAACACGCGAGCATTTTTTTTAATTAATTGTTAATTTATAAAACCACCAACTAAAGTTATTAGTTAACAAAATAAAATGCCAATAATAAAAAAAATGCCGTTTTTCAATGATAGTGGTTTTGTACATAAGTGTACATGCGCAAACACCTCACGCGATGCTCAAGTTGTTTGCCGGGACCTATACAAATATTATAAACGCAACGATGGCATAGCAATTCACATATGCTGGGTACATATGAACAATAAAAATGTTTGATTACTGTTTCAATTTTATATTTGGGATACAATAATATATCAAATTTGGCCTACGGTTCACAGAAATATTGATAAAACAAATAAACATATCACAAATTAAAAATAAATGCACTCTTACACTATTAAAAACTGGACCAATTTTGCAAAACAACAGTTTAAGTACGTAGTAGCATTGATATTATCAGCTTTAGGAATTATCATTGAAACTTCACAGAGTATGGAATGATAAAGTTACTACGTAAACTATTTATATATTTATTATATACTCTATTCTTACAACATCGTTACCCAAAAAAGTGTCGATGCATAATTCCTGCCTTACACCTTCAGCTGTTAAAGGCGTGAAGGCACTAAAAAAAATACCTCCCTAGGAAAACTAAACGAACAGTAATTTACTCCCGTTTGAAATGTGATTTATCTTGATTGTCAATGCGTAAGTCTGTAGACGCATTGGAGCCACTTTCCGTCGCGCTCAGATTGGTCGATATGCGTTGGGTTGCGGCGAATTTATCCGGCTCGATGGTGAACGTGTCTCTCCTTATGATGGTATCGTCGGTTGCACTATCCTCGAAGGTGATTAGTTTAGACCCCCCAACTGTCTCTTGGGTATTGGTCAAGGATATTGTCCTTGTTACGACTTTTGCAGTGCACAGTCTCCATTCGTCAACGATAAGGAGATGCTTGCTGAGGTCCCAGCCTGTAAGTTTTATTATATTACAATATAGTTACTTTATCATACTTACGTAAAAAAAAATGCATTGTATAAAAAAAATCTCAATAAGAGTCGATGACAAATTTGTTACGTGCCATATATTTATTTGTATATTCACGCTCTTTATGTTCGGAGGGTAGGTACCGTGGAATAGGTGGAGAGCCATTGACAATCATTACATTAACTACTAAAATCGGTGTGTGCCTGGATAACAACATGTAATAAAAAATCACACATATACGGGTGATCCTTAAAACTGCATTTAAAGTATTTTTTATGAGATAAGGGGTAAACGAGCACGCGTGTCACCTGACGGTAAGTGGCTAGCACTGCTCAAGAAAATCTACAATGAGAGCTGGGATTACAACTTTAACACTATCTGTAGTGTTAAAGTTGTAATCCCAGCTCTCCCACCTAACGAAACGAGGCATGAGCCACTTTACTTCGATTCTGTATACACTATTTTTCACTAATTACCTGTACGTGTCAATGCATTCTTGATCCGGAGCCACTCTTTGTGTGCAATCTTGTCCATATACACCATCAGTTCGACTGATGGGTTGAACTTGAATCTGGTTCTGGGTTCGTTGGCATCTTCTTGTGTCCAATCGGCTTCTTGGAGTGTCGCGCAAATTTTGGCAAAGGGCCGCGACGTATAATCAGGGTGTTGGTATACATTCTGTAATAATTGATTGAATATTTATATATGCGTATAGCCAATATGATTACAAAATTTAATGAGAATCAGTCAAGCCGTTTCGGAGGAGTTCAATGACGCACACACAGACACGAGAGTTTTATATATTGTACTCGAATAATGACCAAGAGTTTGGCGTATCATATAATTCCCAGGCGTTTTTAAAAGTAAATAATTGCCTCTAGTCAATCTGAACTTACCAAGGGAACATTGTTTATGGCACATATGACTGTCGACAGTAAGACAGCATGGAAGTAGGCACACAATATATCGTTAGTTGTCGCAGTACTCCTAAGTATCACGTACATATTCCTATTAACAATATCCGGTAGCAAAATGTACTCTCTCAAATCGTACACGTCCTGTATGCTCCTCATGTACGACGCTTTCGTTGGATTACCGTCCAACGCCTGTTTTAATGATTTGCCGATTTTTATATTGAACCCGCACAGTTGTAAATCTGAAACGGAGTAAGAAGTAATACTTAGAAAGGGCATTTGTCCCGAGTATTTGGGACACCATGTGGTAAGCCACTATTACCGTACATGGACATCTTTAACACCGATATAGTCAAAATTGGGTTGCCAGCCAAGAAATAAGGAGCCTATTATACCAGCCTATTCATTCAAACTACATGACTTTATAGCCCGAATACTGAACCGCCACTCAAATGTATAAGCGCTACTTAAGCGTTTAAGTAGCTGTCACATTAGACAGAATGCGTGAAATTTGAGCCAGTAAGTAGCACTTTATTGATTGTCAGATTTGAGTGGCGGTTGAGTGTTCGGGCGTATGAGTCATAGATTTATCATAGACTGTAGTAGATGGCACATGTCAGTAAAAATGTACTACTAATAATCACTGACAGCGCAACCGCAAGTAAGCGATTCTCAGTATATTTTTAATTCAACACATGAACATTAGTTAAGTAAAAGTTAATACTTAGGGGCACTTTTTACGCACACATTGATAAGTCACTCGCACATCAACAACCCACTGGTCTCGTTGCTTGGGTGACTATTGCGGATCTATTATTCTTAAATCTATGATATATCTATGTTCTAATCATTAATAAATAGTAAATTGCAAATAGTTACCTAAAAAGTGCGACACGATCTGATAAAACATGAGCGGCTCATTTTTATTCACTTGACACGGTGACGAGATCACCTCCTCCTTCAAATACACATTGATCAATGTTAAAAATCTGGGTTCGTTTAGAGTTCTCAGACATACGGCGCGTACCGCAGAATAATTGAACACTATGTGAAGTATAATCATCAGGACGAATATTGTTAGTGAATTGCTGAAACAAAAGATGTATACATAACTTTATGGCAGGTCCCTAGCAGGGCAGGCAGAGAAAACAGTGCGATTTGGCACCAATCATAACATATTAGTCCATTGAAATGTTAGATGGGATTTACATATCTTGGAGCATCTAATTTTATTTGGTGGAACATGTGGTATGTGTCCCAAAAATAAAATTTACTCCAATAAGTAACAAAATGTTCGGGCCTTAAATTGTTACATTTCAATATACTTTTAAATACTTAAACTTGTGTCACATTCAATGTCAGGGAAAATTAGAACTTGTTGTTTGCATTTTTTATTTTTAATATGTTAGTCAATAATAATTATTAAATTTATATGGTCCAGTGGTTGAGCACCCCGCTTCTGAATGAAGAAGTCGCGAGTTCGAATCCTGGCTCGCGCTCGGCTTATGTGTGATGAATATCGATGACTGAAAACTTTGTGTCCGGTGTGGCAATAGGTTCACCACCTATTCCATTTGGGACGTAAACATAACGGAGAGTCTAAGCTTAAGCTTAACAGCCGCTGCCTACACCTTCGATTAGAAGTTATGTTATATATGTCGGATTTTTAAAGCGCCAACCAACATAGGTAGGACTTATAGCTTATATTTGAAACCTGCTAAATGTTATTTAAACAACATATTACCCAAATGTTGTGATGATTAACAAAGCAAAAATGGAAGCCACAAGATTCACAGCTGTCTCCTGTGCTGAATCTTTTGCTGCTACATCAGCCATATTACCTCTAATGGCGTGATGTTGTGTCATAGCCGCTCTAGTGGCGCCACCTGTTTACAGTCAATTTGTGAATGAAGTATAAACAAAAGAAGTATTTTATAAATAACTGCCTATTACCAATAGGTAGCTGATGTTACACAACACAACAGTTACATAGAGTTACTTACTAGGGGACATACTGTCAAACAGCGTGACTGGGCTCAAAGGGTGAATAGAGATGAAATTTTCCACCTCAATTACTTAATAACCAGTACAGTACAACTAATACTTTATTGGGTAATACCTAAATAGGTTGCCTATTTGCAGATTAAACCAAAAAGTTAAACATTTTAGTTTAGACTCAAATAGAAATGAGGTGGTTAATTTCCATCTCTATTCACCCTTAGATCCCAAGTCACCCTATTTGACTGTACTTTGAAAAAGATTTTAGTTTATGTTTTTCAGTCTATATTGTTAAGAGCCACATTTGTACCTATACAGAAAACATTGCGCAGAGTGTAAATACCTAAATTAAATTGTTTATGACTATAGTTGTCTATGACTATGATTGTATATTAAAAGTTTTTAAAAATAGATAATTAAAAAAAGACCTATTTGATACCTGCAACCCCAACAATTGCCTTCATGACTGTAGTGAGACATAGGACCAAAGTAGTAAAATCTTTGAACACCGGTAATGCTAGTTCAATACACATGGCTGCATCGTTCAGTGTATCAGCATACAATCTCCATTTTTTACTATAAGCATCCAGATATATCCTATAAAATGATTATAGTGATATTTTTTTTTTCTTGGGGTTGGGGTCAAATGAGCAAGCAAGCAACCATAGACATATGCAACAGAAATAGTGTCACAGTTGCGTTACCAGCCTCTATTGGAGTAGGAAGAGAAGGGGAAGGGAAATGCTCCGCCAGATACCTTTCTCACCAAAAGAAACACAACACATGCATTTTACATTAATATTCTGAGAGGTTGTGGTATTTCACCAGTCGGGCGATCCCAATCTAGCAGCAAACTGGCATAGCACTACCATGGTTAAATATAATCTAATTCTAATATATTATAATCTATATACTGTAAGGGTGACTTTGCATCCTCAATAAAGACTGTTGTAAGCAGTGTTTATTCATACCTCCAAATTAAAGTTTTAGTGTCATGGAAATGGTGGTGAGTCACTGGCAAGCATTCAGGCACAATTTCATTGTTCAGTAATTTAATAATATATTATTATTATTAAAAGCATGGTCACATAAAATTTCCTCCAATATATAATAATAAGTGGTAGCTTACCCATTACTATATGCAAATAATATTCTTCCAATGTGGCCACATCCGTCTTTAAGAACCCATGTTATTGTAGCTGCTAATGGAGTGGCTGTTGTGTCACCAACCCCAACTCCTCTTAGAACTTCTTGAGTGGCTAGAGTACCTGTAGTAGTATAAACAATAAGGTATTATGTCTTTCTCTTTTATTATTATGTATATCTCACAAAATTTGTTTTGGTGCATCGGAATCAAAACAAAATTATATTTTTATATCTTTATAAACTGTAGGTCATCATTGTTGTTTACTAACCAGTAATTGTACTGCAGAATGCTTGGGCTGTATCCCAAATTTGATAGCTTATGTAGTCCCTGCTAACACTATCAGGATATCCTTGTGGTAGAAAAACCTTTGTAAAAATACTGGTTACATCTTCTTTTTTATCATCAGAGACCGCCACTATATTTTCTTGTTCTAAAGAAAAAACTTATATGGTAGACCTTTGGTTATAAGTTTCAATTATTACAGATTGGTTTTTAGTTTACCTGGAGGTTTAATATACAGACGAGAATGTTGCGACGATCCATATTTCTCTTTAAAAACTATTTCACCGTCATGAATTGTATACATTGCAATTTATATTAATTTTTGTTAGGGTTGGTCTTAATGTCTCACATATTATACGTGTCCTATGCTATCATCCACGTCATTGAAAGTCGACGAAGGAGAAATAAGTTACTAGTACTTATTTTATCTTAATCATTTTTGCTAAGTATTCAGTCAACACATAGAATTGAAATATAGAGTTCCCAGACTTCTCAGAACAATTAAATACAAATTGGATTTGTTTACGATTCTAAATTTTAACTGACAATTTTGACATCTGGTAACATCACTAAATCACTTTCCTTGCAGTACCAAAACTGATATTTATTTATATATATTATAATTAACGAAGGTACTAATTGAGGGCAGTAGCTATATAATGAAATTATAGACTGCAAGGAAATTAAAGTTTACAAAGTATTAACAGATGGTTTAAAACCATCAAGAATACAAACACAAAATACGGGAAAAGGCGAAATCTATGAAGTCTAAGGGGAATAGAAAATGTCCACCTACTTGGTAGAATTTAAACCCGATACCTAACATCACTGAACACTGTCATTATTGTCATTAGTGTCAAAATAATAAAAAAGTTTTATTAAATATTTCTATATTCCGGTTTTACAATTTCCTAATTTATATAATTTTCTTAACTTCGTATTTCGGAGTTTCTTTATTAAAAAAGCAATCTTTAAAGTTTTGTATATAGTTGTTAAATTGTACATAGTTCATAATTTTATGTTTTTAATATGTAGAAAACTAGATTGAAAACAACACAAACAATAGACTGACATTCTGTTTGGTATTAAAGTAGTTTAATTATTTAATTATTGATATCATACAAAACTGAAGATTTGAACTTGTTTACAATGTGTGTGATAAACTACAGCTGATTTCGGCTAAGATTAATAATTCATCTACGTTATGGACGTTTCGAGGGAAAATATGTGATTCTAATAATACTGTTTCTCTAAAAATGGCACAAGACTCGTCCTATTTAGCTAATAACAATCTTGGTATTAAGATCGAGGGTGAATTAGATGATTTTCAAGTGATTGAAGAGAATAGTGACAGTGATGAAGACAACAACGTAGTGAAAAAAAGTCCAAGGACATTGGATCACAATGTTGTAGCAATCCCAACAAGTTTGGTGAAACCGAGCAACTCCACATCAGTTTGCGGTAATGTTGCTGTGACTAACTCTGAAAATGTAATTATTGGAAACAACACTTATTTTAATGGCCCCGTAACTATTAAACAAGTTATACAAACTAGTTCTGGTGTTGATAATTCGTCATATGTGAAGACTGAAGAATGCGATGTGCAAGCTAATGAGTTTGCTTCTCATATAAAGCAAGACTCATGTAAGTACAGTATTTTTCGGGTCTATTTATTTAAATATAATAATGCTTTGTATAGTACATGAAACATAGAAATTCTTAGATATTCTAAAATCAGAATATATTTTAAAATAATAATTATATATTATGTATAATGCAACCACGTAATTTATTTTCATTTTTATCCTGTGTCTTTTTATTTCCATGCTGTGCTTTTATATTTAGTTTTTTTACTTTTTTAATTGTAAACTATAGTCGGGCCAATTTAATAGGCAACATTTGATGTCTGTCAATTTCAGTTTTAGGTAATCTTCACAAATCATTGATTAAAATGAATGAATAATTACATATTTTCTTTTATTTTCTAAGGATTGGGTGTGATTAATTGATTAAAGCCCAACACTTACCACAATGTGGTATTAATTAACAGTATTTCTTCACAAATAATTGATGCATTTGATTTTATTTGTCAACTTCCTGATTTTTAAAGAAACATCTCTATTTTTAAAAATGGTTATGGATATGACACAAGCATCATGGTAATGATGTTCAATTTGTTGAATCAGAAATTTTTCGTTATGGTTTTTCGTTATCGTTTCGTTTTTATTTTTTAAGTGAAAGCAAATAGTGAAATTTCTTGGATCAATAATTACTACAATAAATTGTTATAGAAATAGAAAAAAATAAAAAATTAAAGCAAATTGAATAGTTCTAACAAAAGGAAAAAATATATTATTTAATGCTTGCTGTTACAAGTTTACTGAATTTTGATGAACTATCAAATGTTGCCTATTAAAATGACCCGACTATAGGACAATTGTCTTTATGTTTATGCTGTTGCTAAGTAAGCTGTTGCTAGATACTTTACCATTGGCTTTATATTGTCCACAAGCAAGTGTGTGATGTCTTTTAATTTCTTTAGAACTAATCTGAACTGTATGTATTAATGTGTTATGTTTTATATTTTGATATTGCAATATTTTACAAAATGTTCATGCAGTGTGTATAGTTTTTATGCGTTATAGTTAAGTATAAGCTAAATCTAAGCTAATATAAGCTAAGCTAAAGCGAAATTGTATGTTCCAATGTTTTCCTGAATAAAATTGATTTCTATATGTTTACTGATATTCTGCAAATTGGGAGAGGCCTATGTCCAGCAGTGGACTGCAATAGGCTAATGATGATGATGACTGATATTCTAAGTTCTTACAGAATAATCTAATATATTTCATGGAAACAAATGTATTATAAATATATATGTCAACATTATTTATTCACAGTGATCAAGAACTTTCAAATACAGAGGTGGCACAAAATAACATTTTCAGCAATCTGCATTGTAATTCTTGGAGGCATATTTGCAATATTATCAATTATAATTAGCCATAATAATCAAGATGACTTGTCACAGTCAGGTCTGACTGATGACGACTCTTCTAATAAACCAAGTAAGTGATGTCATATCATTTTAATTTCTATGGATATGCACATTTATGATCATAATGCATACTTATATAATGGAATCTTGAAATACATTGTTGATTTCAAACATGACGCTAATTAGATTTACTTGGGATATGGGAGATAACTTGTCTGTGTTAATTGTATAATATTTTTTTATTAACATTCACATTTTAAAACATAAAAAAGGTAAAAAGTAGTATTCAGCATTGCCCAAATTTTGCAATACCACAAACTGCCATTATTGTTTCGATTAACATTCTTTCTTAACTGATAAATTGATTTTTAAAACTGTAATTTAGTCATTAGTCATTCAGGCAGGATAAAAGTATGCATATTATTGCTTACGTCTCTATAGAACAATTAGTTCTAATTGAGACAATACCTATGCAAGACATTAATTAGGGACTAAATGAAAGATGAGAGATCTAAATAAAAAATTGGCGGCGCTAGTGTACTATTTGGTTCAAAATATTAAATAATAATTATTGTTTAGTTTAGTTTAGTGGTAGCCATGTATTTCAAGTGACCAGATCTACTGGTGAAATACCTTATCCACTCGAATATTGTATTTCTCATAAAAATATGGTAAATATTTATCTAAAAGCCGTTCTGTTTTAGTATTCAATATTATTATGCATCTATTGAATATCTTTTAAAATATGACCTGGGTGCAAATTCACGGTTAACCACTCTTAACTGTATTTTTTTGAGTAGCAGTGTAGTTGTGGGCGACTTTATTATATACTAGTTGACCTGGCGAACTTTGTTCCACAAAAAAAGTAATAAATTACAAAATTTTGGATTGATTACTTTCTTTACTACATGCTACATGAATTATAGATAAAACCATCCCGTTGACACCCTCTATTTATTGAAAAAAAAACCGCATCAAAATCTGTTGCGTAGTTTCAAAGATATAAGCACAGAAATAGATCAAGATAGAACGGCGAATAGGCGTGGCAAGCGTGCCAAAACCATGCACTATATTGCATGCTTCTCGAAACTCGCTCTCATTACGCAACGAGCGTTCCTGCCATGCGTTGAGGACGTAAAAAAATAGATAAAACTTCACATATATGCCTTATTGTGCTGTGGCAAATTCTAAAAACAAAAGTAGTGAATCAAATATGAAAAAAGGAAATATTTCGTATGATCAGTAAGTACAGAAAATCAGTAGAAAGTATTTTTTTGAGATTATAAATTATTGTTTTACTTTTACTATGTTCAATAATTACGATCACAAGTTGTATATTTTTTCGTTATGATAAATATCCATTGCTGTCCGCATTCAACGCTCGTATACAAAAACATTGCGCGTATAAATTATACGCGTAATGTACGTCGAATCGAACGAAATACACAATACACCTGCTAGTTGATCGCTGTGTCTATTAATCGCTGTGTTTGGCCTTCGAATGTTAGAGATGGGCACTCCATGTATCGTTGAGTCTTAGGACTTATCGATAAATTAATTCAATAATAATTTGAGTATCAGGTCATGTCTTGCTTTGTCCCTACTTTATTCTAACACCACAAATTTCAACCAAAGTGCTTCGTAATTACATTGGCAGCAGTTTATTTGACAGTATAAGTTTTCACCAATTTGACCAATCGCCGATGGAAAATAATTTCGTTCTTCTCAAACGGGCAGTAACCGAGGTATATGTAGACGTTCGGCTTCGTTATTTAACCAGGACTGTGAGGCCAACCCTTACAAAAAGGCAAATATTTAATAAATATGTATAGTTTCAAGGACAGTATAATAATTATAACAAAATTTTATATACTGTTGAAAAAATATGTTTTAGGTTTTAATATGTCGGATTAAAGTATTTAACATGTTTTACTTTCTATGATTATCGTTACACAAAATCAATAAAGTTGGTAAAATATAAAAATAATAAAATTAACACACGTTGCCGATATTAACATCGATAATCTAATGTGTGTGTCTCCTAACTAGTCGCTCGCTCGCTAGTCGCTAACAATGAAAATGACGTCACGCTGTGGGCGTGGTTTTTAAAAAAGTGACACGCTCGAAATGTATGGAAATATGACATCGCGGCCGTTCTATCTTGATCTATTTCTGTGGATATAAGCATGTAAAGGGACAGACAGGGGGAAGCGCCTTTTATCTATACTATGTAATAAAGATGTTAGAGTAAATAAATTAAAATATTGATAATGTGGATATTCTTTCTCCTGCGATAAAGATTGTACACATTAAAATGAAAAATATATATAATACAAATGAAACTTTGCAGTATCTTGATCAGAGGGATCTTGTTATCATAATAGAACTGCACATACAAAACCATGCCCTGGAAACAAAAATGTTGACAATGCTGAATATTATAATGCTTAATTTGTATTAATTCTGGCTACTATCACATTGGTCCATATTCGGACAATTTCTTTCACGGTAAATTGAATGTTTAGATTGTATTATAAAATAAAATTAATTTCTGTTTATAAAATAGAACTTAATATGTTTGAATTTGTTTGTATTGATTGTAATGGGATAGATTATTTACTAAATTATGGTCAGTACGTTAGTAACATGTCTGTCTGCTTGTACAGACTTTTTTCCGTTTTAATGACCTGGTAACTAAGACCGTTAAGTCAATAGCGAGTAGTGTAACAGAGGTTTTTGTACTAACACCATCAAAACAAATAATTGTGTTGCCATTTCAGACTACATGCATGTGTTGGGATTGTGTTACGAGAATTTAAATTTAATTATATTCACAACTCTATTAATGCCATCGACATTTCTGTTAATGTTTTATGCAATACTAACATTGGAGGGTACTAATCGCAATAAGAGAAAGAGAGAAGCAGACGGCATAGATGATGATTATGATCCGTATATGAGACCTTTAAAGACAGGTAAAATATATATATGTATACTAATAAAGTCTTAGAATATAATCTGAGTACCATTATAAACCTTATTGAATTAGATTTAAGGCTTATTTTTTAATAACATCACGCCTATTTCTAAGGTGTTGGCAGCGCCTGTTAGGGGCCTCGACTTGCCGAACTTTTTACGCCCCGAATGGAGTAGTTGACGGATCCTATTACCATACACCGGGCACAATGCTGTCTGTCATCGATATTTTTCTCTCATAAATTCCGAAGAGAGTACCGGCTTGTCATTGGTGTCGGCCCGGAATCGATTCCACAACCTCCGATTCAGAAGCTGCGTATTCGACCACTGGACCACCGAGATGACAAGAATCTTTGGCTTATAATATCAGAAATAAACAGTGATGCACAGTACTACTATAGGCCTTTCACATATTGCTGTGAAGTATATTTGCCCAATATGCCAATATGATCTGTTGATGTTGCTCGAACCAAACAAGGCTTGCTAAATGGTACAGATGTTGATCGCTTTCGCATTAACGATCTTAAAATCTATAGACGTTTAACCTCGGTGGTCTAGTGGTCGAGCACCCCGCTTATGAATCCAGAAGATGAGGGTTCCAATTCTGACACTGGCTCACACCAATAACTTTTCGAAATTGTTTTCGGAAGTTATGTGTGATAAATATCGATGACTGAAAACTTTGTGCCCGGTATGGCAATAGGTTCGCCACCTATTCCATTTGCGACGTAAACATAACGGCGGGACGAGGTTTAATAGCCCCTGGCCTACACCTTCGGGTAACAAAGCCGTGAAGTTATGTTATTAAGTCTGTAGACGTTAATAACTATCATGGTACATAGGAGCTGAGCTCATATTAAAGGAACGTTGAACCTTTTTCAAAGGGACGTATTTTTTAACTGCACAATATGATATATTATAATGATATTATAAGCCTGGCAGTGTTAACATTCATATTGCATTAAAAAATACAAGTTTGTTATAAAATGAATTCTCAAATTTGTCGATTTCAGCGAATCCATTAATAATTGCACCGGATCATTTGAGAATAGTGAGTAGGACAGATTGGCTCGCCCAGCCAGTGGAGACTGGGCTAGATAAAATTAAGCAGCCTGTACCGTGGGTGATCATTTCGCACACTGCTACTGAGAGCTGTAATACACAGGTTAGTAAAATTATTCACTATTATAACAATAGTTAAATTCACGCCAAGTCCCTCGCGGGGTATTCAGAGGAAACACATCGCTAAAAGGTACAATTTTCGTATGCTCCTGACATCACCTTCCACAAGGACATTTAGTCCAGTTCACTAGTATAATGATGCTCTGGAATATATGATTCGTTTGTTTTCTTTTTAATTAGGGTAAGTCCCGAACAATAAAATTTTAGGTAACTGTGAATTACTAATTCCGTATTTATTCTTGTGTCAAGGTTCAGATAAGTGTTTGTAAAAATGATATGAAATGACCGTTCTGTTCACCTCTTATCTCTATTTAGTTTGTCATTTGAAAAGGATTAGCAGACTATATTATCTTGCTGCTTTTGTGTTTTATTACTTGGAAAAAAGTACATCTTTTTGTAAGAATGTTTTCATTTTTTTCATCACCTTCATGCTCTTATCCACTTTAAGTGTGATCCGCTCACCATGTCATCTTTTCGAACTATCCGTGTTGTCAAAAGATTTGGCTGTGGTTTTATGTACAGCCGCCTGCTTAACGACTACCCTCCTTGGGAATGGGATGGGGAGGAGAGAGGGGAAAGGGTTGGCCCTCCGGGTACCTCAATCACCGAGCGAAACGCGGCATAAACACTTTACACCGATATTCTGGCTCTTTCATGTAGCGAACTTCGTGCTAATAATTTTAAAAGACCAGTTGGTTGATTGCACGGGTTCGCAATTGGCGTTAATGTCATGGCTAAAAGTGACTGATGATTGCACAGCGTTACCACAATGACTTATCGCAATTTGAATTATATTTATTTATAATTCCGATGTAATAAAAATTGACTCTATTTCAGAGTGAATGCGTGCTCCGAGTACGTCTCATTCAGATGTTCCACATAGAGTCTAGAGGCTGGAGTGACATTGGTTACAATTTTATGGTGGCAGGCGATGGATCTGCATATTTTGGACGCGGCTGGGACTATATAGGAGCTCACACACTGGGCTATAACAAGTACAGTATCGGTATAAGTTTTATTGGTACATTCAACAACGACCCACCACCCAAGAAACAAATAGAGGCGTGCATAAAACTGCTCAAGAGAGGTGTGGCCATAGGGAAACTTGCCAAAGATTATAAATTATTTGCTCATAGACAATTAGCTTCTACGCTGAGTCCCGGTGACAAGCTGTATGATATTATAAAAGAGTGGCCGCACTTTGTCAAAAATTTCACTGATGTGTCAGAACTGATACCTAATTATTGAGCTGTGAAGTGTGAATCATAGATATAAGAATAATAGATCGGCAATAGTCACCCAAACAACGAGGCCAAAAATGGGTTGTTGATGTCTTCAAAGTGTCAACTTTTACATAGTTAATGTTCATGTGTTGAAATGTAAATATCCTGAAAATCTAATATACGCGGTTGCGCTGTCAGTGATGAATATTAGTACATTTTTACTGACATGTGCCATCTATTATAGTCTATGCTAAATCTATGGTGTGAATATTATTTGGTCTTTTTAATTCATCGCGATGACAAACGTGACAAGTATTTTTTTCAAATTTATCTCCTACTAGTTGACCGGCAAATTTTGTTTTGCCCCAGAAGCAATAAATTAATGAATAAAAGATTTATTTTCTGAATACAAGTAGCCCAAGTTACTCCTTGTTACATCAGCTGTGGGTCTATAAAAGTCTCTTCAAAATTGGTTTTGAAATTTGAAATTAGCTGGAATAACCGGACAGACAGATGGATGAAAATAGTAATTTTGTTTCATGGTCTGATGTGGGTTACCAATAGTAAAAATCATATTTTTAACATCAACTTTTTGATTTTTATTTCCAAAAAGTGGGTGCTCTCTGTATCAATGGAAATAGCTTTTGAACAAATACCATCTTTTTGTTCATCACTCGTGAAAATGATCTCTGTAATGAGTTCGAAACGTCGGGAAATAAATAAAATTAGTAATAAATAAACGCGATATAATCCCAAAAGTTGTTTTAATGTCATGAACGTGATTCGCGAAAGTCTTAGAGATAAATATGAAAATAGTAAATAAATATTATTTCGGCAAATGATATGATATTCATATGCATGTATTAAAAAGCGATTATTTCAATATTACAAACACACACTCCAATTTCATTAGCTATTAAGTGTCATAAAAGCACAGTCATTACATACTGTTGATGATAAGTCCACATCTCAAGTATCAATACTGGTGTGTTCACTTGAATGTAGTATGAAAAGTTTAAATATTGAATGAATAAGACATATTAAGTATTATAAGATGTTTTAAAATAATATTTGTGTCACAATTAATTGGTAAGTCGTGAATGTATTTCACGTTGTACATTTTGAGATTATTTATGTACAAAAAAATAAAGATTGATTTGTTATAGTTGAAATGTTTTAGTAATGTTAATGTTGTATACATGTTTGAATAGTTTATTTAAGCTGTGTTAAGATTTTGATTACATCACGCTGTTATGGGGTAAGCAGAGAGAACAGCAAGAGCGCGTAAACTTGGTGTATTCATGTGAGCTTGTTTGATTTGATCAATCGACAAAACAATGACTCATGATCATACATTTAAATGAAACCATTGAAGATAAATAAATCAAGTGTTTTCAATATTTTTATTATTACAGGGGAATAAATAATGGTTACTATAAATATTATTTACGCCTAATGTACAGAAATAGGATATTTTTTCTATTAAATGCGGAATACACTATATGTATAAATTTGTTTTTCTTTTAATGGATTTTCGAAGATAGGAAAAATTATAGCCACAGATGGAACTCGAATACACATATAAAATGTTGATATTCCTGTGATGTTGAGATTGCTGCGTTGGGTTGCAATTTGAACATTGCGCCATCTCTCGGTTTTAATTCCAACTGCTGCCTGGTGCAATAAATATTAACATTAGAAGTATAAAATCACTTTCATTTTATATTAATTAAAGTGATATTATATTTTTATTATATTTAGTTGATTGATGATTACAAATCTTGTAAATGTACATAATATCTGGACAGCTTCTGAAGCGAAGACGTCAAGTGCGACTATGTGATATTTGATAGATAGAGAAAGAGAAAGACAGAGAGAGGAGGGGGGGGGGGGGGGGGGGGGGGTGTGAGAACATAAAACTTGTACCTTGAGTTTATTATTAAGTATGTTTAAAAAATACTACTTCATAGGTCAGCAAATGTAATAGTTCGCAAGCAATACACGCTTTTATTTTTGATTAAATATTTTGAAAAGTTTTTTAATTATAAACTATATACAACATGTACCTAACATAATTAACGGACAGCCTCAAATACCCCAATAAGAATATAATAACACTAACGCACTAACACTAAATGCATACACCAAATATTATTTATTTGTGCGTTAAAATTGTTTATGAAATTAGTTATTACCGTTTCGTTTCGACCTATTTTAAAATTTTTATTATAAAAAGTCTTAATACCCTGGTTTAAGGTCCATTTTCGTTCCTATGAACTGGTTGGTTATCTGTGTTGGATGACTGTAATTAAGTGCAAGCTTAATTTTAGAAAAAAAAAGAATAGCTACATAAAAAACAATCAAAACCGATCCAGATCCGGTTCTAAACAAATTACTTTCAGGGTGTGCATTATTTATGTTACATTTTGTATATGAACTTGACATTTTTATACTTTCGGGACAAGGTTTTATTAACATTAATAATGTAATATATTTAAATATGTTCGGGTATATGTTTTAGACATAATTCATAATTTGCTATCCAGAGACTGAGAATAAGAAACAACATCTTTATTTGTAAATTTTAATTGTCATCTGGGTCAAATGACACATGACTTTTTTTGCAATAATTTTAAATAGAAAAGATTATTGTCGTTTATCACGCAGATTTAACAAGGACTATGAAATGTAGGAAATATCGTAAAAAATAAAAAAAAGGTAAATTTGTGACCGTAAATTTAGTACCTAATATTTGGTGGTAAAAAAAACTATACTTTTTAAATGAGTAAAGGTGCTTTATTTAATAGGCACTATTGCAATATCTTGTTGCGAAATGCATTTATGAATCAGATAGTATCTTTTTAGTTATATCTGTGGACAAAAAACTTAAAAAGAACCAAACAAATTTCAATTTAGATTTATTGAATCAATTTGTAACCAAGAAAGCCTTGTTTTTGTTTTTTTATTTTTATAATGACATGGTCCGTAATTACATTGGGGTCTATAAAAGTGCTCCCGATTTTGCAGAGGTTCATGTGCTATGGGAACTGCTCACCATCCAGCGCTTTATTTGCCATGGTCAAGTTCAAAATGTCATCGTGTAATTAAAATAAATTAATATATATAGAAGAATAAATAAATATAGAAGATGCCTTGTTAGTTATTATTTTTGCTGTAGGCATCACATAACTTATAGACAGTACATAACCTTCTTCACTTGAAGAAATATAGTGATTCATTGCAGGAAACCAAATAAAGTTAAAATTTTGTATTCAGATTTATTACTATGTTTTTATATTTTTAAATGGAATTTGAATATTTGTGATAATGATGTGCCTAAAACTTTTATATATTATTTAAATTTAGGCATTACGGCTATTGTTACGTATGCCATTGAATTTGTACATGGAATAATAAAAAAAAAATATAGGAAAACATTACTGTATCGTAATGCTAGTCTTTAAATTGTATTACTTAATTGTGACCATGGAACTAGTTGCAAACCTGCAAACTGGAACCTTTATTTACATTTCTTTATTAACGAAATTAATGCCTGTCCAGTTAAGTAGTTTCTAGCTCCATGGTATTAAAAGTTAGGTTTATTGTAAGAGAATTTTGAGATACAGGTGGTTAATGTTAGCTCTGTACTGTATTTTTGATATTTTTGAAGCATTTTCATGAAATCACTTTTCACAATGAAATATTAAAAATGTTAATTTTGTGAACGAACAATGAATTTGCACAAGGGGCCAATATTTTGTATTCCTTTTTTATATGTAGTTTTAATTACGAAATAGTTGTGTACAACATACAAAAAGAAATTGGACTAGGTATAATAAAAATGCATTATAGATGGCAATTTGTAGTTTTACTATATTAAATGTACCTTAAATGGCAACGTGAATATATTATCTTTAGTTTTCGCGAATAATACATAGGCTTGTTTCTACAAAGTAGCTACCTATGAATCGTAGGGTTTCGAATTTCTAAATAGTGATTATGATATACACATACACACATAACTTCACGCCAAATCCCTTGCGGGGTAGGCAGAGAGAACAGAGCGCCATATGGCACGATTCTTACACGCCTCACCCGCTTCGTTGACTTTCATAACTCGTTTCATGCACGCGCGTCGATCTTTGAGGCTCCCAACATCACCTTCCTCCAGAACACATTCTATTTAGTCATGGAATGTGTATCTTGGCCGTCTTCGACTCCTACATCCATCCGCTATCCATACACATGTTAAATAATTAAAGATTTTATTAATATACGTAAAGAATATTAAAATTTTTAGAAAGAAAATCTTAAAAATTAGGTTTTGAGTCACGTGACAGTAAACGGGAATCAGAAACTGTCGTTTTGTTTGCATTCGTAAATATCTGCACAACGACTGTCTTGGTGTCTTAAATGACGTCATGCCGTGGCAAACATTTGTGTTTATTCAATGACATTGACATTTAGAGATTTTTGTAACGGCGTGACGTCATTCAAGACAAACCTAGGTACATAATGTTGTTTTTTTCATAAATATAAATATTTCGGAATTATCATCACATATCATTACATAGTTACTTTCAAACAAAGTTACTTTCCGCTGTCTGTCCCCTTATATGCTTGTATTTTTAAAACTACGCAACGGATTTTAATGCGGTTTTTTTAATAGTTAGAGGGTGTCAACGGGGTGGTTTTGATCTATAATTCATATATGATGTTGTAAAGAAAAAATGATATTTTTTGAGATTTAGCACTTTATTTGCAAACGCTGGCTGAACCCTAAGTGATAGATCAAAACAATGTTCTACATTATTAAACACCTTTAGAAGGTCTACAAAAAAGTCCGCGAGGGCATATGTCCATCTTTTAGGGATAACCCACAATGACCATTTTTATTTGTTCACTTTCTACAAGAAATAATGGCTCATTTACGAAGCGATTTGAAACATTACAGCATTAATTTTCATCCAATTAAGTGTCTTAAATAGATTGTGTTTTTAATATAGATCAATATGGCCCTTTACAGCATGTAATTTAAACGAATGTTTACGAAGATATTATAGTATTAACATAGCGGGACAGCAGTGGCGTTGCGCGCCAAAACGCGTGCCGATAAATAGCACAAATTGAACTTTTTAATGTCCAAATTTTACTTATTTATTACTTTTGATGCGGAACAAAGTTCGCCGGGTCAGCTAGTATATATATCAAGCTTTTTTTTGAACAAAATTTTAAAATTTAGTTATCAAGCCTATATTGCACCTGTCTACATCATACGTACACCACTGCAAAATGTATTTAACATGAATGAGTCATTGCTTAAACTAAAAATAAACTCCAATAGTAATCTCAAGCCTGTTTACTAAACAGATAGTTGTAATTAAAATCGAAAAGCGTTCACGGTCCTTATGGCATAGTAGTTGGTAGTACTTACCGAAAGTGAACTAGTGAGAAAAATGAATCATATCATTTCCCGAATTAGAGGAAACTCTGCTTAAACTTTAGGGTGTTAAAATAGGGGAATATATAAAAAACTAATGCTACTTTAGTAATAGTTTAAATGTATATTACATGTACTATATAGAGTTTTAGGTACTTTTAATGGCCAAAACTTGATTTGTTAACGATATTTTAATTGATACGTAGGTACATGTATATAATTATTAGTGTCCGACCGAAGCTTTGGCTTCGGCTTCGGCCACCTTCGGCCAAAAATCCATCTTCCGCGAGATATTCCCAGGAGGTCCCGCCGAAGGTCCGAGAACAGTCAGAATTAAACGAACTGTTACGAAAGAGTGAGTGACTGACGGACTGGACCGGACCGGACTGCACTTAGTTCAGTGCGAATACTTCTATCACCGAGAGAAAAGGGGCATAAATTAAAACAACTTTTAGGATTATATCGCGTTTATTTATTACTTATTTATATTTATTTCCCGACGTTTCGAACTCTTTACATAGATCATTTTCACGAGTGTAAAGAGTTCGAAACGTCGGGAAATGAATATAAATAAGTAAAAAATAAACGCGATATAATCCTAAAAGTTGTTTTAATCTATGAGTGAGATTCGCGAAAGTCTTAGAAATAAATATAAAAAAAAGGGGCATAAATCACTTTACGCCGATATTCTTCTTTAGCTGTGGATAATATTGAAGAAAATTATTAAATTACTAATAGTTTATAAGCCTTCGGCTTCGGCTTCGACCGAATGTTGTGGAGATTGCCGATTTATCGGCTTCGGCTTCGGCCAAAAATTGGCCTTCGGTCGGACAATAACAATTATGTATCCTCACTTTTGAAAGTTATATGTGATATAAATCGATGACTGAAAACTTTGTGCCCGATATGGCAATAGGTTTGCCACCTTTAATACACGTCTTTGGATTTATCGCTTGTTCTTAATTACATCATACCTGAATTATAGATAAAGACCACCCCGTAGATACCCTCTATCTATTAAAAAATACCGCATCACAATCCGTTGCGTAGTTTCAAAGATATAAAAATATAAGGGAACAGACAGCGGAAAACAACTTTATTTTATATAGTATAAAATAAAGTTGTTTTCCGCTGTCTGTTCCAATGATTATCTGAGTCTGTGTAATGGAATTTTATGTAGACGTAACCGCGGACAGTAAGCTAGCTCTCAAAAATCAAAGACTTAGGAAACGTGGATAGTAAAGGGGCCCTAAAATATTTTTTAAAGTGATTATTGTCAAGCTGAATCTTCGTGAATAGCTACGTTTCGATTAGACGTCCAACATTGTCCGATGTGAAAATTTTCAATCATCAATTTTAGAGCGTAGGTCTGGGATAGCGTATCTCGCGATTTGTAAAAAAAATGTCATATTTAATTTAAATAAATCCTTAATAATTTCATAAAAAATAAGTCAGCCGTAGTAATAATTTTTGATGACCTCGTTTTCCATACATAATTTTGATCTTGAATATTACACAAGGTTTTGAAACGAGTTGTTGAGAATCATCAAATAAACTTAATATTTGGTCATGGATACCACTGTTAGCTACCATAGGAACTAAGGAACTCCGAGATGAAGGATATGTATCTTATACTACTGGCAAATATGTTTCATAACATAACATAACTTCATGCCTTTTCTAAACGAAGGTGTAGGCAGCGGCTGTTAAGCCTCGTCTCGCCTGATATGTTTCATTCTGATTAAGTTCTTAATTTTCAATATGATAATTTTACACCGGTAGAAGATCTCCTCATGTATGTAAATATCAATTTTTATATCTATTACAAAATGTAACAATTTGTTATGAAAAATCTGCAATTGTTCAGAATATATACGTCCGTTAAAAAAATGGCTATTTCATTTTCAACTCGTGTCAGCGAAAACAGTAATAAAGGGGTAGGTACTTGGTACCTATTCGCCAAGCAATAAGCCCGTTTGCTTGTTCATTTTTATTCGAATAATTAAAACTTGGTTGTTCCCAAAACATTAACCTACACCGTTCATTTGGTATATCTATTTATTAAATGTCTGTCTGTCTGCAATAACAAATATTAATTCTTACTTAATTAATTTTATTATTCTTAAACCCTTTCGTTTTTTTCTTTAATTATATTTCATATTTTAAGTCCTCCGGAATATCAGCTACAGTTATACTTATTAGGTAACACTTCGCATTGAATCATAGAAATAACATAAACATAACTTCACGCCTTTGTTACTCGTAGGTGTATGCAGCAGCTGTTAAGCCTCGTCTCGCCGTTATGTTTACGTCCGAAATAGAAGAGGTGGCGAATCAATTGCCATACCGGGCACAAAATTTTCAGTCATCGATATTTATCACACATAACTTCCGAAAACAATTTCGTAAAGTAAATGGTGTGAGCCAGTGTCAGGATTCGAACCCGCGACCTCTGGAGCAGAAGCCGTGTGCTCGACCACTGGACCACCGGGCTATAATTTTAATAAACTGGTTTTACTATATGGACTGGTTATACTATATTTTTTCAACAGTGGTAGAGCCAAGCAGTTCGCTGCATGAAGGGGCCGGCTCGACCGGTGAAATACCACGACCTCTCAGAAGACCGACGTAAAGTGGCTCATGCCGCGTTTCGTTCGGTGAGAGAGGTACCCGGAGGCCCACCCCCTTCCCCATCCTTTCCTATCCCCTATCCCTTAAAGGTCGGCAACGCAACAGGAACCCTATATGTGTTGCTGGTGTCCATGGGCGGCGGTGGTTGCTTACCATCAGGTGACACGCCTGCTCGTTTGCCCTCCTGTCCCATAAAAAAAAATGGAATTAAAGGACAAACACGAGTAACCAGGTCACCCGATGGTAAGCAACTACCGCTGTCAATGGACACCTACAACATAGATAGTGTTACGTTTGTATTACGTTGCCAACCTTTTAGGGAGTATGGTGGGAACGAGAGGGGAAAAGAGTGGGCCTCCGTATACCTCTCTCACCGAATGCAACGCGCTTTGAGCCACTTTACTTCGACATTTTGAGAGCCCGTGGTATATCACCGGTGGAGCCGTCATCGAATATATTATTATATTGAAAGAAAATGGTAAAAATATCAAACTGAACCCAAACAGCCCTACACAGAACTAAAGCTTATCTACAATCAGTAATTACAGTGTCGAGAGACCTTACTAAAATATTAATAAACGTGTTTACACTATCTTTGATAGATCTGGCCTCCTAAATACCTGTACCTCGTACACCGCTGATCAATCACAGCCAGATATTTATTTTCATGGCTAGTAATCATTAACAATTTTAGATTGAATAAAAAAAAGTAATTTTCATTGGACACAGAGTATTGGGATTATTGAATATGAATCCTACGAAATTTCTCGATCACGACAAGAATGTCGAACAAGCGAAGAAATCATTTTGGTCCAATAAGTTCGTGGAGTTTTGCAAACATACAGATTTGCACGGATTCAAATATATCGTGATGGAAGAATTTAGCTCATTGGAAAGGTTTGTAATTATCTATTTTAATTATCCTTAAACACTCTCTCTGACTCATTTTATACACAAGTTTTCAATGTTTTGCACTTATTTTGTTTTAATAAATACATAAACATAACTTCCCGCCTTTTATACCTTAAGGTGTAGGTAGGTAGCGGCTATTAAGCCTCGTCTTGCCGTTATGTTTACGTCCCAAATGGAAGAGGTGGCGAACCTATTGCCATACCTTACACAACGTTTTTCAGTTACAGTCATAAATAAAAGTTTGAAATAATTTCGAAAAGACATCTACGGTAAAAACTATAGTAGGTACAATTTAAAGGCCATGCTTACGATATAAAATTTCATTTTTTTTACAAATATTATACCTCATGTACTGAGAGTTTTAAATTGCTAATAAATTATTAAGAAACTATTCGTAATTGTATTGTTAAAAAATACAGGCGCATATACAGGCATGATATCATATTGCACATTATCAGTGCGGCACCCATACATGAACATAAAAATTAAACAGCAAATCGAACTCTAATAGGTCTAATTATGAATAGGTAGGTGACGAATTTATATTTGAGTGCGGTTAATAGGTACCAGACCTATCAACCGCACTCAAATAGAAATTCGTCATTACCCATAAGTGTTTAATATTCAGCAATTTTTTTTCATGCGATAGAGGGGAATGAGCAGGCGAGTCACCCGATCGCAAGCAACAAACGCCGCCCATGGACACCTAGTTTCCCGCATTTACAATTAGATACGGAAGGGGTCGGAATTGGTATGGGAAGGGTCGGACCTCCGGATACCTTTCTTATCGAGCGAAACGCGGCATGACTTCCTTTACGTCGATATTCTGAGAGGTGGTATTAATCCGGTCGAGCTGGCCTATTCCTGCAGCGAACTGCGTGGCTCTCCCCCAGCATTAAATATCAAAATTATGAAGAAAAATCGGTTGTCTGTAAAGTCGGCTTATTGACGCTAATTGAACTTAACAACGTCTTAATAAAATACTCATGAAGTGGTTTAATTTTTCAAAAGAAAATTTTAATTAAATTACAACGATTAACAAAAAAAATATTTAATCAAATTATTGGCGTTCCTATATGGAACGCCTTAGAGTGAGGTAACGCCGCATGTTGTAACGTTGTCACGTCAATTGTATGTTTCTCTGATTCCACAATCCATAAAAGCCTTATATTTTACTTATAATTCATTAAATACCTATGAATAGGACTTGCTGGGCAATCGCAGTGTTGTCAAGTTTGTTGATGGCAGCGTATTTCGTGGTTACCGCCTACAGTTGGTATGTCAAAAATCCTATAGTCACCGTAAGTACCTTTACATAAATTTATTTGATATTGGCTGGAACGTTTAGGTATTTTCTTTCCCCCATTTTTTTTCATTTGTCCATATTTGGACAGGCTAAAGCTTTTAAGCCATACTGCCCTGTCTCGTCGTAACACATTATAGACGTTTTTTTCACATGATAAAACTTAATCTAATCTAAACTAACTTAGACTAATCATCCATAAAGTCGTGGCACTTTATACATGATGTTCCGAGGGAGTTCTGACGACAATGTAGAAGAACACACTACACACGATATTTACACCACTCTCCACATTTGCCATACGAACACTTATTAAATAAAATGCCACCAATTTTATACAATAATATCCATTGAAACACAAATTTTAGAAAATAGTGCAATGAACGGTCATGTCTCCTTCACACCCCCGCCAAAACCTTCTTTCTCCCAAATTGTAGAGGCCAAAGTTTAAAAGCCATACTGCCTTTCTATATATTACTAGTCTTTTCTATGTTTAGAATAGAACACTGTCTGAATAAACCTGCATTTTATACTTATCTGATACATGTTTTATATCGCAAGCTGACGAGGAGCTGGAAGTTTTAATGTCACAGGAATTCAGTTGCTTTTTAAATGTATCTCTGTGGCAGATTTTACTTTGATCTGTGAGCTGTTCTTGCGTTCGCAATTCAAATTTGAGCATTTGCCTAGATACCAAGTACTTATAAAAGTGAATAATAAAAATAAATAAAATTTATTTCTTGTATTGGCATGTTACAAAGTTTTGTTTTGTTTTCTAGTAATTAAAGTTAAGTTAGTATTTTAAGTTTTGCTTAATTTTTCTAATCTATAAAAATAATTTGTTTTAGTTTCTTAAACCTAGTTTATAATTAATTATATCTAGTAAGTTTTCGTAGTTTTTACTTTTGAAAGCTTCACCGGCCTGTCGGAGCGTGTCGCTGTACTAAATATCAACTTTCAAGGCCTTATGATAACTATTATACAACCCTACGCACCAACAGAATCGGCAAACGAAAGTGATATGGACGCATTTTACATGACTATCGACAAAACGCTAGAAACCTCATACAACACTATCATACTCATGGCGACTTCAATGCTAAGATAGGAATACCTGAAAAAGAAGAATATCTGGTGACAAAACAATTTGGTTTCGGCAAAAGAAATGACAGAGGGAAGAGGCTGATAGACTTTGCATTGGAACACAAACTTACCATCATTAATACCTGTTTTAAGAAGAAACCAAACAAAAGATGGACATGGAAATCTCCAAATGGTGAAATAAAAAATGAAATAGACTATATATTGACCAACAAACCTACAATATTTCAGGATATTAATACCATGAATCTAAATTTTCCATCCGACCATCGAATAATCAGAGCAACAGTTAGACTAACCAACCAAAAGAAAAGAAGAGCCAACTTCGCAAGCAGCCAATTATGCCAACTATCAAACGAAGAAGAAATATTCAAATACAAGGAAAACCTGACTTTAATGCTATCAGATCCAGATAAAAACCAGGAAAACATCACAGCGCAAAATTATTACGATAACATAACAAATGCTATTACCCGTAGCTTAAAGACAGCTAGAGTTAAAAGCAATGTACATAAATACCACAAAATACTGTCAACTAGAAAATTAACCCTACTTCAAAGACGGATGGAGTTGCAGCAAACAAAAAACAAAACGAAAGCTATGAAAAATCAACTGTCCGCACTTTACAAGTTAGTCAACAGATATATAAAAAATGATTATAAAAAATTTAGACAGTTGATTATAGTTAAACACTTAAAAAGCACCGGAAGCACAAAAAAGGCCTACAAAGATTTAGGAACAAGTAGGAGCTGGATAGAGGGCTTGAAAAAGTTAGATGTGGGCCTAAACAAACGTATGGATATTATCACTACAGCTTCGGACTTTTATAAAGACCTTTACAGCGACAAGACTAAAAACAGTCTAACTGAAGATAACGACATCACTACACAAAATGGCGGCGAAGATAATATTAAACCAATAGATGCAGCCAAAGTCTTCGAGACAATTAAAAATCTCAAATTAGACAAATCACCTGGATCGGACGGTATCACAAATGAAGCTTTGAAAACAGCAAATTCCATTCTGGCCCCATACCTGGCTGAACTGTTCAGTATCATTCTGCAAAATTCCAAAACACCTTTACAATGGTCTAACTCTAACATCATCCTAATCTACAAGAAAGGTGACCCTAAAACAATAAGCAACTACAGACCTATCAGTTTACTACCAACAATAAGCTGTTCTCCACCATAATTAACACAAGAATTAGTTCCGCAATAGAATCTAGACAGCCAGTTGAGCAGGCCGGCATCAGAAAAGGGTTCTCCACCATCGACCATATTCACACCCTGGAACTCATACATACATAACTTCACGCCAAATCCCTTGCGGGGTAGGCAGAGAGAACAGAGCGCCATAGGACACGATTCTTACACGCCTCACTCGCTTCGTTGACATTCATGACTCTTTTCATGCACGCGCGTCGGTTTTTGAGGCTCTTAACATCACCTTCCTCCAGAACACGTTCTATTTGGTCATGGAATGTGTGTCTTGGCCGTCCTCGACTCCTACATCCATCCGCTTTTGCATTGTATATCTGCTTAGTCAGTCTTGCATCAACCATTCTTTCTACATGTCCGAACCATCGGAGCATGCCCTTTCTTACTTTTACACCGACACTCTCTTTCAAACCAACTTCCTTCCGTACAACCTTGTTTTCTACGCGGTCAGCGAGAGTCACTCCGCAGATTTTGCGTAGTGCCCTCATTTCCACCGCGTTTATTCTACTTTCATGCACACTCTGCCATACCCAGCTCTCGCTTCCATAAGTTAGCGTTGGGATCAGGACTGCATTGTGGATTGCTAGCTGGGCTTTTCTGCTAATGTTTTTTGCGGCCAGGAATCTGCTCAACGCTCCATTTACGCTATTTCCTATCGCCACTCGTCTTTCTACATCCGCGGTGTACCTTCCATCTCTGCTAAAAGCGCATCCAAGATATACAATTTCATTCACCTGTTCCAGCACCACATCATCAACCATTATCCTTGCATCAGTTCTGGATTCCTCCCTTTCAAACACCATAACTTTCGTTTTCTTTGCATTCAACTGCAAGCCTTTAATCATGCAATCATCTTTCATAATAGTGACTAGTGTTTGCAGGTCCGACGGCGATTCGGCTAGAAGCACGGCGTCATCTGCGTAAAGCAGGCAGCTCACAACTAGGTCACCCATTCGCATCCCTACATCCATCGATCTCACTCTCTGGAGACAACTGTCCAGGTACAGGATGAACAGTCGAGCGGACAGCACGCAACCCTGTCTGACGCCGATATTGACGTCAAACCAGGGGGACAAGCCGCCGTCAACACGCACACACGCTGTGCAGCCCTCATAAGTGGACTGCACAGCGCGCAGCAGTGCCCCGCTCACCCCGTAGCCCGGGAGTATGCCCCACAGATCCTTTTGTAACACTCTGTCAAACGCTTTTTCCAGATCCACAAAACCGCAGAAAACCTTCCGGTTAACAGCCAGTTGTTTCTCCACGATGTTGCGGAGAGAAAAAATCTGATCCATGCACCCTCGTCCGCTTCTAAAACCACCCTGAGCCTCCCACAACACTCCATCAGATATCACCCTCATTCTCCTTTCAATAATTTTCCCATACACTTTTGCTGCTAAACTGGAGGAGCAGATCAGGAATATAATAGGTTGGGGAAAAAGTATTTTCGTATTTTTGTATGAAAAGTCAAGACATTTTTTTCAAAGTTTATTTACATTTATTTACAATATATATGTACCGTTTTGTTGAATAACTTTCTGCCATTTTGTGGGCAGAGACATTATCCCGTTACTGTAGAAACTTTGGGACTTCTGATCAAAAAAACGGGACAAATAGTTTTGGCAGTCCTCTCTTGAGGTCAACCTTACAGAACCTAAAGAATTCTGAAGAGACCGAAACAGGTGAAAATCTGAAGGCGCAAGGTCAGGGCTATATGGTGGATGCACTAGGACCTCCCAGTCGAACTCTCTTAATTTTTGCTGAGTGGCTAAAGATGTGTGTGGTCTAGCGTTATCGTGATGAAAGACCACACCCTTCCTGTTGATCAATTCCGGCCGTTTTCTCTCGACTGCTTCCTTTAATCTCATCAGTTGCTGGCAGTAAAGATCAGAATCGATGGTTTTGCCGGACGGTAAAAGCTCATAATGAACAATGCCCTTCCAATCCCACCATACACACAGCATCACCTTATTTCGTGTTAGGCCAGGTTTGGCCACAGTCTGTGAAGCCTGGCCAACTTTCGACCACGACCTTTTTCGCACGTTCTTGTCGTACGTGATCCACTTTTCATCGCCAGTTATCAATCTCTTCAAAAACGGCTCGGTTTCATTACGTCTCAATAATGAATCGCAAATGAGTACACGGTTCATTAAGTTTCTTTGAGTGAGCTCGTGTGGCACCCAAATATCGAGCTTTTTTGTATAACCAGCTTTCTTCAAATGGGTCAAAACTGTTTTGTGGTCAATTCCCAGTTCTTCAGCTACATCGTAACTACTAATATGCCGATCTTGCTCCACTCTTTCGAAAATGGCGTCCATTTTATTCGTAACAGGGCGACCAGAGCGAGGTGCATCTTTAACATCAAAATTTCCGGACTGAAAACGTTTGAACCAAATTTGTGCTACTCTTACTGACACTGCATCAGGTCCATAAACATCACAAATTTTTTTCACTGCTTGAGTTGCGTTTTTGCCTTTTTTATAATAAAATTTTAAAATGTATCGAATTTCTTCATTAGATTCACTCATTTTTACGGAGAGAAAAACAAATGAAAAATAGCGGGAAACAACTTTTTTTTATTTTTTTCTTTTTTTTATAATGTAACCTTTTTAATGTTACCAAAACCAGCCAGACACAAATAGTACAGTCAAAGAAATTTTATAATAAGTTTATACCTACGTTATGCGAAAAGACTTTTTCCCCGACCTATTACTACAGTAGTAGTTTGTAACTGTAGTTAGAAGTAAACAAAAAAACACTAATCATATGAAATTTAAATAACACACTATTTTTTTTTGTGTGTTATGGTGTCATATCTTTTTTAAACGCATTATCTATAACCACTGTATGTGACTTTTATACTCAGTCTATGGTTATATTTTAAATCAATGTATTTACTCGTTCCATCTCACCGAGTCTATGATCCATACTTGTAGGCGTGAACGAATGCAGCTCTAAAAAAAGTAAAAAAAAAAATCAAAATCAATCAACAAAAAAAAATACTGTTCAGTTATTATATCTATGGATATACATTCACTTGAACAATCAACGATAACTACTAACTACTCATGATATAGCAAAATAAATATGATTATCGTTTGCATTAGTCTTTTTTACAATATACAACAATATCTAAGCCATTATTTAAGTAGTCTACTTATTATAGGTGGATATTAAAAAAATCTTATGATGATACCAAGATGAACGCTAGGCATATTAATATAGAGTAGTTTTAATTATATTTAATGTATTTATCTTCAAAAATAATCTCGCTATGTAATCTTATCGTAATAGTTAATATGTGCAATATGTGCCGTCTATATTTATGCTGTTATAATAAATACCATCACAATAATTTTAAATAATAATAATCCTTAGATATAAATATTAGAAAAGGTAAAAATATCTATTAAAACGGAGCTCAAAGTTCTCTTTTCTCTTTAAATCGTCTAAAGCGTTGTGTTTGTCAACGAAATTATTACAACAATAATAATAATTTTATTTTTATTTATTTTAATTTAATTTCCGGACTGAAAACGTTTGAACCAAATTTGTGCTACTCTTACTGACACTGCATCAGGTCCATAAACATCACAATTTTTTTTCACTGCTTGAGTTGCATTTTTGCCTTTTTTATAATAAAATTTTAAAATGTATCGAATTTCTTCATTAGATTCACTCATTTTTACGGAGAGAAAAACAAATGAAAAATAGCGGGAAACAACTTTTTTTTATTTTTTTCTTTTCTTTATAATGTAACCTTTTTAATGTTACCAAAACCAGCCAGACACAAATAGTACAGTCAAAGAAATTTTATAATAAGTTTATACCTACGTTATGCGAAAAGACTTTTTCCCCGACCTAATATATACAGGGTGCTTTTCTAAGTCGTCTAAGATTTGCCGATGACATAGTGCTACTATCAGAGACAAGTTCAGAGCTACAATTTATGATGACATCCTTACAGGAAACTAGCACAGAAGCAGGATTAGAAATTAATTTAAGCAAAACAATGACTATGACGAACAGCAGCAAAATTCCAATCAAAATTAAAGGAAACTCTCTGAATTAACGGACAAGTACATATATCTAGGAAAAACAGTCAGTTTTGATAGAAAAAACAATGACATTGAAATAGAAAGAAGAGTACGGCAAACATGGAATGGATACTGGAGTTTGAAGGAAATTTTTAAAAGTAATTTGCAAAT
Organism: Euproctis similis; assembly: GCA_905147225.2. Taxonomy (NCBI): domain Eukaryota; kingdom Metazoa; phylum Arthropoda; class Insecta; order Lepidoptera; family Erebidae; genus Euproctis; species Euproctis similis. Next base: position 17,051,924 of record LR990107.1, on the reverse strand, counting down.
AGACTTAAAAGCAAAGATCATGAACTCTGAGTCTTTTGCCATGTTTGACGTACGGATGTCAGACATGGAAGTTCACTGCTAAAGCGAAACACAAAATAGTCACATGCCAACGAGGGCTAGAACGTAGCATGCTTAAGGTAAGGAAACTTGACAAAATAAGACACACAAAAATACGATCCATGACAAAAGCCACAGATGCCTTGAGATTCGCACTAAAGCTGAAATGGAAATGGGCAGGACACATAGCAAGGCTTACAGACCAGAGATGGACTGGAAAAGTAACGACGTGGAGAGGCCCATTAGGTAATAGAAGAAGAGGACGACCAATAACACGATGGGAAGACGAAATAAAGAGAACCGCTGGTACAAATTGGACTTTAACAGCAAAAGATCAAGACAAATGGGCATCATTGGAGGAGGCCTTTACCCAACCTGGGGTTCTTGTAGAAGCAACAGAAAGAAATGAATAAGAGAAAACTTTTCAAAAGTATAAAAGTGAATATCTAAGTAAATATCAGACAAATATGTTGATCAGCAGCAAGCCTCAGATTTCATAATATGTATCTCACTTTCAAGCATTATGACGAGACTAAAAGCTCCTAACGATCATAATTAATTTTATTGTTTAGTAATCTTTTTCGAACCACCTTTGTTGCTGGCGATTCCCCATAATCTTCATAAGAGATCCTCAAGTATTTGTATTTTAAGCATTGTAAAATAGATACATTGCAGAATTTATGATGTATTTATTTTTAATTACGACTAGTATTGTTGATAGTTTATATCGTAATCTAAATCCACATTAGATAACGTGTGAAATAGCTCAAATAGCCCCCACGTGAGATTTAGTGCGATTAGTTTTGACCCCCTTGCCTCAATAATCCCCACACGTGATTAATGGACGCTCATCCGTAATTTCATGTTATGTCCCTAAAATTATAACGTATTTTAACTTAGCTATAATTGAAAAGTAAATATTTGATGACTCTAGTGGCGTATCGGTTGTAGTATTAATGCTTATAGGTAATTGAAAGTACTCAGGGAGCCATCTGGGATGTACCCTTTCCCGCTGTCACCATATGCGACCTAAATGCTGTATCAAAAAAGGCCGCTAGAGAATTCTCCAATAACTTGTAAGTAAACTGATGTTTTAAACACGTTTTATACATTTAAAAACGTTTTATACATACATAGCATGACGCTCAATCCCTTTCGGGGTAGGCAGAGAGAACACAGAGAACCCACGCTTCTTTGACTTTCATAACTTTTGTCATATATGTTCGTCAATTTTTAATGCTCCTAACATCATCTTTCTCATGGAGTCGTTCTATTTGGTCATGGAAAGTAGTCCTAGAGTTTACATCCAACCGTTTTTGCATTGTATATCTGCTTAGCAATCTTGCATCATCCGTTCTTGATCTAGAGGTCCGTACCTAAACAGCATGTCCTTTATTAATTTTACACCGACTCTCTTTTAAAAAATTATATTATTTCAGAAGTTTGCCAGTGAACGTGACGGCCGATTCTATTTTCAAAACACTTCGCTTGGTACCTCTTCTATATTCAATGTTCAAGGCGACGGATATAGAGAAGACAGAGTTGTACGAGTTACAATCTATATTGGATTATAACAACATAACTATTGACTATTTATTTAAAACTGTACGTTTAGTGTTTTTTTTTTTTAAATTTATCTATCTATATATTTATCTTGCTGATAAACACAAAATTTTATCATTTAATTTAATCATCAACAACAACAACACTTATTTTAACAACATTAAGATGATGGTTTTAAATTTGTCGAAGTGCGAAACGCATTTTTTTTACTCATCAACACACAAAGAAGGAACTTGTTAATCATATAATAATATACAATAAGATGATATGATAAATGATGATTATGATGAATTGATCATTTGATCAATCAATCATACAAATTATCAATTGAATTGAGATTATATGGTTATATTTATTTCTGGTGCTAGTTAAGGGAGATGTATTGTGCTTCTAATCAACAAATGGACTAGCCAGAATGGTTGTAAATAATAAAAAGACTTAATTTCTGCTGCCCGCTGACCCATAGCAATAATTCGTCAATATCATTAGGTACATAGTATAAAACAAAGTCGCTGTCCGCTGTCTATCCCCATTGAAGCGGTTTTTTTTAACAGATAGAGGGTGTCAACGTGGTTGTTACATAAAATACATAAAATTCATGTATAGCGTAGTAATAAAAAGTGATAATTTTATATTAATAAATAAGGATAGTGATTATTTTATATAATTAATAAGGATTTAGCACTTTAAGTGTAAACGCTGTAAAAATTACTTTTGATGCGGAATTAAGTTCGCCGGTTCAGATATGTCCTCATAAGATTTATAGAGCTAAACTTGTTCTATATGTTATCCCCTAAAGATTTACTAGAAGATAATTTGTTTATGTGACCCACTCTAAGATTAATTTAAAATATCAGTACAGCAATTTTAAATACAGCGTCTGTGAGTTTGCGGTTCAGCACTTTCTTATAAGGTCTCGCATTCGAATTCGAATTCCGCCACATTTTACATGGGTCTTAACAATTCAGTTGTCTACATACACCCTTGGGTATCAAGTGTATGAGGTTATAAAAACCTCACACATTCGTTACCACCCGCCATCAAAGTTACAGATGGTATAGGAAAAGAGTTATAATGCGATTTGCGTAATCATCTTTCTTATCTTTAAAGTGTTATTTATTCTTAAAATTAATTACGATATAAATTTTTAATATCGCGTGCTCACCAATTGTGATTATGAATGTTATCATTTCAGATATCCCCGGTAATGTCATGCGGACATCTTTTACAAAAGTGCATGTGGAAGAATACTATATATCGTTGCGACGACATTTTTAGTCAAATTGTCACATTGTTTAGCGTTTGTTGTACCTTCAATTATTACGCTGTTGATAATGAAAAGTAAGTACTATCTTCATTCACTCATTCAGTTATGGTGAATGAGTGAATGACTATTCAGTATTACAGTATTAACTGCCTCTGTATTAACGCAGATTTATGAACATAAAACTCTTGTTTCTTTTTTAAATTCACTTGAACTTTTTAATGTACGTGATAAAAATAAGCTTCTATATGTTTTTTTTTATATATATAGTACATAAAATATATGCAGACGTACACTTAAATAAATATAACCTCAAACAATATCGATTTCGAACGGAAATCTCTCTCTATATATATACTTAAGTTATGCATTAAATCCGATTAGGTAAATTCCAAGGTAACAAAGATCTTAAGCCCGATACATCCTAGTGCTTATCAATTTTCAACGATAAAGACAAACAGATAATTGCTATATTATTATGGGTAGTTATTTGTTTCTTATATTTATAAAAATCATATTAAAAAAACAGTAAATTTGGTTAACGAACCTCTACACAATTTATTGGGTCTGAGGAATAGATTAGAGGGCATTTTTTGTACCTTTGGGTTATATAAACGAAGTTATATTTATTTTTAGTAACGTAGAACTTCTAATGTTTCTTGCAAGCGTTTAACGCTTTTAACGCCCCCTTGTATGCAGCGCAGGTAGAGTGAGAGCCAGCGACCGCCAGACCTTCGTTATTTTATAAAGCCTGAAAGTTTGTCAGCTCGTAGTCCCAGTACATGTAAGAACGATGGCCAATTATTATGTTTGGACCATAGTTACATTGGCAGGTACGGGGTACCAAAGATGTAAATAAATTATTCTACTTTCGTTATTTTATAAAGGTTGAGCTTTTCATATTATCTTTAGAATAATATTAAAAACTACGATGTTAATTGCCGGACAGTTAGCATGGTGGCAACCCCTTGCCAGACAGCCTTAAAGTTCATGAAATTATAGATGACTTACATACCGATCTTTGTCAATGTATAAGGATTCATTTTTGTAATTTTCCTTCAGAATATTATTAGAAATCACGTTGTCCATTACCAAACACAAAGCGTCGTAGCAACCCCTAGCCAAACACCCCTTATATATTCATAAAATTATAGGTAATTCTTCTTTCGTCAAAGTAGAAAGCTTTGTATTAGAATTTTACCGTCAAGATATTATTAAAAAACACATATTGCCAGACCTTTAGCGTCCTGGCAACTCGTCGTGGCAACATTAAACGTTTTTGCCAGATTCCCTTAATGTATTTATAAAATTAAATAAATATAAAATATTATTTATAAATATAAAATATTATTTATAAATATAAAATATTTATAAAATTCAACGGAGAGGCGGGCTAAAAGACTAATTGGCGATCCTATGACATTCGACAATGACCTGCAAAGCCTCGAGCACAGGCGAAGGTGTCCAGCCTCTCAGTGTTCTATAGGCTACACTCTGATGAGTGTGCGCAAGAGTTAGACAACCAGATCCCCTTTCTATCGGCGAACTACCCGACGTACTTACCGTCTACACCCGTACGTTGTTGAAATCCCACCTGTACGAACTAAGCGCTTTGCATTTTCCTACATCATCCGCACGGCTGGTGAATAGAACAAACTACCTGCGTCGGTGTACCCCGTTAGCCATGACATAAAGAGTGAAACTAACGGGACAATGAGCTTTACTATCAACGGCCTCATCGCTACCCGGTAAAATATAAAAAAAAAGTTTAGAGTGGTGCAGTGGAATCCTGACACTGGCTCACACCAATAACTTTTCGAAATTGTTTCCGGAAGTTAAGTGTGATAAATATCGATGATTTAGAACTTTGTGCCCGGTATGGCAATAGGTTCGCCACCTCTTCCATTTGGGATGTAAACATAACCGCGAGACGTGCCTAAACAGCCGCTGCCTACACCTTCGGGTAACAAAAGGAGTGAAGTTATGTTATGTCAAAAATAATATAGGCTACCTCAACTTTTGTCAAAGTGAAACTTTGTGCCCGGTACGCCAATAGGTTTGACACCTATTTCATTTGGGACATAAACAAAACGGCTATTCGAGGCTTAACAGCCGTCGAAACAGCAGTTTCAGGTAGAAAAAGGCGTGAAGTTATGTTATATGTATGAAGCTTTATACATTGACGAAAGTAGATCGGTATGTAGGTCATCTATAATTTCATGAACTTTAAGGCTGTCTGGCAAGGGGTTGCCACCATGCTAACTGTCCGGCAATTAAAATCGTGGTTTTTATTATTATTCTGAAGATAATATCAAAAGCTCAACCTTTATAAAATAACGAAAGTAGAATAATTTATTTCCATCTTTGGTACCCCGTACCTGCCAAAGTAACTATGGTCCAAACATAATAATTGGCCATCGTTCTTACATGTGCTGGGACTACGAGCTGACAAACTTTCAGGCTTTATAAAATAACGAAGGTCTGGCGGTCGCTGGCTCTTGGGCCAAGGGGGCATATTATGAGCTCTTAATTCCAGCCAGCTTGTTCGCTGCCTAGCGAATTCGTATTTCTAACGACAAATTTCAGCTAGTCTAGACTACTCATGACTGTGACGAATTTAGAGTGAATTTGACAGTGACTACTCGTCACCGACTGGCTGAAATTAGTCGTTGAAAATACGATTTCGCTAGGCAGCGATTAAGCTGGCTGGAATTAAGAGCTCATAATATGCCCCCAGGACGATTTAATGATATTGATTTAATACTATTATATGTTTGGGGTGAATAAATTTATGTGATTGAATACATTTAGAGTTAATATTGTAATCGTAAACTATATTTACTCATTATATTTCTTTTAGGTTTATGTAATTTTTATCAAGAGAAATTTGATTGTAAAATAATCACGTCACCAGCTAGCGAAATGTTGTTTTGTTATAAAATGATCAACGAAATAGTTTATTTTATCGGAAAATTGATACTATTGCTACTTCAATTAGATTAGATGCCGAATATGATTGGAAGATATTGGTTCAAGCAATAATTGTATTGCTAGATTTTTATGTATTTTAATAGAGAAAACGATTTTAATATTTATATGACAGACAACGTTTGCTTGGTCAGTTAGTATTATATAAATAACAGTCCATTATGGGTCGTAAATATTTTTATAGGTATCCATATATACACATAACTATAATAATATTCGTATCAGCTACTAGGGGGTAGTTGGGGGTAATACAATCTTTAAGTGTGCTTTTAGGTGACTTCAAAAAGGCGGAGGTTTTATGTCTGTCTATGTGTTATGAATCTTTGTTGTAAAATTTAAAAAAAAGTTAATATTTAGCTAAAAGAGGTTTATGAGTGATTGCTATATTAATTTTAATCGAAAATATCTAGTATATAAGAGACAACTTTTGGTCCACGGCTTAACGACTGATTTCTATAGTAATTTTAATTGATAAGTAAAAAGAAATGATGTTTTTTTTATATGGGCCGCTTGGTGCAAATTGCATTGGTAAAATAACTACGGAATAGACTAGACAGACTACGGAATAGTTGTCAGCGAGTTCATCGTCAGTTACATACACCCTACGACAAATATTTATGATGAGAATGAATGTCTGCATAGTATCTGTATGTGTTTCTACAACATAGTAGTGTATATTTACAAAAATCCAATATATGATATTAATTGTCTAGTTTCCGTAACACAAGTTGTTAAATGCTAAGCATGAAAACTAGAGGGAGCTGTGTATTCGATCATTGTATCGATTGTAGTCACCTTTTTTTAACAATTCGCCATAATAGTTACATCTAATGTTTTATTTTTAACTTTCATAGATTACCCGGAGCAAAAAGACTAACAAACATTTACTTTGGTGTATGTACCGTAGATATATTCATAAAATGTATGAATGTAGTATAATATTACAAACAGACAATTATATGTATATGTAAATATATATATAGTTTACAGGTTTCTAAAATGTTTCAATATAATTATTTATTTTAATAATTATAAATGGTATTCCTTAGAAATAAATAAATCAGTAAATAAGACGCGACGGTTTTTGAAGAATATTGTCTGATATTATATAAAAAGCTATGACTTTCTGATCGGACACTCGACTACGAACATTGCTTGTGAACGGTAGTGCGCCGGCCTATTAACGTGCCCATAATTAAGTAGTGATAGTGTTTTTGTGCAGCTACCCTCTAGAGGAGTTAATGCTCGTTTTCCAAGGTTGTCACTTTAATAATAGCCAATAACTAGCAATTGAACTATTTCTCTGTTAGTACCATTGACTTATTTATCCACCGAAGTGGCATTGGAATCCCCATATAATGTCGGTACGAAGATCACCACCAGCCTCACAAACCCCACCTTGCGAATCCACTCAGTCTGAAACAGATTTGAGTCAGGTACTGCAGCAAAACGAAAAAAAGTATCCCTCTTCGAAGCGTAGTAGCAAGCGACCACGATCTGACGACATTCTTACTGCAGACTGCAAAAGCCAAGCGGAGTTCAAATCAGAATTAATCGAGTTACTGAACAATTGGAAAACCGAATTCGATATTAAATTGGATAATATAATCACCAACCAAAATGCTGTATTTTCAAAATTATCAAGTGATTTGCTTGGACTAAAATCCAAAATCTGAGATTGCAAAAATCCTTTGATGACATCAATATATCGATGAAGTTCATCAATGATCAATTCGATGACTTTAAGTTAAGTTTAGAAGAATTACAAAAGGAGCGAATCCTGCAACGAAAATGCATTGAAAATCTGGAGAAAAAAGTCCAGGATATAAACTGGAAATCTCGAAACTCAACTCTCGAGATAAGAAATATTCCATTATCGACAAATGAGACGCATATCGAACTTACGAAAATTATGAGTCAGATTGGACATACAGTAGGAGTCGAAACCACTACCTCCGACATACGAGATATTTATCGGTTGCCCGGCAAAACTGAAGCCATACGCCCTATTGTTGTAGAATTACAATCGGTCCAAACGAAACAAAAAATAATATCTGCTATACGGGATTTCAACAAGAAAAATCTAGGGGCATATAATAAACTGAACACCGAGGCCATAGGTATTCCCGGTAAAAGACTACCCGTATTTATTGGTGAGCTACCCGCAAGCGTGAGAAAACTCTTTTACCAAACCAGAGAATTTGCTAAAGTCAACGAGTACAGGTATTGTTGGGCTACTAATGGTAACATATTCCTGCGAAAGCAAGATGGAGATAAACAGATAATTATAACGTCAGAACATACTCTCCTCGAGCTTCGAGGGAAGAACTGACTATTAGTGTTAATAAATTACCTTAGAACGGCCGTTATTTTCACTATTATTTTTTATAGAATACACATAAACTTTGTATGTACCCTTTTACTTGCGTGCTGGTGCTGGTTCACAACACCGGCTACTGAAATACACACACAAATTAAGCTTGCGAGCCGAGAGGTTCCCAAAAAAAATGCAAATTTTACTTAGGGAACTAATTTATTGATAAAATAATAATTACAATTATAACTTAATGCTAACAACTTTATAGCACGATGCTCAATTAAAGTGTGTTCTTGCGAAACCGATCAAAGGTTTCAGGTAGCCGTGGTAATGACGCACGTTCCGCTGTCTCAGCACTGCATGTCCATGGTTGGCAACGATTGTGTAAACGCCGGTCAGCACATTCCGTGTGTTATAGATATGTAACACCTCCCCTCTTACTTCAGCGATTATGTTGAAGTTTTCTTCGAAAGAGTCGCTGAGATGTTACTATGCGGAATCTTGATATTTCCAGGGTGACATCTTTCTTCTGATATTTCGGAGTAAATTTCGACAGGTGACACGATGATTTTATCTTCGGTTTTACTGTTCGTGGTTTGATTGCCACTGCTTTGGCATAGTTTATAAATAATTATGCCAATTATAATTGAGGCAGCACCTAGTGTGATTGTATAAAATGGAATTGTAGTGTGGTATAGTGCTTGATCGGATGAGTCGCTTAAAGATGCTGGAGTCTGCATGGAGATTTTCTCACGTATCGCATGAAGATTTTCCAAGTTGATAGGGTTTATTGTTACAGGCGGTTGATGTGTAAAATACTCATGTCCTTCTTGATTTGGTAATTCCAGTATCTTCAGCGGGTGTCCTCTAATGCGGTCATTAGAATTAGATAACGTAACTTAGAAAGTAGGAGTTTTAAGATAACAATTCGGAGGAATTGTAACCAAATAACTGCCTCTGAGGGTTAAATACTGCTCCTGTTTGCAGCACGTCTTTATCCTTGTAAAATTCGGAAAGCTTAAGGTATAGTGTTTTTCATCTAATTGTTCCATAGCCTCACTCATCAGGGATACCGACATAAGTTTACATGATGATGAAATCTCTTGCTTGGTTATGAGGTGTTGTATGCAGTTAGGATTAGTATGAATCTTGAAGTTTGATGGGCGTTCACAGAGATACCAATTGTTTAACTTCGGGCATTCAGCCTCTATGTACTCAGATTCTTCTCCAGATATTGCTATGAAAGGTTGGGTAGGTAATAGAATTTGGTGGTGTTTATTGGGAATTATAGAGAGTTTATAAAGGTCATAGGCAGCGGAATAGGCAATCGGTATCTTATAAACTATAACGATTATGTTATCCACATAAAAGTAGCCTAACTGTATCGTCTCATAAAAATATCTAACATCTATATCTAGGATCGCATTATTCGAGTATAATGCTCTCAACTTTATTAAGATTTCACTTATATCTAATGTACTTAAAATAGAGTGGGGAGTTCCCGATATTCTAATAAAGGCTAAACTAGTTTCTAAGTTGCGTATCTTTTCAGTTAGTTGGTCTATGTTATCTCCTAATATGATGAGATGTTGTGTGATATACGCATACGTCATTAATTCGTTACTCCTTAAATGTTCACTATCTGATATTGAATTTAAAGTTTTGGTTATTCTATTCTGATTTATTGTTATATTATTTAGTAATTCTGAATTTCGCGCTATCCACTCTTTATCTAAACTAATGTGCATGTTAATTTGAGACTCTAATTTATTCTCGTTATCCCGTAATACTTTTATGGCATTATTATATTTAATAGCGTCTGTATAGTCTAAATTACCTGAGATGCTTTTTATAACTGAGCCAAGACTATCAAAGAGCGCCCGTTTAGTCCGGTATGGTTCGAAGGTTTGGAGTTCCTTAAGCAATTGAGTTAATTTTGAATCGAGATATTGTATATGGGGTTCGAAAAGGGACACGGTTTTATTATTTAAATTAGATTTTAAGTTTAACATTTGAAGTTGAACTTTTTCGAGCTTTACGTGGATTTCGGTCAGATTAACATTAGATAAAATAGAGTGATAGTGAGAAATGATCTTTGCTGGTCCAAGTTTAAAGGGGAGTAGTCCAGGTCCATCTTGTGGTGGGTCAATCGTTATGTCTTGTCCGGTCGTCAGTCGCCATAGTAGTGTCAGGTGCAAAAGTAGTATCCTGCAACAACACAGGGGCCTTAGGACTACGTTTTAAGCGAGATTTAGCCACGGGACCACGTCTCTTTTTTGTAAATATATGTATTGGCAAGTCAGCGAGAACCGTATCCTGCGTATAACGCGGGGCGAGTTTTTGTCGAGATGCCATGGGGTTTTTAATGAAAACTTGCTGGTCCGGGCTATAATCTTTTTCTACTTCGCGGTCTTGGTTTCGAGTTTCTGTTAACTTAGTCCTTTCGTGAAGAGAAGTCTCGTTAATTAAATCGTATACGTGAGTCATTCGGTTTCTATGTTCCTGTATATACTGCTGTAATAAATGTTCTGTCAGTTGTATGTCTATCGGGTCACGTGGGTCAAAATGTCCTGTGATTAAGTCGATAGGTCGGCATTTAGTAAAGCTGTGAATGGAGCTATTATATGCTAATACCGCGTATGGCATGAGATTAATAACAGGTTCACTTTTCTGTTCGAGTTTCAGGATTCTTAAATGTTCAAGGATAGTCGAGTGAAAACGTTCAACTATTCCGTTATCATTCGGACTATGGGCTAAGACTTTGTGATGTTGTATTTTATGTAATCGTGTGAATTCTAAGAATAGTGCGTTAGTGAATTCCGGTCCTTGGTCAGTCACAATTGTCAATGGGATACCATGATGGGTGGAAAAAGTTAGAAGGGCCTGAATAACACTTAGAGCTGTACCGTCTCGGAGATGGTATGCTTGGGCGTATTTAGAAAATGCATCTAGGAATGTAAGGAATTTCTCGTTCTGAGCTGTGAAAAGATCTAAATGTAATATTTCGAAAGGTTTAGAAGGTGGCGGTACGATGTGTAGTTTTTGTTTAATAGGGTGCCGGTCGTACTTGGCTTGCCCGCAGATGGTGCATTCGTTAATGTACTTGGTTATGGTATCTTTTAATTTAGGCCAATAATACTTTGAAGAGAGAGCTAGGAAACATTCAGTAATACCGCGATGGTTGGTTTTTCCTTCGTGGTACTTCTTAATTATCTCCTGCTGTTGAAGGTAATTTTTAACATTTTCAACCTCGGTTTTAGTAAGGACGAGGTTCATAGCCGAACTTTTGAATTTATTCTGTAAGATGGGTACAATTTTGTACATTGCTAACGGAGGACTAATAATAATTCCTGTCTTTACCTTTGGGTTAACGTATTCTTTTATGGCATTTATAAGGTCTTCTTCTAAGTTTTATTCTGATAATTGAATAGTCGTTTTCGTATGAGTTTCAAAGGGTCTTGTAACTGTCGGCCGTTTTTTAATGTCGCCTACAACAATTAAACTTAACTGTTTGCTGTAATTATTAAGGGGATAATCAGTTATGGGTATATTTAAGATCGGGTTTTCGTCGCTAGTATGGGCTGTCAAGGTACTTGATCCGTGAGCTGTCAAGGTGCTCGATCCAGGTGCTGAAGCTGGTCTTTCACTTTCAGATGGATTGACTGCCACAGAATTAGCGTCTTCGTGGTCAATTTCGATTCTAGATAAGGCGTCAGCGTTAGTGTTAAGTTTACCCTGTTTATAGATGGGAGTGAAGTCGAATTCGCTCAGTTTTAGTCTCCATCGTGTAAGACGTGAGTTAGGATCTTTAACATTCATTACCCACTGTAGGGGTTTGTGATCGGTGATAACTTTGAATTTTCTACCAAAGAGGTAGGGACGAAAGTACTTTGTTCCCCAAACTAAAGCAAAAAGCTCTTTTTCGATCGTGCTATAGTTTATCTCACTAGTATTCAAAGTTCTCGACGCGTAAGCTATAGGCCTATCACTACCTATGGGTCCCTGAGATAGAACTGCTCCTATCGCATAATTTGAAGCGTCGGTGGTCAGTATAAAGTCCTTCGTGAAATCGGGATATTGTAAGATCGGGTCATTAGTCAGAAGCGTTTTACATTTTTCGAAACAGTTAATATATTCGGGGTTAGTAGGGGTAATTTTAGAGTCCTTCTTAAGACACGTCGTCATTGGTTTAGTAATACGGGCGAAATCAGGTATAAATTTTCGATAATACCCTAACAGTCCAAGAAACCGTTTGATTTCGGTGGCGGTTTTGGGTATTGGGAAATTTTTTATAGCCTTGATTTTGTCCGGATTAGGTTTAATGCCGTCTTTGCTGATTATATGTCCAAGGTAGGCCGTTTCTAGTTTGAGAAATTCGGACTTATCCATTTGGATTTTAAAGTTGGAGTCACGGAGTCTTTTGAATACTTTTTCTAAATTTACCATGTGCTCCTGTAAGGATACACTGAATACTATGATGAAATTAAGATATATTATACATACTACATTTTGAAGTCCCTCTAGGACAATGTCCATTACGCGCTGGAAAGTCGAAGGGGTGTTTTTCAAACCCATCGGCACACGAATATATTCAAAATGACCGTTCTCAACATTAAAAGCGGTTTTTGAAATATCGTCTGGGCTTATCTCTGTCTGGTAAAGGCCACAAGCAAGGTCTAACGTGGTAAAATAGTGACAGTTTCCTAACTTGTCTAGTATGTCAGTAATGTTGGGTATGGGGTACTTATCATCGATGGTCTTATCGTTTAACTTTCTAAAATCTACAACTAATTTCCATTTCGTTTTTTTGGACGCGTCCGCCTTTTTCGGTACTAACCAAATAGGAGAGTTCCAGGCGGATTGTGAAGGGCGGATAATACCCTGTTCTAGCATCTTAGAAACCTGGTCTTGGTCCTCTTTCCTATGAATAAATGGAAACCTATTGCTTTTCGTGTGTACCGGTACCTCGTCTGTTGTTCGAATATGGTGTTTAATTTTATTGGTAAATGTAAAAGGTTCGCCATCAATATAGAAAACGTCGGCATAACGCGAACATAGCGCTTCTAAGTTAGCGCGCTCCTCTGGGTTCAAATGATCCATTCGTAAGCGCGATAACACTTCGTCGCTACGAGCAGTGTCATGTTTAGTACGTTTGCACTGGATATTGAATGACTGTGCACAAATCGGTCGATCTACTGAGAACACTACGTCGTGCCGAGAATGATTAGTCACTTCTACTATCCCACGATTCTGGCTTATGTTAGTCACACAATCTCCTATTATACAGTTAGAGATATTTTGTTCAGGAATAAACGCTTCACCGTTATGAAAATTTATCGGTAATTTAATTAATTTAGAGTTATTTGCAGGTATAATTTCCTCGTAGAGGTTACAGTTTCGTGAGTCGTACATCTGTAACGGGTTGGTCGAATGTCTAGTTACTAAGGTCTTATCTTTTAAATTTATATTCGACTCCCATTTTTCTAATAGATCTAGTCCAATTAGTCCGTCAAAGTAGTCGTGGAATTTATAGATAAAAAATGTTGTCATCTGTTTCATTAATTTCCTTAAAACATGGAACGGTAATGGAATAATCATTACGCGTGGTCGCGTGAATGTTAGTAACTTCGAACGGGTCATACTGACAAGGTATGTCCGGGTAAAAATAATCTACGATTTCGGGGCTAATGAATGATTGGTTTGCACCCGTATCGATAAGTAATTTAAGTGGTGGATTTGAAATTTGTATAAATGGTAGTTGTCTTTGAGTATGAACATTAATTTCTATTTTGGCTTGTCTGACTGGCTCGGTTTCCGAAAATCCTCGTTTCGAGAAACGGTGTCAGCCTCGTTATCTTTAACTTCGTCAACGTAACTATCTGAGTAATACGGTTCCTGTTGGTCGGTGTAATAATAATAATCAGGGTATTCATAGTTTTCGTAGGGGTTGTAATAGTCGGTTTGGTCATAGTACGAATTGTCAAATTGGTGATCGTCGTACTGTTGCTGGTCGTAAAGCTCGTTAAAATTCATTTCCCTATTCTTGAAATAATTGGATGGTGGAGGGTTACCAGCTCTACTCCAGTCATGAGGTTGACGTGATTGAATAGGTTTAGGAGTATAGTGGCTAACACTCATTGGCTGATGGCCAGTAGAAGTATTACGTGGTCCTAAATTGAAAACGTTACTTTGGGGTCTATAATTCGGCGGCGGTGCAGCAAACATTTGTTGTGTCCGAGTTGGTCCTCTGAACTGAGGGTTCTGAGGCTTCCATGACGGAATGGGTTTCTGATACGGTACTACGGGTAGTCGCGGCGGTCCTGACATATTAAATGGTCGCGACGGCGGCATAGCGAATGGTCGCGGCGGTTGCGAGTTAAACGTTCGCGGTTGCAATCCGGTCGGTCCCGGCGGCGAATACACAAAATTAAATTTATTTCTATCACTAACCTGGTGCTGCGGAGCCACCTTCCTTTCAGGAAGATGTGTGTTGCGCTGCTGCATGTACATGGTGTTCATTTCTTCATGAACACACTCTAATGCTTTTTCCATAGTATCAGGCCGCATGCAACGTATACGAGAACCAAGGGGGTCGTTAAGACCTCTTAAAAAGGCTTTAAGAGTAAGCTTTTTATAAAGTGCCCTTTTTGATTCTATTGTCGTATCGACTGTCTCATGCAGACTGATATATGTTATTAAAGTGGAGAAAAGATTTTGGCAAGTTTCATAGAATTCTTGAGGGCTTAAAGAGCCCTGGCTCAGTACCGCGAGATCGTTATATAATGATGTTTCATCCCGCTGGTCAGCAAAGTTGTTAATGAGAGCTAGCCTAATGCCACTCCATGTATCTGGGATACCGTTTGAATTAATAAATCGCGCGGCGGGCCCAGTGATTTTATTTAAAATTCCATTGAGTAAAGCTAAATTCGATAACGCGTAGTTCTCGTCACTGGAGGCATACTGCAAAACGAGTTGGTCACACAGGCGAATAAAACGCGTTAACACATTAGCGTTACCATCAAAGTCTGGTAACAAACGCAAGGCCTTAAATATAGAATCCATATGTGCGTCTGCCATCTCGTTTGGTAGTATTAAACTATCGTTACTAATATCTAATAAACTATTATCTAAATCAACGTCGCACAAATTCCTGTGGGCGTCTTGAAAGTTATTCCTATTACTAACTAACCTAAGATTCCGAATTTGCCTTGAATGGAAAATTTTTGGAAATTATGGAAAACTTATAGGATAAAAAGGAAGCAACTCTAGATAGAAACTAAAGCACTCACATTTGCATCTTAGTTGGTCGTGATCGATTTCTTGATCCCTCCTGGCCGCTTGCTCGTAGATTCTGGGTACTCGTCTGGTACTTGATAGCTACCCGGGTGGTTCGCGATTCTCGATTTTGGAGATATATTAACGAAACAACCCGCGAGTATCCTACCGACTGCGCCAATTAAGCTTGCGAGCCGAGAGGTTCCCAAAAAAATGCAAATTTTACTTAGGGAACTAATTTATTGCTAAAATAATAATTACAATTATAACTTAATGCTAACAACTTTATAGCACGATGCTCAATTAAAGTGTGTTCTTGCGAAACCGATCAAAGGTTTCAGGTAGCCGTGGTAATGACGCACGTTACGCTGTCTCAGCACTGCATGTCCATGGTTGGCAACGATTGTGTAAAC
This sequence comes from Euproctis similis, assembly GCA_905147225.2. Lineage (NCBI taxonomy): Eukaryota > Metazoa > Arthropoda > Insecta > Lepidoptera > Erebidae > Euproctis > Euproctis similis. Next base: position 17,036,047 of record LR990107.1, on the reverse strand, counting down.
GCCGGTCAGCACATTCCGTGTGTTATAGATATGTAACACACACATAAACACGAACAAATACTACTGTTGCATTTGCCTATACATAATACCTACTGATCGATTACCTAAGTGGATACTAACTTCAATCAGGCATACTTGCTTAATAAGTTTAAATTATACTCTGAAAGTAATTCTAATGCACATTAATATGTTACATTATAATGAATACCGCGGCAGACAACGTTTTAACGTTCACGCAATTTCCAATGGCTAAGTTTAATAATATTAATGATATAAACAACGATTTAGACTCAACAACCAATAAATCCTCATTTGTCTGCTCCCCAGATGATCTTATTAAATATTGTGGCAAGTTTAATCACTCTATAAAATTATTTCATATCAATATTAGAAGTGTAAACAAAAACTTTGATCAGTTGCGGGTAGTTATTTATTCTACTAAGACTGAGTTCGATGTTATTGTATTGACGGAATGTTGGCTAAGCAAAATCAAAGATGTTCCAATACTGGAAGGCTATGTTTCACATTCGACGATTAAAAATTCTAATCAGAATGACGGAATAATTATTTATGTTCGTAAAAAAATACAACATTCTTTCAGAGAGCCTACTTTTAGCAACGGAACCTGTTTAATATGCGAAATAAGATACAATCTAACAATAGTCGCTGTATACCGTTCCCCCTCACTTAAGAATAAAAACAGTTTCGATACCTTCATTGATAGCCTGGATAGCGTGTACACCAAATCAACTACCCCTAGCACAGTTTTGATTGGTGATGTGAACATAGATATTGCTACTAACAATAAGGACCCCTACAGTGATGATTACCTGACTTTCAATGCCACTCATGGTTTTACTGCAACTCATACCTTTCCTACAAGGAACAACTCATGTCTAGACCACTGTCTCCTAAAATCAAAATTGACTAGTGTAACTGTTGTACTCTCATCTTCTTTAACGGACCACAGGCCTATTGTATTGGACATTCAAGAAACTTATCCCCGATATGTCATTAAGACAACAAAAAAAGAAATTGACTTATCATAAATAAAATCGGATTTAGAGGCAACTGATTTTTCTGATATATTAAACACAGACAATGTAAATGTAGCTGCAATAAATTTCATTTCTTTGGTCACTAGCGTCATTAAGAAACATTCATGTATCGTACGTGTACGTAAGAAAGATACAATTTTAAAGCCATGGATAACACCAGGACTACTACGCTGCATTCGAAATCGCGACAAGTTGCATATGAAAACTAAGCGTACGCCTGACAACATGGTTCTAAAAGTCACCTACACGCGATACAGAAATTTTGTGAATAAGTTACTCCATAATCTTAAAATAACATACGAGATAAATAGACTTGAACAGGCAGGAAATAACCCTAAAGTGCTGTGGAAGATAATTAAAGATATTACTGGCACACGCAAAAATAGATCCAACGGCTCTGAATTGTTAGGTTCTGAACAAAATCACATACATACTACAAACTACGTCTGTAACTTCTTTACAAATATAGGGAAGGAGTTGGCGGACAAAATACAACTGTCTCCGACTATTAAAAACTATAATTTAATATCAAATTACAGTCCAGCTAATCCTCATTCTCTTGTCATCACTGAGGTTGAGGAGACGGATGTTAATAGAATTATTATGCAATTACGGTCTGGTAGCGCCATCGGCTGGGACGGCATTTCCCCCGCTGTAATCAAACTGTGCCAAGAAGCTCTAATACCATCAATAGCACATATTTGTAATCTGGCAATCTCTAATGGAGCCTTCCCGGACGCTTATAAAAAAGCAGTCATCAGTCCTATTTATAAGTGTGGTGATAAAGCCTGTGTTAATAATTATAGACCGATATCTGTACTTTCTACGCTATCTAAAATTCTGGAAAAAATCATGAACAATAGCCTAAATAATTTTTTAAACAGGTATAACTTAATAGCCAACAATCAATACGGTTTTCGTAAAGGAATATCAACGCAGGATGCTATCATGGATCTAACCAAATTGATTATTAAAAAAAATTGACGATAAAAGCAAATGCTTATGTGTATTTTTGGATCTCACTAAGGCTTTTGATGCTGTTTCTATACCAATTTTACTGGCAAAACTGGAAAGGATTGGAGTTCGTGGCATCACGTACAACTTGTCTAAAGACTACCTTAGTAACCGGAAACAGTGTGTTAAAATTGGTGAGAATATAAGTGACGAATATACACCCACTTATGGGGTCCCCCAGGGAAGTGTCTTGGGAACTACCTTCTTTAAAGTGTGCATAAACGATCTCTGCGCCATCTCTTTAGAAAACACCAAAATATTTACTTACTCAGACGACACCGCAATCGTTGTGTGGGGACCGGATTGGAACACGGTGAAGATAGCGGCCGAAAAATCATTGGGTGAAATTTTGCTCTGGATGCAAAGCAACTTCCTGACAATTAATCTTTCTAAGACTTATTGCATACCTTTTTATTTAAAACCCTGTAACAAACCACCTGCTGACTTCTTATTAAGAGCTCATATCTGTCATAATAGTGACAGTTGCCATTCATGCCAAGTGATTGAAGTTGCCGAGAGTGGTAAATACTTGGGTGTAGTTATTGACAACGGGCTAAGATGGGACAAACATTTGCAAACCACCATATCTAGAACAAGGCAAATGATACAAATGTTCAGAAAACTTAGGGACTCGGCACCTCCAGAGAAACTAAAACTGGTTTATCAGGCGTTATGTCAGTCCATTATACAGTACTGTATCCCAGTGTGGGGTGGTACCGCTAAAACTAGATTAATTAAACTAGAGAGGGCACAGAGAGCAGTTCTGAAAGTCGCAACTAAAAAACCTTATAGGTATCCAACTACACAATTATACCAGGAATTTAATGTACTAACTGTGCGACAACTTTACGTACTTAGCTCCGTTTTATTAAAACACAGCAGTGTGCACCCACCGGATAGAAATAAGAGGAAGAAAACTAACTTGTCCATTTAGCCCTTGTAGAACCTCTTTTGCTAGGCAACAATATAACAGTTTAAGCAGTAAAATATACAATGCTGTCAATGCAAAAATGAATATAGTCAAATTAAATAAATATCAGCTCAAGAAAGCAGTCACAGAGTGGCTACTAAAAATTAATTATGAAGAAACTGAAGCTCTGTTAACATATATCTCTTAAAATTAAGCAGTGCGTTGTTATCATACGACATATCCACAACGCCCACAAAACACCAACACCGCACTGGACACACACCACACACACACACACTCACGCACGCACGCACGCACGCACGCACGCACGCACGCACGCACGCACGCACGCACGCACGCACGCACGCACGCACGCACGCACGCACGCGCGCACACACACACACATACATACACATACACACACATGTTAAGTAATCAAGCCCATAGGTACGTGACGGCACACCAAGTTATTATGTGTTTTATCAAGAGTAGCTGACTCCCATAATACAGGCCTTTGGCCTAGTTTGGAGAGTCAGTCTCCATTTAAATAATTGTTTATAATTATAGGAAAAAATAATTATGACATTGTTAAGAAACAATTGTAATTGTAAAGTGCCAATAAATTTCATTTCAAATTTCAAATTTCAAAATCATAATATTAACATTATTATTTATAATATTAAAACCAGTATGAAGTAACTAGCTGACCCAGCAAACGTTGTTTTGTCAAAAATATAAAGTTTTAAATTATTAACACTTGTTCGCAGACGCAAGAAATTTTAGGTTTGTATGTATTTTTGTGTGTTGTTACATAAAATAAATGAGGACTGCACTACCCTTAACATTAAGGGAATGGAAAATAGATGTCCGATTCTCAGACTTACACGATATGCATAAAAAAATTTCATGGCAATTGTTCAAGCCGTTTCGGAAGAGTTCATTAACTCCCACCGTGACAAGAGAATTTTATGTATTTATTAGATCTATATAAGATAGAATCCTGACTGATTTGCCTAATTGCTGTCTTAAGCAAGGTGTCCCGCGAAACCGAATAGGCTCGAATAAGCCTAAAAATATATGTTAGTGTAATATTTATCTCATTGGATTAAGGCTTATTCTAAAATGATAGTGTTGTATATCTTTAAGATCTTGATTGATATCACTGTATTTCATGTTTATTTTTCTACCCCAGAGTAATACTAATCATTACATAGTATGAAACAAAGTCGCTTTCCGCTGTCTGTCACCTTATATGCTTCTATCTTTAAAACTACGCAACGGATTCTGATGCGGTTTTTTTAAATAGATAAGGGGTGTCAACGGGGTGGTTTTTATCTCTAATGCATGTATGATGTAATTAAGAAGAAATAAAAAGTGATAATTTGCGAGATTAAGCAGTGTAATTGCAAACGCTGTCTAAACCCTAAGTAATAGATCAAAACAATGTACTACATTATTATAGACCATCAAACCAAAATAGCTTTATTCTCACAGGCCTTCATGGACACTTAAAATAGGGTTAAAAGATACATGAAATTAAACTTCTTATGTAACTTAAATCTCCGTAGAACAAGAAAACATAGACTCTGCGGCCACTAATCTCTCGGGTCCGTGTGTAAGAGTTATCATGAGAAGAACCGGACACGTGACTCATTCCCAAATTTTAAACTTTCGTTTATATATCGCATCTTGGATGCTAATGCTATGCTATTGCAGGCTTTGAGCTGAGGCCATGATTGCCATTTTTAAGTCAAAAATTAAAACGCACCGATCTAAAAAAAGTACGTCTCTTTATACTTTGGCAATAAAAAAACAACCAACTAATATAGCCTCAAAAGATAGCCTCTAAATCATGGTAATGATGGTAATTTAACAGTGGTAGAGCTACTCAGAAAGTTACATGAATGGGCCGGCTCGTCCGGTGAATTACCACGAGAATCTCAGAATATCGACCGATAGTGGCATTTGTCGCGTTTCCTCCCCATTCCACTCCCAAAGCAACTGTAACACTATTAGGGTTGCAGGTGTCCATGGTCGGCGATAGTTGCATATCAGGTGACACTAATTTGTCTCCTTATTCTCTGTGATTCAATATTAATAATAATGTTTGTAAATCTTACTCAAGTTTTTTTTTTTATTCAGGTTAAGTTCTCCAATGTTAGCGAAACCCCGACGGGTGGCATCGTGTGGATACCAGACAGCACTTACTGTTCTTATGTACTCGAATCTCGACGACTATTATAGTGCCACTGTTGCTTCTCAAGGATTTTTGGTATGTCCTGTACAACATACATACAACCCAAAACTCTCACCTTATGCAGTCAACCTAAATGCAACAAACTTAATGCAATCAACCCCTATTTTTATTTGTTTATCAAACAACTTATTCTCTTGGCAACACAACGTTTGGTGGATCAGCTAGTACCCTTTATTATACATACATAACTTCACGCCAAATCCCTTGCGGGGTAGGCAAAGAGAACGGACCGCCATAAGGCACGATTATTACACACCTCACTCGCTTCGTTGACTTTCATAACTCTTTTCATGGAAGCACGTCGATTTTTGAGGCTCCTGGCATCACCTTCCTCCAGAACGCGTTCTATTTGGTCATGGAAATATAAATATCTTGGCCGTTCTCGACTCCTACATCCATCCACTTTTGCATTGTATATCTCCTTAATCAATCTTGCATCATCCACTCTTTCTACATGTCTGAACCATCGGAGCATGCCCTTTCTTACTTTTACACCGATACTCTCTCACTCACTCTCTCCTATATTATGACAGGTTAAATTGATGGGTAGGACACGGTTAAACTTTCTTTTATAATTTTACACCATTATCTTCTTATTTTCTAGCTGTTAACATAGCATAACTTCACGCCTTTTTCTACCCGAAGGTATAGGCAGCGGCCGTTAAGCCTCGTTTCGCCGTTATGTTTAAGTCCCAAATGGATTAAGTGGCGTACCTATTGCCATACCGGGCACTAAGTTTTCAGTTATCGATATCGTACATCACAAATATATCACACATAATTTACGAAAATAATATTGAAAAGTCATAGGTGTACGCCGACCACTGGACCACCGAGACCTTTAGCCGTTAGCGAGCAATTAGCGATATATATATAGTATCATAAACATCATTACAATATACACGGTTATGAAAAGGTTACTAAAAAAATCTATAAAAATATAATTTATCGACAAAGGCGTAAGTGGTTATAGTGTAAGAGAAATGAGCAAAACATACTGTTTAGGTCCATGTAAAGGTCATCGCCATATCGTCCTACTTATAGATTTAATCAAACTTCTGTAATATACTTAGTCATGCCATAAATATTGTAACAAAGAAAAAAATGTTTTTTTAATTGCAAATAACATTTACTACTTTTACAGTGTGTTACTTTAATACACAAATATAAAACGATATAAAATATAAAAAGCTTATTCGAAGTGGTCTCCATTGGCTGCAATACAGGCCTTTAAACGTTGAGGCCAGTTATCAATAGAACCACGCACTCTTTCCACGGGAAAATTCTTCACTGCCAATCGTATGGATTGTTTTAGAGACTCTAAATTATTATGACGTTTAGAGCAAGCCGTACTTTCTAAAACTAACCACAAATCATAATCCAGTGGATTAAGATCGGGACTAGACGACGGCCAGTCTTCAGCTCTAATGAAGTCCGAAACGTTCACTTCCAACCAAGATTGCATGGACCGAGCTTTATGACCCGGTGCCGAGTCTTGCTGGAAGGACCATACTTTGTTATTGAACATGGTGTTGTTAAGGGGCTTGACTACCTCTTCAAGAATGGTATCCTGATACACTTGTGTCGATGTTTTGATACCTTTTTCACAAAAATATGGCTCAGTCACTCCTACGTAGCTAACACCCCACCAAACCATCACTGAAGTCGGATAATGCCCACGTTGCACTCTGTCAACTGATTGGGAAGCTTCCTTAGAGCTTTGAGCATAAATACGGTCATTTTTTTTGTTAAAATGTTGCTCAATTGTAAAAACTTTTTCATCCGTAAACAATATTTTTCTGTGCGTACCTCCCTTTGCGTACCGCTTCAGTAGTTGTTTAGATTTTAACACCCAATTCTTTTTTAAATTATCAGTTAATAAATGACCAGTCCGCCTCTTATAGGCTGCAAGTCCTAAGTCATCTTTTAAAATACGCGACATTGTTCTAGGTGCTATCTTCATCTCCCGAGATAAAATCTTTTGCTTACGGACAGGATTTCTTCGAATTCTTTCCCTTACTGCTTTGACCACCTTTTTCGTACGAACACTACGTGGACGGCCAGGTATTTTTCTGTCACAAACAGAGGAGGTCTCATTGTACCTATTAATAGCCCGGTACACAAACATTTGACTAATACCAAGTGTATGAAGAGTTTTAAAAATTGCATTTGGCTCCATACCTACTTTGTGTAATGCAATCACAGCGATTCGGATCTCTTTATCACTCCACTCCATTTTAATATCGCAAAATATTGTACAATGTATTGGCGCCAAAACGAGAAAACACAATGAACAAGCGTATAAAAATGACAGATTCCAAATTCAAATGTAATGTTTTTTTATTTTTAGTTGTAACAGTATTTATGGCCAGACTAAGTAGTAAGATCTATTTCCTCCAACAAACATTTATACACTTTGCACACCCTAAAGATATTGCTCTGAGGTTTTTTTAAATCTGATATGGTGTTCGGTTCACTTATATTGTTCGCTTTGTAAGTCATCCTTGATTTATGGACCATATAAAATATGACTTCAGATGAATCTCGTAGTTTCCATAGGTAATATTTATAATATAGAAACTAAAAGCGTGTCTAAAAAGTTATTAATGATGTAGTTTATCAAAGAAACAAATAGCGCAAAATTAGTAAGCAAGAACATGATTAACTGAAGTTAATATAAAAATTTTATCTTTTTTGTTTAGACTGCAAATAGGTATTCTGTTTGCAGTCTAAGCAAAAAAGTAGCTGTATGTTGTACTGTACTGATTACTAAGAAATTGTGGCGTAAAATTTCATCTCTATTCACCCCTTGATCACAAATCACCTCATTAGACGGTATGTATTTATTTAAAAATAGAATGTTGAGTAAAGGAAACGTTTTATTATTGTACATACTTGTTGCACAGCGTTACCGTTTTAAATAGAAGATGTCGCGTCAATTGTGCTCGACTAATATCATAGACTGATATCTTATAATTTGCCACATAAGGCCACATTAACTTGTAGGACGATGATTTTAAGTTGGTTGGGTCATATAACTGTGATGGTCGAGTATTACTGGCTACTACACCTTTTATGCACGAGCCTACTGCTATGTTTTCAGTAGCGATAGTAATACTATTGTATGAATTTTAAATGGTTTTGAAAAGAGTATTTGGCACATGAGTTTCTGGCCCTATTCTTCTCATGAAAGCCCCTACACTCGGAATCGGGCCGCTCGTGGCGATTGCGTCCGTGTTTTCTTGTTCAACGGAGGCACTTTCCCCAAACGCTCGTGTTTAGGAATTTTAATTATTTTTGTACATTGACTATTTTTAAGTGTGTGTGAAGACCTATGAAAATAAAATTACTTTGAGTTTGAGTTTGAGTTCGTTGTTTTTGAAGATGTTATACAATCTTTGAATAGAAAATCGAAAAGTTTCATTCAATAAATAGACATAACATTCCTTGCTTGACCTTAATTTTTTTTTAATTTGTCCATTATTGGACAGGCTAAAGCTTTTAAGTCATACTGCCTTGTCTGCCGTTATTTTGTTTTATGAAAAAACCTAAACTAACTTAACCTAACCTAATCATCCATAAAGTCGTGGCACTTTATGCATGGTGTTCCGAGGGAGTCCTGACGACAATGTAGGAGAGCACACTAAACACGACATTTACACTATTCGCCACATTTGCACTCATATACGGACACTTATTAAACAAAACGCCATGAATTTTATTCAATAATATCCATTGGAACTCAAATCTGAGAATATAATGCATAGAACGTACAAGACTCTTCCACAGTCCCGCCAAAACTCTTGCTTGACCTTAACTAATTTAAAATGAAAATTGTTTTATTTTTTTACTTGGCACCATAACTTTGCTATTTTTATTGTCGTGTCGTTGCCAAAAATGCAGACGAGTAAATTGTAAAATATTGTTCAATGTACCTTTTATTAGATCTTTTCTTAAACAGAGTATATTTTGTTCGTCTAATATAGTGTAAATTGAATCAATTTAACTTGAGATCGCGCCACAGATGTGGACCTTTTTCAGCTTTTTCATCTTATATATACTTAATATTGGTACAACCGAAAATTGGTACCAATAAGCCTATTTTTATTGATGTTAATATCTTGTTTATTTTTATTAGTTAAATTTGGGATATAGGTCCCATAACATGCCTGTCCTATTCTCAATTGTCAAGATGACTTCAATTAAAATCACTTTGGCATTGTTATACTTATTTAAAATGTAGTCCCAAAAATGGCCAAAAAAATATTTAATAACATTAGTTATACTAGCTGTCCCGGCGAACATTGTTTCGCCTCGGAAGCAATAAACAAAATAATGTTTCTAAAAAAAACGCCTAAATTACTCCTCATTACACCAGCTACCTGCCATTAAAAATCGGTACAGCCATTTCAGAGATTACCCGAAACAAACAGACAGACAAACATTGTAAAAAAAAAAAAAACTAAAAGTTATTTTGGTTGTATTACCCTATATTTTCATAAGAATATAGTAGAAAGCGGTTATTTCAATATTACAAACAGACACTTCAATTGTATTTATATGTATTGATAAGAAAATAATTGAATTGGTTGGTTAAGTAATTAATATGACAAAACAATATTAGAAGTTCTTAATTTTCTGGAATTCTTTATGTCTCTTATTTCTATAGGCGTCTTGTACAGCTCTGGATATTTAATATATGGGCCGATAGGTAGTATTTGTTTTCATAAATATTTGCAATTGTTTAACAGTGGTAGAGCCAAGCAGTTCACTGCATGAATGGGCCGGCTCGACCAGTGAAATAACACGACCTCTCAGAAGATCAACGTAAAGTGGCTCATGCCGCGTTTCGTTCGGTGAGAGAGGTACCCGGCGTCCCACCCCAACGTTCCCATCCTTTCCTATCCTACTCCCTTAAAGGTCGGCAACGCAACGGTAACACTATATGTGTTGCTGGTGTCCATGGGCGGCGCAGGTTGCTTACCATCAGGTGACACGCATGCACGTTTGCTCTCCTGTACCATACAAAAAAGACATACTAATGACTTTTAGGCAGTTATGTTAACGTACCTTCTGAAATTGGTGGCGTGTAAATGATTTATAACTTTTATTTGTGAACTGTGAGAAGTCTATAGAGAAGTAAAAATATTGGTTGTTTGTATTTTTGTATGCTGTTTCATTAAAAAAATAAATGAAAACAAAATATCGAAAAATTAAAAAGAATAGGTGTGGGATGACGACCCTAACATTTGGAGGATGAAAAATAGATATTATCCTATTCTCAGATCTATCCGGTATGCACACAAAATTTCATGAGAATCGGTCCAACCGTTTGGGAGGAGTACGATAACAAACAGTGTGACACGAGAATTTTATATATTAGATTAAGATCTACTAATCTGACATTTATTACCAATAAATTTAATTCTGCAGGTAATTATTGACAGCGCGTACAATCTGCCGGATCTCGACTCATCTGTTCGTATGGTGAATCCTTCTACTGAAGTGTTGATAGCACTGTCCCCTGAAAGAACTTACGCAACTGCTGGTATCAAGTCATTCTCGTCTCAAACGAGGCAGTGTTATTACAATGATGAGGTAAGGATATTACGAGATGAGAAGATGATTGGAATGCAATTGAATTGATTTTTTTTTTCATCATTCGCCAGATTTGGATAAGCTAAAGCTTAGAAGCCATACTGCCTTTTCTGTAGTATATTTTTTTCTGAAGTATTAAACTTAATCTAACTTGAATCCTAAAAAAGTAACCTTACTAATCTAAAGTAACTTAATCATCCGTAAAGATATGGCACTTTATGCACGATGTTCCTAAGGAGTTATGAAGACAAAAAAAATATTATACATACAGACGAATTGAGAACCTCCTCCTTTTTTCGAAGTCGGTTAAAAACAGACGAGCTGAGCACGCCAGATACGACATTTACACCGTTTTCCACATTTGCACACATATACGAACACTTATTAAATAAAATACCAATAATTTTATTTAATAATATCTATTGAAACAAAAAAATGAAAATAATGCAGACATGACCCTTTTACATTCCCGCCAAAATTCACAGTCTCATTAGTTTCTAATCCAGTTAAGTAGGTATAGGTATATATTTCTATATTGTCCATGGAAAGAATGAGTCTTAGTCGCGTGAGCTCTTTGTCTATGGGTGTTGAAGACCTTTTAAAAGCACAGATGTGTTTAATAAATAAAGCCACGAGCCCCGCTATAAATTTTCCCGTTTTATGGTTGTTGAGATGGGCTTGGGGTGGATAGGTATGGGATCAATGACAGCATGTAATCAATGAAAATTACTGTAGAGATAGATGAATTAAGTAAGCTCGTTCCGATCGGCTAAATCCTCTGGCGTTGCGAAGAGATGTTGCATCTCCATTCATCTTCTACTGCATATATCACGAGGAGTACTCTGAGAAATCGTTCGTGGTGTCATCTCCTTATTACTATTACAGCCTCAATCGCAATCTCTCTTTCTCCGCCGATACGTCCATCCACATCAATTGTCATCTTTCTCTTTATATTATAACATGTCCTTAACAGCGGTCTAGGCGCAAGTGCGTCCAGCTGTGTATTTTAGATTTGATCCAATCTAGTCGATAAGTTTCAATTCAATCTCAAAAGTGCGTCAAAATTCTGTAGCAATGATTACGATCATTTCATAAAAAATAAATACGATTTAAATAACGATTCTAATCATTTAATAATTTGTTGACGCACTTCTCGATAAATATTTGGCGATATCTACGTCTCTAACGTCAGAGTGCGAAGTGATTGAGCGAATATCATATTAATTATTAATTACCGATTATCGTTAATTGTAATTAAAATACTTCCTATTATTTTACTAAAATTTATTGCAGTATTTTTCATAAAATTTTACTTCACGCCTTTTTCTATCCGAAGCTGTAGGCAGAGTCTTTTATGCTCTGGACTCGCCGTTATATTTACGTCCCAAATGGAATAGGCGGTTATATACCGGGTGCTTTATACTGGGCACAAAGTCATCGATATTTATCAATAATAACTTATTAGCTAATTAACCCCAGTACCCCACTGGACCACCGAGACATTGCAGTGTTCCATTTAAAGAATTGTTGCTATCCTCGGCCGCAACGAATATTTTTATAGATATAATTTCTACCTAAGTCAATTATTATAACTGCAACAGTGGCAAACAAACGCTGGGCCTGAGGCCTAATAGTAAGCGGTTATTGGAGCTTATGGATGTGTGTAGCGTCACACGTCTCTTTTAAAACGACGGATCTATAAAAAACCTAAATATGATCCGTCTGTTTCTTGGTTAACAGCTAAAAGAAAATGGTTCCTGAAAACCTATCTATATATAAAAATATAACAATTCTAAATAACAGTATAATTTATGTATAATTTTCTGTAAACTTCAGTAACATTCTCGGTGGTACTGTGGTCGAGTACTCCGTTTCTGAATCCAGAGGTCGCGGGTTAGAATCCTGACACTGGCTCATACCAATGACTTTTTGTTTGACAAATTTGTTTTCGGAAGTTATGTGTGATAAATATCGATGACTGAAAGCTTTGTGCCCGGTATGGCAATAGGTTCGTCACCTATTCCATTTGTGACAATAATATAACGGCGAGACGAGGTTTAACAGCCGCTGCCTACATCTTCGGTTAACCTAGGCGTGAAGTTATGTTTTTCTACATACATAACTTCACGCCAAATCCCAGTGCGGGGTAGGCAGAGAGAACGAAGCGCCATAAGGCACGATTCTTACACACCTAACTCGCTTCGTTGACTTTCATAACTCTTTTCTTGCACGCGCGTCGATTTTTGAGGCTCCTAACATCACCTTCCTCCAGAACACGTTCTATTTGGTCATGGAATGTGTGTCTAGGCCGTCCTCGACTCCTACATCCATCCGCTTTTGCATTGTATATTTGCTTAGTCAATCTTGCATCATCCATCCTTTCTACATGTCCGAACCATTGGAGCCTTTTCTTACTTTTACACCGACACTCTCTTTTAATCCGACTTCCTTCCTTATAACCTTGTTTTCCACGCGGTCAGCGAGGGTCACTCCGCAGATTTTGCGCAATGCCCTCATTTCGACCGCGTTTATCCTACTTTCATGCACGCTCTGCCATACCCAGCTCTCGCTTCCATAAGTTAGCGTTGGGATCAGTATTGCATTGTGAATTGCTAGCTGGGCTTTTATGTTTTTCTGTAAACTTTTTATAGACCTAGGACGAATGCTTGAAACGAATACGAATTGCTCTGTATCCCGGCTGTATCCTAGTCTTTTTAAAATATAAAAAAATGTCAAATTATGATTTAATATAGTCTAAAATATCGTATAGACGTACACGCCGAGTCCGTTGCGAGGTAGGCCGAGAGAACAGAGCGCCATAAGGAAAGATCTTACGCGTCTCACTTGCTTCTTTGACTTTCATTACTCTTGTCATACACGGTCGTCGATTTTGAAGGTTGCTGACATCATCTTACTTCAGGACTCGTGCTATTTGGTCGTGTAGTGGCCATGGTCGTCTTAGACTGAGCTTAGTCAATCATATAATAGTTAATAATAGATTTCTTTTATTTTGCAGGTTCGCATTGGTAATTTTCGTCAATATTCATTCCACAATTGTATGGCTTATCAGAAAATTGGATTTCTAATGCACGGATGTAATTGTGTACCTTTTTTCTTTCCTTTAAGTAGTGGGTATTCAGAAAATAATAATATTTATTATATTATCAACAATCATCTAATCATTGCTACTACTACGAACTCAGATATTTAATGCTTTAGGGCCACGCTCTATCAACCCTTGAAATTACTATTACTTTCTGTAAATAGAATGAGTTATTGGTAGAGCCATGCAGCTCGCTGCATGAACGGGCCAGCTGGACCGGTGAAATACCACGACCTTGTTGAATATCGACTGAAAGTGGCACATGTCGTTTTTCGTATGGTGAGAAAGGTCTTCGGAGGCCCACTCTTCTTACCCAATCCCTCTCTCTTAAAGGCCGACAATGCAACTGTAATACTATCAGTGTTGCAAGTGTCTATGGGCGGCAGTAGTTGCTTATCATCGGGTGACCAACTAGTATCTCGTTTGCTCCCCATTTCATTAAGAAAATCTGTACCCACATTTTACATGTACCCATATTTATAAAAATTCAGATATATGTTCAAAAACTGGCACTTACTCTGAATAATAGCTTTCAAGAATGGATTAGTAGTGTTTTATATCTTACTTTAATCAAGTATATTGCAAACTATAAAAACCTACATCTGTCCTCTTTAATGTTAAATGTTAAATTAATGTTTAAATGTTATTCTAAATGTATTTTCAGGTGGACACCGTTACTGTAATTTTAAGGACATGGATTGTATGGAAAAAGTATTGAGTAAGCTTTAATTTATTCATTCTATTCTATTACTCTAGCTGTTGCCCGCAACTTCGTCTGCGTGGAAGGCAAAAATACTATGCCTGTGCCATTGTAAGGGTTAATTGCTCACTCCCCTTTAGTGACAATATTTAGCCTGTGTTGACCCGACCTCTTGGCTATATTTATGCAAGATTGAACATGAAGCATGTAGTAAAAAATAAATATTATTATATTAAATGTGCAGTTTCAACTTTTCTACGATTTTATTATATGTATAGACTAGCTGACTCGGCGAACTTTGTTCCGCATCAAAAGTATTTTTTTACAGTGTGTACTAGCCAGCGTTCCACTATTAGACTTACGCAAAAAATGGCGGATATCAATCAGCTGATCACTATTGTGAATATGTTTTTTTTTTTAAATATCTATATACTATTAAAAATAAGGAAATTAGATTTATCTACTTCAATATTTGATTCTGTTGTACGATGTAAATAGTTTATCAAAAACATGATTAATTTAATTCCTCCTACTACTTTCAGTTCAAGAGAAGGTGAAACATGTGTTCAAATGTCTACCAGAATGCGAACATTACGATTATCCAATGGAAATAGCTTTGGGCAAAATAGCTGATAACTTTTACATAAGCGGAATACCATTTTTGTAAGTTTAAAAACTTTACAGTAACTTTTATTATTCATCCCTCTAAATGTTAATTATGGACTATAATTAATCCCTAAATTATATTCCAAGTATTGTTTTGCTCCATTTTAAATACATAATATCCAAGAGAGCCATATGTATATCGTAACGTATAGGCGTTTATAGTCGTAGGCAGTATTCAGAGAAATACCTATAACTTTTTTATAACTTCGTCAGAAATGACTGCAGCTGAATGCTTTTTTGGGTTTGTTCGCGTTGGCCTCCGGATTCCTCTCTCACCGAACGAAGCACGACATGAGCTACTTTAAGTATAATATATATATATATATATATATTTTTATAGGATAGGAGGGCAAACGAGCAGGCGTGTCACCTGATGGTAAGCAACCAACGCCGCCCATGGACACCAGCAACACATATAGTGTTACTGTTGCCGACCTTTAGGGGATAGGGGAAAGGAAAGGATGGGGAAAGGGAGTGGGCCTCCGGGTACCTCTCTCACCGAACGAAACGCGGCATGAGCCACTTTACGTCGATCTTCCGAAAGATCGTGGTATTTCACCGGTCGGGCCGGCCAATTCAAGCAACGAACTGCGGTACTTTTGAATTAATCTGTATCAAAATGTGTTGTATGTCTGGAATAAGTATAAGAAAAGTGCTGAGTGATATTTTTATATATTATAAATTTGTTTACAGCGAGGGAGTGAGTTTGGCGAACAGTTCCTTGTTGAACGTTTTCTTCAACGACCTGGTGTCCACAATGTACAGGCGTGATGTTTACCTGAATTGGCAAAATGTTTTGTGTAAGTATTGGACTGTATTTACAATTTGGACCCACATGGTTATTTTTAATGGTTATGATAAAAATAAACGCAAAAAGATAACAAACTTAGCGAAATTTATTTTTACAAGAAATAAAAAAGTCTCGTTAGTCGATTGGTCCAGCACCACGCTTCTGAGTCAAGAATACGCGGGCTAGAATCCTAACTCACATCAATGACTTTCCAAAGTGTGAGAAATATCCTGAAAACTTGGTGTATGGCAATAGGTTAGCCACCTATTCCATTTGGGACGTAAATATAACGGCGAGTCGAGGCTTAATAGCCACTGCCTACACCTTCGGGTAAAAAAAGGCGTGAAGTTATGTTGCAAGAAGAAAACCATACATTTTGTGTTTGATTTGCCTATTGGTAAATGCTTCATATTTTATTTAAATGGTATATATATATTTATATATATATAGTCACATGTCAGTAAAAATGTGCTAATATTCATCACTGACAGCGCAACCGCGTATATTAGATGTTAACTATGTAAAAGTTGACACTTTGAAGAGCTGTTTACGCACACATTGATAAGTCATTCACACATCCACAACCCATTTTTGGTCTCGTTGTTTGAGTGACTATTGCCGATTTATTATTCTTATATCTTTGATATATTGTGTGATTAGACATTATTAGCAAAATATTCAACGGAATACAGCATGAGCCACTTTACATCGATATTCTGCGGAATCGTGGTATTTCACAGGTCGAGCCCGCCTATTCTGAATGTTGTCTTGTCACGTTGTTTCTGATTATAATCTATATATACATAATTGTATCTATCTATTGAATCGTGGTAATCAAGGAGTGCGTGCGCATAAAAAAAAGAAAACAAATAGCAGTCGTGATTACAATTTGAATATTAATAATAGATAATTTGATAAATGAGGTACCTACTGTCTTATTAATCATCAAAAATGATATAACGATAAACAATTGATAACGTTGTGAGAAGGAAATTTTCAGGTCAAATAGTTGGCGCGAAACATCATTGAGAACACTGAAAAAAAACGTAAATAAAAATATGGTATGGGGGGACAGACAACGAGCAGGCGTGTCACCTGATGGTGAGCAACTACGCCGCCCATGGACACATGAACACATATGTTACACTACACTTGCGTTGTCGACCCTTACAATTGTATACCAAAGAGGTTGGAAGTGGAATGGGAAGGGGAAAAGGGTTGGACCTCGGGATACCTCTCTCACCGAGCGAAACCCGACAAGAGCCACTTTACGTCGATATTCTGAGAGGTCGTGGTATTTCACCGTTTGAGCCGACCTATTCATACAGCGAGCTGCGTGGCTCTACACCTGTAAATTGTATAGTTTTAAATCTAGATTTTGCACGTGTATATGTAGTAGATACCTATATGCAAATAAAAATAAATCACATAAATATGGGGCATTTATCCCAGGCATTCCCAGGGGAATGCATCACGGGGATTGTACGCTGTTTGAGTAATTCTCTATCTATATGCTAATTTTCATCTTATTCTGTTCGCATTTTAATTCGTTTTTGAATAATAAATATTCACGTCTTTTTCTACCCGTAGGTGTAGACAGAGGCTGTTACAAACCTCGACTCGCCGAATCGTTAGTGGGAGTCGAACTCACAACCACTGTACCACTGAGACTAAAACTTTAAAACATACATATATAACTTCGAGCCAAATCCCTTGCTGGTTAGGCAGAGAGAACAGAGCGAAGGCACGATTCTTATACGCCTCACTCGCTTCTTTGGCTTTCATTTCTCTTTTATGAACAAGCGTCGATTTTTAAGGCTCCTAACATCCTCTCATCGTCTCCTTCCCTCCAGAACTCTTTCTATGTAGTCGTGTGAGGTGTGGAAAACTTTATATTTAATATATTTGAAATATTAGTTAAATTTACATTGGATCGTTTGTTGACAGCTGCATTCGGTGGTCTCCTGAGTCTTATGATTGGTTTCACCCTTATATCCGGAGTGGATTTGATTTTATTCCTCGTCATAAGAGTTGGTTACTGTTTGACAGTTCGCATTTTTAACAAAGAAACTAGCGTGGCCAAGAGGAACGTTCAGGAATATTACAAGAAGAACAATTGGGTCTACAACAAGAACAATTTTCGTCAACATGCAAGTGATAATCACAGATATTAATCACAGATATATCACCAACATCAATTGCTTTTATTTTGGTTAACAAATAGAAATATACTATCACAAATTTGGAAATTGTTTAAGATGTTCGTAGAATAATGTTTGTCACATATTTAAAAAACACGCATTTTCACTATATTTGTATATTCATTTCATCATTTCTAATGTAGTTATTTTGTTTAATATTGTGTAAACCTGTATATCCTACTATTAATTTAATTACCAATGTGTAAACATAAGTATTAGGTGATATACGTAACAATGTATCAGCACAATTTGATTAATAAATTGTTTTATTTTTTATTAAAACGTGATTTTTAACTCGTCTATATAAAGCTTGGGTTTAATTTGTAATCACTTCCGAGAATAATTAATTGAACTAAGACCCTTATAATCCTTCCAATTATACCAAACTAATATACATATAAATCCCTTGCGGGGTAGGCAGAGAGAACAGAGCACCATAAGGCACGATTTTTACACGCCTCACTCTCTTCTTTGATTCTCTCTTCTTTCATAACTCTTTTGATCCACGCGCGTTGATATTTGAGGCTCCTAACATCAACTTCCTCCAGAACACGTTCTATTTGGTCATGGATTGTGTGTCTTGGCTGTCCTCGACTCCTACATCCATCCGCTTACATAAATTAGCGTTGGGATCAGTACCGCATTGTGGATTGGTAGCTTGGCTTTTCTGCTAACATTCTTTGCGCCCAGGAATCTGCCCAACACTCCATTTACACTATTTCCTAATGCCAGTCTTCTTTCTACATCTGCGGTGTACGTTCCATCCCTGCTAAAAGCGCATCCAAGATATACAATTTCATTCACCTGTTCCAGCACTACATCGTCAACCATTATCCATAAATCCGTTCTGGATTCCTCCCTTTCAAATTTTATGTAAGTTTGGTCATAAAACTGTCGTATTACCTACTATGTTCTGTAATAATCATGGAATGTCGAAACCGTACATATTTGTGGACGGGGATGATTTTAAACAGGTGTTAATATCTGCTTATCCAAGATCACACCGGCACCATTTTATCTTTCAATGTTATCAGTACGCATTCGATGAGTTAATCGAGATATTGATTATAAATATTTGATATCTTGATGTGCGTTTGTATATTTTGTTTCGTTCTGCAAACATGTTAAGTTGGTTGGGTCGTAATTGTGATGGTCGAGTATTCTGGCTGCTACACCTTTTATGCACGAGCCTGCTGCTATGTTTTCAGTAGCGATAATAATACTATTGTATAAATTTTATATGGTAAAAGAGTATTTGGCACATGAGTTTTTTTGCCCGATTCTTTTCATGAAAGCCCCTACACTCGGAATCGGGCCGCTCGTGGCGATTGCGTCCGTGTTTTCTTGTTCCACGGAGGCACTTTCCTCAAGCGCTCGTGTTTAAGAATTTTAATTAACTTTTTTTATTCATAATTTCAAATAACAATACTTCGTACAATTTGCCCAAAAAATTTTATTCGTAATCCCTTAATTTTAGTACGCAAAGTGCACAAATCAAAGTCACAGCAATCTTCTTGAGGAGTAAACAGATAGAGCTGATTTCCATAAAAAACGATTACTCGCTTCTTAGCGTTTCATAATTGAAAAATAAAGTTATAATATTTAATGTTACTAGCTGACCTGACGCACTTTGTTCCGCATCATTATTAATTTTTACAGCATTTACAATTAAAGTGCTTAAATTCGATAATTACCACTTTTTCTTTAGTACATTATACATGCAAACCATCCCGTTGACACCCACTATCTATTAAAAAACCCGCATCAAAATCCGTTACGTAGTTTCAAAGATCATTACATAAGGGGATAGACAACGATAAGCGACTTTGTTTTATACTCTGTAATGATAATACTTCTAAAATTAGCAGTTTAAAAATTCATTTGTTGTTATAATTTATCTTACATTTAATGCATTCAAATATATGCATTACTTATCGTTGTCTCGGTGGTCCAGTGGTTGATCACCCTGGGTTCGAATCCAGGCTCACGCCAATGAAGTTCATCATCATCATCATCATTAGCCTATTGCAGTCCACTGCTGGACATAGGTCTCTCCGAATTTGCGCCACAACATCCGATTTTCTGCCTTCCGCATCCAGTCTTTTCCAGCAGCCTTTCTGAGGTTGTCTGACCATCGGGCTGGTGGGCGTCCTACACTAAGCTTACCAAGTCGCGGTCTCCACTCAATGACCTTCTTGCTCCATCTACCATCGGTCCTTCGGCAGATGTGACCAGCTCATTGCCACTTCAGCGAGCTTATTCTACGAGCTATGTCGGTTACTCGAGTTCTCTGTTGGATATACTCATTTCTGAGTTTATCCTTCAGAGATACCCCAAGCATAGCTCGCTCCATAGCTCGCTGAGCGACTTTAAATTTGTGGACTAGCCCTACCGTAAGTGTCCACGTTTCGGCACCGTAGGTCATTACTAATAAGACGCACTGGTTGAAGACTTCAATGAAGTTATGTGTGATAAATATCGATGACTGACAACTTTGTGCACGGTACATGGCAATAGGTTCGTCACCCATTATTCCATTTGAGACTTACCTTTCGCCGAGTCGAGTCGAGTCTCGAGTCCTACTCCCTCGGGTAGAATAAGGCGTAGTGTTATGTTTATTTTATAACTTAACTAGTTGACCCGGCGAACTTCGTTCCGCATCAAAAGAAATAAATTAGTAATATTTGGATCTTAAAAAGTTCAATTTGTGCTATTTATCGGCACGCGTTTTGGCGCGCAACTGCTATGTACCTCTATGTTAATACTGTAATATCTTCGTTACATGCTGTAAGTGGCTATATTAATCTATATTAAAAGCACAATCTATTTAAGGCACTTAATTGGATGAAAATTAATGCTATAATGTTTATAATTGCTTCGTAAATAAGTCATTATTTCTCGTAAAAAGTAAAAAAAATAATAATAGTCATTGTGGGTTATCCCTAAGACATAGACATATGCCCTCGCCGACTTTTTTATAGACCTTTTAAAGGTGTGTTATAATGTAGTACATTGTTTTGATTTATCACTTAGGGTTCAGGCAGCGTTATCGATTAAAGTTTTAAATCTTGAAAATTATCATTTTTTTTTCACTACACTATTCATGAATTATAGATCAAAACCACCCCGTTGACACCCTCTAACTATTAACAAAAACTGCATCAAAATCCGTTGCGTAGTTTCAAAGATTTAAGCATACAAAGGGAAATAGGGACAGAGAAAGCGACTTTGTTTTATACTATGTAGTGATGTCAGATCAATTAAATTTATTCAAAAATGAAATAAGGTAATACTTTTAATTTGAAATAAATAAATAAATAAAAATAATTCACAAAATTTAAATGATTTTCATCCATATTGTATATTTTGGACTTTGGTTGTGGTGCTTGATTATAATGATTACGTAAATTGACTGTCATTACGACATGTGATTATTAATTATAAAATTAAATATATTTTTCCCCGCTGTAGTGACCTACGCGCGCACTTATGTATGTTTATCATTTAAAAATGATGGATAATCTTAAAGCATTATCTATTGGCAGCTGTTGTACGCCGTTGTCGTACGCCTCACGTTGCTACCTACCACCCCACTGGACATTTAACGCGGATGAATATAGATTATATTGCCGTGCCACTTGCCATGTCGTCATGCGCGGAAGTGATCACAATCTTACTCTGTTTCATACAATTATAAATTTTATTTTGATTGAATTGTATCAGCTTTTTTTTTAATTTAGACACATAATCTGGAGGTCAATTCAATTCTGAATAGGTATAGTTCGGTCTCGAGTTCGAATCCTGATTTTATGAAATCTTTTGGTAAGTTGTCTGTTTTAAATATCGAGGCTAATGAATCGTGCTAGGCATATAATAATAGGGTCCGCACACCATTCCATTAGGGACGTAGGTAATAATTCGGCAAGCCACCTTCGGATGGACAAACGCATGAAGTCATGAAGGCACAAAGTCGCATGTACGAAGCAATTATTACAAATTTGGTGTCCTCAACGATTGTTGTCAACGAGTTTAACTTTTATAACCGAAAAAAAAAATGTTTTTTTTGTTTTGAAATCATATTACGATGCCAATTTTATGAGAGTGTTCATAGTTAGGAATTAAAACTGCGGACCGAGTTTTAATGTACTTTTTAAGCGTTTATTTTATGCATGTTTTTTTAAGCATTTCATGTACTATAAGAATATAATATAATATAACATCATCTACCTATAAGAATGGCTGATGGAACACTGACTAAGCACATATACAACAAAATTTTAAAAAAGTAGCATCATTCGCACTTCTTCGCGGTATAAACTGTAAGTGTGCGAAATTTCATAGTCCTCCGTCCCCTCAAGTTTCGTAAAATGGGATCCAAAGTTTTCGCTTCATATATGTATTAATCTAATATATGAAATTGTCGTGTCACAGTTTTCGTTCCCATACTCCTCCGAAAAGGCTTGACCGATTCTCATGAAATTTTGTGTGCATATCGGGTAAGTCTGAGAATAGGACAACACCTATTTTTCATCCCCCTAAATCACAAGGGTAGCCCACCCCTCAATATTTTTTTTTAATTTCTCAATATATTTCTGTTTCTTATTTTTTTTTTATAAAACGGGATACAAAAATACATACAACACTAAATTTTCAACCCCCTACGATCAACCCCTATTTTTGAAATTTCATTTTTCGGCAAGACAACGTTTGCCGGGTCAGCTAGTATATATACATTAAATAATGCTTTTTTTTCTTTTATGGTGAACATAATATATATAAGTATATCTACATATAAAAAAATTTATGGGGACGCCCCATTTTTGAACTTTTTTTTATTTTCAGATTTTTCTCTTAATTTACATACAATTATTGAGCTGCACTCCAGATTTCATCCTTCTAAGTCTTCTGGAAGTAGGTTAGGTTTAGCTACTATATGTCAGTCTGTCAGTATGAATTTTTGCGACGTTTGGATCTTCATATCTTTATAACCCTATGAGCTAGCTTCATGAAATTTGGGCTTCTAGGTGTCCTTGTGGATATAATGATACACACGTAGTTTCATGTTACTACGTCAAAGGAATTTAGAGTCATAGAGGGGGTCAAAAGTAGCACTAAGTGATTCGTGTAATGATACACTTGCGCGCTGTCTAGCTAGTCCCTTGCATGAAAATGATTTGACACGCGGCCGCGTGTCTTGATACCTGGAAGATACTCCCTTATAGGTCGCCGCAGCAACTGTAACAAGTTGTGTTACAAGTTGCAAGTGTCTGTTTTCTGTTGAGAATACCTTTTTTGGGATAGCTGGCCCCCTATCCCAAAAAAGGTATTTTAGAGAAATGTGAATTTAGTATTGACATGTAAAGACATATATACTAACGATTGTAATATAGTGAAAATGCATATATTTTCTCTATTAATTATTATCTTATTAATCTGATGAATCATATATTTCAATGGAAATCTGTGTAAACATACGGTTTACTGTTCGTGTATTAAAGTAAACAGTGAACACAAGTCGTACTTTATCACTCGATAGGCTACTTGGGGTTTATATACTATACACTACGTTATCGCCTTCGTACGCCATTTACAAACTAATCATATTTTTATAACCAGTCCGGCAAGAATGTCAATCATTACATAGTATAAAATTAAGTCACTTTCCGCTGTCTGTCCCCTTATATGCTTAGATCTTTGAAACTGCGCAACGGATTTTATTACGGGTTTTTTTTTAATAGATAGGGGCTGTCAACCGGGTGGTTTTTATCTATAATTTATGATGTAGTAAAGAAAAAGTGATAAATAAAAAATTTACATATTTATTACTTTTGATGAGGAACAAAGTTCGCCGGGTCAACTAGTTACTTATGAAATAGGGATATCAATAGTGTTTGATAAATTGAAAGAATATACTGAGTAAGACATTATTTTGTGATATAGGAGTGCAAACGGAACAAACGGGTGAAAAGTGACTAGCGCCGCCTATGGACACCTGCGATACTAATAGTGTTATAGTTGCGTTGTTAGCCTTTAGAGCAGTAGCATCGGAAAGGAGAGGCGAAGGGGGATTGGGCCTATGGATACCTCTCTCATCGAAGCAAACGCGGCATGATCCACTTCACGACGATATTGTGAGACGTCGTGGTATTTCACCGTTCGAGCTGGCGCAGTCATGAAGCGAACTGCGGAACTATACCACTGTATGTTTTAAAACTTTACTGTACTTTAATTAAAAAATAAGCCAGTAATCCTAGCTTCATAAAGCGTAAGATTTAGTATCAACACTATCTCACCATGGAAATTGTAATTGAGTGTGGAAGTTATGCGAGACAAAAGACCGACCCGACACCCCGATCAAAATGCGAGCACATTTGTTTTGATTTATGAGCGGAACATTAAACCGAGTATTTTTGTTCAATACATATTAGTTTTTACTAAATAGCCTCGGTGGTCCAGTGGTCAAGCACCCCACTTCTGAATCTAATCGGGTTCGAATCCTGGCTCACACCAAAACGTGTGATAAATATCGATGACTAAAATCTTTGTGCCCAATATGGCAACGGTTCGCCACCTATCCCATTTGGGACATAAACATAACGGCGAGTCGAGGCTTAACACGCACTGCCTACACCTTCGGGGAGAAAAAGGCGTGAAGTTCTGTTATGTATTTAGTTTGTACTAGCGGCTTCACTCGCGTTTATCTCAGTAAACCAAAATCATTTAAATAATATAAAAGTGCAACTACTTGCATTATCCTCGGGTATCTATTAGTGATGTTACGAATGTTGGATTTTGGACATACGCGAATGCGAATATTTCATAAAAACATTCGCGAATGCGAATGCGAATATTTCTTTTAAGCCTTCGCGAACGCATTCGAATGATTCTTAGACCTACAATGCACACAAAATTTCATAAAAATCGGTCAAGCCATATTGGTGTAGTTCTTTAGTGATTAATATCACGCGAAGAACAATATTTTGAAAAAAGTTTCATACTTAATAAAAGGTGTCTTTTTATTGATGTAACGCTCTCGTGGTCAATCTTGCGGTTGAAGTTTCAAAAAAAAATGAACTATCGCATCTTTTACGTTGGATCAAACTGCATACGTGTGCAAATTTAATTATAATCGATTTAGAAGTTTGCAAGTCCATCGCGGACAAACAGCGTGAAACGTACTTTAAATATATTAGGTCGATACGAAGTATGAAAAGTGGTAAGGCAGCAGGATATTTTTTATGGGATAGGAGGGTAAACGAGCATGCGTTTCACCTGATGGTAAGTGACCAACGCCGCCCATGGACATCTGCAACCAATTAATTTGATGTGTACTGAATTGAAACTGTACCCGCGATGCTTTCCTGACTTTGAGCAATCTATACTGGAAGCGTGCTGTCATCATGCCCTTGTTTAAAGGCAAGGGATTACGTATGCAGTGCGCACTGGCTTTGGACGTGCGTAAATAAATACATTATTTACAATAAACAATTGAAAAACTATCTGAAAGCAGCGTGCCCATAAGACTGGCCAATGCGGCCAGTCTTATGGGCACGCTGCCACGCTGAATGGCAATGCTAATCCTCTGTGTGAAGAATAGACCAGCCCACTGGTCGCAAGAGGCTTCAATCAGCCTCTTTGCAAGATCTTTGTAAAGTGCACGAGCACTCGGACCCCATGTCCCCAAAGTCTCAACCCCAAACGGCTGAAATACATAATCATCTACAAAGTACATACATCACTGGGTCAAAGTTTCTGAAGATCTTTATTTCAAACGGTGTTATCACACGTTAAGCTATTATTTAAGACTTCGCCGGCCATAACTCTATTTCTGCATCTCACACAGTCCTCTTTTTATTAACATATCTCTTCTAGTTCTTTAGTATTAATTTCAGTCTGTTTCTTGTCTTACAATTTAATCAAGACTGCGTATTTAAGTTTAAATCTCTTCACCACAGCGAATAACTACACATACTGATTACTTTGAAACTTATTTTCATTGTTGTCTTTGATGTATGTTGACTACACATTCCAGTTTTGATGTATTTGAGTATAGTTTTGGACACAGCGTCCTCTAGTTTTCCAAGATGTCAACTTAATGCTTGTGTAATGGAAATTAGATA
This sequence comes from Euproctis similis, assembly GCA_905147225.2. Taxonomy (NCBI): domain Eukaryota; kingdom Metazoa; phylum Arthropoda; class Insecta; order Lepidoptera; family Erebidae; genus Euproctis; species Euproctis similis. Next base: position 17,009,630 of record LR990107.1, on the reverse strand, counting down.
ATGGATATTAAATCGTTTGAATTATTTGAGCGATGTATTATAAAACGTCTAATCATTTTTGATTTTGTAAACCTCTTCAATCTTTCATTTGCTTGCCTATGATGAATTAATTATACTGGACACCGCCACTTCTATTATGCTACCGGTCATCCGGCTTCATTTTATACATTACTAGCTTTTACCCGCGGCTTCGCTCGCATTGAAGCCAATAAATAAGTATCAAAATCATTACCATAGAATTGAATCAATATAATAACTCTATTTTCTTACTTAGCTGGGATTATCAATTTTCAAAATTACAACATTAGGTATGACGTTTAAAAATCTCACAATATGCTTTATTAAAATGCAACAACAAACGGTAAAATATATTTCTCTGTAACAAAAATAAATAATTTTGGACTTTAACTGCAGAGTTGACAGAGCAAAGACAATAAATGCAGAGTATTAATGTAGGATATTTTTGTAGACTATATTATAAGTTTCTCCTTAGGGTGCAAATATATGTTAATTAAAGAGAGAAATAAGAAAAAAGAAAGTATCCATTATTAGTTCTAATACCCCCTAAGAATATGTGTACAAAGATTCATGATGATCTGTTGAGTAGTTATCCCGTGAAAGCGTAACAAACAAACTTACATGCACATTTATATATTAGTAGGGTAGGGTAGGGTAGGGATAGGGATAGGGATAAGTAAAGTTAAGTATAAGTATAAGTATCAACCCTGAATACTGTAATACCGTCCCTCGCGAGGCATAACAGCCGCTGCCTACACCTTCGGATAGAAAAAGGTGTGAAGTTACGTTATGTTATCTAATTTACGAATACTGTAAAACTTCATTACTGAAGTAGCTAAATTTGACGATTTTTTGACAAACAATTGTTTTATCTTTCGTAAAAAAAATTTTTTTTTTTAATATAAAGTACCCTATGTTACTTCTAATACCTTCAAGAGTATATGTACAAAGTTTCATGATGATCGGTTCAGTAGTTTTTGCGTGAAAGCGTAACAAACAAACTTACATTCGCATTTATAATATTAAGTAAGTATAATATTAAGTATAGAAGTATAGAAGTAGATTATTTATTACAGCACGAACATTTTACTTCCACTTCAACACGGGCTCTGCCCCAGCGGGCAGGCTTGCCCTGTGAAATACAACAGTTTCTCAAGTCTGCCTCAAGCTTGCCCGCTGGGGCAGAGCCCCTGTTGAAGTGGAACTGCATGAATGGGCCAGCTCGACCGCTGAAGTACCACGTGCTCTCAGAAGATCGACGTAAAGTAGATTTTTCCGCGTTTCTCTCGGTGAGAGAGGTATCCGGAGCTCCAATCCCTTTCCCACTCCCCTTCCCATCCCAGACTCGACCCCTTCCATATCCTATAGTAAGGTCTGGCTACGTAACTGTAACACTAAATGTGTTCGGGTGTCCATGAGAGGTGTCGGTAGCTCACCATTACACACGCCTACTCGTTTGCCCCCTATACCACAAAAAAAAATCCATAAATTGTGTCTGTGTCTAACTTATGAACTCTTTAATAAGTAAGAGTTATGTTGAATGGTGATTACATTTCTAATCTTTAGATTGCAATTCATTTCCATAGTTGTGTTGTAGATACCGATCGCGTTGGTACAGATTGTCAATTTACTAATGTAAACAATTTTGTCGTTATAATCATTTTTTTTTTATTTAACCCAATACAATGGTTGATTAACGGAAATCGTTTATGATAAGAATTTACTAAATATATTTGTTTTCATGTTATTTTTATTTATTGTTAGTTTTTAAACTATACAGACAAAATGGTGACTATTGCTATCACACCTGAGTTGCACTATCTGCTTATTTATATTTATAAGAGCTGTGTGAACAGTACACGCGTTTCACTAAAGAACAATGTAGCATTAATAATAATTGTATTGAAATAAATTAATCGCCACATATAAAATATCTCTTATCAATTAAGATTATCTACTTAAAAACCCCTGGCGTTGATATCTGGCGTTCAGTGTCTTCAGACTATTGTAGTCAGGTGTTACAGTCATAGCGCTGAAACAAAAATAATGCTACGTTATAATATTTTATAAAACGTGTTTCAAAAGACGGCATATATTTGAGGCCAATTGATTCGGACTGAAAGATCTTTTAACAGGTATGTAGTTTTTATGCTGATTCTCTGTTATCAAGTTAGCATTTAAGGTATATAATTAAATATTTTATTAATTCTGTATTGAATAGTTTAAATAATTAATTATTGCTGTTGTATTTATTGCTTCTGATGTAGTAGCTCAATGCGCTTTGCGTGGTTTTGCAATAAAATTAAGTGTTGTTTATTTTATCCGTATTTTATCTTGGCATGATTGAGTTGCTTTGGCAGAAATCTTTTGTTTTATTTTTTATATTTGCGATAATTCCTAAGTGTATTATTCTCTTTAATTAATGTTCGTTCGTTTTTTCTCCTCGGCATTGTGTGAACTATTAATATTATCATGTTAGGTTATAATCGTATACTGTCGTGGAGAAAGACGGTATATTTTTCTTATAACTCTATATATTTTTTATAACTTTACGCCTCTTTATACCCGAATGTGTAGGTAGCGGCTGTCAAGTTCCACCTCATATAATTTTTACGCCCCAAAAATACTTGGCGGTGGAATCTATTGCTATGCATTGAGCTCAGTGATATTAATCGTCGATGTTTATCACTCATGACTTCCGAAAAGAGTTCCAAATATTTTGTAACCCGAGATTCGATCCAATAGCCTCTTGATTTTGTAGCCTAATAGTATTACATAATTTATGTCAATCAATTTTCGAAATTATTTTCGGAAGTCATGTGTGATCAATATCGATGACTGAAAACTTTGTGCCCAGTATGGCAATAGGTTCGCCATTTGGGACGTAAATATAACGACGAGTTGAGGCTTACAGCCACTGCCCACACCTTCGGGTAGAAAAAGGCGTGAAGTTATGATATATTAATCACTCGTGGTGAAGTTTTATTTCACTCTTTTCACATTCCTGTCGATAACGGTAGTTTATCAAATCTCGTTGTTAATCGACACGATCAATCAAATCGTTATTTAAAAAATGAAATAATGAATATTAGCAGATATTAATCTTATAATTTTAGCGATTTAAGATAATTTTATCAATTATAAATAGTTATAATGCTTTAATATATTCGTAAAAGATAGCTAGTGAAGGCTAAAGGAATTAATTGTTTACAGTTCAACAATTCTGTGATCAAGACACAGGACAACCGTCAATATGGCTGGCCCTCAAATGGCTGTAATCTTCGCGTCGTTGGTGCTATTTTTATGTTCAAATACAATAGTAGCTTATGAAAGTTTGAGTAAGTTCGGTTTTTTTATATTTAAAATGGCAAACATGATATGTCTTTTCAACTCACATAATATATACATTTAGAACCAACAATCAAAAATAAATGTACCAATTTCATCTAAATTTGACGAGATAAATGAAGATAATAAATTTATATTTAATATACTCACTAAATATTACAATTTTTATAAATGATGACGACGCTCTGTGTCTCGTCTATCACAACAGAAAATGAATAACTTTCGATAGTGGCATTTAGAATACAGGCTTCATTTTAGATACAGGCTATCAGGCTTTATGTGATCTCATACGTAGAACGGATTAGCTGTTATCAATGGCGTATTCAAACTTACTGCATATTATGTCAATTTATTGAATCTGTTTGTCATAGATGAAACCTTCCATCCGGTCCAAAGAAATGGTGAAATTGTGTTAATGCATGACAAATTAATGAAGAAACTTGATGAAGAGCAACATACATGGCATTGGACTCCCTGGCTACGTACACGAGTGCAGGTCGTCAATGGTGTCCTGGAAGAACAGGAATGTTTAGCGCGAGATTCTATTGAGAGTTTTCCAGACGGAATTTTTGATGGTGAGCCAAACAAGATTCGGCTTGCATATTTTTTTTAATAGTATATTGTAGTTTTTAAAGTTAGTAGCCAGCTACTATATTCTAAATATTATCTGATTAAAAAATATATAATAAGAACTGCTTCATCGGGATGCGCAGATGCCAAGTTCTTTCTCTACATATTACTAAGTTGTTTCTTCCTGAATTAAATTTAATATCTGGATGACCGAGCTTTGCTCGGTATTTTCTTTTTTTTTATAAACAACGCCATCTGCTGGAATAGCTTTAGTGTTGTTGTCGTTAAAGCAAGTTAGTTGCTCACAATTTAAAATAATTATAGCATTCGCCAATAGATGTCAGGAATTCCAAAAAGTAAGTTGATGTTTAAGTTGATTATCGATAAAACACGATAAAATGAAATTTTCTAAAAATGATTCCTAGCTAGATCGATTTATCGCCCCCGAAACCCCCTATATACTAAATTTCATGAAAATCGTTGGAGCCGATTCCGAGTTCCAATTAATATACATATATATATACATATATATATACAAGAATTGCTCGTTTAAAGATATAAGATATGACATGTGTAGTTGATTGTCAGGCTTATAATTTGCCACGCAGTTATTTCAATAAGTCATGAGTTAATTTGATTAATGTTTACAGATGATCAGCTGAGGCGAGGCGCCTTCATTTTGTATACAATATTCGGTATTTACGCCTTCACTCTGCTCGCGATAGTATGTAACGATTACTTTATTCCTTGTGTGGAACTCATCTGTGAAGATTTGAAAATACCTCAGGTAATATTAATAAATATCTAGTATTTTTTTTATTCAAATATTCTGTCCATTAATCACGTGATGTTGTTTTCATAATTTTTTGACCCCCCGTCCCCCTTGGTGATACGACATGATATTCATTACATGTGATATCATTATTCACGTGTATTCTTAGTACCTACAATGAATCTTAAGATTTTTAAAGTAACCTCTTTAATTCATCATCAATCTCGCTGGTCGAGTACTCGAGCGGCCCGCTTCTGAATCAGAGAGTCGTGGTATTCTGGGCTCACACCAAACATTATCATCACCAATAACTTTTCGAATATTTTTTTCGGAAGCAATATGTGACGAATACCCATTACTAACGTAAAGTTTAATCTTATTTTATTCTAAAATTAAGGAGGAAAAAATAAATACACGTGATATCTTACTACACCCCCCCTACCCCTTCGTGATATTTCGTGATTTTTGCCAGACCCCTCCCCACCCTTTCTAAACTCACGTGATTAATGGACGGCCCCTAATGCAATATCAGCAGAATTAATCGTTATACGCTCAATTTGTGAGTGTTCACGAGAGTGAAATATAAGCGAAGCATGAAACGACCATAAGTTCGTTCGAAGTACGAGTCGTTGGTTTGTGTTCACGCCACGTCCTGTGGGGTAGGCAGAGAAAACAGAAAGATATGAGGAACGATTCTTACATACCTCACTCGACTTTCATAACTCTAGTCATACACGCTCGACGGTTTTTAAAGCTGCTTGATATCAACTTCCTCAAGAACTCTTTCTATTTGGTCATGGAAAGTGTGTTTCAGAAGTCGTGAGATCGATTCCGGGCTCACACCAATAATTTCTCGGAATTCTTTTCAGAAGTTATGTATGATAAATATCGATGACTGACTATTTTGTGCCCGGAGTATGGCATTAGCTTCGCTGCCTATTCCATTTGGGACTTAATAAAACTATTCGGCGAGTGGAGACTTAACAACCGCTACTTACGCCTTCGGGTTGAAAAAAGCGTGATTTATGTTCAACTCATCATTTTACCTATAATTTCAGAATGTCGCCGCAGCTACATTCATGTCTGTGGCTACTTCATGTCCAGAGTTTTTCGTGAACGTGATCTCAACTTTTCTCACGGAGTCCGATATGGGAATCGGCACCATAGTTGGCTCAGCTATTTTTAATGCCCTTGGAGTAGCAGCTGTCGGTGGTCTAGCTGCCATAACGGTATGCTACACTTCAATTAATGAAATATAAAATAATCCATCTCAGCCTCTCGTAACCAGAGGGTTGGACTACTCCTCACACAGAGGATTAGCGTGGCATTCAGCGTGGCAATGCGGCCAGTCTTCTGGGCACGCTGCCAGTAGATATCTACTCTTTAAATTATATGTTTCTTAAATAATATAATGTCTAGTTAATGTTAAAAATAATATTGTTATTACAATGATGATTGTTAATTTAATTTTCAGCCTATAAAAATCGAACGTCGCCCAGTTACAAGAGATGTTTTAATTTATATGTTCAATGTCTCCATTCTGGTAATTTTCGTGTGGGACGGACAAATAGATTGGTATGAAGCGACCATCTTGGGTGTCCTATACATTCTGTACTTCATAATAATGTTCAACAGTATGAGATTGTTTAGTTTATACGACAAATGCATGGACAAAATGTGTACGAAGAATTCAAATATGGGAAACGGAAGTAGGTATTCTACATATATTTTATCATCATTATTGTATCATCATCAATTTTACATACACATATATAACTTCACGCCAAGTCCCTTGCGGGGTAGGCAGAGAGAACAGAGCGCCATAGGGCACGATTCTTACACACCTCACTCGCTTCGTTGACTTTCATAATTCTTTTCATGCACGCGCGTCGGTTTTTGAGGCTCTTAACATCACCTTCCTCCAGAACACGTTCTATATGGTCTTGGAATGTGTGTCTTGGCCGTCCTCGACTCCTACATCCGTCCGCTTTTGCATTGTATATCTGCTTAGTCAGTCTTGCGTCAACCATTCTTTCTACATGTCCGAACCATCGGAGCATGCCCTTTCTTACTTTTACACCGACAAAATCATCAATTTTTTTATCCATAAGTGGAAATGGCACACCATCATTTTCCATTCTCTTTTATCTCTCGTCGCCTCTGTATTTACTCCTTTCTATCTGTCCATTCCTTTTCTTTAGCGTTCCTCTATCGATATGGCTATTCACAGTTATGCTCATCATCATTGCGTTAAATAATGAAAGAATTAAATTTAAATCGATAGACCTAAATATAATACTGTTGTTTCAGATTCAGTTGATATCGTTAATGAAACTGAAAAACCTGTTGAAGAGGGTGTAGATAATAAGGGATATTCAGAGAATACCAATCTTGAAAAAGTCAATACAGTAGATGAAGGTATACATACAATTATTATTAAATTTATTAAAATACATCGAAACAACGAAACAATTAAATTTATTAATAACAATTTTTATTTTGGATTTCAGCAGAAGATTCAGACAAACCTAAAAAGAGTCTGTTCAAATTCCCCAGCGATAGATCAATACTGTATATAATATGGTGGCTATATAGATGGCCCCTAAGGTTTATACTGGGTATGACAATTCCATCACCAGTTACTCGCAGGAGACTCTATCCATTGGCTTTCATTATGTGCATAATCTGGATTGGTGTGAATTCTTACTTCGTTACTTGGAGTATGACTGTTATAGGTACGTTTTTTTTCATCATTTATTTGCCTTAATGTCATCATCTATGATTTCGTTTAAAATGGTAAATGACATATTTGGGTTTCTTATTTGGAATTCTGCAAAACATGTTTCAGATCTTTTAACTTTTTTAATACTTACGTTGTATAATTGTCGATGTATGGTAGTTTGTCCACTATAACCGAACTGAAGGAAACGAACAGGTCGAGTGCGTAGTAATCAAAAGATTATATGGCATTGTAGGGCATAGTAAAAACTATTAAGTTAACTTAATAGTTTTTACTATGCCCATGAAGCTTGACTGCCAGATACTTATTCATCGTCATTAACTTTCACATTCATTTCCTCAAATTGAGTAATGAAAAGATGTATCAAATATATAGTCGTTTTTACTGCAAAATAAATTAGAAGAGAGATTATTTAAACGAGATTACTAGCTATATTCGAGCATGCAAATGACCATAATCTGGCCGTTTGTTTAGATGAAGTATATATAGAATATATAGAAATTATTTTTCTAGAAATTCGTTGGCTTGAAAATTTATATTGCTTAAAATGTGTGATCGGTGAATTATTAGTTTGAATCGCCAATTAATCAAATTAAAATAAATCAATGTAAAATCATAGTTTTAATACTAATAAAAGCATAATTATGGCAGGAAGAACGTGTAGTGATTGGAGTTTTTCAAAAGGCATTTTAAAGATAGCAGTGGATTTTTTTGTGCTATGTATCTTCATACCTCCCATTATCGGAAATAAAGCATTTATCCATCGGCCTAGCTTTTCAGGTCATAATTTACTAGATTGCAGAACCTTGTATTGAATACAATTTTATATCAAGAGTTTATTTTTTCCTTCATAATATCTTATATGTATGACAGGCATGTTTTATCTTAGTTTTATGAAAAGCACGTGTACGGTCGCGGCTGTAGTTGCTGCTTGAATTTATTTTGCCACGCGACAGTTTTTATCTTCCGATATCAATTGGAATTCAATATTTATTTCATAATTATTATACTTCAGAATAACTACTGATATGATTTTGTGTGTATGTATATAAGTATGTTTTTCACGATCTCATGCCGAAACTATTAAACCGATCAGATGAGAACTTTGTTCATATTATATAATCTCAAGGTATTAGGAATGTTATAGAATACTTTGTATAGTTTAACGGAGATTCGCATATAAATATATTTACGCCTTTTTATTGATAGAAATGTTATCTTTATGTATGATTATCTTTAATAATGTTCTTTGTTCTTCTTCATTGCACAGTATAAAACAAAGTCGCTTTCCGCTGCTTGTCCACTTACCTTCTGTGTACTAAGTATCGGGAATTTGTCAATAAAACAAAAAATACAAATTATTCATCTAAATTTATTTTATCGCCTTCAAAGTAGGCCCCATCGCTTGCAATACAACATCTCCACCGCTTCACCCAGTCTTCCATACATTTTTCATAGGCTATTTGCGGTATGGCCTTTAGCTCATTCAACGAATTTTCTTTTATGGCTTCTATTGACTCAAAACGTTTTCCTCGAAGTGGTAATTTTAACTTGGGAAATAAAAAAAAGTCAGACGGAGCCATATCAGGTGAATAGGGTGCTTGGTCGAGAACGTTTGTTGAATTTTGCGCGCTAAATCAGTACAGTGCTACCAACATGCAGTAAAAAAATTAGAACGACCTCTTTTACGCGGGTCTCTTTATTGACATATACCCGATACTTTTTACACAGAGTAGTATATGCTTATATCTATGACACCACGTCACGGATTTTGATGAGGTTTTTTTTTAATAGATAGAGGGCGTCAAAGGAGTGGCTTTTACCTCTAATTCATGTGTGATGTAGTAAAGAAAGAGTGACAAATCAGAAGTTTACTTATTTTTTTTTTAAGTTAACAAGTTTAATAAAAATATCGACCGTTGTTTTTCCTCAGGACATACATTCTTCATTCCTGATTCAGTTATGGGGATGACATTTTTGGCGTTCGGCGGTTGTCTGCCCGAGGCCTGCTCCATCTTCATTATGTCAAGACGAGGTATTTACGCAATTGTCTATCAAAAGTAATAGTAATAATTATCGATGAAAATAATAGTAAAGCCATTGAAAATTTCAATGTATATGACCCAATATCACCGAGTCAACTAATCTAACATACATTCATAACTTCACGCCTTTTGTTACCCGAAGATGTAGGCAGCGGCTGTTAAGCCTCGTCTCGCCGTTATGTTTACGTCCCAAATGGAATAAGTGGCAAACCTATTGCCATACCGGGCACAAAGTTTTCAGTCATCGATATTTATCACACATAACTTCCGAAAACAATTACGAAGTCATTGGTGTGAGTCAGTATCAGGAATCGAACCCGGACCTCTCGATCAGAAACCGTGTGCTCGACCACTGGGCCACCGAGACTTCAACTAATCTACATTCAATAAAAAACAAAACATAAATAGTTAAACAGTCTGTTTCTGATATCTCGGATAAAAGTAATAATTGCGGGCCAGTAATTATTACTGACTGCTGACTTAATGTTTGATAAAGTGTTTGATTGTTCCAAATTTTTATCGTAATTAAATGATTAGATTTATATAAAACCCATTTGGATTTAACGGATTTAACAAGTCTATTTATAAATTGGAATGTATATGTTTTTATTCATCACGTTATATTGTCGATTTTGTGTATACTTATTCGATAAAGTATTTAACATTAACTTATTTAAGAGTGTATTCATCGTTTTTTGTGATACCGAGCTTACTTTTATTATTGGTACAAGTCTTTTATCTTTCTTGTCACGATTCTATGGATTAATACATTGGACTTTTGCCACTAATTGTAACATTTTAAAGACATATTAACTTCAACTTTACGTTTTAAATAAACGAACGTAAATTAAATCTTAGGTTTAATAAAATATTTTGTAATAAATATTATAAGATTAAATTTTCGTTCGTTTTTCCCGACTTTTGAATGTCGCTTATAAGATATCCAACACCAAAGCTACGATTAACCTAGGATGAACCTCAATGAAGTATAGGTTCAATAGGTTGAAAATGTAAAATTGAATAATTTTTTTAAAAAGTTTAACCTCGTTAGATTTGTTTTGCACAAGTGTAAAAGCAATGAGACAGATGCTGAGCGGGAAATTATTTTTTTAAGTGTATATGTTGACGTTTATAGTTTAATGTACTATGTATAGTTATGATTACGTTGAGTATGTGAAATAATTATTTTTATGCATCTTGAAGGCAAGGATATTTCCTAGTGTTACTTAGTTATTTGTTTCAGTTGATATTTTCTTGTTTTCGCGTATTCTGTTACTAAACGCGAGAATCCATAATTGGCTATCTGATATCCATTGTATATATAGAAGATGATCGTAGCTGTTGATCTTCCAAAAAAAAGCATCGATCTCATGAAACATTTTGAAATATGAACACATTTACAAAAGATTTAAAAAAAGAGGAGAAGCCAGTTTTATAACCTAGGTGTATACAGATTAGTATATAATTGATTATAAAACAAAATTATCAGATACAAAAATCATCCAAAGCGGTTAAGCCATTTCTGAGCGTAGATAAGAATGAATGAATTAGAAGACATTTCATTGAAATTGTTTCAGGTGAAGGAGGTATTGGCGTGTCAAACGCTCTTGGTGCAAATTCTTTGGCTATCTTGTTCGCGCTTGGCCTACCTTGGCTCATAAAAACTTTGAGCTTGGTGATCCAAGGAGCCGATGAAACCGCTGTACTTATCAATTCTGCTGGAATCGATTTCGTTGTTGGATCACTATTAGTGGCCGTCGCTTGTCTATGGATCACATTGTTCATAGGCAAATTCACACTTAGAAAAACTATTGGTGGTATATTCTTGATGCTTTATGCTATCTTCATTACGTTTGCAATTCTGGTGGAAGTGGGCATAATTCTGGATAGAGGCATTGAGGATTGTTGTTGATTTGATCCATCATATTATGGCATGAGTTGAACTAGTCATTGGCTTATTGAGAATAATAATTGTTTTTTTTTGCCATACAATTATTATAGATTAAGATGAATAGTCATTAAGATCCAGGGGGTATATGGAATCGTTGATATGAACGGTGACTGGAAGTAACTATCTGTGTTAGAAGATAAACTATTGATGGAATTTAGGGGGAATAAATAATAAAGGAAAAATCTAATGCAAAGCAGCCGAATAAAAGTCAATAACATTTTGGAATTAGATTATTTAAAAAGAACATTTTTTTTCGTATAGTATTAATATACAAATACATACACTTAATGCACATTTACTTCAATGTCCTTGATATAAATACATTTGATAAGTAAAAAATAACTTGATTTACAATAATAATAATAATTAAACCATAAGTGGGATTATTTACAATAAAACAATAGCAATTAATAAACCAAAAACTAGCTGAAATCAAATTTCTCCGTATCTCTGTCCTCTGTGCGAAGAACCAGACCATTAATAAGAAAAATATGTATTTTCAAATAGTAAATTATGAAAAAATCCTCATAACACCATATATTTCATTTATTTTAAGCATGCTTATTTTCATTTATTTAAATGTGGGGAACAAAATTAGCTTTTCTCTAATAAACTATATGTTTAAGTACAAAACTAATAAAATCCTTTTAATGCGTTCTGTTCACATCGTTTTTATAATTAAAAACGGTTTTTTTATTTTTGCCGTTTATTACTTTTGTTGCTAGAATAGGTGAATGAGATTGTATATAAATTGAAATGATGAGTTGTATATGGTGATGTACCTACAGTTAACAGGGGTGAGGGGAACCAATTTGAAACAATAATTTATTTGAAATAGAGCTGTGCGTAGATTTTTGGGTAGTACTATACACCCTACGGTACCGATCCCAACTTACAACAACAAGCCCTAATTGGTTATGGCAGAATATTTATAGAAGTAATAAAATAAACGTGGCTGAAATGAGGGTGCTGAAATTTGCTGACTTGGATTTTAGTAGTAAGTTGGATTCACAGAGAGGGTTAATTTAATAGAAAATAATATATTATATAGGAAAAAACATATTATTATATGTTAACAGAACACACTGCCTGATATTCAGCCGACAAAATATCTTCGATATTGTAATGACATCATTAGGTACAGACTTGTTTCATAAATAATTGAGAATGGAAGGAGAATAGAAATTGATTTGATTCACCTTATGATGCCAGACGCTTACACTGTTTCGTATCGAGATTTATTTATTCGAAACATAAGGATGGAGGATTGTTATTATATAATATATATATATATATATATATATATATATATATATATATATATATATATATATATATATATATATATATAATATATTATAATTATATATATTACTAGCTGACCCGGCAAACTTTGTTCCGCATCAAAAGTAATAAATGAGTCAATTTTGGATATCAAGAGGTTCAATTTGTGCTATTTATCGGCTTTAACTGCTGTCCCGCTATGTTAATACTGCAATAATATCTTCCAAAAAATTCGTTTCAATTGCATGCTGTAAAAGACCAGGATCATCTATATTACATGCACAATCTATTTAAGATTAGATAGATAGAATTAATTGGATGAAAATTACTGCTGTAATGTTTAAAATCGCTTCGTAAATAAGCCATTATTTCTCGTAAAAAGTAAAAAAATATAAATGGTCATTGTGGGTTATCCCTAGACCTTCTGAAGGTGTTTAATAATGTAGAACATTGTTTTGATCTATCACTTTGGGTTCAGCGAGCGTTTGCAATTAAAGGGCTAAATCTCGAAAATTATCATTTTTTCTTTACAACTTCTTCAATCAATCATCAAAACAACCTCGTTGAAACCCTCTAACTATTAAAAAAAAACGCATCAAAATCTGTTGCGTAGTTTTAAAGATTTGAGCGTATAAGGGGACAGACAGCGGAAAGTGACTTTCTTTTATACTATGTAATGATAAATCCAACAAGAATTTGTAAATATTAAAGTTATAAATTTATAACTGTGTGTTTATATTTAATACCAATAATTGGGTAAATTTCAACCGTTAAAGTGGTCTTTAAATAGAATTGTTGTTGGCTGAATGAGTATTTTGTGTACAGCATTAAGTTATTTCTCAAAAATGAAAGAAAGAAAATAAAAGAAAATGAAATGAAAGAAAAAAGAATTGAAATATTTGGTATAATATTTTATTTAACGCTAAAGTTTAATGATATCTACAAATTAACTAAATGCATATTTGTTTTTAATACTCTTAAGAGCTATAAATAGTGTTTGACTAATAGCACTTATAGTATTATATACATATAGCTTACCCTACTTACTCAAAAGTTGAGCATTTTTTGTATCAGTGTCCGCAGTGACGAGTTATTGTCAATATTGACATAACATAAAAAACCTTCGAAAGAAATATTTAGATGAGAAAAGTTTTCAACTAAAACCTTTGTTTTGTTTCGTTGAAACTTTTTTTATTTATTGAAGATGGTTTACAGTGTCTATGGCTCGGTGGGTTAAGTGTCATACTTCGGGAAGTCCAGAGTTTTAGAAGTATACACCGATAATTTTAAAGATGATTATAATGGTTATATTATCGATTATTTTAAATCGATTTGATGAAAACACATATTATGCTGTAAAGAAATAAGTTTTTTTTCTGATGCCAACTAATTTCTTTATAAGTGAGTTTTGTTTAATAGGTTTGTAAATAAAACTATGTTAATTTGGTGGTATAAATTTTATTATAGATATATAAATTATTTTGTTAAGTATTTAGATAATAATATTATAATATATGTTAATATCTGATTAATTATATAATAAATTACGTTACATATTTACATAAAATATTTTGCTAATTATCATACGGTGTTGTCTCTGGTGTTTACCAAACTCTCACCGGCGGTTACTCCTGAAAATATATATAAATGACAATTTAATGAAAATAAAATTATTTTACCCTCTACAAGTTAGTAAGTATTAGCAGACTGAAATGTTGTTTAAATTCCTGAAATAAAACTTAAATTTTATTAATGGTAATTAATGTCGCGGTTGCTTTAGTTTAAAGTTACTTTTGACATCGTTTTACATATTCGTTACGCTACATAATTTAATTAATTTTAATCACAAAAGATAAAATAAATCGGCAAATAAATTAGTTTATTTATACAGTTATACAAAAATAGATTTGAAAAATTGGTAGCTTGGATGGGTTTAATGGTAAATGAAAAGTTTTTATGTTTTATAAATATGTTGAAATTAACTTTGAAACTAGAAATTTGCGGTGAGCAATGAACTCGGCACACACATAGTATTTTTCTGCTTTATGTCGTCCACGCATACGAAGTCGCGGGCAATAGCTGGTATTGATATAACAAATAAGTAGAAAGTCTGTTTTTATTATGAACATCAAAAAATTGTAGCATAAAATATATATGTATTTGAATTGGAAAGGGTAAATGTAGACTAAATAAATATATATATTTAAATGGGATAGGGTAAATAAAAGCTAAAAATCTGTTTCAATTTTTTTTTCACTCTCTCCGTATATATATTTGTTTAATGCGGACTTGAAAATTACTGGGATTTTGATATTTCAGAATTGTTACGTATTACAAATTATCCCTTTTTAAATACGATATCTATATGTAATCTTGGATGCCTGACGGTTTAACATCCCGCTTCTAAATCAAGTATCTGCTTCGAATTCTGGCATACACGAATAAATTGGCAAGTTATGTATGTTAAACATCAATGATTGTGAAATCTGTATTGCCACCTTTTTTTTTTATTTGACACCTGTTAAATCGCAAAGTCTAAGTATACCTATATCTTTACGGGTGTAATACGTCGTGAAGTTGCAAAAAAAATCGATGATAAAATATCATTATTTGAACCGATACCTAAAGGGTAGTCGAATAATAAATAACATATTGTACCTACTGAATTAAAAAAAAGTGTGTGTGTCCGCTCCGACGCACGACTGGAGTTTACTCCTCAAGAACGATTATAAAATAAAATAATAAATATTTACTGTCTACAAATATGAACACATTTCTTCGTAATAGAGAATGGCGTATCGCTATAAAGAGTGTTTCTATAAAGAGCTCAGGACATTGTATGGAGTGCCGACTCTTATTTATATGCTCTGTGACTATAGCGCATAACGCATTTCGTGTGACATGCTATACTCTCTAGTACGATTTTGGTCCCCATAATTTTCATACCCCGGGCCTATATATGTAAATCGATTCTTAAGGAGTAAACTCCAAAAAAACATTGCGTTCTCCTAAAGTTTTAAAAGTAAATTCCGTAGAACTCAATTTTTCTATAATAATTCTTACATTTGTTTAGTTCAATATCAAGTGTATTGTAGACTAACAATTTTTAGGATTATATCGCGTTTATTTATTACTTATTTATATTTATTTCCCGACGTTTCGAACTCTTTACAGAGATCATTTTCACGAGTTCTATGAGCGAGATTTGCGCAAGTCTTAGAAATAAATAAGTGTATTGTATTTATATTTATATATCAAACAATGTGATTCGCAGTTTAGTAATGTTAAGATAGGATAAGGAATATGCGAAAACACCTATAGTAATAATATTGTATAAAAACCGACCCTGTCAAGGGCAAAGCGTTACCAGTCATAGCAATTGCTTCGTTTGCTCTTCGGAACCGTGATATATGGGTTTTAGTGGCGATCATCACATCGTGGTTGGTGAAGCAGAACAGTATGGCAACACATAAACCCTGTGAAAAAAAAAAGATAAAAAAAGTATCATTCCAAAGATAAAGGCCGCGTTCCACATAAAGCCCACAACGACCGTAACGCCCACAGTAGCGCTCCACATAAAGCCTGCGGTCGTTGCGAGCGGTCGCTCGACGTCATAAATGACGTCACTGTTCGCGACCGCATCGCGCCCACTTCGCCCGCAAAATATTGGTAGGTCTTGGTGGGCTTTCAATAAAAAATGACATATGTCATCAGAACTTGATGAATATTCCGAGCCGCCATATTGCTAGCACACAGCGCTCAAGTTTTGCGTTCCACTTATAACATTCGCCCACAACGCCCGCGGCGTTTTTATGTTAGTGGAACGGCAATTTCCGCGGTCGCGGTCGTGGTCTTTGCGGGCTATAAGTGGAACGCACTCAAACTGTCCCCTTGGTCATTTTGAATATACCTTTTTTTTTAAGGATTTTCGCACGTTTTATCCGATGGATATAGATTTTTTTTACACGGATAAATTCTTGACGCCAAATTTGGACTACAGAAAATTGATTTTTTCGAAATTCATATAACTTCTTTTCACTGCTTGTGCAAACAATATTCCCGATCAAATGTTCCTGTTTATTAAATGGGATCCTAAAATAAGGCGTATTGAGGCACAATTGCCGCTTCCTACACAGGTGGATATTTATGGATGTGATTTATTTACAAATTCTAAATGTTACAGAAATCCATATCTATTAATTTTATTTATGATTCTTCTAAATATGATGAGTGTGAACTTTTCATTATTCTAATTACGTCAAAGCAAAGTCATGATAATTCTTAAATTGTGATCGAAATATTATAATTAATATACTTAGTCTGGCCATAAATACTGTTACAACTAAAAATAAAAAAATATTACATTTGAATTTGGAATCTGTCATTTTTATACGATAGTTCATTGTGGTTTCTCGTTTTGGCGCCAATACACAATACAATATTAATATTTTAATACAATATTACAATACAATATTTTGCGATATTAAAATGGAATGGGGTGATAAAGAGAACCAAATCGCTGTGATTGCATTACACAAAGTAGGTATGGAGCCAAATGCAATTTTTAAAACTCTCCACACACTTGGTATTAGTCAAATGTTTGTGTACCGGGCTATTAATAGGTACAATGAGACCTCCTCTATTTGTGACAGAAAAAAAACCTGGCCGTCCACGTAGTGTTCGTACGAAAAAGGTGGTCAAAGCAGTAAGGGAAAGAATTCGAAGAAATCCTGTCCGCAAGCAAAAGATTTTATCTCGGGAGATGAAGATAGCACCTAAAACAATGTCGCGTATTTTAAAAGATGACTTAAG
This sequence comes from Euproctis similis, assembly GCA_905147225.2. NCBI lineage: Eukaryota > Metazoa > Arthropoda > Insecta > Lepidoptera > Erebidae > Euproctis > Euproctis similis. Next base: position 16,992,090 of record LR990107.1, on the reverse strand, counting down.
ACTTGCAGCCTATAAGAGGCGCACTGGTCATTCATTAACTGATAATTTAAAAAGGAATAGGGTGTTAAAATCTAAACAACTACTGAAGCGGTACGCAAAGGGAGTCACAGAAAAATATTGTTTACGGATGAAAAAGTTTTTATAATTGAGCAACATTTTAACACACAAAATGACCGTATTTATGCTCAAAGCTCTAAGGAAGCTTCCCAATTAGTTGACAGAGTGCAACGTGGGCATTATCCGACTTCAGTGATGGTTTGCTGGGGTGTTAGCTACGAAGGAGTGACTGAGCCATATTTTTGAGAAAAAGGTATCAAAACATCGACACAAGTGTATCAAGATACCATTCTTGAAAAGATAGTCAAGCCCGTTAACAACACCATGTTCAATAACAATATATGGTCCTTCCAGCAAGACTCGGCACCGGGTCATAAAGCTCGGTCCACGCAATCTTGTTTGGAAGCGAACATTTCGGACTTCATTAGAGCTGAAGACTGGCCGTCGTCTAGTCCCGATCTTAATCCACTGGATTATGATTTGTGGTCAGTTTTAGAGAGTACGGCTTGCTCTAAACGTCATAATAAATAAGAGTCCCTAAAACAATCCATACGATTGGCAGTGAAGAATTTTCTCATGGAAAGAGTGCGTGTTTCTATTGATAACTGGCCTCAACGTTTAAAGGCCTGTATTGCAGCCAATGGAGACCACTTCGAATAGGCTTTTTATATCGTTTTATATTTATGTATTAAAGTAACACATTGTAAAAGTAATAAATGTTATTTGGAATTTAAAAAAATATTTTTTCTTTGTTACAATATTTATGGCATGACTAAGTATATATGTAATAAGAAAATTGTATTTGTCTGTTGAGTGAAATAATCTGAGGTCATTACTGATTTGAGAAACGCTTTTCTACATTAAATAACGCGATTATGGAGGGTGACCAAAAGACAATTTAACCAAGCTTAACTATTCAAGGTATTGGAACTGTAATTAGAGTCTTAACATAACATAACTTCACGCCTTTGTTACCCGAAGGAGTAGGCAGCGGTTGTTAAGCCTCGTCTCATCGTTATGATTACGTCCCAAATGGAATAAGTGGCGAACCTATTGCCATACCGAGCACAAAGTTTTCAGTCATCGATATTTATCACATATTATTTCAGAGTTTTCAATATCAACAAGTTGGGAGACAAATCTGTTCTATATCGGTAAGTGGAGTCGTGGCCAGTAACTAGTATCGAATAAGCTGAAATCGACAGATGCCATCACGTCATCGTACGCCAATTAAATGCCGGCATCATGACGCGATCTGTATAAATAATGAGACAGACGATATTCAAATAAACCATCAAGTCAACTAGTATTTTTGTCACATTACATAAGCTGTTATTAGCTTCAGTTACGGTATTACCTATTCGACTAGCCTACGATATATTATTATAAAGCTAGATTCCGCGTGGAAGGACTCGGGTTCGAGCCCATCACGTCTTGTAGAATCATCGTCTTTTTTTTATGGGAAAGTGAAAAAACGAGGAAACTTATCACTCGTCTCGACATCTGCAATACTGTAAAGGTTACCGACCTTTTTCAATTGGTGGGGATTTCTATAGTTCCCGTATTTTACCCATCGAGCCAGCCCTTTATATAACTGATTCATCAATTTAGATTAATTAATTTTAGACTTTTATTACTATTTGTTGCGTTTAATTATTTTTATTAAGATAGATGTTACAATTCAGACCAAAGAGGCAACTTTACAAGATATTTTTTTACAGGCCAGCTCGACAGGTGATATACCACGACCTCTCAGAAGATCGACGTAAAGTGGGTTATGCCGCGTTTTGTTAGAGGTACCTGAAGGCCCACCTCCCTTTCCCATACTACTCCCTTAAAGATCGGCAACGCAACTGTAACGATATGTGTTGTAGGTGTCCATTTGCGGCGCTGGTCACTTACCATCAGGTGACGCTCAAAAATATTTATTTAACAAACAGAAGTTAGTTGTAATTTCTTTTGAGACTTATAAAATTAACGAACAGAATATCTTCGTCTCCGTTTCGTTTACTTATGTTCTTTAATATCGCGAGAGCCACAATTGTCATTGCTGCAGACAAATTTATTTGAGAGACGAATTTTAATTTTGGTTCTTGGGGAATGTTATTGCCGTTTTGTTGTAGAAGTTGGAGCGGTGGACATTTCTTTGTGTATGATAGTCCTCACTTAAAGTGAGATTTTATCTGTTTAGCAAAATTCATGTTTTTTTTTTTCCATAAAAGCAATGTGGTTTTATATTTAGTATTTCTTTTGGGATAGGCTTAAAACAGCAAGCTCGGTAATAAGCAAATAGAGTAAAAACCGCAAAATAAATTGTGTTTGGCATGGAGAGATGACGGGGAAAGGAATGTATCCTACTCTATCACCGAAGGGATATCTCTTTCACCGATCGAAACACGGGATTAGCCACTTTACGTCCTTCGAGAGGTAGTATGTCACCAGTCGAACCCACCCATTAATGCAGCGAACCACGTGTCTCTACCACTCATATTTTAAGTACACAGGTCCTAACTCGCTATCGGCGTAATCTGGTGCGTTCTATTTAACAATTGTTGTCTAGCCATTTAGCTATAAAACTGTTTTGCTAAATGTTTTGTAAGTTATTTAATGTTTCCCTTAGATAATAGATTATTATTTGTGACGGCCATTTTGTATGATAACGTTATTTATAACACTAATTAAGTACTTATTAAGATTATATATGTAATACATATATAAAACGTATATTTTATATTCTTACTTAAGGTATCTACTCAAACTAATGTTATTATACCTGCAAGCTTGTAAGTAAAGCGGATGCTACTTGGTAGATCTTCTCTGCCGGCGAGTCGGGCAATGGTCGTAATGGTATCAAAACGAAGTGAAGCCCAAACAGGGGTATCTGTACAGAAATGAATGGCTGAATAAAGATTGAAAGTCTCACTTACGGGAGGCCTACCCTTCATCCCCACTCTACTCCCGTAAAGACCAGCAACACAACTGTAACACAATATGTCTTGCAGGTATCCATGGTCGGAGGCATTTACTACAGATGACCCAATGGCGTAACTTGTCGATATTTGACTTGTCGAGCCGACCCATTCATGCAGCTTATGTTATGTAACTGCGTGGCTCTTTCCTGGTCATTTAGTAAATTGTAATACAGTAGAAACACTTTTATCCGGCACTCAGTTATGCGGATTCGCGATTATCCGGACTACCGACCGCGACCAATTTTATATGTCGATGTACCTACAAGTCGAATTTATGCAAATATAATCCGAACTATATAATCCTATCCGAACGTGCATATTGACGTGGAAAATGATACAGGAGCATCTCATGATGTTGCATTTTATGCCCTGGACGTTTCCTGCTGCTGCTCTTTGGTGGTATGAAAAACAAACAGAGAGATAGTGTGAGTTTACTACACCTTTAGTCGTGATATAGCAGCAATGAAGAGAAAATATTGCTTGCGTCAAATGACAATTACCAAATATTTTAAACCAAATTAAACTCATTACGCACTGTATGTATGTTTTTCATGATTACCAAATTCAAAATTGTAAACTAATTATTCGTACATACGTACGAAAATATTTTATTTCATGATTAATGCGGCAGTAGTTCAGTGCATATTAGATATGTATGTAGGTAATTTAAAAAAATAACTAAGTACATACAGAAATAAGTGTGAATTTCTTTATAAACATTGATTTTGTTGATTTTTAATAAGCATTTAACAGCGTTCTTCATGCATTCAATTATCCGGATTTTCGATTATCCGAATGCCTACTGACAACAGTTAGTCCGGTTAATCGAGTTTCTACTGTTTACTCGTATGTCTCTGAATTTGTGATATAACCATGCGTGAGATATCTACACTAATATTATAAAGAGGAAAGATTTGTATCTTTGTACGTAACGAATAAACTCAAAAAGTACTGGACCGATTTTAATAATTCTTTTTTCTTTAGAAAGCTACATTATCACTGAGTAACATAAGCTATATGTAATCATCGTCGGCATCGACATTTTGCTTGTAAGCGAGTATCACCGTGAGGCGGGAAGCTACATACAATATAGCGGTACGAAGTTCGCGCGGTCCGCTAGTATTATATATGTTATTTATGATATTTCGATGACTAAAAACTTATGTGCCCAGTATGGCAATAGGTTCGCTACCATTCCATTTGGGACGTAAACATAACGGCGAGTCGAGGCTTAACAGCCGCTACCATCGGGTAGAAAAAGCCGTGAAGTTATGTTTTGTGGTAGATATAACTAAAATTATACCGGAAAGTACTTCAGTTAAGAGACAAAAGTTCTATTACCTGAAGTAAATTAAAGAAGCACAAAAGAATGGGTTAAAACGGTTTGTTTGGTGTTGACTGAATTTGTTAAGAACAGTAGACGGGAAAGACGTTTGATAAAAGGATGGCCCGGTTGTCCGTTATCTTAATTAGAGAATGTAAAAGTGATGAACGTTGTAAAGACCGGTCTCATTGTGTTTTCGTGAAACCATTGACTGAACCACGGCGGGTTCGATCCACATTTGAGTATAATTATTCATGACGAGCATAGCAGTTCCTATGGCGTCAGGGAGTTTTCTTTTATGTTTCCAATTATTTATGTTTTATTATCTGTTAACCAGTTTTCACAATGCAAGTATTTAATTTATTAACTAGAATGGGCTGGGACTAGAGAGCACAGTTATGTAGTGTATCCTAAAATTATAATGATGAACAGTAACTTTATATGCGCTGTACCATAGCAGATATTACAACATTATCATTTTCCTGCCCCACTGGAGTCGGCACAATATTTCATCCTTTCGAACTCTCTCATATATGTTGTGAAAAGATTTAACCGTGGTTTTATGACCGGCCGCCTGCCTGTCGTGAACCCTACTTGGGAATGTTTTCGTTTGTGGTTTATGCTCCATCAGGAGGAAAATACAGCAAATGATGGCCTAAATATAAGTTAATTAATTTATTATGTGAATAATGACTGACGAATATGTATATATTATACTGTAGCACGCTACTTCGTCTGCATGGAGACCATAAAGCAGAAGAATACTGTGCCTGTGATAGGGGTCCATTGCTCACCCTCAATTAGAGATAGTGTGATGATTTATGCAAAATTTTATGAAAATTTTACAATACTTTTAATTATTAGAGTTTATCCGTAACAAACACACAGACAACAAACATAACTTCACGCCTTTTGTTTCCCGAAGGTGTAGGCAGCGGCTGTTAAGCCTCGTCTCGCCGTTATGTTTACGTCCCAAATGGAAGACGTGGCGAACCTATTGCCATACCGGGCACAAAGTTTTTCAGTCATCGATATTTATCACACATAACTTCCGAAAACAATTTCGAAAAGTCATTGGTGTGACCCAGTGTCTAGAATCGAACCCGGACCTCTGGATCAGAAGCCGTATGCTCGACCACTGCGCCACCGAGACACAGACTGGGCACGACACACAGACAAACAGACAAAAATTCTAAAAAACCATAATATTATTGGGCCGGTATCGATTGTATATCATATCCCAAGTATTCTAAAAACAATATTCATTGTACAGTTTCAACTTTCATACAATTTCATCATATGTGTGTATAGATTTATAGAAACTTCAACTCTAGCTGTAACACTGTCCACATTTTGTTAAAAAATTGGCAGTAAAAGATTTAACAGAAAACACAACGAGGTAAAAGTTTTAATTAGAAGTAGTGCTATCATTAATATAAATAAAATACGGGATGAGTATGTAAGAGGAAGCATGGAAGTGGCGCCAATAACTGAGAATATAACAGGAAATCGCCTTGCGTGGTATGGGCATGCAATGAGGAGGGGTGGTACTCATGTCGCGAAAAGAGTGATCAATCTGAATGTGAAAGGCAACAAGAGAAGAGGGAGACCGAAGAAAATATGGATGGATTTAGGAAAATATTATATGATTAGGAAAAGTGTTAGGGTGGAAGAATCGAATGAAGGGAATTGAATGGTGGAAATGAAAACCTTTTGTGCCGACCACAAACGATGGGATAAGGGTAGAAAGATAATGGTATAATTGTTATTAACTTGAATTACTGTCCATGCAATCTCAACCTTAGTGCTAAAATTGTTATTGTTAAAAATTCATTGTTAAGTGGCAACTAGACTAAAGGGTGAAACACTAGTAAAGTTTAATATACTGCTAAAAAGCATACCAATATGAGAGCTGCACGTGCTGCTTTCTTTGCTGCTACAGACACGTGCTGGTTCGGAGCAGGATGGAGCTTGGTAAGAAGTACTCTCACCACATTTACTAGAAACACTGCAATAAAAAGGTACATCAACAATGAAAAAGAGGAATTACATTTCTTGAAAAAAAAAAACCGAAATTCGTTTCTGTTCAGAAATCACTCGTTATGTGTCTGTTTGATGAGTTACAAACACAATTTTATTTCATAAATTCGTTATATTATGAAAATCGACTTTTTCTCGGCATTTAATATAACTCCAAAAAATTCTTTTGATAATTTTATTAAAGTTTTACTATAAAGTCGAAAATTATAAACCGAAATTTTAATCTTCACGCTTTCTTCTTCTGAAAGGTGTGTGCAGCGGCTGTTAAGCGTCGACTCGCCGAATCGTTTTGAATGTTAAGTCCCAAATGGAACAGCTACCAGAATTGCAATTATTTGTTACTGGGCACAAAATTGTCATTCATCAATATTACTCACACCTATTTTGACAAAAGTAATGAATTAATGAAAATCGAAAATGAATAAAAACGGGCCGTTAGTGCAACAGCAAACAGCGCTTTCTATTATCTATATGATTTGACCCACAAAAACTCGTCACGAAAATGTATGAAGATACACACATAGCGATATTCAAATCGGGCGAATTATATTTCACCCTCGCGAATAGGATGACTTCGAAATGAAGTCGTATATTGCCTGAGGCGATGGATGAGGTCGCAGGCGATTGGGGCGCGCGGTTATCTTTCCGAAATCATCTATCCATAAAGCTATTTCCTGGAAGCATATGGAATAACTAGAAGGCGCTGTGTGATTTGTGTCCAAGATATTATTATTATTAATTTAAATTGCACTCAAATTTCAATGTCATTATGCGTAGTTTACGCATTTTCATGTCGTGTTAAACTTATCAATTGATTTGATATAATTATTATTGTCACGCCCCTGATCCCATTATCATTTGCGGTCGAAAACAAAAAAACAGATGGACAAGTTCGCCATACGATCATAATATTTTTGCTGTACAAAAATATTATTATTACAGAGGACAAGCCCTCAAGAGAGTCAAGTGGTGATAAGTGAATATTGCATGTGTGTTGCCAGCCTTTAAGGGAATGGGATGGGAAGGGAGACGAAAGATAGTAAGTTTCCGGATACTTCTCTCTCCTAAAGAAAACGAGACATGAGTCATTCTACGTCAATCTACTTTTTACGATGATTGAGACAAATTACGAGTAATCAGTAGTTAGTTATTATAATTTCTATAGTAATTAAAGGTATCATTGACTTATATTCTTAATATAAATTTTCATATATGTTAAGATGGTTTCGTCATGTTGCAAGAATGGATGAAAACCGACTGACTAAAAGAGTATACGAAGCGAATGTGAGTGGTAGGGTCGGGAGCGGGCGTCCAAGACGGAGCTAACACGACCAAATAAATGGTCTGTTTAAAAAAGGCAAAATGCGTAGCACCCGAAACCGACGTGAATGCATGACGAGATGCATGACTATGGAAAAGGCGAAAGATGTGTGTCAGTATCGTAGCTTGTGGAAAGCCAAAGTCTCTGCCTAGCCCCCATGGAATACAGGCGTGAGCTTATGTATGTATGTATAAATTTTCATAGTCTTAAAACGCACGTCTTAAAACGCTTATAACACATATTCGTAGTGAACTTCTTAAATGCGATTGATTTTTTTTATACCATACTTGACAGACCACGCTATTAAATGGTACTCCGTTTGTATAAATCTTGGTCTCTTGTTCACGTTCAAGTCACTAATGAGTGGACCATCAGGGAGTTTTGTATTACACCAGATATATAAGACAGTGTCCTTGTTCTCTTGATTATATGTTTCAGGCTTCCTAATTTGTTGCCGCGAATCAAAGTGTCCCTCGACAACAAATAAGAGACATGGCGAATTCTGAGTAGTTGGATAAAGTTTTTGTGATTTTTATATATTTATATAAATATAATAATCTTAACAATTTTTATGATACGTGATATATATGTGATATATGTTTTTACATACATATTTCACGCCAAATCTTATGCGGGGTAGGTAGAGGCAGAGAGATTTCTATATATACAATTTTATATTGTACTCGTAAAATTATTATGAAATTGTTTTCATAATATAAAACACAATGTTCCCAAGTGAATGAGATTGTTTATATAACAATTTAAACGTATTTATAATACAAGAGGAAAGTGCTATATTTCTAAAATATTTTTTTTCGTGCAGAATATATAGGGTTTGTATTTTTTTTTGAGAGCATCCATAAAGTCTTCATTTCCTGGGACAGGGAATAAATAAAGTTTTAATTAATGTGATTTTCTAAAGATAAATAAATTCTTATGCTATGACTACTATAGTTTACTATAAATTACATATACATATATGTAGTATATTTATTTTTAAATAACTTTCAAGCTCTTTCAATAGTATAAGTTTATTCAATATCTGCAATCATGAACTGCTTGATATATATATTTTTAATGTTTAGTTTTTCATCACCTTCCTGCCCTGTTCCTATTATCAGGGGCCGGCACAACAGGTTTTTATTTCTCCACTTTACTATATTTCGCATTTTCCAAACAAACACCCTTCTTGATCATGTCGATTTTCATACAATCCATCTATATTTTTCCCGTTCTATTACTTCACTATCTTAATATATATATTTCTTGTGTGCGTGTGTATGTGACTGAACTCCTCCTAAACGACTGGACCGATTTTGATGAAATTTTTTGTGTGTGTTCGTGGAGATTCGAGAATGGTTTAGATTTACAATTTGGTCTACTGGGGTCTACAAGGGTAGCCCACCCCTCAATTTTTTTTTTAATTTTTCGACATATTTCTGTTTCTTATTTTTTTTATAAAACGGGATACAAAAATACATGCAACCCTAAATTTTCAACCCCCTACGATCAACCCCTATTTTTTTTAAATTTTATTTTTCGGCAATACAACGTTTGCTTGGTCAGCTAGTATATTTATAATATACTAATTCATTATTACCACCAATTTTGTAATTTAAGCAATACATGTATGTATTTTTAAAAAATAACCGCATAAGATAGCAAGCACGTTACTCTTAACAAAATATAAATATACTGTAAGCTTACACGATGAAGGGTCGTCTTAGTGTCTCTCTTAAAGTATATTGCGGTTGAAAGCGTCCGCGTGTATTTTTATACAAACTAAATATTTAATATTTATATTGTACAGTTTGCTGCGATAAATACTTAAAACCTTTATATTTGATTTCGTAATAAATAAGTCCGTATGATTTTGAACTGAATATAGAGCGGTCCACCAAAACCTCTTAAATAATAATATAATAAAATAACCCCTCCACTCTTGATACGGACCACTACCTGGTGGTGAGCAGCTTTGCGGGCCTATTTAAGAAGTGGAGGCACTGGCGAGTGCGTACCCATCGAAGAGCTTGAAAAGATAAAGTGTGAGAAATTAGAAGACGAAAGTGTACGGAGTATGTTGTAGACCTAGTCAGCAAAACTCAATGACACGAGTCACGCCTTTTTCTACCCGAAGGTGAAGACAGCGGCTGTTAAGCCTCGTCTCGCCGTTATGTTTACGTCCCAAATGGAATAGGTGGCGAACCTATTGCCATCCCGGGCACAAAGTTGTCAGTCATCGATATTTATTACACGTAACTTGCGAAACTTTCGAAAAGTCATTGGTGTGTGCCAGGATTTGAACCCACTACTTCTTGAATCAGAAGCGGGGTGCTAGCCACTGCGCCACCGAGACACTATTAAACTAGTAGTAGTAGTAATAAGTAATAGTAGTAGTAACTAGTAGTGGAGTAGTATTAAACTCTTAAACAATAATCATAGTCCATAAAGCCACAGAGACGCGTCGATTCGTCGATCGTGACTGAAACAGGTTTGTACTTCTACACTTTAATATATCACTCTAACAAAAATAAATACAAACTCGCGGTGTTCAATAATTATTTTAAATAAAAATCAATAATAGTGTAGTTTAAATTTAGGATTAATGCATAAAAACTCTATAAAAACACAAAACTACAAAGTGAAGTGCGTCAATGGCGTCTGATAATTTGGCCAAGGACAGTATATGAATGCAAATATTATAGGTAAATTTGATTTTCTTCTGCAACTTTTCAATAGAAATTTAGAAATATACAAAAGAAGCTGGAGAATATGATTCACTCTGACAAAAAAACGAGAGTGAAGGCAATATCCCTAAGGGACTTTGAAAAATTTTCTTCTTTAAAAATCAGGGAACATTTCGCTTCTTTGCAGTTTTTATACAGTTGTAAGTTGTTACATAAATATTGTTATATTGTTTATATTATAGATACAAATAAAAATATTATACTAAATGTGTAAGTAAGTAGGTAGTAAATAGTCTCGCTAGGCCAGTGGTCGAGCACTCCGCTGCTGAATCCAGAGGTCGCAGGTTCGAATCCTGGCTTATACTAATGACCTTTCCAAAATAATTTCGTAAGTAATGTGTGAGAAATATTGATGACTAAAAAATTTTTGCCCGGTTTGGCAATAGGTATGCCACCTATTCCATTTGGGACGTAAACATAAGAACCTTGTTTTGTTATTTACGTCCCAATCGGAATAGGTTCGACGACTGGCGAACCTATTTTCATACCGGCCACAAGGTTTTTTACTCATCGATATCTATCACACAACTTTCAAAAACAATTTCGAAAACACATTGGTGTGAGTGAGCCAGGATTCGAACCGGCGACCTCTTGATACAGAAGCGGGGTGCTCGACCACTGGATCGCCGAGTCTTTAACATAACAAAAATGAGTTGAAATACAAAAGCGCCGACATACTGACACTCAGAAAAAATAACGATGTTACAAATACCCCCCTCTCTCTCTTACACAATCGAATCAAGAGCAGGTTCCTTCGTAAATAATAAATTAATTAACGTTATATAATTTTATTTACTCACCAAATGAAGCGAGCAAGGAAATGCCCACTGGAATGATGATGATCCAAAACGTATCACTGTGCTCCATCCAACATCTATAATAGTTGAAAATATGTTAGTGATTATGGAGTATTTAAGTACATATGATACAGCCACGGATAAGGAAGGTTGGAATTGAGTTGGGGAGGTGATAGAGAAAAGGGGGTGAACGCAGCATGAGCCACTTCACATGCTAAGAGGCTGTGGTATTTCATCAGTCTAGTCCATTTATGTTCATTATAATATTTGTACATTCTATGCTCATTATAAATATTGGCACTATCATGGGGATCGAACCCGCGGGTCTCCTGATGGTAAGCGACTAGCGCCACCCAAGGACCACTGATACACAGATAGTGTTAAATTGGCGTTGCCGGCCTTTAGAAAAGGATAGGCAAAGAAACTCAGAAGTAGGATAGAAAAGGGGTGAGGGGAAGGTTGCGGACCAATGGATACTTCTCTCACATAAGAAAACGTGACCTGAGCCTCTTTGACGTAAAGTGGCTCATGTCACGTCAACTGCATGACGATATAAAAAGAAAAGTCTCACCTTTCCGTCGCCTTCGGTGTATAATATCTGACAGTGGCATATATTATGGTGACCAGCAATGATACACCCCATCCGAGAGCTATGAACCATCTCATAGCCACTTCGTCCTTCACGAACACCTGGGCCACATTACAAATAAGCATCAAGAATTTCCTAACACTCGTAAATAACGATAAACAATGGATTGCTATGATTTATATATATATAACACACATCATATTTACCTCAGTTTATTTTGGTCCGTATTTATTTATATACGTCCTATATTTCGATCGGAAATTGTATTATAGAAAAGTTTTTTTGGTTAACTAACTACATACTAACAAATGTAGACTGCGATAGGTCGATTATAAATTGTTTAGTATCGACAGTTGATTTTGTCATTATTAATTATTTATTTACTTACTAGCTGACCCAGCGAACTTCGTTTCGCCTCAATTAGAATTAATAATAACAAACTTTCATCCCCTATTTGATCCCCTCACAGGTCGAAATTGCAAAAACGCTAGATCTAATGTTTAATTATTTCTTATCAAGTGCTTAAATATAAAGTTTCATGGTTTTATCTTTTAAAATTAAGAAAACCCATACAAACTTTTAACCTCTTTATCCCTTTTTTCGCAACAAAAGGTAGCCTATGTCCTTTCTCAGGGTCGAAAGATTGTCTGTGCCAAATTTCATCAAAATCGGTTGAGAGGTTTAAGCGGGAAAGCGTAACAGACAGACAGAGTTACTTTCGCATTTATATTATTAAGAAGGGATTGGTTTTTAATGTGAATCGTTTGTCCCACAAAAATTATCCTTCCTAACTTTTTTGGCAAGCTGTTCATTATTTAAGGAATACGTTTACTTAATTAATGTCCCATCCTCCATACATTCAGTCATATGGTATGACATCTTTACCCTCAGGCAACGCCCGCGTGTTATACGTCGATTGCGTCAAGAATTAAAACATTAATATGTGGGATTTCTAATGAGTAATCATTTAATTCTTGACCATTTCCCCACAACCCTCTCTAGTTGTCCAGATTAGCAAATAAACGTGTTACAGAAACTAGACAATGGATATCAATACATATTATATATTTTTACCAATAAATAAATAAGTATAAAATAAAAATACACAATATAAATAAATAATACAATATAAAATCTACCTATAACAGTATTTTGTTATAAATATAACCCGGAATACATGTTGGGATCGCAAAAAAAGTTATGGATTTCATAATAAAACAAAGAATCACAAACTCGTATACCCAAGGGGTTATATTGCGCCAGTGTTTGTGGTGTCCAATACGAGCACTGGCCTGTACGTGACTAAACACACGCGAGCCTTTAAAATTTAGTTTCTATTAGCAACTATACATAATATTATATTGAATCGTTAAAAATACTATCTATATTCATTTTCCAAATAGACATACAAAAAAGGATAAATTTCTTCTGTATGAACTCTGTATATCATTTTATAATGGGAAAAGGGAATCGCAGCAGAGGGAAGTAGTTTCCCAAACATGTAACGAATAATTATATAAAAAAAGAAATCTAAAATTCTCACCACCACAAGAGCTACGTGCAGATGAAGACCTTCACAGAACATCCAAAAGTAACTGGTCACCATGAAGTAGTTGGTGATGATGTGCAGCAATTGACACCATTCCTGTATTAAAACGGCTTGTCAAGTCGATTTGGAATAAGTAATATGTAGTTAAATAAAATAGAATAGCGTAAAAACACGGACCATTATTCGGGTTCGTGGAAAAAATTAAACTACCTATTACTAATCTACCAAAGTTGTTAGTATGAATGTATGAGTGCTTTGTAGGAGTTATAAAAGGGTTAGTAAGTTAAAAAAACCAAATTAAAAATGCCAACAAGAGTGGCTTTTAGGTGGTCTCCGCTTTTAAATCAAGAAGTTACTGGCTAAAATCCTAGATCACATAAATGACTTTTCAGATGTTATATGTAATAAATTAAGACTGACAAATATAATAATATGTGTCAGATTTATGGCCCTCATTGATGGAGATGAGGGAAATGCGCAAAATCTGCGGAGTGACTCTCATTGACGGCGTCGAAAACCAGATTGTTAGGGAAGTAGTTCTATTGAGAGAGAGAGGGAGTGTCGGTATAAAAGTAAGATATGTTCGATAGTATGGACATGTAGACAGAATGAATGATGCAAGATTGACTATGCAAATATAAGATGCAAAAGCGGATGGATATAGGAGTCGAGAATGGCCACGACACACCTTCCATAGCCAGGTAAAACCAGTTTTGGAGGAAGGTGATGTCAAATGATAAGCCTTAAAATCGACGCGCGTGTATTAAAAAAGTCATGAAACTCAAAGTTACGAACTAGGCGTGTAAGAATCGAGCTGGTAAGGTTCTATTCTCTCCGCCGACGCTGCAAGGGATTTGGCGTGAAGTTATGTATGTGTATGTATGTAGTGTAATGGCAATAGATTTCTACACCTATTGCACTATATAACATAAATATAAAATTTTGAGTAGAAAAATAAGAAGTTCCAAAACCAAAAGAGTAATTCTATCAACCGCCAAGCAACCAACTCTAAAAGTGGCCATTACCGAGCGGATCTGTGAAGTAGGTGGGTAGTTAGGTACCAGAACTGAAATATAAAACTTACCAAAAACTAGGTTGGATTACCTTGTTTTCTTGCACCACACTGGCTTTGTTGACGACAGTCCGATACCAGGCAATCCAAAGTATGTTGTTCAGAGCGAACGATGTGAATAGATGCATGTGGATTTTGATACGAGTGCACTGAAGTGACCTATTGAACAACACAACAATACCATCTCCTAAAGATTATATTCTTTTAGTTTTAGAAATAACAGTCCACAGTTTCGTTCTGATTATTTCAGCAATATTATACAGATTGTAAAAGCACCTAATATAGGTAACATTTTTATACTTAACAGACTTTAGCAAAATTTTTATGATATAAATGTCACGTTATGTTATTTGGCGATATGTCTAAACCACACCTGAAGCTATTAGGCCTGTAAATAGGCATAGTATGGCATACTTAGGTACTGAAGTGAACCTTCCAACAATTAGGTGTGTGATAAACGCACAAGGCTTGACAACTATCGCGATCTTCGATTGTTAGTAAACATTTCGAAGAACTGGATTAGCCAAACGAAGCTGTCTGCATGATGTTTGAACAGGGCAGAAGCATTGTGCTATATTTACAGACCTATAAGTACATAGACCATAAAGACATGTCTCACGTCGTTGTAAGATCGTTCTATAAAGTTATACCTTTGAAGAATTATCTACACTACACTATTTAAAAAACAAACACTTTCAAGGACCGTCCTGCCGCTTTCAATTATCAATATTGCGATTTGCGATATAAAAACAGAAATAAGGAGATCCGCTGGGCATTCAACATCGCTTGATGAGACGATAACCGATGTGGGCGAAAGGTTCTTGAGTTCTAGCGACCACCAGCTGGTCAACGTGGAGTGAGACATCCCCCCACTAAGTGGACCGACGATCTAGTCAAGATCGCCGAGTGCCACTGGATGCGGAAGGCACAGTTCCGTGGGTTGTGGCGTTCAATGGGAGAGGCCTACGTCTAACAGTGTACATCAATAGTCTGATATAATGATGAATGACATTCTGGTTGAATTATCCATGGGTAAATTTAAGAATTATATTAAAAGTATTTCAAAGGGCATACTATTGTATCGCCAATTATATAAAGGATAAAAAAGTTTGAAATGGAACTGCTCCTTTTGTGTTATGTTGATTGTAATTATTACCATTTGTTAAATTGGAAATTGAAAAGAGTAGGCCTTGAGTTTCTTGCCAGTTCTTCTCAAGAAGCCTTGACGCCGTAACTGGCACTTAGATCCGCTTTCACATTCAAGACAGTGTGATAAAAGGGAATGTAAGCTCTGCGAATTAAAATAGACTATATAAAACTACTAGCTAAAGCTAGTAGTTTTATATAGTCTAAGGATATTTTGAATTTTTTTCTTTGTATTTTTTTTTTTTTTTTTTTTTTATGGGATAAGGGGCAAACGAGCTTGCGGGTCACCTGATGGAAAGCAATCACCGCCGCCCATGGCGTCTGCAATACCAGGGGCATCACATCAGCGTTGCCGCCCTTTCAGATGGGAATAGGCTCGTTTCTTGAAGGTTCCTAGGTCGTAGCGGTCCGGAAATACCGTCGCCGGCAACTGGTTCCATGAAGGAACAGTGCGTGGCAAGAAGTGCCTGTTAAAACGCACTGTTGTCGACCGCCAACCATTCAGCCAATGCGGGTGGTAGCGTTGGCGCGTCGAACGGTGGCGGAAATCAGCTGGCGGTATTAATCCGAACAATTCCTCAGAGCACTCCCCGTGGTATATGCGGTAGAGGATACATAGAGATGCCACCTCTCTCCGCAACGCCAGAGGATCAAGCCGATCAGTAAGAGCTTGGTTGTCGACAAGCCTAACCGCGCGTCGTTGGATGCGGTCAAATGGAGTAAGCTGGTACTGGGGTGCCCCCGCCCAAAGATGTGAACAGTATTCCACGTGAGGACGGACCTGCGCCTTGTAAAGTTGCAGGCGATGACCTGACGTGAAATACTGTCCCGCTCTATTGAGCACACCAAGCTTTTTGGAAGCCAATTTGGCCTTGCCCTCCAGATGACCGCGGAACTGGACGTCACTCGACAAGTCGACACCAAGAATTCCGATAGCGGCTGAGGCGGGTAAGGGAGTGCTCTCAAAACAGGGAGCTACGACAAAGGGTGTCTTTTTAGCGGTAAACGCGCAAACCTGTGTCTTCTTAGGGTTGAATTGGACTAAGTTTAGTCGGCCCCATTCCGAAACCTGACTAAGCAGAGTTTCGATTTCAGACACAAGTTTATTCCGGTGCTCGTCGACGTTTTCCCGAGAAATACGCGGGTGGCCGGTATATAAGGCATCCCCGGTACTGTCATCTGCATAACAATGAAGATTGCTGCTAAGCAGCATATCATTGATATGCAGAAGAAACAGCGTAGGGGATAGCACACAGCCCTGGGGGACTCCAGCATTCACAGGTTTTAAGTCGGAGCATGACCCGTCGACAACAACTTTAATGCTCCGAGCCGTGAGAAAGCTGGAAACCCAATCGCATAATTTCTCGGGAAGCCCATAACATGGAAGCTTCGAAAGAAGTGCTTTGTGCCAAACCCGATCAAAGGCCTTCGCTACGTCCAAACTAACGGCCAGCGCCTCTCCTTTACTCTCAACCGCTTCCGCCCACCGATGGGTTAAGTACGCTAAAAGATCACCAGCTGAGCGACCTTGACGGAATCCGTACTGACGGTCACTTATCAACTGGTGCTCTTCTAGATACTTAAGGAGCTGGCGGTTGATGAGTGTTTCCATTATTTTGGAGAATAGGGAGGTGATGGCGATAGGTCTGTAGTTGGACGGATCTGAGCGGTCACCTTTTTTAGGGATCGGATGGACTAAAGCAACCTTCCATGATGCTGGCACAGCGCCGAGAGAGTAGGAGTACCGGAAAAGACGCGTTAGAACCGGTGCCAACTCTGGAGCACACGTCTTCAGCACAATTGCTGGGATTCCGTCAGGCCCACTCGACTTGTGGACATCCAGGGATAGAAGTATGCGTCGCACAGTACTTTGCCGGAAACGAACCTCCGGCATGGCGTGACCGCAATGTGGAATAGTCGGTGCGATGTTACCCATATCGTCCAAAGTCGAGTTGGACGCAAAAAGAGTGCCAAGAAGGTCGGCTTTCTCTTTTGCGTCGTGGGCTAGTGACTGGTCCTCCCGGTGCAACGGTGGAAGAGACGGCTTACAAAAATTCCCAAGAACAGCCTTGGCGAGCGACCAGAACGCACGGGTTCCCGAGGGAAGGCGAACTAGTTTCTCGCCAATTTTGCCTATGTACTGAGACTTTGCTACGGCTATAACTCTTTTGAAGGACCTGGAGGCAAGGTTGTACTTCTTCTTAAGAGGGCCGGTGTCAGAGTCCTGGGACGCCACTGCTTTTGCCCAGGCTTGATAACACTCATGCTTAAAACGTAATGCCGTTTTGCATGAGCGATCAAACCAGGGCTGGGATCTGCCGCCGATTGGCACCATTGAGGATGGAACAAAGAGCTCCATTCCCTGCAGTACCACGTCAGCAACAGAGTCGGCAACGACGTCAGGATCATCCGGCGAGAAGCAAACTTGCCCCCATGGGTAAGATGCGAAGAAATTTCGCATCCCATCCCAGTCCGCTGACCTATAGTGCCACACACGGCGGCGACTCGCAATGTGCGGTCGAAGTGGGCACGTGAGTGGCACCGTACTCCTTATCAGACAGTGGTCCGAAGAACCCAAAGGGGCGTCTACAGAAACCACATATCTGTCCGGATGGGAGGTCAGCAGAAGATCCAACAGGGAAGGTATATGATTATCAACATCTGGGATTCGCGTGGGTGCGGTAACCAGTTGTGTTAGATCATATGCTAGAGCAAAGTCATGAACAGATCTACCCGCGTGGTCGGTGGTGCGAGATCCAAGCCAATCGACGTGGTGGGCATTGAAATCGCCCAGAATAACGATTTCCGCGGATGGGACCTGTTGAAGTACGGAATCTGCAGCCGTTTGAACGTGGTCCATGAGTCGGTCTGTTTCGGTATTACCGCTATGGGACCTATAAAGACATGCGTAGATGCGGGGGTGGTCGTCGCTATCAACACGCAGCCAGAGGGTCGATAGGTCCCTTCCTTCAAGGCTGCCGAGGCGTCGAGCACAGATATCCTCCCGGACAAACACACACACTCCGGCCCGCGGTACAAAGCTGTATTCCAGTTTGTATCCGGGGTATAGGAGATATGAGGTGTCTGCCGGAGAAGATATCTGTGTCTCTGTAAGGAATAGCAAAGCAGGCTTTGCCGTTTCCAGGTGGTGGTGAATGGCAAGCAGATTTGAGTGGATGCCCCTGATATTGCAAAAGTCCACGTTTAGCGTGGCAGGGGGAGTCGCAATGCCCTTACGTTTGCCCCGGACAGTTTTTAGTGACGAGCGAGATTTTGCCCTCCCCAGACTACGAGGGGCAGCTTGAGCGTCCACGCCTTGGTGAATACCAAACCGTGGACGCTCAAGGGGGGATTCTCCAGTGCTGTGGCAGCTGGTACCCCCCTGGGGTAAATGATCTTTTAATGTCGCTGCCATTAAGGGGAGGGTGAAGGGGATGGGCCTCCGGATACCTCTCTCACCGAACGAAACGCGGCACAAGCCACTTCACGTCGAAATTCTGAGAGGCCGTGGTATTTCACCGGTCGAGCCGGCCCATTCATGCAGCGAACTGCTTGGCTCTACCACTGTGGTATTTTGCTGAGATTTTATCTAATCTGTGTAAATGTCTTTTCCAGCAGCCTTTCTGAGGTCGTCTGACCATCGAGCTGGTGGGCGTCCTACGCTTGGACAGGCCTTGGGAGAGGCCAATGTTCAGTGGTTGACTGCAATAGGTTGATGATATGTAAATGTAGGTCTTCAACAGTCTGGTTTCACAATGCAAAGTCCACTGTACTGAATATTATTTCAAATTTAAAATCTAATAAGATCGAAATATTACTTTCTGAAACGCTACAAGTGTTTTGTTTTGATATTTATATATACTTAATTATGTAGTCTGTAGTTAGATCTCAGTAGTCCAGTGGCCGAGCACCCCGCTTCTGGATTACAGCAATGACTTTTAGAAATTATTTTCGAAAGCTTTAAGTGATAAATATCAACGATAGAAAACATTGTGCCCGATATGGAAATACGATCGCCACCTACCATTTAGGCAGAACCTGAACATATTGAATCGAGGTTTAACAGCCACTGCCACCTTCGGGTTGAAAAAGGCGTGAAGTTATGTTATGTTATATTGAATATGTATTTAAGGTGATGTTAGGAGCCTCAAAAACCGACGCGCGTGCATGAAAAGAGTTATGAAAGTCAACGAAGCGAGTGAGGCCTGTATGAATCGTGCCTTATGGCGCTCTCTTCTCTCTGCCTACCCCGCAAGGGATTTGGCGTGAAGTTATGTAAGTATGTATGTATGTAAATATGTATGTTAGTAAACTTACCTGAAATATATAAATATCATTAATGAGAGTAATAAAGCAGCCACTGATACAGAGTACCCTATCATATATATACTATTAATTGTCGTCCGGAACTGAAACAAAACATTATTAAATTATTATATTACATAATTATGAGGAATTTGTTTCCGTATCTCTGCCTACCTCACAAAGGACTTGGCGTGTATGGCACACAGATCATTCTCCCTAAGAAATGAAGAACTTATTATGTATGTCACATGTATGGTTATAAATAAATGCGTTAGCTGGCAAACGGAAGTGGACGGAAATGATGAAAATTGCCTTTTCCCGTAGATAAATAGCTTAAAAACTAACATAGCGTTGCCGCGCACAATGACAAGGATATATTGGAGAATGTTTTCATTTTATATTGGCATTCTTATTGACTTCCGGTTGGTGGGAGGATGCTAATATTTTACCGAATTTACATTCTATGGGTAATGATAACTGACACTAAAACTATTTAAAAAAACTTGAGAGGTGTCAAGGGACACCCGGATGGAACGAAGTTCCTTTCGATTAATTAGTGAAGGAATTGTAATAAAATTTAAGGCCTAAAAAAAGATATTTAAAATATGAAAACATGGAAAAAAAACTTCAAAACGAGTTCAGATACAGGGATTCGAACCCGAGCCTCCTGTATGAGAGCAAGGTATCACAGCCTCTACCATTTGGGTAGTTATACATTTTTCTAAATAAGCCGATACTTGAAAGTGTCGTTTGGCATGGAAAAAGTGTCGTGACAATTTTTTCCGTCTAGCCCCCTTTCACAACGCGCGATAAGGAACTTCGTTCCAATAAAATCTCTCTCGGTAGTCCAGTTAAGTCTCGGTTGTCCTAGTGGTCGAGTACCCCGCTTATGAATCAAGAACTCGTGGTTTCGAATCCGTGGCTCATACCAATGAATTTTTGAAATTCTTTTCGGAAGTTATTTGTTATAAATATAGATGACTGACAACTTTGTGACTGGTGTACTTCAATAGGTTCGCCACCTATTCCATTTGGGACTTAAACATAACGGCGAGTCTAAGCTTAACAGCAGCCACTGCTTACACCTTCAGGTAGAAAAAGGGGTGAAGTTATGTTATTTTAACAATATGTATTTCTATCCGACTATGCAAGAGCAAGCGTTTTTCTTGTTTAGTTTTTCTTTATACATATATATTTGTTTGCCAGATATGTTTTGTAGCCTAAATATCGGAATAGCTTATTTGATACGATGTCGTAAGATTTACTGAAGTAAAAAGAATGGTTCTGAACTAGAAAAATCAATGTTTTCTTTATCTAAATGTGACAATGGTTTCTAGTTTCGCAAAACTGTTATTGTAGTAAGAAAGTTTTTGAAAAACGTATATCTCCCGAATTGTTCACACCATTGATTTTGCAGCGTTAACTTTCTAGTACGCAACCATTCTTTTTACGTTTCGTTATTTCATTATATGCGTCACTCTGTTTCGGTTCATAAACGGGCCTGCCATTCGACGGAAACTGGCTCATGCTGCATTCCGTTAGGTTAGAGAGGTATCCAAAACCCCCTACCCCCCATTTTCTATCCCTCTCCTTGCATCTTAATAGCCAGCAACGTAACTGTGAACCTTTCGCTATAACAGATATCCGTGGGCACCGCTATTCACTTATCACCAGGGGATCCGTTGGTCGTTTGCTCCAGTCCCAATATAATAAACCAACTACTCGTATTACGTAACGTAGTATAAAGCAAAGTCACTTTCCGCTGTCTGTCCCCTTATATGCTTCGATATTTGAAACTACGCAACGGATTTCGATGCGATTTTTTTTAATAGATCGAGGGTGTCAACGGCTTGGTTTGCATGTATAATTCATGTATACTGTAATAAAGAATGAGTGATAATTTTCGAAATTTAGCACTTCTGTTACTCATTTATTACTTTTGATGCGGAACAGTTAAGGAACCGGGTCAGCTAGTATTAGACTAAAAATATGATATAATGAATAAATCTTAACGACATTATATCAAGCCAGGATACATCTGAGCTACTTCCACGACACACACGTTTTTGTAAAAAATCATTAATATCTCTCAAAATAATTGCGAAAAATAGTTATAAACAGTACCACCCATCCAACCACTGGAGCATTCGTCTGTTTATTTAATCAAGATATGTAAAACTGTTACTGTGTTTACTACAACATATAAATTTTGGAATATTTGAAACAACATACATATATATACATATATAAAAATATATATTTGTTATATTATTTGTAACTTGCTGATGGTGATAGACGAGTGGCTGTAAGCTTTCACCAAATACCATCGTTGTATTGGCAGCATTGTTTATTGTTACCGACACACTGCTTACACCATCACTTTGATTAACGACCAACATATATCAGCGGTAGGCAGAGATCTATTTTTAACCAATATGTGTCTCTTAAAACGTTTTGTAAAACTACATACTAGATTGTATTCTAGCGTTGTTATAACTTTGACACGTTTGAAAATTGCAGAATTCATTCAATTTGATTCAGAAGTAATATAGCGACACCGGGCTCACACCAATGATTTCTCGAAATTCGACTAAATCTGCGGAGTGACTCTCGCTGACCGCGTAGAAAACAAGGTTGTAAGGAAGGAAGTTGGTTTGAAAGAGAGTGTCGGTGTAAAAGTAAGAAAGGGCATGCTCCGATGGTTCGGACATGTAGAAAGAACGGTTGACGCAAGACTGACTAAGCAGATATACAATGCAAAAGCGGACGGATGTAGGAGTCGAGGACGGCCAAGACACACATTCCAAGACCAAATAGAACGTGTTCTGGAGGAAGGTGATGTTAAGAGCCTCAAAAACCGACGCGCGTGCATGAAAAGAGTTATGAAATTCAACGAAGCGAGTGAGGTGTGTAAGAATCGTGCCCTATGGCGCTCTGTTCTCTCTGCCTACCCCGCAAGGGATTTGGCGTGAAGTTATGTATGTATGTGTGTGTGTATGTATTTACGTAAACATCGATGACTGACATTCGGCTAGTCGAAGCTTAACAGCCGTTGCCTACACCTTCGGGTAGAAAAAGGCGTGCAGGTATGTTATGTTAAGCAGTATTACGAGTAAACTTATCAGATTAAAGAATTTATTCTGAGATGAATAAATACGGATTACATATTTTTTATTTATTTCTAAAAAAATAAATATCCACGCAAGTAGTTGTTGCTTAACTTATAATTAGAGAACGCTGTGAATATATATCTCTAAGAATATTATAATAATTTCATGGAAAATATTTATAATACTCACATCTAAGTCTGCAACGTCCACGCAGGTGGTATAGTTCGTCCATGGTTTGTTGTTGTTTGGATTTATGTACCATGTACCATTCTCTGTGCATCTATAAAAAAATTTAAAAAAATTGTAAAATCTAAATTTTTTCATTAATACTCAGGCAGGAAAATCACAAAATATTTGTAAACTAAAAGTGCAGCTTAATGAGAAATTAATGGTATTGGCATATAGTGATATACAATTTCGTGATTGAGGTTATGATTAATAATTGTAATGATACATACATACATAACTTCACGCCAAATCCCTTGCGGGGTAGGCAGAGAGAACGGAGCGCCACAAGGCACGATTCTTACTAGGTAAATACTGTACAATAGGCGGCCTTATCACTGACAGCGATTTCTTCCAGGCAACCGTGGGATAGAAATGTTTGAAGAGAGAGGCAGCTGTTAGTGCAAACAAAATATATTTAGCAATAGGTACTTTCTATTCCGTAAGGTCAAAGATGATTATTACCGCTAGGCAAGCAGTCATTAATACGTGATTGAATGGTCAGCATTCACATAAATAGCTCAGCTGTTCAATAAAAAACTGGTACATATAATGAGGTTTCCACACAAACGACACGGCATTATGTAGGCAGTAGACCAGGAGCCTATTATGACCTCTTAATTCCAGGCAGCTTACGCGCTGCCTCGCGAATTCCTATTTCCAACGACTAATTTCAACTAGTCTAGACTATCCATGACTGACTAAATGGAATTAGCAGTTGATAAATCGAATTTGACAGTGACTACTCGTCACCGACTAGCTGATATTAGTCGTTGAAAATACGAATTTGCAAGGCAGCGCGTTGGCTGGCTGGAATTATGAGATCATAATACGCCAGCAGAGATTAATATTAACTTAAATTTGAGAAAATTACTCTTCAAACACCTTCAGTGCATCCTTTTCTACTCGAAGGTGTGGGCAACGGCAGTTAAACCTCGACTGGCCAAATGATGTCGCTGACGGAACCTATTGTCATACACCGGACACAATGTAGTCATCGATATTTATCATTCGTAACTTCCGAAAATTGATTGATGTGAGCCCGATTCCAGTCCGATGACTGCTTTATTTGGAAGAGGGATTCTTGAACTCCGCGCGCCGTATCGCAAATAAATAATTTTTAGGGTAATTTTGACCACATATCTAACAAAGTCGGTATTTTATTAGTTATTTTGATTACTATAATTCCTTTGAATGCACTTCTATGTTCTGAAGAGTTGAAGCACTCATTCTGCTAATAAATAAAGCAAAAATGTTACGAACTTTTCTAGTAACGACTATTTCTGAGCTCCATCTTCATGTGGAGATAAGTTACCTCTAGACGGACAATACGTGGGCCGTGCACCATTCAACGACATGTGGTAACTTAAGTATGGGACGACATCCTTTTGTAAGTGAGGTCAAGTAAACAGCAGTCTCTGTATAAATCTTCCATATGAGTTTATTTTTAGAAATATACTAGGGCCGAGAATGTGGGTCCATTTTGAACGGCACAAATTTCTAGTCTGGTATTAAGGCAATGCTATGTTTTCAGTGGCGATGTTAATATTATTGTTATTAATTTAGTAATTTTAATTGGTTTGCATAGAGTATTAGGCACATAAGTTTCTTGCCCGACTCTTCTCATGATAGGTCTTGCGTCCGTGTTTTCTTGTTCCACGGATGCAATTTCCTCAAGCACTCGTGTTTAAGTATTTTATTTTGAATAACAAGTTAAATCTTTATGCTTGTTGACTATTTTTATGTGTCTGTGATGACCTATAAAAATAAAGCCTCTTGACTTTGATATAGTTATGCCTTATGTATGGAAATAAGTTCCACCTCTCTGACCTATGCAATAAAAAAGTATAAGATGTTTAAAAAATAAAAGTAGCCCAAGTTACTCCTTAGTACATCAGCTACCAGCCAATAAAAGTCGTCTAAATCGGTCTAGCCGTTTCAGAGATTCCTCAGAAGAAACACACAGACAGCCAGATAGACAGTCAGACAGAAAAATAAAAACTTGTGTGGTTTTATGAAACCACCGTAAAAGTGAAACTTTTTTTCACATTATAGACATTTAACTAAAAATTTTCGAAAATCGAATGTAAGTCACTGTTCACGTATTTTAGTTACCATAAAATATTGGTTACGATTTTAATTTAGTTGCCATCTTGTATTTGTTAATAGGGTTTAATAAATGTTTTTTATTTTACGTGGTCACGACAATAATTCCTAGATGGCGCTACTAGGTTGCTACTATTGATGATTCTGCCGTAATATCGTATTATATCGATAGATGTCGCCCGAATCGACAAGTATTCCAGCTACGGCACTAGGGTTAACGCGACACCTATTAAACGTTAACAACATTACAACAAAGGATCTTTACAAAACAAAACGATATTTTTTCCTCCAGTAAATATGATATTTTGATTTATTATGAAAATGTGACAAATACATATATAAAGAGCACTATCTTATCGCTAATAAATTGACGAACATAACTGTGTCACATATATGTAGTTCACTTTTTTTGAATTGGAAACTTAAAAGCCTCTGTCGTTTACAATACATACGAATTTATTATATTCCCTTTTATCGTGTCATTTGTTATATTAATAATATTTTTTTTTTCTCCGCCTGCAATACGTACGTACGTATATGTATGTATGTAAAAAACAAACAAACCCGATCCTAGAAAATGTGTCGAAATTGGTAAAGAGGACGGTAATTAGACAATCATTCATACGGGCCTCGTGGTGCATCGGTAAACCGCACTACCGATAACACGAGGTCGGGGCGGGTTCGATCCCACCCGAGTGCAAACAAACAAATATATTTATTGTGTTGTTTGTACATGTAAATAAACGATAATAGACGTGAAAGGCGCTCTGACGAGCGCCTTTCACTTTATCCCTACTCCGCGGCCGACCGTCACGCGACATGCAACACGCAGACGAAAAAGTTTGAGACGATGTAATAAAAGTTTCACTTTAAAAATATAATTAAAGTTAGTTTGGTGTATGTACCCTATATATATTCATATGCACGTAATATAAAGCGATAATTTCAATATTACAAATAGACACTCCAATTTTACAATTTAATAAATTTAACCGAATAAAAGACGCTCCGTTAAACAAACTACCGTTATTCAATATATCATAACTTCTCCGCAACAACTGGCTGTAAGCCGGAAGGTTTCCTGCGGTTTTGTGGATCTGGAAAAAGCGTTTGACAGGGTGCTACGAAAGGATCTGTGTGACATACTCCCGGGCTACGGGGCTACGGGCGCACTGCTGCGCGCTGTGGCAGTCCTCTTATGAGGGTTGCACAGCGTGTGTGCGTGTTGACTGCGGCTTGTCGCCCTGGTTTGACGTCATTATCGGCGTCAGACAGGGTTGCATGCTGTCCGCTCGGCTGTTCATTCTGTACCTGGACAGTTGTCTCCAGAGAGTGAGATCGACGACTAGTTGTGAGCTGCCTGCTTTACGCAGATCACGCCGTGCTTCTAGCCGTCTGACCTGCAAACACTAGTCACTATCATGAAAGATGATTGTTTGATGAAAGGCTTATAATTGAATGTGATCAAAACGACAGTTATGGTGTTTAAAAGGGAGGAATCCAGAACGGATGCAAGGATAACGGTTGACGATGTAGTTCTGGAACAGGTGAATGAAATTGTATATCTCGGATGCTCTTTTAGCAGGGATGGAAGGTACACCGCAGATGGAGAAAGAAGAGTGGCGTAAGGAAATAGAGTAAACGGAGAGTTGGGCAGATTCCTGGCCGCAAAAAATATTAGCAGAAAAGCCCAGCCAACAATCCACAATGCAATACTGATCCCAACGCTTGGTTATGGCAGAGCGTGCATGAAAGTACGCGGTCGAAATGAGGGCATTGCGCAAAATCTGTGGTGTGTGTGTGAGTGACCCTCGCTGATCGCGTGGATAACAAGGTTATAAGCAAGGAAGTCGGATTAAAAGAGATTGTCGGTGTAAAAGTAAGAAAGGGCATGCTCCGATGGTTCGGACATGTAGAAAGGATGGATGATGCAACAATTTTGGAAAATACCTTCGTTTATATAGATTCCACGATTCCTTTATTATGAAAAAGATATTTTAGTTGTTAATTATGAACTGATACAACTTTTCACTTATTTTTTTGGCGGTATTTGACCATAAATAAAGAAAAAAAAAACAACCACTCTATGTTCTCTATTTAAAATTTGAGATATTTTTGTGTTGACTTCCGTTCGAGAGTAAATCTTGTGATGCAGAGAGGTATGTTCATAGGAAACTATTACGGTATCTGACAGTTATGACGTCGTAATGACGACATGATAAATTTGACACACCGGTAATCTATATGATAGATATTGACATTATTACCCGTAAGTTTAAGCCACTAGCAATAGGTAGGCTAAATAACAAAACACTTATGAATTACCTACTTAACTAACCTGGGGAACATCGTGTCGTCATAAAATGTTTTATTTTACAGTAAAGAGATCAATGCTCCGCTCCTATTGTTCGCAGCGTGATATTATAAAGCCAAAACTATTGTGATATTATAAAGATAAAACTATTCCGTTCTCATGCAAAACATCAATAAAGAATCAGGAAACTATTTTTACAACAAAAATATTCTTAAAAATATTACACAGTTGTCATATCTTAACTGCGCCATTTGGTGAATTTAAAATTATTTTCACAATCTCCAGTCAGATGTCATGCTTACGCGTAATATTACGTAGTTGTGTTTCAGAGACCATTGTAGTTGTATGAAAAGTTTATTAGTTAGTACTATTACATAGAATTTTTCACAGAAGTTATGCTGACAGATGTGTAAGAAGTTTTAATTGTAAATAAAACGATGCGTTGGTAGGTATTGTTTGTAAGAGACAGTAAAGTTTTTATGGCAACAAAATCATAACAGTTCTATTTTAACTAAGCAATTCTAACATATTGTTAGTTATAATTGTTTTAACAACCGTTAATTGTGTTTATTGATTTCTTAAAGGCGATTAATTAAAATTTTATTATATATAAATGTCTAGAGGAACGAGACGCTTATGTCGTTTTTTTAAAAACAGATATATTTTTAGAATGTATGTACTAGCATTAATGGCTTGAGCCGAATTTAATCAGGGCGTTGCAGATCGATCCACTTGAACCGCTGATACTGTAACTAGTAACAAATCTACTTCTTAAAGACAGTATACATACATGGCACAGATTCATAAAATATGTCTATAATTATAATTATATCGTTACGCCTTTAAATCCTTGTCGGGGTAAGCAGAAATTGTGAAACTGCACGTGATGATTAGATTACAAAGCTGACCGATTTCTTAAATGTTTACAATTGTATCATGACTACTAAAATTAGACTATGGAGTTTTTAAAAATATATACATTATTCTCCTACCATATTGACACATAAATAATGAATATGAAAATTACTGTTTGCATAAAATATATAACATAACATAACTTCACGCCTTTTGTTACCCGAAGGTGTAGGCAGCGGCTGTCAAGCCTCGTTTCGCCGTTATGTTTACGTCCCAATTACGTGGAATAGGTGGCGGACCTATTGCCATACCGGGCACAAAGTTTGTCAGTCATCGATATTTATCACACATAACAAACGAAAACAATTTCAAAAAGTCATTGGTGTGAGCCAGTATCTCGAATCGAACCCCGGACCTCTGGATCAGAGACCGTGCGCTCGCCCACTGCGCCACCGAGACTGTTGTAAAATATATAGTAAATATTAAAAAGAATAGTTTTATACGGTTAAAAGCTTAATGGACTGTCAGTCACCGAGTTGATATACACGTGTGACCTTTAGGAATAAAACAATAGAGTCCGACCAAAACTGGTTTTCCGGCCGAAACCGAAACCGAATGTTCGGCCGTAGCTTCAGTTTCGGCCGAAACCGAAACTCACGTATTCAAGTATAAAATTCCTTAAAATACACGAAATGAAACGAAAAACAATGCATCTATGTATAAATTTTGTTCCAATCAACAACATAACTTTTTTTATGGTATAGGGGTTACAATAGGATATGGACGGAGTCGAGAGTGGCAGGGGGAGAGGGAATGGGCCTCCGGATACCTCTCTCACCGAGCGAAACGCGGCAACAGCCACTTTACGTCGATATTCTGAGAGGTCATGATATTTCACCGGTCGAGCCGGCCCATTCGTGCAGCGCACTGCGTGACTCTACCACTGTTTCCGTACTACCAACTTCACGCCTTTTTCTATGCTAAGGTGTAGGCAGAGGCTGACCCTCTACTCGCTGAATCTTTAAATCACAAAAGAAATAGGTAAAAAATGGAATAGGTAAAAAACAAATATTCAAATCGGTAATTATTTTCGTTTCATGAAATACTAAGTACCTATTAGTATTTTGAGATATTACTATTTAATGCTTTGTTTTATATTTGTAATCCAAAGAATCATTAATGTCTTGTCTTGAAGTACCACCTAACTAAAAATGGTTATCACTTTCCTGCCCTTTTCCCACTTTAAATGAGTCAGCACCACATGTCATCCTTTCGAACTATCCATGTTGCCAAAGGATTTGGCTGCAGTTTTGAGACCGGCCACCTGACGTCAACCTTCCTTCCTTAGATATATTTTACTTAGTAGGATAGGAACGGAGTTGGAAATGGAATGAGAAGGGGAGAGGGGTATGAGTTGGGCCTCCGGGTACCTCTCTCACCGAGCAATACGCGATCGTATCTAACAGGTCGAGCCGGCCCATCCAGGCAGGAACTGCGTGGCTCTACCACTTATTTCATCACAATTACCTAAATTACTGTTACACCAAGAACGTAGAAAGAAGGGTAAAGTCAGAAAACAGTGTAAATGGAGCGTTGGGCTGGTATCTAGGCGCAAACAATCTGAGCAACAGAACCCAACTCGCTATTCACAGTGCGGTACTGATCCCAACACTAACTTATGAAAGCAATAGTTGGGCATGGGAGAAGGTGCATAATGATAAAGCAGTCGAAATGAGGTCACTGCGCAAAATTTGCGGTATGAGGTTCACCAATTGCGTCAAAAGTTATAAGGAAGGAAAGTTTGAGAGAGGATTGGAAGGGATTGTCAGTGTAAAATTAAGGCAGTGCATACTCCGATGGTTTGGACACGTAGAAAGGATGATTGATGCAAGATTGACTAAACAGATCTATAGTATAGAAGTGGAAGGATGTTGGAGTCGACATTCCATGATCAAATTAAACGTGTCCGTAACATAGGTGATGCCGGAGTCTTAAAAACAGACGACAGTGTTGATTGAAAGTCAAAGAAGTGAGGGATGTAAGAATCCTGCCTATGTTTTCTCTGACTACCTCACAGGGAGTCGTTGTTAAGATATATATGTATGTACCACTATGTATTATTACACTCTTAACAAGGATAACCAACACCAACCAACAAAGATAACAAGTCAGAATTAGTATGACAACAGTTTCGGTTTCGGCAAAAGTTTCGGCCGAAACCGAAACATCCGCTGAAACTGGATTTTGGCCGAAACCGAACTTTCGGTCGGACACAAATAAAAAACAAACAAAAGGTGTAAGTCGGTAGGTATCTCTGTCTACGCCCAACTTTGATTATATTTGATTATAATTTCCTAGCATAGAAATTGAGATACCTATAAAATGTATTAATAATTCCTTACTTAAATTTGTAAAGATTTTAAAATAACATTACTTAAATTCATAAACATATAAGATTTGAAATGACTTGCTTAGTAGACAATATCTTCCTCACAGACTCAAATAATATAAATATATAACCTTTATTTGAAATTTTATTTACCAATTATATGTCTTCAACACTATGAACTTAATTATATATTATAAAGTATATGCTAACTCAATTACAATCACAACAGTGATCAGCTGATTAATGTCCGCCATTTTTTTTTACGTAAACGATACAAGGTAGGTAGGTATTTTTATTAGCTTTTTATTAGCTTCACCTGTATGTTTGTTTGTAGGTTTGTATGTTTGTATGTTTGTATGTTTGTAGGTTTGTATGTTTGTATGTTTGTTTGTAACCGACTTCTTTTTTAGTTTCCGGTGATTGCCACTAGATGGTGCGATTTGTGAACTATGAAAGTTCTAGACTAGAAAACCGAACTAAAAAATAGAAAATAAATAATAGTTTAAAAAAACTAAAAAACACGCTTTTTATAGAAAACCGAACTAAAAAATAGAAAAATAAAAAAAAATATTTTATTTTAAAAAAAGCGTGGGGTGCATGGTGTGAATAGTTATAAATATTTTATTGACAGATATGAGTAGAGTGATTATCATTTCGTTAATATCTAAAAAGCACCCCACGCTTTTTTTAAAATAAAATATTTTTTTTTATTTTTCTATTTTTTAGTTCGGTTTTCTATAAAAAGCGTGTTTTTTAGTTTTTTTAAACTATTATTTATTTTCTTTTTTTTTCTTGGTGCCAAAGCACGGAAGGTACTTAAGTACTGGTACATTTGCAAAAGTAAAAAAAGTGTGAAAGACTGAGGTGCATTCTATAAGCAGGTGATATTATTTTTAATTTCAAAACTCCATCCTTGTAGAAATATAATTCATACGTAGTTTTTACATTATCTCTAATTCATATTTATAACAGAATCCCCATGAGTTGGTGCGACAAAAATTATGTCTGTCCCCTTATATACTTATATCTTTAAAATGGATTCTGATGCGGGTTTTTTTTATTGGATAAGTGGTGTCAACGGGGTGGTTTTTATATGTAGTAATAAAAAGTGATAATTTACGAGATTAGCTCTTTAATTGTGAACGCTGTAAAAATACTTTTCATGCGAAACAAAGTTCGCCGGGTCAGCTAGTGATTTTATAGAGTGAGGCAGAATTTTGTGTTTGTTGGGCGTGGGTGTCTAGGGCGGCAATCTGGCATCAATGCAACTCTTAAATCGTTGTAGAGATATGAATAATATGCTTTTATGTTTTATTCTGTATATTTTGAAGAAGTGATTAAATAATTAGGAAATATAATGTGTAAATAGTAATATAAATAGTGAGCCTAACAATGTATTTAATAATATCAAAAACTCACTCAAAAGTAGTGTCCGACCGAAGGTCTATTTTTGGCCGAAGTCGATTAATCGGCAATCTCCACAACCTTCGGCCGAAGCCGAAGCCAAAGCCGAAGGCTTATAAACTATTAGTAATTTAATAATTTTTTTCAATATCAACCACAGCTATAGAAGAAAATCGGCGTAAAGTGGCTAATCCCGCTTTTCTTTCGGTGATAGAGGTATCCGCACTGAACTAAGTGCAGTCCGGTCCGTCATTCACTAACTCTTTCGTAACAGTTCGTTTAATTTCGACTAGTCTCTGACCTTCGGCGGTATCTTCGGCTTTGGCCCAGAATCCGGCCGAAGATGAATTTTTGGCCGAAGGTGGCCGAAGCCGAAGCTTCGGTTGGACACTACTCAAAAGTCACTTTAGAATTTCTTCGCATTAGGATTACTAAACTCTCTACTTTGAGAATCCAAGGGGACAATATTATAGTATACTAGCTGACCCAGCAAACGTTGTCTTGCCGAAAAATAAAATTTAAAAAATAGGGGTTGATTGTAGGGGGTTGAAAATTTAGGGTTGCATGTATTTTTGTATCCCGTTTTATAAAAAAAATAAGAAACAGAAATATGTCGAAAAATTAAAAAAAAAATTGAGGGGTGGGCTACCCTTGTGATTTAGGGGGATGAAAATAGATGTTGTCCTATTCTCAGACCTACCCGACACGCACATAAAATTTCATGAGAATCGGTCAAGCCGTTTCGGAGGAGTTCAATTACGCACATCTAGACTCGAGAATTTTATATATTAGATATCTACATTTAATATACTTTCTAATGTAGCCTTATTAAAAGTTCTTTTGCACCGAAGGTGGAGTGGCTGTTAAGCCTGGACTCTCAGACTTTTTGTGTCCTAAATGGAATAGCTTGCAAAACCTATAGTCATATACAATGTTGTCAGTCATAGATATTTATCGAGCATAACTTTCAAAAATAATTACGGGCAAGCATAATTCTCAAAAATAATTCCAGGATGCAGATGTTGTGAGTCTGGATTTGAACTCATGATTTGTTGACTCAGTAGCAGTGTGCGCGAGGTTGAGGTGAGGTTATAATACCAGTATAGAAATAAATTGTTATGTTGCAAACTACGTTGCACTCAGGAAGTGTTTTAAATAAATGTCTGACGGGAAATAAGAAAAATGTTTTCTTAAAATATAGCTATTCGCCTACATTAGTTCGCCGTTTGATAGAACAAGAAAAGTAATACATTTTATCTGAAGTATATAATAATATTTATAAATCATACACTTCACTCCATGTTTATATATCATAGCTAAATAGATATATGTTTGTTTAAAAGTATCCGTAATCCAAAAGTACTACTTGCAATGTAATCAAAGAATAAAAATATTATAGAAGTAATATTAGGTACGAATTGATTTCTCCTATACATACATAACTTCACGCCAAATCCCTTGCGGGGTAGGCAGAGCGACGAGTCAATGAAGCGAGTGAGGTGTGTAAGAATCACTCTGGCCTCTGTGCCCTTACGGGGGCAAGGGATTTGGCGTGAAGTTATGTATGTATGTATATTTTCGCCGTCTGTCTTCTTCCTATCATTGTTCTATGTAGGTTACATTATCATTGTTCATAATATTATTTTATTATAAAATTGATGACAATTTTAAACTATAAATTTTGAGAAATAATATTGAAATGACCATATAAAAAAATTATATCCTCATTTTTAAACATATATACATATATATATATATATATATATATATATATATATATATATATATATATATATATATTTTATGTAAGAGCGTGAGAAAAATATTCTAGTAAAGTTATTTGTACTAATTATAAAGCAATAAGCACATAGCAATTAAGCAATAGCGAAACGATACATTTAACATAGTCCCGTGAGGAAGACATGTGTAAATGTTTGTACCAGATTCACTATTTATATAGGTCAAGCTATTTACACAAACCAATCAATAATATCCATTCATTAGTCCAATCTGTACATGTGGTAAAATTGTATCAATAAAAAGTATGTCTGATATATAAAAATCTCGTGTCACTGTGTTAGTTACTCATGAAACTTTGTGGGCCTATCGGGCAGGTCTGAGAATAAGCCAATATCTATTTTTCATCTGCCTAAATGTCGCCCACCCCTAATTTTTCATTTAATTCATGAAACACCAGCCAAAATACACACAAAACCTACATTTTCACCCCTCTACGATCAACCCAATTTATTTGTTTATCAAAAGCTTTATTAATCTGGCAAATTATGTTTTCCGGGTAAACTAGAATGTTATAATATATTTAATATTAACTGTTACTTTAAAAAAGAAAAAAACTTTTTGTTAAATCAAAAACAAATAACGCCCGTGATTAAACTTTGTAACCGGCCAAGATTATTTATAAAATTAGCATTAAAAATGCTATTTTAAAGTAAAAAGTGTTAAAGTTATTTTAATTACATTTGTTTAAATATACGAGTATAGTTATGTACTATCCTGTGGTTTTAGATATAGGATAATCTTCAGTATCCTGTACCTACCTATTTTGTTCTTGAATATGTCAATGTCAAAATCATTTTCGGGATTGACGTTTAATTGTAAAACGTCATTGCTCATCATAGACGCTTGTACTCAGGTGGGTCTCAAAACTTACGTCCGTATTACCAACTAATGTATCACGAGGCAAATAACAATGCGTACCTTTTGTATGCAAGTCTTCTAGCGTCGAAGCCTACAATAAATGGTGGGCAAGGTTGATAAGCCGTGACAGAAGCGGGAGTCTCATCCCAGCAGGACCAGCCATCAAATATTCTTGGACACCATTCACCATCCTCTGTTATAAAACAAAAATAGCCATATAGAATATATTTGTTTCCCAGTACGTCCTATAGTTAGTAACAAGTATACCCTGCCCCCACAAGGCAAATCTTGGCCAGCTAATAAAACTTTATCTTGGATTTTATGGGGTTAATGTAGAAAGATTTTCTTCTATTAACTATATGAGATATTTCATTTATATATATATATATATATAAATACTTAAGCCACAACAGTTTTATGGGTATTGTTGATTTGTCATGTCTAACAAAGAAATATTAAGACATCATCAAAGCAATGTCAAACTGTGTTGATAACACAGCCTGATTTAGAAATGATAGTATACACTTGAAAAATATAACCTTCCATTGGGAGCAGGTGGCTAAGGATTTTTTTCACACTCTACTTTTACTTTACTTTAACACTTTACACACCTTTAAAACGTTTATGAAAAAAAGGAGAGATGGCAGTGGCAGTAAGATATTATTAATTAATATTTGATGTCATTGAATGTCTATCGTAGTTTTTGTGAATGTTGTAGGTACTTGATTTTTAAAATACTAAATTTTTTTAAATCGCGTACAACATAATTTCACTCCAAGTCTCATAAATAAGATGGTATGAAGGCTAATAGAACAGGGAGGCACCATAGGCTAATTTAATTATTACTGAAACAATATTTTTCAACACATTGGTGAACAAACATTTCTTTATCAAACTTAACAGCACTTAAGTAGAGCATTGTCTATGCTAACTTGGATAACGAACCTTTTAGCTTCGCAAGTAATTAATTACAAATATAAATTGTTTATGCCAATTTCTATCTCTCTTATGGGAATGCCTTTACTGGAAAGTTACAATATGACTCTTTATTTTGGTAAAAGAAAAATATGCCAATTTGCAAACAATTATTTCCTAAGTGCCTATTCGTTATGTAAAAGAAGAACGTTTTTTTTCTTTTGCTATAATGAATAATTTTAATGAAAACGTAAGATATATTTTTATACAACGCTATCCAAGCTTCAGACTAAGTAACTTAAGCTTGCGTGCTAGATAACACATATACTTCATATAAAATATTCTTTTTGCATATTTAAAATACATAGAAAACCACTCCGACTCCATATAAATATCCATATTCAAAACATTGTACAGGTCGGGATCGAACCAACCCATCTCTATTGAGAAGCTTAATAGCTACAAGCCTGTAACCATAGAATCTAAGGCTACTCAAATAATTCATTACGTTTTTTTAAAGAATGAATTATTTTCCAAGTTGAAACCGGAAAAAAAACATAAGCTGTAGGCAGATGTGAAACATCGAAATATATATTATATTAATTCTTAAAATTTTTAGAATCTATGTGTAAAAATTTGGAATTGCAATCTTAATAAAATATACCAATATACCAATTAATACATTTTTATCATGTAATGTTAAATCTAAATTGAAATGGGATAAATGATTGTTCCCGCCTTTTTCTAAAATTCGACAATAATCAAAAACAATACAAAGATTACAAAGAAAATAAAATGTATATTTGCATAAATATATAATAATATTATTCTAAAATAAACAATACCTCCCAATACATTTTTTAAAAATAAAGTAGTATTGTGATGACCAGTTGTATACTAATCATTCAACATTATAATATTATATTATTATATTACATTAATATAGATTGCGTATAATATGGCGTGGTGAACTGTCGCCATGGCTTCGGTCGCCACGGTGACAATCACGTTTACCCGCGCCTATATATCACATATATATCACATCAATAAAATAATAGCAGAAGCTTATTTTTTATTTAATCAAAATAATAAATAACTTATGGATTAGTATTCGTGTACATTTTGAATTCAAAATGTTTTACGCTTCGCAAATAATAACGGACGCAATTTAATTTTGGAATTCCAATTATTTAATTCTGATTACGTCACGGAAATCTGTCGCACAAAACATGTCAGTCAGTAGTTATATATCAGTGTAACACTTATTCGTATGACGTTAAAGTCTAAAATTAAATTAGCTCGTACAACATCTTAGCAGTTACTACCTTGACAGATATTAAATATATAATGAGTAATTCTGACGTCACCTACCGTCATATTTATCTTCGCGAAAGTTGCTATGTGTGATATTATCCGTGAAACATCCCCGTCGTAACCTTGCAAACATCTGATATCTGGGATCATTTTTGTAATTGTAAAAACGGGTTCGATTCGATGTATAATTGTGCATTGTTTCAATTCATTCAGCAATCGGCCATTATAGTTCAAAACTCATCTGCGATTGTATGGTTTTCAAATAAACCACGCGCTGCTCACGAAATTGTCAATATCTGAAACAAGTTGAACATGGATTTATTTTTGTATTGAGGCAGATAATCAATGAGAAAATTTAAAAGATATAATAAAAATAATAGTTTTTACATTTTTCTAGTTACTCTGCCTTTGATTGAGGTCCTTGTTGATATCTTATTCTCCTTCCCTATCTATAAAGAATTCCGATAGGAATGTTAATGGAAAAGAACCTTGTGTACGTAGTTCCAATTTTGTACGTGAATCAAATGTCATTTAAAAAAAATACATCGTCAGTAGCGGTATACTGATAAGAATAAGAGCTATAAACGTTATCAGTATGCTACGATATAAATAAACTGCTACTTTGTTTGATAGTTAACTATCAAAAATTAATTAATCTCAGCTGCTCTATACATCTCACAAAAATGTATATAAAAAATAGGCGATCAACCATACTGTTGCTTTAATTATGGCAAAGAACAATTAAAAGAGTAGAAGCGTTCATGTGTGATTTAATTTTAATTTATTTAAGTATATGATTACAGTGAATATATTTTAGATATACCTTCACCATCAATTCACCATTTATTATATAAAACTATAATTATTCTTTTTAATACAATATCGAGTTCTTTTATAGCGTGAAGTTCGAAGCTATTAATAAATACGTGCTCTACCAGCTGTGGTGATAAAATTCTTTCTGGCTTGTTTTATAGGCACTTAAAAATAATCTAAAAAGCCCCACTTAAATACTCCATTTATTCTGTATTATTAATATATATTTGCTGTTATTGTTGTATACCGAAATATTTCACATGTGCAAAGTTCAAATCATTACATAGTATAGAACAAAGTCGCTTAATGTTGTTTGTCCCCTTATATGCTTATATTTTTGAAATTACGCAACGGATTTTGATGCGGGTTCTTTCCATAGATAAATAGTTTCAACGAAGGGGTTTTTATCTATAATTCATGTAAAATGTACTAAAGCAAAAATTATAATTTTCGAGAATTAGCACCTTGATTGCAAACGCTGGCTGATCCCTAAATGGTAGATCAAAACAATGTTCTACATTAATAAACACTTTTAGAAGGTCTTCAACGAATTCGCGAGGGCATATGTTAGGGATAACCCACAATGAGCATTTTTATTTTTTACGAGAAATAATGGCTTATTTATGAAGCGATTTTAAACATTACAGCACTAGTTTCCATCCAACTTACTGTCTTAAATAGATTGTGCATGTAATATAGATCATCATGGCGCTTAACGGCATATAATTTTAACGAATATTTTCGAAGATATTTCAATATTATCATAGCGGGACAGCAGATAGGTCATGCAGTAGTACCGACCAAGACGCATGCCGATAAATAGCACAAATCGAACATCATGATATCCAAAATTTACTCATTTATTATTTCGATGCTATAACAATATACTGACTTTGCAGATGGCGCTGTTGTCGTAGTGAAGGACTTTTATAATCTATTACAGTTCAATAGCAGTGAACTAATTTTCTGAATGAATAGTAAATAAAACATAAATGTTTTCGGTTTTCCAAAAGGTCCACTTAGGGGTTTTATCGCGTTTGTTCAAGTCAAATTATTTCTTTACATTCTAATGCTTTCCTTACATTTGAAAGAATAATAGACAAAGATTTTGTTGCAGTTGTAAATTTAGTCTGGCCATAAACATTGTTACAATTAAAAATAATATTACATTTGAATTTAGAATTTCAAGGAATAATTGTCAAAATAAAATAAATAAATAAAATGAGTTGAATAAGCGTGATAATATTCTTAAGTAGATTTTTAATTTTTATGTGAATATAAATAACTCGTTAAAATTTTTTTTCAATACTATCAATATAGATACATACCGAGCTAGTGATTCATTCCTATAGGTAGGAAAGGTATGGTGTAATACAGTTAACAATAAATAGAACACGTTATAACTGAACTAATGATTGTTTTATTATGTTTGTATAAAATACCTAAGTATAGTTTAACGCTCGCGTCGCGGTTTTGTAAATAACCGAACTTGACCTATCTTGGTTGACTAAAAGATTTTTTTTCTTATTATAACTTCACACCTTTTTTGAAGTGAAACTTCAAATGTTTCTTGCGACCTTATAACGCATATAACGCCCCCATGCGTTTTATTTTGAAATCAGTCATCATTTTCCTACCCTTATCTCACTCTAAGAGGAGTCGGTACAACGTGTCAATGTTTTTCATTCTCTTCTACCACTTGTCATCTCCGCGCTTACGACTTTTATACTCATATCAAGTTTTAAATAGTCCATTCACTCTTTTTCAGTCTTTCTCTACCAATTTCCATTCACAGTTGTTCTCATCACTCTCCGTATAACGTGACTTTTTCGCTTCTCTTAAAATCGATTCTTTATAAATCGTTTCTTAAAGGAAATTAGCCAACTGTGTTTAGCAATGTCATAAAACGTTAAATATTTCAATAATTAGAAATAGTAATGAATACGAATAGTTGCCAGCTACGACATCAAAGTTCACTTTCACTTTACTTTTCACTTTAGATTTGTATTTTTGTATGTAACGAATAAACTCAAAAAGTAGTGGACCGATTTTAATAATTCTTTTTTTTTTAGAAAGCTACATTATCGCTGAGTAACATAGGCTATGTACAATCATTGTCGTCATCGACATTTTGTTTGTACGCGAGTAACACCGTGAGGCGGGAAGCTACATACAATATAGCGGTACGAAGTTCGAGCGGTCTGCTAGTCGTATAATATATCAATTAAAATTCCTCACAAAATATTTCTCTAGTATTGATTCATAGTACTAAATAGTTTTTAATATCGATTGATATGGTGTCAGTGGTGGGTTGGTACGTTGATGGTGAGGTACTCAAGAGCTGATGTAAAGACCTGAACTATATTATCAACACGACGACATTTAAAATGTATCTAGATGATTTAGTTATAGTGACGTCAAATTTCTGGAACACATTAGTGATTTTGAATAATTGAGGGAGTAAGAAGATAGGATGAATTTTTAGTTCTACATAAACCCATTCCAACCAACGATAGGCGACATGTTCCACTTTAGATTGGATTTTCTGAAAGGCTAAAATACCTTATTTTAGCTAACTGCTGGACCAGTAGCTTTATCAGCTGTATTATTATGAACGTTTTGATTTAATTAGGCATTTGGCATTCGATTTAGTGCTTTCTATCAGCCAACATTAATAGCCGATGGTTCGATTTAAAGATCGTCAATGTTTACACAAAAGACAAGGCCACTGAATTATTCGCGTCCAGTAAAAATCTGTGTTACTCATTCTGTTAATATGTTATCGTGTAGTTGTATATGTTACAAGCATTTAAAATATTTTTTTTAATAGGTACAATAAAGCTTTGTAACACAATCAACCGTATCGTCGAACTGTACGGTCGTTTATATCAAAGCCAGCGGTAGTGCCACTGCATGAATGAGCGGGCTTGATCGATTAAATACTACTACCTGTCAGGATATCAATGTAAAGTGGTTTAGGGCTCGTTTCGCTCGGCGAGAGAGGTACTTGGAGGCTCAACCCCTTCCGTTCCCATGTGAAAGGGTGGCAATGTATCTGTATCACTATCTGCTTTGCGGGAGACCATGGGCGACATTAGTTGCTAACCATAGATGACACACCTACTTTTTGCCGCCCTATGCCATAAAAAAGTGGTAGGTCATTTCAGTGGTGGTCTCCTTCTGCGGAGCAGTAATGCTCCAGAAGGAGGCCATCGAGCGGGTTCGGGAGAGAGCTGATGAGCTTCCCTTGTAATAGAGGGGAGCGACGGAAGCACTGTCCTGGACCACGCTAAGGAAGGTGCTGCGAGGTTTTATTGGGTAGCCTTAGGATCGGCTTGCAGTTTATACTACTTTGGGAGTCCCACACCGGTAGGGGGATGTGCCAAAAGCATTTACTCGCGTAAAAAAGTCATTTCAGTGGGACATTTGGGATGTAAAAAAATTGTAAGTCTATGTACCACAGCTGCCTACATTTTGGAGTATAAAAAGATGTGCCAAAAGAAACAAAAATTAAGGAAGTATTAGCAGAAGCATGTTCCGTGGCAAGGTCACGATTACCTGATTAGTTTTTCTTTATTATCATGTCAAGGCAAATTTCGATTTATTAGAAACGTCCGGCGAAAATTTAACAAACCCTTAGTAGCCAATAAATGTTATTAGGCACTCTAACTAGATGAGTATAAGATACGCCTGCTATTTGAGTTATTTATTCATTCGTAACAAAACATAAATTATATTAAAATAAATTAAATTAAACTTAAATTACTTTTATAACTGGAAATAAATTTCGTCTTATTAATTGACTAGCTGACCCGGGGAACTTTGTTCCGCATGAAAGTAATAAATGAGTAAATTATGAGGATATCATGAGGTTCAATTTGTGCTATCGGCTTTAAAAACTGTCCCGCTATGTTAACACTGCAATATCTTCGAAAATATTCCTTTAAATTGCATGCTGTAAAGGGCCAGGATTTATCTATATTACATGCACAATCTATTTAAGACACTTAATTGGATGAAAATTAATGCTGTAATGTTTAAAACCGCTTCGTAAATAAGCCATTATTTCTTGTAAAAAGTATAAAAATAAAAATGGTCAATGTGGGTTATCTCTAAGAGATATACATATGTCCTCGCGGACTTTTTTGTAGATCTCCTAAAGGTGTTTAATAATGTAGAACATTGTTTTGATCTGTCACTTAGGGTTCAGCCAGCGTTTGCAATTAAGGTGCTAAATCTCGAAAATTATCATTTTTTCTTTCCAACATCATATATGAATTATAGATCAAAACCACCCCGTTGACACCCTCTAACTCTAAAAAAAAACCGCATCAAAATCTGTTGCATATTTTTAAGGATATATGCATATAAGGGGACAGACAGGGGAAAGTGACTTTGTTTTATAAAATGTAAATATGTAAAATGTAATATATTTTTTTTATGCGATAGGAGGGCAAACGAGCAGGCGTGTCACCTGATGGTAAGCAACCAACGCCGCCCATGGACACCAGCAACACGTATGGTGTTACTGTTGCGTTACCGACCTTTAAGGGATAGGGGATAGGGAAGGGTGGGGAAGGGGGGTGGGCCTCCGGGTACCTCTCACGCCGAACAAAACGCGGCATGAGCCACTTTACGTCAATCTTCTGAGAGGTCGTGGTATTTCACCGGTCGAGCCGGCCCATTCATGCAGCGAACTGCTTGTCTCTACCACTGTTAAAAAAAATTGAACTTTTTAAGATCCAAATTTTACTCATTTATTATTTTTGAGGTGGAACAAAAATCGCCGGGTCAGATAGTTTATTATAAAAAAAATAGTTTATGATATTACAATATAACTACTCAAATGAGGGTAGAAGTATTTATTAAATACTCGCTGACCCAGCGAACTTCGTTTCGCCTCAATTAGAATTAATAATAACAAACTTTCAACCCCTATTTCATCCCCTTATAGGTCGAAATTGCAAAAACGCTAGAACTAATATTTAATTATTTCTTATCAATATCTTTAAAAATAAAGAAATCCCATACAATCTTTCAAATTCTATTTCAACCTCTTTATCCCTTTTTTCGCAATAAAAGGTAGCCTATGTCCTTTCTCAGGGTCTAAAGATTGTCTGTGCCAAATTTCATCAAAACCGGTTGAGAGATTTAAGCGGGATAGCGTAACAGACAGACAGACAGAGTT
This sequence comes from Euproctis similis, assembly GCA_905147225.2. Lineage (NCBI taxonomy): Eukaryota > Metazoa > Arthropoda > Insecta > Lepidoptera > Erebidae > Euproctis > Euproctis similis. Next base: position 16,948,880 of record LR990107.1, on the reverse strand, counting down.
ACTTTCGCCTTTATAATATTAGTAGGGATTTTAAACGATTTAATTGATTTTAAAACACAATTTACCGTAGAAACTTTTCAATATGCAATCAGTTTTGCATTTAAATGTTAACTAGTATGTTCATTATATTGAGTTTCATTTATCGTTTAAAGTATCACGTCAATCATTGAACGTAGACAAGTATCGAAATAAAAGATTTCTATTGGTCACTAATTCTAAAAGAGATACAACTAAGGTAAGTAAATAAAAAAGGTTGTAAGGATGGAAGTTGGATTGGAAGAGAGTGTCGTTGTAAAAGGAAGAAAGGGCATGCTCCGATGGTTCGGACATGCAGAAAGAATGGATGATGCAAAATTGACTAAGCAGATATACAATGCAAAAGCAGATCGGTGTAGGAGTCAAGGACGGCCAAGACACACATTCCATGAACAAACAGAACGTGTTCTGGAAGAAGGTGATGTTAGGAGCTTCTAAAATCGACGCGCGTGCATGAAAAGAGTTATGAAAGTCAACGAAGCGAGCGAGGCGTGTAAAAACCGTGCCTTTTATAAAAAGGCACAAAGCGTGCCTTCCTTCATAGCAAATCATAGAAACATTAGATGCAAATAGTATATACGCAAAGTTAGTTTAAAAAAAGTACAAAGTTTAATATAATTGTTATGAAAGTCTTCAATATAACATAACATAACTTCACGCCTTTCGTTACCCGAAGGTGTAAGCAGCGGCTGTTAAGCCACGTCTCGCCGTTAAGTATTACGTCCCAAAGGTGCCGAACTTATGGCCATACCGGGCACAAAGTTTTCAGTCGTCGTTTCGTCGTTTTATTTATCACACGAACCGAATCGAACCCGGACCTCTGGATCAGAAGCCATGTGCTCTACCACTGGGCCGCTGAGACTTTACCGAGACGAGTCTTCAATATAATTAATATATATTTGTATTAAATTATTCGGAATTGTTTATTGTTCAGTACCTATTATTTTTATTAGCTTTTTATTAGCTTCACCTGTATGTATGTTTGTATGTTTGTAGGTTTGTAGGTTTGTAGGTTTGTTTGTAACCGACTTCTTTTTTAGTTTCCGCTGATTGCCACTAGATGGTGCGATTTGTGAACTATGAAAGTTCTAGACTAGAAAACCGAACTAAAAAATAGAAAATAAATTTTAATGAATTTAAATTAAGAAAATAGTGTTAAAAATTTCAATTAATATAAATTAAAAAAAGCGTGGGGTGCTTTTTAAGATATTATCGAAATGATAATCACTCTACTCATATCTGTCAATAAAATATTTATAACTATTGACACCATGCACCCCACGCTTTTTTGAACGATAGATGGTGCGATTTGTGAACTATGAAAGTTCACAAATCGCACCATCTAGTGGCAATCAGCGGAAAGTTTATGTTATCAACTTGAAACGAGTTCCTTATATAAGTCACAGATGGCGCTATTCCTCAAATTCGAAACTAAAAAACGCGCTGTCATACAAAACCGAACTAAAAAATTTAAAATAAATAATAGTTTAAAAAAACTAAAAAACACGCTTTTTATTGAAAACCGAACTAAAAAAGAGAAAAATAAAAAAAAATACTTTATTTTAAAAAAAGCGTGGGGTGCATGGTGTCAATAGTTATAAATATTTTATTGACAGATATGAGTAGAGTGATTATCATTTCGATAATATCTTAACAAGCACCCCACGCTTTTTTTAAAATAAAGTATTTTTTTTTATTTTTCTATTTTTTAGTTCGGTTTTCAATAAAAAGCGTGTTTTTTAGTTTTTTTAAACTATTATTTATTTGTAAATTCAATCCGATAACATCACTTGCAAAAGTGAGTTTAAATATCAAAGTTTAAAAGTTTTTATCTCCTGTCTCTCAATTATCTTGAGAATTATTAAAATCTTATTAATTTGTGATTTAATTTATTATTTAACCCTACATAGTTTAAAACAAAGTCGCTTCTTCTGTCCCTACATCCCTATATCTATATCTAATATCTTTAGAACTAGGCAACGGATTTTGATGCGGTGTTAATTAATTGATAGAGGGTGTCAACGGGGTGGTTTATACTTATAATTCATGTATCATGTTGTAAACAAATTAAAGATTTCATTTTTTTTGTTACTTGATGCAGATAAATGTTCGGCGGGTCAACTAGTCTTCGAACATAACGTTATTAAAATATGATGGTCGTCGTTAAAGATATCATTTGTGCAGTGAGTAAAATATATTTATGACTTTTGCATATTACAGCGGCATCCAATACAACGATTCAGAATAACGTCGGCATAAGTTAGAGAACCAAATAGGAAATTTAATATTTGTGATATTAAATTTCCTATTTGGTTCTCTTCCTATTTGGTTGTAATTGCTATTATTTAAAGCCTGTGTGGTCTCTTTATTAAAAGTTGTGGGTAAAAACTAACAAGTAGGTATATTGTCAGACGAACGTGCACAATCACGTTTTTACATATTACACCGGTACTATAAGGTACGTGATATGCTTAAATTTGAAATAAAAACCCATAAAAATAATTCACTTTCGCAAGCGAATAGAATACTCGCAATGATTTTTTTTTATTATAACTGCAGGGAGTTAAATGAAAATATTGTTAAAGCCTCTTTAGAGTTAGATTTATGAGAAATAGTGGAAAACCAGCAAGTTAAGTAAGTTAACTGATAAGTTATGTGAGTAACGCCGCCCATGGACGTCTTCATCACCGAGAGAGTTGCATTGACTTCCTTTAGAAATTAGAACTGAGAGTAATGGGGGTAGGCTTCCGGATATCTCTTTTAACGAACTAAACGCATCATTCAGATGGATTTTATGAGAGGTCGTGGTACATCACCGGACGAGCCTTCCAGATCATGCAGAGGACTGCGTGGCTCTATTACGCTCAACAATTTGTGTTAAGATTGATGTGATTTATTCTAGAAGGACCAAATGGTATTTACCAAGTTATGAATCTCAGTAGCAGATGATTAGATAGCCCTTATAAAATTCTTAGCTCATCATCATTTTCCTGCCCTTATCCTTCTCTAAGTGTTTATGTTGTCAAAAAATTTGTCTGTGGTTTTATGACCGGTGGCATGCCTGTCATCAACCTACTTTAGGAATGTTTTCGTACGTGGTTTACACTCCACAATGATGAAAATGCTTTGCTGATAATACGATAAATCTTTCAAAAACCTGCACACAACAACTTTCATAAATTCAAGTTTATAATTTGAAATGTGAGTAGATTTTAAGGGATGGGCAAAGCGTGTCTATAGCCCGTGATGTAACAAGATGATACTTTGATGCCCAATGACCGTCTTGTCTTATACACACGTAAATAGAAAAAAGAATATGAAGACTTTTAAACTTTCCACATAAGATATGAGATCAATATAAGGAACAGAGACTATTCCGATGGGTATACAAACCATGATGAAGTTATATAAAAAAGTCATATGTGTATAGGCACCAACAATATGTCAGTCTCAAATAATATCCGAATATGACTGGTTCATGGCCTTCACCGAATAAGCTTTCATTTTATTTATCCTCCAAGAAAGTATATCGTAAAAGCGAGCCTACATATATAACAGGAGATACTTTATGACTCTTGTGTTGTATATCTATTTTTATAATAGAAAAAAACCAAAGCTAGGTAATGACATAATACTTATTACTAGCAGCACGGACAGATTGAAGTCCGACAAAAATAAAAATAAAATAAATATGATATATAGGTTCACTGTCTTGCACTACCTTATTTATATAAAACTGTTTTTACAAAATGTTATAATGCATAATGTACATATGTAACTCAATTATTTCTATCAAGTCTTGTATCTTTGGTATAGGGGGGCAAACGAGCAGGAGTGTCATCTTACGGTGTACAACAAATGCTGCCCATGTACACCTGAACACATATAGTGTTACAGTTGCGTTGCTGTCTCATACAATGGGATATGGAAGGAGTCGGAAGAGGGTAGGGAGTCGGGCCTCTGGATACCTCTCTCACCGAGCGAAACGCGCAAAAGCTATTTTACATCGATACACCGGTAAAATACCACGACCTCTCAGGTCGTGGTATTTTACCGGTCGATCCAACCCATTCATGCAACGAACTGCATGGCTCTATTAATTAGCGTGCCTATTAAAGCATCTCACCTTACGAAATATGGATTCGACTTTCAAAGATGAAAAAAACATGAAAAATTAAAATTCTTTGCTGCCGGCTATTTTTTTTGCTTATATTAATTTAACTTCATTCTGCGTAGTGTCTAAAGAGGACAAACGTGCTGGGCATTAGGGACGAAACTTGAGTGGGTCACTAGCGACTGGCCTACATTGCCTTAAAAATATATAAGAAAAATTACTAAGAAACATATAGTTTAGATGGTTTAAGGTTGATGATATTGATATTTTTAATTCCTGTTTATGGCGTTATTGTAAATAAATTAAATTTAAACTTGAAAATAAGTCGGTGAAGATGACATGTACTTTGGAGACTTATTAGAGCACTACTAGCACTGTAGTTCCTTATAAAGAATGATAGAAGCCAAATCAAGAGTTTTATGAAAGTTTATCTATAAATTAATACATAACATAGCTTCAAGATAAGTCCCTCGCGTGGTAGGCAGAGAGAACTGAGCCTAAGGTATAATTCTTACACGCCTGACTCGCTTCTTTGACTTTCATAACTCGCTATACGACTCGTAGATGCTGCTGCTCGTAGATAGACTCCTGACATTTCCTTCGTCAAAGACTCTGTCTATTTTGTCAAGGAAACTGAGTAGTGGCCGTCTTCGACTCCTAAATCCTTCCGTTTTCGCATTGTAGGTATATCTGTTTGGTCAATCTTGCATCATCCATTCTTTCTACAAGTCTGAATCATCAGAGTATGCCCTTTCTTACTTTTACACTGACTTCTTCACAAATTTGTTTACAACGAGGTCAGCGAGAGTTATTGCGCAAATGTTACACGTTGACCACATTTCGACCACGTTTATTCATGCACACTCTGCCATACCCAACTTTGGCAACCATCAGTTAGCTCTGGGATTAGTACCACATTTTGAATAGCTAGCTGGACATTTCGCTTAATTTGTACATTTTAAGTTTTTGATGACCATTTTTAAGTGTCTGTGAAGACCTATGAAAATAAAGCTTATTTTGACTTTGACTTTGATGTTTGTCTAATTAAGTGTTTATAAGCATTTCTATCGATATATTACTATAGCTTGATTCGCATATTAGGTGGGGACAGGGTAGAAAAACTAGCGCGGGGTGTTGGAAATATGATCGCGTTTGATGTGATCAAGACCGCGCTCACAGATCCATCACACCATAGATACGACTCGTATATGGAATTCTAATAGCGCAATTGAATAATAATTCCTGATATTTATTTAAACATTATCCTCGGTGGTCCAGTGGTTGAGCACATGGCTTCTGATCCAGAGGTCCAGGTTCGAATCCTGACACTGGCTCACACCAATGACTTTTCAAAATTAATTTTAATTAGTGGTAGAGCCAAGCAATTAGTGGTAGAGCCAAGCAGTTCACTGCATGAATGGGCCGGCTCGACCGATGAAACACCATGGCCTCTCGAAGACCGACGTAAAGTGGCTCATGCCCCGTTTGTTTGCTTCTTTGCAAAATTTTATACATTAGAATAACATTGGGTTACTACTTACTACTTTACTAGCTGACCCGGCGAACTCTGTTTCGCATCAAAAGTACTGCTGCCCCGCTATGTTAATACTGCAATATCTTCGACAAATTTGAAGTCGATAGCAGCTATAGGTTAAAAATTGGAATTTTCCATTGTTAACACCCCCGCAACCCCCCTTGTGGGTGGAATTTCGTAAAATCCGTTCTCAGCTGACCTCTACTCGGCGAAAGGAATAATCCTACCAAATTTCAAGTCGCTACGCCTTATGGTTCCAGAGATATCGTGATGAGTCAATATATAGGTGGAAATCTCTTATATATATATATATATATATATATATATATAGATAAGTATGAATGTGAAGTACTTGTGAAGTAATTTATTATGCATAATAGCTGTTAATTATTTTTTCATTTTTTGACATTGGACATTCAATTACATAATTTCAATTCCAATAACGCCTTTTTCTACCAGAAGGTGCAGCGGTTGTTAAGGCTCGTCTCCGTTATGTTTACGTCCCAAATGGAATATGTGGCGCACCTATTGCCATACTGGGCACAAAGTTTCAGTCATCGATATTTATCACACATAACTTCCGAGAACAATTTCTAGAAGTCATTGGTGTGAGCCAGTGTCAGGGTCCCTCTGGATCGGAAGCCGTGTGCTCGATCACTGGGCCACCGAGACTATATTGAGATTGACTGATCAAAACAGTTTAAGCCGTAATCGTTATGACACGAACATTGTTAGGTATCAATAATGTAGAAATCCAATAAAAAAAGATTTTCGGAACTTCTACCTCAACGAATATAAAAATGGGGGCAAAGCCGATATGAGAAAAAGTGATTATTAGGCCCAATCATCCTCGATTTTTTTTACACTTTGTGTGTCTTTAAGCCATTTTATTTATCATCGCGCTACTATTAATATGAGTAAAACATTAGCCTTTTTTCTTTGTAAATATACTTATTAAGGCAGAATGAAGTACGCAGGATCTGCTAGTAATAGACATTTTGCCGGAATAGTTACTTAAAACAACTGAGACTGTCTCATCTGAATGTCTTGTAAACCGTGTTCAACGTCGGACAACGATATAGTAATGCCATATTTTTACAGTGGTAGAACCAAGCAGTTCGCTGCATGAATGGGCCGGCTCGACCGGTGAAATACCACGACCTCTCAAAAGATCGACGTAAAGTGGCTCATGCCCCGTTTCGTTCGGTGAGAGAGGTACCCGGAGGGATCTCGGTTCCCTATCCCTTAAAGGTCGGCAACCCAACATTAACATTATATGTGTTGCTGGTGTCCATGGACGGCGTTGGTTGCTTATCATCAGGTCACACGCCTGTTCGTTCGCCCTCCTATCCCATTATTGAATACATAAGTTTATTTAAACTTCCAATAAATTTATAAAACATGTGACACGACTCACTCATCGCTACTTATTTTCAAAACACTATGTCATTAATATCAGGTCATATAAGCTCGCGTTCGATGTTAAACACAGGTTTTGGGTGCGTTCAATAAAATCTTGTAGGCAAAGTTACGTTTAGTAAAAAAAAAACATTACGTCTGTATTAGCAATAACCGTGTTATCGTTATTTTCAATTTGTACTTAATTATAATATGTTATAGGTATTTGTAATTGAAATTCATTGGACATCAAAACAAGAGAAGAATAAAGAAAATAGTTATCGAATTATGTTATTGATAACATACTACATACATATATAACTTTACGCCAAATCCCTTGCGGGGTAGGCAGAGAAAACGGAGCGTCATAAGGTACAATTCTTACACACCTCACTCGCTTCGTTGACTTTCATAACTCTTTTCATGCACGCGCGTCGATTTTTGAGGCTCCTAAGATCACTTTCCTCCAGAACACGTTCTATTTGGTCATGGAATGTGTATCTTGGCCGTTCCGACTCCTACATCCATCCGGTTTTGCATTGTATATCTGCTTATTCAATTTTGCGTCATCCATTCTTTTTACATGTCCAGCCGTCGAAGCATGCCCTTTTTTACTTTTACACCGACACTCTGTTTCAAACCGACTTCCTTCCTTGCAACCTTGTTTTCAACGCGGTCAGCGAGAGTCACTCCGCAGATTTTGTGCAGTGCCCTCAGTTATTAATAAAATATTAAAAAAAAAACGGGAAATTGTTATGCAATTATGAAAATGCAATAAATTTAGTATAAATATATAAAACATATTGGAATAATATAAATATTTGAACATAGTATGTTGTCGATATTATTTCAGAATATTAATTCTTGATCTGATTGTTTAGCTGATGTGTCTATGTTTATTTAAAACTGTTAGTGTTAAAAAATACGATCGTTAAACTAGACTTTTAGTTTATTTATATTTCTATAGCAATATAATAATGCTGATGAGAAAGTTTAGTGTTCAAATTAGCAAACTACGATTTTATTGATAGTATTGATAGGTCCTTTTTTAATTTGGCATTCATTAGAAGTATGGAAATAAACTAAAGATGTTTTGATGAAAATTGAAGCATTGACGTGTCTGTCTAAGGCCCGTAAGATCAATCACAGTTTAAACTATTTTACCTAGTTTAAACCTCATCTGTCGTTTATTTCGTAAGATCAATGCTAGATAAAACTCCAATAACAGTTTAAACTATAGTTTAGCTTACACCAGGTGATTTTGCCGTTTAAACCGTGGTCCGCCTAGTTTAAAAATGGCGGTCGTTTATCAGCTGACATCTGACACAACGATTGTGGGTTCATACATAGATTTAGCATAGACTACAATAGATGGCACATGTCAGGAAAAATTTACTAATAGCATCGAATCACTGACAGCGCTACCGCGTATATTAGATTTTGGGAACCGCGTATATTTTATTTACAATTCCACACATGAACATTAACTTTGTAAAAGTTAACGTTTTGAAGCGCTTTTTACGCACACATTGATAACAATATTAATAATATCTTGGACACAAATCACACAGCGCCCTTCACTTCTAAACTAAGCAACTAAATGCTTGTGCTATAGATACTACATAACGGATATTAATACATATATACTTTTCATTTGTAAATACATACTTAAAATACATAGAAAAACACCCAGACGCCGCACAAATATTCATTATTGTCACAAATATTTGTGCTCGGGTGGGAATCGAACCCCCGACCTCCGTGCTGCAGCCGGTAGTTTTACCAATGCGCCACGAGGCCCGTAAGTCACTCACACATTAACAACCCATTTTTGGTCACGTTGTTTGGGTGACTATTGCCGATCTATTTTTCTTAAATCTATGGTCACACTATAAAACTTCATAAAAGAAAGAGAAAAAGAGTTTTTCACGAAATATGCCACAGACTATGTACAAAAGAGTGAATGATGAGCGAAATATGGACAATAAATAACCAAATGTTGCCATCTGTCGAAAATTAAACTTAGTTTACGTAATCTATCTCCATTTCGCTGTTGATCTTACGAGGCAGGTTTAAACTCTAGATTAAAATTTACTATAGTTTAGAAAATCGACAGTTTTAACTATGATTGATCTTACGGGCCTTAGTGTCTCGGTGGTCCAGTGGTCTAGCACACGGCTTCTGATCCAGAGGTCGCGGGTTTGGAATCCTGACACTGGCTGCCACCAATGACTTTTCGAAATTGTTTTTGGAAGTTATGTGTGATAAATATCGATGACTGAAAACTTTGTGCTCGGTATGGCAATAGGTTGGCCACCTATTCCATTTTGGATGTAAACATAACGGCGAGACGAGGCTTAACCTTCGGGTAACAAAGGCGTGAAGTTATGTTGTGTTATGTTATGAAGTGTCTGCCTATACAGATTTTTTCCTGTTTTTTTTACTTAATTAACATAAATACTTAACTTTGCACCAAGTCCCCGGCAGGGTAGGTGCCTCGTATTTTTAACTATCATATCTCTTGTATTACACATTGTCACACTTGTTACTTTAAACTGTAAATACTAAGTTGAATAACAAACTGTTTGAAATTTCTATACTTTTTGAGTTTTTTTTCTTGTAAATAATAAATCGTATCGTATTGTAAATAATATCGAGAAATAAATTAAACGAGTTTCACGTTTAGTTTTTTTCTCGATATTATTTTTGCCCATATTTTCAAAACATTGGTCGGTATAAAAAAAAAAAATTGCCGGATGTCTGTTAAAAAATATGTACACAACATACTCATATAATCGGACTATAATTTTAATTTTACATCGAGGAAATCGTAAAAAAATATTGTAGGATATAATGTTTTTCTGCTTTGTTCTAGAAATCGACAACTAGGTATTAAATTTAATGCCTTCGGAACACTTTTCACACGAATAGGTATTGTGAGATATTAAAATATGCAAACATTGAGATGTTGTGCCAAGATTTTTGTTAGATAATATTTACGTTACCATGGCAACACTAAACTCATTACACAGTATACAAATAATAAATCAGTAAAATATTGCACGTGCGAAAAGCGAATTTTCATATGTTTGGTCTGTCAGTGTTCTCTTTGTATCAGCTCGTTCTTCATGGACTTGGACTGGAAATTATTTGATTCAAGCACTTCCCGTCTTTTAGAAATCAATTATATCTTTGTTTTATTAGAATCCGATATCGATGAAAGAAGTTTTTGTCATTACAATAGGTAGCAATTGGTGCAAAAAGAGGGTGCCAATCCTATAACAGCATATAATTTGAAGATAAGAAATGAGCACCTTAATAGCTAACTTCACTCCCAGCAATTACAACGGCCATGTTAATGAAATCTCAGCATTAATTCGCTAATAGGCGTTCTCGTATCTTTGTGATATAATATTTTAAATTAAATGAATTGTTTACGCCAGCTTAAAATAATGATAGTCAATTATTGTTTTCGTTTTTTTCTATTTGAATAACTTAATTAATCTCTTTTTCATAGTTGTTCTTAATTTATTAACAAATTTTGTTTAAAAACTAATTAATGAGCATTCTTAGATTAGAAAAAATAGTAAAAAATAAAATCAGGGTGTGTATTGAAATCAATGACAACTCGGCAACAGTATCTATTTTTGGGCTTTGTATCTATTGTTTATTTATTTATTTATTTAAAAGCATAAATCTCGCCATCATAAAAGATACAATAGTAAACATAACATAACACAACTTCACGCTTTTTCTACTCGAAAATGTAGGCAGCGGCTGTTGAGCCTCGACTTTCTGTTATGTTTACGTCCCAAATGGAATAGGTGGTGAACCTATTGCCGGGCACACATTTTTCAGTCATCGATATTTATCACACATAACTTCCGAAAAAATTTTTTCGAAAATATTTGCGATTCGAACCCACTACATCTTGATCCAGAAGCGGGGCTGTTTTTTCACATTTTCCATCTATTTTATTCCTGAAGTCATGTCTAAAATTCTTCTTTATTAGGACAGCGGTACACATTTATTGCGAGGAGAATAATTCGCAAGCAGAGAGTTAGCGCAAAAGCATAAATAGAAACGGCATCATAAAAATGTATGTGGTTCCGTACAATGAGGCTGTTTCACGCTTGGCATAGAGGGCATATAACCTTCACCGTTGTAATTAACGGATTAAAAAACCTTTTTACGAATACTAAACAACAGTTTCTCCTAAATGCGTTACCTACGTGGACCACAAAAAGTAAGGCATATATTGTATTAAATTAATAAAAAATCTTGACTTATTACATCTTGAGTTCTGAATTTGTTTCAGTATTATCAACAAAATAAGTTATAGTTTCAAAATGTGGAAGCATTTATCATTTATGACATATGAACATTACTTTGAAATAACTCTTTCATTTCTTCACCCCCCCGAGACATGAAGGGATGTTATATTATTAAATATAATGTGTTCAACCCTTTGAAAATTCCTTCACATCTTATTTTATCTTTGTATTTCGTACAATTTTAGGAGGCGTATTCACAAGTTATATTAATTTACTATCAATGATAATATAATTATAATTACTTTAGTCAAACTGTATTTAATGAACACTATATAATTATATGTCTTTTAAAAAACAAATGTTCATATACAACTTTAAAACTAACTTTAAAAATATAGCTTTACTATTAAAAATAAACATAATTATATTAATTTGTTCTAGAAATCGACAATAAAACAATAAAAACTTCACGCCTTTTGTTACCCGAAGGTGTAGGCAGCGGCTGTTAAGCCTCGTCTCGCCGTTATGTTTACGTCCCAAATGGAATAGGTGGCGAACCTATTGCCATACCAGGGACAAAGTTTTTCAGTAATAGATATTTATCACACATAACTTCCGAAAACAATTTCGAAAAGTCATTGGTGTGAGCCAGTGTCTGGAATCGAACCCGGACCTCTGGATCAGAAGCCGTGTGCTCGACCACTGCGCCACCGAGACTCCAAAAACTCTCAATTTCCCATTGTTAAATATTTATCATGATCTAGTGAAAATTTAAATAATATCACACGGATTTACTGGTGATAATATTATTATTATCACCAGTAATTCCGTGTGATATTATAATATGACTCTTGTGCGTAAATAAGTATTATTGCTTATTTACGCACAAGAGTCATATTATCTTCTCCATGATTAAGATAAGAGATGTTATATTCTCCATGGACAATTGGAGAAATGTGGATAAATATAACAAAAATATTTCTATAAATGGTTTTTACCGGAAAATTTTGTAGTCATAAATAATATATATAATACAATAAAGTTTATTAATCTTTAAATGAAAAGGTTAATTGAATAGAAAATAAATTAAGTACATAAATATAAATCACTTCGGTTGATTCCCGATCTTCCCGCGGGAGTATATTTGATATTGCTCTTGTAAAAGCTTGCCTATATTTTAAATTAGACCTCTTATATATAACACACTACATACACACATCCCATATCACTATCAGCCCAGGCCTCTGGATTCAGAAACCGTGTGTTCGACCACTAGACCACCGAGACTATTAATAATTTCAAAAGTTATGTGTGATAAATATCGATGACTAAAAACTTTGTGCCCGGTATGGCAATAGATTCGCCACCTATTCCATTAGGGATGTAAACATAACGGCGGGACGAGGCTTGCTTACACCTTCGGGTAGGAAAAGGCGTCAAGTTAGGTTATGTTATGTGTTTAGTATTATCATTGCACCCTTGCGAAGCCTAGGCGGGTCCTTAAAACGCTAAAGCTACAGTTGTAATTAATAAACCTATATGATATTTGATAGTAAAGACACAGCCTTATCACAATTCTTTAAAGTGAGTATAAATTAAGAACATCCAAGAGCATGTATCCCGAGACTAATACTAAAACGAAAGCAATTACAAAGAATTTGTTTGCAAATTAATATAAATGCGCTAGCAAAGATAAGGTTAATGGCGGAGGGTAAACAAATTGAGATGACAAGAACTCATTAGTTAAATGTAATTTAATTATATGATTGCCGATTGCTGGTCTTAATTGGGTCGATTGAATGCAAATTGACAAAAATTTTTATAAAGCGGACACGGCATATGTTTTTTTTTTTGCAAAAATAGTAATAATTAAACAGCGGACCCTTAACGTTGAGGTGTGAGATGAATAAATGTATATACCTATTCTCACAATAATACAATACACACACTAAATTTCATCAAAATCGGTAGAGATTTTCGTAGGAGTTTGTTAATGAATAATGCAATCTTTTATACATTTAGAAGCAGTATTTGAAAAACTCATGTTTATTTTTAATATTTTAAAGCCTCTACGATCGCCCTTGCAGGTAAACTTGTACATTGCATAAAGAATACTCCTACTAAATATCAAGCTAATCGGCGTAATAGTTCCTGAGATATCATGACGAGGAGTTTGCAAATATAATGGCGTCTTTTTTAACTTGAAATCACTAGCGTTAAATTAGAATTTCGTTTGTTGCTGAACTCGGCAAAAGGTTGTCAGATAAATGACAAGATTTGTAAGAAGACACCAATTGAAATGGTATAGATGTGTTGATCTTTACTAATATTAATTAAATCACTTTATCATATATTACATTATTTTAACAGCGGTAGAGTCATTCAGTTCGCTGCGTGAATGGGCCGGCTCAATCGGTGAATTACCACGACCTCTCGGAATATGAGGCGTGAAGTAGCTCATGCCGCGTTTCGTTCGGTGATACGGGTATACGGAGGCCCGATCACCTTTCCTGACACACTTGATCGTTTGCCCTCCTATTCCAATAAAAAATAACTAATGACGTATAAATCCTTAAATCAATTTATCAGAAATTTATCACACATCGTTTTGAGTGTCAGAGTCGGACATAAGATAGGCTTTCTCGCGGAAATAAATCCATAAGGGCGTAGTGGAAGGTTTTGTTAGAAATCCATCAATTTGTTTTCATACTTTTTTGCTATTATAACATCAGTGCTAAAGCAAAGATGTACATACTATACGATCGCGAGTAAAAATATCTAAAGTTAAGGAATAACCAAGATAAGGTACAAAATATGGAGCTGGTACGACTTAGTAACTAAAACCAAATTGCCTAGTCGGTTTATAAGGCAGTAGGGGTGTCAGGAACGTAGTAAATCAACCACCCAGACTAATTGAAATGTGATAGAAACATGTCTTATGGTACTCAACTCTTTCTACTGGACCTGAAGGTTACATACATACATAAGCTCACGCCTGTATCCTATTGGGGTAGGCAAAGACTTTAGGTCTCCACAAGCTAAGAACCTGACACACTTCTTTCGCTTCTTCTACAGTCATACATCTCGTCATGCACTCACGCCGGTTTCGAGTACTACGCATATTGCCTTTTTGAAAGAGACCATTTAATTGGTCGTGGTAGCTCCGGCTTGGTCTTTCGATCCCGACCCTGCCACTCACATTCGCTTCGTATACTCTTTTAATCATAGAGTTATATAGAGTTTAATAGAGTTACATAATCTATACTAGTCTATACTAATATTATAAATGCGAATGTAAGTTTGTTTGTTACGCTTTTACGCAAAAACTACTGAACCGATCATCATGAAACTTTGTACATATACTCTTGAAGGTATTAGAAGTAACATAGGGTACTTTATATTAAAAAAAAAATATTTTTTTACGAAAGATAAAACAATTGTTTGTCAAAAAATCGTCAAATTTAGCTACTTCAGTAATGAAGTTTTACAGTATTCGTAAATTAGATAACATAACGTAACTTCACACCTTTTTCTATCCGAAGGTGTAGGCAGCGGCTGTTATGCCTCGCGAGGGACGGTATTACAGTATTCAGGGTTGATACTTATACTTAACTTAACTTATTATTTAATATATAAATTTGAATGTAAGTTTGTTTGTTACGCTTTCACGGGATAACTACTCAACAGATCATCATGAATCTTTGTACACATATTCTTGGGGGTATTAGAAGTAATATAGGATACTTTCTTTTTTCTTATTTCTCTCTTTAATTAACATATATTTGCACCCTAAGGAGAAACTTATAATATAGTCTACAAAAATATCCTACATTAATACTCTGCATTTATATCATATAAAATTGTTAAAGTCCAAAATTTGTTACAGAGAAATATATTTTACCGTTTGTTGTTGCATTTTAATAAAGCATATTGTGAGATTTTTAAACGTCATACCTAATGTTGTAATTTTGAAAATTGATAATCCCAGCTAAGTAAGAAAATAGAGTTATTATATTGATTCAATTCTATGGTAATGATTTTGATACTTATTTATTGGCTTCAATGCGAGCGAAGCCGCGGGTAAAAGCTAGTAAGTGTATAAATTTATATATTAAAAGCTTAAAAGTGTTTTTTATACACATATTTTTTATAAAACTCAAAATCTTGCAATCATTACATAAACATAACATAACATAACTTCACGCCATTGTTACCTGAAGGTGTAGGCAGCGGCTGTTAAGCCTCGTCTCGCCGTTATGTTTACGTCCCAAATGGAATGGGTGGCGAACCTATTGCCATACCGGGCACAAAGTTTTCAGTCATCGGTATTTATCACACATAACTTCCGAAAACAATTTCTAAAAGTCATTGGTGTGAGCCAGTGTCAGTATTCAAACGACGACCTCTTGATTCAGAAACCGTGTGCTCGACCACTAGACCACCGAGAATGCAATAATTAATTACAGAATTACTACTAATAGTACTAACGTTACCAACAAAATTACTTTAATATTTTAGGTATTTTTTTAAATGAATTTATATTTATAGATAGTGAAAGAAATGAATAATGACTTAAAATATTAATCTAAGCGAAAATGGTTCAATAAACTTTGCTATAATAAAGACTACTCATATTATTTCAGCAAGATCACAGACAGTACATATATATTTAATTGGAAGTCGACATCAAAAGAATGTATACCATACAGTGGGATAATCAGAATTCTTTTTCAAACACGATTGTTTCTTGTATTTATTCCTACAATTAAAATCGCTGAAAAAGATCACATTTTATTTATATGTAATAATTTTTATTACCTAATAAGTTCCTTAATATTTTCCGAAAGCACGCCAAGGATTTATGTACTAAAATTTTCACCACATTCCACTGTCAAGTTATTTTAGCGTAAAATGATTTAGTGATTAGTTTCACTCACATAAGCTTTTAATTAATTAATTTTTATTTAATTCGTCCGTCCAAGTTTTCCGATCGCAGCGCTCAGTTATATTTGGGCGGGCGGCGGCGGCTACTCTCTAGGGCGGCAACAAGAGAACTGAATATACTTCAGAGCAACGAGATTATTTCGTAATATCGCTGTACCTCCCACGATTCTAATAAACCTTTGATAATCGTATATTAAACTTATGCATTCTTTTTTTAATTTACGATTCATCACTTTTATTAGGATGCAATGTTCAATGTTTCTCCGCTTTTTTTTTACATAACACACATAACTTCCCGCCTTTTTCTACCCGAAGGTGTAGGCAGCAGCTGTTAAGCGTCGGCTCGCCGTTATGTTTACGTCCGTACGTGTTTTTCTTTCTTCTTTTTATATAAGGGTTAAGTGCTAGAAACACTTCCTCTTGTTAAATTGCTTTCATTACAGATAATTTTCCAAATTTTTTAAATTCATTGGTGTATTCGACCCTGAGACCTGTCAAATAGATGTCAAAGAATTAAATCACAAATCTATCAACAAGACGACTGTTTCTTATGTATATTATTAATAAAAAGTTGTTTATCATCGTCACATGTTGGGGTCTTTAGTGAAAAATGAACGATCCAGAATCACTTAGTTTAGAACAACCTATGACACAGCTTTCAACAAACTTGCTGTTTGCCTTCAGCCCGTCCCTAAAACGGCCAAGGTGAAACTGTTAAAGTCAACACAAAAAGTTTTAGGATTGTGTCAGTAATATGGCTTTATTTTTTAAACATATAACACGGTTATTTTGTTTGTAATGATTTAGCGTCGTGTTTAAATTTAAATCCTTTCAAAGGTTTCGATTTCGCATCGCGATGCATACAAATAATGTATGCATGAAAAGGCTTTTAAAAGTTCAAGTAGCTACTTAAATAGGAATCATGTCTTTTGTGGGAATATTCGATCTACCTACCATGCAAGAGGCTGGGTGTGAAGTTAAATAAGTAACTACAAATAGCAAATATCGTAATGGATTCAATTAGTTATAAATCTTTACTTTGTATATTTGTTGCATTTATGATGTGACAAAAAAATACATACAAACGCAGTCGAAAGTATTTTATAGGCACTAGTATTGGCTCACGCAAACAAACATCCAGAAAATTGATTTTTGAACGGGAGCAATAGTTTAAATATTGTTTTTTTTTTAACTTCATACCCTTTTCTATTTGAACATAGAAACAGCGGTTGTTATGTCAAGATTCGTGGAATTCGTTGGACAACAATGACATGATGGGGGTGCGACGGCGGGGTGGAGCAGAGGCCTGACGCACTATCCTGGGCCACCCCAACGCCGGAGGAAGATCACCGCGAGGTTTTAGTGGGTAACCCTAGGATGGATTGCAGTTTACTGTTTTAGGAGTCCCACACTACTCCTTGCCGTACCCAGGTGGAGGTTTGCATAAAGCATTAGCTCGCGTAAAAAAAAGAGATGTCATTGTTGTGAGTTTGAATTCTATACTGCTTGATTCATATGTTGTATTGGACCAGCGAGACTATTGATACAAGTAATGTTACTTGATCCTTGGTCTAGACCATAATGGGTTATGTTAAGAAAACAATGTTCTACATTAGTTAAATCAAAAAGCTTTTTAAATATTAAGTTCCATTATATTGTCACTGCTATAATAGCACGTGTATTGTTAGAACACTGTTTATGATATCATCCTTTTGTACTTGTTGGGAGATATCATATTTTTATACACTTAACACTATTCATTAAAGTCAGTAGTAGTTCATTATAGTCTCGGTGGCCCAGTGGTCGAGCACACGGCTTCTGATCCAGAGGTCTAGGTTCGATTTCCGATACTGGCTCACACCAATGACTTTTCTAAATTGTTTTAGGAAGTTATGTGTGATGACTGAATACTGTGATATCGATGACTGAATGTTTAAGTCCCAAATGGAATAGCTGGCGAACCTATTGCCGACTTTCGTTATTACCAACTAATTGTATCCTTTGAGAGACTTTTAATCTTAATCTTACATAATTGTAGTCGACTGTATTAAATAAAACTCCCGTAGAGTGTTCGTACTATGTATATTCTTCCTCTGTTCGCTTAATAATAATCCTATTTACAAAAAATTCGTCTATTTATTACTAACTAATCCTACCGTTATTTACTAAATTCCGGGCGCGCTTGCGTTCTCCCGCAGTGATTGGTAGCGGCATAGCGCGCCCGCAGGTTCAGTGTCGCGCGTTCGTATTCATCGTTATTATTGGTCGCGACGGTTCGCGCCCGCGAGTTTAGCTTCGCGCGCTTGCATAGTGGCGCTGAAACTCAGAGCCGTTGTAAATCACCACGTTCTGTTACCGTGCGATGATTGGCGCGATAGTTAAATTTCGGTTGTAACGGTCCGCGCAATATTCTTGTATGGCGGTTACGATTTGGCGGGAGGGGCCCTCCTGGCTCGTCGTAGGTACTTAACAATTATTATTATTATTAATTTTGCACAATAATTGTAATAATAATTGTGTTTGCTTAATAGCTTCCAATTTACAATATTTTTAATTTACTATTCCAAGCGGATAAAAATAATCAAATATTTATTTTTAATCACATCATAACTGAGTGATCAGTAACTTCGTATACTGAATAGTGTTAAACATAACATAACATAACTTCACGCCTTTTTTTTACCCGAAGGTGTAGGCAGTGGCTTTTAAGCCTCGACTCGCCGTTATGTTTACGTCCCAAATAGGTGGAGAACCTATTGCCATACCGGGTACAAAGTTTTTAATCATCGATATTTATCACACCTAACTTTCGAAACTATTTAATTTTGAAAAGTCATTGCTGTGTGCCAGGATTCAAACCCGCGACCTCTGGATTCTGAAACCGTGTGCTCGACCACTTGACCACCGAGACTAAAATTAATAATAATAATACTTGATAAATAATAATAATTAATTATAAGATTGTTAGTATCTAAAAGTATTCGATTTATTGGAAATCCGCTGTTTTTTCCTTCATAATAGTGTACCTATCTTAAAAGTTTCAGTGGCTTTTGTTCGGCAATCCATATTTTTCTGGATTTTATTGTAATTTTGTGTGATAAATCGTACACGTACGTATCGTGACAAAATCGTAGCAGATATTATTGGGCAGATATTTACTACGCAGGATAAAAATTTTCGTGCAGAGTCAAAATTACTACTGCCCGCGCTTTCGGATATTAGTATTGGTTTATATTATAATGGATAAGTCTTTATTTACAATAGTAAGAACAAATAAATTAATTACATTATTTACAATATATACAATTAAAAAACTACCTGAAATCAAATTTCTCCGCATCTCGGTCTACTAGCAGCGTGCCCAGAAGACTGGCTGCATTGCCACGCTGAATGGCAATGCTAATCCTCTGTGCGAAGAATAGACCAGCCCTCTGGTCGCGAGTGGCTTCGATCAGCCTCTTTGCAAGATCTTTGTAAAGTGCACGAGCCCTCGGACCCCATGTCCCCAAAGTCTCAACCCCAAACGGCTCAAACACATAGTCACCTACAAGGTTTCTGTATTTGTGCCGCATGAGATTTTCTGCCGAAGCAGCAGCAGCACCGGCCACCTCCACCGTGCTTGCTTATGAATTCGATGGCGCAAGGGTGTCGACGCAAGTAGCGTCCCACACCAAAGGCCTACCCATCCTCCAAGGCAAAAGAAACATCCCGTCCGGTCTCTTGCCATCATCGCGCACCAAACCGTTCGGTTCCAGAACGGCTGGTACACCGGCGGTGGCAAGAGCACGACGGATAATGTCGTTGATGTTGGCGTGACGGGAAATGCGGCAGGCACTCCTGGCGCATGAGAGGCCATGATGTCCCTTGCTGTCGACAACTTCTCCGCAGCGACATAAATGCGAAGAAACAATGGGAGCACCTACACGAAGACAAGTTGCGATACGGAAAGTCGTATTATCTAATAATGTTCCTATATCGGGCGATGGCAGTGCCATAAGCCAGACACCGGACTCCCACTCTCCCACAGCCCGTAAACGAGCGCGCTCGGCATCTCCTACAGAACCACTAATAAGTGATTCGTTTAAGATGGCGCAGAGCGGGTCGTCCCACTGTCTCTGGGAAAATGGGTTGATCGGTAAATTTGAGTTAGGACAGGCCTGGTTCCAGGCATTTACTGCGTCAGTCTTGCATAACACTGTTATTATAATTAATAACATTTGGGATCTAATTGGAGAGAAAAATAATATATTGTTGTTCAAAAATGAAAATATTTTTAGCCATTAGTAATCGATTTAAATGATATTGAATATCATTCGGAACATCGATAATTATGATAACAAAAATTGTAATCGATATGTGAACAACATGTTTATTTATTAACAAGCCAATTATTAACCATTAAATAAGAAAATATTATTGTACCAATTATAATTATTAATACGATAATAATATCCTGAGGGTAGTGGTGGTATTCGATAACATAAAAAGAAAGCGATCACAGCTACAATTGGAGAAGATATAACTTTACGCCAACTTCCTTGCGGGGTAGGTAGAGAGATCAAAGCGTCATAAGGCACTATTATCAAATTTATTCCTTTTTTCCTTTTCTTTTATTAGAGTGGATTATTTAAATACTTAATACTACGTGAAATAACATTAAAACAACTTTTTAGGATTATATCGCGTTTATTTATTACTTATTTGTATTTATTTCCCCACGTTCCGAACTCTTTACAGAGATCATTTTCACGATATAATCCTAAAAAGTTGTTTTTATGTTATGAATGTGATACGCGAAAATCTAAGAAATAAATATGTATAAGTGAAAACTGAAATGATTTACCTTTTAAATTTTTCACTTATAAGTATAGATCATAATAGTTATGAATATACTAAGGCGTTAATTAGAAATTTACCTATAAAATTAGAAATATTCTCGTGTTAAGTTATGCTAAGATTATTTACCGCCACGAAATCTTACAATTCGTCTATATTTATCTATTTTTTATTTAACCAAATTATTCTTTTATTGGCTCATTATATGTCAATAAAGGAACAGAATAATAAGAATAAAGATTTTAATGTGATCGAGAGAAACAAAAACAAAATCGAAATATTTTTTTCGTTAAAATTGTTAAAATTGTAAATTTTTAAATATTAAAGACTAGAAAATTTGTTGTGTTTATTTGGCTGAACGCAGTAATCTAGTTTGAATAATTCTTCCAGTACTTCCATGTGTGATCACATCATTTATCGAAGAAAGCAATAAATTATCAAGTTACGACCAATAGTGGGGGAGGCTTTTTACTGGTAAAGGTATTTAATAGGGATCGTGCGTGAAACATAGAGGCAGCACTACTGTCAGACTTAGCGCTCTCTGGTGTTTTATTCGTGAACTTAGTGGGATCAAAACAAACATTTAATAACATTAAAAAAAGTTATAACAATGGAAAAAATCATAAAATACGGATTTCAACCTGTAGTCAATAATATAATACATGGCCGGAATGATGAGAAAGGTAAACGGTTAAGTCATAACTATAAAATAAATGTCACAAATATTTGAAATTTCATCAATTAAATGATCAATTATTACATACGTCGTATTTTAAATGTTATAATTTTACTGAATGGTGTATTTCGATTTTATAAATTTTAATTAATATTGTACTTACACGTAATTTTTCACTGCATTTATCCACTGTTTACGTTTTAATATTTTCCATGAGGCTCCTAACACGCTCTCTGGAAATTTATAAAATTTCACTTCCACACCAAATCCACGTTCTCGACGTGATGTATTATTACATCCTAGAATACAACATATTTTTCTCGAAGCAGGCATTGTTTAAAAAAATGTTTTATTTTTTATTTATAATTATTTAAAAGTTAATCACATATGTTTACGTTGAATACATGATCCCAACTGTTTCGGATGCTTGCCACTAGTTGGCGTAAAAGTCTAGACGCACGATCCCTATAGTAAAGGCATTTTATGTAAAAAGTTTGCACGGTCAGCTAGCTATAATAAATAATGTCAGGAGATTGACTTCTTTAAATAATCGGATTATCTGTAAATTGAGCTCCCCGCTTTTAAATCAGGAAGTCATGGGATCGAATTGACTGGAACGCCATCGACTTTTCTGAACTATCGATGACTAAGAATATGCCCGATGTATGGCAATAGTTTCCACTTGGGATCTAAATACTACAGCGAGCCATCAGCTGCACCATCGAAAAGAAAAAGCCGTGAAGTTATAAAAAAAATGTGTAATAGGTGTCAGACGACTATTAATATATTAGTATATAAGACTGTTTTGTCATATAATGTGATTTTTCTAA
This sequence comes from Euproctis similis, assembly GCA_905147225.2. Lineage (NCBI taxonomy): Eukaryota > Metazoa > Arthropoda > Insecta > Lepidoptera > Erebidae > Euproctis > Euproctis similis. The sequence continues at coordinate 16,926,238 of LR990107.1, read as the reverse complement.
CGAAATTATAGTTTGTTTGGATGTTTGTCCATCATCAATCACTCTGTAACCCTCACCCACAAAGCGTCAAATAAAAACAGATTCTATGGAAATCTGCATTAGTTGCAACAGAGCGTCCAGTTAGTGAGATATTTTTAATTAACTCTACAAGTAGTAGTTAAAATAATATGTTTTGTATGAAATAACAAAATTATAAATCGTAACATTTTTAAGCTAGTACAGATTACAGTTTCCAACGATTTTGTTGTCTATAATTATCTATCTATATTGTAAATATAGATAGATAATTATAGACAACAAAATCGTTGGAAACTGTGTACATATTAATAAAACAGTAGATATTTCGTCTCTATTACGTGACGTTTATGATTTTTTTTTTAAAAGATTGAGAGACACGTGTTACTCTGCAAAATTGACTAATAGATTTGGCTGAAATTTTGAATGGAGCTATATTTTCATCCCGATATTCTCATAGGATCGGTACGTAGGCCACGCAGTAAAAATATGTTAATCAACCATCACTCGTCTTAAGAACTTTCTTCATGCTCTTCATCCATATAATCAAAAGCGATAACTCGTTCCCAGTCGGATAGTATGCATTGTGCAGTCCTTGCAAATACACTGGCCCTGTTTTCAACGGTGACTTGTTTACATGCATCGTTATGTAAAACCAGTATCTTTTTTCCTGTAAAAGGTGGACTTGTGATATGCCTTGCTGCGTGCGCTTTCACATTCTCCATGTCTGTTCTATGGCGTTGTACTGACAGCGGTACGGCGGTGGTCGTGCAGATGTTCTGTTGCTAGTTCATCCACCGAGTATCTTGGTGGTGCTAGATTTTCTTTTGATATATGGAATAACTCACATTTTGCTGCCAGCAAGAAATCAGTCCAGGATCCCGGCTGCCGAAAATAATTATGCATGTAAAACAAAATTGCATATGCGTGTGCGAATATTTATTTTATACATCCGCGAATGTGAAAGCGAATGTCCCTTAGCATTACCAAACGTGGTTAACTATGCAGCGCTGTAACAGCGTTTTATTTGAATTAAATTGAAAGATATGTACAGAAATTTTTTTCTCAAGAGACCATCTACAAGATTGGACTGAGGTGTTTTCTTATAACTTGCATAAAAAAAAAGTTAATGAGCAAGAAATGCATTTTTCATAGATTTTTTTTTGCTCATAACTTCTATAATTATGAATTTATGCCAACAACTTATATCAGCATATTTGTAGGAAATGCGATTTGCTACATGTTACGTCTCAGTATTTTTTTTATGGGACGAATAGTTTTTGAGATGTCGCAAAAAAGGTGTTTGCACCCCTATTTCAAACATGGTGGCCGAGTGTGCAAGTGCGGTAATCTCAAAAATTGGGGTTATGCTTTTATTGACATCCCATACCGCAAAAATGAAATTGCGTCCTGCAAAATTGAAATATTAGCTATTTAAATTGTAACATTTGTATGGAAATCGTCTTTAGGAAAATTTGCTACTAGTTTATGCCAATTATAGCATTGTCAATATTTTAAGTAGGTACTATTTAGTTTTATTATTGGCCAAAAGTACTTGTATGGTGGTAGTAGTCACTAAGAAAAACTGAATTAAACTCTTTATTTAGGTTCCATAGGTATATATTTATTATCTGTAGTATGTCTATTGATGACATTTCATAATAAACATTTGACATTTTATAGTAAACACAAAAATTATTCGTTTAATAATTTAAAAGGATTCTGAAAATATTCAATAAGAGGCAGCAATAATGTCTGCATCACTCGATTCAGCTTTGGATCCCATGGAGGAGATTCGCTTCAGAAAAAAGCATGGTGCCACCTGGATTGAGATACAAAAAGAGACACATTTTACATTTGATGAACTTGAACGTAAATATAAAACAAATATCTTCAGCCCATTAAACAGATGATTTGATTGCTGATTCCATGACCAAATAGAACGTGTTCTGGAGGAAGGCGATGTTAGGAGCCTCAAAAACCGACGCGCGTGCATGAAAAGAGTTATGAAAGTCAACGAAGCAATTGAGGCGTGTAAGAATCGTGCCTTATGGCGTTCTGTTTTCTCTGCCTACCCCGCAAGGGATTTGGCGTAAAGTTATGTAAATTATATATATGTATATATATGCGTATAGTTATGTATGTATGTATATATATGCGTATAGTTATTTATGTATGTATCTATGTGTCACTGTTTTTTTATCTGTGTCTTACTCATATAATTTAGTCCATTTGGCATATTAAAAATTTCTCTGGTGACATGTTTTTCAGCACTTCAGAGGTCAGGCTCACACCAACTTTCTGGAAGTTATCTCTGATAAGACTGAAAAGCCGATGACTGAAATGAAATTCGCCCGATCTTAAATAAACAGTTGTTTATTTAAGATCGGGTGATGTTATTTTTTAGGTTCTATGTAATATATTGTGAGTTCACAATCTATTACATAGAACCTAAAAAATAACCCTGCCAAATCATAAGTGGCTGTTCTCACACCTTAGGAAGTTGTCGGCGTAAGGTTGCACTTATGTGTATTACATTCCGTTACAGTATATTTACAGCTTATCATGAACAAATGTGTAAATCGGTCAATAAAAATAAGCTAAAACTGGATATTTGAAAACGATATAACAAATATTTATCTCCATTTCATCGAGGGAACCATAAACGATTCGAGGCAGTTAAATGAAAATTTTAATTAAAAATACCTTTCAAGTAAATTGAAACAAAGACCGAAGTATAATTAAAGATGGCTTATAATGTTACTTAACAATTTTCGTAACAACTTTCAGAGATTATGGTGATATTCTTTAAAATACAAAAGAGAGACGAAAAGCCCGCGGGGTCAGACCTGATATCGAGGTGAGTGATTTGAAGGTACTTTTTATTCACCTGTTTAAAGCTTATTTTGTGCTGTTTGTGCTGTTGTTTCAGCTATTAGTGCTGTTATTTCAAGCACTTTGTAGTCTATGTGCTCACGGGTACCTACTTCTACTAGAGCTTCAGTCGATCTTGCTAGATTTTTATTTACAAATCTGTTATAAATACGGTTAGATACTACTACAATACCTAATAATAATACCATCCCGTTGACACCTTCTATCTATTAAAAAAAACCTCATCAAAATCCGTGTCGTAGTTTCAAAGATATGAGCATATAAGTGGACGGACAGCGGAAATAATGTTTTTTATACTATGTAATAATAGTAATGAAATATAAGAGGAACTTGATTAATATTGACGCATAAATGAGTAAAAGCTTGATTTAATTTATATGAACAATGAACATATTAAACGACAAAATAATTATGTTGTGAGCAAACATTGGTTTACATACATGGTACATAAATTCATGCCAAAATCCCGATAAGACACGATTCTTAGACTGTTTACTTTCATAACTTTTTGTCACACACGCTTGACAGTTTTTTAGGCTTCTGACATCACCCGCCGCTAAAGGTCACGTCGTGGCCATCCTTGAGTTCTAACTCACTCGATTTTGCACTGCATATTGACTTTGTAATTCTTGCATAATTAATTATTTAATATGTATATAATAGTGGCAAGAGAAGCACAGAAGTAAGATTAATGCTGTATGAGGAGTAGTGTCTGAGGAGTATAGCTGGAGTAAGCTTGGTGGATAAAATGAGAAACAGTGTAATTCGAGAACGTTGTGGTGTGAAAGAAGATATAGTGACAAGGATAGAGAAAGGAATGCTTAGATGGTTCGGACATGTAGAAAGGATGGACGAAAGTAGACTGACTAAACGAATTTATAAGACAAGTGTGAAAGGGCGAACCGGTAAAGGACGACCTAGGCGGACCTACCACCAACAAACCTACGATGTGTTTGTGAGGGGCCAGGTCAGGAGTGGCCACAACCGACGAGCATGTATGAACGCGATAATGAGAGTGGAGGAAGCAAGAAACGTATGTCAGGATCGTAGCAAGTGGAAAAAATTAGTCTTTGCCTACCCCCATGGGAAAAAGGCGTGATTGTATGTATGTATGTATAATAGTAGTTCCTTCCTTACAACCTTTTCGACACCTTTCCTCACGACCTTTTTAATTTTATTATTAAAAATTTAATCAGCGGAATGACTCTCGCTGGCTGTGTCAAAAAGGTTGTAAGGAAGGAACTTGGATTGAAAGAGAGTGTCGGTATAAAAGTAACAAAGGGCATGTTCCGATGGTTCGGACATGTAGAAAGAATATATGATGTAAGATTGATTAAGCAGATATACAATGCAATAGCGGATGGGTGTAGGAGTCGAGGACGGCCAAGACACACATTCCATGACAAAATAGAATGTGTTCTGGACGAAGGTCAACGGAGCGAGTGAGGCGTATAAGAATCGTGCCTTGTGGCGCTCTATTTTCTCTGCCTACCGGCGTGAGGTTATGTATATATGTATTATTAAAAAGCTAAAAGTTTCTACGCTTTATTACTCTATTATATACTATATATAGATAGATGTACGTTTTGTCCATTATCCAGAGAATTATACACACCAGCCGGCCCGTGCTTACAACAAACACGTAATTTATAGTGATTCTTAACATATAATATTCCATACGCGAGCGCCGAAAATACACCTTCATATTGAAAATTTACAGCCACAGTTACCTATTGTTTTTAGATAACTAACATTCAAATGAAATATTTTCAAGGTTTATTTAAGCTGTTGGCTATGTTATGAGCCTCAAAAATCGACGCGCGGGCAGGAAAACAGTTATGAAAGTCAACGATGCGAGCGAGGTGTGTAAGAATCGTGCCTTATGGCGCTCTGTTCTCTCTGCCTACCCTGCAAGGGATTTGGCGTGAAGTTATGTATGTATGTGTGTATTTAAACTGTATAACTCTCAGTAGTCCAGCTCCCCGCTTCTGATTCAGAAGTCGTCAGATCAATTCGGTGCTCAATGATTTCTCGGAATTCTTTTCGTGAGTTAGGTGTGATAAATATCGATGACTGACAACTTGATGGCCGTGTATGGCAACAGGTTCGCCACCTTTTTTTACGCGAGGAAATGCTTTATGCACACCCCCCGCCTGGGGACGGCAAGGGGTAGTGTGGGACTCCCAAAGTAGTAAGTTGCAATCCGATCCTAGGGCTACCCACTAAAACCTCGCAGCGGCCTTCCTCCGGCGTTAAGGTGGTCCGAGGTACGGTTAATCCCGCTGAACCACCCTGCCGTTGCCCCCCTCTGGTTACGAGGGGGGCTCATCCTCGGGGAGCTCCCCAGGGCGGGCCGGCGGCGATCACTGAGCTCGCCGCCGCCGTCTTCGAGCGGGATCGGCTCTTTCCCGATCCCGCTCGGCGGCCTCCTTCTGGAGCATTACAGCTTTGCAAAAGAAAAACCTCAGCGCCCCAGTCTTCCTCGCCCGCCAGCATTGCCGCCGCGATCAGGCCGGTGGGGACAGGTCTCGCCCGATCTCTTCGACCAGGACTCGACGCTCGGCCGCCCATGCTGGGCAGACCTCCAGCATGTGCTGGGCCGAGTCCAGCTGGGATGCCAACTGGTGGCATTCGGTGAGTATCTGAGTAAACCTGTCGGTGACAGTGCCCCATTTACGGAGCACCCAGGCATCGCGGTAAGGCAGGACGGCACAGCACCACGCGCACAGCCCTGGAGTACCAGCGCGCTGCGCCTGTCCCCCAGGATCCGCCGGAAGGCCTCCCGCCTTTGCACTTCGTGTCCTCGCGCGTCCGGGTCCCCCCACCTCGGCCGAGATCGTAAGCGGCGGCGGATACCTAGGAATTCTATTCATATATATGAACTTGGTTATTAAAAAATAGCTAGCATTATGACAGATTTGGGCACAATGTCTCAATTGATTAATTTCAACCATTTTTTTCGTCTACGGTGTTTTGTTAACAGAAGTCACTTTAGGGATGTGTTACATAACGGTCTCGGTATGACGGATGCGTATATGATGGAGAGGGTTATGGTTGCCCTGGACCGTGGTACCTCTCCGTACGTTACCATGGTAACGTTTGCCAAAGCCATGTCGCTATACCTCCGAGGTGATCTTGAAGAACGTATCTCTTACGCTTTTACTGTAAGTAATGTAAGCCTGTCTTATCTTTATTTAAACATTAGTAGAATAAAGTGGCTCATGCCGCGTCTCGTTCGGTGAGAGAGATATCTGGAGGCCTCTCCAGCTCACTCTTTCTTTTCTATCCTACCTGTAAATTTGAAAAGCCGGCAACGCTTCTATAACACCATTTGTGTTGCCGTTGTCCATGGTCGGCGCTAGCCACTTGCCACCAGGTCCCATAAAAAATGATTTTAATTAATAATTCGGGATATTAATATTAATAGTGTTACGATTTGCTTGGAGAGGGATATCTTAGACGCGAGACAATGTATCAGCTTATGAAGAAAAGTATATCCAAGGCATCCAGAGACGACGACGTGGAAGAGGCTGTTAAGGTACTTTACATAACATACATAAGCATAACTTCACACATTTTTCCACTCGAAGGTGTAGGCAGCAACTGTTAAGCCTCGACTAGTCGAGTTCCAAATGGAATAGGTGGTGTAACCTATTGAAATACACCGGTCACAAATTTGTCAGTCTTCGAAATTTATCACACAAAAAAGAGTTCAGAGAAATCATTGGTGTGGTACCGAAATAGATCCCACGACTTCTGAATCAGAAGCGGGGAGCTCGACCACTAGACCAACGAGACTATCGTTGCCAGTTATCGATATTTAGCACACATAACTTCCGAAAATAATTCTGAAAAGACATTGGTGTAATCCCAAAAATTAAAAACAAAATATGGGGTGTAGCTTTATCGTTTAGTGGAAGACCATTTACCTATCTGAGACTACTTACCGAGTTCGCAAAAATACTTGCTGGGCAACAAACATTATGACTCGACATTTTTGTTAAATTAGAACATATTCATTATTTAATGTTCGTTATTAAGTGACAGTTATGTTCTTAACAGCTTGATTAACAGCACAGGATTCGGTAGTAATCCTGTATCATTGGATCTGATACAACTTACAAAATTTAATCAGCAAGAAAGTAGACGACTGGTCATTCGTGAACCAGCGCCATCCTAAAGATTTTGTCAGAACTAAATAGCCAGTTGTGGTTTATTTCGTTCTCACTAAGTTATTTACCTTTCACGCCTCTTGATGTTTTTTAAAATGATAAGAGATGGAGCTACCGTATTTATATGTATAGGTTAGGTTAGGTTAGCAATTTTACATCAAAGAAAATATGGATACAAAAGAAAGAAAATAACAAACGCTTTAGATATGAATTTATTGGAATATTATTTAAGTTTAAACACATACATAACTTGCCAAATCCCTTGCGGGTAGGCTGATAGAACAGAGCGCCTTATGGCGTGATTCTTGCTTCTGCTTAGTCTCGCATCATCCATCGAGCCATCGGAACATGCCCTTTCATTTTAATTTATATATTTCTCAAATTTGGCATTGAATATTTAATTAAAAATATTTATTAATCTATTTCATGTACAAAATGAATAATTTAATTTTCGACCAACAAAATATATTTTATCTAAATTCATAACAATTTTCGAAACAAAAGTATTCTAAACTACCAAACTTTGAAATCAATAAATTCAATTATCAGACACTTTATAATAAAACAATAATTATCTAACATACCGTTGAAAAGATTGTTATAAAATTTTACCGAAATTGTTCGAACGAGTTATTTCTCAATTCATTTAGGACGTAGGTATGTGAAAATGTGTATTGAAAACTTTTTGAGAGTGAATAATAATGGTCTACTCAATATACCATAGATATAAGAATAATATATCGGCAATAGTCACCCAAACAACGAGACCAAAAATGGGTTGTTGATGAGTGAGTGACTTACCAATGTGTTCGTAAAAAGCGCTTCAAAGTGTCAACTTTTACATAGTTAATGTTCATGTGTTGAAATGTAAATATCCTGAATATCTAATATACGCGGTTGCGCTGTCAGTGATGAATATTAGTACATTTATACTGACATGTGTAATCTATTATAGTCTACTAGTTGACCCGGCGAACTTCGTTCCGCATCAAAAGAAATAAATTAGTAATATTTGGATCTTAATAAGTTCAATTTGTGCTATTTATCGGCACGCGTTTTGGCGCGCAAACGCAACTGCTATGTACCGCTATGTTAATACTGTAATATCTTCGTAAATATTAGTTTAAATTACATGCTGTAAATGGCTATATTGATCTATATTAAAAGCACAATCTATTTAAGACACTTAATTGGATGAAAATTAATGCTGTAATGTTTAAAATTGCTTCGTAAATAAGCCATTATTTCTCGTAAAAAGTTAAAAAATAATAATGGTCATTGTGGGTTATCCCTAAGACATAGACATATGCCCTCGCGGACTTTTGTATAGACCTTTTAAAGGTGTATAATAATGTAGTACATTGTTTTGATTTATCACTTAGGGTTCAGGCAGCGTTTTCGATTAAAGTTTTAAATCTTGTAAATTAACATTTTTTTTTTCAGTACACTATTCATGAATTATAGATCAAAACTACCCCGTTGACACCCTCTAACTATTAAAAAAAACCGCATCAAAATCCGTTGCGTAGTTTCAAAGATTTAAGCATACAAAGGGACATAGGGAAAGAGAAAGCGACTTTGTTTCATACTATGTAGTGATGCTAAATCTATGCAATATACCCATACATTTTTTTTTATCAATACTTTTTCAGCTCAGTCATAGTATTGATAAAAACTGAAAGCTCCCAAGGAGCGCTAATTATTTGACATATATATAACGTAACTTTAAGTCTGTTTAAATGTATATTGTATACATACATACATAAGTTCACGCCAAATCCCTTACGGGGTAGGCAGAGAGAACAGAGCGCCATAAGGTACGATTTTTACACGCTTCACTCGCTTCATTGACTTTCATAACTCTTTTCATGCACGCGCGTTGATGTTTAAGGCACTTAACATCACCTTCCTCCAGAACACGTTCTATTTGGTCATGGAATGTGTCTCTTGGCCGCCCTCGACTCCTACATCTATCCGCTTTTGCATAGTATCTGCTTAGTCAATCTTGGATCATCCATTCTTTCTACATGTCCGAACCATCGGAGTATGCCCTTCCTTACTTTTACTTTATTTATATTAATGTAATATTATAAAGAGATTTGGCCGCCGGATACATCTCTTACTGAAAAAAATCTGCATACCTGAGCCATTTCACATCCGTATTCTAGGTTGTGGTTTCACTGGTCGAGCCGGCCCATTCTTGAACTTTATATTTGATCTATTTTTTTACTATTAAAAAATTAGACTGAAGCCTCCTAAACCCTAAATTGCTAAATCCTTACGTTAACTATGACAGTCCCACCAAGAAGTAGGAACAGATTAAGATGTTAAGAATTGGTCATGCTGCAAGAATGAGAGAAGGCCAACTGACTGAAAGAGTGTACGAAGCGAAAATGAGTGGCAGAGTCTAGATCGGGACACCGAGACGGAGTTTCCACGACTAAATAAAATAAATGCGTAGCACCAGATACTGAGATTGAATGTATGACTGTGGATGAGGCAAAAGAGGTGTTCCAGGATCGTAACTTGTGGAAAGCCAAAGTCTCTGCCTACTCCAATGGTATACAGGCGTGGCTGGCGTGAGCTCTGTATGTATATAATAGTTTATATATTAATATGGGGTTGAACTTTAATTGGCTGTCTTTAGTATGGATTTACATAAACATTACTAGAAATCTTACTATTGGATAATCAAATGAATATTTTTACTAGAAGGGGGGGATCTCCAATACAACTTTACAATTTATCATGCGGATAAATTGTTAATGAAAAGTAATTACGAAGCTAGTCGATAATTAACCGATAATTAAATATTTATTACGTCACAATTGACTTAAAGGAGCACAGAGACAGCTATAGTTGTGATTTGTTGTTTAAAATTCCAAACATTGGAAATGCTGGCAATAAAAAAGGTAACTTAATAATAAGCTATTAAAAAAAAGTGCTGTTCCATAATATATTTTATATAGTAAACGCTGTCCAACTTCATTACATAGGTAGTATAAAGTTATAAAGTATATGTAAAAAAGTTTGAAACTACGCAACGAATTTATATGCGGTTTTTTTTAATAGATAGGGGGTATAAATGGGGTGGGTTTTATCTATAACTCATATGATGTAGTGAAGAAAAAGTGATAAATCAAAAATTTACTTATTTATTACCTTCGTTGCGGAACAAAGTTCGCCGGGTCAGATAGTGCTAAATAAATTAACAAATTCATCTCATTATTGTAAAGTTTTATACCACTAAAATGTACTGATTAATTAATCCACGATCCAGCCAGTACTTTGCACCTCTCGTAGGGGACTCGAACTATTCCAATATTAATAGAATCTTGTAACAGTCAGTGTCTGGTCTTGTAACATTCCTAATAATTATAACTTATGGTCCGGGAGGTGGTGTTGCATTTCATATAGTGATTTAGGCCGAACGAGTTTAAAGTGTTCATTAGATCACGGATGATTATCCAACAAATAAAGAGTTAGGCGCAATATTTAAAATCTTTATTGCGTCAGCTGACAATCTTTCCACCGGTGTCCACGCTGCTGACGATATTTTTTGCGATGTACAATAAATTTCAAGCAAAATTCTATTACTTTTTTAATTATAACTTTTACTATACTATATTTTCGTGACCAGTCAAGCCCTTGAGTATTGTTACTTGAGCAGCTGATCTCTCATCAGTGATAAAAGATCAATAACATACTAAGTTCCATTTGCTACCTCCCGGGACTAGTTTTTTATACACTCAATAGCTTGAAAATTTGAAATTTATATAACACTTATACATTTGTGAAAAGGCTTGGTGTGTTCATCTGTTCAGTAAAGAATCGTCTGTTACAGAAGCGGTGTCACTAAGCCACCGAGACTTAAACAAAACTCGTATGTACTCGTATAAATATTTTATTCGATATAAGAATGTCATGAGTACATCTTATTGTTCTCTTCGGATCTATTCGATAAACTTGGTAATAAAACCAATATCAATATTATGACTACTGAGATACTGCTACTCTAGGATACTGTGCCTAGTAGCAAATATAAAAGTATATTACCGACGATCGTAGAGCACAGAAATAAAATTGCATATGTTTCAAACATTCATTGGAAATTGAGCTTATTTATTTTCTAAAAGCTTTCTAAATATAAAGTTGTTCGATTCTGGATAAACAAATGGCACAGTCTTTTGTGTTTGTTCTTTGTGCCATCAGAAACAGGCAAATGTTCCGCCTGCTTGGGATCCGAACGTCCACGTCCACTATGCGCAAAGCAAAAATACTAGTAAAGTATTTCAAAAGCGGACTGAATTCAAAGTAAAAACGGCATAGTCCGGTCATTTTAGACATTTGAAATAAAGAAAATTCCGACAAAGCCAAATCTTCGTAGAGACCTTAGGTTTACCACAAGGAATAAAGTGTCAAAAGTCCCCATCAGTCCCATGTGAGCTTAGGGACTTATTCGGGGCCCAAGGTCAAAATTTTAGGTTTTTTCTCGAAAACGGTAAGTTTTATCGAAAAAGTACTCAGAGCAAAGTTGTAGATCTTAAAATTCTCTATAAAAATGGTTCCAATGATTTTTTCTCTAAAACCCACTATTTCCCAGATAATGCGCTTGTAAGAATCAAGTTCTACATAATATGCACACATTTCCACACCACCTGTGAGATAGTGTACTCGGCGCGTTTTTTTCAACGTGGTATCCCCCCCGGTAGGCCTATTCCACGAACCTTTATGACGTTATTTTCAGGAACAATAATTATTTAATAGTATGAAGATTATTGATATGGGTTAGAAGAAAAGTTAGAACGACAGTTAAACCCAGTAGGGTTTAACTGTCGTTCTAACTTTTTTTTATTACTTTAATCTGACTCATACTCTTCATATTCAACTTCAACAATCATGTTTTTTTCAATTTCTTCTTGTTCCTCTTCTTCTCCTTCCTGTTGAGGAACGCTTAGAAATTGTTCAAATGAAGATGAATCAGTTGTCTCTTCATCAAAATCACATGAATCTTCCTCTTTTGTATTTAATTGAACATTTGAGCAAGAGACACCTTGGCAATTGGTACACGCTGGAGAACACTGCAACCCTACTTTTTTACAGCCACATTTGGCACTACAACCTTTCTTGCAATTGCAAAAAATAATGAATAAGAAGTTTTTCTGGAGCAGGGGGCAGTAAAGTTCGAATCGGTTCCAAAGTATTATTTATCAATTTCCAACCCCAGTCTTCAGAGTTCAGTTCATTGCCTTGCCATGTCTGAACTTGATAGTATACTCGAAACAAATGTTGAGTAGCAGATGCCGATGTTGGAGGAAGACAAGATAGCTGTACTTGCTTTTTGTTTCGTGTATTTTTTACGAATGTTAAATATCTGTACGTATCTATGCAATCAATTTTTTTTGGAGCTCCATAAACCGCAAGAAGAAACCGAATTCCTTTAGTAATTAGTATTTGAGGTGAAGAATTAATTTCTGTAAATACTGTTGCGCAGTCAATCAAATAATTTTTTTTCAAATAATTTTAATACTGAATTTTTGCCCCTTCTAAACATTGCTGACGTAGTATCGCATCCGGTTATCGCATGTAAAAATAAAATAAATTTAAAAGCAAGTACAGCTATCTTGTCTTCCTCCAACATCGGCATCTGCTACTCAACATTTGTTCCGAGTTCCAAAACAATGCAAGCAAGAGAAATCAAAAACTACAAAACAGACTTTGGATATTTTAAATTTATTATTCTTTATTGAATATTTGGTGCTTACACATATAAAAAAAAAACAAATATGTCGAATATCTTCAAGAAATAAATAAACGGAATACGGGCCAACCGAGCGATACGTTATTGAGTGGAATCGAGATAATCGATAACGACTAATATCGTATAATATTTATGAGTAATACGAACGGTATCTAGTAGGAAAAAAGATGAAAGTGGCTGCTTGGTTAACTGGATCGATAGGGCTTTAGTGGGACTTATTTCACTAATTAGCCTTTTGGTATAATGCTGGACCACCCGAGGAAGGTTACGAGACTCAGTGAGTTCCGCTACGCTGGTAACTTAATTAAAATTGTGAGTCCTCTCAAAAACTTAGTGAGAACTAGTGTCCGGCCGAAGGTCTATTTTTGGCCGAAGCCGATTAATCGGCAATCTCCACAACCTTCGGCCGAAGCCGAAGCCGAAGGTTTATAAACTATTAGTGATTTCATAATTTTCTTCAATATTATCCACAGCTAAAGAAGAATATCGGCGTAAAGTGGCTCATGCCGCTTCTTTCTCGGTGATGGAGGTATCCGCACCGAACTAAGTGCAGTCGGGTCCGTCAGTCACTCACTCTTTCGTAACAGTTCCTTTAATTCCGACTGTTTTCGGACCTTCGGCGGGACCTTCGGCATCGGCCCAGAATTTGGCCGAAGCCGATGATCTTGCTGAAGATGGATTTTTGGCCGAAGGTGGCCGAAGCCGAAGCCGAAGCCGAAGCTTCGGTCGGACACTAGTGAGAACCCTTTGTACAGACGGTAGTGTAGCTTTTAATTACGTTGGCCGACTCCTTGTTGATTCACTCTGTGTTCTATTCCACCATTCAGTACGAGTAGTTTGATTGTCTGCCACTATGGTAGCTTAAAAAATACACTTAAATATTAAAGTAACTCTATGCAAGCTAAGTCACTAAACCCGACATATGAATACAATTTTAATGCGGCAAATCTCAGACGAACAAAGGAATATGTGCTGAGAAATTTATTTATTATTAGTAAGGTAAACTAAGTTTAAAAAGCAAACGAAGCCTTTTGTTGGACGACGTGTAAGGCTAATTCTATGTTTTTTTTTGCATACACTAGTCAGTTTGAGATTTCATATTCAAGTCATTAAGTTACTTATCACCAAGTGACATGCTAGCTCGTTGGACACTATCATATAAAAAAATCAATCGCAGACAGCGCCCTCGCATTGGACACAGCTTGACTAAGCTAATTTACTTTGGATTTATAACATAATATAAACATACATAGAGCCATAGAGCACAAGTCAAGCTGTGTCCAATGCGAGATGCTTTCGAGCTGTTTGAGATTATAACGCCTAAGATATTGTAACGCGGTCGGGGGTTCAAAAAAAAAAAAATTCGCTCGACAATTAATTATAAATTTTATTTGTTTTAATATCGAGTTGCTCCTCAATTTGTGGCTACCAAATCATAAGAGGGGAGCAGGTACGACCTGATGCCGAGTGACCCGCGAAGGCTCACTGCAGGGGTGTCCCGGTGCTCCACCGAAGTCTCCTCCCAGATGCTGGCAGGCTGCCTTTACACTGTCAGTTGGTCGACAGGAAAAGGTTGAGATGATAGTAGAGGTGAAAGTAGAGATGAAGGTAGAGATGAAAGTCGAGGGCGAAGGTAGAGGGCAGCCAGTCAATAAAATCAAAAGTTTAGTTGAAGGTTTAGATTATTCTGGCTCCTTACTCGGTAAAAGTTTCAAATGAAATGGCCGAATATCCTGTCTAATTTTAAAATGTCTGGTCAGTCTTTCATATTACATAATTACCTACCTACTTTATAGAATATGATTATAATTATTAATTTTCGTATACTACCTACAGTTGTATTTTTATTTATGACCCGGAAACCGTGTCTTTAAAGCCTAAATTTATTATGATGTAAATTGATGTTGTCACTCAACGTGACAATATGTGGTTTAATCTACCCTCCAAATTCCAACCACGATTTAATATTGATCTTTACAATGTTATTTTCAATTAAAAATACTTACTTTATTTGTTAACAAAAGAGTGTCCCTGTGTCCCACTCTTTTGTTAACAAATAAGTATGTTTTTGATGATGTGTAAAAAAGTATTAGATGATTATTTAAAGGCTTGCTACGAACAATAGATAAATTGTAATAGCTATAACTACACAGAAAATTCCTATATCTGGTGAACTATTAGGTATATCTAGAGGAAGCTCCCACAAGTATGTTCCTTCCGATTGAGTTCCTAGTTCATTGTTTATACTATATAAAGTTAATGTATATAGTGGTAAGGTAGAATGGTATTCTAGAAAATAATAGTTTTGTTACTATTGTCACTCATTATTGAAGTCGGTGCAACACAATAGAGTACGTTACCTGGGCTTGCACCGACTCCAAAAATAAGTGACATTTGTAAATATTATATCTAGTTAAAGATTACTTTATAAAAGTGTTACGTTTTGTATATTGTAATAAGTATACAAATTAGTAAGTTTCGTTATTTATCGGTTTTTAGTTATGAATGTACTATTTTCATTTACTTAAAGATTTTGTGGTTTACGTTTCTAGAAGTCGGTTTAACTTTTTTTTAAAGTAATTTTTTGTACGAGTTTTAGTGATATTAATGAGTTGTGAACTTCAATAGAAGTTTGTTCATTTAGATGGCTTTCAGTTTATTAAATATATTATCACTTGTTACAAGTCCGTTTGTTAAATGGTTGATATTTTTAGTGAGCTATAATTGTTATTAATAAGTACTTAGCTAAAGAGTTTGATAATACTTGTTAAGTATTTATATTTTTGTTATTATCATGGATAGACAAAAACACTGCAGCCCGAATGAAGACCAATCGTAGCCTTGAAAGTATTGCAGGAAAAAAAAAACATTTTTACAGTATTGCGTCCTAACTCCTAACCGTTTAGGAGTTCCGTAGCTTCATCATCAGCACAGCAGTGTCAGATATGGATTTATGCTTATCTCCCAAGCAACACGTTAGTCCTATACACCACTAAACGTCCATAATTGACGAAAATATCGGTGAACAAACATAAAAAAAAATTATACATACAGACGAATTGAGAACCTCCTCCTTTTTTCGAAGTTGGTTAAAAAGTTGTGTTCCACGCAGTCAAAGCTTTAGGGAGATCACAGAACAAGCCAATTGCATCCTGCGAGTTCTCCCAAGCATCGAAAATAATGGATCAATTTGCTGTTAAATTCATTGCTGCTTCATTAATTTAGGAAATACACCTACATCTACACATTTATTAAAAAGCACAGCCAGGTTCGGAGCTACGAGGGAAATGATAGAACCTAATATTTAACGGAAGTTTAATTTAGTTTAATTGAGTGGTAATGGGGAGATTTCTTTATAACTCACTTGCTTCTTTAACACCGCAAAGACATTTTTTATGGGATGGGAGAGCAACCGAGCAAGCATATCACCTGATGGTAAGTGACCAGCGCCGCCCGTAGACACCTGCAACACATATAGTGTTAGTTGCGTGGCCGACCTTTAAGTGAGTAGGATGGGGAAGGGAGGTGGGCCTCCTCTTACCTCTCTCCCCGAACGAAACGCGGCACGAGCTACTTTACGTCGATCTTCTGAGACGTCGTGTTATTTCACCGGTCGAGTCGGCATTCATGCAGCTAACTGCTTGGCTCTACCACAGACATGGCATAAATATATATTCTATATATCTTTATCTTGCAGTCTTTTTCACTTTATCCCGTCCTCTTTCCAAGCGTTCACGCACTTTTTCAGTGTCTTGAAACTTGAAAGATCAACTGACCAACGTATCGACAGATGGAAGTCATTTAGAAATTCGCTCCCAGTATGCTCTTATATGCTTTATAGCTTTACTATCTTTTACCCCCGCGGCTTCGCTCGCATTGAAGCCATTAAATAGGTATCAAAGATCATTTTAATAGAAATTAATCAACATGATAACTCTATTTTATTCCTTAGCAGGGATTATCAATTGTTAAAATTACAACATACAACGTATGTTGAAATGTTGAACGTGATATTTAAAAAACTTACAATTTACTACATTGGCATCAAAAGTAATAAATGAGTAAAATTTGGATATTTAAAAGTTCAATTTGTGCTATTTATCAGCTATAACTACTGTCGTTCTATGATAATACTGCAAAAAATATAATAATAATAATATAAAAATATTCTTCTAAATTGCATGCTTTAAAGGGCCAGGATCATCTATATTACATGCACAATCTATTTAAGATATTTAATTGGATGATTTAGAAGTGGTAGAGCCAAGCAGGTCGCTGCATGAATGGGCCGGCTCGACCGGTGAAATACCACGACCTCTCAGAAGACTGACGGAAAGTGGCTCGTGCCGCGTTTCGTTCGGTGACAGAGGTACCCGGAGGCCCACCCCCCTTCCCCATCCTTTCCTATCCCCTATCCCTTAAAGGTCGGCAACGCAACAGTAACACTATATGTGTTGCTGGTGCCTCACCCAACGCCTGCTCGTTTGACCTCCTATCCCATAAAAAAAAAGTCAGCCAGGAGCGAAAGAAAAACATATGGCTGACAAGCTTACACAACACCGAAGAATGGCGGTATAACCATTCCTAAATATTGGTCAACCTAAATGTTCATGGTAGAGGCGGGCAGCAGCGTCCCTATCTATACCCTTGCGGTCTCCAACCCCTTTGCCCAGGGTGGGGACTATGGGCAAAAACCTCCTGATGAAAGCACCAATGCTACGGCCCCCAGTTCCCAGTGATCCCACTATTCCCGGCCAAGGCAGCGGTCGTGGTAACAGTGGGACAGGGGGTGCTAAGAATCTCCGGGGTTACGGCAGGCTGCCAAAACAATTACTCGTGGCACTTATAATGGACGCTGGCTGGACGAACCCCTCACCGAACTCGAGTTAGAGCTGGGTTGCTTGAACTGGCATATTCTAGGGCTATCTGAAGTGCGGCGAGAGGGGGAGGACACGATAACCCTACAGTCAGGCAACTTACTCTACTTTCGGGAAGGTGACCAGCTCTCCTAGGGGGGTGTCGGTTTTCTCGTTCACAAGGACCTCGTTAGCAGCGTTGTGGAAATCAGTAGTGTGTCGACCAGGGTAGCGTACCTTGTACTGAAACTCATCAATAGGTACAACCTGAAGGTAATACAGGTATATGCGTCGACCTCCACATACTCTGACGAGATAGCCGAGGCGATGTACGAGGATATTGCGAAAGCAACTATCAGCTCAACATCAGCAACAATACATGGTACCTCCAAGGCTCACTACAACGGGGCCAGATGCTGGTCAACTTCCTGGAGTCTGAAGGGCTTTTCTTAATGAATTCATTCTTCAAGAAGAGTCTCAAAAATCTATTCGACCTGCTGGAAACCACAGGCAACGTGGACGAAAAAGCCGACACTGTGGTCAGCACGCTGCGGAAAGTGTCTCAAAGGTTGTTCCCGAGATCGCAGAAAAAAGAGTCCAAGCTCTCTGCTGAGACACTCGAGCTGATAAGGCAAAGGCGAGAAACTTCATCCGAACAGCTGTCTTCGTCTGAATGGAAAAGCCTAAACCAGCATATTAGAAAGCTGATGCGGCGCGACCTTCGTCTATCGCGTTTGCTCGATCGTGTTCGCTCGATCGTGTTCGCTCAGCAGCTTGGAAGAATCGAAACTTGGGCAGTTCTGGATGCATTGCAGTGATGTCGGATTGACTGGTGTTATATCAAGGTGTTGAGATGCTTGTATGACACCGCCACAATGGCTGTCCAGATACAGGACCAGGTGACGAACGCAATCGAGCTGAATCGAGGTGTAAGACAGGGAGATGTCATATCTCCCAAACTCTTCACCAACGCTCTGGAGGACGTCTTCAAGACCCTGGATTAGACTGGACAGAGTATCAACGTGAATGGTGAGTACATCTCACATCTTCGGTTCTCACATCTTCGGTTTGCCGACGACCTCGTTGTAATAGCAGAGTTGCTGGAACAGTTAAGCGGAATGCTGCGCAGCCTAGACGAGTCCTCCCGGCGTGTCGGTTTGGGCATGAACTTGGACAAGACCAAGGTCATGTTCAATGAACATGTCGTGCCCGGACCCATAAGCGTCGAAGGGTAAGTTCTCGAAGTCGTAAACAAATACGTCTACATAGACCAAACTATCCAGTTAGGTAGACGAAACTTCGAGAAGGAGGCCGAAAGGAGGATTCAGCTGGGTTGGGCTGCATTCGGCAAACTGCGGCGGGTCTTCAGCTCGCCTATACCGCAAAGTCTGAAGACCAAAGCAGTGCGTCCTACCGGTGATGACCTACGGTGCCGAAACGTGGACACTCACGATTGGGCTAGTCCACAAATTTAAAGTCGCTCAGCGAGCTATGGAGCGGGCTATGCTCGAGGTATCTCTGAATGATAAACTCAGGAATGGGTATATCCGCCAGAGAACTGGGGTAACCGACATAGCTCGTAGAATAAGCTCGCTGAAGTGGCAATGGGCTGGTCATATCTGCTGAAGGACCGACGGTAGATGGAGTAAGAAGGTCATAGAGTGGAGACGGCGTCTTGGTAAACGTAGTGTAGGACGCCCACCAGCCCGATGGTTAGACGACCTCAGAAAGGCTGCTGGAAAAGACTGGATGCGGAAGGCAGAGAATCGGATGTTGTGGCGCACATTGGGAGAGGCCTATGTCCAGGAGTGGACTGCAATAGGCTGATGATGAATTGGATGAAAATTAATGCTGTAATGTCTGAAATCGCTTCGTAAATAAGCCATTATTTCTCGAAAAAAAAATAATATAAAAATGGTCATTGTAGGTTATCCCTAAGAGATAGACATATGCTCTCGCGAACTTTTTTGTAAACCTTCTAAAGGTGTTTAATAATGTAGAACATTATTTTGATCTATCACTTAGGGTTCAGCCAGCGTTTGCAATTAAAGTGCTAAATCTCGAAAATTATACAAGCATTTAAGGGGACAGACAGCGGAAAGTGACTTTGTTTTATACTATGTAAATGATAAATGCAGAGTTTTATTCTAGGATATTTTTGTAGACTATATTGTTTTCCCTTCGGGTGCAAATATATGTAAATTAAAGAAAGAAGAAAAACCAAAAAAATATCCTATGTTACTTCTAATACCTTCAAGAATATGTGTATAACGTTTCATGATGATCGGTTGAGTAGTTATCGCGTGAAAGCGTAACAAACAAACTTACGTCCACGTTTATATATTAGTAGGGATAGGCATGAGATCATTATAAAAAATAGCACTTAAGTGTATAATTCTATACTCTATTTTTTTCTCCCACACCGCTTATAATTCTGTTTGCTTCTAGGAGTTTGTAGATATAATGTTGAAACGTATGGATATGGACCTTGATGGTGTGATCAACTTCAACGATTTCCACGAGACTGTCGTCAGGACACCGTCACTGCTCGAAAGTCTCGGTTATTGTCTGCCCGAAAGACCAGCAGTCTACGCATTTTTAGCAACATGGTGTCCTAACTGGGGGAAAATGTGATTTGAATATTGTTTTTAAAATTTTATGTCATCAGTTGTATGTATACGTAAACGATTAAATATTTTTATTGTTAAACATGATCTTAAAATGGAACAAAGACATTATTATAATAATTATAATGATAATTTATGAATACAATTCTCGTTCTGATTTACAGAGCGCCATCTAGTTTCTGAACATCATAATCATCATCTAGCCATTAGATATTAATAAATATAGAAAAAAATAAGTTATAGCTGTTTTTTTTCACATATGTTCATACTTGGGTAAAATCGGTCAGTACCTTTAATGCGCTACTGCCTGTCACGAATGAAGAGTTATTTTCCAGTACTACTATTTTGGCGCCTGAAGTTGCCAAGGCCAAATAAAGGCCAAAAACTTAAAATTCAATTATAAAGTAGGGCAAAGGTCGTTCCTAAACAAAATATACCAGTCAAGGGCTTGTGTCTCGATTTGTTAGTTGTCTACCAAATATATGGGTCATCGGCTATTTAAATGCAGACAATTTTCTAGGTAACTAGAACGAGATTTAAGCTAAGATCATAATAACTTTGTATAAAAAAAAGCTGGACCTACTGCCTTAGAATTGTAAAATGCAAATATTTTTTTAGGAATCCAATCCATTTTATTTAAATACTCCACTAGTGTAATTAATTCATGCAATTTAATAAATTCTTACTTACTTCCCATTGTTTATTTATCATATTTTATGTTTATTTTCCTTTCGTGCTATAAACACTTATGCGATTTTTTATAGTATTAGTTACTTATTTTTAGTCAATATAAGATTATTATCTTTGCACTAACATATTTTTTTTAAAAGGTTATCGGGACAAACGAGCAAACGATACCTACAACATTGATCTTGTCTTACAGTTGCGTGGCCAGCCTTTAAACGAGTAGAATGGAATAGGAGGGGTAAGGCGTTGTTCTCTCGGATACCTGTCTCAGCTTAGGTAGCGCGGCATGAGCCACTCTACGTGGATATCCATGGAGCGAGCTGTGTGGCTCTATCACTACCACTTACAATCAATAAAATGTCAATAACAGCCTTAGAAAAAGTGATATAAAGAAGCTCTTAGGTACTTACTTATTAAACATTCTACTTGTCTTCAGCGTAGGAATGCTACAATTTAGATGGAAGTGACATTTTCAAAGGTTTCCATGTACTTGGGCTTTTGGGGCTTAGGTCACTACTTGCAGCATTATGTACCATGTAATAAATCAAAACTTTTTAACAGGTTCCAATGTCCTAAAAGACAGCGGAATTTCGCTCGTATGAGGATACCGGTAAAAGTAAGAAAGGGCATGGTCGGATGGTTCGGTCATGTAGAAAGAATGAATAACGCAAAATTGACTAAGCACATATACAAAATCGGATGTATGTGGGAATCGAGAACGGCCATGACTCAGTTTGCATGACCAAATAGAATTAATTCTGGATGAAGGTTATGTTAGCCTTAAAAATCGACGCGCGTATATAAAACAAGTTATAAAGAGAGTGAGGCATGTAAGAATCGTGCCTTAAGGCGCTCTCTTCTCTCTGCCTACCACGCAAGGGATTCGATGTGAAATTACGTATGTAATTTATGTTGTATATCGGATTTCTCGATTTAGATACGTCAAAATGCAGTTGCTGAACCAATAGACAACTGAGGTAAGTAGAAAACAACTATAGAAGAAATTAACTGCTGTAAGTAATAGTAATGTTAAAATAAATGGAAATTATTTCTCTAGATTTAAGTTATATATCTTCTCGATTGTAACTGGGGAGCGGCTTCATTGCCTCACATGCCGCCAATTTGCATTATTTCATAAACCAGTATACAGATATTTTTCAGTTCGCAATATCAGCTAAATTCCATAAGTAAGTATTGCATATTCAAATGTCTTGTATTATTCACACTGGAAGGTATATTTTTATCCGTTATGAAGAACTAGACGTTGTCCGTATCTCGGCACATGAGGTCTTTCAGTTAATTACCATATTCTTTGCTCAAAGGCTCTGTTCGGCTCTATATATGTATTAATAAAATAAAAGTTCATTTCCCGATTCGATTAACCAACTAAATGGCTATGACGATGATGATTAAACGTAGCCTATATTACTCTCGGTGAATGCATCTTTCCAATGGTGAAATAATTTTTGAAATTTGTCCAGTAGTCTTTGAGTTTATTCGTTACATACATAAATAAAAATCTTTCTTCATTATAACATTAGCCTTGATATATATTCACCAATTAAAAGGTCCGTGTGTCAAATTGTTCATAGTATTAGGATGTTTTAACTGCTATACTAATAATAAGTACTTAGTTAAATGTAGTAGCTTCATCATCCGCGCAGTAGCAATAGATTGTGAAGTATGTTTGTTCAAACATACTTCACAAGCAACACGTTAGTCCTACATACTATTAAGAACCTAGTTCCTATCGATCAATTGCAGTACTGTCTCCTCCCGTTTCGAGTTCTGTAGCTTCAACATCAGTACATCAGCATCAGATGTTGACACCTTTAAGCGTATACCTAGTAAATTACTATTACGTAACATCAACACCATACGGGCATACAATTTTCGGCGGTTGCCTTCGAATTCTCATGGTTCCCATCATCAAATCCTGACCTTGTAATAATGGAGACCATCACGGAATTGAAACCTATCAAAAAAAATATTTTAAAGCATGAATGAATCTATTACTAACTAACTAACATAACATAACATAACTTCACGCTTTTGTCACACATAACTTCCGAAAACAATTTCGAAAAGTCATTGGTGTGAGCCAGTGTCTGGAATCGAACCCCGGACCTCTGGATCAGTAGGCCGTGCGCTCGCCCACTGCGCCACCGAGACTATTGGAAATTGGATTGGAAATTATTATATTCGTAAAAATTAAGAACCAAATTTACCTAGATTTACTACCGTGGCATTTTGAGATTGTTGTAAAAATTACAATCTGATTTCTCAATTACAAATTGAGATTGTTATTTTTATTAATCTCTAAATGAATTTCATTTTTATGGGCTAGGAGGGCAAACGAGCAGACGTGTCACCTGATGGTAAGCAACCAACGCCGCCCATGGACACCAGCAATACATATAGTGCTACTGCTGCGTTGCCGACCTTTAAGGGATAGGAGATAGGGTTGGATGGGGAGGGGGGTAGGCCTCCAGTTACCTCTCTCACCGAACGACACCGACTTTACGTCGATCTTCTGAGAGATAGTGGTATTTCACTGGTCGAGCCGGCCCATTCATGCAGCGAACTGCTTGGCTCTACCACTGTTATATTACAACTTTTATAAAATATCCTTTGTTAAATTAGTGTGCCTGGTGTAAGGCAGTATTGTCTCGATCATAGATATAAGAATACCAAATAGGCAATAGTCACCCAAACAACGAGACCAAAAATTTTTGATGTGTGAGTAACTTATCAATGTGTGTGTAAAAAGTGCTTCTCAGGATGTATAAAATTCAACATATGAACAATAATTAAGTAAAAGACTTTTACTTAATTATTGTTCTTAATTGAATTTTATACATCCTGAGAATCGCTTACTCGCGGTCACGCTGTCAGTGATGATTAGTAGTACATTTTTACTGACATGTGCTACTACAGTCTATAATAAACCTATGGTCTCGATACATATTTCATGAGTGCATATACACTACCTACATCTTTATTAAGTTAATAAATTTAATCTTCAATCTATATTCATACTTTTATTATCGTTTTAGGCGTAATCTCAGGAAGTATTTGACCTTTTTGATGAAGACTGTATATGTTACGCTAAAACCAATAGGAGCGGAGCGCTGACCTTGTTGATGGTAAAATAGGTATCTTGTAGTCCTGTTTCCACCACAAAACGTGTAAAGCATTATTATTGTTTACCAACCTTTACCTTGACAAACATTTAATTCTTTCTTATAGTTTCCCTTCTTCTATTCAACGTCTTATATAGAATGGGACCTTTAACTTACTTAGATAACAATGTGTGTAGATGAGAAAAGATTTTGGCAATTCCATTTAAAAGGACGACTTATTAACTGGTAAACAAGCTGAATAGATGTTCCGCTCTAGTTTTTTTGGAAAGTGTGTAAGAGGCTTATGTGACGCCACCAGATACACAACAAATCTTGATCCTTGCGTAGTTTGCCATTAATGTTGGGGGTCGTGGCTTCCTTGGTGATTTGTGTCAGGGTTTCGCCACCTTTCTTAACCTTCAGTACAGATTTCATCTGACTAGCGACTGTGTATTCTGCATGCAGACCTGTCTAAAAATATCCCGTCAGGAGTAGCTTTAATAGGTTTTCACCTCTCCTTCTTGCGTTTGGATAGAAAACTCGAAGCTCCTGCGCAGACATGTGGTGCTAAGTCTCGTTGGTATCTTGAGCTCAGTCTGCATTGATTCATTGGTTCGATACTCAGTTCAATGTATTCCTCCAGCACCACATTGCGAACGCATCAAAGTGTTGGCGAGTGTGTAGGTAAGAATAGCTTTTTTTTTAAATTTTAGTTTTGACAGAAAGTTTATAAAGGCCGCAGCTTGCGGGATAGGCTACTGATATCTTATATACCTCTAGAGGACCCGGCGAAATTTGTACCGCATCAAAAGTAATAAATAAATAAATTTTGGATTTATCACTATTTCTTTACTACGTCAAACATGCATTATAGCTAAAAGTCACCCCATTGACACCATCTATCCATTAAAAAAACTGCATAAAATTCCGTTGCATAGTTTCAAAGTCCTAAGCATATAAGTGGACAGACAGCGGAAAGTGACTTTATACTATGTAAGATAACGATTATGTTATATACGTAAAAATAGCCAAACTGTATCGAGTCATAAAATTATTATCTACCCGAAGGCAGCGGCAGTTAAGCCTCGACTCGCCGTTTTGGTTATGTCCCAAATAGAATAAATAGTTGGCAAACCTAGGTTCAGTCAGTGTGAACCCGGTTTCGGCCCATGACTTCTTGATTCATAAGCGGGGTGCTCGACCACGGGACTACCGAGATTTAAATATAAAAATATCTGACATCTATATCTAGGATCGCATTATGAAGAGTATACATAATTTATTTTCGCTTATCTAATGGACTTAGAATAGAATGGGGAGTTCTAAATTCTTATAAAAGATAAACTAGTTTCTTAGTTACTTTGACAACGCAACTGTGAGACTATATGTATTACAGTTGCGTGGTGTTACAGTGGATAGCATTATGCTTATTATATGCTTTTTATTACTGAGATTTAGTTAGGCACAGCTTTTTAAGTAAAGATATGTACTTATAAGCAAGTCGACGAGAACCGTATCCCGAGAATAACTTGGATCGAGTTTTTGTCAAGATACCATGGGCGTTTTTTATGAAAACTAAGGCTGGACTAAAAAGACTTACGCACGGTCTTTGTTTTAAGTTTCAGTTAGTTTAGTCCGGTCCTGAAGAGAGGTCTCATTAAATAAGTCACCAACCTGAGTCGTGCGATTTTTATGTTCCTGTATATACAACTGTTATAAATTCTCTGTCAATTGGATGTTTATCGGGTCAATGAGGGAACAATTCCTGTGATTAACTCGAAAAGCACACGAGGCACTTCGTAAAACTGCGGGTCGAACCATGATATTTTAATACCGTGAAAGGCATAATTATTATTTTATTTGTAGTATATTTATTTTATATATAATAAAGGCACTAATGCTAGACACTTTAAGGAACACTATCTTTAGAAGAAAAGGAACATTTATTTATCACAACTATACTATCACAGCTTTTTTATATGAGATCAGTGTATCTTAGATAATTATATTATTTAATAAAATTTCCTATTATCAACATATTTTATATTAATATTAAAGTTTTTTTCTAGATTGTCGTAAGCACTAAAAGTACACACAAAAATAAAATCACTACTATTAGACAGTCAATTGCAATAATAGTAGACATAATATTTAGTTATTCCAGTTCGGGTTTCGAAGGTGTCAGTAAGCATAATATACTTAAATAAACATAACATAACATAACTTCACGCCATTGTTACTCGAAGGTGTAGGCAGCGGCTGTTAGGCCTCGTCTCGTCGTTATGTTTACGTCCCTAATGGAATAGGTGGCGAACCTATTGCCATACCGGGTACAAAGTTTTAAGTCATCGATATTTATCACACATAACTTTCCGAAAACAATTTTGAAAAGTCATTGGTGTGAGCCAGTGTCAGGATTCGAACCACGACCTCTGGATTCAGAATCCGTGTGCTCGACCACTAGGCCACCGAGAGAATAAAATAATATTCTTAATAATTACTTCACCATCAACCTATAATGCACTATCAAATTTATACTTAAATCTCAACCAACTATGATCATTTTTGATATATCAAGGACTTTAATTATATGAGATTCTGTTACAGCAGTGATATCATTTCATTTTCTTTGAATAAAGCAATTTTTTTAATTTCTCTTTCTTTTTAATTTATTTATCAGAGTTACCCTAGGTCAAAGTTTTTCAAAGTTCAAAGTAAGCTGATGCACCTCGATTAGGCGGAAAATGCCATACACTGAGCAATATTGACAGTCATAACTTTTGAATAGAATTCCGAAAACTGTTGTGAGCCAGGATTCAAACACAACACTCTTCAATTGCGAGTACCGAGACAATAGATTGTTTGAATATATAGTTTTAATCATCTGGTTGTATATGTAACATAAAAAATAGAGTAGTATAGAGTCTTAGGATAATTTATAAGAAAAAGAATCTATCATTTTATAAATTATGTTCGGTAGATTTGAGTGCAGTTAAAGTTAAAGAACAGAACAGAACGGAACAGAACAGAACAGAACAGAATAGAATAGAATAGAATACACTTTATTGTACACCAGTAATACATGACATTAAGTACATGGTAATTATTAGGCTAGTACAAAGGCGGTCTTATCGCATGCTGCGATCTCTTCCAGACAACCTTAGGATGGACCTGATGAACTGGAAAGAGTTATACGCGGTGTACTTGTTTAAAATCTATATTACATGAATACATAAATATACAGATACATAAATAAACCTACATATACATACATACATATACATACATACACATTCATACACATAGATACACATATTACATACACATACATATTTTAACAGTGGTAGAGCCAAGCAGTTCGCTGCATGAATAGGCCGGCTCGACCGGTGAAATACCACGACCTCTCAGAAGACCGACGTAAAGTGGCGCATGCCGCGTTTCGTTCGGTGAGAGAGGTACCCGGAGGCCCCACCCCTTCCCCATCCTTTCCTATCCCCTATCCTTTAAAGGTCGGAAACGCAACAGTAACACTATATGTGTTGCTGGTATCCATGGGCGGCGTTGGTTGCTTACCGTCAGGTGACACGTCTGCTCGTTTACCCTCCTATTCCATAAAAAAAAAACATATATACACAACTTAAATAAATGATACGAAAAAATAACAAACGATATATAAATTCATATGAAGTAAATCTTAAAGTCGTAAAGTTTAAAATTTTTTTAAAGTTTACCAATGTCTGAGCGAGTCGAATGGTTAGTGGCAATTCATTCCACAGGCGTGCTGCCTGGACTGAGAATGATTTATCTAAGAAATTTGTTGAATGTGTCGGTATTTCCAGAGTCAAGCTTGCCGATGATCTCAAGTATCTCCCATGTGTGCCATGGAGGAACGTAAAACGTTTTTTTAAGATAGTTTGGACATGCAGGATTAAAAAGAATATTGTACAGGAGACAGAGAATATGAGTATTCCTTCGAAGGCGAATGGGCAACCACTTGAGCTAAGTGCGAAATTCGGTGATGTGGTCATATTTGCGTAAACCAAATATAAACTGACAGAATAAATTTGAAAAATTAAATATGTTAAAATTTTAATATTGTTTGTGCCCTGTATAGCAATAGGTTTGCCGCCTATTCCATTTGGGACGGAAACAATACGGCGAGTCGAGAATTAACAGCCACTGCCTACACCTTCGGTTAGAAAAAGTTATGAAGTTATGCCTTGTTATGTTTAATAATAACTAATTTTAATTATAACTTCCAAAGTTTTAGGTTGTTTATATTTAATTTTAACTTTTTATTTAAAAAAAAATGTTTTTTTTTGTGCTTCAATCTTTAAAAACATAATAACTGTAAAACTATTCAATCAATTATCATATAAATTTGTAAACATATCCTAAATATACACATATAAACATAGCCAAAATGTTACGCAATCAGCCTACTAAGCTTATTAATCATATTAGTAATTTTATAGCTTTAATTATAAAACTTGAGTCAAGGCATAATGTTATTTTACCTTAAGTTATATTATGAAAAGGTATATAAAATACACAACTGAATTTAAAATGGAAAATAATAAACTGTAAGGGATACTACACCTCGTGGCACGTACATGTACGTGCCATCAATAGTATATAACCACTGTACGCACAGTATGCTGTAGTGGTCGGTGTGTATCGACACACAGTTGTCGCTAACACAAATAAATGACAAGGTCATAATTACGTCTTTCATTTATCGGCCACTCATTTACCATCTTGAAGAGTCACCACCATGGAGAATCACCGCCTCACGAAATAACACCCTTCGCCACCAGTAACGTCATCCCTTACAAAACTATCAAGCAATTGCTATAAAAAGGAAATTTTATGTTAGATGTTCTAGATAGAAATAAAATTAGTCTAACGCTACGAGCAAATGCATTCCCTGTATTGTATCCGTAAATATTTACTTAGTTGATTCAGATTTGAATGTACAAAACAGATATTTTCGCTGGTTCCCGAAAAGTTTTGAACAATTCCTGCATTCGTTTTCAATAGTAAATGAATCTATCTATCTAGGTCCACGTTCGCTTCGAATGTTTTTAGTTATTCATGCTGATCACAAACAGTAGAGCGACTCTACATTTTGACATGTGGTACGATCATCAAACGTTCTGTAAAGTGGTGGTGTTTTACACGAGTTGAAATGGCTGCCACAATATGTGAACAGTTATTATGCATGTTTTGGTATTATAGAAGCGTGTGAAACTTTGTGAGTTACACTTTCCCGCCGAAACTATACGCTCATAATAAGGCAGGGCATGTAACATGTATTGAATTTTTGCTATTGGTAATATTACATACATATATAACTTTACGCCAAATCCCTTGTTGTAGGCAGAAAGAACAGAGCACCATAAGGCACGATACTCACACGCCTCACTCGCTTTTTTGACATTCATAATTTTTTTAATGCACGCGCGTCGATTTTTGAGGCTCCTAACATCACCTTTCTCCAGAACACATTCCATTTGGTCACGGATTGTGTGTCTCGGCCATCTTTGACTCGAAAATTTGAAATATATTTGGATATAATATTGACGTAAGTTGCAGAGATCATCGTGGTAGAGCCATATAGTTCGCTTTTCGAATGGTCCTGCTCGGGATAAACACCTCGATCACACTGAAAATCGAAGTAAAGTGCCGCGCCAATCTCTTTTACCCTTTCCTTTATCTCTCTATCTATCTCATCTTAAGAACGAGTAGCGCAATGATCACTTACAACCAGGCCACTTGGTTAAATAAAAGCCTCTTACGCTTAAAAAATGTAGATGTCTTCAATTTCCACTGGAGCATTATTTTTCTTTGTCACAAATTATAATGTAAGATAAGAAGTATAGTATAATAATATATTACAGCGAGTTTTCTTTTAGAAAAAATAACAAACCTTATGATTTATTGAGTCAAGCGTAAACCATTGTTATTATTGTGTTAAAGTTACAATAATAAGCTTAACATTAACAATGATTTTTTATGTTTATTCATTGATTCAAATCTATATATAAGTATACATACTAATTCATCTACATGATGTGATCTCAGTACTTATTAGTTTTGTTTCACTGAGTTCCTACCTAAGTTCTTTTCTTTTGTTGGCATTTTCTCATTTTTATTACTCCGTAGAAAATAAAAATTCTAACCCGACCGTTTAAATAATACAAAACTAGAATAGAGACTTAGTTCAAACTCCATTCTCACAAAAGGATGGAAAACTGGATGGGAAATGTGATTTAATAAATTTATATGTGGCGCCGGCTTAGAATACCGCCACCCCATCTCTCCCCGTGGGTGTCGTAAAAGGCAACTAAGGGAAAAGGCTGGAAGAATGGGCAGCAGTATTCTCTCTCAATAGGATAAAGCCTACTGCAATCGCCAACCCGCCTGCCAAGCGTGGCGATTATGGAAAAAACCCCCCATGAGTGAACGGACCGGCAGTTGTGCCGCTCTATGGGGGAGGCCTGTCCAGCAGTGGACCTCAAAGGGCAAATGCACAGAGCATATAAAGGGCAAATGATGATATCTGTGTAATTTTAAACAACTTATTTACATATATTTAGTAACAAAAAGAAGGGGAAGGGGTCGGGAGTGGTATGGGAAAGGAAGCGGGGAAGGAATACCTCTATCACCGTTTGAAACGCGGTATGAGCCGATTAGTTTACAGCGATATTCTGACAGGTCGTGGTATTTTACCACTCGGGCCGGACCAATCATGCAGCGAACTCCGTAGCTCTACCGTGTTTGCACGAAATTTATTCGAAAATGGAGTCCACCACCGTGCCGCACATTCAATACGACTTTGTAATGAACAATTGGTGCCATGAAAATACTGATAACATTTCTAGTTAGTAGTCCAGTTATCCGTCAACAATTTAAAATTTACAACATTAGTAAGTTTAAGTTTATAACATTAATAATTAATTAATCAGCCGTTTTATCAACCACTTCAAAGTCAAAGCTACTCTATTTCATATGTCTGGTATACAGTCGTCGACATACTATACACTCAAATTAAATGATAAACTATTAATTTAATTTATTTAATTATTAACTTCCAACAAATTCACGAAACAAGATAAAATTACTAACTAAAAATTGTTTTAAGTGTACACTTCAATTAGTTGTTATTGGTGTTATGTCTATGTGAAATATTATAAATATTAATTGCAGAACGTGGTCACTTTTTAAATGGACTAATTATTTTATTACATTTCAATACGAAGACACGGTATAGGCAACGCTATTTTTTAGTGCCAAATTGCATATTAAATGGCACTAAAAAAATTTGCGTGGTGGCCAAAGTCATTGTCATGCACTGGACACAATTCTGTAAATCATCACGTAAAATCCGAAAATAATTTCAAATGGTCATTTGTGAGCGCTAGTATACAAACCCTAGACCTTCTGGTGCAGATACGGATTGATACACTTTCAGATTAATAAGATAACTAGATACTTTTTTATAACTTCACATCTTTTTTTCTACCCGAAATGCCTTGTACAGGCACGGCACGACGAAATATCATGTCCCAAATGGAATAGGCTGCGGAAACTATTGCCATATACTGGAGACAATGTTGTCAGTCATCGATTTGTTTATCATACATAGCGTTGTTAAAAATCCCGTGAAGTCATTGGAGTGAGCCCGGAATCGATCCGCTTGATTCAGAAGCGAGAAACAAAAAAAAACACATTGAACATTGCTTCTAATATTGTAGTCTTATAAAAATACATTTGTATATTCTGTTATTTTATGCTTCAAATGACACTCGGATATATCCCCAGACAATTGTTGGCAATTCTTTTGTTGCATTCAAACTGAGTTATTTAGTAACACTCAATAGCAGCGCGGATACAAAGTTGCAACAACAACTTGAAAAGCTCTCTTGCATTTCACTGGGACATTGTTGGTTGTTAAAATGGAAAAGTTTTAACTAACACCAATTCCGTGTTTCAATTTACAACGAACGTCGAGTACCTAAATGTGAATTTCCCCGAAAATGTTTGACAAAGTAATTCCTCGTATTTCCTCTTTCCCCGGTGTAACATTGTATCAATGTATAAATAATTGTCTGCCAACCAGTGGTGGAGGAGAAGTGAGAACATTTGAAACGCTTTTTAAAAAAATCCTTAACATGTACCGGAGTCTTAATAATAATATACATACACACACATACATACATACATAAGTACGCAACAGTTCCCTTGCGGGGTAGGCAGACAAAACAGAGTGCCTTAAGGAACGATTCTTACACACCTCACTCACTTCGTTGACTTTCATAACTCTTTTCGTGCACGTGCGTTAATTTTTGAGGCTCCTAACATCTCCTACCTCCAGAACACGTTCTATTTGGTCATGGAATGTGTGTCTTGGCCATCCTCGACTCCTACATCCATCCAATTTTGCATTGTATATCTGCTTAGTTAACCTTTCATCATCCATTCTTTCTACATGTCCGAACCATCAGAGCATCCCTTTTTTTACTTTTAGTAATAATATCTTTGATAGATAGCAACAACATTGTTTTTGATCCTTGAGCAGTTCTCACGCGGTAGTGTACTCTAACTTGACACTCAAATTGATACACTTTATTACATTACCTTACCTGGTTTATTACATTACCTTTTATTAGCACCTAGATGAACTCTTTAAATTAGCAACTAAATTAAGAGTACCAGATTCCCTTCAGGCAGTATATTAATACAAGTAACAGCTATCAATGTAACATTAATACTACTCTCTAAGGATTATATCGCGTTTATTTCGAACTTATTTTTATGTATTCTCCTACGTTTCGAACTCTATCAATGTATCAAACAAAGAAATAAATCGAAATTGGATGAAGTGAATTTGATGTACCTATCTTAGCATAGCATAGCATGGCATGGCACAGCACGGCACGGTATTTTTTTCGTTACTTTATCACCCCAAAAAGATCACCCTTTAATTTCTTAGTAGATATTAACGGACCCATAAACCACTCCTTATTTCTTGTAATAATAAAAAATATGAAAATAAAATATTTTGTTACCTCAATATTGAAATATGAATGAAGTTAGTTATTACGTTTATTTTCGGACGGACGGGACTTCAGTCACATCCATCTGAATTGGACATGTTACCGGCGAGGCGAAACCACATCGTTATACGAGAATTTAATTTATCTGATGCATTCTGAATTTCGGCCTTGACATGCTGACATTTTAACATGCCAAGGCCAACTGTCAAGGGTAGTATTCGTCAATTAATTAATATTTTATAAATTGAAAATTCATAACACGAACTGGCGACCGTACAAAAAGCTTTGTGCACACATACTCAATAATAAATAATTGATAAAATTAATTTCTCTTTTCATTTCAATCACTGATCACAACGAAAGGCTTAGAGCTATGAACGTTTTAAGCGTTTCATCTGATTTCCTAGAATATATGTTTATTTTATTCAAATAAATAGTGGAGTAAAATATTTTCCATGACTGAACCAATTGTGCCTTATGCATGGCGATTGCCTGCCACCTATTGCTTGCCATCAATCATATTACACAAGATAAATATGCTTATGATATTTGCATATTGATAGCGAGAATATTCAAATGAAGTGATATAAATATTTTTATCACAGAGGCATCGTTGGAGTATACGCAGGATTTCTATATTATAACAATATGGAAGTCAGTTCCGGTGTTTGTTAGCTTAGATTGTTAAAATTGTTCATCGAGTTTGGATGCTATTTTCAGCTACCTATAGATTAAGTGATGACTAGATCTACGTATTTTTATTATATGTGATATACTTAAAGACGAGCGTGTATGATAAAAGTTATGAAATGAAGAATTGAGAGATCGCGTGAGAACTGCTCAAGTCACAGAAGTGAGTGAAGTGTGTAAGAATAGGGAAGAATCGGGCTATATGGCGTTCGATTCTCCCTGCCTATACAGCAAGGAATTTGGCGTGAAGTTATGTATGTACTTTCTTCTGTGCTTTAGTCTCTATCTGTCTAAGTTACTATTAAATCATTTCAGTTCTTGGTAACATTGGCTTCTCTAGGTCTGACGTAAATCTTGTACTAAATAACAATAATACGTTTTATATCATCTCATCTCCATCCGCATCTCCATTCCATTTTTCTTTACTACCTTGAGAATACTTTGTTGTCAGATTCAGTTAAAAACAATTATTAAATTGAATTCCATTAGCTGTGATTAGTTAATTAAATAGACTAGTTACTTAAAGTTGATCTTTTCAAGATTAAGTATACAAAAGAACCCGACGATTCCTTAGAAGAACTTTTTGGATTACGTAGTAGAGAGTCGAGTCGTGACTCTGTCTAGAAACTTTTCCTGTTGTATTTTTAAACAATAAACATAGTAAATAAACTGAGTTTAGTACTAAATACCTTAGTTTTATACAGTTCGTTGACAATTATCAGTTACTGTAATATCTTCGTAAATATTCGTTTGAATTACATGCTTTACAGGGCCATATTGGTCTATATTAAAAGCACAATATATTTAAGATACATAACTGAATGAAAATTAACGCGGTAATGTTATGAATCGCTTCATAAATAAGCCATTATTTTACGTAAAAAGGTAGCAATAAAAAAATATAATTGTGGGTTATCCCTAAGAGATAGACATATACCATCGCGGAATTTCTTGTAGACCTTTTGGAGGTGTATAATTATCTGGTATATTTATTTATTTCTTAGATTTTCGCGAATCACATTCATAACATTTAAACAACTTTTTATGGATTATATCGCGTTTATTTAGTGAACAAAAATCTTTTTGTTCATTACTCGTGAAAATGATCTGTGTAAAGAATTCGAAACGTCGGGAAATAAATAGAAAATAAGCTCTAAATAAACGTGATAAATCCATAAAAAGTTATTTTAATGTTATCTGGTATATTATTTCGATCTGTCACTTAGGGTTCAGACAGCGTTTGCAATTAAAGTGCTAAATCTCGACAATTATCATTTTTACATTAGTACATTATACATGAATTATATTATGGATCCAAAATACCGCGTTGAAACCCTCTATCTACTAAAAAAACCCGCATCAAAATTCGTTGCGTAGTTTCAAAGATATAAGCATTTAAGGGGAGAGACCGCGGAAAGCGAATTTGTTTTATACTATGTAATGATATCGCTTTTTATTGACTTAATTTTTTTCAGACATTAATGTCGGCGGAGATTTTTTAAGAACGGCTTATCTCAATTTTGTCTTCTTCTTCAATTGTCGTCTTGGGTTTACGCTTACTGAAAGCTTTGACTTTCCAAGAAAAAAGAAAGTGTAATACGACTGTCAATTACCTACGAAAGAATAACTAACTACTCTTGAAACAATTTCATTTTCTAAAAATGTAATGTTGTCTACTGATTATATAGATTTGTTTTTATTTTAAATTAAAATTATTGTTTGTTATTTTTTTAATTTTAAGACTAATATTAAGACGCAACAAAATATCCGGCCGGAAACAACCGGACAGTTGTATTACTTTTTTAAATCGTAAATTAATATTATAGTATGAAGAATAGTAATATGTGAAACCCATTCCGCCATGTCAGTCTAATTCCATTAGAAAAACTAAATGTCCAATGGACTGGCTGGGCTCTTGAAGATTAGTAAAAATAATTAAAATATCCGAAACAATAGCAACTGCTGATCTTTATTAAAAGTGCTACTAAAAGTCCGGTCAATACTCGTCCAGCCTTTTCATTGTTCTTTAAGTCTCAGTTATTAAAAGCTGTTTTTTTAACTCTTCTCTACTCAAAGGTGTAAACATAAGCTGTTATGTCTTAATTCGACGAATGTTTTGTCCTCCATGACAGTGGCACAATTTTATAAGTCATAAATATTTAACACCTACATAAATCGTCGTTCTTCAGAATACCTACCGGCTATTTAAGTTATTGTTGATTTAATCGATTTTAAAAATTATTTCACTGTTAAATTCACCCAAACTAACGTAGACTATATTTAATCATCAAATTCATCGCCATTTTGTTTGCAGGCGAGTAGTACCGCGCGGCGGAAAGCTAGTATTTTATAATTTATTAATTAAATGTGTAATGACAATTGAAACAATGAAAAAATAAATATTGTTATTTAATTAAATAATTGCCACATTTTGTATATTTTTTTGAACGAAGTTCCTTACGGCAGGCTAGAATGCTGCGCCACAGAACTGAAAAAACTGTGATAGTGAAACCGTAAGAAAAAGTCCGTAAGTGGAATAAAACCGTTAAATGAGTCGTGCGTCTGTTTGTTTGAACGCGCTAATATCAGAAACCAGTAGTCCGATTTCAAAAATTCTTTCAGTGGTATATAGTCTTTTTATCGAGGAAGGCTTAAGGCTATATGTTATTTTCAAATAAATCACGGTCTCCAACACGTCTGCCCAGCGTGAGGACTATGGGCAAAAACCTCCCAAAATGAAAAGAGCGCCGAAGTTCCGCGTGGTCCCACTATTCCTGGCCAAGGCAGCGGTCGTGGTAACGGTGGGACAGGGGGTGCTAAGAATCACCGGGCTACGGCAGGCTGTCAAAAACAACTACGCGTGGCAACATACAACGGACGCAGTCTTCGGTTGGACCAACACCTCACCAAACTCGAGATAGAGCTGGGTTGCTTAAACTGGCATATTCTAGGGTTATCTGAAGTCCGGCGAGAGGGGGAGGACACGATAACCCTACAGTCGGGCAACTTGCTCTATTTTCGAGAAGGTGGCCAGCTCTCCCAGGGGGGTGTCGGTTTCCTGGTTCACAAGGACCTCGTTGGCAGCGTTGTGGAGGTCAGCAGTGTATCGACCAGGGTAGTGTACCTTGTACTGAAACTTTCCAACAGGTACACCCTGAAGGTGATACAGGTATATGCGCCGACCTCGACATACTCTGACGAGATAGCGGAGGCGATGTACGAGGATATTGCGAAAGCAATACATTGTACCGCCAAGGCTCACTACAACGTTGTTATGGGGGACATATGTATTCGACATTATTTATGATATTATTTATGCCAAAGTGGGAGTACAAGAACGCGGCGAAACGAAAATCGGTCCATATGCCTTGGGGTATCGAAATCACAGGGGCCAGATGCTGGTCAATCCTGGAATCTGAAGGGCTCTTCTTGATGAACTCATTCTTCAAGAAGAGTCTCCACAGGAGGTGGACTTGGCGAAGCCCCGATTTTGTGACAAGGAACGAAATAGATTTTATCATAACGGATAGTAAGCATATATTTAGAGATGTCTCTGTGATCAACAGGTTCAATACTGGAAGTGATCACCGACTTCTTCGGGGCTCTCTAAATATTAACTTGAAAGCTGAAAGGACCCGGAAGATGAGGTCTATTCTCCGACCTACGCCACTCCAAATAGCCGAAACCGAAACGTTCCAAATGGAACTTAAAAATCGATTCGACCTGCTGGAAACCACCGGTGATGTGGACGAAAGGACTCTGTGGTCAACACGCTGAGGAAAGTGTCTCAAAGGTTGTTCTCGAGATCGCAGAAAAGGGAGTCCAAACTCTCTGCCGAGACGCTCGAGCTGATGAGGCAAAGACGAGAAACTCCATCCGATCAGCTGTCTTCGTCAGAATGGAGAAGCCTAAACCAGCGTATTAGGAAGCTGATGCGGCGCGACCTTCGTCGATCGAATACCCGAGCAATCGAGGACGCGATCGACCGCAATAAAGGGTCGAAAGTGTTCGCTCAGTAGCTTGGCAGGCCCCATCTGACGAAGCTGAAAACTGCGGATGGACGTGTCGTCACCTATAAGCCTGAGATTCTCGCAGAGATCGAATCTTTTTATGGGCTCCTTTATTCAACACGGATGACCAAGCCTACGGGACACAGCGATGATGACCACAGAGCCCCGCTAAGGCGTCACTATAGTGAAGACATTCCCGATATCACAGCAAGCGAGATTAGGGCGGCTCTCGGGCAACTCCAGAACAACAAGGCACCCGGTGATGACGGAATTACTACAGAACTTCTAAAATCCGGCGGGACTCCTATCCTAAAGGAATTAGCAAGTCTTTTTAATTCCGTCATACACCAGGGTATAACCCCTCAGGTTTGGAGCAGGAGTGCGGTGGTGCTGTTCTTCAAAAAAGGTGATAAGACCTTACTGAAGAATTACAGACCCATCTCACTTCTGAGCCATATCTACAAGTTGTTCTCGAGGGTCGTCACGAATCGTCTCGCTGCAAGACTCGACGAGTTCCAGCCTCCGGAGCAGGCCGGGATTCGAAAAGGCTTTAGCACCGTGGACCACATCCATACTGTTCGGCAGATTGTACAAAAGACCGAGGAGTACAATCAGCAGCTGTGTATGGCATTCGTGGATTACGAGAAAGCCTTCGACTCCATCGAAACTTGGGCAGTTCTGGATGCACTGCAGCGATGTCGGATCGACTGGCGCTATATCGAGGTGTTGAGATGTTTGTATGACACTGGCACGATGACTGTTCAGGACCAGGTGACGAACTCCATCGAACTGAATCGAGGTGTAAGACAGGGAGATGTCATATCTCCCAAACTCTTCACCAACGCTCTGGAGGACGTCTTCAAGACACTGGATTGGACTGGACAGGGTATTAACGTGAATGGTGAGTACATCTCACATCTTCGGTTTGCCGACGACATCGTTGTGATGGCAGAGTCGCTGGAACAGTTAAGCGGAATGCTGCGCAGCCTAGACGAGTCCTCCCGGCGTGTCGGTTTGGGCATGAGCTTGGACCAGACCAAGGTCATGTTCAATGAACATGTCGTGCCCGGACCGATAAGCGTCAAAGGGTCAGTTCTCGAAGTCGTAAACAAATACGTCTACCTAGGCCAAACTATCCAGTGGTAGAGCCAAGCAGCTCGCTGCATGAATGGGCCGGCTCGATCGGTGAAATACCACAACCTCTCAGAAGACCGTCGTAAAGTGGCTCATGCCGCGTTTCGTTCGGTGTGAGAGGTACCCGGAGGCCCATTCCCCCCTTCCCCATCCTTTCCTCTCCCCTATTCCTTAAAGGTCGGCAACGCAACAGTAACACTATATGTGTTGCTGGTGTCCATGAGCGGCGTTGGTTGCTTACCATCAGGTGACAGGCCTGCTCGTTTGCCCTCCTATCCCATAAAAAAGGTAGACGAAATTTCGAGAAGGAGGCCGAAAGGAGGATTCAGCTGGGTTGGGCTGCATTTGGCAAACTGCGTCGGGTTTTCAGCTCGCCTATACCGCAATGTCTGAAGACCAAGGTCTTTGACCAGTGCGTCCTACCGGTGATGACCTACGGTGCCGAAACGTGGACACTCACGGTGGGGCTAGTCCACAAATTTAAAGTCGCTCAGCGAGCTATGGAGCGGGCTATGCTCGGGGTATCTCTGAAGGATAAACTCAGGAATGAGTATATCCGCCAGAGAACTAGGGTAACCTACATAGCTCGTAGAATAAGCTCGCTGAAGTGGCAATGGGCTGGTCACATCTGCCGAGGGACCGACGGTAAATGGAGTAAGAAGGTCATAGAGTGGAGACCGCGTCTTGGTAAACGTAGTGTAGGACGCCCACCAGCCCGATGGTCAGACGACCTCAGAAAGGCTGCTGGAAAAGACTGGATGCGGAAGGCAGAGAATCGGATGTTGTGGCGCAAATTGGGAGAGGCCTATGCCCAACAGTGGACTGCAATAGGCTGATGATGAGGGATCCTTACTGTAAGTACAATAATGTAACCCAAGATGTAAGACAATGTCTCAAAAAAAATCTTACCTCGTGAACGCTGCGAAAACTATTGATTCTAGAACAAAACAATGTGCTACATTTTTACAGAACATATAATTGACTACAAAAAAGTTGCGACGTCATATGTCTGTAGTTATCACACAATATTTTTTTTTAGTCTCGGTGGCACTGTGATCGAGCACACGGCTTATGATTCCTGACACTGGCTCACACCAATGACTTTTCGAAATTGTTTTCGGAAGTTATGTGTGATAAATATCGATGACTGAAAAACTTTCTGCCCGGTATGGCAATAGGTTCGCCACCTATTCCATTTGGGACGTAAACATAACGGCGAGACGAGGCTTAACAGCCGCTGCCTGCACCTTCGGGTAACAAAAGGCGTGAAGTTATGTTATGTTTGTGTTGTTATGTAAAAAAATAATAACACTGCTTAAGAACTCGCGAAAATTAATCGGAACAATTTCAAAAACTACGACGTTCGAATAAAAAAAATTGGAAACAGGATTTTTTGATTGAATTTTTTTTAAACATTTCTAATGATGTCGCTTTAGAATTTCTTTATTTTATACCTTGGTATTAATTCTCTTTAAAATAAATTACTTCAATAAAAAGGTAGATTCAATACCTTTCTAGCGCTTTTTGAATGATTCAATTCAGACATTTAATTTAAAAGATATCGCAATATACAAAATGTAAGTATTCGTTTCTTAGGCCAACATGTAGTGAAGTACCCGATTATGTATCCGGACTGGGGAACCTTCGGTACTCAACGAAGTTCCTTACGGCAGGCTAGAGGAGATAGGGATTATGCTGCACGACCGAACTGAAAAAAAATATGATAATTAAATAAGTTGCATGGAAAGAAAGTGTAAAAATAGGAATGGGCATCGTTCGAACACGTAAAAGTAATGGATCACGAAATATTGACTTAGATGTACAATGCAAAAGCGGATGTATATAGGAGTCGAAGACGGTCACGACTCACTTTTATGACCACATAGAACGAGTCTTTTAGGTAGGTAAACACGAGCCTTAACAATCGACGTGATTTTTGGCCACTCTGTTCTCTTTGCCTATTCCACAAGCCATGAAGTTACGCATGTATCTATTTATGTCTAAAATTAATAACTATTGCCTTAGGTATACGTATTTTAATGGATAACATAAAATTCTTTGCAAAACTAAATATATTTTTCATTTTCATCCTCGCAAGTACAAAATACTTAAAATACTTAAAATATAAGTGAATTATCTAAGTACTACCTACTTTTTGGCAGACACTGTAATTAAATATCGAACAATACGACGCTCGAAAATAGATCAAGTGCGGCTACGCCGAGGCACAGTCGGATATTGTCTTTGACTTGTAAAACAATTAAATTGTACTATTTGTGAAGTTATGTGGGCCGGGTCACTATCATTATTTAGACCGGATTACGCAAGAGTGTATATACTTATGTGTATATTGCCCAACCCCTTTCTCACTCCCGTAGCCTTGCCACTACCGACCTCTTCCCTATCCCATTTTAAAGTACGACAACGTGTATTGCAGGTGTGTATAGGCGGCGTTAGTTGTTTACCATCAGGTGAATCGCCTGTTCCGTTGTTCCGTGTCATTGCGTGAACGGCTGGACAGATTTCAGCTTAATGAGGTGACATTAGATTTTTTCTAATCCAGGGATTTTCCCTTCAATATTTAAGTAAATTATCAAATTGTTGATTTTTCATAGTCGGATAACTATTTGTTCATGGCAACTTCACGGTATACACAATACTGGCACATGTAGTCGCTGGCAGTTAGCATCCGACACGTGTAATTAAAAATAAACATATGTAAATGAAGATATTATTAATTTCAATATACCAAGCGGTTATTTTTCAGATATTTTCTGACGTGACAACGTCCTATATTTCGATGGAGCCGGCTGCACGCACGAAAAAACATGACTCATGTGGCGTTACCTCACTCTGCGTCGTTCCATCTAGGTGACGCCTGTAATTTAATTAAAAAAAAATATTTTTGTCAGTTGTCGTAATTTGATTAAAAATTTATTTTAAAAATGAAGCCGTATTATTAAAATGAATCAGTATTTTCTTATGACGCTGTCACGTTCAACCGTCGTCAGTAAATCGACTTTAGTGACAACCGATGTATTTATTTTCATTTTATCCCATCTCTCGATGAATAAAATAATATATATTGAAGATTTTTTAGTATAATTTTATATATTGTTTTCAATTTCAAGCAAATATTAACTGTTTTTGTACGATACGATACCGTAACCCAATAGCTGTGCCGTGTAGTTCTACGAATTGTATTTCACAATTTTCATCTTCTCGTTTTAATACGGACGATCTCAATTTTCACTATTAAATTATTTTATTACACACATACAGATATAACTTCATGCCAAATCCCTTGCGGAGTAGGCACAGAGCACAGAGCGCCTTAAGGCATGATGATGATTCTTACTCGCCTCACTCACTTCTTGGACTTTCATAACTCTTTTTAACCGACTTCGAAAAAAGGAGGACGTTCTCAATTCGTCTGTATGTATACCTAACATTTTTTATGTATGTTTACCGATATTTTCGTCAATTACGGACGGATAAAATAAAATATCATAAAATAAAAATATCAACCCTTTAACAAACGCACTTATAATTACTTTAAAAAAAAGTTAAACCGACTTCTAGAAACGTAAACCATAAAATCATTATGTATATGAAAACAGTACTTCTATACCTAAAAAGTGATCAATGACGTAATTTACTAATTTGTATACGTAATACAATATACAAAACGTAATACTTTAATAAAGTCATCTATATCTTTTAAAATATTTACAAATGTCACTTATTTTTGGAGTCGATGCCAGCCTAGGTGACTTACTTGACTTAAAGTCCTATATCCCCTAGGTGGGGCAGAGGGCGTCGCCATCCCGAACGGTTTTGAGCTTCAAATTCAAATTCAAATTCAAAATATCTTTATTCCATAGACTTTACAAAGTACTTAGAATCGTCACATAAAAAAACATTCACGCAGCTTAGATTTTCTTTCATCACACTGTCTTGAATGTGAAAGCGAATCTAAGTGAAAGTTCCGGCGTCAAGGCTTCTTGAGAAGAACTGGCAAGAAACTCAAGGCCGATTCTTTTCAAATATCCAGTTTAACAAATAGTGATAAGTACAATCAATACAACACAAAAGGAGCAGTTCAATTCCAAACTTTTTTATCGTTTATATAGTCTGCGATACAATAATAAGCCCTTTGATATAATCTACTTTTAATATAATTTTTAAATTTCCCCATGGATAATTCAATCGCGTCGTTTGGAAGTATATTGTAAAAGCGATACATTGACCTGGGAACGAGTTAGAGATTTTATGAAGCCTAGTAGTGGGCACAGCGAGTTTGTTTTTATTTCTTAAATTTAGTTTATGAACATCACAGTTTTTCTTAAATTTAGTTTTATATTTATGAACATAAATAAGATTTTCATAAATATATTGTGAATAAGACAAAACAAGACCAAATAGAACGTGTTCTGGAGGAAGGGGATGTTAAGAGCCTCAAAAACCGACGCACGTGCATGAAAAGCGTTATGAAAGTCAACGAAGCGAGTGAGGTGTGTAAGAATCGTGCCCTATGGCG
The DNA here is from genome assembly GCA_905147225.2 of Euproctis similis. Classification (NCBI taxonomy): domain Eukaryota; kingdom Metazoa; phylum Arthropoda; class Insecta; order Lepidoptera; family Erebidae; genus Euproctis; species Euproctis similis. Next base: position 16,882,670 of record LR990107.1, on the reverse strand, counting down.
CTCTGTTCTCTCTGCCTACCCCGCAAGGGATTTGGCGTGAAGTTGTGTATGTATGTGTATTGTGAATAAAATGTCATAATCCTTATTTCTTTGCATTTATTTCTTAGTGTATTCCTGGGACTCATCATATAGATAGCACGAACGGCTCGTTTCTGGAGCACAAAAACTGAATCTGCATCCGCGGCACTACCCCAAAGCAATAAGCCGTACGACATAATGCTGTGGAAATAGCTAAAATAAACTAAGCGCGCAGTATCAACATCGGTTAGCTGACGTATTTTCCTTACAGCGTAAGCTGCTGAGCTTAGTCTGCCTGACAACGTTTCTATATGTGGGCCCCATTGTAATTTAAAATCTAATGTTATACCAAGGAAGACAACCTTATTGACCAATTCCAATCTCTCATTGTCCATCACAACACTGGTTTTTACTTGTTTAACATTTTTTGTAAAAATTTAACATATTTGGTTTTATTACTATTTAAAAGCAAATTATTAGCACTAAACCAGTTTACAATTTTTGAAAGAGCATTGCTTACATCGTCAATTACTGTCTGTTGTCTATTTACCTTAAAAAATAAAGAAGTATCATCTGCAAACAAAACTATTTCATGATTATTTTTCACAAGATATGGCAGATCATTAATGTACAAAAGAAACAGGAAAGGTCCTAAAATAGAGCCTTGTGGCACTCCCATTGCTACAGCTGATCCATGTGATAGCTTCCCATTAACATATACTCTTTGAATCCTATCACTCAGATAAGAAATGAGAAGATCCAAAGCGATGCCTCTTATACCGTAGTGGTGTAATTTTCTGACCAGAGTTTCATGCTGCACACAATCAAGTTCGCGTTTTATTTCGTTCCAAGTCATCCCCACTGCCTTCGCTTCTGCAGTGATAGTCCGTCGCCAAATCTGCTTAGGGCGGCCGCGTTTCCGTTTTCCTTGGGGATTATATTCCAGGTCTTGCCTCGGTATGTGATCTGGATCCCTTCGAAGCGTGTGGCCGATCCATTGCCACTTGCGACTTTAATTTGCTAGTCGATCGGAGTCTCACCGCAGCGTTCCCAGAGGTCCAAGTTGGAGATTTTCTCGAGCCAGTAGACTCCGAGAATTCGGCGAAGGCAGCGGTTTATATAGACCTGCGGCCGACGCGAGATGTCCTTAGTGACCTTCCACGTCTCATATCCGTACAGCAACACGGTTTTTACATTGGACCGGAATATCTTCAGTTTAACTCTCCGAGTCAGTTTCCGCGATTGTTATGCAGGACAAAGCTGCGCGAAGGTTGCTCTTCTCTTGGTGATCCTTGAAGTGATATCCTCTTCGGTCCCTCCAGCTTCCGACACTACACTTCCGAGGTATCTAAAATTGTGGACTCTCTCCACCTTCTCGGTGCCGTTGAGCAACGGCAAAGAGCTTGTTACTCCGCACCTCTTTTACTAAGTCTTCCGGTTGTTGATTTTAAGCCCCGCCGGTCGGTGCAACACTCTATTGTGTTGCACCGACTTCAATAATGAGTGACAATTGTAAATATTTTAACAGTTAAAGATGACTTTATTAACACCTTCACTGCGGCGCCAATGTTCATAGCCTTTCGGCAGGTGCGTATGAGGCGTTTTAGAGGCACAGTTGAACTTATTTGCAGTGCGTATGAGATCACATCAGCCTCATAAAATATCGTTTCTCTAAAACGCCTTCAAATACCCCAAATGTGACTATAGTTGCTTGAAACTTTTACATTATATAAATAACATACATAACATAACATAACTTCACGCCTTTGTTACCCGAAGGTGTAGGCAGCGGCTGTTAAGCCTCATCTCGCCGTTATGTTTACGTCCCAAATGGACTGCTATTTAAGGTACGCCTTAATTTGTCATAGCAACCTATGCAACGCTTTAGCTGACCACCTTTTTAAAGCACATGATCAGCACATTTGCCAAGAGGAAATCATGAAACAAACACTTGCCGTCTGTCTCTGTCAAGATATAAATGCTATGAATGTGTGCATGTGTAAGGATATTTGTGCAAAATAAAGAACATTTTGCTATTTGTCATGTCATGTTAAGCATTTGTCATGCTTAGTATAAAAACGACAGTGAATATTTGGCTAGAGATTATTTTAAAAAATCCCTTTATTGTTATATATCGTGACTTGTCCCAACACTAAGCTAAAATGGGCTGCGCTCGCGACGCCCGCACCCAGCTCTGTACGTCTATGAGGCCTGCCACTTTTGAGGCAGATTAGACCTTCCTTCGCAAATAAGCGGTATTTATTTTTATTCAGTGCGTTTGGGGCCTATTTAACCTCGTATTGTACTAACTACGTCATTAGGCTAACCTTCGTGAGAGAATCAAATATGTATATTTGTCTCTGTTATACTCCTAGAAATGTTAACGTAGCTGTCTCACGCACAGAGTGAAAGAAAGCGATTTTGTCTGCCGCACCAGCGGAAAGTCACGCATGTACCAATTCGACCTCATAACGCAGTGAACGTTTTAAAGTATTACGTTTTGTATATTGTATTAAGTACACAAATTAGTAAATTACGTTATTTATCGCTTTTTAGTTATAGAGGTACTGTTTTCATACTGTTATTTAAAGATTTTGTGGTTTACGTTTCTAGAAGTCGGTTCAACTTTTTTAAAAGTACTTTTATATGAGCGCGCGTCTATTTTTAAGGCTCCTAAGATAACCTTCCACCAGAACTCATTTTATATTGTTTATCTGCTTAGTGAATCTTGCATCATCCATTCCAATCATTTCCATTCCATTTATTATTTTATTTTTAATATTTAAACTTATTTTAAATTACGTTTGAGCTCTCGTAATGCTTGTTCTGTTAAATGCCATAAACAAAAGGACTAAAGCGTAACGCTGTTGAACAAAATGAAAGACTCCACTTTTACTTCTAGAAGTTTATACATTTTAATATTTGAATTACATTATTTTGTTGTTTGAACAATATTATTACGTTAGGCGTCCTAATTATACTATTATTTAATCCTATCTATCTATCTATCTATCTATCTAATCTAAATTGTGCTAATATTATTCTACGCTATAACTATGTGAAATACGAAATATTAAGGAACATATCAATACATATGTTTGTTTGAAACTTAATATTTATTTTATAAATTTTTACATGTCAAAAATTTTTAATTTCATTTCTAACAAGAAAAAATTGTGGATAGAAAAAATATATTTACTGTTGTCAAGTCCGGCGAATCCACGCTTAACATATATAACATATTTTGAATTTCCGCTTTTGATAGAAAAAAAGGCGTGAAGTTAAGTTACTTAATAAATAGTTCAATTTGGTTATAATTAAAATAAAATTATTTGAAAGCAATATTCCCCGATGTTAATATTGGTCGTTACCTGTAATATTTGAATAACAAAAATAATAAAAAAAAAACAACAACATTGATTTAAAAAGTCAGAAAACGGGCTCTTTATGTGAAAATTGAAAAATATATTGCTTTTGTTTACTCGACTTCAAACGAATGTGAAGGTACACATATATTATTGTTTATTTAAGAGAAAACTACCTACCTATCGTAGTTTTTCTTGAAATTTTAAGAGTTTTTAAGCAGAAAATAGACTCGTAATTGATGTTACATGACCTCAATAAAATTTGTAGCGACGGGACATATTTGACGCAGCTGACACCGTCAAATATTACGGGTCTGATGTTACAAAAATATATATTTTATTAGCCATTAAATTCTATCAAAATATTAGGAACAAACATAGTTACGGGAGGCTATTAGTAAGGCACAGATGTTATTTAAAGTTTGTTTTAATGCATACATAAAATACTATTTAATAGAACATTGTAAGTAAAATTACATTGTATTTATTTTATTGTTTACTCGAAAACTTTCTGAACATTCCAAATAACCTCGACTTTACTGGTCTAACTTTAATTAAATTAGATAATATGTACCTCATAATTTACAGACCACAAAATAACAACGATATGCAGTTTATTACAGACATTTGGGGGAAGTGAGATATTATGTTACTTGAGTATGGATTAAATTATTTGTGAAATCTCACTCAATTTAGATGGTAATATAATTACAAAGAAAAAATAAGTTTTAAAGTTAAGATTTACAGTCTTGGTGGCGCAGTGGCTGGCACCCTGCTTCTTATTCAAAAAGTAGTGGGTTCAAATCCTCCACACACCAATGATTTTTCGAAATTTTCGGAAGTTGCGTGTGATAAATATCGATGACTGACAATTTTGTGCCCGATGTGACAATAAGTTCGCCACCTATTCCATTTGGGACGTAAACATAACGGCGAGACGAGGCTTAACAACCGCTGCCTTCACCTTCGGGTAGAAAAAGGCGTGAAGTTACATACATAACTTCACGCTAAATCCCTTGCGGGGTAGGCAAAGAGAATAGAGCGCCATAGGGCACGATTCTTACACGCCTCACTCGCTTCGTTGACTTTCATAACTCTTTTCATGCACGCGCGTCGGTTTTTGAGGCTCTTAACATCCTCCAGAAGTCCTTAAGTTCCTCCAGAACTCGTTCTATTTGGTCATGGAATGTGTGTCTTGGCCGTCCTCGACTCCTACATCCATCCGCTTTTGCATTGTATATCTGCTTAGTCAGTCTTGCATCAACCATTCTTTCTACATGTCTGAACCATCGGAGTATGCCCTTTCTTACTTTTACACCGACATTCTCTTTCAAACCAACTTCCTTCCTCATAACCTTCTTTTCAACGCGGTCAGCGAGAGTCACTCCGCAGATTTTGCGTAGTGCCCTCATTTCTACCGCGTTTATTCTACTTTCAAGCACACTCTGCCATACCCAGCTCTCGCTTCCATAAGTTAGCGTTGGGATCAGGACTGCTTTGTTGATTGCTAGCTAGGCTTTTCTGCTAATGTTTTTTGCACCCAGGAATCTGCCCAACGCTCCATTTACGCTATTTCCTATCGCCACTCGTCTTTCTACATCCGCGGTGTACCTTCCATCTCTGCTAAAAGCGCATCCAAGATATACAATTTCATTCACCTGTTCCAGCACTACATCATCAACCATTATCCTTGCATCTGTCCTGGATTCCTCCCCTTCAAAACATTCGAAAGTTATGGCGTGAAGTTATGTTATGTTAAAGTTAAAATTCATGAATGTAGCTTCACGCCTTTTTCTACCGGATGGTGTAGGCAGCGGCTGTGAAATCTCGACTCGCCGAATAGTTATGTTACTTTCCAAATGGAATAGGAGCCGAGCCTATTGTCATACAAATTACAGGGCACAATGTCGGTCATCGATATATGCCACACATAACTTCCGAAAAGATTCCTAGAAATGATTGGTGGAAGCGGTGACTGTTTCCTCCAGAACTCGTTCTATTTAGTTATGGAAGAAATATATTCAACATTTTTTTTAAATATTTTTTAAAGTAGTATGTAATTATGTCTCGGGTAATTTTGTATTTTGTATTGATTTGACATTTAATTACGAGGATCTCTTTAGTGACTCGAGTATCGGTTCAATATTATTCTCATTCTCCCGTCAGCTTTTAACGAGCCCAATTTAATAAACTGTGTAATTATTTTAATCAACCAGGTTTTAAAATTCTATATCTATTTGAGTGTTAATATCAAGGTCTTGTGAGTAATTATTTCGTAAATTTACTGTAGTTTTATTAAATTTTTTTATGTGCGTTTATGGATATAAGATAACATTACATAATTTCTCGCCTTTTTATGTTCTCGCCTATTCGAAGGTGTAGGCAGTGGCTGTTAAGACTCGACTCTCCGTTATGCTTACGTCCCAAATGGAAATAGGTGACGAACCTATTGCCATTCCGGGCACAAAGTTTTCAGTCATCGACATGACGTATCACACATAACTTTAGCAAAATAATTTCTAAAAATCATTGGTGTGAGCCAGGATTCAAACGCGTGACTTCTTGATTCAGAAGCGGTTAATAGATATCGAGGTTAATGAATATAATATTGCAAATTACTTTTTATAACCAACTTAAAATCAATCAGCTGTTTTACATATATTCCAAAAAGTTGTTTTAATGTCATCAATCAGCTGTTTAAACTATAATAATGATAAATGATAAGACCTGCTGATAGGGCGATACTGAAGCTCATGATCTTTTGTAATAGAGGCTTCAAGCGTGCTTTGTAGACTATCTCGAAACCTATTCATATCATAACTTCACGCCTTTTCTACCCGAAGGTGTAGGCAGCGGCAGTTAAGCCTCGTCTCGCCGTTATGTCAAACCTATTCCTACTTATATTTAATGCTCTTAATGCTAAACGATATAGGCAGTGGTTAATTTCAATGATCTGCAGTGTTCATTTTTTACACTTGAATAAGGTAGTGAAACCTGGCACAATTATTCTGGTCATATATATATTTATATATATATCACATATAATATTATCTTCCTCAAAACTTCCTCTAATTCATTGATAAGACTAGGATTCGGACATGACAATCCAGATATATCATAATTCCTAGTAAAGAGCAGACGATTTGGTATATTATTGCTTAATATAGTGCTGGAATTAATATACTAGCATGTACCATAATCGTGGTAGAACCATTCAGTACGCTGCTTATATGGGCCTTGTCGGGAGAAATATCATGTCTTCACAGAATATCTAAGTGGGTGATACCACCTTTTTTCATGAAAATTTTAACTGTATAGCTGTGACCATTCTTGAGATACAACCTGGTAACAGACAGACGGAAGGACGGCGAAGGGTACAGAACGCTAAAAAAGAAAAAACTCTTAGAATATCAATAAGTATCGTGTTCATATAAAAACAACATAATAATAGGTCGGGGAAAAAGTCTTTTCGCATAACGTAGGTATAAACTTATTATAAAATTTCTTTGACTGTACTATTTGTGTCTGGCTGGTTTTGGTAACATTAAAAAGGTTACATTATAAAGAAAAGAAAAAAATAAAAAAAAGTTGTTTCCCGCTATTTTTCATTTGCTTTTCTCTCCGTAAAAATGAGTGAATCTAATGAAGAAATTCGATACATTTTAAAATTTTATTATAAAAAAGGCAAAAATGCAACTCAAGCAGTGAAAAAAATTTGTGATGTTTATGGACCTGATGCAGTGTCAGTAAGAGTAGCACAAATTTGGTTCAAACGTTTTCAGTCCGGAAATTTTGATGTTAAAGATGCACCTCGCTCTGGTCGCCCTGTTACGAATAAAATGGACGCCATTTTTGAAAGAGTGGAGCAAGATCGGCATATTAGTAGTTACGATGTAGCTGAAGAACTGGGAATTGACCACAAAACAGTTTTGACCCATTTGAAGAAAGCTGGTTATACAAAAAAGCTCGATATTTGGGTGCCACACGAGCTCACTCAAAGAAACTTAATGAACCGTGTACTCATTTGCGATTCATTATTGAGACGTAATGAAACCGAGCCGTTTTTGAAGAGATTGATAACTGGCGATGAAAAGTGGATCACGTACGACAAGAACGTGCGAAAAAGGTCGTGGTCGAAAGTTGGCCAGGCTTCACAGACTGTGGCCAAACCTGGCCTAACACGAAATAAGGTGATGCTGTGTGTATGGTGGGATTGGAAGGGCATTGTTCATTATGAGCTTTTACCGTCCGGCAAAACCATCGATTCTGATCTTTACTGCCAGCAACTGATGAGATTAAAGGAAGCAGTCGAGAGAAAACGGCCGGAATTGATCAACAGGAAGGGTGTGGTCTTTCATCACGATAACGCTAGACCACACACATCTTTAGCCACTCAGCAAAAATTAAGAGAGTTCGACTGGGAGGTCCTAGTGCATCCACCATATAGCCCTGACCTTGCGCCTTCAGATTTTCACCTGTTTCGGTCGTTTCAGAATTCTTTAGGTTCTGTAAGGTTGACCTCAAGAGAGGACTGCCAAAACTATTTGTCCCGTTTTTTTGATCAGAAGTCCCAAAGTTTCTACAGTAACGGGATAATGTCTCTGCCCACAAAATGGCAGAAAGTTATTCAACAAAACGGTACATATATATTGTAAATAAATGTAAATAAACTTTGAAAAAAATGTCTTGACTTTTCATACAAAAATACGAAAATACTTTTCCCCAACCTATTATTAAGAAACCATAAAAGTATATGTTGCAGTCTTTCAAAGTCAGGTTTATAAGAATTTCAAATATAAATGGCCGTACAATTGCGGTACAGTAGAGACTTGCACTTAAGTTACATTTCAAATAGAAAAGGCATTCAATGAAATTCTTAAACCAGGTTCCAATACAAATATGATAGCCGCCAAACATTCTGGAGACCGATGCACTTCAGAATGACTATTTATTGGATTGTTATTTATTTTTCTCTTGAAAAGCAATCGGTTTAATAGCTAGTAACAAAAGTAAAATAAGTGATCATTTTAAAAATGGAACTTGTGTTAGTGATGTAAAACTTATTTATTTCTATAATTTAAAAAAATAATGATTTTTTTTTTTAATTTATCACCTAAATTAATATTTGGCAGAAATTGTCTAATGAAACCAACGTATTCACCTTTTGATATATAAATATATAAAGTTATGATAATATAGGTTCTGGTATGAAATAATAACTTAGCTAGTTTCGAGACAAGTGAGGAATTAGTGATGTCTTAATGAGATCCCACTGCAATTTTGACATACACGGCGAATATTAAGTGACACTTTATTTGTTATGGACTGCAAAATTGTCCCTATTCGCTTAAACGGTTACTGTAATTGTCAGTGGCCAACCTTCTTGAAATTCAATCCATCCAAAATAAATTTATAATAAAAATAATGATGGAAGAAGATATTACACTATCAGGATTTGCTAAATTTAATTGCCCCAATAATGTACGTTCATTCGTTACATTAATAAACCACAACTAAGCGTCTATAAAACCATAATTGCGTTTGGCTGTAATTTTAATATGATTAAAAAGTAAAAAACAAAAAAATAAATAAATTTAAATTATACATTGCTTTCATTTTAGTACCAATTTAAAACTGGCTAATATCTTTAAAACTACGCAACAGATTTTGATACGGGTTTTTGAATAGTTAGAGGGTGTCAACGGGGTGGTTTTGATCTCTAATTCATAAATGATGTTTTATGTCATATGTCATAAACATTACAGCATTAATTATTATCCAATTAAGTGTCTTAAGTAGATTGTGCATGATTAACATAGCGGGTCAGCAGTTAATGCCGATAAATAGAATAAATTGAACCTCATGATATCCAAAATTTACTCATTTATTACTTTTGATGCGGAACAAAGTTCGCCGGGTCAGCTAGTAGTTTTATAAAATAATAAACAGAAATGAACCTTAATGATCGTGGGAAAGTTATTGTTTCACTTTAAAAAAATACCAGTGACTATTTATATAAAAAGAAAAAAAATCTGGTCTAGATAAAATAATATGAACGCAGTACTTGCGGTAAGATCTCAGACTATTTCATGAGTGTGCCTTTCCATGAATATGTATTCTCTAGTGCTAATTAGGTTTAGCTGCTAACGAATGCTTTTCTCGACACGTATTTCAAATGGAATCATCTGTTAATTAGAATGCACAAATAGTGTTAGATACTAATATTATTTCTACACCTACAGCGGCTCAATATACTCTCGAGAGCAATGAATCCGGGTCACTTAAAGAATGTTAAAAATCTCGGAAACTAAAAATGATAGGTTAATGCAATAAATTGTATTTAATAGACAATGTAATACTCCTTAAATGAAAGTAAAAAAAATATGAGTCACCATACATTTTATTAACACAAAATTACATAAAGAAAAAATCTGCTGATCTCTCCTTAAAACAAAAATAGGAAACATGAAATTTTTGAACTTTATTACGATTTTCTTGAATTTTAATACTTCGTATTGCCTCCTCGTGCTTCCATTACTGCGTTTACGCGGTTTGGCATGCTGTACACCAAGTTCCTTATACGATTTTGGGGAATATTCTCCCATTCCTCTGTGAGAGCAATTTTGAGCTCACGAAGCGTGATTGGGGGAGGGTTTCGTTGTTTTACGCATCTGCCTAGCTCGTCCCAAGCATGCTCGATCGGGTTGATATCCGGGCTGCGCGCTGGCCACTCCATACGAGTAATGTTCATCTCTTGAAGGTAGTCATTCACAATCCTACCTGTATGAGGTCGGGCATTGTCATGCATAAATATAGCATCCTCACCTAAATTGACCATAAATGGACCAACGTGATCATTGAGGATTTCTTCCACATATCTTACGCTAGTTAAAGAGCCGTTTTCTATGATCACCAGCTCTGTGCGACTTTCAGAAGAAATTCCGGCCCACACAAGTACAGACCCACCACCGTAAGCTACTTTTTCCTCGATGCATGCTTGCTTGAATCTTTCCCCTGGTCTTCGATACACTCTGTGTCTTCCATCGTGCTTGTAGAGCATACATTTTGATTCGTCGGAGAACATAACTTTTGACCAATCTTCAATACTCCAATTTACGTGGCTCTGGGCATATCTTAGTCTTGAAATACGATGCCCACGCTCCAGTTTAGGGCCGTTTGCAGGTCTAAGGGGTTTTAAGTTAAATTCAGCAAGCCGACGTCTTACTGTCCATGCACTTGGGTTACTTCCTCCGAGGCGTCGAAACTGATTGGTGAGTTCAGTTCCTGTGAGAAAGCGATTTCGAAGCATGGTGTTCACCAAGTATCGGTCTTCTCGTGCTGTGGTATACCTGGTTCTGCCCGTTCCTGGTCTGCGTAGGTTAGAACCAGTTTCTTCGTAACGTCGGAGAACTCTTTGTACTGTTGACAGCGACACACCAACAGTCCTGGCTGTATCGCGCTGACTCCGGCCGGTTTCCAGCATTGTAAGTATTCTGGTGCATTCTTCAGGCGTAAGCGACATAATTTCAGCTTGAATAATGAATATAGAGCACTATCAACATGGTTTATGTACCCACATAAATGACAGATTACAAACAAAAGCAAAACCAAATGCTGTAATTTCGTAGTTCCATCTTCGAAAGTGGCCCTTTTTCAAATTTGATTTTTTTATGATATAACTTTACAATAACTAAGAAGTTTTAATACCTTCATTTAAGGAGTATTACATTGTCTATTAAATACAATTTATTGCATTAACCTAGCATTTTTAGTTTCCGAGATTTTTAGGATTCTTTAAGTGACCCGGATTCATTGCTCTCGAGTGTATTAATACAAACATACATAACTTGACGCCAAGTCCCATGCAGGGCAGACAGATAAAATCGAAAGCCATAGGGCACACCTTCGTTGATTTTCATAACTCTGGTCATAAATGCTCGTCGATTTTTAAGGCTTTTGACATCATCCTCATTATACCTTTTAATGAGATAGAAGGACAAAACAAGCAGGCGTGTCACCTGATGGTAAGTGTCCAGCGCCGCCCATGGACACCTGCAACTCATGTAGTGTTACAGATCCGCTGCCAACCTTTAAGGAAGTAGGGTAGGAAAGGCTGGGAAAGGGGAGTGGGCCTCCAGGTATCACTCTGACCGAATGAAGCGCCTCGTGAGCTACTTTATGTCGATCTTCTGAGAGGTTGCTCGAGCCGGCCCATTCATGCAGCGAACTGCTTGGCTCTACCATTGTGCTCTACTTTGCGAAAAAGATAAATTTGCACTGGTTTATACTAACAACTAAGATTATAGTGTCGTAGTGTTTGTTGCAAAATCACTCCGAAACGTTTGAATTTGTAACGAAAAATTGTATTGTGCATATTTATTAGGTTAAGAATTGACCGTTAAATATTTTTTTCAAATACAAACGAGGGATTGTGATTTGGTATTGAAAAATATATTCCACAAGTGCCTATTATCACGCGACGCGAATTTCGTCGAGCCATTTAGTACATTTAAACTAATGAATTTGATTTGTATTTTAAAAAACTTATTAAAGACTAGCTGACTCGGCGAACTTTGTTATGCCTCGGAAGCAATAAATAAAATATTGTTTGTAAAAAAAGTAGCCTAAGTTACTCCTTATTACACCAGCTACCTGCCAATAAAATTCCCATAGAGAAGCATTCTCCATAGAGAAGCAACAGGCTCTGAGCCGGAAGGTTTTCAGCCGTTTTGTGGATCAAAAAAAAGCGTTTGACAAGGTGCTATAAAAAGATCCGTGGGACATACTCCCGGGCTAGGGTGTGGGTGGCGACCTGCTGTGTGCTGCCTATCACTCAGATAAGAAATGAGAAGATCCAAAGCGATGCCTCTTATACCGTAGTGGTGTAATTTTCTGACCAGAGTTTCATGCTGCACACAATCAAGTTCGCGTTTTATTTCGTTCCAAGTCATCCCCACTGCCTTCGCTTCTGCAGTGATAGTCCGTCGCCAAATCTGCTTAGGGCGGCCGCGTTTCCGTTTTCCTTGGGGATTATATTCCAGGTCTTGCCTCGGTATGTGATCTGGATCCCTTCGAAGCGTGTGGCCGATCCATTGCCACTTGCGACTTTAATTTGCTAGTCGATCGGAGTCTCACCGCAGCGTTCCCAGAGGTCCAAGTTGGAGATTTTCTCGAGCCAGTAGACTCCGAGAATTCGGCGAAGGCAGCGGTTTATATAGACCTGCGGCCGACGCGAGATGTCCTTAGTGACCTTCCACGTCTCATATCCGTACAGCAACACGGTTTTTACATTGGACCGGAATATCTTCAGTTTAACTCTCCGAGTCAGTTTCCGCGATTGTTATGCAGGACAAAGCTGCGCGAAGGTTGCTCTTCTCTTGGTGATCCTTGAAGTGATATCCTCTTCGGTCCCTCCAGCTTCCGACACTACACTTCCGAGGTATCTAAAATTGTGGACTCTCTCCACCTTCTCGGTGCCGTTGAGCAACGGCAAAGAGCTTGTTACTCCGCACCTCTTTTACTAAGTCTTCCGGTTGTTGATTTTAAGCCCCGCCGGTCGGTGCAACACTCTATTGTGTTGCACCGACTTCAATAATGAGTGACAATTGTAAATATTTTAACAGTTAAAGATGACTTTATTAACACCTTCACTGCGGCGCCAATGTTCATAGCCTTTCGGCAGGTGCGTATGAGGCGTTTTAGAGGCACAGTTGAACTTATTTGCAGTGCGTATGAGATCACATCAGCCTCATAAAATATCGTTTCTCTAAAACGCCTTCAAATACCCCAAATGTGACTATAGTTGCTTGAAACTTTTACATTATATAAATAACATACATAACATAACATAACTTCACGCCTTTGTTACCCGAAGGTGTAGGCAGCGGCTGTTAAGCCTCATCTCGCCGTTATGTTTACGTCCCAAATGGACTGCTATTTAAGGTACGCCTTAATTTGTCATAGCAACCTATGCAACGCTTTAGCTGACCACCTTTTTAAAGCACATGATCAGCACATTTGCCAAGAGGAAATCATGAAACAAACACTTGCCGTCTGTCTCTGTCAAGATATAAATGCTATGAATGTGTGCATGTGTAAGGATATTTGTGCAAAATAAAGAACATTTTGCTATTTGTCATGTCATGTTAAGCATTTGTCATGCTTAGTATAAAAACGACAGTGAATATTTGGCTAGAGATTATTTTAAAAAATCCCTTTATTGTTATATATCGTGACTTGTCCCAACACTAAGCTAAAATGGGCTGCGCTCGCGACGCCCGCACCCAGCTCTGTACGTCTATGAGGCCTGCCACTTTTGAGGCAGATTAGACCTTCCTTCGCAAATAAGCGGTATTTATTTTTATTCAGTGCGTTTGGGGCCTATTTAACCTCGTATTGTACTAACTACGTCATTAGGCTAACCTTCGTGAGAGAATCAAATATGTATATTTGTCTCTGTTATACTCCTAGAAATGTTAACGTAGCTGTCTCACGCACAGAGTGAAAGAAAGCGATTTTGTCTGCCGCACCAGCGGAAAGTCACGCATGTACCAATTCGACCTCATAACGCAGTGAACGTTTTAAAGTATTACGTTTTGTATATTGTATTAAGTACACAAATTAGTAAATTACGTTATTTATCGCTTTTTAGTTATAGAGGTACTGTTTTCATACTGTTATTTAAAGATTTTGTGGTTTACGTTTCTAGAAGTCGGTTCAACTTTTTTTAAAGTACTTTTATATGAGCGCGCGTCTATTTTTAAGGCTCCTAAGATAACCTTCCACCAGAACTCATTTTATATTGTTTATCTGCTTAGTGAATCTTGCATCATCCATTCCAATCATTTCCATTCCATTTATTATTTTATTTTTAATATTTAAACTTATTTTAAATTACGTTTGAGCTCTCGTAATGCTTGTTCTGTTAAATGCCATAAACAAAAGGACTAAAGCGTAACGCTGTTGAACAAAATGAAAGACTCCACTTTTACTTCTAGAAGTTTATACATTTTAATATTTGAATTACATTATTTTGTTGTTTGAACAATATTATTACGTTAGGCGTCCTAATTATACTATTATTTAATCCTATCTATCTATCTATCTATCTATCTAATCTAAATTGTGCTAATATTATTCTACGCTATAACTATGTGAAATACGAAATATTAAGGAACATATCAATACATATGTTTGTTTGAAACTTAATATTTATTTTATAAATTTTTACATGTCAAAAATTTTTAATTTCATTTCTAACAAGAAAAAATTGTGGATAGAAAAAATATATTTACTGTTGTCAAGTCCGGCGAATCCACGCTTAACATATATAACATATTTTGAATTTCCGCTTTTGATAGAAAAAAAGGCGTGAAGTTAAGTTACTTAATAAATAGTTCAATTTGGTTATAATTAAAATAAAATTATTTGAAAGCAATATTCCCCGATGTTAATATTGGTCGTTACCTGTAATATTTGAATAACAAAAATAATAAAAAAAAAACAACAACATTGATTTAAAAAGTCAGAAAACGGGCTCTTTATGTGAAAATTGAAAAATATATTGCTTTTGTTTACTCGACTTCAAACGAATGTGAAGGTACACATATATTATTGTTTATTTAAGAGAAAACTACCTACCTATCGTAGTTTTTCTTGAAATTTTAAGAGTTTTTAAGCAGAAAATAGACTCGTAATTGATGTTACATGACCTCAATAAAATTTGTAGCGACGGGACATATTTGACGCAGCTGACACCGTCAAATATTACGGGTCTGATGTTACAAAAATATATATTTTATTAGCCATTAAATTCTATCAAAATATTAGGAACAAACATAGTTACGGGAGGCTATTAGTAAGGCACAGATGTTATTTAAAGTTTGTTTTAATGCATACATAAAATACTATTTAATAGAACATTGTAAGTAAAATTACATTGTATTTATTTTATTGTTTACTCGAAAACTTTCTGAACATTCCAAATAACCTCGACTTTACTGGTCTAACTTTAATTAAATTAGATAATATGTACCTCATAATTTACAGACCACAAAATAACAACGATATGCAGTTTATTACAGACATTTGGGGGAAGTGAGATATTATGTTACTTGAGTATGGATTAAATTATTTGTGAAATCTCACTCAATTTAGATGGTAATATAATTACAAAGAAAAAATAAGTTTTAAAGTTAAGATTTACAGTCTTGGTGGCGCAGTGGCTGGCACCCTGCTTCTTATTCAAAAAGTAGTGGGTTCAAATCCTCCACACACCAATGATTTTTCGAAATTTTCGGAAGTTGCGTGTGATAAATATCGATGACTGACAATTTTGTGCCCGATGTGACAATAAGTTCGCCACCTATTCCATTTGGGACGTAAACATAACGGCGAGACGAGGCTTAACAACCGCTGCCTTCACCTTCGGGTAGAAAAAGGCGTGAAGTTACATACATAACTTCACGCTAAATCCCTTGCGGGGTAGGCAAAGAGAATAGAGCGCCATAGGGCACGATTCTTACACGCCTCACTCGCTTCGTTGACTTTCATAACTCTTTTCATGCACGCGCGTCGGTTTTTGAGGCTCTTAACATCCTCCAGAAGTCCTTAAGTTCCTCCAGAACTCGTTCTATTTGGTCATGGAATGTGTGTCTTGGCCGTCCTCGACTCCTACATCCATCCGCTTTTGCATTGTATATCTGCTTAGTCAGTCTTGCATCAACCATTCTTTCTACATGTCTGAACCATCGGAGTATGCCCTTTCTTACTTTTACACCGACATTCTCTTTCAAACCAACTTCCTTCCTCATAACCTTCTTTTCAACGCGGTCAGCGAGAGTCACTCCGCAGATTTTGCGTAGTGCCCTCATTTCTACCGCGTTTATTCTACTTTCAAGCACACTCTGCCATACCCAGCTCTCGCTTCCATAAGTTAGCGTTGGGATCAGGACTGCTTTGTTGATTGCTAGCTAGGCTTTTCTGCTAATGTTTTTTTTAAATTTTAAAACCAGGTTTTAAAATTCTATATCTATTTGAGTGTTAATATCAAGGTCTTGTGAGTAATTATTTCGTAAATTTACTGTAGTTTTATTAAATTTTTTTATGTGCGTTTATGGATATAAGATAACATTACATAATTTCTCGCCTTTTTATGTTCTCGCCTATTCGAAGGTGTAGGCAGTGGCTGTTAAGACTCGACTCTCCGTTATGCTTACGTCCCAAATGGAAATAGGTGACGAACCTATTGCCATTCCGGGCACAAAGTTTTCAGTCATCGACATGACGTATCACACATAACTTTAGCAAAATAATTTCTAAAAATCATTGGTGTGAGCCAGGTTTCAAACGCGTGACTTCTTGATTCAGAAGCGGTTAATAGATATCGAGGTTAATGAATATAATATTGCAAATTACTTTTTATAACCAACTTAAAATCAATCAGCTGTTTTACATATATTCCAAAAAGTTGTTTTAATGTCATCAATCAGCTGTTTAAACTATAATAATGATAAATGATAAGACCTGCTGATAGGGCGATACTGAAGCTCATGATCTTTTGTAATAGAGGCTTCAAGCGTGCTTTGTAGACTATCTCGAAACCTATTCATATCATAACTTCACGCCTTTTCTACCCGAAGGTGTAGGCAGCGGCAGTTAAGCCTCGTCTCGCCGTTATGTCAAACCTATTCCTACTTATATTTAATGCTCTTAATGCTAAACGATATAGGCAGTGGTTAATTTCAATGATCTGCAGTGTTCATTTTTTACACTTGAATAAGGTAGTGAAACCTGGCACAATTATTCTGGTCATATATATATTTATATATATATCACATATAATATTATCTTCCTCAAAACTTCCTCTAATTCATTGATAAGACTAGGATTCGGACATGACAATCCAGATATATCATAATTCCTAGTAAAGAGCAGACGATTTGGTATATTATTGCTTAATATAGTGCTGGAATTAATATACTAGCATGTACCATAATCGTGGTAGAACCATTCAGTACGCTGCTTATATGGGCCTTGTCGGGAGAAATATCATGTCTTCACAGAATATCTAAGTGGGTGATACCACCTTTTTTCATGAAAATTTTAACTGTATAGCTGTGACCATTCTTGAGATACAACCTGGTAACAGACAGACGGAAGGACGGCGAAGGGTACAGAACGCTAAAAAAGAAAAAACTCTTAGAATATCAATAAGTATCGTGTTCATATAAAAACAACATAATAATAGGTCGGGGAAAAAGTCTTTTCGCATAACGTAGGTATAAACTTATTATAAAATTTCTTTGACTGTACTATTTGTGTCTGGCTGGTTTTGGTAACATTAAAAAGGTTACATTATAAAGAAAAGAAAAAAATAAAAAAAAGTTGTTTCCCGCTATTTTTCATTTGCTTTTCTCTCCGTAAAAATGAGTGAATCTAATGAAGAAATTCGATACATTTTAAAATTTTATTATAAAAAAGGCAAAAATGCAACTCAAGCAGTGAAAAAAATTTGTGATGTTTATGGACCTGATGCAGTGTCAGTAAGAGTAGCACAAATTTGGTTCAAACGTTTTCAGTCCGGAAATTTTGATGTTAAAGATGCACCTCGCTCTGGTCGCCCTGTTACGAATAAAATGGACGCCATTTTTGAAAGAGTGGAGCAAGATCGGCATATTAGTAGTTACGATGTAGCTGAAGAACTGGGAATTGACCACAAAACAGTTTTGACCCATTTGAAGAAAGCTGGTTATACAAAAAAGCTCGATATTTGGGTGCCACACGAGCTCACTCAAAGAAACTTAATGAACCGTGTACTCATTTGCGATTCATTATTGAGACGTAATGAAACCGAGCCGTTTTTGAAGAGATTGATAACTGGCGATGAAAAGTGGATCACGTACGACAAGAACGTGCGAAAAAGGTCGTGGTCGAAAGTTGGCCAGGCTTCACAGACTGTGGCCAAACCTGGCCTAACACGAAATAAGGTGATGCTGTGTGTATGGTGGGATTGGAAGGGCATTGTTCATTATGAGCTTTTACCGTCCGGCAAAACCATCGATTCTGATCTTTACTGCCAGCAACTGATGAGATTAAAGGAAGCAGTCGAGAGAAAACGGCCGGAATTGATCAACAGGAAGGGTGTGGTCTTTCATCACGATAACGCTAGACCACACACATCTTTAGCCACTCAGCAAAAATTAAGAGAGTTCGACTGGGAGGTCCTAGTGCATCCACCATATAGCCCTGACCTTGCGCCTTCAGATTTTCACCTGTTTCGGTCGTTTCAGAATTCTTTAGGTTCTGTAAGGTTGACCTCAAGAGAGGACTGCCAAAACTATTTGTCCCGTTTTTTTGATCAGAAGTCCCAAAGTTTCTACAGTAACGGGATAATGTCTCTGCCCACAAAATGGCAGAAAGTTATTCAACAAAACGGTACATATATATTGTAAATAAATGTAAATAAACTTTGAAAAAAATGTCTTGACTTTTCATACAAAAATACGAAAATACTTTTCCCCAACCTATTATTAAGAAACCATAAAAGTATATGTTGCAGTCTTTCAAAGTCAGGTTTATAAGAATTTCAAATATAAATGGCCGTACAATTGCGGTACAGTAGAGACTTGCACTTAAGTTACATTTCAAATAGAAAAGGCATTCAATGAAATTCTTAAACCAGGTTCCAATACAAATATGATAGCCGCCAAACATTCTGGAGACCGATGCACTTCAGAATGACTATTTATTGGATTGTTATTTATTTTTCTCTTGAAAAGCAATCGGTTTAATAGCTAGTAACAAAAGTAAAATAAGTGATCATTTTAAAAATGGAACTTGTGTTAGTGATGTAAAACTTATTTATTTCTATAATTTAAAAAAATAATGATTTTTTTTTTTAATTTATCACCTAAATTAATATTTGGCAGAAATTGTCTAATGAAACCAACGTATTCACCTTTTGATATATAAATATATAAAGTTATGATAATATAGGTTCTGGTATGAAATAATAACTTAGCTAGTTTCGAGACAAGTGAGGAATTAGTGATGTCTTAATGAGATCCCACTGCAATTTTGACATACACGGCGAATATTAAGTGACACTTTATTTGTTATGGACTGCAAAATTGTCCCTATTCGCTTAAACGGTTACTGTAATTGTCAGTGGCCAACCTTCTTGAAATTCAATCCATCCAAAATAAATTTATAATAAAAATAATGATGGAAGAAGATATTACACTATCAGGATTTGCTAAATTTAATTGCCCCAATAATGTACGTTCATTCGTTACATTAATAAACCACAACTAAGCGTCTATAAAACCATAATTGCGTTTGGCTGTAATTTTAATATGATTAAAAAGTAAAAAACAAAAAAATAAATAAATTTAAATTATACATTGCTTTCATTTTAGTACCAATTTAAAACTGGCTAATATCTTTAAAACTACGCAACAGATTTTGATACGGGTTTTTGAATAGTTAGAGGGTGTCAACGGGGTGGTTTTGATCTCTAATTCATAAATGATGTTTTATGTCATATGTCATAAACATTACAGCATTAATTATTATCCAATTAAGTGTCTTAAGTAGATTGTGCATGATTAACATAGCGGGTCAGCAGTTAATGCCGATAAATAGAATAAATTGAACCTCATGATATCCAAAATTTACTCATTTATTACTTTTGATGCGGAACAAAGTTCGCCGGGTCAGCTAGTAGTTTTATAAAATAATAAACAGAAATGAACCTTAATGATCGTGGGAAAGTTATTGTTTCACTTTAAAAAAATACCAGTGACTATTTATATAAAAAGAAAAAAAATCTGGTCTAGATAAAATAATATGAACGCAGTACTTGCGGTAAGATCTCAGACTATTTCATGAGTGTGCCTTTCCATGAATATGTATTCTCTAGTGCTAATTAGGTTTAGCTGCTAACGAATGCTTTTCTCGACACGTATTTCAAATGGAATCATCTGTTAATTAGAATGCACAAATAGTGTTAGATACTAATATTATTTCTACACCTACAGCGGCTCAATATATTAATACAAACATACATAACTTGACGCCAAGTCCCATGCAGGGCAGGCAGATAAAATCGAAAGCCATAGGGCACACCTTCGTTGATTTTCATAACTCTGGTCATAAATGCTCGTCGATTTTTAAGGCTTTTGACATCATCCTCATTATACCTTTTAATGAGATAGAAGGACAAAACAAGCAGGCGTGTCACCTGATGGTAAGTGTCCAGCGCCGCCCATGGACACCTGCAACTCATGTAGTGTTACAGATCCGCTGCCAACCTTTAAGGAAGTAGGGTAGGAAAGGCTGGGAAAGGGGAGTGGGCCTCCAGGTATCACTCTGACCGAATGAAGCGCCTCGTGAGCTACTTTATGTCGATCTTCTGAGAGGTTGCTCGAGCCGGCCCATTCATGCAGCGAACTGCTTGGCTCTACCATTGTGCTCTACTTTGCGAAAAAGATAAATTTGCACTGGTTTATACTAACAACTAAGATTATAGTGTCGTAGTGTTTGTTGCAAAATCACTCCGAAACGTTTGAATTTGTAACGAAAAATTGTATTGTGCATATTTATTAGGTTAAGAATTGACCGTTAAATATTTTTTTCAAATACAAACGAGGGATTGTGATTTGGTATTGAAAAATATATTCCACAAGTGCCTATTATCACGCGACGCGAATTTCGTCGAGCCATTTAGTACATTTAAACTAATGAATTTGATTTGTATTTTAAAAAACTTATTAAAGACTAGCTGACTCGGCGAACTTTGTTATGCCTCGGAAGCAATAAATAAAATATTGTTTGTAAAAAAAGTAGCCTAAGTTACTCCTTATTACACCAGCTACCTGCCAATAAAATTCCCATAGAGAAGCATTCTCCATAGAGAAGCAACAGGCTCTGAGCCGGAAGGTTTTCAGCCGTTTTGTGGATCAAAAAAAAGCGTTTGACAAGGTGCTATAAAAAGATCCGTGGGACATACTCCCGGGCTAGGGTGTGGGTGGCGACCTGCTGTGTGCTGCGAAGTCCATTAATAAGGGCTACACAGTGGTGTGCGTGTTAACAGCGGCTTGTCCCCCTGGTCAATACCGGCGTCAGACATGATTGCATGCTATTCGCTCGGCTTTTCCTGTACCTGAACAGTTGTCTACAGAGAATGAGATGGACGTATGTCGCCACCTGCTTTACGCAGATGACGCAGTTAAGTTTTTAGTTCGTAACGGATGCAAGGATAATGGTTGATGATGTAGTGCCGGAGCAAATTATATGGAGTGAATTATATTGTTTATCTTGGATGCGCTTTTAGCAGGAATAGCAGGTACACCGTGGATGTAGAAAGAGCGTTGGGCAGATTCCTGGGCGCAAAGAAAGTCAGCAAACAAGGCCAGCTAGTAATTCACAATGCGGAACTGATCTCAACGATAATTTATGGAGGCGACAGTTGGGTATGGCAGGGTGTGCACGAAAGTAGGATAAACGCGGCCGAAATCTAGGCACCGCGCAAAATGTGCGGAGTGACTCTCGCTGACTGCGTCGAAAACAAGGTTATAAGGAAGTTGGATTAAAAGAGAGTGTCGGTGTAAAAGTAAAAAAGGACTTGCTCTGATGTTTTATCTCTGATGTTTTAGCTGTGTGGCGCCGGGTTAGAATACCGCCACCTCATCTCTTCCCGTGTGTGTCGTAAAAGGCGACTTAGGGAAAAGCTAGAAGAATGGGCAGCAGCACTCTCTCTGAAGAAAATACAGCCTACTGCGATCGCCAACCCGCCTGCCAAGCGTGGCAATTATGGCAAAAACCCCCCATGATTGAGCGGACCGGCAGTTGTGGCGCTCTATGGGGGAGGCCTATGTCCAGCAGTGGACCTCAAAAAAAAACAGCAAATGATGATGATGATGTTTTGGACATGTAGAAAGCATGGTTAACGCAAGATTGGCTCAGCAGACATATAAAACAAAAAGGATGGATGTGGGGGTCGAGTATGGCAAAGACACCTTTCATGACCAAATAGATCGTGTTCGGCTCGCCCGGTGAAATACCACGACCTCTCAGAAGATTGACGTAAAGTGGCTCATGCCGCGTTTCGTTCGGTGAGAGGAGTACCAGGAGGCCCATCTCCCTTCTCCATCCTTTCCCATCCTACTCCCTTAAAGATCGGCATCGCAACTGTAACACTATAGGTGTTGCAGATGTAGATGGGCAACGCTGGTCGATTACCATCAAGTGACACGCCTGCTCGTTGACCCTCCTATTACATAAAATCTAATATATAAAATTCTCGAGTCTAGATGTGCGTAATTGAACTCCTCCGAAACGGCTTGACCGATTCTCATGAAATTTTATGTGCGTGTCGGGTAGGTCTGAGAATAGGACAACATCTATTTTTCATCCCCCTAAATCACAAGGGTAGCCCACCCCTCAATTTTTTTTTAATTTTTCGATATATTTCTGTTTCTTATTTTTTTATAAAACGGAATACAAAAATACATACAAGCCTAAATTTTCAACCCCCTACGATCAACCCCTATTTTTAAATTTTATTTTTTGGCAAGACAACGTTTTCCGGGTCAGCTAGTATGTATTATAAATATAACTTTAGTTTTAAATTTAACTTTAGAATTTCATCCTATCTTTTATTATAGTTTATCAAAGTAACAGTTCATGCACGCTCCTGCTGTTGACATCAAAGCGTTGTTACATTTTAGCTTAGAATCTTTTCAATCTGTTACAAGAGATTAGTTACAAAATATGTACTAATAATAATAATAATATCTTGGACACAATACACACAGCGCCCTCTAGTTCCAAGCTAAGCAACTAAATGCTTGTGTTATGGATACTAGATAACGGATATTAATACATATATACTTTTCTTTTGTAAATATATATTTATAATACATAGAAAAACACCCAGACACCACACAAATATTCATGCTTGTCACAAATATTTGTGCTCGGGTGGGAATCGCCACCAATGCGCCACGAGGCCCGTCCTCTGGCCTATTGATTGACTGATTGATGATTGATTATTTATCATATTTTGCCTTTATCTATCTATATCTATCTTTATCATATCTTATCTATCTTTATCATATTGTGAATGTACAGTACAGCAAACAATTTATTACATATTGAAATTTATGATGAATCTGTCGCGAGTACAAATCCTGGCTCACACGAATGACTTTTAGAAAGTTATCTGTGATAAATATCGATGATTGAAAACTTTATACCTGGTATGGCAATAGGTTCGCCACCTATTCTATTTGGGACGTAAACATAACGGCGAGTCGAGGCTTAATAGCCACTGCCTACACCTTTGGGTAAAAAAAATGGGTTATGGTATAATAATATGAAATAAGTAATAGATGTACGCGATTCCATCAAATTTAACGAGTCCAGTCTGAAACAGGAAGATTAAAAGTTTAAACATTATATCATGGTTGTTCTCGGAAAATACCAAGGAATGTGGATTTTAAATATCATTTAAAGTTACCGAGAGTCTTATACAATTTTATTCTTAGTACGACAAAAGTTAGGAAAAGAACATAAGTAAAATGATTTATTGTCGCATTAAGGCCGAATTCACGTCTGTTAAGATACATACATACATAACTTCATGCCAAATCCATTGCGGGGTAGGCAGAGAGAACAGAGCACCATTATTCTTACACACCTCACTCGCTTCATTGACTTTCATAACTCTTTTCATATCTGTTAAGATAACATAGTCTAGTGGACAGAATCACGAACTTATTGATAATAATGTACTCATTCAGAACTCGTTAAATACTGCAATACTAAATATAGTGCTGCAAAAATTTAGCTTTAAGAAAGAAAAACTGCTAGCTCTAAATAAAGGTAACAAAGTACTACCCGCTTACTCGCTAACCTGTCAATAGAGCATCTCATCAAGGTGTCAGTAATTTATTGTTCAATTAGTGCTGGCCGTTTCTAGAAAAAGATGAAGAAAAGGTACCTATTTAAAAAAATGAACTAAGATTTCTGCTTCATATATCTCAAAAGCTGGCTCTGCACCACTGCTTTTATAGCCAAACACTCAAAATAACACATCAAATTAAGGCAACAGGAATTTAGTGCTCAATTACTGCTGTTAGTTTAGCTGCAATCAACACTAAATGCTCCAAGTTATCACCAAGAGGTGATATGAAAACATAACTTCACGCCTTACCCGAAGGTGTAGGCAGTAGCTGTTAAGCCTCGACTCGCCGTTATGTTTACGTCCCAAATTGAATAAGTGGCGAACCTATGTGGCATACCGGGCTCGAAGTTTTCAGTCAGTCATCCTTAGTTGTCACACGTAATTTTCGAAAATGATTTCGATAATGATATTTATGATTTCTATCTATGTAATATACTTAGTTTTATTGGTATATTGCGTAAATAACTTGACACCAAAGCCCTTGCCTGGTATGCAGAGAGAACAGAGCGCCATAAGACATGATTCTTACACACCTCACGCGCTTCTTCGACTTCCATACCACGTGTGATACACGCTTATCGGTATTAAGGCTCCTGGCATTATGACGGGCGTACGGGTACCCAGATGAAAAGTGACCTCCGCCGCCCACATACATACGCAACACCAGGGGCGTCGCATCAGCATTGCCGGCCTTTTAGGTGGGAGTATGCTCGTTTCTTGAAGGTCCCATAATCGTATCGATCCAAGAATACCTCTGACGGCAATTGGTTCTAAAGAGGAGCCGTGCGCGGCAAAATATGTCAGCTGAAGCACACTGTCGTAGATTGCCAACCATTCAATTTGTGAGCGTGGTAATGTTGGCGCGACGTGCAGTGGCGGAAATTAGCGGGTAGTATTAGTCCGAACAGTTCCTGGGAACACTCCCCGTGGTAGACACGACTGGAGGGCTGTTTGTTCGTCG
Source organism: Euproctis similis (assembly GCA_905147225.2). Classification (NCBI taxonomy): domain Eukaryota; kingdom Metazoa; phylum Arthropoda; class Insecta; order Lepidoptera; family Erebidae; genus Euproctis; species Euproctis similis. Next base: position 16,857,358 of record LR990107.1, on the reverse strand, counting down.
CACAGAGGATTGACATTGCCATTCAGTGTGGCAATGCGGCCAGTCTTCTGGGCACGCTGCCAGTAGACCGAGATGCGGAGAAATTAGATTTCTTCGCGTCTTTTAATACTGTGAATAATGTAGTTAATAATGATTTTTAATTCATATATTGTAAAAATGGATCAAAAATATGTATGCCGTCATCTCGGATGGTCCACTGTATTATATTTAGAATGACGTCACATTATTTTTCGAGTTATTCTCAACAAGCCCTTTCATTTGATACCCATATTGTAGAAATGCAAATATGGTGGAATATCCGCTATATTGAATTTAGAATGACGTCATATTATTTTTTGAGTTAATTTCAACAAGTCCTTTTATTTGATACCCATATTGTTGAAATGCAAATATTTTTCCCGCCATATTGGATTTGGAATGACGTCATTTTTTTTTCGAGTTACTATTCTCAAAACCATTTCATTTGATACCCATATCGTAGAAATGAATTAAAAAAACTGTTCCTCTATCTTGGATAATCCGCCATATTGGATTTAGAATGACCTCAGATTATTTTTTCAGTTACTCTCAATGAGCCCTTTCATTTGATACCCATATTGCAGAAATACATTAAAAATATCCATTCCTCCATCTTGGGTGGTCCGCCATATTGGATATAGAATAATGTCACATATCATATCATGCATTGTCATCCAAAGTAAACGTGTATACAAAATTTCAGCTCAATCGGTTGAAGATATCTACTTCAAAATTGAGTTGCAAGATTCCACCGAACATACATACTTACATACATACATACAGTGCAAGTTAAATAAAAGCTTTTAGTAATAATAATTAAAAGTCCGGATATAAAAATAGTGAAGTTTTCACAATCTTGCTCACGGTTAAGATTATGTATCTGGTTTCTTAATTAATTTGTGGTTCTAACATTATTTTCAATGAAGTTTTGCTACTGTATTAAGTTATCTAAGATATAATGAAATTGTAGGTAAGTTAAAACTGTACATTAAATATATAAATTTTTATTTAATACTTGGAAGATGATCTACAATCCATATCGAACCCAAAATATGGATTTTAGAATTTTTTCACACCAATGACTTTTCGAAATTGTTTTTCGGAAGTTATCTGTGTTGCAGGTGTCCATGATCGGCACCATATGCTCGCCATAAGGTATTAAGGTATCTCCTTGCCGTCTATTTGCCTAAACTACCTAAACTAAATAAATTAATGATATCTTTGGTTTATTAATTTGCGCAAAGTGACTAGGGCTAATATAAAATTATAAACAGTGGTAGAGCCAAGCAGTTCGCTGCATGAATGGGCCGGCTCGACCGGTGAAATACCAGGACCTCTCAGAATATCGACATAAAGTGGCTCACGCCGCATTTCGTTCGCTGAGAGAGGTACCCGGAGTCCCTCTCCCCCATCCTTTCCTATCCCCTATCCCTTAAAGGTCGGCAACGCAACAGTAACATTATATATGTTGCTGGTGTCCATGGGCGGCGTTGGTTGCTTACCATCAGGTGACACGCCTGTTCGTTTGCCCTCCTATACCATAAAAAAATAACATAACATAACTTTACGCCTTTTTCTACCCGAAGGCGGCCTTAACTCTCCATTGTGTCTGCCCAAATGCAATAGGTAGCGAACCTGTTGCTATACACCGGGCACAAAGTTGTCAGTCATCGATATTTATCAGGCACCTATAACTTCCGAAAAGTCATTCGTGTGAACCCCGGATTTGAAGCCCTGACTTCTTGATTCAGAAGCGAGGTGCTCATAACCTTACCTTTTTAAAACAAACAAATGTAAAATGTCACAAACTGTCTGCAGAACGAATGGTTCGTGTAATTGCGGAACACAAACGTTTATAATTAAAGATGACCGGAATGAAGTTAATCCCGTTATCCGTACCTCGGATGGTTTAATTATTTCCATTTTGTGATGTCCGTATGCAAACCGTTTATAAATATTTTTATTGTGTGGTTCTGCATATTCAATAATGGCTTGACTACGAAATTAAAGCATTAATTTTTCGGGTGTACAACAAAACTTAAAAGTAGCTTTACAAATTTAATAAATAGTACTATTGTATGCTGCAAAATTTATTATATTCTTGGTGGAATTATAAATAAACTAATTGGTACCCGCGAGTTTGTCTGCGTGAATATTATGAATTATATTAGAGGAACGGAATAGATTAAGGTATAGTTTTTGGTTAAATGAGAGCAGGTATATTTAAAAAAAATTAAAAAATATCTGTTTGCAGTAAGTATATGGTTCCTAATTAAGTGGCAGAAAGTAGCTTTTTTTGGCAGAAAGTACCTAGGAAAATTTATTGGTCCCTTATGTCCAAGAGACACTTACAGGGGCCAGCGTCAGGTTGTGTACAATTTTTTTTTTTATGGGATATGAGGGCAAACGAGCAGGCGTCTCACCTGATGGTAAGCAACCAACGCCGCCCATAGACACCAGCAACACATATAGTGTTACTGTTGCGTTGCCGACCTTTAAGGGATAGGAGATAGGAAAGGACGGGGAAGGGGGGTGGGCCTCCGGGTACCTCTCTCACCGAACGAAACGCGGCATGAGCCACTTTACGTCGGTCTTCTGAGAGGTCGTGGTATTTCACCGGTCGAGCCGGCCCATTCATGCAGCGAACTGCTTGGCTCTACCACTGTTAAATATTTTAAAATGATCTAATTTAAAACATTTTTGTCCACAATGTTTGCAGTTTTGTTATTATTTGTTAAAATGTGGAGATTGTTTGGACTCGACACTCGCGAGCCACGTACAGTTTGGCCCTGCGAAAAACAGTTTTTCTCTAAATGGACACCTGCTATACTTTAAGTTGCCCTTGCGCTTCGTCAGTGGTCATTGCGAAGGCTAGTTTTGAGGGGAAACTGGATTCTTTTAAACTGAATAGGTAAATCTATATTATGGCTATGCGTGGAATCAAAACATCTTCATCTTTAGCTATTCCTGTCATTATAATTGCTCTAGTAATATTGCGTCCTATCTGCGTAATTTACAATACAGTTCCGTTGCATAGTCTCAGCGCTTCGAGATTTCTCATTAATAAAACTAGAACCCCAACATTCAGTTTCAGCTTATGAAACGGCAGTCCTGACAACTCTAAAGAGATTAGAAACTCTGTATGATAAGATGTCACCTGTTTCCTGTCCACGCCTTGCACATGTGACATCAGTCGTTCATTGATCTGTCCCAGGATTTCATTGGTCAGTGCTAATATTGGCCTTTCACACAGCCACTCTCTGTTCCTCATGTTATATTCCAAACCGGGATAGAGGTTGTTTTTAAGATCTTCCAAGTTGTGGACAGCATTACAAAATTCTTGATTAATCATGCCGTTAGCGTCCGTAGTCATTCGACGTTCACCGATTTTCAATAGAGCATCTGCATATTACCCGATTGCGTATCATTATGTTGTTGTACTCGCATATGTTTTACATAATGTAGACGCTTTCAAACATTTATTTCATCTGCTGGAGTGCCTCAGGTAATGACAGGTAGTGTCTGTCGAAAATCACCAGCAAGCAGCACTACTATCCCATCCATTATACTCTGGTTGCTTCTGATATCTTTCAGAGTCCTATTGAGCGCTTCGATCGCTTTTTTATGCGACATTGTGCACTCATCCCACACCAACAGCTTGCATTGCAGTAGCGTTCGGCCACGATCGCTGTTTTTTGTAATGTTATAAAGTGAAATATCCTCATGAGGTAAATTTAATGGGAATTTAAGAACTGAATGTGCCGTGCGGCCTCCATCGAGCAGCGTCGTCCCAATTCCAGAAGAAGCTACGGCAACAGCTATTCCTTTGTCTTTGCGGATTTGGGCTAAAAGTAAATTTAATAGAAAAGTTTTTCCAGTGCTAAGAAAAACAATCCGCCCTCGCCGTTATCGATTCTTTGCATAATAATATCAAAGACTAATTTTTGTTCCGTGTTCAATCCGTTCGAATTTCGGGAATTCCATTTGTAGAAATACTCTGCACATCCTAAGAGGCCGACGTACCAAGTTTCATGGTTTCATCTTTAAAAATGACGAACTTCCATAAAAACTTTCACCCCCACACTGGTAAAAATTTCAATATGCTAGAACAAACGATTTTTGTTTCTTATTTAGAGCTTAAATACAAAATGTAATGTTTTTATCTTCAAAAATGATGAACTTCATACAGAATTACAATCTCTATTTCATTCCCTCTCAGGTCGAAATTTTTAAAACGCTAGTACTAATGTTTAATTATATAAAGTTTCGTGGTCTTATCCTTTAAAATTAAGAAATCCCAAACAAACTTTCAACCTCTATTTCAACCTCTTCATCCCATTTTTCGTAATAAAAGGTAGCCTATGTCCTTTCTCAGGGTCTAAAGATTGTCTGTGCCAAATTTTATCTAAATCGGTTGAGAGGTTTAAGCAGGAAAGCGTAACAGACAGACAGACAGAGTTACTATATAGTATATAGTAACGATTCTATTCAAGTTATACTTAATTTACTTAAAATGTTGTTTTTGATGCGGGCAGCGAATGTAATACGAACAAAAGATATTTTCTTGGAATGGATCACCCATTACAAAAAAACTATCAAATATCTGAAAAAAATTATTCATAAAAACAGTTTTCTTTTTATCTTTGTTCTGGGCCCCTGTTTACTGGACCGGCTAAAAGTCTTGGTGATGGCCAAGCCTGTCTATGTAAATAAATTGCAACGTAAATATTATGAATCTAGTTTTTAACCGACTTCGAAAAAAGGAGGAGGTTCTCAATTCGTCTGTATATATATATATATATATATTTCAAAAATTTTTTTTTCGTTGTAGTGTTTACCTCCGAGATGGTCCCATTTTCACCAGATCAGGATCTGATGATGGAAACCAGGAGAAATTGAAAGCATCCACCAAAAAATGTATGCGAGTATGGTGTTTTTGTTGCGTAATAGTGATATATTATGGATATTCTTTATGGTGTCAGCATCTGATGCTGCTGTGCTGATGAAGAAGCTATAAAACTCCTCAACGGTGAGGAGTTTGAAGACAGCGCTGTAATTGGTCGATAGAAACTACTTGGAAGTATGCAGGGTTAGCGTGTTGCTTGTGAAGTATGCCTGAATATACACCTGATGCTGCTGTGCTGATGAAGAGGCCACAGAACTCCTCAACGGTTAGGAGTTGGGAGACAATTTGTTATTTTTTTTTTTTTTGTTTGCAATAGATTCCCCCCTGCGATTGGCCTTCATTCGGGCTGAAATGTTATTGTGTCTACTCGTGATAATTACAAAAATATAAATACTTACCAAGAATTATATACTCTTTTATCTAAGTACCTATTTATGACAATTATAGCTCCCTAAAAAATCAACCATTTAACCAAGGGAAATGTAATTATTGATAATAATAGGTTGGGGAAAAAGTATTTTCGTATTTTTGTATGAAAAGTCAAGACATTTTTTTCAAAGTTTATTTACATTTATTTACAATATATATGTACCGTTTTGTTGAATAACTTTCTGCCATTTTGTGGGCAGAGACATTATCCCGTTACTGTAGAAACTTTGGGACTTCTGATCAAAAAAACGGGACAAATAGTTTTGGCAGTCCTCTCTTGAGGTCAACCTTACAGAACCTAAAGAATTCTGAAGAGACCGAAACAGGTGAAAATCTGAAGGCGCAAGGTCAGGGCTATATGGTGGATGCACTAGGACCTCCCAGTCGAACTTCTCTTAATTTTTGCTGAGTGGCTAAAGATGTGTGTGGTCTAGCGTTATCGTGATGAAAGACCACACCCTTCCTGTTGATCAATTCCGGCCGTTTTCTCTCGACTGCTTCCTTTAATCTCATCAGTTGCTGGCAGTAAAGATCAGAATCGATGGTTTTGCCGGACGGTAAAAGCTCATAATGAACAATGCCCTTCCAATCCCACCATACACACAGCATCACCTTATTTCGTGTTAGGCCAGGTTTGGCCACAGTCTGTGAAGCCTGGCCAACTTTCGACCACGACCTTTTTCGCACGTTCTTGTCGTACGTGATCCACTTTTCATCGCCAGTTATCAATCTCTTCAAAAACGGCTCGGTTTCATTACGTCTCAATAATGAATCGCAAATGAGTACACGGTTCATTAAGTTTCTTTGAGTGAGCTCGTGTGGCACCCAAATATCGAGCTTTTTTGTATAACCAGCTTTCTTCAAATGGGTCAAAACTGTTTTGTGGTCAATTCCCAGTTCTTCAGCTACATCGTAACTACTAATATGCCGATCTTGCTCCACTCTTTCAAAAATGGCGTCCATTTTATTCGTAACAGGGCGACCAGAGCGAGGTGCATCTTTAACATCAAAATTTCCGGACTGAAAACGTTTGAACCAAATTTGTGCTACTCTTACTGACACTGCATCAGGTCCATAAACATCACAAATTTTTTTCACTGCTTGAGTTGCATTTTTGCCTTTTTTATAATAAAATTTTAAAATGTATCGAATTTCTTCATTAGATTCACTCATTTTTACGGAGAGAAAAACAAATGAAAAATGGCGGGAAACAACTTTTTTTTATTTTTTTCTTTTCTTTATAATGTAACCTTTTTAATGTTACCAAAACCAGCCAGACACAAATAGTACAGTCAAAGAAATTTTATAATAAGTTTATACCTACGTTATGCGAAAAGACTTTTTCTCCGACCTAATATATTTAATTATCTGAAAGCCCTGTAAATGAAATAACTTCTATTGAAGTTCACAAATCATTAATATCACTAAAACTCGTGAAAAAAAATACTTTAAAAAAAAGTTAAACCGTCTTCTAGAAACGTAACCCGTAAATTGTAAATATTTTAACAGTTAAAGATGACTTTATTAAATTATTACGTTTTGTATATTGTATTAAGTATACGAATGAGTAAGTTACGTTATTTATCGCTTTTTAGTTATACTCGTAGAGGTACTGTTTTCATATACTTAAAGATTTGGTGGTTTAAGTTTCTAGAAGTCGGTTTAACTTTTTTTTTTTAAAGTATTTTTTACTATAACGCTATTACCAATATTTGCCTGAATATAATAAACTTTGATTAATGTATACGAGACAAAACCACTCAATATTGGATGAAGTATGCGTTTACCTTGCGGTACACGATGCACTTAACATTGAAGGACAACCGCGCTTCGATCGTCGTGATGTTTAAGACCGCAATTACTTACAACACTCTTGAGTGAATTGAAAGCTTAACAACATTTACAATTTTAATTGTTTCATAAATAATTCTAAAATACGTGTTACATTATTTACTACTTTCTTGATTCTTCTTTGGATTTATTGTTGAAGTACTTTAGTTTGCAAAATTATACTAAACTTTAGTAAAATGTCTCAGTGCTCTGGTGGTCGGGTCCCGTTTCCAGATCAAGATATTGTGCCATCAAAATTCGGCTCACAACAATGAATTTTCGGATTTTTTTTTTCGGTTATGTGTGAACAATGTCTATGACTGACAACATTATGCCCAGTGTATGGTAATAGGTACAAGCAAATCGGCGAGTCAAGGCATAACAGCCGCTGCTGACCCTTATGGGTAGAAGGGAGCATAAGATTATAAAAAAAGTTCTCTCGATTACGAGGACAGGTGCAATTTTTAATTGTTATATCGATTTCGTATATGTTACGTATTATATTTCGCTAATATAAACCTCCAAAGACAACTATGGCATACGGGGAACATACATAGCTAATATTTAAAACAGTGAACCTCCGCCGTTTCTGTAAGCGTGTTGTAAATATTCGCAACGATATATAAAGCTGTTGTAATAAGATTAAAAAAGTGTTTTTTTTTGGGGTAGGACATCGATAAACGATCAAACGGGTTACCTAATGGTAAGCAACTAGTGCTGCCCAGCTACGCCTGTAATAAAAATCAAGAAGAATGGGTAAAGCGGTGACCTCTCTCACCGAATTTTGTCTCTCACTGAACCAACTTTGTTTTCAGTAGCCATATTAATATTATTGTTATTTGTTTAATAGTTGAAAAAGAGTATTTGGCACATGAGTTTCTTGACCCATTCTTCTCATGATAGCCCCTACACTCGGAATCGGACCGCTCGTGGCGATTGCGTCCGTGTTTTCTTGTCCCACGGAGACACTTTACTCAAGCCCTCGGGTTAAGTAATTCATTTGAAATAATAAGTTAAATTGTACTTGTTGACTATTTGTGTCTGTGAATATCTATGAAAATAAAATTTATTTTGACTTTTACTTTGAACTATACGCGGCATGAGCCACTTTACGTCAATATTATAATATGTCGACCAGGCCAGCCTATTCAGACAGCTGACTGCGTCGTTGTACCACTGTAATGAATGTACTTTTATAACTTTTATTTCAACATTGAAACGTTTTTGTATCTAAAACTACTAAAGGTAAACACAATTTATTACTCTTTCTCAATTTGTCAACAGATGGCGGGCTCACCAGTTGGCTTGTGAGAATTGACATTTAATTTTAAACGCAATCCAGGGGCTGGTGTTGGTTGCAAACAACAATTATCACTTGGGCGTGTTTATTTAGAGAGCTCATTCGGATAACCTAAGTAAAGTAATCCAAAAATAAATTGGTCTATTTCATCTGTTTGTTTTTGGTGGTTTAATTAACTATTTGTACTTTTCGACATTGGACTGGTTTTTTTTATTTGTTACTAGCTGACCCGGCGTACTTTGTTCCGCATCAAAAGTAATAAATAATTGGATCTTATTATGTTTAATTTGTGCTATTTATCGGCACGCGTTTTGGCGAGCAACGCAACTACTGTGTTAATACTGTAATATCTTCGTAAATATTCGTTTAAATTACATGCAAGGCCATATTGATCTATATCAAAAGCACAATCTATATAAGACACATAGTTGGATGAAAACTAATGCTGTAATGTTTAAAATCGCTTCGTAAATAAGCCATTATTTCTCGTAAAAAGTAAAAAAATAAAAATGGTCATTGTAGGTTATCCCTAAGAGATAGACATATACCCTCGCGGACTTTGTTGTAGACCTTCTAAAGGTGTTTAATAATGTAGAACATTGTTTTGATCTATCACTGAGGGTTCAGCCAGCGTTTGCCAATAAAGTGCTAAATCACGAAAATTATCATGTTTTTCTTTACAGCATCATATATGAGTTATGGATCAAAACTACCCCGTTTACACCCTCTAACTATTAAAAAAACCGCATCAAAATCCGTTGCGTAGTCTTAAAGATATTTATATAACGGGACAGACAGCGGACAGTGACTTTGTTTTATACTATGTAATGATGACTAGCTGACCCCGCGAACTTCGTTTCCCACGACACCAGTCAAAGAATGAGCAGAATTAGTTTCGTTATACCACTGATAACACATTAATAGATAGACGATGTTTATAATGATTTATTTTGAACTATATCATAAACTGATTTTTTTATAAATTAAAATACACTATATAATTTTTATACCTGTGTATTTAAACAAGATTTCATGATGATCGGTTCAGTAGTTTTTGCGTGAAAAGGAAACAAATAAACTTACTTTCCCTTTTAATATTGGTATGACACTCATCCTATAGTTGTAAACTTACTCAATAACATATAACATAACTTCACGCCTTTTGTTACCCGAAGGTGTAGGCAGCGGCTGTTAAGCCTCGTCTCGCCTTTATGTTTACGTCGCAAATGGAATAGGTGACGAACCTATTGCCATACCGGGCACAAAGTTTTCAGTCATCGATATTTATCACACATAACTTCCGAAAAACAATTTCGAAAAGTCATTGGTGTGAGCCAGTGTCAGGAATCGAACCCGGACCTCTGGATCAGAAGCCGTGTGCTCGACCACTGCGCCACCTTGCTTACTCAATAATAAATAACTAATAACTTACCCAATAAATAGATTAAATTGTAAAGAACCAAAAATGTAATAATGTGTTAAAAATTTTATTTAACTGCCGAATAAATTGGTAGTTAGACCAAGGTTTAAGGACGTAATTCTTAGGGTTTTTGTCTATAATAAGTTCTACTACTAATTATTATTATTTGAAAAGATATATATATATATATATATACATATATATATATATATATATATATATATATATGGAAAAAAATGCTGTCTTTAAATATAAAAATCATCATTAGCCTTTTTGAGGTCCATTGCTTGACATAGGCCTCCCCCATAGAGCGCCACAACTGCCGGTCAATCATGGGGGGTTTTTGCCATAATCGCCACGCTTGGCAGGCGGGTTGGCGATCGCAGTAGGCTGTATTTTCATGAGAGAGAATGCTGCTGCCCATTCTTCTAGATTTTCCCTTAGTCGCCTTTTACGACACCCACGAGAAGAGATGGGGTGGCGGTATTCTAAGCCGGCGCCAACAAACACAAATTAACATGTGTGATGATTTACGCCGATCGGCAGCACTTGTGCATTAAAAGTGAAATTCTTTAACCACTAAACTATAGAGGATCCGAGCCCTCATAATATTATTATAATATGTATCCTGTTTTTTCAAATACATTTTTTGTTTTATTTTAATTTACCTCTTAATGTATGGAGTTTTCTTTTTGTTGTCTTGTTTCATTTTGATGACTTTACTCTCCGTAAAATTGAGGTGTGTCTATAAAAATATTTTAATTTTTATTTTAACGACAAATACCTATTGATGTTAACATAAGGTTTTTATTTTACATAATTTTTGATCAACAAGCTTTTTTCTTGTTCTATGGCATCTATTTACCTTCTATCCAAGATTCCTTTGTTCATTTACCGTGGGCATGAAGGCAGTAAAACGTCGGAACAGCTGGAATAAATAAGTTAAATAAATAAAATGTAATAAAAAGCAGTTAACAATCGCTTAGCATTAGCGCGTCGTAATTATCTTTATCCTAAGTCTGTTATTATTCATCACTGTTATTATCCTTGAAGCTAAATTATTAAGATGAAAATAGAACATTCAACTACAAAGAGCAAATATAGTGTAGTTTGATGCTTTGATTTTAAACGCTTTTTAATCAAACAACAAGAGGTAGAGAAATAAAAATATTACTGGTGAATATATTTAGCTCGGTTGCCTGGAAAATAATGACTTAACAGATATACAGTACCAAATAAAAGTTAGATTAAAAAGTCGAGGGAGGCCACAGCAATCTCTTTATTGCTACTAGATCGATCCAGTTTTGTCGGAAGATGACGTCAAAAGTTCAGCGTGTCATACACACTTGTCTGTATTTTAAAACGTTAATAAAGAAAATGTTTATTTTAATATTGGTTCCTGGAAGTCAGCCCTGTATAATGAATAATATAATAATAATATCTTGGACACAAATCACACAGCGCCCTCTAGTTCCAAGCTAAGCAACTAAATGCTTGTGTTATGGATACTAGACAACGGATAATAATACATATATACTTTTTTTTTTGTAAATACATACTCATAATACATAGAAAAACACCCAGACGCCACACAAATATTCATGTTTGACTCAAATATTTGTGCTCGGGTGGGAATCGAACCCCCGACCTCGTTGCTGCAATGTTGTTCAATTATATAATAGCTAAATAAATAAGCTATTTTAGCGTATTATGCTGATACGTTATTAGTGAAATGGCTTTAATGATATATTGTCATTCGCGGATTTTCCGTTTCCGTCATTTTCCGTTATTCGGCTATTTATAAGGAACATGAGATATGCCAAACGAGCATGCGTGTCACCTGATGGTAATTAACCATCGCCGCCCATAGACATCTGCAACACGTATAGTGTTGCATTTGCGTTGCCGACCCTTAAGGAATTAGGATGGAGCAGGGAGGTGGGCTTCCGGGTACCTCTCACGGTCGTGGTATTTCACTGGTCGAGCCGTCCTATTCATGCAGCGAACTGCTTGGCTCTACCTCTGTTATGTTAGTTCCAACAGTGTTTGTGAAGATTCTAGGAGCCATTCAGCTCACTCTAAAAATAATGGAACTTCGGAACTGAAACCACATACCACCTATATATTCATTATAATTAATAAGTACGTAAGTATATAAGTAGTCAGTCTATGTAAGTTAAGTTCATGCAGTTCTTTAATAAAATGTCTTCTAACAGTATTCATTTGCTTTTTGATTGATTCAATCTAGCTTTTATAATAATAAGCTATTAAAATCAAAACATTTTTTTATTTCGTTGGTTCTGTAGGGTACTTAAAACAGCCAGATTATGAAATGTACATTTTAAAATATAAGCGAATATATTCAATATATTATCGAGATTATATTAGTATCGATCTTCTTATGTAGCTTGTTCTATTGAAGGCTGTTTTTAGCTTGTATTTGTTATCGTGATGTCACAACATGTAGGATTAATTTTGCAATCCCTAAGTGGCAAAACCAATACATCCGGATAAAATTTTGCTTGGCATCCACATATATCACGCATCGCTACTGGGAATATAAATATAACATAACATAACTTCACGCCTTTGTTACCCGAAGGTGTAGGCAGCGTTGCCATACCGGGCACAAAGTTTTCACTCATCGATATTTATCACACTTAACTTTCGAAAACAATTTCGAAAAGTCATTGGTGTGAGCCAGTGTCAGGATTCGAACCCGGACCCTCTGGATCAAAAGCCGTGTGCTCGACCAGCGAGATATTTAAATATAAATATAACATTAATTAATAAATTTATATTTAATTCATACCTGTAAGACAAACGCCTACACTATTAACCGGGCGTGAAGGATGTCGCTCTCGTTGTACCTGATTATTCCGTTCTTATATTATTGCGTATTGTGTCTCTGTATTTATGTACCTATAAGATATGCCTCACGACTTCGTTTGCGTCGTATTTCTTTCCTATAACTAATGTCACTTCCTATTGCATCATTTATATGCCAGTGAAAATTCTGTACAGATCTATCTGATCTATATATTAGTCGTATCAAAGTTTATCTTGAGCAAACATAGAGCATAGAATTGTTTTTTTTTTTCCATAAATAAAGTATCTTTGGTTTAGTCGATACCTAATTGATATCTATGGAAGCTAATAAGTAATTCACATAAACCTTAATTTGCTACGTAGCAATTTAAGGTTTATATTATTAAGTTTATATTAATATTACCTTCAGTGTTGATGGACACATGGATGATGGACAATGGACAATGGACACATCCTTAGTTCTACTGAACTAAGGAGGTGTCCATCAACACTAAATGTCTCGTTGGTCTAGGTGTCATTCGAATCATGGCTCACACCAATGACTTATCGAAATTGTTTGAACTTTGTGCCTGATTTGGCAATCAGTTCGCCACCTATTCCATTTGGGACGTAAACATAATGGCGAGACGACGCTTAACAGCCGCTGCCTACAGCTTCGGGTAGAAAGTCGTGAAGTTATGTTATGTTACGTCACTGTGAAGGGGAAATCACGTTGTTTTCGCGTTCTTTATAGCTAAAACTCACTGCACAATTACTTGCACTTTAATAACTCAATACAAAGTCTTCTCACTAGGCCTGTATTGTCAATACAAGGAGCTGGATAGCCTGAACATCCATATGACGAAGAACTATTTGTTCATAAGCTTCAGCATGTTTTTTTTAATAATATTTGCGACCCTATGCACTTTGAGGTCCCGATACAGGTGATCATTTCTAACATACGAGGGTGCGCCCACAATGCCTCTGAGTACTTTTTTCGGAAATCTTTGTATCATCTGTGTATTGCTATGTTTGGTACAGTCCAGCTGGATCCAGCTGAATACCGTAAGGTCCATACTGATACGAGGATTTGTCTGTATAGTATTTGATTGTGCACCAATAACGTAAAATGCCTTCGAAGTAACCAATACATTTTCTTATAGCGAAGCGCAAATTCATCGCGTTTCTTTTTGACGTGTACTTTCCACAAGGAAGTTGTAATGAAAGTATTTTTGTGAATGTACTGCGTACTTATAATTACTGTTTACTAATTCATAAACAGTAATTATTAATTTCAAATCTAATAAATCAAATTAAATAAGATCACAAAACTTTATTTTTAGGTAGAATACAATTTTAAGAATTGCAAATTAACAAAGGTAGAGTCACGCAGCAAATAGCACGACCTCTCAGAATATCGACGTAAAGTGGCTTTGGTCGCGTTTCGTTCGGTGAGATAAATATCCGGAGTCGCGATCCCTTCCTCTCTTCCCTTCCTTTCCCATCCCAATCCAGACAACGTTCATATCCTATTGAAAGGGCTGGCAACTTAACTGTAACACTATATGTGTTCAGGTGTCCATAGGCGGAGTTTGTTGCTCAGCATCAGGTGACACGCCTCCTCGTTTGCCTCATAGCCTTAAAAAAGCACAGTTCTCGTAAAAACTCACTCAGCACTCTCGACTCTTAATTAAGACGGAATTTTTGAATTATATCCTGACATTTTGAAAATAGTAGTCTTTCACTATTGACAATAGCTACAATACACCTGTATTTAGTTTTAAGAATCATTTTAAAATTATTTATTAAACAGTACAATCATTACAATAATAACATTTCAGATCCACATTGACTTATAAAATGCTTATACTTTCCAATTATGAATAATTAATAATAATTATTGATGATGACCAAAATACTTGTATCCGTTAAATGGTAATAAATTTAGCAAGATTTGATACTAGAAAATTTATCTGACATTTGAGCCATAGTAATAGTAGCCGCTGCCTACCCCTACGCATATTAAAAGTGTGACATTAAACGTAAAAGTTTCATAAAAGTCATCTAGCTACATCATATAATATATATAGTACAGCTACATTAATTTAATGCAGGTGTCCTTAGCGTGACCTATTTTGTAATACTATGAAATGGGTCAAGGTTATGAAAACTAGTTATTCAGCGTTAAGGTGTTCGCGCACTGTAATATAAAACCTGTTTGTTACTAGTTTACTTGAAGGAAGGGAGACGCAATAATTATACTATGCAGAAGAAAAATATTGGACGGCATTTTTATTAAAAAAAAAGGATTGCGCGTTCTTGTGCCTGAATAAAGAGCGAGTGGGTTGTCTCTTAATTAAACTTTAAAATGAAGAAAATCTAATTTCTAACAATAATAAACTTAACATAACTTTACGCCTTTTCTACCTGAAGGTGTAGGCAGCGGCTGCTGAGCCTGGTCTCGCCGTTATATTTACGTCCCAAATGGAATAGGTAGCGAACCTATTGGGGGCGCCGTAAGACCACCTCCACGTCCGCCCGGGTGCTCCTTCCCGGGCTGGTGCTCCCTGGGCAGGACCTGGCGGAGTCAATTCCGTCTGGTCTTGGCTGAGAGTCTGACACCAGTAGTTCAATCGTAATCAGCGGCGGCAGGCATAGCGATAGCGCTATGTCCGCCGGTGTGCCCGGCATGGGTGGCCGAGCGTCGAGTCCTGGTCGACGGGATCGGGCGAGACCAGTCCTCGCCGGCGTTGATCGGGGCAATGGGCGAGGAGCGGTGGAGGGTCGTGGCCTCCTTCTGCGAAGCAGTAATGCTCCAGAAGGAGGCCGCCGAGCAAAGGCGAAGGCGGCGGCAGCAAGCTCAGTGATCGCCGCCGCCGACGGGCCGCGAGTACGCACAACCCGCAAGTGCGCCCGGGTCGCGGCCTGGGAAGGAGGACCCCCCAGTGCGGCCGGGGATGGTCGTCGGGGGCGCCGCGCCGCTGGCCTCGCGTAAAACAAAAGGTAGCGAACCTATTGCCGTACCGTACACAAAGTTTTTAGTCATCGATATTTATCACATGTAACTTTATAATTAATTTCAAAAGTTAATTCAGCTAAGATTTGAACGCGTGACCACTTGATTCAAGAAGCGGGTGCTCGACCATTGGACCACCGAGACAATTTAATATAATATAATATTTATGATTTGAAGGTTGAGACAGTGGTAATTATGCAAACATCATTGAATTATCTGGCAGCCATGGAATATTTAGCGAACACATTGACATCCAATGTTGATCCTAAGCTCACTCACACCAATTACATCTCGTAATTGTGTTTTTCGGAAACTATGTGTCATCAATATAAATTACTGACAACATTGACAACATTGTGCCTGATGTATTGCAGTAGTTTCCGCCATTTAATTACAATTTTTATGACGATATATTGACTAGTCCTGGATTTGGAGGTATAAATCTTACGGCCCTTCACTTAACGAGAATATAACTAAACCAAACATGGCCTCAAGCCTTTTTCTACCCGAAGGTGTAGGCAGCGGCTGTTAAGTCTTTATTCGTTAGCATCCGTTCTGTTTACGTTCCAAATGGAGTAGATGGGGAACCCATTGCGATACACCTGGCACAAAGTTGTCCTCATCGATATCTGACACTTAAAAAAAATACTTAAAAAAAAATTAAACCGACTTCTAGAAACGTAAACCACGCCATCTATAAGTATATGAAAACAGTACCTCTATAACTAAAAAGCCGAAAATAACGTAATTTACTAATTTGTATACTTAATACAATATACAAAACGTAATACTTTAATAAAGTCATCTTTAACTGTTAAACTATTTACAATTGACAGTCATTATTGAAGTCGGTGCAACACAATAGAAGTTACCTACGCTTACCACGCACCGATTCCAAAAATAAGTAACATTTGTAAATATAATAATAGATACAGATGACTTTATTAAATTATTACGTTTTGTATATTGTATTAAGTATACGAATGAGTAAGTTACGTTATTTATCGCTTTTTAGTTATACTCGTAGAGGTACTGTTTTCATAATATACTTATAGATGGTATTTAGTTTACGTTTCTAGAAGACGGCTTAACTTTTTTTTAAAGTATTTTTTCTTCATCTATTTTAGTGATATTAATGAGTGGTGAACTTCAATAGAAGTTAGTTCATTTACATGGCTTTCAGTTTAGTAAATATATTTTCACGAATTACAAGTCCGTTTGTTAAATGGTTGATATTTTTAGGGAACTATAATTATCATAAATAGGTACTTAGATCAAAGAGTATACTTGCTAAGTATTTATATTTTTGTAATTATCATGGGTAGACCCAATAATACTACAGTCCGAATGAAGGCCAATCGTAGCCTGGAAACTATTGCAGAAAATAAAAAAATATTTTTACAGAATTGTGTTCTAACTCCTAACCGTATAAGAGTTCTGTAGCTTCATTATCAGCACAGCAGTATCAGACGTTGATTCAAGCATACCTCCCACGCAACACCTTAGTCCTATATACTACTAAACAGTTTCCATCGACTAACTGCAGTACTGTCTCCCAACTTCTAATCGTTAATGAATTTCTGTGGCTACTTCATCAGCATAGCAGCATCAGGTGTATATTCCAGGATACTTCACAAGCAACACGCTAGCCCTACATACTGCCAAGTAGTTTCTATCGACCAATTGCAGTGCTGCCTTCAAACTCCTAACCATTGAGGAGTTTTGTGGCTTCTTCATCAGCACAGCAACATCAAATGTTGGCACCATAAAGAATATCCTTAAGAAATCACTATTACGTAATGAAAACACCATACTTGCATACAACTTTTGGTGGGTACCTTCGATTTCACCGAGTTCCCATTATCAGATCATGACCTGGTGAAAATAGGACCATCTCGGAGGTAAGCACTATACCACGAAAAAAAATTTGTAATCGGTCCATAATTGACGAAATATCGGTGAACATACATAAAAAAAATATACATACAGACGAATTGAGAACTGAGAACCTCCTCCTTTTTTTGAAGTCGGTTAAAATGTCGTCAGTTTGAGCTCAATGACTTCTTGATTCAGAAGCGGGGTGTTCGACCACTGGACTACCGAGACTGAACAATGTAACTAAATATAATTCCCAATAATTTCTAATTTTAGTTGATGTTCGACATCATTATACGGAACAAACACAAATCAATTAATATATCAATTGTTTGATTCAAAACGTTATATTATATTATATTAGAGCACAATCCGCTTTGTGCGAAACACTATTACAATACTAAATAAGCATTTGACACTTCATGAATAGTTAATTTGGAGAATAGATTAGTTCACCGGCTGGTGCCTATTCGTATGTTGTGTATTTTTCTATATATTATGTATTGTTACGGGGGGGTATGTTTAGGTATAAAGAAATGATAAGAATAAAGTTTATTTTAGTTACAGATACAATATTATATAGAGAAAAAAGGAAGAATACAGCAAGAGTGAATTATAGTTAATTATCTCAGGGAGTAAGTTGAAGTAAAAAGGGCAGTCTGCCTCCCACTAAGTCGTTACTAGTGATGGTCACTGGCCTTAGGGCTGGCAGTAGCGAGGCAGGGCGAAGTCCTGTCAGCTCTGGTACGGTCCTTCCGGCGGTAGAAGCTGGAAGACGTCCGGGTGTAGACCTTGCAGTAAGACCCTGGAATGCCACAAGGCACCAGAATTAGACTCTGTGCGCTCGGCCCGTTGGCGACCTTTGACCCTACGGTTTTATCGCACGCTCGGAACCGAGAACAGTTACACTTCTATGCTTTTAACAGTATGCTAGCTACAATTTAGTTAACAGTGGTAACTCACCCTTATGGTTGAATATGAGCTTTATGTCGGAAATCAGTCTATCCGACGTCCGCCGTCGGCAGTGTGCCTGAGAGGTGTTGACGAGGCGACGGCGTCAAAGAAAAAGAATCCTAGTATAATTTGAAATCTAACCGGACGATCTGTCATTCGGATTCCGGCGTGAGAGTGGGTCACAGGCTTTTGGAATTGTTCCATAAAGCAAAGTTTTCAGTCATCGATATTTATCACACATAACTTTCGAAAAGCCATTGGTGTAGGATTCAAGTGTCAGGATTCAAACCCCGACCTCTGGATTCAGAAACGGGGTGCTCGACCACATATATATAGCAAAACACATTTTTTTGGCAAAATAAGTTAATAATTTTTTTTATCGAGGATAGGATACATAGGAGTGGCAGGGGAAACATGAAAGTAAGTTGAATGCAGTGGAAATGCGTTCACTGAGAAGTATGTGTGGAGTTACCCTTTCGGATCAATGGAAAATAGCGTGATAACGTGACAAGTTGAAGGATGATATGGTGACCAAGGTGGAGAGAAGTATGTTAAGATGGGTTTGGTCATGTTGCAATAATAAATGAAAGCCGACTGACTAAAAGAGTATATGAAGCGAATGTGAGTGGCAGGGTTGGGATCGGGAGACCAAGACGCGGCTACCACGACCAAATAAATGGTCTGTTTAAAAAAGGATAAAATGCTAAAAAAGTGTGTCAGGATCGTAGCTTGTGGAGAGCCAAAGTCTCTGCCTACCCAACAAGATACAGTCCATCACTTCTTAATTCAACGAATATATCTTTCCATCGAGCATTTTTTTTTTGAGATCTGAGAACAGAAAATAATCGCTGTAAAATATTGTTGATGAGGAAGCAATTCGAATCCCAATTAATGGATTTTTGTCATCGTTTTCAGTGTTCGTTTCACTTGTGATACGGTGCATTGTCTTGGGGAAACAGCAATTGATTTTTCTCTGAATGCGACCGTTTCTCGGTGATCAGTCAATGAAAATTTTTCTATGCGTATCCCAAATGAGCTGTGTGGCGCTGGCTTAGAATACCGCCACCCCATCTCTTCCCGTGGGTGTCGTAAAAGGCGACTAAGGGAAAAGGCTGGAAGAATGGGTAGCAGCATTCTCTCTCAACAAAAACAGCCTACTGCGATCGCCCACCCACCTCCCAAGCGTGGCAATTATGGCAAAAACCCCCCATGAGTGAACGGACCGGCAGTTATGGCGCTCTATGGGGGAGGCTTGTCCAGCAGTGGACCTCAAAAGGCAAATGATGATCCCAAAATACCTTGCCTCTTATCTTAACGAAAATTTGCACACAAGTTATTAACATGCCAGGCTATTAAATTACCAATTCTAATTCAGCCCTTGTAAATAGATTCCTAAGACTATAGTGGTCTAATTCAACTAAATTGTTGTAATAAAAAATTTGGTGTGTGATTATGGTTTAGGTATTGATACCATGTTTCTACTTTAAAGAATAGTGCTACTCTCCATCTTTTACCGACAGTGCCGGTGGTTTTAATCTGATGAGGACCAACTATTGTATCTTAAGAGTTGATGGCCTTTACTTTCTGCCCCAAGGAAAACTTTTTAAATGTACCACCTGGTTAGAAGTTGAAGCTTTTAGATGCTGGCACCTCCGTTCACGTTTCGGCCTTAAATAGAACAATATATCGACTAAAACCATTGGTAGGTTCCCCCTCACCCGCTGCGAGGTCTCGATAGGCTGGTGGTTCAATATTCTGACTTATACAGAGAAACAAAATTGCTAGTATCAGTGTCTTTTAAAAGTTATATGTGATCAATATCGATCAAAGTTAAGCCCCAGGCATAGCTTTTTTGTTTCATCACTTAAAATTTCAAAATGGCACTGTAAACTACATAAAATCCCACCCACTCTTGGTATTGCAGAAAACCTCAAAATGTACAGTTCACGCTTCTATTGTTAGGAATATATGAATTCTGTAATAAAATGAAAGTGAACAGAAGCGAAGAATACAAGTAGTTGTAAAATAAAATTTCCTATTTAATACAACGCATTTTCCTGTTATTTTCATATTTATCATGTACAAAGTAATTTCTAATAATACTCCACAACATAAAGTCTCAGTTTTTTTAATAAATGTAGCGTGTAATATGCTCTGCAGTAGGTATCTATATTTAAATTTATAACACTGATATGGCTGTTTGTAATTAAAAAAAGAAAGGATAGTTTTTATTTTTAATAAACAGACCTGAAATTGATGTCTTTTCTCGTTCGAGCTTGTGGAGAAAATGGAAGTTGTTAAACTAAGAAGATAAGCAATTCTAAACCGGTAGGTAAAACTGGTAAAAAGTGTCACCGACATTGAGACAGGATAAACACTTTTACTTTTACTGGGTGCAAACGTACGGGCCAGTAAACGTTGTTTTGCAAAAAGTAAATAAATAAGTGGATAACATTTAGGGTATGAAAATAGCCGTTGAGCAATATTCCATACCAGACTTTATCAAATCGGTCGAGCTATTTCGGTGGAGTTTGTAGGAGATTAATATCATAGAGAGAAGAATATCAAGAAGAATATTCTGTCCTAGTTAAATACTGAAAAAACGTGTCTTTTTCTTATTGTAACGCCCCATCAGTCCCCCGTGCGGTTGGAGTTTTATAAAAAACAGCTTTATGAACTATCCAAAATACAGTGTGAAAATTTGATTAAAATCGATTAAGTTGTTTCTGGAACTATCGCGGACAAACAACAAGACACATACTTTATGTATTCGTTCTTATTCATTTCTCGTTCTGTATTCATTTCTAAAGTAATATACATTTCTAATTTTAAATTTACCTTGATATTGTCAACAATAATTGCCAAGTAAAAAAAAACTGTCCACATTTGTTGCACAACGTTACCACTCTAAATAAAAGATGTCGCGTCAGTTGTGCTCGACTAATAATAGCATTACCCTTGTTAACCTGTAGGACGATGATTTTAATTTGGTTGGGTCTTAACTATGATGGTCGAGTATTCTGGCTACTACAACTTTTAGTAGTGATATTACTATTATTGTTATTAATTTTAAAGGATTTGGTAAAGAGTATTTGGCACATGAGGTTCCTGTCTAATTCTTCTCATGAAAGTGATTCCGTGTTTTTTGATTCCACGTAGGCACTTTCCTGAAACGTCGATGTATAAAGATTCATTTTAAATAGTAAGTTCATTTTGTTGTACTTTGATTATTTGTCTTTGAAGACCTAGGAGAATAAAACTTCTTTAACTTGACTTGACTTTGATCATATATTAAAATTCGAATATGTCTTGGAAAAATGTGATATCAAGAGACTTCAAAGCCGACGAGCATGTTTAAAAAAAAATTATGAATTTCGAAAATCGAGGAAGACTTCTAAGAATCGTGTATTATAGCGCGCTATTGTTTCTGCTTATAAGTTAAGTAAGAAAGTCTTGAAGATACTACTTAATAATTTAAAATATTTTCACTATATGCAGCTGAAGTTTCTGTTTGTTACGCGTGATCTAATCTGGTTGGATTTATTTTAGATTTTTTTTTTGACAAATCAGCACAATTCAAATATTTGACACTTTAGAAATAAAATTTCCAAGGATTTTGTTTGCAAAAGCGAAAAAAGTGACGGTAAACGTTTGTGTCATAAATCGTTTCCACAGATAGCGGACGTCATACGCCCACGACCTGTAATGAAAATGGAACCTCCTCTAACCTTCGCACTAGCAAATTAATATATTTCCCTGCAACGGGAACTTATTTGCAATGCTCTTTCGATTTCTATATCAATCTATTTAAAGGATATTATTACTTGTATTTGTTAACTAACCCATAACTAAATCTTAGGAACAGGGATTACAAGGTCCCTAACTTGTATTTTAATATATTCTCCTAGGTAAGGAGAATAAAACTTCTTTAACTTGACTTGACTTTGACCATATATTAAAATTCAAATATGTCTTGGAAAAATGTGATATCAGGCGACTTCAAAGCCGACGAGCATGTTTAAAAAATAATTATGAATTTCGAAAATCGAGAAAGACTTCTAAGAATCGTGTATTATAGCGCGCTATTGTTTCTGCTTATAAGTTAAGTAAGAAAGTCTTAAAGATACTACTTAATAATATAAAATATTTTCACTATATGCACCTGAGGTTTCTGTTTGTTACTCGTGATCTAATCTGGTTGGATTTATTTTAGATTTTTTTTTTTGACAAATCGGCACAAATCAAATATTTGACACTTTAGAAATAAAATTTCCAAGGATTTTGTTTGCAAAAGCGAAAAAAAGTCACGGTAAACGTTTGTGTCATAAATCGTTTCCACAGATAGCGGACGTCATACGCCCACGACCTGTAATGAAAATAGAACCTCCTCTAACCTTCGCACTAGCAAATTAATATATTTCCCTGCAACGGGAACTTATTTGCAATGCTCTTTCGATTTCTATATCAATCTATTTAAAGGATATTATTACTCGTGTTTGATAACTAACCCATAACTAAATCTTAGGAACTTTAAAGGGATTATAAGGTCCCTAACTTGTATTTTAATATATCTTTGTGTATTACAATTCAACATACTGATCTTAGGCAATTGCAGTTTTGGTGATACCCGCTGCATCGTTGCACAGTTTGGTTGTTGTAACAATATTTTCAGATACAGCATCTATCTGTTAATATTGTTACATTAAAACTACAAATATAATAATCACTTTGAGCAGTACTAGTATTCGACATGACATCTGTTAAATAAAATGAAACGTGTTGATTGGAACAGATAAAAATTAAAAAAAAACAATCTAAATATGTATTCATTTGAAATAAGTTAATAAATAAATATATATTTGTTTTAATTTTGTGAGTTAATATAGCTCTAATAATTCTAAATTAGAGCTATATTACATGGTAGGAGTATTACTTACACGGTGTAAAGGTCAGCTCAGAAAGATTTTTACTCTCTGATAAACTCCCTCGAAATGGTTCGATCGATTCTGATGCCATTTTGTCTGCATATTAGGTAATTCTGAGAATCGCTCCACATCTATTTTTCATACCCCCAAATGAAAAACAGGTTGTCCACCGCTTTATTTTTGTGATACATGTTCAAAGTGAATTTATTTATGTAGTCCACTATTTCGTTCAAAACTGGTATTCGGAATGTAAAATCAGACTAGATGTTTAAATTTGGAACACAACCTCATGCTGCATATTGATGCAGGAAACGAAAAATTTCACGTAGATAAGACTAATAGATCCGCAATATTCACCCAAAAGCGAGCCCAGAAATGGGTTGTTCATGTGTGAGTGACTTTTCAATGTGTGCGTAAAAAGTGGATCCAAGTTTTGATAATGATATTATTAATATTATCGATATCATGTTTCCACATTATAGAGTTTCCAATCTAGAATGGTATTTCTTCTAAATAAAAGTAAAGCAATAATTTGTGAGTGTCACACTTCACATTTTAGTGAGAAATGCATCACGCTTCTAAAAAAGAGATTTAAAATTTGACTTTCTCAGATAAAGGGATACCCATGAAATATTTATTACAATAATCTTTGCTGTGTAAAGGATGACGGACTAAGAGTCATATCATAGTGACGAGAAAAGGAAAAATAAAATATTGAATCCGTAATAGTCATCTCTATTTTTTATTGTGTTGGGAGGCAAACGAACAGGCGTGTCACCTGATGGTGAGCAACAAACGCCACCCATGGACACCCAAACACAAATAGTTGCGTTCGCGGCCCTCGTAATGGGATATTATAAGGGTCGGAAGTGGGATGGGAAGAGGAATGGGAAAGGTATTGGGCCTCCGGATACCTCTTTCACCGAGCGAAACGCGGCAAGAGCCACTTTACGTGGATATTCTGAGAGGTCATCGTATATCACCAGTCGAGCCGGCCCATTCATGCAGCTAACTGTGTAAACTTTCCAAGATATGAAGATTCAAAAAGTGGTATATCCACTATTTGAATCTTCATATCTTGGCAAGTTTTGATTTTCCCTGATGTAAGTCGCACTACAGCTCCTTGGTATAGCTTCAATGTCTCCGTACATATTACTTGATGTGCGTTGTGGTATTATAATCTGCAATTCAATCAAAGTTTACAGATAAATATATTATGTAAGAACACAACATTCACAACAAGATCAGATCATTTAGTATGAGTGCAGTAACATAATATTTATCTTAGCTGATCCAGCGAACTCTGTTCCGCATCCAAAGCAATCAAATTTTGTATTTTCTACTTTTTTTTTCCTATGTCATACGTGCATTATAGTATAATAGCTAAAAACCCACCCCATTGATACCCTATTTCTTTTAAAAAAACCGCATCATAATCTGTTGCGAAACTACTTCAAAAATAGCGTAGCATGGAAGAGGACAGAGAGCGGAAAGCGACTATATTTTATACTATGTAATGATGATACAAGACACTGGTTTAGCGTTACACATTCTGGTAAATAATAAAATAACTATTTTAAATTGTAAACAACAAAAAATAGAGTATCGTAGGTATCGTAGATATCATATATATGTATATATCATATCAAATCATATCATATAATATCATATCATATCAAATCATATCATATCATATCATATCATATCACATCACATAATATCATATCATATCTACGGTAAACATAAAATAAAACTAATTTTCAAATTTCAGATAGATCGTATCAATATTATAAATGCGATTATTTGTGAGTGTGTAAAAATGTAAGTTTGTTACTATTTCACGTAAAAACTACTGATTGGATTTTGTTAAAACACTACAATAAAATAGCTTATACATCAGAATAACAGATAGGCCCACACAGTTTATAATGATACATATTATAGAACATATTGATGTCTACAAAAAAGTTTGCGAGGTTTGTTAAGTACTTTTTCTAATCTAAATTAGACCACTATATCTTTATCTGTGTATTGATGCTTAGAAAAATAAATTTAATTCAATAAATGATAGTTACTTTTTAAATAATTAAAATCGAACAATTCATTCCAGAAATATTACGTTATATATATATGTATATATAATCAACTATGTATATAGAATGTTTTGTTCTGAATATCTGACTTACTGATTAACGCACAGCTTAAACTGCGAATCGTTGACACCCGAAATTTTAAATATGTATAATTTGTTTAATTTTGAAAAAATAAAAGATTTTTCGAAATTCTAGCTCAAAGAAAATAAAAATGGGGGCCGAAGTTTATATGAAAAAAAGTAATTACTTGCCCCAACTTACTAGCAAATACATACAAATAGATACATACTTAAAACATACTGTCACCATATTGTAAATACCCATGATTATGTGAATAATAAATTAATCTTTGATTGGATGACAAGTCAACATCCTAAAAATCGTCTAATATTTGTCGCGCTTATCACTGGTGATTGTGTACCCTAGTACCTTTTAACTGTTATGTGCTGTTATGATATATATATATATATGTGTTGATGATAGTGATAAATATATTTAATATATCTATGGCATTTCACCAACCCATTTTTAATGAAGAATGATTCAATATTTATGTTGTTTTTTTGGTCTGTTCTTTGCACAGAGGATTTGCATTGCCATTCAGCGTAGCAATGCGACCAGTCTTCTGGGCAAGCTGCCAGTAGACCGAGATGCGGAGAAATTTGATTTCGGCTAGTCTTTTAGTTGTGTATATTGTAAATAATATTTATGTTTATGAAAGTAACCATAGAAAACAGTCATCTACAAGCGTAGATCGGTGTAGCACTATTTTAAATGTGCTACGAATTTCGTAGCACTATTTGATAGGACTTGTACGATTACCTGATATTATAAACATTGATTTGTGACAATCGCTTAGTGTCATTTGTTTAGAAATATACAGGCATAGTATTCAGATACTATTATAAAAAAATATTTATGATCTCACATAATAAACAGAACAAATTCTGAAGGAAGGTAATGTCAGGAGCCTTAAAAATTGGCGCGCGTGTATTACAAGAATGACGAAAGTCAACGTAAAATCTCGTGCTTTATGGCGCTCTGCTCTCTCTGCCTACCCTGCAAGTGATTTGTGGTGAAGTTATGTTTATACGTATGTATATTTACTAATTATAAATTTAATAATATAATCTTCGGCCCTTTCAAATTAGTTAAAGATGATACTAACGCGTGTCTAATTATTTCAAGGGCTAATTAAATTCATATATACTTAACATACTTTCATGGTATTGTATTTACTTAAAACATACACCATTTTATATTTCATAACCGGATTTAGCCACGAGCGAGCGAGGTTTGTTTCAATATTTGTATATAGCTACGTAAAATATATTTTTTAATATGCTCACGAATCTTGTAGCTTGACACGGATATCTTTGAAAAAACCCATTTTTGCACTGAGTAAAAATACAAAAGCTATAATTTTTTTATTGATAAAATTATAGCTATTATCAAAACGGCTGGTTTTTATTTAAAAAAAAAAAACATTTTATTGTGCAAATGTAGTAAATGGTTAGCTGATGTGATAACTCTACATGTATTAATCTGATTGATGATGTGAGCGAATGAGCCTATTTTGCTAATATATGAATGGGCGGGGTCGCAGTGGGCTCACAGTCGCCTCGTCTCGTCAAAGCGCTAGTAGATAGAAGCCTTAAAATTGTACGTAAGTTGTGCTTGAATTATTAAAAAGGCTTCTGACGACGATGTTGAATTCTGAGTTATGATAATGTATTCATTCATCTATATTATATATTTTAATAACCACAGCAGATTAACTACAATAAACACAAATAAAAATAATGATAAACAGAGCTGTTGTTGAGCGGTTTGAGCGGTCGCGGTCATCTCTGGAACTGAGTGTCTCATTTTTGTATGCACGTGTGCAATCCTAGTTCACTTATTGCTAAAAATACAGTTATTCGTATGTTCCTGTTCCTTCTTCATCTCTATAACTAACCCTCTAAAACGTAAGGGGAGTAAGTTACAAAGTCCGTTAAATATGTCTGTTAAATATGTATGTTAGTGAATAACAGTGATTGCTTACGTCAAAAGGGCTTCATTACTTGAATCGTGCCCTTGTAAACTAGTCTGGTAGCATTCCATTCCTTTGATACAAAGTAGCAAAATGTCAATTGCGCAGATAATTTCGTTCGTATCTTCAGCAGCGTTATAAATTTTGAAACTCTCAATTACTCAAGCATGTAATCAAAAAGGATATCTCTCTATAGCGGTGCTTAGGCTTTAGGCATAGCTTTAGGGTGTAGCATTCCACAGTCAAGTTTTATTGCAAAAATGTTAACAATTTGTTATTTGTAGGTATATCATTAAATTTCAATAAATAGTAAAAAATATGTATTTCCTAATTTACCTTTTTTTGAGACTGCCAGTATTAATTCCTTTATAGTCTTCCTTATCTACGGTTTATAATTTTCTATCAAGTTCTACTGTACGACAAATTCCTGTCACACCACGTTCCGGCTAATAATAGAATAGACCCCTGTCATCTTTTTGAGGGCGAACGAGTTTCCTTGGACGCAGTGATCAGAATGTTGACAGGGCTATTTATTTAATGTTTCCATAAGGTTTAATTTTCTTAAATTATTATTTTTTTCGTAAATTTGTATTATGTATTATTGTGTATCGAGAGTTGATTTTGGGCGCCATTCGATATAGGCGCAAGAAAGGTGACAGGGGATCCATTGAGGCGAGGTAGAGCCAAGGGTGCGGGGCGAAGAGGGGTTGACGAAGCGCGGGTCTCAATATTCACTGTGGCACGGTACGGCTCTGCGTCTACACGCTTTGAGCCAAGTAGTCCATTCGCACTGGCGCTCTCGTCACGCCATGTAGTTCTGAGCTATCGGTAAAAAAAAATTCAAACTGTTCACAACTATCTCAAAAGTTTTGAAGAGAATCTCCGAAGTCGGAGCTGACGCACCGCAGTCTCAAGCATCCGGTAAGTAATTTTGAGGCTCACAATTTAGGTGTTACTCCTTGTCGGTGCGTAAACGAAGGGCGCGTAAAAGTTTGGAAACGGCTTGGTGTGTAAAGCAGGCGCGGCACTGCAACAGGTAGGGCGATATCGAGCGAGAGATACGCACACTTTTACTTTTCGTTAAAATGGTCGTAATCCTTTCGACACCCGCCATTTTATTTCAGGTACTACGATTGTATCATGTAATATTCGCAAATATTTCATTTCTCTCCAATGCGAGTAAAACAATAAAAAAATAACGCATACTACAAAAAATCTGTTTCTAAAACATATAGCTTTCGTACAAAATTCTCCATAAATTTATTCTTACAGCTGGTAAAAGCTATTCCTGTGAAGAAATGAAAGTAAGATTATATATTTGTATAAAATTAGTTTAATAAAATACTTCTAATCGTAACATTGGCTACTTTTAAATATGTTGCCTATTAATAGACTCTTTATATTTGGTAGAGTCAAAGCGGAGTAACCAGGTCAAATGATTTGTTATAATAACTCCGAAAAAGTAAACAGTAATTGATGTGTTGCCCATTTTATTTTCGATTATAATTATAATTTTATTTTGTTGAATAAATATCAGGATTTTCAACTAAATTTTGCATTTTTTAACCGCCTTCTAGTCTAAAAGTCTGGATAGATTTCAGTTATAAAATTGTCTTGCCTTTGTATTGGTATTACATCTGTAAAATTAATACGGCCTACGTTATTTCAGAAATTGATACATTTCTAAGGGAACAAATTATATGCCTTTGTTTTGTCTACTCAGTAGGGTTATTTTTATTGTTTAAATTCCTTTATTTATTTTTTTCATTTATAAAGATGGAGGTAATACTATCTAAGAATGTTGTTAATGTTAATTTAAAAACTTTTTGTTCACCGAAAACATTCTCACACAATTTCTTTCATGAAAATTTTAAATTAAAAAAAAGAATTTTTTTAATAAAGATTGATTTATATTAAAATTACCCGTTGGTGTTTAAATTTGTTACTGGTTTAAATCGCTAGCAGATTAGCTGTTACGGTTAATCAGTATCACGCTGTGTTTTGATGCTTTGAAAATTTCAACGCATTCAACGCTAATAAATACATAAAAAATCTACATTTAAAAGGATATGCTTGAAATCTGATAAAGTGAAGTGAAAGGTATTGAGAACATTTTTAGATTTTTATTGCTTATTTTTTATGGGAACAGTTTACTATCTCCGCGTTGACATCTGCGGACGATGTGGGAAACGTTTATTTAATGAAAAATAATTTATTCAACCAGTGATATGAAAATGAAATTTATTTATATATATCCAATATTAATATAAGTTAACAATTAAATCTGTTGTAATAATTGGCTAAAATGTGAATGGTATATGTTATTTGTGTAGCTGGCGAACATGATATTACTGGGTTAAGTTGCTAATTATAGTGCCGATGTAATTGGTAGAAATAATTAATCTGTAGCATGATCGTGGAATAATTGCGATGAAACACAATTTCGGACTGTCGCTGGCGACTGACTCGCTTAATGATTCGTAGAACAAAAGGATTTCATAAAATGTTCGTCATCATTTTCTGTTATAAATATGATTGAATGATGATGATATTATAACTGATTGGCCTTGTTCTGATGCACATTAACAGCTGCCTACAACTTTAGCTGCTATGGGCGTGAAGTTTCAAAAACCAAATTAACTTATATCTTTGGTAATTTATAAAATCCCTACATAGTTTTCACATTCAGAACACTTATTATTAGTCACGAGACTAAAATACGATTATAATGAAAATTGTGATAATTGAAAAATAAAATTGCGAAATCTGCGAATAAATAATCGTTTTAGTTGGAGCCATTTGAAACATTTTAGTGTATACAGGGACTTATGTAATAAAAAAGCAACACGTGCCACAATCGGAACGGCAACGATTTCAAATGTATTTATTGATATAAAATACGTTAAAATTCAGGAATTACAATTGTTGATTTACGCTTTTAGACTCTTCTGAATTCATTAAAGGGTATTTAAATGAACAAATGGTTTACTTACATACTATGTAAGTAAATTAGTATTTCAAATAGAAATTAGATTAAAATAAGCATATATGTTTATCGACACTTTTGGAGATAAAAAACTTATAGTTGAAATTTGACCGTTTTTTTTTTATTTATATCGTCTATTTTGATTATCTGTTTAATAATATTAGGCAATTTTTAGAATAAACGTGTTCCCCGGGAATGTACCAAGATATTAAATGTCCCGAGCTCATAAAATAGATTTTAATACCGGTAAACATAGTCTTAGCAAATATAACATTAATGTTTTAATTTCAAAAAACATTATTTTATTCGCAATCTATGTTTTATAGACTTTTCCTTACAACATTAGTTTTGCTAAAGTGCATTTAAAAGTTTTTTTTTTTGGGAACATATCACACCAAACTAAAACAGCAACACACTACCCAGCAGGCGGGCTGAAATTTCCGCCTGTTGAATGCTGATATACATTTTTTCACTTTGCTCAATACGCAAAGGTAGGTAGTAGTTTTCAAGCCACCACTATTAAAATTTTATCTAAATTCGAACTCAACACATAGTGCTAAAATATGTATGCATATTGTATGGTCACAGATATTGCGGAGTTAATTAAAATTACATATTATTAAATTAACATGAACAATTAATTAAATATAATATAACGTATCCCTATGCAAAATGATAATAACATTATAATTATAGATATTGAATTATTACTGGCGCTTTGCGATAAGCCGAAGTTATTTGATGTATTCAAAAATTTTATATTCATTTTGCGTAAATATTCTGATATCAATTTTGTATAACAAAAACAAACTGACCCGACGGTATTGGTATTGATTATATATAAATGTGTGTGTAATTTATAAACTTGGAAAGAAATGTATGGAAGTGGGATGAAAAGGAGGGGATAGGAAGAGGAATAGGGAAGGGATAATGAGAAGATAGGGAATGGGATAAGGA
This sequence comes from Euproctis similis, assembly GCA_905147225.2. Lineage (NCBI taxonomy): Eukaryota > Metazoa > Arthropoda > Insecta > Lepidoptera > Erebidae > Euproctis > Euproctis similis. Next base: position 16,825,806 of record LR990107.1, on the reverse strand, counting down.
GGGGGATAGGCTGGGCGATAGATGTTTGTAACATATCAACTCCGAAAGTAATCGTCGGATTAGAATACCGCCTTCATCATTTGAAAGTTATTGTATTCAGAAATAACATTGGCTATAGGATCACCAGCTGGTAAGCAACGAGAGCCATCTATAATAAGCAGAGGGTCACAATTGGGTTGCTGGTTATTAAGGTGATATAGGAAATGTTTGAGAGGGAGGGATAGTAAGGATCGAATTGGGGCATAGAGAAGGACGATATGAAGGAGAATAGGGAAGGCGATAAGAAGGTGGATAGGGAAGGGGATAAAAGAGAGATATGGAAGACGGGGGGATAGATATTTAGAAGGTTATTATCGCTGAAAGTAGTGATCGGATTAGGATTCCTCCTGCACTCTTAGAAAATTATTGCATTCAGAAATAACATAGGATGTATCTACAATTTGTATCTACAATACCCAGAGGGTCGCAATTAAGATTGGATGGGATATTTTTGAAAAGGGAATTCCTCCTCTATTCTTCTTTCCTCCTTCTTCCTCTATTCCCTCCTTACTACCCGTAAGGAGGGAATAGACGCATAGAGCAGGGGTATAAGGAGGGGGATGGAGAAGTTAATAAGGAAGGAGGAAGGTTAGGCGATAGGGAGGGGAAAAGGAAGGGGAAGAGAGATAGGGAGGGGTAGAGATCGGGAGGGGGAGGGATAGCGGGTGTATTGGCTGTATGGGGAGCCCCTTTGACTCTCAATACAGCCGCAATGAGCAAACGCATACCTCTCACACAGAATGAAACACGGTATGAAGAGAAAGCAGTAACAGCAAACCATACAGCTTGCCGTTCGGCATTGGGTTTATTTTTCGGATGCCTTTTCTATTATTTTTTATTATTACTCTCTATTCTTTGGTACTTTTTTGTACCTTCACGCTCATAATACCCGAAGGTGTGCGCAGTGGCAATGCCTTATTGCCCTAAATTGAATATTTAGACTTAGATAAGAGGTCAATTTTCTGTGAGCGGTATTTATAACCCATCACGTCCTAAATATGAAATGCAATTCCTTTGTTCGGATTAGATCTCTGCATCTCTCAAAGAAAATGCACACATCAATTATTAATTTATTTTTACTACAGTGTCTATTTCATGAATTCAGATATTATAAGATAGAAATAAATATATGTAAAAAAGCACTTTCTAGCAAAGAGGCGTATTCTCAGATGTGTGCGTGATATGTTCCCTTAATCCTAACATCGGTACAAGACGCTGTTATCATCTATTATCAAACTTGTGTTTCTCAGATAATACGTTAATGCTACATTGGCTTAAGTCATATTAAGTCAGAAAATTACATAATATTACCTCCAATGACTGGTTTATAATCGTAGGAAAACACATTTTTCGGTAAGATTATTAAAAAATCTATTCCTCAAGTTAATTAAAATTTCGATAAAATAATATAAAAAATAATATCTCTATCTATCTCTATCCATCTCTATCTATCTCTATCCATCTCTATCTATCTCTATCTGCCTCTATCTGTCTCTATCTATCTCATCTATCTATATCTATATAGATAGATCTATAGAGATTAGATACATTGTAGAGATAGCTCTATATCTACAATGTATCTAATCTCTCTCATTCTATAACCTAACAAGATATTAGTACTACAAGAATAAAAGAATTTGGAAAGAAAAAAAAAATAAACAAACAATCGTACGAATCTAAAGACCGTCCATTGGTATGGCCGTCCAAATACTGGTATAAACTATAATCAGGCCACACTCTACACAGCTAACGGTTTAAAAAAAAATACTCGTGCTTTACTCCTCCAAACACTCACGATATTTCGTAATTTTTGGTAAAATCCTCCCCCCATTGCCAGCTTTACGGGATTGACGGATGGCATTAAAGAATGAATAAAAAAATGACTAAGCAAATAAATAGTTAATTCCAAAAGTACACGGACAAAATATGCATCAAAGAGGAGTCCATCAACTCACTCAGTCATCACACATTTTTTTTGGCCAAATTTATAGTTCCATATCGGAAGGTGATGACGTGTCTTATGAAAATTAAGGAAACGATTGAGTTGAATAGGAAATCTTACTGTCTCCTTACCCCTGAGCCGTAATGTGAGTCCAAATAAAAAAGCTGGCCAGTTAAAAGTTCATAAAAGTTAAATATATCGGTATTTATTAATTCAACTAATTCTACTTAACAAGTAGGTCGCGTAATCAGCAAATAGTGCATTTTACTTCCGTAAAAAGAGAAACTCAAAAGGTTCATCGAATTTTATTTTTCATTGAATTGCCGTAGGGTGCGGGTGCAATAATGGCTGAACGGTTCTGGACAAAAAAGTGCGAGAGATTTAAAGCATTTGACGGGATGCGGGCTTATTTTTTTGTCGCGCAAAAGTTCAATTGTTAACATGAAATATATTTCTCCCCGGGCATATTTCCATATATAAACTAGCTGAGTCGGCAAACGTTATTTCGCAAACATAAAAGATATGAAAAATAGATGTTGATCGATTCTTACAGCTTACCCAATGTTCACTTAAAATTTCATCACAATCGGTCGAGCCATTTCAGTGGAGTTTGTATGTAATTCAAGAATATTTTGACGAAATCTCATACGAAAAAAACCCATCTTTTACTTAGTGTAATCAATAATAAGTCCCCCTTGCGGTTGAAGTTTTATAGAAACAGCATATCTTTAAGTTGGATCCAAATGCATACGGTCTGAAAATTTAATTAAAATCGGTTAAGTAACTTGAGAGTTACACTTACTGCTGACAAACAATGTGACACGCAATTTATATATATATATAATATCATAATATATTAACATTGGCATCGTAATTTCTCTAAATTCATCTTACTATTTACTGTTTTACTTCTAATAAGTAAATCTCTCTCTAAAAACGAAATCAATTGCAAAGTTTACTGTTAGTTTTGAAACAGCTTATTTTAGTAGATTTTCGTTACCTGTTTTCGTATTTCAACTTTGTCGTAAAACCTCGCAGCTTTACCGCTACGGAGTTACGGAGTTACATAGCGTTTTACTGAGTGCTAAGGTTAGCGGCATTAAATTTAAAGTTAGTGCTACTGCATACTAACTTCATGTTCGTTCTTAATACTCGAGGTGGAAATTATGCCTCGAGACGCCAAATAAATTTTATACTGGTTAATACTTAATATAGTCTCGGTGGTCGAGTGGTCGAGCACCCTACTTCTGAATCAAGAGGTCGCGGGTTCAAATCCTGACTCACACCAATAATTTATCGAAATTCTTTTCGAAAGTTATGTGTGATAACGATGACTGACTACTTTGTGCCCGGTATGGCAATAGGTACGCCACCTATTCCGTTTGGGACATAAACATAACGGCGCAACGAGGCTTAACAGCCGCTGCTTACACCCTCGGGTAGAAAAAGGCGTGAAGTTATGTATGCTATGTAAAAATACTTATCACAAAAGCTCGGAAAATTTATACTAGTATAGAATGCGGACCCAATCAGCCATTTAAACTTACGCCAAGAGCAGCACTAACTCAAAATCCCTAAGACCCCTAGGGAATAGATCGAGTGACACTATTCTCTAGAGTTGAACCAATATTTTTTCTATTTAAGTTGAAAATTTAAACCTGTTTAATTAAATTTTCACCGTTGATTAAAGCGAACAACATTTATATATTTGGAGTAAAGATTTTGCGAAGCGTGGTAGGCGAAAGTGAAATCAGAATCGGGGTATTATATTCTCTAAACCGTACACAAGGTTACCGAGCTACCCGTGACCTATTTCACTTCACCTACAGGTGTACTGATTACTGAATAACGTATTTGAAAATATTTCCAACGGCAATTTCTGCGTAACACAGCTAGAAACACAAAAATGTACGCTTGAAAAAAAATTAATTTGGTGTAGAAAATAGTTATCTCAATATTAACAACACACTTTAATAGATGTATAGATTCACATAAATATCTTCACGCCAAAAACCTTGTGCAGTAGTCAGAGAGAATAAAGCGTAATAATGCACGATTCTTACACACCTTCGGCTCACATAACTCTTGTTTGAGGCACTCATCTGTTTTTAAGGCTACTGAGATCATTTTATTTATATATTCATTCATATTTTCTTTTTATCATACACAGACCAGTGCTTGAAAACACTTCACCTGATGGTAAGTGATATTGATGTCATTTGTGGTAAATCGTCCTGGCCTGCTAAGAACCTATTCACTCTATTTTTGAAGGCGCCCACATTATAGTTATTCGGGAACACCGACGCAGGGAGTTTGTTCCATTCGTTGGTAGTGCGTATATTAAACGAGGATGCAAATGTGGTGCTTATTTATTTTATAAGCACCATTTTTAGTTTTATTTATTCTAACGCAGGATTATATTCTATTTCATGAGTTGCCAAGAGGTATTCTTTCCTTTTTTTGAGTATATGAAATTGTATTTTTTAAGGTGTGTTCTGCAGCTGAAAACTCAACAAGTTGCGTTAAAACAGTGTTTAATCGAATTAATTTAGGACAAAATTGATATCGTTATCGATTTTTTATGGGATAGGAGGGGAAAGGAGCATGTGGGTCACCTGATGGTAAGCAACTACTCACCGCCCATGAACATCGTGAGCAGCATCGTGGCATCGTTTAAGGGAGTAGGAGGGGAAAGGAAGGGGAAAGGAGATCGGTTCTCCGAACACCTATCTCACTAAAGGAAACGCGGCACTAGACCGGCGATATTCCACTAGGTCGTGGTATTTCACCGGTCGAGCAGGCCCATTTATGCAGTGAACTGCGTGGTTCTGCCACTGCTATCGATGTTTTTTTCATGACGCCTCTTAAATATAAATAATATTCAGAATTGTAACTTCCTAATAACTTACTTACTAAAAAATCATTTTTAAAACTTCGTGCTAATAATGGAGGCAGTGAAATAATGGCGGAATTTATTACAATACATATCGGGAACAATATATTCCTATTTAATACTAATTGTCCCAGCGAACTTTATTCCGTAACAAAAGTAATAAATAAGTAAATTTTGGATTGATTACTTTTTCTTTACAACATCATACATGAATTATAGATAAAAACCAACCCGTCGACACTCTCTACATATTAAAAAAAAACCGCGTCAAAATCCGTTGCGTACTTTCAAAGATTTAACCATATAAGGGACAAGGAACGGAAAGCAACTTTATTTTATACTAAGTAATGATATTTCAGAAAACTTCCAATAATTTTTATACTGTCTTACGTTTCATAAATGATATACTCGTATGTTTAATATTTATTTTATATGTTCACTGTTTAACAATTTTGCCGTTATCTCCATAAATAGTGAACGAGTTGTTCTTCACAAACACACGCATGAAAGTTCCGGGAAAGCCTTTTTTTTTAATTTCAATGGAGGCTGATAATACAACTTTTTAGTATAACTATTTTGCACAAGTTCCCAGGTTTTATATTGATGGTACAGCAATTCGTGAATTACAAATAAATTCGTAGCTCTTGACAATACAGAAAATATTTACATAATTCATAGTTTTTTGCTTTATAAACTTATTGCGATACGTGATGATTAAAAGAAAAAAAATACAATAAACAATTTCACAAGAAAAAGAAATTTCAAAGAAAGCAGCGTTATAAAGCATTAATTGTCTAAATTTTTAAAGTGAAGTATGAATACCATTATCAATCTTTTGATGTCTAGTCTTGGACGTAGGCCTCCCCCATAAAAAGCAAAAACAGTCTTGTGTAGTCTACATCCAGTGGATTCCAGTCATTCTGACCAGATTGTCGGTCCACCTCATGTAGGGACGTTTTGGTTGTACTCCACGTCGACCGATTTGTGGTCCCCACTCAAGAATACTTCTCCTCTAACTGTTTTTGGCTCGTAGAGTGGTATCTCCACTTCAGCGTACTAACCTACAACGTGCTGCATTCGATTTTGATACAGTTTATTAAACACTAGCTGACCCGGCGAACTCTGTTTCGCATCAAAAGTAATAACTGCTGCCCCGCTATGTTAATACTGCAATATCTTCGACAAATTTGAAGTCGATAGCAGCTATAGGTTAAAAATGGGAATTTTCCATTGTTAACACCCCCGCAACCCCCCTTGTAGGTGGAATTTCGTAAAATCCGTTCTTAGCTGACCTCTACTCGGCGAAAGGAATAATCCTACCAAATTTCAAGTCGCTACGCCTTATGGTTCCAGAGATATCGTGATAAGTCAATATATAGGTGGAAATCTCTTTATATACACTCGAGAGCAATGAATCCGGGTCACTTAAAGAATCCTAAAAATCTCGGAAACTAAAAATGCTAGGTTAATGCAATAAATTGTATTTAATAGACAATGTAATACTCCTTAAATGAAGGTATTAAAACTTCTTAGTTATTGTAAAGTTATATCATAAAAAAATCAAATTTGAAAAAGGGCCACTTTCGAAGATGGAACTACGAAATTACAGCATTTGGTTTTGCTTTTGTTTGTAATCTGTCATTTATGTGGGTACATAAACCATGTTGATAGTGCTCTATATTCATTATTCAAGCTGAAATTATGTCGCTTACGCCTGAAGAATGCACCAGAATACTTACAATGCTGGAAACCGGCCGGAGTCAGCGCGATACAGCCAGGACTGTTGGTGTGTCGCTGTCAACAGTACAAAGAGTTCTCCGACGTTACGAAGAAACTGGTTCTAACCTACGCAGACCAGGAACGGGCAGAACCAGGTATACCACAGCACGAGAAGACCGATACTTGGTGAACACCATGCTTCGAAATCGCTTTCTCACAGGAACTGAACTCACCAATCAGTTTCGACGCCTCGGAGGAAGTAACCCAAGTGCATGGACAGTAAGACGTCGGCTTGCTGAATCTAACTTAAAACCCCTTAGACCTGCAAACGGCCCTAAACTGGAGCGTGGGCATCGTATTTCAAGACTAAGATATGCCCAGAGCCACGTAAATTGGAGTATTGAAGATTGGTCAAAAGTTATGTTCTCCGACGAATCAAAATTTATGCTCTACAAGCACGATGGAAGACACAGAGTGTATCGAAGACCAGGGGAAAGATTCAAGCAAGCATGCATCGAGGAAAAAGTAGCCTACGGTGGTGGGTCTGTACTTGTGTGGGCCGGAATTTCTTCTGAAAGTCGCACAGAGCTGGTGATCATAGAAAACGGCTCTTTAACTAGCGTAACATATGTGGAAGAAATCCTCAATGATCACGTTGGTCCATTTATGGTCAATTTAGGTGAGGATGCTATATTTATGCATGACAATGCCCGACCTCATACAGGTAGGATTGTGAATGACTACCTTCAAGAGATGAACATTACTCGTACGGAGTGGCCAGCGCGCAGCCCGGATATCAACCCGATCGAGCATGCTTGGGACGAGCTAGGCAGATGCGTAAAACAACGAAACCCTCCCCCAATCACGCTTCGTGAGCTCAAAATTGCTCTCACAGAGGAATGGGAGAATATTCCCCAAAATCGTATAAGGAACTTGGTGTACAGCATGCCAAACCGCGTAAACGCAGTAATGGAAGCACGAGGAGGCAATACGAAGTATTAAAATTCAAGAAAATCGTAATAAAGTTCAAAAATTTCATGTTTCCTATTTTTGTTTTAAGGAGAGATCAGCAGATTTTTTCTTTATGTAATTTTGTGTTAATAAAATGTATGGTGACTCATATTTTTTTTACTTTCATTTAAGGAGTATTACATTGTCTATTAAATACAATTTATTGCATTAACCTATCATTTTTTGTTTCCGAGATTTTTAACATTCTTTAAGTGACCCGGATTCATTGCTCTCGAGAGTATATATAAACATTATATATGTTACATACATACATTTATTTAAATTCACTTGTTATTAAAATTGAATTCAATTTTTTCATTCGTGTAATTCATTCACACCTCGGCTATTAAAGATAACATTGTTACAGTATATCGTAACACACAGTATTTCAACGCCAAAATAGCAATACTATATATAAAGGCCTTATATGAAGTCTATTGACGTGGCAAAATTCAATTTTCGTGACAAGTAATGTCTGCGTCACTTGTTGAACGCTGTTATGGAATAGCGTAGCTTCCCTACACCGGTTTATATACATATATATATATATATATATATATACAATATCAATTTGTGCATGAACATCCAGGAATCGTTTCGAGAACAAAGCTTCCAATCTATCATGTAATAATTGGTAGTTAATGAAGGTCTCGGTAGTCCAGTGATCGAGCACTCCGCTTCTGAATCAAGAAGTTGCGGGTTCGAATCCTGGCTCACGCCAATGACTATTCGAAATTGTTTTCTGAAGTTTATGTGTGATAAATATGAATGACTGAAAACTATAGCAATAGATTCGCCACCTATTTCATTTGGGACTCAAACGTAACGGCGAGACGAGGCTTAACAGCCGGTGCCTACATCTCCGGGTAGAGAAATGCGTGGAGTTATGTAATAATATATAATTTTAAATTTTAAGGTTTATTGCCGGCCTTAACTTTTGCCGTATTATTTTTGGATTTTGAAAACAAGCGGTTTTTTTTATGTTCCTGATATTTTTTATACTCAAACTAGCTGACCCGGCGAACTTTGTTCCGCATCAAAAGTAATAAATGAGTAAATTTTGGAAATCATGAGGTTCAATTTGTGCTATTTATCGGCTTTAACTGCTGTCCCGCTATGTTAATACTGCAATATCTTCGAAAATATTTGTTTAAATTGCATGCTGTAAAGGGCCAGGATCATCTATCTTACATGTACAATCTATTTAAGACACTTAATTGGACAAAAAATAATGATGTAATGTTTAAAATGGCTTCGTAAATAAGTTATTATTTCTTGTATAAAGTAAAAAAATAAAAATGGTCATTGTGGGTTATCCCAAAGAGATAGACATATGCCCTTGCGGACTTTTTCCGGACCGCATCAAAATCCGTTGCATAGTTTTAAAGATATAAGCATATAAGGGGACAGACAGCGGAAAACGACTTTGTTTTATACTATGTAATGATATAATTCAGGTCGTTTTATTATTATCATGAAACTAATAAATATTTACGGTTCATACGGTTGACACAGTTGTAATAAGCTATTCCAGTAGTAATATTCTATTATAAACTTTTTACTGAAAAAAGAGTATTGGGAGAAGAAGTGACATTATATTAGTTATCATAGTTATCTCACTTCTAATCCAGATAGTATAAAGGCTACGGCAATATGTTTTGTTTAAGTAAAATAATATTGTTAGACTGGAATATAAGACTGCTCGCAACTAATGCTAAACTTTGTAAATCATCGATATTTAGAATAAATTATATGAAAAGGTCTTGGAACAACTCTCCGAAAGTTTATTGGTCACAAAGATAAATAATCTTTGTCGCAAACTTTCGGAGAGTTGATGAATAATTACTGCTGTCTCGAATCACGTGTATAAAAAGCGTGGAATTATAAATACCTAATATTACTGTTAATTATGCACCGCCTGGGTACGGCAGGGGGTAGTGTGGGACTACCAAAACAGTAAACTGAACTCCGATCCTAGGGTTACCCACTAAAACCTCGCGGCGGCTTTCCTCCGGCGTTGGGGTGGCCCAGGACAGTGCGTCAGCCCTCTGGTCCACCCCGCCGTCGCCCCCCTCTGTCACGAGGGGGTGCTCGGCGAGGCTATATCGTGATCCTAGTTCGGGGAGCGAGACCAGTATTCATAAATGTTAGCTAATTGTACAAAACTTGAGGATATTGAATCGAAACGAAGTTTGCTGTTTAGTTATAAACCAGCTGAGTCTGGGAACTTTATAAATGGCATCTCAAATATATAGCGAAACGATTTATGGATACTATCTATATAATTGATACATAATACATAAACTCACGCCTGTAAGCATAGGCGGAGACTTTGGCTCTCCACAAGTTACGATCCTGACACCCCTCTTTCGCCTTATCCACAGTGATACATCTCATCATGCATTCAGGCCGGTTTCCGGTACTACGCATTTTTCCTTTTTTAAACAGATTCCATTCCATTTGCACATTCGTTCATATAATATACTCTTTTAGTCAGTCGGCTTTCATTTATTCTTGCAACATTGATCCTTAATAATAAATTATATATTTCCAACACCGTTAGAAAATGCTTCAACTGATTTCTGTTTTGACTCTTATCAAGAAAAAAATAAAAATAGACGAAAGCGTGTAATAACAGCCATGAACGAAATTTAATAAGCATCATCTTATAATGCGATGAGTTGTTTTTGCTTTATGAATGGATCGGCTCAACCAGTGAAATATCTCTCTGACTATCGATGTAAAGTGCCTCGTGCTACGTATCGTTTGTTCAATGAGGCCCTACCATAAAGGCCAACGCAAATGTAACACTGTCTGTTTTTTAGGTATCCATGTGCAGCGTTAGTTGCTTATCATTAGGTCATTCGTTTGCTCGCTTGTCTCCTATTCCATAAAAATATAGAATTGTATTGTTAAGCGTATTAATATACTCTCGAGAGCAATGAATCCGGGTCACTTAAAGAATGTTAAAAATCTCGGAAACTAAAAATGATAGGTTAATGCAATAAATTGTATTTAATAGACAATGTAATACTCCTTAAATGAAAGTAAAAAAAATATGAGTCACCATACATTTTATTAACACAAAATTACATAAAGAAAAAATCTGCTGATCTCTCCTTAAAACAAAAATAGGAAACATGAAATTTTTGAACTTTATTACGATTTTCTTGAATTTTAATACTTCGTATTGCCTCCTCGTGCTTCCATTACTGCGTTTACGCGGTTTGGCATGCTGTACACCAAGTTCCTTATACGATTTTGGGGAATATTCTCCCATTCCTCTGTGAGAGCAATTTTGAGCTCACGAAGCGTGATTGGGGGAGGGTTTCGTTGTTTTACGCATCTGCCTAGCTCGTCCCAAGCATGCTCGATCGGGTTGATATCCGGGCTGCGCGCTGGCCACTCCATACGAGTAATGTTCATCTCTTGAAGGTAGTCATTCACAATCCTACCTGTATGAGGTCGGGCATTGTCATGCATAAATATAGCATCCTCACCTAAATTGACCATAAATGGACCAACGTGATCATTGAGGATTTCTTCCACATATCTTACGCTAGTCAAAGAGCCGTTTTCTATGATCACCAGCTCTGTGCGACTTTCAGAAGAAATTCCGGCCCACACAAGTACAGACCCACCACCGTAGGCTACTTTTTCCTCGATGCATGCTTGCTTGAATCTTTCCCCTGGTCTTCGATACACTCTGTGTCTTCCATCGTGCTTGTAGAGCATAAATTTTGATTCGTCGGAGAACATAACTTTTGACCAATCTTCAATACTCCAATTTACGTGGCTCTGGGCATATCTTAGTCTTGAAATACGATGCCCACGCTCCAGTTTAGGGCCGTTTGCAGGTCTAAGGGGTTTTAAGTTAGATTCAGCAAGCCGACGTCTTACTGTCCATGCACTTGGGTTACTTCCTCCGCGGCGTCGAAACTGATTGGTGAGTTCAGTTCCTGTGAGAAAGCGATTTCGAAGCATGGTGTTCACCAAGTATCGGTCTTCTCGTGCTGTGGTATACCTGGTTCTGCCCGTTCCTGGTCTGCGTAGGTTAGAACCAGTTTCTTCGTAACGTCGGAGAACTCTTTGTACTGTTGACAGCGACACACCAACAGTCCTGGCTGTATCGCGCTGACTCCGGCCGGTTTCCAGCATTGTAAGTATTCTGGTGCATTCTTCAGGCGTAAGCGACATAATTTCAGCTTGAATAATGAATATAGAGCACTATCAACATGGTTTATGTACCCACATAAATGACAGATTACAAACAAAAGCAAAACCAAATGCTGTAATTTCGTAGTTCCATCTTCGAAAGTGGCCCTTTTTCAAATTTGATTTTTTTATGATATAACTTTACAATAACTAAGAAGTTTTAATACCTTCATTTAAGGAGTATTACATTGTCTATTAAATACAATTTATTGCATTAACCTAGCATTTTTAGTTTCCGAGATTTTTAGGATTCTTTAAGTGACCCGGATTCATTGCTCTCGAGTGTAGTATCTACTAATTAACGTACCATGAACACATCAGCCTGTCAACAATTTAGATTAGAACTTGGCTGCTCCAAACGTCAGAGTCAATTCACAGTCAAGTAATAGGAGAACAAATTTGCACGTCCTCTTCATCATCATCATCAGGCTTTTGATGTCCACTGTTGGACGACGGCCTCCTCCATAGAACGCCATAGCTCACGGTCCTGTGCCTTCCGCATCCATTGGCTGCCAGCAATGTTGACCAGATCGTCGGTCCACCTAGTGGGGGGACGCCCTACTCCACATCGCCCAGTTCGTGGTCGCCACTCGAGAACCTTATTCCCCCAACGGTTATCGGCTCTTCGAGCGATGTGGCCTGCCCATCTCCACTTCAGCACGCTAACCTTTCGGGATACGTCGGTCACTCCTGATCTCCTACGGATTTCCGTATTACGGATTTTGTCCCGCAAAGAGATTCCCAACATAGACTGCTCCATAGCACGCTGAGCGCCTTTGAGCTTTGTTATGAGGCCAACATTCAAAGACCACGTCTCAGTTCCGTATGTCATCACTGATCTGCCATGAGCACGATATCATCAGCAAATCGAAGGCGAGTGATGTATTCGCCATTGATGTTGATGCCAAGCCCGGACCAGTCTAGGAGCTTGAATACGTGTTCCAATGCAGCGGTGAACAGCTTCGGGGAAATTACATCCCCTTGTCTGATGTAATGTTCCTCCTCTTACAAATATTATGATATATTATCATTTAGTTATTATGTTTAAGTCTCGGTTGTCCAAAGGTCAGTCTCTGAACTCAAAGGTCGTGGGTTCGATACCTGGCTCACACCAATGACTTTTCGAAATTTATTTTGAAAGTTGTGTATGATAAATATCGATGACTAAAACTTTGTGCCCGGTATGTCAATAGGTTCACCAGCTATTCCATTTGGGACGTAAACATAACGGCGAGTCGAAGCTTAACAGTCGTTGCCTACAACATCGGGTGGAAAAAGGCGTGAAGCTATGTTATGTTAGTTTAATATGTGTGCTTTTATTTTAAAATTAGCTTCTTGTAGTAGGTTTCTTTTTATGAGAATAAGGAGCAAACAATCAAGCAGGATCACCTGATGGTAAGTTATTAGCTCCATCTGCAACACAAATAGTGTCATACTTGCGTTACGAGCTATTAAGACAGGACAGGGTGGAAGTCACGAGTGGGTCAAGACGGGGATGAGGTTCAGGCCTCCGGATTTTTTTATGGGGTAGTGAGGCCTGATAGTGTGTCACCTGATAGTAAGTAACGAATGCAGACTATGGACAGTGGTAGAGTCTTACTGTTCGCTGCTTGAATGTGCTCTCGAAATATCGGCGTAAAGTGGCTCGTGGCGTGTTTCCTTCGGTGAGAGCGGTATCCGGAGGTCCGATCCCCTATTCCCTTCCTTTTCCATCCTTTATGGGCAGTGAGTAGTTACCATCAGATAACACACTATCCCATAAAAAATGGACACAAATAGTGTAATAATATATAAATAAATTGTTGCCGGCTTTTTAAATGTTACAGGGAAGGGGTCAGAAATAGAATCTAAAGGGGATAAGGGAAAAAGCTCGGCCTCCGGATACTTATTTCACAGAACAAAACCCGCCATGAGCAAGTTTTTTACTTCGCTAATCTGAGAGTTGGTGGTATTTTCCGGTGGAGCTTAAAAATAAAATCGCTTACAGTGGGTTCATTGAAATTAAAACATAAGCAAAATAAATTTCAGGATAATTAGATTTTTTTCCTCTCAAATCCCTCATAATTCCAAACAAAAATAAAGCCAATAATAAATAATGACTAATTAAATATGGAATTTTATCAATAGCATTTTTTGATTTGATTATCTTTCAAAACGATATTTATAAACAAAGCTATTTATCTGCTTAATGAATTCTCGGCAATGAAAATAATATGGCTAAAAAGAAAATGAGAATTTATTAAATTTATAACATAAAATATTGGACAAATATTAATATGAGAGCGTTTTTATTGGACCGAGAGATTTATTTACATCAATTCATTTAGTCATATGGAAATAAACTAATTCCAGCATGTCGTTGACAACCTTTTATTATTTAATTAAGTAATTTTATAATGTTAGGTTAATTAAAATGGTGGCAGTGGTCGACATTCGACCGTAATTATATTATTTATATATTTTATTATATTATCACCAGTATATTAAACCAATGAATTCTTTTCGGAACTTATTAGTGGCTAGTTGATGCAACAAGTTATTTTTTCTAAAAAAAAAACTAGCTGATGTTATTCCTTATTACACCAGCTACCTGCCAATAAACGTCCTGTCAAAATCGATCTAGCCATTTCAGAGATTACCCGAAACAAACAAACAGACAAAAAATTTATAAAATAAGATTATATTTTAGTCTACGTACCGTATGTACTTATATGTAAATGTATATTTGAATGTAGAAGAAATCAGTTATATCAACATTACAAACAGACGCTTCAAGTTCATTTATATGTATAGATATGATGTATGAATCCATAAAGTTAATACATATTAATATTAAGTTCCACTGTGCCTAATTATAAGTACATCCGTTCACCGAATGTTCAGAAAGATGCGTACAAAGTTTTAAAGATTTCTGAATGAACAACGTACTTGATAGGTACAAGATATTAATACTCTTTAATTTGAAACTAAACTTAACCATATAGAAATATAAGTTAAACTGTATTTCAATTATCATGACCTATTTTCTGATACATTAAATATAGTATTTTGAAATATACATATATGTCGTGATCTGCGCCGGGTCGCTCCTACCAAAGTAAAATGTAATATTTATTGATTTTGAGATACCGAGATTCGGTAAAGGTGAAGCGCTGAAGGTGGTTTGTGTATCTACAATGTGTAGATATGTATACATAGATCCTTTGGTATGTATACCAATTAGGAGGCTTACGAGAATAATTAGCTTGGAAGAAAATTATAACGCCAAATTTTCGATTAAAATTATTTGTATACGTTTCTAATAGCAGTTGTTACATAGAAAATAGGTAAAAATAAATATATATAATAAGTAAAAATATTTTTTTTTTTAATTTTCATATGGTATAGAGCGGCATACGAGCAGACGTGTCACCAGACGGTGAGTAACAAACGCCGCCCATGGACACCTGTACACATAGATAGTGTTACAGTGGCGTTGCCCGCCCTTATATTGGTATACGGAAGAGTTTGGAAGTGAGATGGGAAGGGGATGAGGAAAGAAACGCAGCAATGGGCACTTTACGTCTGTATTCTGAGAGGTAGTGGTATTTCACCGGTCGAGCCGGCCCATTAATGCAGCAAGCTGTGTGGCTCTTAACATAACTTCTTTCACTACTCAACTACTACTACATATTAACACATTACACAACTTTTTCTACCCGAAGGTGTAGGCAGTGTCTATTATTAAGCCTCGACGCGCCGTTATGTTTAGGTCCCAAATGGAATAGGTGGCGAACCTATTGCCATACCGGACACAGAGTTTTAGTCATCGATATTTAATCATACATAACTTTCGAAATGAATATCGTAAAGTCATTAGTATGAGCCAGGATTCGCACCCGCGACCTCTGGATTCAGAAGCAGGGTACTGGACTACTGGACCACCGAGACTTAAGACTAGAATTAAGACTAAGACTTAAAACATAGTGTATTATGAAGAATTCATGAGTTCAAAAGAAATAAGTAAACAAATTCCAATATATTTGTATGAAGTATATATCGAGCGTTAGTTGGAGAAATCTTGTTTGATTTGAACGCTCGTTATTCAAAAAGGCTATAGTAGGACCCTATTATAAGCGCTATACTACTAATAATAGGTACTAATACTTTGTGGTCGAGGTAGATTTTAATGAGCATTTTCTTTATGTTATTCTCGGTGTAGGGTACAAAGAGGATTAATATAAATAATAATTTCACTACGAAATGTCTGTTATGAAAGAGATCTTATGAAACCTTGGCATAGTGGGTCTCTACCGCCATATATTGGGTCTCTATGGATTTTGTAGGTATCAAGTTCAAATTCGGTTATCCCACTTCTGAATCAAGAAGTTGCACAAAGACTTTTTTTCGAATTTTTTTCGTTAGTTATGTGTAATAAATTTCGATGACTGAAAACTTTGTGCCTGGTGTATGGCAATAGGTTCGCTAACTATTCCATTTAGGATGTAAATATAACGGCGAATCGAGGCATAACATCTTTACGTAAAAAGAGACGTATTATCGCCGGGTCAGCTAGTACTATTATAAATTTGGAAATGAAAAGTAAATAATAGCATCCCCTTTTCGTCTAGAAAGCTCAGCTAGAGGGATAGAAGGAAATTATTTATTTTTTCATTAAAAACAATTCTATACGCATATTATGTTTCTAGGGAAGCGATTTCTGTACATAGCTATTATTATTTCGGCAGCAATACAGCCAGCCAGCTTTTGGCTAATGAAGTACGTAAAGCGTCCAGATTCTCGGGTGGAATAAATACATCAGCATAATTGAATAAACGGCATGAAATAGGGAAAAGTTGTTTTACTTGTAATGAGAGTATTATTTGGAAAAGTGTAAAAAAAAAACAATAAATTGACGCTACCAATACTTTCGTATGTTAAAGGTGACAAGTTATGTAAAAACAGAATCATCATGATCTGCAGAGCGGCGGAGGTTGCATATAACTTTTTTTATAACTTCACGCCTTTTACTCAAAGGTATAGGCAGCGTAGCGTCTAATAATTTTTACGTCCCAAATGGAATATCTGGGGGAACCTGTTGCCACACACCGGGCACAATGTCATTGATATAAGACAAGTTATTTCATGATATATTCTTTAAATATAATTTTAGAGTTTTAGTAAATTATTGGCCCTGTGTTAAACAGTTTTACGAAGTACATTTTACATGAGATAAATACTTATAAAACACCTCGTAAAACTTTGCTATACAGACTAAAAGTATGGCGAAGGTAGTTAGGTAGGTATTTATTTTTGTTTTATAAGCTCTCTGTATAAGTTTCCACCAAGTTTCCACCGAGAGACGAAATTTTATCCGAGAATTAGTAATGAGTTCCCCGTGACATCTTAAAACAAGTCTCACCAAAAATTTAATTTAATATACGAGAATCATGCCAGTTAGTTTTAGTTTTGTGCTAATTTAAAATATATAGTGGGCTCACGATGCGTTTCGTTTGATGTAAAAGGTATATTGTGACTCCCACCCTCTTTTCCGTCAACTCTATGGAGATGATGGGGTAGGGATGATATGGACCTTATCCCATTATAAAGGACGACAATGCGACTCGGTGTTGCAGATCTCTGCATTGCTCGTTTGTTTGATCCCTATTCCATATAGGATGGCTTATACAAACCATTTTATTAACATATAACTTAATTAAATGATTGCATAAACATTTAGTTATTTTAGCATCTATAAAGGCAGGAGAGTTATTTTATTCATGTACCTTCTGTGTACTAAGTATCGGGAATTTGTCAATAAAACAAAAAATACAAATTATTCATCTAAATTTATTTTATCGCCTTCAAAGTAGGCCCCATCGCTTGCAATACAACATCTCCACCGCTTCACCCAGTCTTCCATACATTTTTCATAGGCTATTTGCGGTATGGCCTTTAGCTCATGCAGCGAATTTTCTTTTATGGCTTCTATTGACTCAAAACGTTTTCCTCGAAGTGGTAATTTTAACTTGGGAAATAAAAAAAAGTCAGACGGAGCCATATCAGGTGATTAAGGTGCTTGGTCGAGAACGTTTGTTGAATTTTTCGCTAAAAACTCTTTCACTATAATGGCTGTGTGTGATGGTGCATTATCACGGTGCAGCATCCATGAGTTGTGTTGCCACAAATCTGGACGTTTTCGGCGGATACTCTCACGCAAACGCTTCATGACGCCTAAATAATATTCTTTATTCACTGTTTCTCCCTCTGGAAGGAATTCGGAGTGAACCACACCACGGTAGTCAAAAAAAACTGTCAGCATCACCTTGATTTTGGTGCGACTTTGCCGCGGTTTTTTGGGTTTCGGCTCGTTTTCGAGACGCCATTCTGAAGACTGTTGGCTTGTTTGCATGTTATACTCATAAACCCATGTCTCGTCGCCAGTTATTATACGTTTCATAAAGGTCGGATCCGTAGAAGTTCGGGAAACCATGTCTTCAGCGACATGCTTTCGCTGCCCTTTTTGAACAAAATTGAGCTCTTTTGGAACTAGTCGAGCGGCGACGCGTTTCATGCCTAAAATGTCAATGAGAATATTGTGGACGGACTTAAAAGATATGTTCACCTCACTAGCCAACTCTCTCAGACTCATACGTCGATTTTTGAGCACTAGCTTCTTGATTCTGTCGATGTTTTCTTTGGTCGTAGCGGTTGAAGGTCTACCAGAACGAGGCAAGTCTACTACTACTTCTCGGCCTTCTTTAAAAGCCTTATACCATTCATAAGCCCTTGTTTTCGATATACATGATTCGCCGTAGGTATTTCGCAACATTTTTAGTGATTCACCACATGAAATATCATTCGAAACACAAAATTTAAGGCACACTCTTTGTTCAACAATATTTTCCATTGTAAAAATCGCCGAGGACTCAAAACTATGACCAACAAAAAGTTTAGTTTAAAACAAATTAAATGACAGATCCCGTTCAAATTTTGCGCGCTAAATCAGTACAGTGCTACCAACATGCAGTAAAAAAATTAGAACGACCTCTTTTACGCGGGTCTCTTTATTGACATATACCCGATACTTTTTACACAGAGTAGTATGTATGAATAAATCAAGAAATATGTCATTACAGCAACATTACAAACTTGTAGAGTTGTAATTCAATGTAGAGTCTATTTTAAATAAATAATAATTACTGAACGTATCTGAGATGCAGTAATATTTTATAATTAGTTGACCCAGCAAAGTTTGTTTCGCCTTAGAAGCAAAAATGGTCATTGTGGGTTATCCCTAAGAGATATACATACACCACCGCGAACTTTTTTGTAGATAATTTTATAGGTGTATAATAATGTTGTATATTGTTCTGTGCTATCACTCAGGGTTCAGCCAGAGATTGCAATTAAAGTGATAAATATCGAAAATATTCACCTTTTCATGAATTATGCATACGACCCACTCTGTAGATACCTTCTATCTATTGAAAAAACTACACCAAAATTCGTTTCGTAGTTGCAATGATCTTGCCATATAAGAAGACAGACAACAGAATGCGACTTTGTTTTATACTATAACATAATGATGAGTTATTGCTAATTTAGCTATAATTATTTAAATAAAAATATGAGCAAATAAAAACAGATTTTTTACAATTTAATAAAGATAAAAAATAACTGTATGTATTGGTCGGTTGGAAGGAATTGTGCGCGGCCTGTTACAATAAATAATATTTGTATTCATTTGTGTGCTCACAGAAAAAAAGTATAATTGGAGTAAGGGATTCGACCTTTCATTCATATTATAATATGGTAAAAAAGGTTTCTATATATATATATATATATATACTGAAATTTGTTCATATCCGAACAATCATACGAATATCAGAAATATGTCCCACAAACAATAGGTTGTGCTTTAAGAGTTCAAAAATCTTGCTTCATTGCCTACCATACTTTAAAGTTCATCATTTATCATGTTCATATTAAGCTAACATAACATGACTTCACGCCTTTTACTATCCGATAGTGTAGCCAGCGGCTATTAATCCTCGACTCGTCGAATCGTTAGGTTGTATCCCAAATGAAATAGGTGGCGAACCTATAGACATACACCGGGCACGAAGTAGTCAGTTGTCGATATTTATCATACATTAACATTAGAAAAGAATTCCGAGAAATTATTGGTTGGTCCGAGAAATTAGCAAAGTTTTCTGGGTCAACTAGCATATACTTAATATAAATGCTGTCATAAGATGCATACATATTTTAAATAATTTTAATAGTTTTTACAAACATTTTTAGGTACATAATTATATGTAAGTAAATAATTGCATTTCTTCAAGGAAAAATAAGTTCAACTTATTTTATTTTAAGTTTAATCAATAATTTTATATAAGTGTTCAAATTATTCATACCAGTTGACAATGAATAATAATTTAAAGTAGTTTAATAATAAAACGTTACCGCTTTAAAGGGAGAAAGAAAAGAAGAAAACTCGTCCATAGAAAATTTTATAAATATATTTTTAGCATTAACGCGAGTAACAAGAACTGAGAGCTGCGGAATATTCCTATTTAATTGTTTAGAATTCATTTTATTGTGAATAAGTTTTTAACAACTGCGTAATTGTCTTCCGTTCAACTCCAAGATGAAGCTACAGAACTACTTTTAAGTTATATATAAATTGCTTGTGTATTAATTTCACACGATGTTTATAGGAGGTATAATGTAAATTTGAAATGAAAATGTGAGACACACATTCCATGACCAAATAGAACGTGTTCTGGAGGAAGGTGATGTTAGGAGCCTCAAAAATCGACGCGCGTGCCTGAAAAGAGTTATGAAAGTCAACGAAGTGAGTGAGGTGTGTAAGAATCGTGCCTTATGGCGCTCCGTTCTCTCTGTCTACCCCGCAAGGGATTTGGCGTGAAGTTATGTATGTATAAAATGAATCTTCTCCATTGCTGGTAACATCTGCATAAATAAATAGAACACCAAACGAGTAAAAAATAAAAATCGCACGATTTTTGTTTTTGCCAGTTGTATGCTCAACAACATTTTTCTATAACAAAAATGGACACAACGTCCATTTTGTCATCGAATTAATTATAAATATAGAAATACCTTCAACGATCAGTACCTTTTCTTTTTTATTATTTCCTTATTAACCTTAACAGTTATTTTTATCAAATCTCTGCGTTAAAGTATGGTGTTTTAATTTCATACATATCTGTAACAAGCTAGCTGTGACGCACAGAACGTGCCTTGGACATTGTTGTCACAATGCCCACGAAAAAATTCCATGAAAATTAAAAATATTTTAGCGAACAATTCTTTAAAAGTCTGCTATAACATCTGTAATAATTTTTTTTATACCTTTTCAATAATTTGAATATAATTACTACTTTTTTTATTATTTCAAATCAAAACATTTGTTTGAATCAATAAGTTTTTGGTTCGGATCTGGGCTCACACTAATGACTTTTCGAAATTCATTTCGAAAGTAACGTGTCATAAATATCTATGACTGTCAACTTTGTGTGCGATGTACGGCAATAACTTCACCATCTATTCCATTTGGGACGTAAACATAACGGCAAGTTGAGGCTTAACAGCCGGTACCTATACCTTCCAGTAGAAAAAAAAACATGACGTTATATTATGTTACATTTATGTAGGATCTTTTACTTACTCGTTTAGTGAAACTTACTATTTTTACACTATTTTATATAAGCGCACTAGCTAGTCCGTTATTATTTGTATTTCTTTGAAGACCTAGTTTCATAATTACTTTGGCTAATTATATTAGAGGTCCATTTCATTTTCCTTTCTTCATAACTTTACCCGTGAGTTGTATAAAGTTGGTTGTATACTATAACGGATAATAATATTTAAGTAGAATACCTTATTTTACTAGGACAATGGTAATATTTTGAATAGAAATATTTTGTATGGATAATATTTTATTAGGATTTTACTTGTGTTGCGGATTGAAAGAGAGTGTCGGTGTAAAAGTAAGAAAGGGCATGCTCTGATGTTTCGGACATACAGAAAGAATGGATGATGCAAGATTGACTAAGCAGATATACAAGGCAAAACCGGATGGATGTAGGAGTCGAGGACGGCCAAGACACACATTTCATGACCAAACAGAACCTGTTCTAGAGGAAGGAAGTACTTTTGAAGCGGAACCAAATTTACCGGGTCAGCTAGTATAATATATAAAATTCTCGTGTCGCGGTGTTGATGCTTACTACTCCGAAACGGCTTTACTGAATTTGTTGAAATTTTGTAGACATATCATGTAGGTCTGAAAATCGGAACTGAACGGAGAACTTATGTTTTTTTTTGACAAGCCTACGTTTGCTGGGTCAGCTAGTTAATATGTGGCATAATGATCACCATCTCGTCCAAAAAATACCAACTCATATCGAATCAGTAACTTTGATAACAGTCCAAAAGTAAGTTTCATTTTCAGTCTTTTTCTCCCGTAATTCTTAAATAACGCGTCGAAGATCAAAGAGGTAAGGGTGAGTCAAAGCTGTTCTCGCAGACTGTCCTTATCGGTATTGTTTTCTTTCTTTCAAAGATCTGCCTCTTAATATAATAGGTTTTTCGAGTGAAATAAAATCATTGGATTTTTTAACTGATTTTATTTGTTTATTCGCCGTTACACTTGTTTATATATAAAAAAAAATGTCTGCGCAAAATTCTTACCGTCATATTATAAATCTTTATACCATTGAAAGACCAGTGATTTGTGTTTGTAACCATTGTTAATAAATAGGTTATCCAACACTAAAAGATTTTTCATATCGGATCGGAATAGTTTCAGAGATTAACGCATCCAAACAAACAAACGATAACTTTATTATATAAGTATAGATTAAAACCAGATTCCGCGAACTTTGTAACGCTTTACAATGAACAAATGATAATGTTTTACTTATGTTATTAGCAGCGTGATGATAAATAAAATAGCTTGAAGCGATTGGAAAAATAAAATTGCAAAAAAATAAAGACGATTGCACTAAGTAATAACTTTTTCTTGTATCCACTTTACCCCCTTTTTTTACTTTCTCACATAGCTACATATATAACTTCACGCCCAATGCGGGGTAGGCAAAGAGAACAGAGTTTCATAAGGCTTGATTCTAACACACCTTACTCACTTCCTTGACTTTTATAACTATGAACATACACTCCCA
Organism: Euproctis similis; assembly: GCA_905147225.2. Classification (NCBI taxonomy): domain Eukaryota; kingdom Metazoa; phylum Arthropoda; class Insecta; order Lepidoptera; family Erebidae; genus Euproctis; species Euproctis similis. The sequence continues at coordinate 16,802,795 of LR990107.1, read as the reverse complement.
TCGATTTTGAAGGCTCCTGACATCATTTTCCTCCAGAGTTTTTTCTGTTTGGTCTTCAAAGGTGAGTCGTGGTCGTCCACAATTCCCATATCCATCTGCTTTTGCATTTTATATCTGCTTAGTAAATTTTGCAGAAATCCTTTCGCCCTTTACACCGTGACTCTCTTTCAATCCATACTCCTCCCTTATGACTTTCTTTTTGACGCGGTCAGCGAGAATTAGACACACTCTCATACCCAACTCTCGCTTCTATAACTTAGCGTAGGCATCATTGCCGCATTCTGGATTACTAGCTGGACAGAAATCCTTTCGCCCTTTACACCGTGACTTTCTTTCAATCCATACTCCTCCCTTATGACTTTCTTTTTGACGCGGTCAGCGAGAATTAGACACACTCTCATACCCAACTCTCGCTTCTATAACTTAGCGTAGGCATCATTGCCGCATTCTGGATTACTAGCTGGGCTTTTTTGATAACATTCTTTACGCCTCAATAGGGTCTATAATATTTTGCCGCGATGGATGACATTTTATGTCTAATGTTCTTGACACTTAGCGCCATGTTGTAATCAATCCACATGTAGCCTTTAAATTGTAGCCTATGTGTTATTATAATGTATAAGGTATATTATTCTAAAGTTTCAACATCCAACAATCCATTCAGTACTTTTTATGTGAAAGTGTTACAAACATACATTTTGACTTTCAAACTTTGGCGTTTATAATATTAGTAGGATTATACAGAAACAAGAACTGCCACCTTTACAAATACGTAAACTTTTTAACTTATATAAATATATATTATTATATCATATTTTATTACTCAGTAAGTCATGTTCTATCTATATATTTCAAAGAGACGTCAAGAAATCGGCCCATAAGTTGAGGATTATCTAACATCTATTGAAAATGTCTCATATCAAACAGAATAAATAAATACAAAATCTGTACGGTATTTTGTTGAACAATTTTTACACATTTTATTTTGTGAGTTCACGCCTTTTTCTACAAATTCAATCGGTGTTAGAACTTATTACCTCACATCAGGCGATAACTTAGTCAGTCATCGATATGAATTTATCACTTACTTACGAAAAAACTTTATTTTTATGGCAAGCGTGTCACCTGATGGTAAGAAAACCAATTGACGCCGCCCATAGACACCTGAAACACAGATAGTGTTATGGTTGCATGGCCGGCCTTTAAAACGGGATAGGCCTGAGTCAGAAGTGGGATGGGGGTGGGAGAAGGGTTGGGCCTCTAGAGCGAAACGTGGCACTTTACGTCAACATTCTGAGAGGTCGGGTATTTTACCGGTCGTGCTGGCCCATTTATACAGCGAACTGGCTGTCCCTCTGGTGATTTGAAGTGACATTACTTTGAGTATTCCATCCCAACACTTCTCCATTTAGAAGCGAGACGCTTGACTACAATACTAAGGACTTTATTAACCACTATGTGTCTTATGTTATTTTTTACAATTATTTTCGACGTTCAGTGTCGAATTTTGTCAAAATATAATATCATTAACATCATTACATAGTATAAAACAAAGTCGCTTTCCGCTGTCTGTCCCCTCGTATGCGTAGATCTTTAAAACTACGCAACGTATTTTGATGCGGTTTTTTTTAATAGTTAGAGGTTGTTCACGGGGTGGTATATATGATGATGATGATATAATTCATATATGATGTTGTAAAAAAAAATGGTATTTTTCAAGATTTTGCATTTTAATTGCAAGCGCTGGCTGAAACTTGCTAGATTAAAACAATGTTCTACATTATTAAACACCTTTAGAAGGTCTACAAAAAAATCTGCAAGGAACGACTGGAAGGATACGTCTATCTCTTAGGGATGACCCACAATAACCATTTTTATTTTTTTACTTTTTACGGTAAATAATAGCTTATTTACGAAGCAATTTTAAACATAACAGCATTAATTTTCATGCAATTAAGTAATTTAAATAGATTGTGCATGTAATATAGATGATCCTGGCCCTTTACAGCATGCAATTTAAACGAATATTTTCGAAGATATTGCAGTATTAACAAAGCAGGACAGCAGTTAAAGCTGATAAATAGCACAAATTGAACCTCATGATATCCAAAAGTTACTCATTTATTACTTTTGATGCGGAACAAAGTTCGCCGGATCAGATAGTATATAATATATGTTTAAATGTATGACTATTTCAATGTAGTACAATGGCAATAGGTTCGCCACCTATTCCATTTGGGACATGAACATAATAGCGAGACGAAGCTGTCTACACCTTTGGGTAGAAAAACGCGTGTAGTTAAGTTTATGAACAGTGAATTAACTAACCACTCAACCTCTAAAACTTTAATAAAAGCCTCTTTTATAGTGAATTTTCAAATTTATACAACATTTTTACCGTATTATCGGACTTTGGCCGCTGCAATATTGTTTTTATAGTGAGCAAATAACGTTGCATTTCCTTGATAATAATCTTGTAAAATTATTTACTACAAATTCTTTCACACTCTGTACACCTAATAATTTTAATAATACTTTTTTGACGTGACAACGTCTTAAATTAGGTTGCGGCTGGGAGTCACTTATGAAAAAGTGTAACGCTCGGTAACGTTACGATGAGTCACCGAACGAGAGAGAGGCCCGCCGAAGTACAATGTTTTAGTAAACAAAATATATTTCTATAGTTAAAATTTGTGCAATTCTTATTTTCATTCAATTCCTTGTTCCTATTGTGCAATTTAATTATATTCATATCAATAAATATTCTACCGAGAAAAAGACGTTGTCACGTAAAATCTTCGCCCGTAAAACCGACTTTACAGGCAACCAGATTTTTTTTTTTTAATACTGTTAGAGGTGAAGTTGTTTAGTTTGACCAGATCTACTAATCACAACAACTTTTAGGATAGGATATCGCGTTTATTTCTTATTTATTTATATTTATTTCCCGACGTTTCGAACTCTTTACAGAGATCATTTTCACGAGTGATGAATAAAAAGATGGTAGTTGTTCAAAAGCTATCCTCATTGATACAGAGAGCACCCACTTTTTGGAAATAAAAATCAAAAAGTTGATGTTAAAGATATGATTTTTACTATTGGTAACCCACATCAGACCATGAAAACAAAGGTTAAATACTTATCTATAAGATGCATTCATATTTTTGTTTGTAAAGATCCTTTGTTGTATGACTTAATAAGTAAAAGTTGTTATTATTAAGTTATTAGAATATTATCTTATAAGTTGGTCGAGATCAAAGTATAACTATTATTAAATATTGATTGATTTTCAAATTAAAAGGGGGTAAGTATTTGTTAAAAATCTACCACTGGGTCAAAAAACGCGGCCAGTCCTGAGAAAGACCCAGCAAGAAAACTCAGCGGCAGTTCATCAAAACTGATTATTATTTCATTTTGAACGGGCTATTGATATTGCGAAACTTTGGAAGTAGTTCGAAAGTTTATCCGTTCGAATCTTGTCCAAAACATAATTCGACTTAATGTGCTTAAAGATAATAAATAAATTTGATATTATTCGTATTTTATACGATCAATCACAGGTCTTTCAAAAATCTACAAAACTATACTTTCTTTTTTAAACTAGATTAGGTAATGTGTTATTTAATTTTTATTTTATTAACACACACGGTGGCGCAGTGGCTAGCACCCCGGTTCTGATTCAAGAAGTAGTGGATTCAAATCCTGGCACACACCAATGACTTTTCGAAATTTTCGAAAGTTTCGTGTGATAAATATCGATGACTGACAACTTTGTGCCCGGTATGGCAATAGGTTCGCCACCTATTCCATTTGGGACGTAAACATAACGGCGAGACGAGACTTAGTAGCCGCTGCCTACACCTTCGGGTAACAAAGGGCGTGAAGTTGTTTTATGTTATGTTATTTTATTAAAGCATGTAATTTATTCAAGACAAAAGTCGAATTGCACTAGGTCAACAAAACTGAAAAAAAAAAACTCTCGGTTCCAAATTTGAATTATCTCTGAAAACAGTACGTTTCAGATTTCGTTAAAATGTAATAAAAACGTGTTCAGTAATACATGACTGTATATTTATTTAATACCAGATAATAAGTACTTTCTTTTTGTTTAGGTGCTACGAGTTCCGACGCGGATAATACAAGCTCTCTCGGCAAGAGAATAACTGCCGGTATGTCTGGATTAATATCCAAACTCAAAGGTGGGGCTACGAACGCCCCACCACCAACTGAAACGAACCCCATCACGAAATTCTTCACGGTTGGCAAGCTGGCGTGCACCGCAGGTCCCGGCCTGATGTGGTACGTCCATGACGCCTATAGGAAGAGCGACGGAAAGGTAAGCGGACATTTCAGTAGAGTTATTTAAAAAAGGAAGACTGCTACTCGTTAATCACCATTAAATTGATGGATTGATTGATTGATAATTATATTAATACCTAATGCCTATTTAAAAAAATATAATTTGAAATTGTTTTTGTACCTTCTGAGATTGGTGTAATCATAAAAACTAGCCTACACACTTTGCAACAGACAAACAAACTTTATTTCCCTGTAATATGAGACTAACTTCGTCTGCGTGGAATTTATCGAAAATGAATACAATTTCTAGATAAAAGTAGTATAATTCCTGTTAAAATCGTTACAGAACTTTCTTTGAGTAGCTTAATAAACAGACATAGTATTTAGTAATAAAAATATAAACTTTGATTTCATTTATATTTACAAATGTTTTATAACATACTAGTTGAGCTAACGAACACACTCGGCAGTCTAATAAAACAATAATTTTGGGTTACTCCGTAGAGTTAGACATACACCATCGCGGACATTTTTGTAGACCTTTTTAACATGTATAATAATGTAGTTCATTATTTTGATTTATCAGTTAGAGGGCAGCCAGCGTTTGCAATTAAAACGCAACACCTCGAAAATAATGCTGTTTCTCTACTACTAAATTATGCTTGGATTTGAAATAGGTACAAACCACCCCGTTGATACCTTCTGTCTATTAAAAAACATCAAAATCCGTTGCGTTGTTTCAAAGATTTGCATATTAGGGGACAGACAGCGGAATGCGACTTGTATTATAATATTGAGTATAATACATACTATGTAATGATGATAATGAAGAAAGTTAAATAAGTGGATATATTTATAGGTACTTTGTTTGGTACAAATAATTACACATTCTACCAGAAACCGCAGAACTGCTTCTCTTATAAGATCTCCGCGCTCAGGTTTAATTTACTTTACCTCGGATCGTACCACAATGGACTCCAATGGATCCTTCTCTACATTATTCTTTTTCATTTTTGACATAGTAATATTGTATTTACCTTATATGACGAATTATCTCGAAACTGTAAAAACGATATTATTTTATCTATTCCTCGTTGTTCTTAAATGATCCAAAAAGAGTTTAGATTTTCTATATTTGAATGATATTGTTCATGTATTTGTTTGTATGTTGTTTAACACTAACTACGCCTTTTTCCACCCGAAGATGTAGGCAGCGGCTATTAAGCTTCGATTCGCTGAATTTTTACTTTCCATGATGAGATAGATGGCAGAAGCTATTCCCGTACACCAACACGACGTTGTCAGTCATCGACATTTATCACACATATCTTCTGAAAATAATTCCAAAAATACATTATTGTGAGCCCGGAATCGAAGTTACGACTTTTTGATTCTGAAGCGCGAGTTCGACGGCTAGACCACCGAGACTTGTTTATATAAGTTTTAATTTTAGGAAAAATAACATAACATAACTCCACGCCTTTTTTTACCCGAAGGTGTAGGCAGCGGCTGTTAAGCTTCGTCTTGCCGTTATATTTACGTCCCAAAATGGAATAGGTGGCGAACCTATTGCCATACCGGGCACAAACTTTTCAGTCATCGATATTTATCACACATAACTTCCGAAAACAATTTCTAAAAGTCATTGGTGTGAGCCAGTGTCAGGAAAAATAATAAACTGTCAAGTAACAAAACATACTGATTGAAATTCGAATTCAAATGTTATCATAGTATATCATTTGTCAAACCACGGGACTTAGAACAACGTAAAGGGGCTCATGTAGCGTTTCGTTCTGTAAGGAGGACGGTTTTCGGAGTCCCACCCACATCCCATTGTCTAACTTAACTATCTTAAAGGCTGGCAACGCAAATTTTACAGATTGATGAGCCTTACTTGTCACTCAGCACCCCCCTCATAGGTGAGTTTTGCAATCCCATAAGAATAACAGACCAAATTATAATCGCGAACATGGTTTTCGTACTTTACTTGAGACTTTCCACAGAGGTTTAATTATTTCAGAACTCAACCTAGTTGCTCATACAAGTTGTGCGTTTACTTTGGTTTCAGGCTTGTGTAAGTTACAAACAGTATGATAATAATAGCGGCCATAGCAGTAAAGTAATTTGTCAGTCTGTCTAGCTTATTCAAAGCTAGCTTCTCGCTTAACTAACTAGTCCACTTGTGCAGCGGTGACAGGACCCTATCATTAGTTTGCAAAGCCGACATACGTATCAGCTTGGTGTCCTGCAATGTTTCCGTGTAATTTCCTACCCGACATTTGTCATCTGTATCTTGGTAACTAGCGCACTACATATTGTCATCGCGTGAAATTTTGTCCCAAAATATCTTAAGCAGATTTAAACCTAGTCTAATTTATTCTAATTCAATTCTAATAGTACATTAGGAACATATATATATATATATATATATAATATAAAATAATCTTTCTTAAGATATAGTGACTTTCTTAACAGACTTTCGTATTAAGAAGTTTAATTTTATTATTATAAATGACGACAACTAGTGCTTTTTCTTTAATTGTGACGCAACGAAGACCCTTTCTTCGTGGAAAAGGAGCCTTTCTTCGAGGAAAAGAATAATGAAACTGTAAAGCTAACATAAAAAAGTTGTTAAATATTTTCGTACATTCTGGATTTTTTATAGCAGTAAATGATATTTATTAGACAGAATTTTAGATAATTTTTAGTCAAAACTCAATATATACAGACATTAAATAAATGGACAAAGATTCCAAAAATCTGACCTTTTAAGTTCTATCACTTTATTACATCAGACATGAATTATAGATAAAAACCACCCCGTTGACACCCTCTATCTATTAAAAAAAAACTGTATCAAAATCCGTTGTGCATTGTTAAAGATATAGGCATTTAAGGGAACAGACCGCGGAAAGCGACTTTATTTTATACTGTGTAATGAAGTTTACCCCAATATCATGACAATTATTAATCCAGAAGGATTATAGTTTGACAAAAATCCAAAGACTTTCTACAACTGCATTTGATCTTTTTCTCGCTCAAGTGTTACATTTCAAACAGAAAATAAAGAAATGGTCGCGAGTTATTAGACTTCTTGGTTTAACATATATAAAAAGCATGTATTTTTCTCTCAATAGTCTCGGTGGTCCAGTGGTCGAGCACCCCCCTTCCGAATCTAGAAGTAGCGGGTTCGAATCCTGGCCATCACACCAATGACTTTTCGGAAGTTATGTGAGATAAATATCGATGACTGAAACTTTGTGGCCGGTATGGCAACAGGTTCGCCACCAATTCCATTTCGGACGTTAACAAAGGCGAGACGAGGCTTAACAACCGCTGCCTTACACCTTTTGGTGGAAAAAGGCGTGAACTGAATTTTATACATTTTTATAATACCTACTGTCTCAATTACATTATTATAAGTGGTTGTAGACAATGAAAGATTAGAAAAAGTTTTATACTAAACATTTGCATTTGCTGCAATCTCATTTAAATGAAGTAAAAAGCTTATAAGTGACTTTGGTCATTTATAAATATGCATAGGAATGAATTAAAACGTATATCATTCTTATTAATTAAAACGAAATTTATGCTTATAATAATTTTGCCGGTGTTGAAATAAGGATGAAAATGCTTCAGTGGTGTGGAAATGTGCAAAGAATGGTAGAATCAAGACATACTAAGCAGATATAGCGTGCACAAACGGAAGGAAATATGAGTGTAGGAAGTTGACAACGCACTTTCTCAGATCAATTTGACCGTGAACTAACGTAATACATTGTGTAAATTCTTAAAAATACGGAAATAAGCGAGTATGATAAGAAGTCTACAAGAATGTCATATGGCGCTCTTTTCTCTCTGCTTACCCGTTAAGGGATGTGTATTGTTATTGTTTATTGAGGTTAAGATTACTTCAGGTCTTTAGTGGATCTTCAATTGATAAATAATTTAATACACGATGAGACTGCTCAAGGCCTCGCCCCACCAGAGGGCTGGTTTATTCTTCGCACCCAGACTTTTAAAGGCTATGTATAGTTTTTAACATAACATCACTTCACGCCTTTGTTACCCGAGGGTGTAGGCAGCGGCTGTTATACCTCGTCTCGCCGTTATGTTTACGTCCTAAATGGAATAGGTGTCGAACCTATTGCCATATCGGACACAAAGTTTTCAGTCATCGATATTTATCACAAATAGCTTCCGAAATTAAACTCGAAAAGTCATTGGTATAAGCCAGTGTCAGAATTCGAACCCGCCACTTCCGTATTCAGTAGCGGAGTGCTCGACCACTGTACCACCGAGACATAATAAAGTTTTTTACATATTGGATTAGCGATAAAATAAATCTTAATAATATATTCAATATACTTATATACAAAAGCCTGAGGATAGCGTACCTCTCGGCCGAGTATATATATACGTTCGTACGTACGTTCGTACGTTCGTATATATATACTAGCTGACCCAGCAAACGTTGTCTTGCCGAAAAATAAAATTTAAAAAATAGGGTTTGATCTTAGGGGGTTGAAAATTTAGGGTTGCATGTATTTTTGTATCCCGTTTTATAAAAAAAATAAGAAACAGAAATATGTAGAAAAATTAAAAAAAAAATGAGGAGTGGGCTACCCTTGTAGACCCCAGTAGACCAAATTGTAAATCTAAACCATTCTCGAATCTCCACGAACACACACAAAAAATTTCATCAAAATCGGTCCAGTCGTTTAGGAGGAGTTCAGTCACATACACACGCACACAAGAAATATATATATTAAGATATATATATATATATATATATTATTGTCAAACTAATTAAAACTTACAAGATACGGCTGACAGACGATAGTTAAAGGCTTTGATCTTCAGCTATGTAACTGGTGATTTCGTATTAATTACTTCAGCTGTTACAAGACGGTGAAGCTCAAATATTTAGTTGAATCTCAATTTTGGTACTGAACGGATTAAGGTTCGTCCGGGCGTAGCCTCTTTATAAATTAATTAAAGCATATAAAGTACTCACGATGTCATTTAAAGACTTGAAATTTATTAATTGAAAATGTATTGCGTAATGTATTTTCACGTTAGGATATTTGTATGAAAAAGATGGCTTTGACTTTGGAGCCTTAATCCAAAATAACCCAAGTTGCTTTTTTGTTAAATGAAGGCCCTCTAGCGTCTATCGTGCCTATTTAGTATGAAGTCTATGTAGGTGTTGCTCGCGACCAATTATTTTATGCAAGCATATTCGAAGGCCATAAATAAAATTAAAAGTTTAAGAGCAATCTCAAAAACTATTACAGAGCTACAAATATAAAACTTGGAAGATAGTTTTCTCATCGGTTGAATAAATGATACCTGATAAGAACTGATTTTCCGATACTAATACTCCACCCCTAGGGAGATAGAAAAGGGTAGATTAAAACATGAGCTCCTATATACTGTGTGTTTTATTTTAAAATGAAAGTAAAACATGAGCTACTCCTTATTACATCAGCTATCTGCTAAAAAAATACCGTTATGATCGGTCTATTTCAGAGTTTAGCCAGAACCAACAGACAGACAAAAAGTGTAAAAAAAAAAAAATTGTTACTTCGGTGAATGTTGTCCGGCAAACGTTGTCTTGCCGAAAAATAAAATTTAAAAAATGGGGGTTGATCGTAGGAGCCTGAAAATTTAGGGTTGTATGTATTTTTGTATCCTGTTTTATAAAAAATAAGCAACAGAAATATATCGAAAAATTAAAAAAATATATTGAGGGGTGGGCTACCCTTGTGATTTAGGGGGATGAAAAATAAATGTTGTCGTATTCTCAGACTTACCCGATATGCACACAAAATTTCATGAGAATCGGTCTAGCCGTTTCGGAGGAGTATGGGAACGAAAACTGTGACACGAGAATTTTATATATGTATAAAATTAGTTAAAAGCGGTTAAATCAATATCACAAACTTAAAATCCAATTTTATTTATATGTATGTAGTTAATCATATTTAAATATGTGATTAATATTATTGCTCATTGACTGGTCCATAACTAGACGTTTGCAGCAGTTCACCAATGAATATCCTTTTATAAAATATTTAGCCAGCCTTAGAAAACCGGAAAGAGAGCAATCTTATGACGTTTAGTTATTTCCGGCTACCCCGACGGCGACTTTGCTTTATGATACGTATATTAAAACAATCAAAGAACGAATAGACACTATCTTTATTAAGTTTGAGCCGAGGTTATAAAAAATATTTTTATTTGTTTTCGTTCAAAGTCCTAGATTCCAAACCTCTAGAGTTCTTGAAGCTATTTAAAGATAAAATTACGTGTGCTTGATAATTTATTGATTGAAATTAATATACAAAAACTATACGCAAAGATCGTGAATAAAAAAAATATCATTAAAGAGCAAATCCAAAAGTTATAAATTGAAAAGGGCGTTAGATAAATTGGAATATTATTAAATTTCCCTGGGAATATGGAGAAGCGAAGAAGTGGCTCGTGAAGGCCTTGAAATGAGTTTCATTCTTATTATGAGGTAATAGAGTTTAACAGTAATATGAAATGATATTTTATTTTTTTTTGCATAAAATGTAGGCAAAGCATTTACTTGTTTTGCAAATTAAAATTAGACATATCCCTTATATTAAAACGCATTTATTTAAACAAGACATTTTACATTATTACGCGTATGTCTATCTCTTAGGGATAATCAACAATAATAATTTTTATTTCTTCTTATTGCTTCTAAGGAGAAAAAAAGTTTGCTGGTTCAACTAGTTACTTAATAATTATATAACTGTTTTAATTCTAACTAATACCTTCAATATCCGAACAGCAGTAGACAGCAGCAAAAATGCCTTTAAGCTCCCGGATTCATTTTCTACTCCAACATGTATAAAGCGGCAAAATTAATTATCGTAGAACTAAACTAAACTATTATTAGTGTTAAGTAATAAAAAAAAACTCTCCGCGAGAATCTCATGACACGACGACACCTCTGCAATATCAGGGACTGCACATAGGCGTTTAAAACCTTTATAAAACTGTTCATCACGTTTCTGTCTCAGAGTTAAATATTAAAAACTTCACGCCAAATCCTTTGCGGGGTAGGCAGAGAGAACGGAGCGCCATAAGGCGCGATTCTTTCACACCTCACTCGATTCATTGACTTTCATAACTCTTTTCATGCACGTGCGTCAATTTTTGAGACTCCTAACATCACCTTCCTCCAGAACACGTTCTATTTGGTCATGGAATGTGTGTCTTGGCCGTCCTCGACTCCTACATCCATCTGCTTTTGCATTGTATATCTGGTTAGTCAATATTCCATCATCTATTCTTTCTACATGTCTGAACCATCAGAGCATGCCCTTTATTACTTCTACACCGACACTCTCTTTCAATCCGACTTCCTTCCTTACAACCTTGTTTTTGACGCGGATTTAATTCCACAAATTCAGTTTCCACGTGAGTATAATTCACTAGAACCGAATCTATTACCGCTAATCATTGTGTAAAGAGATTTAACAGCATACAGATGGCGGAAGCTGTTATATTTATTGCCGTCAACTCCGTCTTTTATGGTGCACAAATATGTAGGAAAGCTTATTCTTTTAGTTGTATTCGATTGCATTGAAAGTAATCTTTATTGAAAAGCTATATTTGTGCGAGTCAATATCGCTTGTGTAGCGACTTTACTAAGTTTTTTATTGCAATGTAATTCAATCGACATTTCATCTCACATCCGACCATACAGTTACGTAGGCAGACAACTAATTAAGATAAGACTCATATAACAAATGTTAACCTTTCAACAGACTAGTAAATTAATAGAACAGTTTTAAATGTGAAATACCAATCGTACAGACAATTACAGAGGTATAAGCATGCAGTTTGTATCATGAACGGGTCGGCTTGACCAGCAAAATATCACGACCTCTTACAATATTGACGTAAAGTGGATGTAACTGTAACTGTGTTTCGTTCGGTGAGAGAGGTATCCAGTACTCCAAATCCTTTTCACCCTTTCTCTTCCCACTTTCGATTTCTTTCCTTCCCATATTAATGGCCAGAAACGCAACTGTAATACTATATCAGTTGCATGTGAGCGGCAGTAGTCGATTACCATCAGGTAACCCGGTCATTCAACTACGAGAAGTCCTCGAAATATTTCCATTCAATAAATGTTAAGTGTTAACTTATTAACTCCAGTGACAAAGTGAGTGTCTCACAGAACGCACGCGCCGCCCGTCGGTCGTTGGTACTCGCGTTCACATACCTTTTCACGTGTTATTTATAACTACCCTCCTTATCATAATTGGGATCATTAAAATGATACTAAAGTACTTAATCGGGATACAGTGATAATAAGAGATAAGTGTGTTTATTAAATTGTTTCTGACTACAGGAACAAAATGAGTACCCAAACGTTAGCCAACAGCCCCAGTTACGCGACAGTTACACAAAACACGATGTTCCCAAAAAAAGATCAAGCTATTGTGATCGATGCTATAGAAAATATGCAAATTAAAGACTACGCACAAGCTTTAGGCAAGGTTGTAGATCCTGCTCAAATAAGGTTTTTGTCTCGAATCTCCAACAACCGCATATGCGTATATCTGTCTTCAAAATCTGTAGCAGATGACATCGTTAACAACAAAAAATGTATAATCATACAGAACCAAAAACTACCAATTCGGCCACTGATAAATAGGAATAAGCGCATTATTCTCTCAAACGTATGCCCCATCATTCCTCACTCCGAGATAGAAATTAAACTAAAAGAAGTAGGAATTAACCCGATGACACCTATATCCTTTTTGAGAGCTGGTATCAATGACACTGGGTACAGTCACATACTGAGCTTCCGGCGTCAACTCTTTGTGACACCCGAGGAGTTTCAACGACTGCCAGAAAAGATCGCAATAGATTTCGAAGACACGACCTACTGGATTTATCTATCGTCGGATACAATGACGTGTTTTGTATGTAAAAAGGAGGGCCACATTGCATCTAAATGTCCTCAAAGTGAGCTTGGTACAACTCCCTCTCTTCAAGATAAGGAAAGCGTCATGTCTACAACTGAAGTTCCAACCTTTAAGCGCCCACATCCACCTACTGAATCCTCCACAACCCAAGAACTTCAAACAATTGAAAAGCAGAGTCTGGAGGAGACTGTGATTGACTACGATAGCGACACTCTTTCTCAATCAAGTACAGAGGAAGTTGTGACGAACGGTGGTAAGAAGCTTAAGAAGTCACCTCGACAGGACTTAGATTCAGTAAACTGGCAAGATATCGATTTCTTTTTATCCACCTCTATCAAACCTTACCCACTAACTGGAACTCAAGTAAAGAAGTATCTAGAACATACATATGGAGTCAAAGACATTAAAGAAATCACCGCTAATTATACTGATAACATAGATAATTTAATTGAGCTTTTTAAAGATTTAATCCCCAATATTTTATGTCGTTCTATTAAAAATAGAGTTACCCGTATCTTAACTAAACTTAAAACTATTAAAAACAGATAAGAAGTAATATGTGTAGTAATCTTAAAGATATCAAATTAAAAATTGTACAGTGGAATTGTAGAAGCCTTAGTCCTAAACTGAGTGAATTAGAAGCATATTTAGTTAAAGAGAAAATACATATTTGTATATGTACGGAGACATGGCTGTCATCTGAGAAAAGGGTAAGCGTGCATGGCTTTTATTGCTTTAGGGAAGATAGAGATGATGATCACGGAGGGGTCGCTATTTTTGTGCATAATTCTATTAAAGCAAAATTAGTTACTACAACCATTCCGAATTGTCGGATGGAACTCATTTGTATAGATATTATTAACTTTAGTAAAATTAAGAATATTATAGCTGTTTACTCACCTCAAAGTAGTCACGTTACTAGAACAGATTATGATAATCTATTTAGATTTTATGGTCGAAATACTTTGATAGCTGGAGACTTCAACGGGCACCACGCGGCGTGGTCCTATAAAACTGATACTAGGGGACGTTTGATTGCAGAAACAAGTATCGACAATAATTTTGTGTACTTAAATAATGGTGAATGTACACGATTTGGAATGCATAATGGTGAAGCCAACTCTTCCGCACCGGACATCACGTTTGTAAGCTCAGATATAGCCCTAGAGTTTGATTGGTCTGTAACTAATGAGTGTTTTGGTAGTGATCACCGTTTAATAGTAATAAAATTACATGATGTATATAGCTGTGTGCCTCCAAGCAGTAAACGCAATATTAAAAAAGCTAACTGGTCTTTATATAAAACTGAGGTTAGCTCAAACTGTGTAAATTTTGCCATGAATGACGATTTGCAGGACTGTTATGATCGACTTATCATAGCTATTAATAATGCGGCTGATAATGCTATACCCTATATTAAATTCCCAAAGAACCCACTTTCAAAATTTATTCCAAAAAGCTGGTGGAATCAAGATCTGTCTAAAATAGTGGCTGAAAGACGTTTGGCTTTGAAAAATTTTCGTAAATACCGTTCTGTCCAAAATTTTAACATTTTACAAAATAAAATAAGAGAAGCTCGACATATGATTAAAGCAGCTAAAAGGGAGTCATGGGAGCAGTTTTGTAGTAGCATAGACGCAAAGATCTCATGTTCAGACCTATGGAAAAAATTAAGATGGTTGAAAGGCTATCGAGCACCCAAAAAACAAGATTTTCTGCAAGATGAATTAGCTGAAAATTTCCTAGCCAGTCTATCTCCAGATTGTGTTAGCTCTGAGTCGCGTAAGATTAATTGCACTAGTTTAGAATCGCACCCTTTCACTTTGTCAGAATTAAACGCGATAATCAAAAAGAAAGATACATCCGCGGGGTTGGATAATATTTCGTATTCTATGATTTTTCAATTACCACCAGAAGTCAAGATCTTACTGTTATATATATATAATCTCATTTATATTACTGGTCTTATTCCTAGGCAATGGCGAAATATCAAAATTATAGCTATTTCTAAACAAAATAATAATACATGTAAGTTTCGACCAATATCCCTTCTAAATTGTGTTTGCAAACTATTCAACTTAATGGTAACTAAAAGACTAGAATATTATTTTGAAAGTAAACAATTGTTCAATGATCATACTCTAGGATTTCGTCGTGGCTTCTCCTGTGTTGATAATCTGTCTCGTTTTGTAATTGATGCAGAAATAGCTTTGACAAACAAAGATTATATGTTGTGTGGTTTTTGTGATATTTCTGATGCATATAATAATGTTTCAATTGAATGTCTTTATAATTGTTTGGTTAGTTTCGGTTTAGATCCGCATTTGTGTATATATATTAATGAATTTTTAAGAGAAAGAAATTTTAATTTGGTTCTTCAAAATGGTAAATGTTTATCGCGGTTATGTCGGCAAGGCCTTTGTCAGGGTGACCCTATGTCTCCGATACTTTTTAACATTATTACAATAAATTTAAGCAGTAAATTACCTTTGGTAAATATATCTCAATATGCTGATGATTTTACTTTTTATTGTGTGAATAGGGATCTTCAATACTGTGCTGAAAATATGGAAACTTCTCTCAACGATTTTTATACACTTTTACGACAAATAGGTCTAGATCTTTCTTACGCTAAAACTAAGCTTTGTATTCTTACACGTAAGTATAAGATGCCGTCCATAGAGATAAGAATTAATGGTGTGCAAATTGATGTGGTTAAATGTATAAAATTTCTCGGCATGTGGATTGATAGTAGATTGAACTGGTCCAAACATATCAATGAATTGGTTAGTAAGTGTGTGGCATATGTAAACATATATAAATATCTGTGTAGTTCTGGCGTACATCCTTTGCAGCTAAGGCGTTTGTATGGTGCTTTGATACAAAGTAGGATAGATTATGGCAGCTTTCTTTATGACAGTGCGAGTTCAGGAATCCTTAGAAAGGTAGAATTAATTCAAAACCAGGGTCTACTCAATTGTGGTGGCTTCATACGAACCACTCCAATTCATGTGATGCAATCAGAATTGAGTATAAAGCCACTAAATTTAAGAAGACAATATTTATGTTATAAATATATGTTGAAGGTTTGGTCCAGGTCAAATGATTATGTAATTCGACGTATAATTCTTTTCGTTGATATATTATTAAATGGTATACGATATTGGCGCAGAACCGGCAGTGTTATATTAGTTGATACATATAAAAAAGTTAAAGGATTTGAAGTTTACCAAAATCAGACACCGCTACAGTATCAGTTGCCTTTTCTCATAACAAATCTACCATTGTACGATATTATATCTACAGTAATAAAGTCAATAACCACACCTAAAAAACAAACAAATCAAAGTCTGTACAATAATGCTTTTTCTTCAATGATAGAGAATGAATATCAAGATTTTGTCCAAATATACACAGATGCTTCTAAAGATGGAAGAAATGCAGGGTGCTCCTTTTTTGATTACAATACAGCATTTAGCGCTAAGTTTAGTATAGATAATACCCATATTCCTATTATGGGATTAGAGTTGCTTGCAATAATGGAGTCACTTAGTTATGCGGAATCATGTGGTTATAGAAAATTCGTAATACTTACTGATTCGGCATCTTCTTTGCATCATTTGCTAAGATGTGGAGGGGGCTCTTTTGGAAGACCGGAGGCTTACTCCATTATAAAGTGTATTAAAAATCTAATAGATAATGGTGTTCAAGTCAGGATACAATGGGTTCCTTCGCATGTTGAGATCCACGGAAACGAAGTGGCTGATGCTCTGGCCAAGTTGGCATTAATCAATGGTGTAGAACTAAAGATAAAATCGTATCATTTTGATCATTTAACTCAGATTCGGAAATTAATATATGAGTCGTGGAAATCCACATTTTGTCAAATCTCAAGAGAAAAGGGTATTTGGTATGGTACCATAGTTACGGAGCCGCTTAGTTTTCCGTGGTTTTCAGCATGTAGTCTGAATAGAAGAGAACTAGTCCTTTGTATGAGGATTCGTTCTGGACACGTACCATTGGGTGCATTTAAGTTCCTAATGCGTTTACAAGACAATCCCAACTGTACAACCTGTCACGGTGTTAAAGAGGATCTCTACCACCGACTTATGGAATGTGTCCAGAACGAGCCGAATAGAGTGAAATTGCTACAAGATACGGGTTGTAGTAGATTTGAATTGTTCTTTTTTCTGCGTAATGTATTTGTATCAGGTTTTAAATGTGATCATAGCGATAGAGTGATGAGTTTTTTAGTTTCTTCTTTCTTGAAAGACGTAAATTAAGTTTTTTAGTTAAGTGTTTTACTTTTATGTTTAAATTCTATTCAATTGTATTTAAATTGTTTTGTTTACGGCCGACTTAACCTAATTGGTGTATGGCTTCAATAAAGAAAAAAAAAAAAAAAAAAAAAAAAAACTTATTAACTTATTTTACTATTTGCTAATCTTACAATTTAAAAGTAACGGAAACACCATACAAATTAGTAATATTTTCAGTATATTTCGTACTTATTTTTTATGATATTAAGTTATATGAATGATTGATAACGAATGAAACCCGTGATTTGCTTATGTTTTTTTTGCGGTGCTGATCAACTTTTCGTAGTAAGACAAGAGTGTAGAAAGACGAGTGGCGATAGGAAATAGCGTAAACGGAGCGTTGGGCAGATTCCTGAGCGCAAAAAATATTAGCAGAAAAGCCCAGTTAGCAATCCACAATGCAGTCCTGATCCCAACGCTAACTTATGGAAGCGAGAGCTGGGTATGGCAGAGTGTGCATGAAAGTAGAATAAACGCGGTAGAAATGAGGGCTCTACGCAAAGCCTGCGGAGTGACTCTCGCTGACCGCGTAGAAAACAAGGTTGTAAGGAAGGAAGTTTGTTTGAAAGAGA
This sequence comes from Euproctis similis, assembly GCA_905147225.2. Taxonomy (NCBI): domain Eukaryota; kingdom Metazoa; phylum Arthropoda; class Insecta; order Lepidoptera; family Erebidae; genus Euproctis; species Euproctis similis. The sequence goes on along the minus strand of LR990107.1, from coordinate 16,784,630 downwards.
GTGTCGGTGTAAAAGTAAGAAAGGGCATGCTCCGATGGTTCGGACATGTAGAAAGAATGGTTGACGCAAGACTGACTAAGCAGATATACAATGCAAAAGCGGACGGATGTAGGAGTCGAGGACGGCCAAGACACACATTCCAAGACCAAATAGAACGTGTTTTGGAGGAAGGTGATGTTAAGAGCCTCAAAAACCGACGCGCGTGCATGAAAAGAGTTATGAAAGTCAACGAAGCGAGTGAGGTGTGTAAGAATGGCGCTCTGTTCTCTCTGCCTACCCCGCAAGGGATTTGGCGTGAAGTTATGTATGTATGTATCAACTTTTCGTTGGTAGAGTTAATACCATCAAATTTCTTGTCGTGGGTGTCGTAAGAGCTGTCTAAGGTTCAATTTAAGATGAAATCTTATTTGTTTCTTAGATTCTTAAAAGTTGTTTTAATGTTATTATCTTGAATTGGTCTGGGTTTTCTATTAATTCTAAATCTCGAAGTCTAAGCTCCTGAGCTTGAATCCTGGTGCACTCCACTTTTTGCAAGTTACATTTTATTTAAAACAGCGACGAATAATAATGATCCTCTGCAAAAGGTTCCGTCCAACTTTGCATACAGCCTCTTGTGTTAAGAGCAAGAAGTTACAGGTGTAAATCTTATGTCTTGGAAGAAAGTAAGAATAACATTCATGCTTTGTCCAACTTAGAAGATGTAAAATAAGAAATTCATAACTATAATTTTAACAGTGGTAGAGTAGTGGAGAAATACCACGACCTCTCGAAATATCGGCGCGAAATGGCCCGTGCCGCGTTTCGTTTATGAGAGAGGTATCCTTTCCACTTCCTTTCTCCTCCTATTCCCTTACAGGACTTCAACGCACCACGGTATTCACGGCGGTGAGAAGTTCCTGACCATCAGGTGACCCACTTGCCCGTTGGTCCTCTTGTACCATAAAAATGATACATATTATATGTTGTAAACATATATTTTTAATATAAACGAAACAAAATCTTTTCATTAACAGACTTTTTTTAGAATCGTTAAAAAACAGCGCAACCAGTATGAAGGTTTTAACACTCATTTACATATTTACATAGACGAGAAGCAACCGAGCTTGAAACAACTTCAATCGATACACAATCGTTCAGTGTTCAAAGTCTGTGAAGCTTGAACATCTGTCAAGGGAATATTTACCTTCAGGAACGGGAAAATATATTGTAGCTATTTTATTGTGGGATACGAAGCAAACGAATAAGCGAGTCACTTGGTAGTAAGCAACTAGCGCCGCCCATGGACACCTGCATTACAGTTAGTGCTATAGTTGCATTGGCCTTTAAGAAATGGAAGGATACGTAGGGAGAGAAGATGGGCTTCCGGATACCTTCTCTTATCGAGAGTCCTGAAAGATGGTATTTCACTAGTGGAGCCAGCCCTACGTAAAGCGTGGCTCTAACACTGATAAAATTGTGGGTTACAATTTTTTTTTTAAACATTAAAAAAAGATTATATGGTTAATACAGAAAGTACCCACATTTTAGAAATTTCTGTAACAATGAAAATAGCTTCTGAACAACTACCATATTTTTGTTCATTACTAGTGAAAATGAGCTCTGTAAAGAGTTCGAAACGTCGGGAAACAAATAGAAAATAAATTCTAAATAAACGCGACATGATCCATAAAAAGTTGTTTCGATGTTATGAATGTGATTCGCGTAAATCTAAGAAATAAATAATTATTTTTTTTTAATTATTTGACAACGATTTCAATTCAGAAATCAGTAATAACATCTCCATAAATATATTTAGTTTAGCGTATTAAAATATGTTTTAGCCAATGGCCTGTCTGTAATAATTTTTGATAATGTATGCTAAAATTATGTGCAATAATATAAAATCATGGATGATTATTGATGAGCACCATTTAGCGGCCGCTCGTTTGTGACTATTTCATGCATATACCACACAACTGAATATTACAAAATCTTGTACACATAGTGGCTAGAGGCGAGAATAATAGGGGCCATTTTCTATGCCTTTTTAGTATGCTTGTTACGTTTTTAATCAAAAATCCAGTGGCTTAAAGTGGCACACAATGGTATCCAGTGAAACAGAGTGGCACCCGGTAATACCAAGTGGCACTCAGAAACTTAGCCAGTGACTTTATCTATTTGCTATCATGGACTTTACTGAATACATAATAATATTTGTTATTTACAATTCACGCTCAAATATTACCCTGATGTCAAGAGTTTTCTACATTATTAGGAGAGGAGGTAAACGGGCAAGCCTCACTGCGTTGCCTATGAACATCTATAAGCCTGAATGTTTTACAGTTGCGTTGCCGGCCTTTAAGATAGAAAAAAGATTAGGAAGTAAGTGGGATGGGGAGGGCAGGAGGAAAGATGTTGGGTCTCCGGATACCTCTTTCACCGAAACAAACGCGTCACGAGCCACTTTACATCGATATTCTGAAAGGTCTTGCTAATTCATCGTTCAAGCTAGGAAAATCGTGGCTCTATCACAGTAAAAACTTTCGAGAATTTTGGCTCATTTATACATAACATACCTTCACGCATTTTTCTACCCGAAGGTGTAGGCAGTGGCAGTTAAGCTTCGAATCGCCGTTATGTTCACGACCCAAGTAGAATAATAGGTGGCGAAACTATTGCCATACCGGGCACAAAGTTTTTAGTTTTCGATATTTATCACACATAAATTTCGAAATTAATTTCTAAAGGTAATTGGTGTGAGCTAGGATTTGAACCCGCTACCTACGGATTCAGAAGCAGGGTGCTCGACCACTAGACCACTTAGACTATTATTAGACTAAATATCTTCATAAATAACTACTTTATATAGTACTGCATGATATCTTTATAAATTAATACAGCTTCGGTCGATGATGTGTACTTAAACCAATATAATTTAAGTATAATAAAAGGAACAATTATCCCTAGGGGATAAATCACCGGGATCATCGTACTTTTCATGGCCAAGGTGACATTTACTAAAAATGTTTAGACTGAAGTTTTGTTAAAATAAAACATTAAAGTTCAAGTATTATTTATCCTATGGGAACACATTATTGAGATGAAAAGTCTATATATTATTCAAGGACATTTTATATTTATATATATATTTTCTCGGTTTCTGTAGTCTCGGTGGTCTAGTAGACGAGCACCCCGCTTCTGAATCAAGAGGACGCGGATTAGGTTAGCAGAACCAATGCCTTTTCGAAATTAATTGCGAAAGTTATGTGTGATAAATAAAGATGACTGAAAACTTTGTGTGACAAGCTTTCAGCCACCTACCTACCTAACTAACACCTACTCAAAAATTGGTGCCAGGTCTCCTACTTTATTACCATCCGGTATGGTAACACCATCACACACCTCTCCTGTTCCAACACTCTATGAACATTTCAAGCTGATGACTTAGCCCCGGTACTCAGCAGCCAGGTCTGCAATTCCGTGTTTCACACACAACAACACCTCATCTGTTATATCCCAATATAACAGGAGAGGTGTGTCACAAGCTGTCAGCTTGCCTCAAACACCTACCCTAAAATTGGTGCCAGCTCTCAGACCAATAGATTCACCACCTATTCGAGTCGGCTTAACAGTCACTGCCTACACCTCCGAGTAGAAAAAGACGTAATGTTATCTTATGTTATATATTTTCAATGAATTCTGTAATCGATGAACTATAAAAGTAAAGAACTCGGCAACGCAACTATAACACTACCAGCGTTGCAGGTGTCCATGGGCACAAGCCACTTACTAAGAGGCGATTTGCCTGCTTATTTGTCCTATATCCCATAACAAAGTAACTGTGACTAACTTTTTTTCTCAATAACAGGAATTTCATACCAAAAATAAACTCTGAAAATATAATCTCGACAATTTACTTATCTTTTGATGAGTGAGGGTAAAGATATTAATTATATTTAGATCAAATTGTTTTCGGAAGTTAAGTGTGATAAATATGGATGACTGAAAACGGTATAGCAATAGGTTCGCCACCTATTCCATTTGGGACGTAAACATAACGGCGAGACGAGGCTTATCAGCCGCTGCCTACACCTTCGGATAACAAAGGCGTGAAGTTATGTTTATATTGTTATATTTGGATCAGAAGCCAGCGTAATATACTTATTATTAATTTAGTTTTTCTAGTGAAGTTCTAAAAAAATGTGTTTAAATATTTTTCTGAAGTCCGTATACGAGTTAATGCCGGCGTTATATCAAAATTTAGTAGCAATCAATTGCCTCGGTTGATCGTTATTGAACATTTAGAGGCAATAAAAATTTTGTGGCATATTCGTAATGTATTCGGCTGGTTACATTTCATGTATTGTAAAAACAGTAACCACGTTAGATAAATTGTAACGGACTCGCTGAAGTTTGGTTCAATTACCACCCAGGGCGAAGACGATCTGATTAAAAGTAATTTTAATATGAGCTGGTTTTTCATCAACGTCTTGTTAAGGGTGGAATTTTGTTCAATAGATAAAGTTGTGCGCGTACAAAAACAATAAACAGACAGATATGCCATAAAACATCTCACATAATATCTCGATAATTCGATATGTGAGATGTTTTTATTATATGTTTTCAAATCCTGGCTCACATCAATAACTTTTCGAAATTAATTTCGAAAATTATGTCTGATAAATATTGGAGACTGAAAACTTTGTGCCCGGTGTGGCAAGATGTTCGCCACCTATTCCATTTGGGACGTAAACATAGCGGTGAAACGAGGCTTAACTGCCGCTGCCTACACTTTCGGGTAGAAAAAGGCGTGAAGTTATGTTATATTATCTCACATATCTCGATAATGCAAACATGATCGGGTTATAATTTAAAAATAAATATACGAGTATAGTCAACATCTGCTAATTGACACTTCCACTAATTAAATTAATTCAATGACGTACTTCCGTTAATTAAATTATATTAAATCACAAAATATGAATACAATGTTTGTTTTTAAAATTTATTATATTCTTCGTAAATTCTGGGCTTACTGAATTAATTAGATAAGTAGTAGATAGTAGTAGTACAAATGGATGCGAAGAGATTTAAAAAGTTATGTTGTCAACCCATACTTCTTGTTCTAGTGTCGACTTCTAGCGAAAGTTGACAATAATAATGGCGATAATAATAATTGTCATTGCAACTCTAAATCGAGATTTCATAGCCAATATGTTTGTTTTCCGGGCCTGTCCTGTCCCTGTCCTTTTCGCAGTATCTTATTTTTGATAGTGAGCTGTATCAGAACCTCCTGCGATTCTCGCATTGTATATCCGAGGAACTCCAAGCTATTTATTTTAGTCAAAATCAGAAATCCCAACCTCTTTTGTATCTGTTATTAAAATAATAATCACGTACCTTGTCTCTTCAGGATCTCTTTAACACATGCTAACCATCAAAATATAAAAGCTTATCATAAAACGCCACAACTAACTATTCCATATTATTTAAGCGCGTCGATTTAAATATTTAATAAAAAGCATTATTCAATTTAACGGTAATAAATTTAATAAATTCCCAGTCTGTACGGAATGTGAACGTGATAATTTGACTATGAATAACCACTATCACGGCGGTGACGTCGAATGTGAGCGAATCTCGCGGGAAATTCTCAGTCCTACAAAGATAATATGATTATCCTGTTACTGAAATGTGTTCATAATATTTGTGCACAACAGCTTTGTCGCCGTTCAAATTAATAAATTATTTAGCGTAGCCTAAAAGCTGTTAAACGGGCCTAGAGGTTCGGTATTTCGCTTCCGAATCGGATGTCTCGCTTTCAAATTAGTGTACACACAAACCAGTTTTGCGATAAACGCAAATGACGACTGACGATGTAATTAGCAGTATATAAATTAAAACGTTTCTCGTTTACCCTTAAATCACCTGAAGTTCTACGTACACACATAACTTTACGACAAGTACCTTGCAGCGTAGGCAGTGAGTGCCAGAAGGCACGATTCTTACACGCCTCACTCGCTTTGTTGACTTTCATAACTCTTTTAATGAACGCGCGTGGATTTTTGAGCCTTCTATTTGGTCGTGGAATCTGTGCCTTGGCTGTCCTCGACTCCTACATTCATCCGCTTTTGCATTGTATATCTGCTTAGTCAATTTTGCATCATCTATTCTCTCTACATGTCCGAACCATCGGAGCATGTCCTTTCTTACTTTCACACCGACACTCTCTTTTAATCCAACTTCCTACCCTACCCTTGTTCTCGACATGGTCAGCAAAAGTTGACAGTCGAATTTCTCATTACTTTACTCTAGATTTTAAAAGTACTAGAGTCAGGCGACCACCTTCCTTCCTACCTTATGATCTTAGTCCGTTATAGACCAACTACACAACTGTAACACTAATTGTGTTGCCGGCATCCATGGGCTCCTCTAGTCTCTAGTCACTACCAGGGAACTTGATAAAAAAAAATAAAAGTATAGATTTTCTTTCCGATCCGGGGATTTTCCCCTCTCTTCATCCAATCAGTTAACAGATACCAAAGTTCAAAGTTAACAATATAAAAAGTGCAAACATCTGAAGCAAAATTTTTGTTTGCAAAATGCGACGCTCAAAGTCTACGATAGTACCAACCGTTCGCAGTGTAACTCAGTTATCAATCTAATATTGTTAGCTTGTTTGTCTTCGTAAAAGACGTTTAAAGGCCTTTGTGTATTGTGTTTTTTTTTTCTATATTATTTCCACGAGAACAGCGGGACGTGAATTGTTCTTATTTTTTTATTGACAAAAAACTTAAGTTTTGTTTGATATAATCTTTAAATAATTTTATGAAAATCAAGGAACGTTTTCTACTTTAGGCAAAATTCAATTACGTATAGACCAATAATGTTACCGTAACTGAAATGTAACTTCGCTAAAAGCTTTTATGTACTTATGTATTTATTTGCGTGTAAGTTTAAATCAGCGTTAGTTGTTAGTTTTTACTTTTTTTATACGAATTTTTTTCTTATCTATTCCGAAATGATATTATTGTCTTATTGTCAGGATGTCAGTGATAATATTTTATTTTTTGTTCAAAATCTCAAAAATATCGTTTTGTATATACAGGCATAAATTATTTTTTAGAGAGTTGTATGCACTGTAAGAGAGTTTTCAACTTTGCATTTTATCTAATCATTACATACAATAAAACAAAGTTCCTTTCTGCTGCCAGCCCCTACTGTTATATGCTTATTTCTTTAAAACCACGTAACTGATTTTGATGCGGTTTTTTAGAATATATAGAGCAAGTGTCAACAAGGTGGTTTTCATGTGTAATCCATGTATCATGTGGTAAAGAAAAAGTAATAATTTCAGAGAGTTAATTGTAATCTCTGTAAAAATTACTTTTGATGCGGAACCAAGTTCGCCGGGTCGACTAGTAGTCTATATATCACTCTCTGTTTTCAAATTCAGTATCCTATCTTTCATAAAGAGGTCAGCGGAAGTTAAAAGTTTGACACATGTATTAAATGTTTAAATAAAGAGATAGAAAGCTGGACCCGAACAAAACGTGAGCTAAATACATAATAAAAATAATAAATAATCAAAACTTATATTAGAACTTTATTTTCCAATGATATAAATTTTGATTCCCATTAAATATCTTTTATGAGTGATAAATAAAAATTATTTTATGACTTTTAGTCAAAGTCAAAGAAGTTTTATTTACATAGGTATTAACACTTAAAATAGTCAACACGTACAACGATTTAGCTTAGTATTCGAAATTAAAAACATAACCCGAGCGCTCGAGGAAAGTGCCTCCGTGGAACAAGAAAACACGGACGCAATCGCCACGAGCTTCCCGATTCAGAGTGTAGTGGCTATCATGAGAAGTCCCATTACAAAATATTAGTACTTTTCCAAGACTTAAACTACGCCTAATTATCTCTATGATTTTTTCTGCGGCTTAAACAAAATATTTTCACTTATATAATATAATTAGGGATTCGGTTTTGAAGACAGTTCGGTTGTTTTGTTGATAGTAGTTTGAATTTATCTAAACATTTTGGACAAAAAATACGGTCGGGTACATTCAATCAAAATTGAAAATTGAATTTCAATGCAATTCAATTGAATATTAATCGATACTTTTTGGATGTTGTCATTATTAGTAAGACAAAGTCGCTTTCCGCTGTCTGCCCCCTTATATGCTTAGATCTTTCAAACTATGCAACGGATTTTGATGCGGTTTCTTTTAATAGATAGAGGGTGTCAACCGGGTGGTTTGTATGTGTTAATTTTTGAGATTCAACACTTTAATGGCAAACGCTGGCTGCGCTGTAATTGATAGATGAAAACAATGTACTACATTAGTATACACGTTTAAAAGGTCTACAAAAAAAGCTGGGATGGCATATGTCTATCTCATATGGATAAACCACAATGACCATTTTTATTTCTTTTATGGGGCGAAACAAAGTTCGCTGGTGTCAACTAGTTAAGAAATATTACTGATACACTTTTCAATTGTTACAGGAATGCTCGGTCTTCTTTTTCGATAAGCGCATAGCCGAGAAGTTTTATCGGCCCAAGCGTAAAGAATCCGTATTAGAGAGAATAAGATGGTGCATCTCGTCTTTGGAAAAAACTCGTCATCCAAAGATGTTGCAAATATTGCATGCCGTTGAAGAAAGCACCCACACCATGGCATTTGCATCGGAAGCTGTTGTCGGTTGCCTTCATAATATTCTGTCTTGGCATGTAAGTATATATTACAGTGGTAGAGCCAAGCAGTTCGCTGCATGAATGGGCCGCCTCGACCGGTGAAATACCACGACCTCTCAGAACTTCGACGTAAAGTGGCTTATGCCGCGTTTCGTTCGGTGAGAGAGGTGCCCGGAGGCCCACCCCCCTTCCCCATCCTTCCCTATCCTCTATCCCCTACCTATCTCTTAAAGGTCGGCAACGCAACAGTAACACTATAAGTGTTGCTGGTGTTCATGAGCGGCGTTGGTTACTTACCATCAGATGACACGTCTGCTCGTTTGCCTTCCTATCCCATAAAATATATAGCTAATAATAGCTAGAAATTGACATTTAGTAATTGAAGTTGGTTGCCGGAAATTAGGTCTCGAGGATCCCTATATACATTTATCAGACAACAGAATACCATAAGGCACACCTCAGTCTGTTTTTTGATTTTGATACGCTTACGTTACGCATAATTGTTGGCTTTTAAGTAAAGTTAAGGGCAGAGTGTCCTAACCGACGCTTTTGATTACTCCTCTTTTTTACACTTATGATCTCGTAAAAGCAATAGTAATACAATGCAAAAATAGACTGGCTATTAAGACACTAATATTAAATTTTTGACACGTCGAAACCTTACCTGTTCCATCACCAAGATATAAAGTTTTACAATGCAACCTTCAATAAAGAAACAATTTACAGGAAGCCCACGGTGATCCTGGACTACCACCTCCAATAATGCCGTATCCGAGAATGTTGGGATCGTCACCACCACCGAGCAGCGCACCGCAGGGTCACAGTGAAACCGACGCCAGGCCACCAGACATCAGGGAATATCACTTCCTTGATATTGAACTTCGATATGGCCTATTGCAGGTAAACTATCAACATAACATAATTTAACTTCACGGCTTTATCTACACGAAGGTGAAGGCTGCTAAGTCTCGAATAGCCATTATGTTTTCGTCTCAAATAGCGAACCAATTGCCATACCGGGCACAAAGGTTTTCGAAAATTCATCGGTGTGGAACCCGCGGCTTCATGAGTCACTCGACCAACGAGTACTAAATGTAAATATCAATGTAAAATTTAGACTATCCATTTATGTAAAAAAATATTTTGACATTGCTTTAATTCATTAATAAAATGTGACCTTCAATGCTGAAAGAAGATAACATAATTCAGTTCTTTGAAATAGGGTCCCAGTAATGGATTAAGACTTGTATTTATAACTAGCCAACAGCGCGAATTTTGTACCGCTATATTGTAAATAGCTTCCCGCCACGCGGTGTTACTCGCGTGGAAAGAAAATGGCGGTACTGATAATTATTAAATATAGCCTATGTTACTCTGGGTGAATAAGCTGCATTCACCCAGAGTAACATATGCAATATATCCAATGGTTAAAGAATTTTTGATATCGGTCCAGTACCAGTCAGTAGTTAAGTTTAAAGTTGAGTTAAGTTTACCTATTTCATACATACAAAAATATGAATCTGCCCTCTTTACATAATATTAATATAGATAGGTATATATATACTTTTATTAATGATCCATTTAGTTTTTTTACAAGTTAAGATACATACATAAATAATTTATGTATGTATCTTATCTTGTTTGTGTTGATAACAAATCAATTAATCAACGTTTCTAATTAACAAAATGCTATCTTGATTTCTTGTAAAGTCCAAATCCACTAAGTTATTATACCTTAGCTTACTATACTAGTTACGATACCACTACTAATTACTATACATATAACATAAACATAACTTCACGCCTTTTGTTACCCGAAGGTGTAGGCAGCGGCTGTTAAGCCTCGTCTCGCCGTTATGTTTACGTCCCAAATGGAATAGGTGGCGAACCTATTGCCATACCGGGCACAAAGTTTGTCAGTCATCGATATTTATCACACATAACTTCCGAAAACAATTTCGAAAAGTCATTGGTGTGAGCCAGTGTCTGGAATCGAACCCCGGACCTCTGGATCAGAGGCCGTGCGCTCGCCCACTGCGCCACCGAGACTGTTACTATACCTGTAATTACTATACCTAAGCTAATATACCTACTTTCATGCACACTCTGCCATACCCAACGCTCTCTTCCATAAGTTAGGGTTAGTATCAGTACCGCATTGTAAATTGCTAGCTAGGCTTTTCGGCTAACGTTTTTTTTTCACCCAGGACTCTGCCCAACATTCCATTTCCGATGTACCCTAGCTACTCTTCTTTCTACATCCACAGTTTACCTACCATCTCTGCTAAAATCGCATCCAAGATATTCAATTTCATTCACCTGTTCCAGCTCTACATCCTCCACCATTATTATTGCATCTGTTCTGGAATCCTCCTTTTCAAACACCATAACTGTTATTTTCATCACATTCAATTGTAAACTTTCACCAAGCAATCATCTTGTATAATAGAGACTAGTACGTCATCGATTAGGCTAAAATCATCGTCATCGGCGTCATCTGCGTAAAGCAGGCAGCTCATAACTAGGTTACCCATTAGCATCCCTGCATTCGCCGATCTCTTTCTCTGGAGACAACTGTCCAGGTACAGAATGAACGCCGAGCGAACCTGTCTGACGCCGATATTGACAAGCCATCGTCAACACGCACACACGCTGTCCAGCCCTCACAGGCAGCATTGCGTCACCCACCCCGTAGCCTGGGAGTATGTCCCACAGATCTTTCGTAACGCTTTTCCTGATCCACATTACCGCAGAGCCAGTTGCTTCTTTACGATCTTGCGCAGTGAAAAATTCTGGTCCATCTGAATCCAATCTTCCATCTGAAACCACCCTGAGCCTCCCACAACACTCCATCAGATATCATTCTCATTATCCTTTCGATAATCTTCCCACACACTTTCGCTGCTAGGTTTATCAAACTGATGGGCCTGTAACTGGCGCACTGCATCCCTTACCTTTATACAAGGGCACGTCTCCAGTCCACGGAAATGCTACCCGACCCCCAGCATAGATTGCTCAAGGTCAGGAAAGCGTCCCGGACACTGGTCCCACCGTGTTTGATTACTTCAGCAGACATCATATCAATTCCAACCTCCTTACCATTTTTCATACTTCGTATCGTCCATTCAATCTCTTCCATAGTAATGTCCTCATCAGATGTTCTCGCAGCGGCGTCAGTCGTAGACACATTCGGAACATACTCGTACAAGTTCCCAAAGTACTCACTCCACCGACCCAATACATAATGTGGGTAACATATATTTACATAAATCATACATTTACTGTATATACAGGTGAAGCTAATAAAAGCGTAATATAATGATATAAATTCTATTACGCTTTTATTAGCTTCACCTGTATATATGTGAGTATGAATCTAATTAAACTCTTTGATCTCGATTTTGAACGATCCGATTTTAAGTATACCTACTTTGCACACCTGTCAGAGATCGATGACAATGCAATAATTTGATCAAAACATCCGATTATACGGATTAGATTCAAACATTTCTTTTGACTAGCTCTATCTCTCTTACCCGGATTCGAACCAACGACTTCTTGATTGAAGAAGCAGGTCGCTCGACTACCTGGAACAGTTTTTAGTACGTATGATATGAAAGCGTGGGATTTTTTTAGTTCTTTTTAAACTATATTTATTAGTTACTAGTTGACCCGTCGAACTTTGTCCCGCATCAAAGGTAATAAATAAGTTAATTTTAGATTTCATACATGAATTATAGATGACAACCACGCCGTTGACACCCTCTATCTATTAAAAAACCGCATCAAAATCCGTTGCATACTTTTAAAGCTCTAAGCATATATAAGGGTACAGACAGCGGAAAGTGATTTTATTTTATACTAGCTGATCCGGCGAACTTTGTTCCGCATCAAAATAATAAAGGGGTAAATTTTGGATATCATGAGGTTCAATTTGTGCTATTTATTGGCTTTAACTGCTGTCCCGCTAAGTAATAATACTGCAATATCTTCGAAAAAATTTGTCTAAGCTGCATGCTGGAAAGGGCCAGGTTCATCTATATTACATGCACAATCAATTTAAAACAATTGGATGAAAATTAGTGCTGTAATGTTTAAAATCGCTTCGTAAATAAGCCATTATTTCTCGTAAAAAGTAAAAACATAAAAATGGTCATTGTGGGTTATCATTAAGAGATAGACATACGCCCGCCCTCGCGGACTTTTTTGTAGACCTTCAGAAGGTGTTTAATAATGTAGAACATTGTTTTGATCTACAACTTAGGGTTCAGCCAGCGTTTGCAATTAAAGTGCTAAATCTTGAAAATTATCATTTTTTCTTTACAACATCATATATGTATTATAGATCAAAACCACCCCGTTGACACCCTCTAGCTATTAAAAAAAAACCGCATCAAAATCCGTTGCGTAGTTTTAATGCGCATATAAGGGAACAGATAGCGGAAAGTGACTTTGTTTTATACTATGTAATGATGATGACTATGTAAAGATAATGATAACGAATGAAATCCAAAAATAATAACCCGAAAAATTTAATAAAAGTACCTATTTAAATATTTGGAAAATTAATATTGTAAATTAAGATTGTAAAGATTAATATTGTAAGATCAACAAAATAAATTATCGGCATCGGTCGATGCTGCGGGACGGAATTCCTTTTAAAACTCTTCAAAAGTTTTTTTTTTCTTTATCAATATCGTCAAAGCTCTTTGACAGCATCTAGTTTGAAATGAAATGAAATATGGCAAACACTTGTTTTCTTTAACAGCGTATTTACCAATTATGTAGATCTATTCAATGTTCTATAATAATTAATATCTTTTTTATCTACACTCATTAGATCATAGTTTACTATAAATAGCATAAAAGGTATAGGTATTCTTGTAGGACGATATTTGTTTAATCGATAGAAACAAGGAAAAATAAACATATTTTAACAGTGGTAGAGCCAAGCAGTTCGCTGCATTAATAGGCCGGCTCGACCGGTGAAATACCACGACCTCTCATAAGACCGACGTAAGGTGGCTCATGCCGCGTTTCGTTTGGTGAGAGAGGTGCCCGGAGGCCTATTCCCCCTTCCCCATCCTTTTCTTTAAAGGTCGGCAACGCAACGGTAACACTATACGTGTTGCTGATGTCCATGGGCAGCGCAGGTTGCTCACCACAGGTGACACGCTTGCTCGTTTGCCCTACAATCCTATAAAAAATTATAACACAAACACAGACATAACATAACTTTACGCAAAATCCCCTGCGGGGTAGCCAGAGAGGAGAGAGCACCATAAGGCACGATTCTTACACGCCTCACTCGCTTCCTTGACTTTCATAACTCTTTTTTGGGGCTCCTAACATCACCTTCCTCCAGAACACGTTCTATTTGGTTATGGAATGTGTGTCTTGGCCGTCCTCGACTCCTACATCCATCCAGCTTTTGCATTGTATATCTCCATAATCATTAAAAAATTATAAAAAGGATATTATTCAATTCGAGGAAATAATAAAAAATTACTATTTTAGTAGGTAGGGGTAGTGTTTGAAGTGCGAGTAATAAAATCATGAGCTACATTTTACGGATGAACCGTGTTCCATTATGTATAGGAGTTGGCTTATTTGCATAAGCATTCAATACCTTCCTTTCACGTCAGTTTGCTGCAAAGCCTATATCCTCAAAACCAAAATTGTTGAAACCCATATGAAGACTTCAAAACGTCAGATGGAAGAGATCAGCCCATTAAAATAAACTTGAGGATTTTTCTTTATATAATTACATTAGTTTTTAATTAAAATATATTTTGTCATAATTATTAGTAAAAAGCGACTCGTTGGTCCAGTAGTGGAGTTTCCCGCTTCTGATACCGAAGTCGTGGGATCGGTTCTGGTCTAGGACCATTGATTTCTTGAAATTCTTTTCGGAAGCTATAAGTGATGAATGAAAACTTGGTTCCGCCACCCAGTTGGAGTGTAAAGCGAGTCGCAGCTTAACAGCCGCTGCCTACGCGTAGAAAAGGCTTGAAGTTATTAATCTTAAATTAATTAAAAGTTATTAATTAATCAGCAAAAAATTGCGTCCAAATATATTGTGGTCGCGTAGAAAAATATTTACCAATGTCAAAATAACAAAGTGAAGTGTCTACTTACCGCTCGGTTCTCTCTGCCTATCAAGAGAATTGGTATAAAGCAATATGGACAGTTTATCCTTATTCGATACCAGTTTTTTCCCAGATTACAATCATGTTTTGGACTGTCGGTGGACATAAAAAACCAATTTACTGCCGAACGCAGTACGACGCATCTGTCGATGTTTTTAGTCATTCGATATTGAGACTCATTCGACCGACATTCATACTCGTACATACTTGTATAATATATACTTTTTAATACACTTTTTACAGTGGTAGAGCCACGCAGCTTGTTGCATGAATAGGCTGGCTGGACCGGTGAAATTCCACGACCTCTCAGAATATCGATGTAAAGTGGCCCATTTGCTCTTCCCATCCCACTTCCGACTTCATCCGTATCCCATTGTAAGGGCCAGCAACCCAACTGTAACATTATGTGTGTTTATGTGTCCATAGGCGGCGTTTGTTGCTCACCATCAGGTGACACGCCTGTTCGTTTGCCACCCTATTAAATGAAAAAGTTTAAAAACGTACATTTTATGGTTTTTCTAATAAAGAATAGCTATTATAGTATGGGCAACGAGACGAGATAAAAACTATAAACAAACGGACCCTTACCGAGGTATTTTGCGATAGATAGCGATTGACACGAATATCCGTGCGATTGATATCTCTGTCCTTGTTACTCCTATGCAGTAAAGACACAGTCACTTAGTCGAAAACAGCTATCGTTGCGCACTTCATGATAGCAGTTGATACCGTGGTTGTCAACAGTTGGCCCGCAATTTTATTGACCACTATTAACAAGTTCATTCCTGTATAAAAAGCGTTCGAAGTGACTCGTATTTTCATTTCCCGTATTTGTCCCGACATATGCCCACGCGGACTTTTTTGTAGACCTTTTAAAGGTGTATAATAATGTAGTACGTTGTTTTGATTTATCACTTAAGGTTCAGGCAGCGTTTGCAGTTAAAGTTCTAAATCTTGAAAATTATCACTTTTTTTACTACACTATACATGAATTATGGATCCAAACCACCCCGTTGACACCCTTTAACTATTAAAAAAACTGCATCCCAATCCGTTGCGTAGTTTTAAAGATATGTGCATATAAGGGGACAGACAGCGGAAAGTGACTTTGTTTTATACTATGTAATGATAAGAGGCGTATGTCCAGTACCTTGTAAGACTAATACGATTCGATAAGTATTTTTTTTATAAACATAACAATAGTTTTCATTTCAAATAACATAAGTTAATTTTGAGAATAGTCATTTCTAACAAGAATCTATTTTTTGAAGTGGAACTTCTAATGTCTCTTGCAAAAGCGTTTAACGCTTTTAACGCCCCCTCGCGGGTATTATAGGTAATATAAAACACAAAACATAAATCGGCTTATGTAAACCAAGGAAGATAATTTCCATAGCGTGATTAAGAATGTACATAGACATCTAGTAGCTAGTAGCGGCACTGTTTTTATCGCACCGTGTCCCAAAGGTACTAACTGCATAAAAAAAATTGTTTTTAATTTTTAAATTTATATGCTACTTAAGAAAAAACAAACCAAAATATTCAAATGTTACTAGGAATATACAAACAAGGCATTTTTTTTAATGTTAACGAGTATTATATACTCGTAATAATAACAAATAATATTTAGTTTGACGTCGCTATAACTGACAAGCCAACTTTGAGAACCTCAATAAAAAGTATTCATACAGGCACAGGAATAACTCAACTAATTTAGTATTAGAATTGTAAAATATGTTTAGTAAACATTAGTAATTGGTCAATAAATAATATAGTTATTAAAATACAATATGTAGCAGGTAAAATAATGGCTTTTTATTTCTTTATTTATTAGTGTATTTAGTTTCATTATATAAACTAAATTTTGATTTGTCTTAATTATTTTTGCCTTATTGCAACCATCAGTGTACATGTACAAAAGTACAGTTAGATTACAAATACGTTTCAGGTAGGTATAAAAAACAAAATGGGTAAAATAATTTCTTTCTAAATATGAAATATAATAAAATTGTAAGAAAGTTGAAACTATACATTGAATATTTCATTTGTATGATTCTTGGGACATGATCTACAATCAATACCGAACCCAAAAATATAGTTTTTAGAATTTTTGTCTGTTTGTCTGTTACGGATAAACTGTAAAAGTACTGCATGCTTTTACGTCGAATTTTGCTTAAATATAGCGAAGAAGGTCGGGTCAACACATAGGCACATAGGCATTATCACGCTGTCACTAACTGGGGGTGAGCGATGAACTCATATAATGGCACAGGCACAGTATTCTTGCTTTTTTGGCGTCCACGCAGATGAAGTAGCGGGCAACAACTAGTATAGTTAATAAAATGCAATATGTAGCTGGTAAAATAAGGGCTTTTTTATTTCTTTATTTATTAATTTCATTATATAAACTAAATTTTGATTTGTCTTAATTATTTTTACCTTATTGCAACCATTAGTGTACATGTACAAAAGTACAATTAGATTATAAATACGTATATGGCATAGAAACATAAATGGATAAAATAATTAATTGCTTTCTAGTTAATACTTTTTGTGCTATCTGTACTAGTCTATTTTTTTGGAAATCTGTAAATTTTTTGTAACTCAACAAGTAGTTACGATGCGGCTGTCGAACATGCCAGATGTATATTTGATATTATAAAGATAATTAAATCGATATTTTTTATTTTGCAATGTATGTATGTAAGTATGTATATATTATGTACGTAATAAATATTTATTATGTAGCTCTTGAATCTTAGAACTCAATTTTAGAGTTTTTATACGCGCTAAGTTTCGATAGTATTATTAACAGCCGTAGAGCCAAGCAGTCCGCTGCATGAATGGGCCGGCTCGACCGGCGAAACTCCACCGCCCCTCATTCAGATATAGTTTTAATGCTTTTTTACAATATGGGTATCAAATGAAAAGGCTTTTCGACAGTAACTTGAAAATGTGACGTCATTCTAAATTCAATATTGCGGAATAAGTATTTTTAATGCATTTTACAATATGGATATCAAATGGGCTTGAGCTTGGGGGAGTACTTAACTCAAAGAACAATGCGACGTCTAATATGGCAGATCCTCCTAAATAAACTAGTTACCAAATTCTACTTAGACCCATATTAAGAATTATACTCGAGTGGGGATTGAACCCGCCAATCTCCATTCCACAGTCAGTAGTTTTACCGTGTATTGGTAGAATTAGTGACTGTGGAATGTAAGTAAGATGTGCTCTTTATAAATTAAGCGTGTTATAAATGTACGTCTGTTACAAAGTTCCACTTCTGTAGTGCGGAGGGACTCCACGTATTCTTTTCTTATATATTTGTTTATTTTATTATTATAACATAGCGTCTATTAAGCCTCGACTCACCGTAATGTTTACGTCCCAAATGGAATAGGTGGCGAACCTATTGCCACACCGAACACAAAGTTTTCACAGCCGCTGCCTACACCTTCGGGTTACAAAAGGCGTGAAGTTATGTATTTGTGTAATTTGTATACACTCTTGTTATGGTACGTGCAGTCATTGATTAATTTATTCTTTGTGTAGATCATCGAAGGCTTGAACTATCTACATTATCAGCTGAATCTCATTCATCGCAACGTGTGCCCTCAAGTAATTATCGTCACGAAAAGGGGCACCTGGAAGTTGTTCGGGCTGGAATTTACCGGTAAGTGTAACACATTTTTAATCTGTATAACAATTTTATTAGTTACAGCTAGAAGAGAGAAGAGTGAAGGGAGATGTGAGTGGCAGAGTCGGAATCAGGAGACCAAGAAGGAAGTTCTTTGCGTCTCTCGTTTAGTAAAGGTTGCCGGACAACTCCTTGAAGTTATTCCCGTCTATAACTAGAGCAAACAATTGTTCCACGGTTTTAATGCCGTACTATCTGATGTCTCGTAGCAATTATAAAATTCTTCTGCCTGCCTTTTGTTTGCCTTTCACCGTTCCCATCATTTTGGTATGCGGCAGTCGGTAGTTGTCGTGTCTTATCACACATTTCTCTGATTTATAGTTCGAACAAGCTCCATATTCTTGGCCATTCGTTTATAGACTTTCTTGGTCCTGCTTTAGTCGGTTTATTTGGCGCGGTGCATACGGCGAGAACACCACATTACAAGGTACTACCACGACCAAATGAATGGTCTGTTTAAAAAAAGTAAAATACAGTGCCTGATACCGAAGTGAATGCATATTGAGATATGACTGTGGATGAAGCGAAAAAAAATTATTATAAAAGTCAAAGAAGCGTATGAGGTGTGTGAGAGTAGTGCGTTTTTGGCGTACTATATTCTCTCTATCTACCTCACAGGAGACTTAGCGTGAAGCTGTGTCTATATTATTGTAATTTTCGTGCAGTATAATTTGCAATGTGTAATTCGCTTAAAATTAAAGCCCACACAGTCCACTAATTGTGATACTGTCACGAGAATTCGATGACGTCGCCTTGGTATTGATAATACGTTTACTACATCAACTGGTCCACTCCGTCGACGTCGTTACGTAGCACGTCTATTTTCATTTGTTATAATTGAACTGACCGAACCGGCGAGATCGTTACTGTGGACAAATGACCGTCACGTCACGTCATCTTGATCACGGGCATAAATAAACTTTTGACTGCCCTAGTGATGATGACAAACTGCCTTATCACAGTTGAATGTTTGCTGTTTAAATTATTAAACGTTTTAAATGAGTTTTTTTGGCATGTACATACATACATAGCTTCACGCCAAATCCCTTCTGGGGTAGGTAGAGAGAACGGACACGCCTCACTCGCGTTCGCTGACTTTCATAACTCTTTTCATGAACGCGCGTCGATTTTTGAGGCTCCTAACATCACCGTCCTCCAGAACACGTTCTATTTGGTCAATCAAATAAATATATCAAAATAACGTATTTGTATTAAATAAAAGTATTGAGTAGTTTGCAAGTCTGCTGAATAAAGTACACTGTGCTCAATTAATAAGTGCGCTCAATAAGTATTCAGCAAATTATACAAATATAGTTACAACTTGCGAAACGGGCAAGCTTCTACCGCCCCAAAATTTTAGTGAATATATGTTGTAAAGACAATATTTCATATATTCTTTTTTTTATGGGGTTTGAGGGCAAACGAGCAAGCGTGTCACCCATGGACACCAGCAACACATATAGTATTACTGTTGCGTTGCCGACCTTTAAGGGATAGGGGATAGGAAAGGATAGGGAAGGAAGGTGGGCCTCCGGATACCTCTCTCACCGAACGAAACGCGGCATGAGCCACTGTACGTCGGTCTTCTGAGTGGTCGTGGTATTTCACCAGTCGGGCCGGCCCATTCATGCAGCGTACTGCTTGGCTTTACCACTTTAAAACTCCAGTGTAGGTACTCGGTCTACTGGCAGCATGCCCAGAAGACTGGACGTTTTGCCACGCTGAATGGCAATGCTAATTCTCTAAGAATAAATCATATTATGTATTACTATATCCTGATATTTTTTTATTTGTATGGTTAGGTAAGGAAAAAGTTAATATGTTTTTAATGCCAATTAAATATAATTCTTAACGTATATTTTTCTTATATAGAATCCACCGACAGAGACGATCCCAGCGAAATGCTTTCTGTAACACCATGGTCCATGAAGGTGGGGAAGCTATCTCAGCCTAATCTGGATTACGTGGGTAAGTTGATGCAAAGAATAAATAAAAAAATATATTTATAAATTGTTAGCTTACTAATATTTATCATAATGGCCGTTTTAAATCAGCAGATTTTTCTAATATTAGCTAACCCGGCGAACCTGCTTTCGCCTCGGAAGCAATAAATTAAAGATATTTTCTTAAAAAATAAGCTACTCCCTATACCGGCTAATAAAATGTCCTATCAAAATCGGTCCAGTCATTCCAGAGATTACCCGGAACAAAAAGATGAAAATTGTAAAAAAAAATATTTTTGTTTATGTACACTTACATCCATATGAATGTAGTAATTAGAAAACAGTAATTTCAATATTACAAACGGACACTTCAATTTGGACATGAAAGAAACAAACAAAAAATATGTGGTGTCGTGAGACACCAGGTAGGAACAAAGTTCCTTCGGATAATGTAGAATCAACACAACTTGCAAAAAAAATCGTGCTCAATTTTATGTAAGTTTTTTTTATTTTTCTCTTAAATTTTGCTGTTTAGTTTTTATATAAGAACAGGACTTACTACAGGTAGCTTTGTGACGTTTTAGTTTATAAATACTGGATAATTCTACGGAACAGTGATCGCACTTGTACGTACCATTTTCTGGTTCCTTCTGTAAAAAAAAAACATATATAAAATATGAAAACATGGAAAATAAAACTCCAAAAAGAAATCAGATACCGGGAATCAAACCCGAGCCACCTGCCGCTGAGGTGAGAGCCAAGTATCCTAGCCACTAGACCATATGGGACGTTTTACAATATACTAAATAACCCGATACTTGAAAGTGCCCTAGATTGGCATGAAAAAAGTGTCGTTACAACTTTTCGTAAGAATTTTTTCCGTCTAGCCCCCTTTCACAGAGCACGATAAAGAACTTCGTTCTAATATAATTATCTGTATCCCTTTCTCACCTTACGTACTCTTCTTACTGACGTAAGAATATCAAAATGCAATTTTAATAAAAATGTTTTGATTAACCAATTAATATTACGTTTGAATAGTCACCCAGTATCTGGTCGGAATATAAAATGTGTCACGAATATAGATCTGGGGCAGAAACTAATCCCATTGTCATTAAGTTTAACATCCTAGCTTTATTTCTTTTTTGAACTAGTCCACTGCAATACATCGATGCCTTCGAGAATAGTTTGCTCGACAGAATTTAATTAATTTAATCATAATAATAATTTGAAGTGCGTAATACTTAGCTAGATGATCTGGATGCGGAAGCCACAGGATTGTGATCTATGGCCTCCATAAGGGAGGCTAACAGTAGAGCTGTTCATTAACAAAAGCTGACCATTAACATCTAAATGATGCTGTGTTTTCCTTTTTTAAATAACTTCACGCTCTTTTCCACGCGGAATTGTAAGCAGCTCATAAGTTACGCCGCATTTTTACGTCTTATCACCATTAGCTATTAACATACATAGGGCGCAGTTTTGTCTGTCATATATAACTTCAAAAATATAACATAAATAACTTTAAATAAAGTATTTCCGAAAATTACTTATTCTGTATGTATAATGACCCAGCGAACTTTGTTTCGCATCATAAGTAATAAAGATCCATGAATTATAGATAAAAGCAACTCCGTTGACACCCTCTATCTATTAAAAAAAAAACATAAGAATCCGTTGCGTAGTTTTAACGATATAAGCTTATGAGGGGACAGACGGAACGCGGAAGCGACCCTGCGAACTTTGTTACGCAATAAATGTAATAAATGAGTAAATTTTGGATATCATGACGTTCAATTTGTGCTATTTATCGGCTTAAACTGCTTTCTCGCTATGTTAATACTGCAATATCTTCGAAACTATTAAATTGCATGCTATAAACGGCCAGGGTCATCTTTATTACATGCACAATCTATTTAAGAAACTTAATTGGATAAAAATTAATGCTGTAATGTTTAAAATCGCTTCGTAAATAAGCCATTATTTCTCGTAAAAAGTAAAAAAATAATAATTGTCATTGTGGGTTATCCCTAAGAGAAAGACATGCCCTCGCGGATTTTTTTGTAGATCTTCTGAAGATGTTCAATAATGTAGAACATTGTTTTGATCTATCACTTAGGGTTCAGCCAGCGTTTGCAATTAAAGTGCTAAATCTTGAAAATTTACAACATCATTTATGAATTATAGATCAAAACCACCTCGTTGACTCCCTCTAGCTATTAAAAAAACCACATCAAAATCCGTTGCGTAGTTTTAAAAATGTAAGCATATAAGGGGACAGACAGCGAAAAGTGACTTTGTATTATACTAAGTAATGATGATAATGATTTTATATATATACAATGAAATGAAAATATATGTATGTATATCTGTTCATAATATATTCCTATACAGCTCCTGAGGTCCAACTGAATGGACAATGCAGTATTCTCTCGGACATGTACTCTTTGGGCCTCGTTATGTGCACTTTATTCAACAACGGTAATGCACTCATTCAAGCAAAAAGCAACCCGGTGTTGTATATGCGCCAGATTGAATTTGTAAGTACATTTATTTTATTTTTTCACTTTCACAAAATTAACGTATTTTTTAATATTAATATAATTTAAGAGTGAAGAATTATTTTATTTAAAAAACGGCAACGTAATTTTTGTGTCTTCAGCTTACTCTCATTTTAACAGAAAACAGTTTGTGTGTGTCTGCGTGTTTGTGGGCCTATATGTTTGTTACAAAAGCATATAAATAGGTACTGTCAAAATATTTAGAAAGGGCATGCTCCGATAGCTTGGAAATGTAGAAAGAATGAATGATGCAAGATTGACTAAACAGATGTATAACGCAAAAGCGGATGGATGCGAGAGTCGACGATGGCCACGACACACTTTTCACAAAAGTCTTGGAGTAAGGTGATCTCAGGGGTCTTAAAAAACCGACAATCGTATATGACAAGAGTTATGACAGTCAACGAAGCGAATGAGGCGTGTAAGAATCGTGTCTTACGGCTCTCTGTTCTCACTGCCTACCTTGCAAGGGACTTGGCATGTAGTTATGTGCTAATATATTTTTATTTCACGGAAATATTATTTGTTTTAAGTTAAATTAAGTATTTTAACTTTGCCGTTATATGCTATCAAGATAATATTGTAAGTCCAAGGTGTAATAAAGTTATATTCTCGTTGGGTCAATAAAGGCTTTGTTGTGGGGAAATGTGCATCAGAATTTTCTTTTATATCTTCGGAATGGTGGTACGATATAATAATAAGTAGAGAGAGAGAGAGAGAGAGAGAGTAGAGTATTATCTCAAATAAGTATAAACATTTCTAAAAACAGTTGGCTTGATATTGTGTACGTATTTTAAGTTTATTTTTATTGTAAAATATTTACCACTGTGATTAAAAGTATGACTGAGTGTATAGATATTTTAAATTTAGTTTCTTAATCACGTTTAAAATGTTAAAGAGAATTTGATGAAATTTGGCATATGCAATGTTTTATTCTCTCATCAATAATTACGCCGAGTTAAACGCAAATTACTACAGTTACTCAACTTACAGCTGGAGCAACAGGTGGACCGGCTGCTACCCCGCGTGCCAGCTGCTCTGCAAGAAGCTGTGCAAAGATTGGTGACTAGGGATCCGCACCCACGTCCGACCACACAGCTTTTGCCACTCATCAAGTATTTCAAGTGAAGTTTAATTTTTACTTACAAGATCCAAGTTCACAAAAATCTCTTTCATAAATTGTTATTAATATTTGAATATAAATATTAAAGTGAAACTTTTATTACATCGTCTCAAACTTTTTCGTCTGCGTGTTGCATGTCGCGTGACGGTGACGTGAAGGCGCTCGTCAGAGCGCCTTTCACGTCCATTATCGTTTATTTATATTAATTAATTACCCAAATGTACACTTTATTTTTGTAAATAAATACCGTACAAACATGTAGAAAAAACATGTAGAAAAACACCCCCAGACGAGGGATCGAACCCGCCCCGACCTTGTGTTATCGGTAGTGCGGTTTACCGATGCACCACGAGGGCCGTATGTATAATCGTCTAATTACCGTCCTCTTTACCAATTTCGACACATTTTCTAGGATCGGGTTTGTTTGTTTTTTACATACATACATATACGTACGTACGTATTGCAGGCGGAGAAAAAAAAAAATTATATTATTTATAAATTGTGTTTTTATAAATTGTGTTTTTTGAAAATATATTTAAGTACGAATTACATACTATTTGAAAATTATATTTAAGTACGAATTACATACTAATAAAATAATGAAATATCAATAATATTTTTCGATCTTACCGACAGAATAATAAATATATACTAATATATACTATGTACTAACATATTATATTAGAAACATATACTTAATTTTTTGCAGTGATAAACTGTAATAAAAGCAAAGCAAACACACATTGACTTCGTGTTAGTTAACAACGCCATCTGCTGGAATAGAAATTTCATGAAAATCGTTGGAGCCGATTCCGAGATTCCAATTTTATATATATACAAGAATTGCTCGTATGTATATGTATGTGTCACATTTTCATAATAAATCGAAATATCATATTTACTGGAGGAAAAAATATCGTTTTGTTTTGTAAAGATCCTTTGTTGTAATGTTGTTAACGTTTAATAGGTGTCGCGTTATCCCTAGTGCCGTAGCTGGAATACTTGTCGATTCGGGCGACATCTATCGATATAATACGATATTACGGCAGAATCATCAATAGTAGCAACCTAGTAGCGCCATCTAGGAATTATTGTCGTGACCACGTAAAATAAAAAACATTTATTAAGCCCTATTAACAAATACAAGATGGCAAGTAAATTAAAATCGTAACCAATATTTTATGGTAACTAAAATACGTGAACAGTGACTTACATTCGATTTTCGAAAAAAATAATATTTCGAAAATTTTTAGTTAAATGTCTATAATGTGAAAAAAAGTTTCACTTTTACGGTGGTTTCATAAAACCACACAAGTTTTTATATATATACTAGCTGACCCAGCAAACGTTGTCTTGCCGAAAAATAAAATTTCAAAAATAGGGGTTGATCGTAGGGGGTTGAAAATTTAGGGTTGCATGTATTTTTGTATCCTGTTTTATAAAAAAAATAAGAAACAGAAATATGTCGAAAAATTAAAAAAAAAATTGTGGGGTGGGCTACCCTTGTGATTTAGGGGGATGAAAAATAGATGTTGTCCTATTCTCAGACCTACCCGCCACGCACATAAAATTTCATGAGAATCGGTCAAGCCGTTTCGGAGGAGTTCAATTACGCACGTCTAGACTCGAGAATTTTATATATTAGATATATTATATCGCCTTTTATTCCACCAGAAGGTGTATGCAGCGGCTGTTAAAGCCTCGGCTAGCTCATTTGTTACGTTTCGTCCTTAATGGAATGGGCGATGGAATGGGAGATCTGGCAAACCTATTGCCATACACCGGGCGTAAAGTTGTCAGTCATTGATATTTATCACTCATAATTTCACTAAAATAATTCCGTGAAATCATTGGTGTGAGTCTGGAGACTCACCCACGCCTGCTCAATCAGAAGTGGAGACCTCGATGTCGGGACCACCGACACGATATATGTAATTTAATTAATTTGGGAGAATGAAGACTTACCTTGTTTCCATATGTCCAGGTGTTCAAGTGAGCCAGCCATAGCAGCTATGCAGTTTTTGGACACTGTCACCACAAAGGAGATACAAGCCAAGGCCGAATTTTACCGAGTACAACTTCTGGATGCTCTGCCGTACATCCCGAAGGTAAGAGTTATTGTTCTTTTATTTACTTGTAAGTTTGCTTGGCGTAACCATTCATGGTATTGAAAAAAACAGCTGAAAATATATCGATCGACACTATAGTATTTTTTCAAGTAATATAGCTTTTATTAAATGAAAAAACTGTAATATGCTGTGCGGTTCGTTTTAAATAGTTGTATAATTGTTTAAGTATATATAAAACAGATAAATTTGTAGTGAATAACAAGGAAAAATCATACGTTTTCAATAGAGATGACAAAAAAGCACTGTTTTTTGACATATATTATTACACTTTCAGAGTACAAGTTGAAGTATAAATCTAAATACTGTTGAACTGATTGTGTACCAACATTATCATCGGTAGAGCCTGTAGTGGATGTTAGGAAAAATAATAATCCAAAATATCTTAAGCTTTTGTTCTCATTAACTGAGGTCGGTTCAGAATCGACATCAATATATATTTATGAAAGGTATTGAATGTAAAGTACAATTTATTACAATATAATGTTTTAACAGGAAAATATATAAGACCGATGAAGAGAAAATGTGTAAAACTGGTATAACGTAAAAAGGAAAAAGCGTTGAGATCTTGTGAAGAGGTTTCATTTTATTTTTACTGGATCAAGACTGATAGACTAATGGCTGTATATATAAGATTGTATTTAAAATAATATTTTCATATTGGTTTCCCGCTTTTTAAGTATTTCTTTATCGCAAAAATCAAATAGATAATGATTAAATTGACTTCTATTTACACATTCTTAGGTCAGTTTGGTTGGTCAATTTTTTTAAAGTTACCGGCCGACCACATTTATGCGACCTTTTTATGAACACCTGAAGTATATTAATAAGACTGATTAGCGAAAATACTTGTCCCAAAATAGTATGTTTAATTATAATTTATTATTTTAATTATAGATTTAACAGAAAAGGTAAGGATTAGGTAACCATGTATACATGTGGACAAAGTATATTTATGTTAAATCTTACAAGTTCGGATTCGCGTTGTTATTAATGATTGTTCGGAAATATTTTCGGAAATATATGGGCCATCTGTTTCATAAAGTCAGTTAATTATTTTAGGTGTGTTGATACATTATACTGCTGGCTGCTTTGAGTATTGATTTTTTTTATGGGCAGGAGGGCAAACGAGCAGGCGTGTCACCTGATGGTCAGCAACCAACGCCGCCCATGGACACCAGCAACACATATAAAGTTACTGTTGCGTTGCCGTCCTTTTAGGGATATGGGGATAGGGAAGGATGGGGAAGGGGGGTGGGCCTCCGGGTACCTCTCTCACCGAACGAAACGCGGCATGAGCCACTTTACGTCGATCTTCTGAGAGGTCATGGTATTTCACTGGTCGAGCCGGCCCATTCATGCAGCGAACTGCTTGGCTCTACCACTTGGCATTCGTTGACTTCTTGGCGTGAGGATATTTTTTTTTAATATCATAAGCCAATTTTCAAGTCCCAGGTTACATTTATTAAAGTTTCACTCAGTTATTTTAACATCTTTCATTTCACTTAGTAATATTCCATTAAGCTTTACTTTATGTTGATTAAAAGTTCGTTGGTTTGCTTGAGTTATTATAAATGTAACTGTCGACTTTGTAATACGTTTTATTTTTAATTTATTTATTTATGTGTAAATATTATATTTCCTAGTGGCGCATTGGTAAAACTACCGGCTGCAGCAACGAGGTCGGGGGTTCGATTCCCACCCCACAAATATTTGTGACAAACATGAATATTTGTGTGGCGTCTGGGTGTTTTTCTATGTATTATAAGTATCTATTTACAAAAGAAAAGTATATATGTATTAATATCCGTTATCTAGTATCCATAACACAAGCATTTAGTTGCTTAGCTTGGAACTAGAGGGCGCTGTGTGTATTGTATCCAAGATATTGTTATTATTATATTATAATTAGTATTTTTTTTAATACAAATATGTAGAGTTTGTATTACATAATACAATGCGTATCGTTCTGTTGAAAATAACGCTAGCTGTGAAAATATTGTAAATTTTAAATTTTAAATTAAATTATTTCGCGTTATTTTTTTGGAAGTCCAATCTCAGTAGAATATACTAATGAGATTAAATATTTTTAATTAGATTTGATAGTTAATTGACACCGTATAAATAAATCAATAATCCATAAATTCCGAAATACTCATATCATTCAATCCGAAAAATATAGACATGTCCCATAATAATCTGCTATCCTCTAGTTTTGCATTCAAATATAAATATTTGAGAATTTATTAATAAACTAGCAGTCTCGCGAACTGCGTATCATTACATAGTATAAAACAAAGTCACTTTCCACTGTCTGTCCCCTTATATGCTTACATCTTTAAAACTACGCAACGCATTTTGATGTGGCTTTTTTTATAATTAGAGAGTGTCAACGGGGTGGTTTTGATCTATAATTCATATATGATGTTGTTAAGAAAAAAATGTAATTTTCGAGATTTGGCACTTTAATTGCAAACGCTGGCTGAACCCTAAGTGATAGATCAAAACAATGTTCTACATTATTAAACACCTTTAGAAGGTCTACAATAAAGTCCGCGAGGGCATATGTCTATCTCTTAGGGATAACCCACAATGACCATTTTTATTTTTTTACTTTTTACGAGAAATAATAGCCTATTTACGAAGCAATTTTAAACATTACAGGATTAATTTTCATCCAATTAAGTGTCTTTAATACATTGTGCATATAATATAGATGATCCTGGCCCTTTACAGCATGCAATTTAAACGAATATTTTCGAAGATATTGCAGTATTAACATAGCGGGACAACAGTTATTACTTTTGATGCGGAACAAAGTTCGCCGGGTCAGCTAGTTTTATACATTTACCACTAAAATGACTATTGCCCCGCTCATATTAATCAGAACCTGATGATATATTACCTAAAGCCTTCGTAAATAAATGGAATATATAATATTAATTCAATTCACACGAGTAGGTGGGTGTTAGAACCCGCTGATCTCAGTTCCGGATCTCATATCACACCTTTATAATATTAATAGCAAAATATTGTTTACAGAGTACATAAATTATCTTGGCAAGTTAACTGTATGTATGGTAAAATTTAAATAAGCTTATATAAAATAATATATTTAAAATATGTCTTTTAATTTTTCTAACGAATTATATATAAAGTGTAAGGTGTATTTTAGAAACTCCGTTGGCAACATATTTGGCCATCTCTGCACCTGGAAGTGAGGAGTGCCGAGGTGCTGGAGGACGTACTAAGGCCAATACTCTGGCTCACCAATGATGCTACTCAAGATGAGTTCTCTTTATTCGTCCTGCCAACTATAAAGTAAGTGAATACAATGCTGACAACTTTTACCATTTATTATTGATTATTATTGAAATTTATAAATTTAAACTTTGTGCCCGGTATGGCAATAGGTTCGCCACCGCTGCCTACACCTTCGGGTAACAAAGGCGTGAAGTTATGTTTGTATGTTTATGTTTAAAAATCGTATTCGAACAATAACAAGACGAATGGATGTTCAGAAATCTTTCATATAAAAGTAATCTAATCTAAATATAACATGACATGACTTCACGCTTTTTTCTACCCGAAGGTGTAGACAGTAGACAGAAGGTGTAGACAGTGTTTACAGGGCACAAAGTTTTTAGTCATCGATATTTATCCCACATCTGGATTCAGAAGCGGGCTGCTCGGCCACTGGACCACCGAGACTAACTAACCAATCTAAATATCTCTTAAGATATTAACGAAATTGCAGTTCAATTAAAAGAGAAACGACGATTTTTAATAAACAATAACAGGTGCGCAGGCTACATTCGTACAGTGATGTCTAAATAAAATAGATATTCAAATATTGTCCGAACGTATTCAGGATTGCTCTGAAATTTCACTTCATAGGCTCACAATGTCAGTTGCCAAAGATATTATGATATGAATGCGTAATCAACTGACCGTTCATACCTATATGCTCATGGGATTCAGTATAAAGAGATATGAGTACTATTAGTAAACATAACATAACTTCACGCCATTGTTACCCGAAGGTGTAGGCAGCGGCTATTAAGCCTCGTCTCACCGTTACGTTTACGTCCCAAATGGAATAGGTGGCGAACCTATTGCCATACTGGGCACAATGTTTTCAGTCATCGATATTTATCACACATAACTTTCTGAAAACAATTTCGAAAAGTCATTGGTGTGAGCCAGTGTCAGGATTCGAACCACAACCTCTGGATTCAGAAACCGCGTGCTCGACCACTAGACCACCGAGACTGGTTATTACTGGTAGACTGGTTAGTAGTAAATTAACAGAAAATATCGTTATTTATTCTAATATTATGTATTTAGATTTTTAGAAATCTTTCGTATAAAACAAATCCAATCTATATAAATACAACATAACATGACTTCACGCCTTTTTCTACAAGAAAGTGTATGTAGCGGTTGTTAAGCCTCGACTTGCTGAATCGTTAAGTCACGTTCCAAATGGAATAGTTTGCGAACCTAAGGCCATAGATCGGGTACAATATTATCAGTCATAGAAATCATTGGTGTGAGCCCGGAATCTATCCCACGACTTCTAAATCAGAAGAGGGAAGCTATACCACCGAGACTAATGAAATTGGAATCTTATTTCTATGTTTTTTAGGCAACTCCAACAAAATAATAATAACGAGCATTTAACTTTTGATATAATCCAGAATTTAAAATAAAAAAAACACATTTATATTTACTTTACTACCTATTCTTAGATTTATAAGTTAAATCAAAACAAAGTACGGTTCGTTTACAGTCCTAAAACATAGATTCGTATTGGAAATAGATACAGGAAATAGAATAAATACAATATGTTATAACAGGGCGTCTGTGATGAGATACTTAGCAGCGTAATAGATAATCTTAGACATAAAACACAAAACATAACATTAACTGTATCAACAATGATATAGATAGAGGAATACTTGAACATAACTTCACGCTTTATTCTACCCGAATAGGCAGTGGCTGCTAAGTCTCGACTCGCCGTTATGTTACACATACCTTTTGAAAATATTTTCGCAAAATCATTGGTGTGAGCCAGGATTCGAACCCGCGACCTCTTTATTCAGAAGTGGGGTGCTCGACCACCCGTAGACTGCGTGACAACGAGACGTGATATCATTATCAACCTACCTCTGTCCACTGCTGTACATAGGACTCTCCTTTGGCACGCCACTGAGCCTGATCTTCAGCCATTCGTTTCCAACCACTGCCAGCATCTTTGCGTATATCGTCGCCCCACGTAGCCTGAGGGCCTCCCACACCACGTTTTCTGAGACGCGGTCTCCACTCCAGAATACGTTTCCCCCATCGGGAATCAGATCTGCGACAAATATAACCTGCCTTTCACTTTGCTTATTCTTTGGGTTATATCGGTGACTTTGTTTCTCTGTCGGATGTCTTCATTTCTAATCCTATCCTTCAGTGAACCTCCTAACATAGCCCTTTCCATGGCTCGCTACATGATAATTTCTTATATGTTCACCCTATTTGTCTCCGTTTATATCAACCTTCAGTAGAATCACTTTCACATTTCAATAATATAAAATGCAATTGAATAATACATAAGACATGTACATACCTAACATAACATAACATAACTTCACGCCTTTTGTTACCCGAAGGTGTAGGCAGCGGCTGTTAAGCCTCGTCTCGCCGTTATGTTTACGTCCCAAATGGAATAGGTGGCGAGCCTATTGCCATACCGGGCACAAAGTTTGTCAGTCATCGATATTTATCACACATAACTTTCTGAAAACAATTTCGAACAGTCATTGGTGTGAGCCAGTGTCTGGAATCGAACCCCGGACCTCTGGATCAGAGGCCGTGCGCTCGCCCACTGCGCCACCGAGACAAGCTTTGACATGACAGACATGTACATACCTACCTATATTTATGTCGCATGAAAAGAAAATGTCTACTAACATAAGTGTTCCTATGCTATGTTTTGTGCTACAAAAACGAGCCGTTAGTGCTTTCTATATGATGAGTCCCAGGGATACACTAAGAAATAAATTTATAGAGATAAGAATTATGACATTTTATTCGCAATATATTTATGAAAATCATAATTATCTTCATAAATATAAAACTAAATTTAAGAATAACTGTGATATCCATAAACTAAATTTAAGAAACAAAATCAAACTCGATTGTGCCCACTACTAGGCTCCATAAAATCGTTCCCAGGTCAATGTATACGCTAATAGAATAAACTTCCAAACGCCGCGGTTGAATTATCCATGGGTAAATTTAAGAATTATATTAAAAGTAGATTATATCAAAGGGCTTACTATTGCATCGCAGATTATATAAACGATAAAAAAGTTTGGAATTGAACTGCTCCTTTTGTGTTGTGTTGATTGTAATTATTACTATTTGTTAAACTGGAAATTGAAAAGAGTCGGCCTTGAGTTTCTTGCCAGTTCAAGAAGTCTCGACGCCGGAACTGGCACTTAGATTCGCTTTCACATTCAAGACAATGTGATGAAAGGGAATCTAAGCTCCGCGAATTTTAGCTAGTAGTTTTGTATGACGATTCTAAGTACTTTGTACCGTCTAAGCAATAAAGATATTTTGAATTTTAATTTATGCAGGGATGCTTTTACCACTTCTCGGGACATGTTGAACCGTCCAAAAAGTATTGATGCGGCCGCCATTGTCTTGGAGAATATGCACGTGATTGTCAAAAAATGTCAGAAGTCGGAGATAACTGGTGATGTGTTGCCAATGCTATACAGCGTTTTGGAGGTAGATCACATGAAAGTGCCGGTAAGTTATATAGCTAGATATTTTATTGCAACGGGACAAACGAACGAGCTGGTCCTCTGATGGGAAACGACTAATAGTGGTAGAGCCAAGCAGTTCGCTGCAGGAATGGGCCGGCTCGACCGGTGAAATACCACGACCTCTCAGAAGATCGACGTAAAGTGGCTCATGCCGCGTTTCGTTTGGTGAGAGAGGTACCCGGAGGCCCACCCTTCCCTATCCTTTCCTATCCTACTCCCTTAAAGGTCGACAACGCATCAGTAACACTATATGGGTTGCTGGTGTCCATGGGTGGCAGAGGCTCCTTACCATCAGGTGATGTACTTGCTGGTTTGCCCTCCTATCCCATAAAAAATATCGTCCATAGACATATGCAACACCGTCACGGCCGGTTGCGTTGCCGACTATTAAGCATCCAAATATCTCTATCATCGAACTAATGCTGAGCCATATACCCAAAGTCGATTTTTTGGTATCTATAAGTTTCGACCGTTTCGTGTTTTCTCAATTGCATATTATTGTAAATCAAACAACACAGATTGTATCTTTAACATATTTAAAAAATAACTTTATTCTCAAATCCTAGAATCCATATACATTCTTTAGCGCCGTTCTAATTGAGCCTTAAAGAACTTTATACACTGTTCCATAAAAGAGTAATAGCTCGTTTTATGCGGATATATCTAACCATGAAAGAAGCCCTACACTTGTGGAACATATATTAAAGCTATTAAGATCTTATAGCTGCACTTTTAAAGCACTTTTACAGTGCAGAAAGTATAACAAAGAGGATACTTTAGAAAGTAAAGTTACTTTTCTTTATATATTAGATAGAGATAATAAATAGTAACTATAATAATAAATAATTTAATTATTTTCAAGTTAGAATCAGAAGCTAAATCATTGCCATTATCGTTTATCATTTTTCAAAGCTTTAATATAATAAATCGCAAAATAGCACATTATTGATGACAAATTTTATTGTATTATTATCTAAAACAAGTTATGTATTGTCAATAGAACGTTAACCGACTTTGAATAAGAGGAATGTGATCAATTTACACCATTTAGGTTATTTAATAAAATGCCAATTGTATCCAAGTATACTGTCTTGCAGTTCGAGCTACAAATTGCTTCTTTGATTGCTATGCACAATGTTGCGGATTGTATTGACGATCAGGCTCTCCACGGAATGGCATTAGGCAGAGTGAGATATTTAGTTGAGAGGTTCCCGAGCGATTTGAAGATTACCAATCTGAGTTTAAGTTTCTTCGAGAAAGTCCTCATGAGATTGGAGAGGAACCATGTACTGGAGCAGGTCATCCCGACATTGTTGGCTATGCGCCTCAACGATCCAGATGTTATCCAACGTATCGTCAGTAAGTATAGTCATGTTATTTTTACAAACTAACATTAATAGTGTTAAGTTTTTTATTAACTTATATACTATGCGTATAGTTATTAGTATGCGTGTAGCACAAGGCGCTGAGCGGTATTTGCGAATAATTATAAATAGAGCAACGGCAAGCGAATTGAATTATGCGTTATTTAACATTAATTTGCAATATATAGAAAGATGAACACGAGTGATTATTACAGGACTGTATAAATCGATGCTGGGGGAAAGGAATTTTGCATTGACCACCAGCGTGATGGCCACGAAGATGATACCAGCTCTGGCCCCTCAAACAGTCAACCCGGCATTGAATGTCGAGCAGTTTACTAACCTGATGGAGGTATATTGTTACAAACTTTAGTAGTCAACATGTGACTAACTGATTGGGGACTGTAATTTATTTTTTTATTATCATTGTCAGATCTTATACGACATGTTGGAAAACATTGATAAAAATCAGCGCTACAAGCTTAAACTTGACAATATGGGCATGCAAAGTCCTGAACGTCATCGGGCACTGCGGCACCAAATGAGCACCGATAATATGAATGCTCCCCCATTCAACATTCCCAATCTGCGCGTTGAACGCCGCAAAACTTCCAGCGCTGAGGACATGGCCCGCAAGAATTCTATCAGCGGGCCACCTCCTACTGGTAGTGTTGGAGGCTTCAAGAGTGAGTTAAAATTAATTTTACTGTATTTGTAAATAGCGCAGGAGCTAAATAAAAACCGCTATAATTTTTTCACCCAGGTACTGGTATTGGACAGTGGTTCTTTGGATCGAACAATTCAACCAATAACGACAACAATTTCCTGCGCGTATCCAATGTTTTCCCAAATCGGCGTTTGTCTGACAACACTCTGTTGACACCAAAGATTCGCATAGCACCATCTTGCGCCTCGTCACCAGGTGGTACTTCTGCTGGTAGCACTGGACTACCCACTCGCCGTCACTCAAGCATCGGCCCACAGGAGAGGCGTGGTTCAGCTGTGAACCTGTCACCACCCACTGTAAGTGTACCGGCATATTCATATATTAATACATTTGCACGTTTTAAAATAATCTAATTGATCTTTCAGAATAGTTTTGAGAGTAGCAGGTTATAGATAGACGTGTAACGGTAGTGATGGTAGATATTTTGGCAGGCTCACCAGTACAGGGGACGCGCAGGAGGATCAGGCTCGAGCCTGTCTGTACCGTCGACGTCGCAATGCGTCGTAAGTCATG
Organism: Euproctis similis; assembly: GCA_905147225.2. Lineage (NCBI taxonomy): Eukaryota > Metazoa > Arthropoda > Insecta > Lepidoptera > Erebidae > Euproctis > Euproctis similis. Next base: position 16,748,905 of record LR990107.1, on the reverse strand, counting down.
TGCACGTCGTACCACGTATGCCACAGGCTGCGTGTATCCCTAAACCCACTGTTGAATGTCGAATCTGAACAGCTTATCAAATTGTTGTAATCTGTTCTCTTCTGTGGCCGTCTTCCACCCACACCGACTGGGAGAGATAGATACTCGATCTTTCTCACATCATTACATATGCACGAACATGGCTGGAGTTAAAATAAATTTCACAGTTTCACACAACATCATCGTATCATTGCATCTAAAAACGCTATACTTCTCCTGTTTGATGGTTCTGACAAACTTCAAAAAGAAAATGAAGTGATGCATGTTTGTTAGGAGTATCGCTATGCGGTGGTACGCGCTGCATGTGAGCCTCACCATGTCGAATGCTCTATGGGGGGGAGTAGCTCCTGAAAAACTAGGATGAATGTGTTTTTACTGTCTTATTTATTAATCAACTGCATCTGAAATAGGGTGATGTTGAAAAGCGTCCAAATCGAATGTACTCATCGTTTTCAAAATTCTTCTCAGTCAAATATTCGGAACAAAAACATATAGAAAACATACCCTTATTATGACCATCCATGTAATCTTGAGTGTAATCATACAGGTGCTATATGTGAAAACGCATGAATCAGGTAACGATACCTCAACTATTAATAAAACAAAAATATACGCTGTCTTATTCATAGTGGCTTTCTTCTTGTACCCAGCTAGCACGAAGCATGGTCGTGAGTATGTTTTCTGTCCCATCGCTGCAAAAAAAAGTATTGCCATTTTCTCTTGGGACAGATTTTAATCGATACACAAAATGGCAAATACCACTCATGGCTGCAAACATTGACGCGTGTTGAAAAAATAAAACATTTGTAGGAGTGTTATCATTTTCCATACACGCTTAGCCTTCAATAGAAATATCTACTGAGCAATATATTCATCGTGCATGTTATGGTGTAGTATTCAATGTTACCCAATTATGTTACACTAGTTTTTTACCGCGACTTCGTTCGCGTTCATATAAATTCAATCAAAATCATTTAAATAACGTACAAGTCGAGTATCTTAAGGGGATAGATCCCCGGGATTACAGTTCGTTTTATGGTTAAGTTTCCATATATTGGTGAAAGTTCAAACTGAAGTTTTGTTTAAATGGCGTTAAAGTCTATGCGATTAAATTGAACACGTCACTTAGACGCAAAGTAAAGTATATGTAAAACTTGATAATTTTCTATCTGTCTACTGAAATTAACCTAAAACAATTTATCCACTAGGTTCTGATTTGAACTGTGATTGTTTAACAAACATCTATACTTGTTCACTAACAGTGGCATTTTTAACAATAATTATTCAGCTTACAAATCAAAAATAAGTATATCTGTTTAATAATTATTAATTTGATTTTTACGATAAATAAAATTTAACCACAAAAACACCATTAACTTGAATATATCTCCAATTATTTTATATGGAAATTAATAATTAAATAAACTTTGGCATTATTAAAATTTATTATTTATTTTGCCGTAAAATTAATTATTAAGTGCCTATATTAAGATATATATTGTGATGTGCAGGGTGGCTCGATGCCGAACACATCTTCAAGTGTTCCATTTTTGCTGACATCTTCGATGCAGTCCATACGTTCGCGACGTCCGTCTGCCTGCCTGAGCGGATCTCAAGGATCTGGACTACTGCAGCAGTTGAGCAGCGGAGTGGTAAGACACTTACCAGTTGGCTCTAGCAATGCTCCACATGCACCGCTGACTGCGCACTGGAGCGCTTTGCAGGGAGCCACTGCTGCCGGCTACAACGCCATACGTCACACTGCTATGACGGTCCGGAAATGCCCCTCTCTAAATATCACCCTCACTGGTTGAGCGGGATTATATTCACTACAAAATTGCATATACGGAACATCTTTATGCAGTAGCATTCTCTGAACTTGTGCTACATCCTCTAGAAGTCAAATCGTTCTCGCCTGCGGGATGTTCAAATGACCTTTTTTTTTAAATTGATGATAAGGGCGGTCCCCGTCCAGTCCTTTGATGTCTTGTAGTAAACATATATATTTATACATATATATGTATATAATTGGTGTTGTTTTTAAGTATATACTATGTTAAATTAATTTGCAACTCTTCTAGTAGAGATAAACCTGTTTTATTTTTATTTATTTTTTCAATCTTATCTAACTGTGTATAACTTATGATTTTCGTTATGGCATATCCTAACTTGGTCGCAATACGCTTGCCATTTTTGCTTTGATATATTCATAATAATTTATGAAACATAAGACGAAACCAAAGTGAGGATATTGCAGTAGATTTTGAAATTTGTAGCTGAATATTTTCAGTAAGAAATTGGAAACGTTTGCATACAATTTTCAAATTCGTAAGGATCACATTATTTTCTCGAAAAGAAAAATATATCTATGTATATATTCTATTTAAAAAAAAACTGTTATTGAATGTTTGTCTGTGTAAGCTTTAATCAACATAATGTGGACATATCACTTTTTCTTCATAGAAAAGTTGTAAAAGTGTCCAGTTATACCTAATAGTGTATTTAGATGTTTATAAAAAAAATAAATGATGGTCAAAAACGTTATCAAACTGAAGGTAGGAATACATCAGAGTGTTGTATATTGGTGCTGTGATATGGTATTATTGTATTTATGTAGAACTATAAAGTATTAAAACTAACCATCTATAATCGTTGAAAAATATTCTCATAAAAAAGTCTCCCACGAAGACTTTGGATGTATCGTTGAATAACATAAGAGAGATATGTGCCAAATATATAATATTTTAACGAAATCATTTTCGCTCTTATTCTAATATAAGTTTTAAAGTTTTTTAAATATTAGCTGTTATTCAAAATTATCTGAAGAGTAAAAATATCACTACGACTTTAGACGTGACGGATAAAGAATGCGACTTCAGTATTACAACGTTATCAACTAATACTTAATCGGAAAATAACATGTTTATTTATTTAATATAAAATAAAATAACAGTGATTAGTTTTTACATATGACCTTAATCTATGCTATCCTCTGACTGGTGATTAAAATGGAAGTCATTTAGATAAAAAGAGGTTTTTCTCTAACTAAAACCTGGATATCAATATCAGTTTTAAGTCACTAGTACTGTTAAATTATTATTTTTTTCGGATTTTCTAATCATGAGAATTTCATTTCATTATTTTATCATAACAAATTCAACTACTAAATGATATAAATACTAAATGGTATCTCTAACAAGAAAATAAGTTCCGGCTCCTTCATTTGACTCAACCATAGGTTTATTTAACTCAAATAACAAATATATCTCAAATAACACTCAAAATAACGTCTCGTACCAAATATAAATTGCATATTTTATCATACCAATATAAAATTATTGTTATTGAAATTCTAAAAACACTTTAATTAATACCGTTATTTTTAAATAGCGTAACTATTTAACTTAAATGAAGAAGGATTATGGAATTTTTAAAAGATCTCAATGTCTCCAAAACTTACACATTAGAGATGTAAATAAAAAAATGATAAACAGTATTATGACAACTTGTAATTGTAATAATACAATATTGTAATCAAATTAGTTGCAAGTTTAACTTGTGAAACAATTTGTTACTTATATTTGCATTCAATCAGATATATCGTATCTCTTGCTTAATTGTAACAAGTTGATCCTGGTTTGTTAGTTTTGTGGTTTATGAATTAATAGTGGCCTTACACAGTCTGCAAATGTGCCCGGTTTACGATTAAACTATTATCGACTCTATTGCTTTGTATTTGAACTTTGATGTAATAACCGGGGATACAGTGATAGAGGAATATTAGTCAGTTATTATATCCTATACCTATGCCTATCACCAAGAGAGAGTTCTGTGGTGTAGTGTGTGCAGGAGAACGATTATTTTTTTCAATTGGTTTTCTAATAAAACCTCCAAATATTTGTTGCATGTATCGTCTCTGTATATGTTAGCAAATATAAGTAGCAAAATTGAGCACCACTACGAGAATTGGCAAAGAAATTTATGACACATAATATGAACATATGAATTGCTTACAAACTTATTTAACTAAACTTATTTTAGAGCACATATACGCCCCCTTCCTTTGCTTATAGTAATTTAGTTTGCATTTTCTTGCCATCGATAATTTGTGTTGTAATAATATAGTGTTACGTAGACGATGAATACTTACTCGTATGGTAGTGTTGTAGCGGTCTACGTTTCGTAGCATAACCGTAGCATAACCGTAGCAGAAGTTGTAGCGTAGCAGACGGGCGGGGACCACGCAGCCGGTCGCGGTGGCACCCGTTAATCAATTACAACCTCACTATCACATCACATGGCACGCGCGTTCATTTTAATCATTGTTTTGTTTGTTATGGTTGCTTCCAGTACCAGCTGCTCGGACGTAAATAAAGAGATTTGATTAACGTTAAAGACACGTAGCGTATAAAGGGAGCGTGTTGGCGTAAAGCGGCGCGAGTGTAATTCCTGAGCACATGAACATCACACCCCCCATCGCGCTGCACCGTGGCCGCGCCCGTCCATGCCTCGACGCTGCACGTGCTCATCTGTACTGATCCATGAGCTTCTAACACTTAAAGTAACGTTCGAATTTCAATCACACAGTCCCCTCATCAATTTATTAATTTCTTTTCACCCCGCTATATGCTATACGCTGGTCTTACATATTCCAAATTTTAATACATTTACTATCTCTACCTTCTATATATATCTAAATTTTAATATTTTTGCTGCATGATGACCGATTTTCGATTATACAGTATGTTAGTTTAAACGAGGGACATATTCAAACCCACAATAGTGTATGCTTATATGAACCTAACAAACATATGAACGAAACAAATACACTGATAAATAACAGACAAAACAATAAACAAAAATTCGCAAAAGTCTCAAAAAGTATATGCACCCTAGCGCCAACGCAACGATTTAATATTATCGCAGATATTGATGTGCGCGGGGCGCGGGGCGCGGGTCAACCGGGTGACGTTAGGTAGAATACATTTTTCCTTCATACTTTAAACCTGGCTTAGGACAGGCAAAAATGTCTAGGTAGGTACTAAACGAAACATAAAAAAATCTACAATGCAAATGTGAATTGTTTTCCGCAATAATGTTATTAGGCTTACTTAGTATTTTTGGCGTATTTAAAAAATGGAATCACACCCATTTACAATGATTAACTTGATTGATTATTTACAATAATTAATTTGATTATTTACACAATAATTTTAAACTAATCTTAAAAACTGTTCAAAATGCGCACCTCCTCGTGATATGCAGAGTTCAGCACGTTTTCGCATATTGTCTTTAACTTAAACACTCTTGGTGGCGCAGTGGGCGAGCGCACGGCCTCTGATCCAGAGGTCCGGGGTTCGATTCAGACACTGGCTCACACCAATGACTTATCGAAATTGTTTTCGGAAGTTATGTGTGATAAATATCGATGACTGACAAACTTTGTGCCCGGTATGGCAATAGGTTCGCCACCTATTCCATTTGGGACGTAAACATAACGGCGAGACGAGGCTTAACAGCCGCTGCCTACACCTTCGGGTAACAAAAGGCGTGAAGTTAAGTTATGTTATGTTATGTCTTTAACGCGATTAAGAATAAACGGATCACTTCTTACACTATTAAAAGCGTTCGTGATACGTACCTTTAACTCTTCCCGGTTTGAGTACTCCGTAGCGTACACAATTCTTTTCACTTCACCCCATAAATAAAAGTCTAATGGAGTGAGATCCGGGGAGCGAGCAGGCCATGGCACTGGCCCACCACGACCTATCCATCTGTCACCAAAATTATTGTGTAAAAACTCACGTACGCGCACCTGATAGTGCGCGGGCGCTCCGTCGTGTTGATAAAAAAGGTTTCGGTAAACACTAAGAGGCACATCGTCCAACATTTCATCCACCACACTATTTAAACTGGTATTTGAGGTATGAAACACTGTCAAGTCTTCCGTCAATAAAGTACGGGCCTATTAAGCAATTATTTAAAATACCCGCCCACACATTCACACTAAATCGGTGTTGATAAGCGTCCTGTCGCGTAACATGGGATTTTGATCACTCCACCAATGTTCGTTGTGCACATTAAATATCCCCATACGTGTAAATGTGGCTTCATCGGTAAATAAAATGTTTTTGTCTAAATTAGACGAAAACCAGCGGCAAAAGTTCACCCGTGGCTCGCGGTCGTTGACCCCAAGTTCTTGAACGGATCTAAAATGATATGGGTGCATCCCTTCTTCATGCATCAGCTTCCACACAGTCCAGTGTGATACACCGAATCGTCTTGCAGCGTTTCGAGTGCTTTCTTGTGGGTGATGCTCGAAGTATTCCAAGATGGCTTCTTGGAGGTGTACTGGGTATGGCTCCCTTCCTCGTCCTTGGGCATGTGTCGGTACGGTGAACTGACCAAACGTTCGCAACCGTTGGTTGACACCAAGCATAAGGTTGTACGACGGAATCTGGCGGTCGGGAAACATCTCTCGGTTCAAATTAATAGCGCCTCGTACACTATCGTGCGACAACGCGTAGGCACGAACCATATCCCAATATTCTTCATTGGAATATTAATAAGACGGCATTTTTGACACGTTACAGAACACACTAATCGCGAAGCGGGGTTGTTTTGAGATACGCGGAAGCGCAATTTACATACGGAAATAGCGGCGCACTCGCAAAGACTGCGGTCGCGACTCGCGGTCGCCGGTCAGCGCGGGCGCGTGTCCTGTCGGCGCATCGGGACAACACAAAGAAAAGGGGTGGGGGTTACGCGCGCTCTATCCTTTTCGGCAAGATCGGCGCGTGCTTTGCAACATGACTTACTTTATGTAGGTACTGTTTCTAAGTTCGCTTGTTGCGCGCTCAGTGTCCATGATGATTTATTTTATTGGACAATTACCTCAAAAATTTAGGTTGTAGGTTTTTCACATATTTAGGACGAGAATCGAATACTGAACACCCTCCTTCAATATGTCCCTCGTTTAACCTAACACACTGTATAACAACAATTAAAATAACGGTATATAAGTATAAAACTAAAACATATCATTTCTGAAACATAAATGAGATTGTGCATGTTTGAATTGTTACACTCTTATAAAGCTTCGCATCTCTATATATAAACACCAAATTCATTGTCTGTGCATTAATTTGTACGTGCATCTGTTTATTATTATTATTTATTTAGAGTAAAACAATTACCCTGAAGCTACCATATTATTGAATATCGTCAAGGTTTTACTTGTATTGATAAATGCATCGGGCACTCTATCTACTTAAAATATTAGACGAAGTATTTAATTGCAATTGCATAGGTGAAAAAGGAACCATAACAGTAAAGATCCACTTATTAAGGTTTTAAATGTATTTATTAAACTTATTTCATTTACTTGTCGCGATGTTTCGAAAGCTTTTTCATTTTCACTTGTGAATGTACGCGACAAAATCCATAAGTGGATATTTTAGTGTTATGAAAGATTTTTGGAAAAAACACGGAAGAGAGAATAATACTGAAAATCACTTAAAATAAGTGCTTGAATATAAAGGTTTGAATGTTAACAGTACAGAGCAAACGTTACTGATTTTATCATTACGTTGAATGTGCCAAATTATAATTAAGAAAACTATAAAACTTATGTTATTTTTTTCAATATTCTCAACAGTTTCTAGATCTACAGATCTTTATTGATTACAATATGTATATTTTTGAGTCAAATAACATTTTTACGTATTTTGAGCGCAGTAAAAACGAACCACAACCTTAATTTATTCAAATAAATAAATTATATGTGTATTTTGAATTTAGCGGCAATTTGAAATTATATCATTGTTTATTGGCAAGTAGTTTTCGATGCTGCGAAACGGTTAGGTAGATAGGTTCGATACCCATCCGATTACAAACATTTAACAATCATGAATGTCCTTATTTCCATAACCAACTAGCCATCAACAAAAGTATAATAAACCACTTTTATAGCGTTTATTAACATTGAATATGAATAGTTCTTAAATGGAATACACGCAACGTAATACATCAAATACTAGCAATTATTTATAGTCAATATTATTTATAGTCTCGGTGGCCCAGTGGTCGAGCACATGGCTTCTGATCCACTGACTACTCTACTACTTCTGACTTTTAGAAATTGTTTTCGGAAGTTATATGTGATAAATATCGGTGACTGGAAACTGTGTTCCCGGTATGGCAATAGGTTGACCACCTATTCCATTTGGGATGTAAACATAACGGCGAGACGAGGCTTAACAGCCGCTGCCTACACCTTCGGGTAACAAAAGGCGTGAAGTTATGTTTATATGTTTGTGTTTATATATATTATTTCTTACAATCATTATATTATTTTTATTAATTTTTATTTCAAAAAAAAAATTATAAACGCATATAAAGTTCATATATTTTCGGGCTTTTGGAAGCAAAACCTCCATGAACGTAAATAAATATACAGTTTACTAAATAAAAAAATTCTTATACCCCTTCTTGAAAGTTGGAATAGACAAGAATGAGACATCAATGATTAGGAAAAAAAAATGTAAGTTAAGCGATGAATTAATTGTGGAGATACTATTACTAGTTAACTTAAAAGTTAAGTGTGTCCAGTAAAGTGAGAAGTAGACGTAAGATTTAGAATTGGTCGTAAGTATTGTTGTACCTACCGTTTTATTTAAAAAAAAACTATATTATATATATAATATTAGTACCCTAGTTTTAAATATATGAAATGTTATAAACATAATATATTCCATTCTTAAAGACTTGACTTCGTTTAATCGATATATACTATATAATATTTATTTATGTATGTATATATACTTAATTAACATTACTTACTATTGTATGTACCTTCTTAATATGAAACAGGCTGAGAGATTTTGGAGAAAATCTTTGAAAGAGTATTAAACAAAGAAATGAAAATGATTAACCGTTGATTCGTTGATTTGTGATCTTAGGTAAATGGTGAACGCTTTTATCTGAAGGGGGAGTGAGATATATTGTAAAATAATGACTTTTACAGTTACTCTATATAAATATTACTATTAAATTAAGTTGCACAGTAGGTGTCACATGTGAAGCGTGTTACTTCCGGTAATATTATTGATTAATATACTTTTCAAAACAAAAACAAAACCATGGTATAAATACTTGCGGATTAAAAAAATACAATTTATTTTCGTAAAAAAAAACCCATGACGTACCTAGATGTAAATTTAGAACTTTGGTTACACTGAAAGAATTTTAGTTTCAGCGTAAGTAAAGGCTAAAATAGTTCGAACACTATCAACTGGATAAATCTCTTCTCATCAAGAACAGAGATTTGATAATTTTGCGCGACATGTTTAAATACATAACCAAACTTCATATTAAACGAAACGACTAATATCGGTCATAATTTAAAATGCTTTTCATAGCGCAAGGAAAAAATTTCCAATGACAAACAAAAAAAACGCTGCAAAAGCGTTTAGAAAAAAAAAAACTTGACATAATCACGATATCGATGAGCAAATTTAAAAAAAAAAAAAAACAGCGTTGCTTCACTTTTAATGGTTGTGGTGTTTGCTCAGTGTCAGAGAATGTGATATGACCTTTCATGTGTGCCCTGATGATACATCAAAACATATGAATTTTATTTTAAATTAATCAATGTGATTCCTTAGGTAAATAAATGTATTTATAAAATAACTAATAAAATTATATCATGTGTAATAATATTAATTAATGTTTTATCGTTAATGTGTCGTGCTACTGTGTCATCTTGACCTCCTTTAAAAAAAAAACTCTCGACTGTCTTTATCTACGAAGATAATATTCGACAATACTTTTAATAAGATCTTTCTTATCCTTCGCTCGGTATGAAGTTGTTCTTTAATAAATTTAAGATAAATAATTAAAACATATATATATTTATTATTATAATAAAAAATTGTGGTTGAGCTTATCCAATTGAATCTTATAAATTACTTAATATTTCTAGTTCTTGTCTATGCCTATTTACCCCTGTTATACTTGTTGGAGGGAAAGTTGCCTTAATTTTTTTTTTTAATTATATATATGTCGCAGGTGATAGACTGATTTGGTAGTTTCGATCTTGACTTTACTACTATAGACATATCACCATTCTTGTAGTACATTCTGAAGCAACTTCTAACCTACTTAATATAGTAAATTCTATTTTATAAAATATATTTCATTAAAATTAAATTGTAGATAGTGTTGAGCAAAGACTCATCTATATATCAAATATAATTAACATATATTATTAATATATTTAACCAGAATATTGATGTGAATGTTATTCTAGTAATGTAAGAATATAAAGAATATATAAAAAAAAATGAAAAAAAAAGTTATATTAAAATATTTAGAAAAGGATGTCAGTAGATTCAAATTTAATGTCAAATCTGTCACTTGACACTTTTAATTTTACCATTTTTTACTTTTCTCAAATGTGAAATTTTTTTTTGTTTTCAAATGTGATACTGTTTTCGATTGTAATGTTTATTGTTTTCATTTATTTTTTTTTCAATCATTATTTTACTGTCTATTTATCTATTGAAGTTAATTATTAATTTCACTTTTATTTTAGACAATATCAACTCGCAGATTGTCCCTTCGTTATTATCGACAATGATATAAACAATTACTCATTATAATACACTAAAATTGTATTCTACTTGTTAATAGCTGTTAAACATGAATGGAATCTATATTATTGAAAATAAGTTAGTATTATTTATAAAAATCTTAATTTCATTATTAAGATATTATATTATTTCTTAAAGTATGATTATTCATTACTTTGATAGATATTATTCAGATAAATCAAATATATAATCCACTTAATCTGTATTAATAGTTAGAGAAATGTGATTTTACTTTTATTTTTTTCAAATTCAACTCTCTAAAATGTTATCTGTGTCTAAACATTTTAAAGTTTAAATAAAATAAAAAGATATTATATTCAGAAAGTAATTATAGTGAAATTAGTGATATTTTTCCTGTAATCTTCATGTGTTAATTACTATATGTGGCTCATGTGGCATTGAAATAAAGAATAAAAATGAAACTATTTTTTTTTTCTTTTCACCTTATTTAAATGACGGGAGTTTTTTATGAGACAGGCCCTGTTTCAAACAAACAGACAATACACAGTGTAACAGTTTCGTTGCAGGACTTTAACGGGGTGGGTTAGGAAAGGAGGTGGTTGGGAAATTGGCCTCCGGATATCTTTCTCACCGAACTATACACGGCATGAAACACTTTACGTTCATATTCTGAGAGATTGTGGTATTTTTTTATTGGACAGGAGGGCAGACGAGCAAGTGGGTCACCTGATGGTAAGTAAGTAAGCCCATGAACACCGTGGTGTGTTGCCGTTCTTTAAAGGAGTAGGAGGGGAAAGGGAGGGAAAAGGGAACAAAACGCGGCAAGAGCCGCTTCACGCCTATATTCCAAGAGGTCGTGGTATTTCACCGGTCGAGCCGGCCCATTCATACAGCGAACTGCTAGTCTCTACCACTGTTGAAATTGGTATTTAAAATGACATTTGCAACAATATAATATTCATATCCAATTAACGTTTACAAGCAGTAAAAGTTGTTGCCAGTTCCGCTCTGCTAAAGTTCAGCAACGTATACCACAAAACAGTTTGACCTAGCATGGTGCGCTTCACTCAATATGCATGTCATATTTGCAGTCTGTTTGATATCTGTATTTTAGGAGAAATTTCATTAATAATTCCGATTCATTCTTACTTATATCTTCTGCATAAACATACATACTTAACACCTTTTTCTACCCGAAGGTGTAGACAGTGGCTATTAAGCCTCGACTCGCCGTTATCTTTATGTCCCAAATGGAATAGGTGACGAACCTGTTGCGGGGCACAAAGTTATCGGTCATCGAATATATATTACTCATAACGTCCAAAAATGATTCCGAGAAATCTTTGGTGTGAGTCCGGAATCGAACCCACGACTTCGGAATCAGTAACGGGGATTTTACTAACTTATCCAATTTATATATTTGAGAATGTAGCAAACTCTACTTAGACATGAAATATTGTACGCGAATGAAGAGCTCTGATATAAAATAAAAGCGATATGTACCCGATACTTAAAACAGTAAACGTATCGAGTTGTAACAAAAGGTATTAGTTGTATGGAGCGGTATGGAATCGGATAAGGGACATCGAATGGATTCAAGATCGAGTTGCCGAATTAGTGAAGTGGACATTTATTTATATACATACAAACATAACTTGCCTTGTCTCGCCGTTATGTTGGTGGTGGTGAACCTAGTTTTCAGTTATCGATATTATCACACATAACTTCCGAAAATAATTTCGAAAAGTAATTGGTGTGAGCCAGGATTCAAAAACACGGCATCATAATTCAGAAGCGGGGTGCTCGACCACTGGAACACCGAGACTTTTATTCAAATATATTTACTATAAATAGAGTGAACGACGGCTAATTAAAAACACTATTAACGGTCCCTGACATTGTGTAAGCTACTTCACTTCAATCGTTTTTATTTAGTAAATGAACAATAAATAGGACAAGAATATTTTCAACATTTATCGTTTACTAGCTGACCCAGCGAACTTTGTTCCGCATCAAAAGTAATAAATGAGTAAATTTTGGATATCATGAGGTTCAATTTGTGCTGTCCCGCTATGTTAATACTGCAATATCTTCGAAAATATTCGTTTAAATTACATGCTGTAAAAGGCAGGATCATCTATATTACATGATCAATCTATTTAAGATACCTAATTGGATGAAAATTAATGCTTTAACATTTAAAATCGCTTCATAAATAAGCCATTATTTCTCGCAAAAAGTGAAAAAAATAAAATAGTCATTGTGGGTTATCCCCAAGAGATAGACATATGACCTTCCGGACTTTTTTGTAGACCTTCTGAAGGTGTCTAATAATATAGAACATTGTTTTGATCTATCACTTAGGGTTCAGCCAGCGTTAGCAATTAAAGTGCTAAATCTTAAAAATTATCATTTTTTCTTTACAACATCATATATGAATTAATTAACTAACTATTAAAAACAAACCGCATTAAAATCCGTTGAGTAGTTTTAAAGATATAAGCATATGAGGGGACAGACAGCGGAAAGTGACTTTGTTTTATATTATGTAATGATTAGAAAAACAATATAAAGCCCACGAAATAGATGTAGTTATAAAAATACCCCACGGGAAAAGCTGAAAGTCAGTTTTAAGGTATGAACAATATTGGACAACTCATAAGAAACAACAACGTAAAAGTATTAAAAAAAAAACACTTTTTTTAAGTTTTACATAATAGTATAGTTATTAATGAACCTAACAATGATGCCTAACAATAACTTCACGGCTTTTCTACCCGAAGATGTATGCACTGGTTGTTCAGCCTCGTCTTGCCGTTATGTCTACGTTCCAAATGGAGTAGGTGGCGAACCTATCGCCATACCAGGCACAAAGTTTTCAGTCATCGATATTTATCACACACTAGCGGCCCGCCCCGGCTTTGCACGGGTACATACACACACACATACACCCTTTTTTTGCATCGGGTTTCAAAAAAAAAGTAAAATTATAAAGGAAGTTTGAATTTTTTTTTATGAATTTTTTTTATTCATATTTTTATTAATGTTTTTTTTTGTATTTTTTTATTTTTAAATTTTATACATATATCATATTATTTACAAAACAAAAGCCATTAGTTTTAGTGAGTCAGAGCTTTCCTGTAAACGATATTTGAAGTAGTTTTATTTTGTGGCAGCAAAATAAATTGATTTTCAGGAGCTCCGACACGTGATAGGCCAACATACAGATGGCCATGAGTGAAACATTCTTTTCGTAGGTCGATCCCTAATAATTCGAAGATTTGGCCCTGGGACTTGTTAATAGTTAACGCGAAAGATGATTTCACCGGAAACTGAAGTCGTTTAAAAGGGATTGGCACAACAGTTGGGATCATCGGTATCCTCGGTATATGAGCTACTCGACCAGCTGCTGGGCCAGTGATAATGGTCGCTACAATTAAATTGTCCTTCAATTCCTTAATAAGCAGTCTCGTCCCATTACACATGCTCGGAGGGCTTAAATTTCTTAAAAGCATTATTGGAATTCCAATTTTTAACGTCAATTCATGTGGTGGCAGTCCAGAAGGGTTTAGTGAATTTAAAAATTCCTGTGGATAATGGACTGCGTCTTCAATATTAGTCACGGTATCGATCGATTTGTAATTTTTTATTTGGCCGGAGACTTTTTGAATATTGAGATTGTTTATTTCGTTGACAGTATCATTCCTGGGTGACACTATTGCCCTTGAATACAACCAATGAAAGTCCTTTCCGTGCAAATTCTCGATGTCAGGGTATACAGCATCTATTAAATTTTCTAAATTATGGACTATTTAGCCTACAGACTCATCCAGCAGGATGTCACAACTGCTTCAATTTGGAGTGGGAAAAATTCCTTCTCCAAGTTTTAGCAGTTGTTGTGGGAAATTACTATCTGTGATTCCATGAAGATGAGCTCTCATATTCGTCCGTAATTTTAAATTTTCTATCGAAGTCCATAAGGGAGACGATATCAAGCATGATTTGATGATATCTGCTCGCGTACCTCTGTTAATGATAGGAAGAGTCTGTCGGAAATCTCCAGCAAATAGAAAAGTAATCCCGCCGAATAATATTCATCGTGCATGTTATGGTGTAGTATTCAATGTTACCCAATTATGTTACACTAGTTTTTTACCGCGACTTCGTTCGCGTTCATATAAATTCAATCAAAATCATTTAAATAACGTACAAGTCGAGTATCTTAAGGGGATAGATCCCCGGGATTACAGTTCGTTTTATGGTTAAGTTTCCATATATTGGTGAAAGTTCAAACTGAAGTTTTGTTTAAATGGCGTTAAAGTCTATGCGATTAAATTGAACACGTCACTTAGACGCAAAGTAAAGTATATGTAAAACTTGATAATTTTCTATCTGTCTACTGAAATTAACCTAAAACAATTTATCCACTAGGTTCTGATTTGAACTGTGATTGTTTAACAAACATCTATACTTGTTCACTAACAGTGGCATTTTTAACAATAATTATTCAGCTTACAAATCAAAAATAAGTATATCTGTTTAATAATTATTAATTTGATTTTTACGATAAATAAAATTTAACCACAAAAACACCATTAACTTGAATATATCTCCAATTATTTTATATGGAAATTAATAATTAAATAAACTTTGGCATTATTAAAATTTATTATTTATTTTGCCGTAAAATTAATTATTAAGTGCCTATATTAAGATATATATTGTGATGTGCAGGGTGGCTCGATGCCGAACACATCTTCAAGTGTTCCATTTTTGCTGACATCTTCGATGCAGTCCATACGTTCGCGACGTCCGTCTGCCTGCCTGAGCGGATCTCAAGGATCTGGACTACTGCAGCAGTTGAGCAGCGGAGTGGTAAGACACTTACCAGTTGGCTCTAGCAATGCTCCACATGCACCGCTGACTGCGCACTGGAGCGCTTTGCAGGGAGC
Organism: Euproctis similis; assembly: GCA_905147225.2. Taxonomy (NCBI): domain Eukaryota; kingdom Metazoa; phylum Arthropoda; class Insecta; order Lepidoptera; family Erebidae; genus Euproctis; species Euproctis similis. The sequence goes on along the minus strand of LR990107.1, from coordinate 16,733,301 downwards.
CACTGCTGCCGGCTACAACGCCATACGTCACACTGCTATGACGGTCCGGAAATGCCCCTCTCTAAATATCACCCTCACTGGTTGAGCGGGATTATATTCACTACAAAATTGCATATACGGAACATCTTTATGCAGTAGCATTCTCTGAACTTGTGCTACATCCTCTAGAAGTCAAATCGTTCTCGCCTGCGGGATGTTCAAATGACCTTTTTTTTTAAATTGATGATAAGGGCGGTCCCCGTCCAGTCCTTTGATGTCTTGTAGTAAACATATATATTTATACATATATATGTATATAATTGGTGTTGTTTTTAAGTATATACTATGTTAAATTAATTTGCAACTCTTCTAGTAGAGATAAACCTGTTTTATTTTTATTTATTTTTTCAATCTTATCTAACTGTGTATAACTTATGATTTTCGTTATGGCATATCCTAACTTGGTCGCAATACGCTTGCCATTTTTGCTTTGATATATTCATAATAATTTATGAAACATAAGACGAAACCAAAGTGAGGATATTGCAGTAGATTTTGAAATTTGTAGCTGAATATTTTCAGTAAGAAATTGGAAACGTTTGCATACAATTTTCAAATTCGTAAGGATCACATTATTTTCTCGAAAAGAAAAATATATCTATGTATATATTCTATTTAAAAAAAACTGTTATTGAATGTTTGTCTGTGTAAGCTTTAATCAACATAATGTGGACATATCACTTTTTCTTCATAGAAAAGTTGTAAAAGTGTCCAGTTATACCTAATAGTGTATTTAGATGTTTATAAAAAAAATAAATGATGGTCAAAAACGTTATCAAACTGAAGGTAGGAATACATCAGAGTGTTGTATATTGGTGCTGTGATATGGTATTATTGTATTTATGTAGAACTATAAAGTATTAAAACTAACCATCTATAATCGTTGAAAAATATTCTCATAAAAAAGTCTCCCACGAAGACTTTGGATGTATCGTTGAATAACATAAGAGAGATATGTGCCAAATATATAATATTTTAACGAAATCATTTTCGCTCTTATTCTAATATAAGTTTTAAAGTTTTTTAAATATTAGCTGTTATTCAAAATTATCTGAAGAGTAAAAATATCACTACGACTTTAGACGTGACGGATAAAGAATGCGACTTCAGTATTACAACGTTATCAACTAATACTTAATCGGAAAATAACATGTTTATTTATTTAATATAAAATAAAATAACAGTGATTAGTTTTTACATATGACCTTAATCTATGCTATCCTCTGACTGGTGATTAAAATGGAAGTCATTTAGATAAAAAGAGGTTTTTCTCTAACTAAAACCTGGATATCAATATCAGTTTTAAGTCACTAGTACTGTTAAATTATTATTTTTTTCGGATTTTCTAATCATGAGAATTTCATTTCATTATTTTATCATAACAAATTCAACTACTAAATGATATAAATACTAAATGGTATCTCTAACAAGAAAATAAGTTCCGGCTCCTTCATTTGACTCAACCATAGGTTTATTTAACTCAAATAACAAATATATCTCAAATAACACTCAAAATAACGTCTCGTACCAAATATAAATTGCATATTTTATCATACCAATATAAAATTATTGTTATTGAAATTCTAAAAACACTTTAATTAATACCGTTATTTTTAAATAGCGTAACTATTTAACTTAAATGAAGAAGGATTATGGAATTTTTAAAAGATCTCAATGTCTCCAAAACTTACACATTAGAGATGTAAATAAAAAAATGATAAACAGTATTATGACAACTTGTAATTGTAATAATACAATATTGTAATCAAATTAGTTGCAAGTTTAACTTGTGAAACAATTTGTTACTTATATTTGCATTCAATCAGATATATCGTATCTCTTGCTTAATTGTAACAAGTTGATCCTGGTTTGTTAGTTTTGTGGTTTATGAATTAATAGTGGCCTTACACAGTCTGCAAATGTGCCCGGTTTACGATTAAACTATTATCGACTCTATTGCTTTGTATTTGAACTTTGATGTAATAACCGGGGATACAGTGATAGAGGAATATTAGTCAGTTATTATATCCTATACCTATGCCTATCACCAAGAGAGAGTTCTGTGGTGTAGTGTGTGCAGGAGAACGATTATTTTTTTCAATTGGTTTTCTAATAAAACCTCCAAATATTTGTTGCATGTATCGTCTCTGTATATGTTAGCAAATATAAGTAGCAAAATTGAGCACCACTACGAGAATTGGCAAAGAAATTTATGACACATAATATGAACATATGAATTGCTTACAAACTTATTTAACTAAACTTATTTTAGAGCACATATACGCCCCCTTCCTTTGCTTATAGTAATTTAGTTTGCATTTTCTTGCCATCGATAATTTGTGTTGTAATAATATAGTGTTACGTAGACGATGAATACTTACTCGTATGGTAGTGTTGTAGCGGTCTACGTTTCGTAGCATAACCGTAGCATAACCGTAGCAGAAGTTGTAGCGTAGCAGACGGGCGGGGACCACGCAGCCGGTCGCGGTGGCACCCGTTAATCAATTACAACCTCACTATCACATCACATGGCACGCGCGTTCATTTTAATCATTGTTTTGTTTGTTATGGTTGCTTCCAGTACCAGCTGCTCGGACGTAAATAAAGAGATTTGATTAACGTTAAAGACACGTAGCGTATAAAGGGAGCGTGTTGGCGTAAAGCGGCGCGAGTGTAATTCCTGAGCACATGAACATCACACCCCCCATCGCGCTGCACCGTGGCCGCGCCCGTCCATGCCTCGACGCTGCACGTGCTCATCTGTACTGATCCATGAGCTTCTAACACTTAAAGTAACGTTCGAATTTCAATCACACAGTCCCCTCATCAATTTATTAATTTCTTTTCACCCCGCTATATGCTATACGCTGGTCTTACATATTCCAAATTTTAATACATTTACTATCTCTACCTTCTATATATATCTAAATTTTAATATTTTTGCTGCATGATGACCGATTTTCGATTATACAGTATGTTAGTTTAAACGAGGGACATATTCAAACCCACAATAGTGTATGCTTATATGAACCTAACAAACATATGAACGAAACAAATACACTGATAAATAACAGACAAAACAATAAACAAAAATTCGCAAAAGTCTCAAAAAGTATATGCACCCTAGCGCCAACGCAACGATTTAATATTATCGCAGATATTGATGTGCGCGGGGCGCGGGGCGCGGGTCAACCGGGTGACGTTAGGTAGAATACATTTTTCCTTCATACTTTAAACCTGGCTTAGGACAGGCAAAAATGTCTAGGTAGGTACTAAACGAAACATAAAAAAATCTACAATGCAAATGTGAATTGTTTTCCGCAATAATGTTATTAGGCTTACTTAGTATTTTTGGCGTATTTAAAAAATGGAATCACACCCATTTACAATGATTAACTTGATTGATTATTTACAATAATTAATTTGATTATTTACACAATAATTTTAAACTAATCTTAAAAACTGTTCAAAATGCGCACCTCCTCGTGATATGCAGAGTTCAGCACGTTTTCGCATATTGTCTTTAACTTAAACACTCTTGGTGGCGCAGTGGGCGAGCGCACGGCCTCTGATCCAGAGGTCCGGGGTTCGATTCAGACACTGGCTCACACCAATGACTTATCGAAATTGTTTTCGGAAGTTATGTGTGATAAATATCGATGACTGACAAACTTTGTGCCCGGTATGGCAATAGGTTCGCCACCTATTCCATTTGGGACGTAAACATAACGGCGAGACGAGGCTTAACAGCCGCTGCCTACACCTTCGGGTAACAAAAGGCGTGAAGTTAAGTTATGTTATGTTATGTCTTTAACGCGATTAAGAATAAACGGATCACTTCTTACACTATTAAAAGCGTTCGTGATACGTACCTTTAACTCTTCCCGGTTTGAGTACTCCGTAGCGTACACAATTCTTTTCACTTCACCCCATAAATAAAAGTCTAATGGAGTGAGATCCGGGGAGCGAGCAGGCCATGGCACTGGCCCACCACGACCTATCCATCTGTCACCAAAATTATTGTGTAAAAACTCACGTACGCGCACCTGATAGTGCGCGGGCGCTCCGTCGTGTTGATAAAAAAGGTTTCGGTAAACACTAAGAGGCACATCGTCCAACATTTCATCCACCACACTATTTAAACTGGTATTTGAGGTATGAAACACTGTCAAGTCTTCCGTCAATAAAGTACGGGCCTATTAAGCAATTATTTAAAATACCCGCCCACACATTCACACTAAATCGGTGTTGATAAGCGTCCTGTCGCGTAACATGGGATTTTGATCACTCCACCAATGTTCGTTGTGCACATTAAATATCCCCATACGTGTAAATGTGGCTTCATCGGTAAATAAAATGTTTTTGTCTAAATTAGACGAAAACCAGCGGCAAAAGTTCACCCGTGGCTCGCGGTCGTTGACCCCAAGTTCTTGAACGGATCTAAAATGATATGGGTGCATCCCTTCTTCATGCATCAGCTTCCACACAGTCCAGTGTGATACACCGAATCGTCTTGCAGCGTTTCGAGTGCTTTCTTGTGGGTGATGCTCGAAGTATTCCAAGATGGCTTCTTGGAGGTGTACTGGGTATGGCTCCCTTCCTCGTCCTTGGGCATGTGTCGGTACGGTGAACTGACCAAACGTTCGCAACCGTTGGTTGACACCAAGCATAAGGTTGTACGACGGAATCTGGCGGTCGGGAAACATCTCTCGGTTCAAATTAATAGCGCCTCGTACACTATCGTGCGACAACGCGTAGGCACGAACCATATCCCAATATTCTTCATTGGAATATTAATAAGACGGCATTTTTGACACGTTACAGAACACACTAATCGCGAAGCGGGGTTGTTTTGAGATACGCGGAAGCGCAATTTACATACGGAAATAGCGGCGCACTCGCAAAGACTGCGGTCGCGACTCGCGGTCGCCGGTCAGCGCGGGCGCGTGTCCTGTCGGCGCATCGGGACAACACAAAGAAAAGGGGTGGGGGTTACGCGCGCTCTATCCTTTTCGGCAAGATCGGCGCGTGCTTTGCAACATGACTTACTTTATGTAGGTACTGTTTCTAAGTTCGCTTGTTGCGCGCTCAGTGTCCATGATGATTTATTTTATTGGACAATTACCTCAAAAATTTAGGTTGTAGGTTTTTCACATATTTAGGACGAGAATCGAATACTGAACACCCTCCTTCAATATGTCCCTCGTTTAACCTAACACACTGTATAACAACAATTAAAATAACGGTATATAAGTATAAAACTAAAACATATCATTTCTGAAACATAAATGAGATTGTGCATGTTTGAATTGTTACACTCTTATAAAGCTTCGCATCTCTATATATAAACACCAAATTCATTGTCTGTGCATTAATTTGTACGTGCATCTGTTTATTATTATTATTTATTTAGAGTAAAACAATTACCCTGAAGCTACCATATTATTGAATATCGTCAAGGTTTTACTTGTATTGATAAATGCATCGGGCACTCTATCTACTTAAAATATTAGACGAAGTATTTAATTGCAATTGCATAGGTGAAAAAGGAACCATAACAGTAAAGATCCACTTATTAAGGTTTTAAATGTATTTATTAAACTTATTTCATTTACTTGTCGCGATGTTTCGAAAGCTTTTTCATTTTCACTTGTGAATGTACGCGACAAAATCCATAAGTGGATATTTTAGTGTTATGAAAGATTTTTGGAAAAAACACGGAAGAGAGAATAATACTGAAAATCACTTAAAATAAGTGCTTGAATATAAAGGTTTGAATGTTAACAGTACAGAGCAAACGTTACTGATTTTATCATTACGTTGAATGTGCCAAATTATAATTAAGAAAACTATAAAACTTATGTTATTTTTTTCAATATTCTCAACAGTTTCTAGATCTACAGATCTTTATTGATTACAATATGTATATTTTTGAGTCAAATAACATTTTTACGTATTTTGAGCGCAGTAAAAACGAACCACAACCTTAATTTATTCAAATAAATAAATTATATGTGTATTTTGAATTTAGCGGCAATTTGAAATTATATCATTGTTTATTGGCAAGTAGTTTTCGATGCTGCGAAACGGTTAGGTAGATAGGTTCGATACCCATCCGATTACAAACATTTAACAATCATGAATGTCCTTATTTCCATAACCAACTAGCCATCAACAAAAGTATAATAAACCACTTTTATAGCGTTTATTAACATTGAATATGAATAGTTCTTAAATGGAATACACGCAACGTAATACATCAAATACTAGCAATTATTTATAGTCAATATTATTTATAGTCTCGGTGGCCCAGTGGTCGAGCACATGGCTTCTGATCCACTGACTACTCTACTACTTCTGACTTTTAGAAATTGTTTTCGGAAGTTATATGTGATAAATATCGGTGACTGGAAACTGTGTTCCCGGTATGGCAATAGGTTGACCACCTATTCCATTTGGGATGTAAACATAACGGCGAGACGAGGCTTAACAGCCGCTGCCTACACCTTCGGGTAACAAAAGGCGTGAAGTTATGTTTATATGTTTGTGTTTATATATATTATTTCTTACAATCATTATATTATTTTTATTAATTTTTATTTCAAAAAAAAAATTATAAACGCATATAAAGTTCATATATTTTCGGGCTTTTGGAAGCAAAACCTCCATGAACGTAAATAAATATACAGTTTACTAAATAAAAAAATTCTTATACCCCTTCTTGAAAGTTGGAATAGACAAGAATGAGACATCAATGATTAGGAAAAAAAAATGTAAGTTAAGCGATGAATTAATTGTGGAGATACTATTACTAGTTAACTTAAAAGTTAAGTGTGTCCAGTAAAGTGAGAAGTAGACGTAAGATTTAGAATTGGTCGTAAGTATTGTTGTACCTACCGTTTTATTTAAAAAAAAACTATATTATATATATAATATTAGTACCCTAGTTTTAAATATATGAAATGTTATAAACATAATATATTCCATTCTTAAAGACTTGACTTCGTTTAATCGATATATACTATATAATATTTATTTATGTATGTATATATACTTAATTAACATTACTTACTATTGTATGTACCTTCTTAATATGAAACAGGCTGAGAGATTTTGGAGAAAATCTTTGAAAGAGTATTAAACAAAGAAATGAAAATGATTAACCGTTGATTCGTTGATTTGTGATCTTAGGTAAATGGTGAACGCTTTTATCTGAAGGGGGAGTGAGATATATTGTAAAATAATGACTTTTACAGTTACTCTATATAAATATTACTATTAAATTAAGTTGCACAGTAGGTGTCACATGTGAAGCGTGTTACTTCCGGTAATATTATTGATTAATATACTTTTCAAAACAAAAACAAAACCATGGTATAAATACTTGCGGATTAAAAAAATACAATTTATTTTCGTAAAAAAAAACCCATGACGTACCTAGATGTAAATTTAGAACTTTGGTTACACTGAAAGAATTTTAGTTTCAGCGTAAGTAAAGGCTAAAATAGTTCGAACACTATCAACTGGATAAATCTCTTCTCATCAAGAACAGAGATTTGATAATTTTGCGCGACATGTTTAAATACATAACCAAACTTCATATTAAACGAAACGACTAATATCGGTCATAATTTAAAATGCTTTTCATAGCGCAAGGAAAAAATTTCCAATGACAAACAAAAAAAACGCTGCAAAAGCGTTTAGAAAAAAAAAAACTTGACATAATCACGATATCGATGAGCAAATTTAAAAAAAAAAAAAAACAGCGTTGCTTCACTTTTAATGGTTGTGGTGTTTGCTCAGTGTCAGAGAATGTGATATGACCTTTCATGTGTGCCCTGATGATACATCAAAACATATGAATTTTATTTTAAATTAATCAATGTGATTCCTTAGGTAAATAAATGTATTTATAAAATAACTAATAAAATTATATCATGTGTAATAATATTAATTAATGTTTTATCGTTAATGTGTCGTGCTACTGTGTCATCTTGACCTCCTTTAAAAAAAAAACTCTCGACTGTCTTTATCTACGAAGATAATATTCGACAATACTTTTAATAAGATCTTTCTTATCCTTCGCTCGGTATGAAGTTGTTCTTTAATAAATTTAAGATAAATAATTAAAACATATATATATTTATTATTATAATAAAAAATTGTGGTTGAGCTTATCCAATTGAATCTTATAAATTACTTAATATTTCTAGTTCTTGTCTATGCCTATTTACCCCTGTTATACTTGTTGGAGGGAAAGTTGCCTTAATTTTTTTTTTTAATTATATATATGTCGCAGGTGATAGACTGATTTGGTAGTTTCGATCTTGACTTTACTACTATAGACATATCACCATTCTTGTAGTACATTCTGAAGCAACTTCTAACCTACTTAATATAGTAAATTCTATTTTATAAAATATATTTCATTAAAATTAAATTGTAGATAGTGTTGAGCAAAGACTCATCTATATATCAAATATAATTAACATATATTATTAATATATTTAACCAGAATATTGATGTGAATGTTATTCTAGTAATGTAAGAATATAAAGAATATATAAAAAAAAATGAAAAAAAAAGTTATATTAAAATATTTAGAAAAGGATGTCAGTAGATTCAAATTTAATGTCAAATCTGTCACTTGACACTTTTAATTTTACCATTTTTTACTTTTCTCAAATGTGAAATTTTTTTTTGTTTTCAAATGTGATACTGTTTTCGATTGTAATGTTTATTGTTTTCATTTATTTTTTTTTCAATCATTATTTTACTGTCTATTTATCTATTGAAGTTAATTATTAATTTCACTTTTATTTTAGACAATATCAACTCGCAGATTGTCCCTTCGTTATTATCGACAATGATATAAACAATTACTCATTATAATACACTAAAATTGTATTCTACTTGTTAATAGCTGTTAAACATGAATGGAATCTATATTATTGAAAATAAGTTAGTATTATTTATAAAAATCCTAATTTCATTATTAAGATATTATATTATTTCTTAAAGTATGATTATTCATTACTTTGATAGATATTATTCAGATAAATCAAATATATAATCCACTTAATCTGTATTAATAGTTAGAGAAATGTGATTTTACTTTTATTTTTTTCAAATTCAACTCTCTAAAATGTTATCTGTGTCTAAACATTTTAAAGTTTAAATAAAATAAAAAGATATTATATTCAGAAAGTAATTATAGTGAAATTAGTGATATTTTTCCTGTAATCTTTATGTGTTAATTACTATATGTGGCTCATGTGGCATTTAAATAAAGAATAAAAATGAAACTATTTTTTTTTCTTTTCACCTTATTTAAATGACGGGAGTTTTTTATGAGGCAGGCCCTGTTTCAAACAAACAGACAATACACAGTGTAACAGTTTCGTTGCAGGACTTTAACGGGGTGGGTTAGGAAAGGAGGTGGTTGGGAAATTGGCCTCCGGATATCTTTCTCACCGAACTATACACGGCATGAAACACTTTACGTTCATATTCTGAGAGATTGTGGTATTTTTTTTATTGGACAGGAGGGCAGACGAGCAAGTGGGTCACCTGATGGTAAGTAAGTAAGCCCATGAACACCGTGGTGTGTTGCCGTTCTTTAAAGGAGTAGGAGGGGAAAGGGAGGGAAAAGGGAACAAAACGCGGCAAGAGCCGCTTCACGCCTATATTCCAATAGGTCGTGGTATTTCACCGGTCAAGCCGGCCCATTCATACAGCGAACTGCTAGTCTCTACCACTGTTGAAATTGGTATTTAAAATGACATTTACAACAATATAATATTCATATGCAATTAACGTTTACAAGCTGTAAAAGTTGTTGCCAGTTCCGCTCTGCTAAAGTTCAGCAACGTATACCACAAAACAGTTTGACCTAGCATGGTGCGCTTCACTCAATATGCATGTCATATTTGCAGTCTGTTTGATATCTGTATTTTAGGAGAAATTTCATTAATAATTCCGATTCATTCTTACTTATATCTTCTGCATAAACATACATACAGAAACAGAAACTTAACACCTTTTTCTACCCGAAGGTGTAGACAGTGGCTATTAAGCCTCGACTCGCCGTTATCTTTATGTCCCAAATGGAATAGGTGACGAACCTGTTGCGGGGCACAAAGTTATCGGTCATCGAATATATATTACTCATAACGTCCAAAAATGATTCCGAGAAATCTTTGGTGTGAGTCCGGAATCGAACCCACGACTTCGGAATCAGTAACAGGGATTTTACTCACTTATCCAATTTATATATTTGAGAATGTAGCAAACTCTACTTAGACATGAAATATTGTACGCGAATGAAGAGCTCTGATATAAAATAAAAGCCATATGTACCCGATACTTAAAACGGTAAACGTATCGAGTTGTAACAAAAGGTATTAGTTGTATGGAGCGGTATGGAATCGGATAAGGCACATCGAGTGGATTCAAGATCGAGTTGCCGAATTAGTGAAGTGGACATTTATTTATATACATACAAACATAACTTGCCTTGTGACGCCGTTATGTTGGTGGTGGTGAACCTAGTTTTCAGTCATCGATATTATCACACATAACTTCCGAAAATAATTTCGAAAAGTAATTGGTGTGAGCCAGGATTCAAAAACACGACATCATAATTCAGAAGCGGGGTGCTCGACCACTGGAACACCGAGACTTTTATTCAAATATATTTACTATAAATAGAGTGAAGGACGGCTAATTAAAAACACTACTAACGGTCCCTGACATTGTGTAAGCTACTTCACTTCAATCGTTTTTATTTAGTAAATGAACAATAAATAGGACAAGAATATTTTCAACGTTTATCGTTTACTAGCTGACCCAGCGAACTTTGTTCCGCATCAAAAGTAATAAATGAGTAAATTTTGGATACCATGAGGTTCAATTTGTGCTGTCCCGCTATGTTAATACTGCAATATCTTCGAAAATATTCGTTTAAATTGCACGCTGTAAAAGGCAGGATCATCTATATTACATGATCAATCTATTTAAGATACCTAATTGGATGAAAATTAATGCTTTAATATTTAAAATCGCTTCATAAATAAGCCATTATTCATTAGTCATTGTGGGTTATCCCCAAGAGATAGACATATGACCTTGCGGACTTTTTTGTAGAACTTCTGAAGGTGTCTAATAATGTAGAACATTGTTTTGATCTATCACTTAGGGTTCAGCCAGCGTTAGCAATTAAAGTGCTAAATCTTAAAAATTATCATTTTTTCTTTACAACATCATATATGAATTAATTAACTAACTATTAAAAACAAACCGCATTAAAATCCGTTGAGTAGTTTTAAAGATATAAGCATATGAGGGGACAGACAGCGGAAAGTGACTTTGTTTTATACTATGTAATGATTAGAAAAACAATGTAAAGCCCACGAAATAAATGTAGTTATAAAAATACCCCACGGGAAAAGCTGAAAGTCAGTTTTAAGGTATGAACAATATTGGACAACTGTTAAGAAACTACAACGTAAAAGTATAAAAAAAAACACTTTTTTTAAGTTTTACTTAATAGTATAGTTATTAATGAACCTAACAATGATGCCTAACAAAAACATCATAACTTCACGGCTTTTCTACCCGAAGATGTATGCAGTGGTTGTTCAGCCTCGTCTTGCCGTTATGTCTACGTTCCAAATGGAGTAGGAGGCGAACCTATCGCCATACCAGGCACAAAGTTTTCAGTCATCGATATTTATCACACATAACTTCCGAAAACAACTTCGGAAAGTCCTTGGTGTGAGTCAGAATTCGTACCCGCGAGCTCTAGATTCAGAAGCGGGGCGCTCGACCACTGGACCATCGAGACCTTAAATGTTAATTAATTTAATTATGTCGTGTGGCTGTTTTTGTGCTTGCCGTGCCCGACATGGTTATATTCAAATTATATTAAAACTTATTTGTGACATAGCAAGACATAGCAATACGACTCTTCTGTTGATCAATCTTTTCTAGTCCACATTACATTGACTGCCACTACTGCCTTGTCCTCTGCATCATAATATCTAATTAATTAAAGTGAGAAAAGTTCACGTAGCAGTAAAATACCACACTATCTCAAAAGATCAACAAAAATAAATCATATACCGTATATTTTTACAATTTGTAATTGTAGTTATTAACTAATGTCAACATACAATTTTTTTTTTTATTTTCCCATACAAATTCATAATTTTTCTGCTCTTATTCCACTCTTAGTGGGGTCAGCACAACATGTCATCCTTTACAGCTATCCATGTTGTCAAAAGTTTTGGTTCGTTCTAATTGTCTTAATTTGTCCTAATAGTTGGTAGTTTTTCCTTCCAGTGTCCTTCCAGTATTCGATCGATGCAGGTCGCAAGGTTATGTTGCGAAATGAATACTTATAATTTATTGATCCGCTCTAGAGTTTCACGATGAGGAAGTTGGTCTGATCAGTGAGAGATGACTCACCATATGCTTTTCTCTATAGTGGATGCCATCTGAACTAATAAATTATTGTCACCTTCAACAACTTTGACAAAAATGGCATCCCGTTGCTGGATAATGTTACCGTCTCAGCGATGCTTGCTAATGCATGATTTATTTAAATTTTAAAATGGTTTTTTAGTTTAAAAATAACTCATAAATAACCAATATTTATATATAATAATTGTAAATCCAATACTTCAAATATATTACAGTGACATGACACAACAAATTTTGATATTCGATTGAAAGTTTAATGTCATAGTCGCCAATAACGAAAGAAGAAGAAGAAGAAGAAGTTTAATGTCAATATTACTGCTTATCTGGAATCTTTCCACCAACAATGAACTTTATGATATGTTTTTAAAGGTCAAATTGCCTTGTGTGTGAAAGTGTAAACGAATCGTTTGTATGGGAAAATTAAATTGTATTTTTTAGTATTTTACTCGCAATTTATCCCTATTTTCTCTATTCTATGTGTCATTCCTGGCTCTAAGCTACCTCTCCACCAATTTTCAGCCAAATCTGTACGGCCATTCTTCAGTTATAAGTGTTGTAACAAACACGACTTTCTTTTATATATATAGACTAGCTGACCCGGCGAACTCTGTTTCGCATCAAAAGTAATAACTGCTGCCCCGCTATGTTAATACTGCAATATCTTCGACAAATTTGAAGTCGATAGCAGCTATAGGTTAAAAATGGGAATATTCCATTGTTAACACCCCCGCAACCCCCCTTGTGGGTGGAATTTCGTAAAATCCGTTCTTAGCTGACCTCTACTCGGCGAAAGGAATAATCCTACCAAATTTCAAGTCGCTACGCCTTATGGTTCCAGAGATATCGTGATGAGTTAATATATAGGTGGAAATCTCTTATATATATATATATATATATATATATATATATAGATAGATTAGAAAGCGGTAGAGTTTGTTTGTTTGTTTGTTTGAACGCGCTAATCTCAGAAACCATCGGTCTGATTTCAAAAATTCTTTCAGTCCATTTATCGAGGAAGGTTTTATTTAGGCTATATTATATTTTCAGATTAAATTTCACATATATATATACACATATGTAATCAAATCAACCAATAATGTAACCCTAAAACCCTGTAAAAAAATGACTCGAAAATAATTCTTACATCGCGAAGGCTGCTAAAACTATCGATTCTAGAACAAAACAATGTACTACACTTTTACAGAACATATATTTGTCTATAAATAAGTTCGCGACGCCATATGTCTAACTATTGTAGTTATCTCACAATAAGTGCTTTTTTGATTTTTAAAAATAATTATATATGTCATTTTAAAAATTCTTTATTTTGTATCTTGGTATTAACTCCCCAGAAAATAAATTACTTCAATAAAAAGATAAATTCAATACCTTTCTAGAACTTTTTGAATGATTCAATTCGGACATTTAATTCAAAAGATATCGCAAAATACAAAATGTAAGTATTCGTTTCATAGGGAAATATTTAGTTACAGTACGGATGATGTATCCGCCTCGGGCGACTCGGACCGCGACTGCTAGCAGGTAGATTTTTTAACGTTTGTTTCTTGCCAAAAGGTCTCGGTGGTCCAGTGGTCGAGAACCCCACTTCTGAATCAAGAGGTTGCGGGTTCGAATTCTGGCTCACACCAATGACTTTTTGAAATTTTTGGAAGTTATGTGTGATAAATATCGATGACTAAAAACTTTGTGCCCGGTATGGCAATAGGTTCGCCACCTGTTCCATTTGGGACGTAAACATAGTGGCAAAACGAGGTTTAACAGCCACTGCCTACACCTTCGAGTAGAAAAGGCTTGAAGTTATGTTGTGTTGTTGTTTCTCTCTTTGTCATCATATCCGTCAAAACTTAAATTAGAATTTAGAATTTGTAGTATTTATGTAGTATCGTATTTTGGAGTATTTTTATTTTTATTTATAAAAGTTTCTAGCTTTCACCCGCGGCTTCGCTCGCATATTGAAGCCATTAAATAAGAATCAAAAATAGATAGAAATGAATCAATATGATAACTCTATTTCATTGCTTAGCTGGAATTATTAATTTTTAAAATTACAACATACAATGACGTTTAAAAACTTACAATATTTTTTATTGAAATGCAACAACAAATGGTAAAATATATTTCTCTGTAACAAAAATAAATAATTTTGGACTTTAACAATTTTATAAGAGTATTAAGGTAAGATATTTTTGTAGACTATATTATAAGTTTTTCCTTCGGGTGCAAATAAAATAAAATATTTAAATTAAAGAAAGACAGAAGAAAAAAAAGTATCCCATGTTACTTCTAATACTTCCAAGAATATGTGTACAAAGTTTCATGATGATCAGTTGAGTAGTTATCGCGTGAAATCGTAACAAACAAACTTACATTCACATTTATATATTAAGTAGGAAGTAGGAAATAGGATAGGAAGTAGGAAGTAGCATAGGATAGGAATTAGGTTACATTTTTATTGTTTTAGGGGCAAACGAGGGGAGGGGGAAAGGGATTGGGCCTCCGAATACCTCTTTCATCGAGCGAAACGCGGCAAAAGCCACTTTACGACGATATTCTGAGAGTTCGTGGTATTTCACCGGTCGTGCCGCACATTCGTGTAGCGAACTGCGTGACTCTACCATTGACAAGGTGTGACTGATTTATAATACTTTCTAGATATAATAAACTTTACATTTTTAATATCCTCATATCTTTTAAAATGTAGTGAATTTATTGCGATAAGATTAATCGCCAAACCGACATCATTTTACTTATAAAAAAAAACACTCACTGGGCAAGTTCCACTAAGCGACCGCGGCGACCGCAACGCCCACAGTAGCGCTCCACATAAAGCCCGCGGTCGTTGCGAGCGATCGCTCGACGTCATAAATGACGTCACTGTTCTCGACCGCTTCGCGCCCACTTCGCCCGCAAAATATTGGTAGGTCTTGGTGGCCTTTCAATAAAAAATGACATATGTCATCAGAACTTGATGATTTTTCCGAGCCGCCATATTGCTAGCACACAGCGCTCAAGTTTTGCGTTCCACAACATTCGCCCACAACGCCCGCGGCGTTTTTTCGTTAGTGGAACGGCAATTTCCGCGGTCGCAGTCGCGGTCTTGGTGGGCTTTAAGTGGAACGTACTCACTGTGAGTTAGCTACCCCAGTTTGAACATATGGTGTCCCGTTTTTTTCGTTGAAGTCAACAATAGTGACAAAATAAAAAAAGTCATCAGACGGAGTAAAACGGACAGTTCAATCATTACACCACAGAAGACTAAATAAATAAAAAATGCTAATAATTAACGTGGCATCTATTCTCGAGTTTGTGTCAGACAAATTATGCATTTTACAAAAATAACACAACTACATGGCAAGTTTGTAGGGTGAATTCTCATATACGCTTCTAGTACTTGCACCACATTGTCAGTTTTGATATTTTATACTTTTTAAGTGAAGTCTGGGTGATTTGTTTATGGTGTGTGAGAAAACTTAGCTATTTGTGCTGAAACTATCATCCTCAACTTTATCAAAATACGTAACTCCTTTGTAAACATTAAAACTATATTTTTAATACATACATGCATAACTTCACGCCAAACCCCTTGCGGGGTAGGCAAAGAGAATAGACCGCCATAAGGCGCGATTTTTACACACTTCACTCGCTTCGTTGATTTTCATAACTTTTTTCATGCACGCGCATCGATTTTTAAGGCTCCTAACATTATTTTTCCCCAGATCACTATATTGATGAAAATAAATTATTTTTTTCAACAGAAAACGTAATAAGTTATTTTCAAACAATAACGCCTCTAAGGTTACGCGAATGTATTGATAAAACCTTGTTTGTGAGATATGAGGCAGGTACCGTAAATGGAAGGTCTACTCATATTAAATCTGAATATCCACATAAATTGAAATTAGCTGAAATTGAGTAGAATATATTATTTTTTTGATTAAATTATTTCAGCAGTAGTGCAGGAGGTGTTCTGATTTCCATTTAAGAGTTCTCGTGTTTGAACTATACTACTTTGAGCTCTACTTACATTCGATTCTATCAGTCGACCGTATAGTCGTCACAATAAGGAGTATGTGAGACACATATATAAATATTTCTAAGAAAAAAACTCGTTTATGCGAGCCACGATTCGAAGCTGAGACTTCCGATTCAAAACGAATCATCGAGTCTCAGGTTATCAACATACAACATAACTCTACAAATCTCAGTCAACACGAAAAGAAAACAATGTGAAATATTAAAGTGCTTCTTGGGAAAATATAAAATAATGTGACATTTTCCCTTAAAACCACTGCCTGCTTTTAGAATTAGAAAAAAAAAACAAACAACAAGAGATTTTATCTTTTGCTTTGAGAAACAATTATTTAAAAGCTTCTTTTAAAACAGCGCAATTAACTAAGGTTTTCAGTTAGATATGTTAAACAAGTTTTGCTGGGTAAAAAATTTACTAAATGCCATTTGTATAAAAGAACTATCTGACGATGAGATGCTTTGGACATTTTTCTGTTAAAAAAAATGGTATGTGATTACAATTCCGTCTCACATGGTGGATCTAAGCCATCTGTAATATGAGAGAAAATTTCATTAACATCGGCTCAGATTTCAACAGTGCATGTGATTGCAGTTCGTTGCATGAATGGGCCGGCTAGACCGGTGAAATACCACGACCTCTCAGAAGATCGACGTAAAGTGGATCATGCCATGTTTCGTTCAGTGAGAGAGGTACCCGGGGGCCCACCCCCCTTCCCCATCCTTTACTATCCTACTTCCTTAAAGGTCGGCAACGCAACGGTAACACTGTATGTGTTGCTGGTGTCCATGGTCGACGTTGGTTGCTTACCATCAGGTGACACGCTTCCTCGTTTGCCCTTCTATCCCATAAAAAAACACAGCAAGCAATATACTTATTTATGATCTGAAGGTAAAATCATAACAGATTAAATTTTATGTTACAAAATCAATACTTATAAGAAAATCGTGGGCAAGTTAAAACTGTTTTAGATTACTTGTAACATGATCTGCAATGAATACCGTACCCGAGAAAATTGTTTTTAGAATTTTTCTCTGTTTATTTATTTGTCTGTATGTTTGTTAATAAACTCTAAAAATACTGCATGCTTTTATGTCCATTTTTGCATAGATATATCCAAAAGGTCGGTTCAACCCATAGGCTAAATATTATCACGCTATCACTAATTGGGGGTGAACAATGATCCCTTATAATGGCACGGGAATAGTATTTTTGCTGCCTTATGGCGTCCACGCAGACCATGTCGCGGGCAACAGCTAGTATACAATATTTTTTCTCGTGAAACATCCACAAGAACGAAAACTATTAGAAATAGAACGTGTTCTGGAGGAAGGTGATGTTAGGAGCCTCATAAATCGAAGCGCGTGCATGAAAACAGTTATGAAAGTTAACGAAGCAAGTGAGGCGTGTAGGAATCGTGCCTTATGGCGCTCCGTTCTCTCTGCCTACCCCGCAAGGGATTTGGCGTGAAGTTATGTATGTAAACATCCATAAGAAAATAATAACATTCAAAATGTCGTAGTATATAAACCAATTAACAGTATTTACTTTTCATTGTTCCAGTTGATATTTAGCACACATCATAATTGAAATTAATAATGTATCAGTCGTCTCGGTTGCCTGGAGGTGGAGCACCCCGTTTCTGAATCAACAGGTGTCGGTTTCGAATCCTGACTTACATTAATGACTTCGCCGAATCTACGGTAGGTTGACATAAATATTGATGAGTGATCGGTCTACAGCAATAGTGTCTGTTACTTCCATTTGGGACAATTCAGAAAATATTGTACCATTTTTTTATGGTATTGGGAGGCAAACGAGCAGGTATTTCACCTGAAGGTGAGCAGTGAACTCCGCCCATGGACACCTTAACACAAATAGTGTTACAGTTGCATTGCCGTCCCTCACAATGGGATATGGAAGCGGTCGGAAATGTGATGGGAAGGGGATGGGGAAAGTTATTGGACCTCCGGATACCTCGCTTACCGAGCGAAACGCGGCAAGAGTCACTTTACGTTGCAATTCTGAGAGGTCGTGGTATTTCACCAGTCGAGCCGGCCCATTCATGTAGCGAACTGCGTGGCTCTACGACTGAAGATTTATCAGGATTCTAATGTGGAACCTTCCAAAGAGAAGTAACCGCGTTTAACAAGTACGCTACAGGGAAAACAAACTTAATAATATCTTCACTAAAATAAAATTCATAGAAATGAACATGATATATTTATTAAGGAATGGAAAATAAAATAATTGATGAATCACATTTCAAAACATCGAACGTAATAATATTCCTCGGCACGAGGTTGTTAAGTTTTTTGCAATGCCAGTTACTGGAAGGTCATTCCGGATACAATAATATTTATTTCAAGGGAATCATTATTGCGATGCAAACAGATTATGTTACTTTGCTGAACATTATCAGATAGTTATCAACTTATTCAAATAGATACTACCTACTCGAGAATTCAAAGTAAGAATATTTTTCATTTTATCATTTAAATCAAGGTAAGACAAGATTGTTGAACGGTAATGATTTATTTTTTAAGATTTATATTTATATATAATAGATCTCTAGAGATGTGGTGCTGGCGTAAGATGCTGAGAATATCGTGGACAGAGTTCCAAACCAACGTGTTAGACTCCAGGAATTTGGCATCATGCAGCGTTTGTCTGCGGTGGTTCAGTCATGCATTCTGCAATACTTCAGTCATGTTTCTAGGCGAAGTGGCAAGTCCATAGAGCGTCTAGTCATACAGGTAAAAGTGGAGAGAAGTAGATCGCGAGACAGGTCAGCAATGAGTTGGACTGACCAAATAAAGTCCGCATTGGGAAACCGCGTATCTGGCTGCGTCAGGCAGATACTCTCTCCAACAGAGAAGGTTGGCAGGAGGTCGGCTTGTCCGCCTCTGCTGTCGATGTGGCAGCCACGAAGTGACCAAGACCGCTCTGCCAAGAGCGAGGCGACAAAGAAGAATATTTCTATATATTTATAGCTGGCCCGACGAACTTTGTACCGCATCGAAAGTATTTTTTACAGCGTTTACAATTAATGTGCTAAATCTCAAATTTTACACTTTTTACACTTTACTACTATAAGTTTGATTATACATTAATTATGCATACAAACCACCCCGTTGACACCCTCTATCTATTAAAAAATACCTTTGTTTTATACTATGTAATGATAAATATAAGAAAATTGAGTTCAGATAGTTTTTCAATTGCATATATTGTAAATAATGTAAGTAATTTATTTCTTCTTATTATCTATATATATAAAAGAAAGTCGTGTTTGTTACAACACTTATAACTGAAGAACGGCCATACAGATTTGGTTGAAAATTGGTTAGAGAGGTAGCTTAGAGCCAGGAATAACACATAGGATAGAGAAAATAGGGATAAATTGCGAGTAAAATACTAAAAAATACAATTTAATTTTCCCATACAAACGATTCGTTTACACTTTGACACACAAGGCAATTTGACCTTTAAAAACATACTATAAAGTTCATTGTTAGTAGAAAAGTTCATCATTTGTCAGTATTGTATGAATTTAACATTTAACTTTCAATCAAATGTCAAAATTTGTTGTTGTGTGTGTGTGTGTTGTGTCATGTGTTTGAAGTATTGCAATTTTACAAATATTAAAAATAAGTAAATATTTGGATAAGTTATTTTTAAACTAAAATCTGTGTTGAAATTTAAATAATCAATCATTGGTTTGGAGAAGGCATCACAGAAGCGGTAACAAAAACCAGCAACGGGATGGCATTTTTGTCAAAGTTGTTCAAGCTTACCACGAAGAACATGACAATGATTTATCAGTTCAGATTGCATCTACTATAGATGAAAAAGATGTGGTGAGTCGTCTCTCTGATCAGTCCAACTTCCTCACAGTGAAATTCAAGAACGGATCAATAAATTACGAGCACACATTTCGCACAAATTTATCAATTTGTAACAATACCGTCTCTATTCTTCAATAGAAGGAACGGTTTTAAACCTAACACCCTGGCGACCATGATCGACAGGATACTGGAATAGCACAGCAAAGACCACTACTATTAAGACAAATCAAGACAATTAGAACGAGCCAAAACTTTAGCCAATGTGGATAGTTTGGATAGGATGACTGATGATGATAAGGGCAGGAAAATAATGGTGAGAGGAACATAAAAAGTTGTGAATGTTGACATTGGTCAAATAACTACAATTAGGTCTCGGTGATCGAGCACCTCGCTTTCGAATCAAGCAACCGAACCCATTGGTGAGAGCCACGATTCAAACCCGATTGTGTGATAAATATTGATGACGAGGCTTAACAGCCGCTGCCTACTCCTTTGGGCACAAAAGGGCGTGAAGTTATATAAGTTAAGTATGTATGTATGTGACTACAAATATAAATTGTAATAATATACATTATGTGATTTATATCTGTTGAAAGTTTTTTTTATGGGATAGGAGGGCAAACGAGCAGGCGTGTCACCTGAACGTAAGCAACCAACGCCGCCCATGGACACCAACAACACTTTATAGTATTACTGTTGCTTTTCCGACCTTTAAGGAATACGGGATAGGGAAGGATGAAGAAAGGGGGTGGGCCTCCGGGTACCTCTCTCACCGAACGGAACGCGGCATGTACCACTTTACGTTGATCTTTTGAGAGGTCGTGGTTTTTCACCGGTCGAGCCGGCCTATTCATGCAGCGAACTGCTTGGCTTTACCAGTGTTATTGATTTTGGGATAGTTTGGCACTTCACTGCTAAGTACGCGAGAACCTTTCTCACTTTAAATAATTACATATTATGATGCTGAGGAGAAGACGATGGTAGGCGCAGTCTGTATAATGTGCGCAGAGCCATCTCACGTGCTAACCGACACGCCCACTGATGAGTAGAGAGAGATTGATCAAGAGAAGAGTCGTATATCAGAATTGTGTTTTTTTTATATAATCATGTCGAGCACATCAAACACAAAACAATATTTTAAGTAGTAATTGGTAATTTATTTTACGAGTATTAGTGATATTAATGAGTTGTGAACTTCGCCCTACATAGTACCAAGTAGTTTCTGTCGATCAATTGCAGTGCTGTCTTCAAACTCCTAACCGTTGAGGAGCTTTGTGGCTTCTTTATCAGCACAGAATATCCCTAACACTATTACGTAACAAAAACACCAAACTTGCATACAACTTTTGGTGGATGCCTTCGATTTCTCCTGGTTCCCATCATCAGATCCTGACCTGGTGAAAATGGGACTATCTCGGAGGTAAACACTATACAAAGAAAAAAAATACTTTTTGAAATTCGTCCATAATTGACGAAAATATCGGTGAACATACATAAAAAAAAATATTATCCATACAGATGATTTGAGAACCTCCTCCTTTTTTCGAAGTCGGTTAAAAACAGCCTCACGACATAATAAAAAATTAAGCGCAGTGCTCCTGTGATTTTGGAACGAGCGGCATTTCACTATGAATCGATTATTGTGCCGACAGCTCGGTGAATATTGGAGATATGATAATAATTTGTGAATATTGTTTAGCGTTGAAATACAATGATCTATGTACTGTTATATGTTGTTCCGGAGGCAAAGTCAAATTTTCACAATTGGAGCCACCAGCAGATCCTTTAAGTTCTTTTGTTTCTGGGATTGGAAATAATTCTAAGTATTTCTTGGCCAATCAAATCTTTTTACGCTTTTTACGAATTGCATGTTTGTATATTGATTTATTATACAAATATACGGTATTTACACCAAAATAACATTTTTTTAGAAATTTTGCCTGTCTGTTTGTTCAGGCTAATCTTTGTAGTGGCTGGACCGTTTTTGATGGGACTTTTTTGTAGGTAGCTGAGGTAATAAGAACTAACTTAGGCTTCTTTTATTTTAGAAAAAATCTTTTGTTTCCTCATAAAATGTTTTTGAGGCGAAACAAAGTTCGCCGGGTCAGCTAGTTGTAAATAAATTTTTAATAACATAACATAACATAACTTCACGCCTTTTGTTACCCGAAGGTGTAGGCAGCGGCTGTTAAGCCTCGTCTCGCCGTTATGTTTACGTCCCAAATGGAATAGGTGGCGAACCTATTGCCATACCGGGCACAAAGTTTGTCAGTCATCGATATTTATCACACACAACTTCCGAAAACAATTTCGAAAAGTCATTGGTGTGAGCCAGTGTCTGGAATCGAACCCCGGACCTCTGGATCAGAGGCCGTGCGCTCGCCCACTACGCCACCGAGACAATTTTTAATGATAATGATTATAATGTTCATTCACCCAGAGACATTGTTTTGCCTCAGAAGCGATATATAAGTAAATTTCGGATTTTATTGTGTTCAATTCCCGATATTTATTACTATCCCTAATATATATATATATATATATATATATACCATCGCAGACTTTTATGTAGATCTGTAAGGTGTATAATGTTTTGCATTATTTCGATCTATGACTTAAAGTTCAGCCATCGTTTCCAATTAAATCTCTGAACTTTGAAAAGTATCCCTTTTTCTCTACTATATTATGGATGGATGGATTCTTTATGGAAAAACCTTCTATCTATTTAAGAAAACACGTCAAAAAACGTTGCGTAGTTTCAAAAATAAGCAATATACTCGTATCTTATAATTTAATCTGCGGAAAGCGACTTTGTTTTATATTATGTAATAATATGTTTATTGAAATAAATTATCACTTAATGATTGTGTTCATTGGTCAAACTCATTGGTGTGAGCTTAATTTGAAACCGAGACCTCTTGATTCAGAAGCGGGGTGCTCGAGGCCTGGACCACCGGGACCTTAATTGTCTATGGAAAAAAAGTTTAATATTTATTACAGCCTCATGGTGAATTTATGAAAGTACCAATAGATTTTTGAGTAGTCTTCTGTGCTCACAACGTGGTTGGTAACCGGACATAAAATGATTGGCACCATTTCAACATCCAATCCATCACAATTCCACCACCGTGCTAATTCATCGGTTAAATAAAATAGCGCGGCTGTTTTCCAATTTTCTATAACACTTTTCCGTTTATTTTCATAAAATCGTTTGAATCAATCAATAGACATACATACATAACTTCACGCCTTTTGTTACCCGAAGGTGTAGGCAGCGGCTGTTAAGTCTCGTTTCGCCGCTATGTTTACGTCCCTAATGGACTAGGTGGCGAACCTATTGCCATACCGGGCACAGTTGTCAGTCATCGATATTTATCACACATAACTTCCGAAAACAATTTCGAAACGTCATTGGTGTGAGCTAGTTTCAGGGTTCGAACCCGGACCTCTGGATCAGAAGCCGTGTGCTCGACCACTGGACCACCGAGACTCTTAATTAGTAGTAGACTCTTAATAGTTAATATATTAAATATCAAATATGCAAGATGCAAATATGTAAGAAGCAAATGTAATTAAAATTAGTTTATGTAAATCGAATTGTCTCTAATATAAGTTCTTTTAAAGTTTGAAGCAGTCGTCAAAGAGTATTTATCGGAGGCTTCCGGGTGAACACAACCTAAGATAGCCTCGTAAGTCGTTACACATAGTAACGAGTCATTTCTTAGTAAGTAGATATGTTACTCGTATATACTATATATGTTATCCTAAATAATTTAATCAGTAAAACCACAGTATATACGTTGGATAATATCATCTAAGTATGTGTTCTAAAACACACATGTCCTTGCATTACATCTTGTTTCAAGTATGTACATTCCTTAAACACGTACTTGTTAAAATGTAACGTTTTATTTTCATGTAAATATTATTTACGCCTTCTACACGGTCAGCTAGTAAGAATTAATTTAAAAATAATGTTATCAACCTAACTATCAAGTTATACCAATAATAAAAATCCGTAAAAAATAATTATTTTTCGTTTTATCGTTAAGATTACCATTAGTTTATTTTTAAAATCAGTGTATAAAACGCGACTTTTAATATATTGAATAACTAGTTGACCCGGCGAACTTTGTTCCGCGTCAAAAGTAATAAACAAGTAAAATTTGTATTTATCACTTTTTCTTTACTACATCATACATGAATTATAGATAAACCATCCCGTTGACATCCACTATCTTGTAAAAGAAACCTCATCAAAATCCGTTGCGTATTTTCAAAGATATAAGCATACAAGGGGACAGACAGCGGAAAGCGACTTTATTTTATACTTTGTAATGATTACCTAATCCAATCAACAGATGGTATCAGCGCCATCTGTACGCAATCGTTAGGAGTTAACAAATAAATAAAACAAATTAATTGCAATAAAATAAAATCGCGACTATAAATTGAGATATGAAGTAACCTATCTTTTAAGTTGAACAAAACTGCATACGGTGTGCAAATTTTAATTAAATCCGTTATGTTGTTTGGGCGTACGGATTCGATACCACCAATTATAGATTCAGAAGCGGGGACAATTAACCACAAATGGAGATATATTTGTAAGTGTTTTTTTAGGATAATGGGATAGTTCTTGTGACTTACCTGATGGTAAGCGATTTGCACCGCCAATGGACTCCTGCAACACAGATAGTGACACAGTTGCATTGTTGGCCTTAATAGTAGGATAGGGAAGGTGATCAGAGGGAAGGCTGACCCTCCGGGTGCCTCTCTCACCAAACAAAACATGGCATGAGACACTTTAGATCGATATTCCAAGAGTTCATGGTATTTCAGAATCTATCGTTAAGTATTTTTAAATATCTATGAATGATGATATGACTTTTCGAAATTGTTTTCGGAAGTTATGTATGATAAATATCGATGACTGAAAACTTTGTGCCCGGTATTGCAATAGGCCACCTATTTCATTTGGGACGTAAACATAACGGCGAGACGACGCTTAACAGCCGTTGCCTACACCTTCGGGTAACAAAACGCGTGAAGTTATGTTAATTTATTTTTCATTTGATTCTCAATGAATGGTTAACATGTTCAGACAAAGAGTGTATTTATTATAAAGACATAGCTCCATTTATATTAAATCTGCGCTGAAACCGTACATTCAAATAACTGTTACTAAATAAGTTGAAGTTTAGTTTCAAAAGTATTAGAAAGTCTTCCGGTTATGTTATATCAATTATTTATTTAATTAAAAACTATGAATTAATGAGCTCTTTCAATTGAAGATAGAAATCGAATTCGTCCCAAATGGAATAGGTGGCGAACCTATAGCCGTCCGAGCACCAAGTTTTCAGTCATCGATATCTAAAGTAAGTAAAGTCAGGTCAGGTCAGGTCAGGTCGTGAGGCAGGATTCGAACCCGGGACCTCTTGATTCAGAAGTGAGGTGCTTGACCACTGCACCACCGGGACTCTAAACTTTTTAACTGTTGTTCAAGTTTCCCACAAAATCGCGTGTTCCATTTCTGTAATATTTGTACGTACAATTGTCTTCTTTGCGGTCTTTACTACTCTGTATTTGATGAGTGAAATTAGCTGTCGCATAGGATACAACTTGGCCATAATGGAATAACTATATAAGTCACATTTTACCCGAGACACATAGATTCATCATCATCATCAACCTATCTCCGTCCGCTGCTGGTCACAGGTCTCTCCTTTGGCACGCCACTGAGATTGATCTTCGGCCATTCATTGCCAACCACTGCCAGCCACTTTGCGTATATCGTCGCCCCATCTAGAATGAGGGCATCCTACACTACGTTTGCCGAGACGCGGTCTCCACTCCAGGACACGTTTCCCCATCGGGAATCAGACGTGCGACAAATGTGACCTACCCACTGCCACTTCAGCTTGCTTATTCACACACATAGATTACCCAGAACAAACAGACAGACAGACAAATGGACAGACGGGAAAAAAATTTAAATAAATGTTATTTTGATGTATGCACATACATAAACATAACTTCACGCCTTTGTTACCCGAAAGTGTAGGCAGCGGCTGTTCAGCCTCGTGTCACCCTAATGTTTACGTCCCAAATGGAATAAGTGGCGAACCTATTGCCACACCGGGCACAAAGTTTTTCAGTCATCGATATTTATCACACATAACTTCCGAAAACAATTTCGTGAAGTCATTGGTGTGAGCCAGTGTCAGGATTCGAACTCGGACCTCTGGATCAGAGGCCGTTTGCTCGACCAGTGGACCACCGAGACTGACTAATGTATATATGACTACAGTACGTATATATAGATAAGTATATATTCATATGAATGTAGTAGAAAGAAGTCATTTTCAATATAACAACCAGAGAATTATATTTTACTAGCTGACCCAGCAAACGTTGTCTTGCCGAAAAATAAAATTTAAAAAATAGGGGTTGATCGTAGGGGGTTGAAAATTTAGGGTTGCATGTATTTTTGTATCCCGTTTTATAAAAAAAATAAGAAACAGAAATATGTCGAAAAATTAAAAAAAAAAATTGCGGGGTGGGGTACCCTTGTGATTTAGGGGGACGAAAAATAGATGTTGTCCTATTCTCAGACCTACCCGACAAGCACATAAAATTTCATGAGAATCGGTCAAGCCGTTTCGGAGGAGTTCAATTACGCACATCTAGACTCGAGAATTTTATATATTAGATTTATATGCATTGATAACCTCTCATCACACATTTCATAAACACTAACCATTATGCTGGTGAGCTTGCGGATCACTCAAGTAATTGTGTACCCAGTAAGCTGTGAACATCAAACTTGATTAAATTTTATTCATACCTAACCAACAAAATGTTGACATCAATTATGTATTTTGTACGTAACCATTGCGTTTTAACGAGCCGTCGCGAATACTGTATTTAAAGACTCATGTAAGTCTGCTTACTGAGCGGAACTCGGTGTTACTGACGAGACGTTCGTGTACCAATTTATATTAGTGTGACGAAATATGTGAGATTGTTGATTTTGTTATAAATTTAGCATATATAACTCCACGCCAAATCCAGTGCGGGGTAGGCAGAGAGAACAGAGCGCCATGAGCCACGATTCTTACATGCCTCACTCGCTTCGTTGACTTTCATAACACTATTCAGGCACGCGCGTCGATTTTTGAGGCTCCTAAAATCACCTTCCTCCAGAACACGTTCTATTTGGTCATGGAATGTGTGTCTTGGCCGTCCTCGACTCCTACATCCATCCGCTATAAAATTTATTTATTTTAGAATAGCTATTACCCGGCAAACTTTGTTTGTGCGCTTCGGAAGCAATAAATAAAAAGATTGTTTATAAAAAAATAGCATATGTTACTCCTCATAACACCAGCTATCTGCTAATTAAAGTCCCGACAAAATCGGTCCAGCCGTTTCAGAGTTTAGAGGCGGCATGTTTTTCAATATTAGAAACACACACGTCAATTTTATCTATACGTATAGATTTGGAATATAAATATTACACGTCTTTCGTCTGATGAATCACCTTTCTGAGCAATATTTAGGGTGGCAAACGGGCTTGCAGGAACCATGAGGGTAAGTGACTAGCTCCGTCCACAGGCACACCGCAACACATATGTATACGTATTTAAGTTGCCAATCATTAAGGAAGTGGTACTCCAAATACCTCTCACACTGAACGAAACGCGTCATGAGCCACTTTACGTCGACGCATACGTCAAGCTGGCCTATTCATGCAGCGAAATCTGTGTCTCTACCACTGTTTCAACAAGGTGATGTCAATATTATAAATAAAATTCACCAAATATAATATGTGGATATATTAAACAAAGTAATGCTTAATGATTATTTCTACCTAACTCGCAAGGAACTACCCGTGAAGATATGGGTTAGTCTAGTATATAATTGGGTTCTGTAAAGTTTTTATGGGAAATGGGGCAAACGAGCAAGCGGGTCACCGGATGGCAAGAGTCTGTGTTGCCGGCCTATAAGTATAGATATAGGGAGAGCAAAGGAAAGATGAGGGGTATGGGAGAGATCGCTTGATACCTCGTTCATCGATCGAAATACGGCACAAGCCGCTTTACGTCGATTTACTGCTATTTAACCGGCAGAGTAGATCCATTTTTGCAGGTAACTGGGTAACTCTCCCAACTGTTAATAAAAAGTAAGCTATAAAATAGTTACAAAAAGTATTCCCGTTTTAACTGCTGTAATTAAGTTATGCATACATAGGTACGATGTCGTCCATATTTTTAACATGAATATTTATCACAAATTGTACTGACAAAGTGACTTTGCAACCGGTGTATCATATTAGCTGTACTCTGTCTGAAATACATCAGAAATATGAATATGTAAATGCTTAAAGCAAATCACTGCGACGCGTCGACACCTACCATTTTGCATCAGAGTTCGAATGGACGTCAAATAACAGATATTATTTGGTACCATTGAGTTGAAACATATAAAATAATTAGCAATTAACTATTATATTTATTGCTATTTGACCTAGTGAACTTTGCTTCAGAAAAGGAATAAAATGGTCATTGTGGGATATCCTTATAAAGAAATGCCATCGCGACCTTTTTTGTAGATCTTTTGAATGTGTTCAATAATGTGGTAGGTAGATTGTTTTGTACCTATTTTGTACAATTAAAGTATGTAATCTCAAATATAGTAAGTAGTTTCAAAGATATAAGGGGACAGACAGCGGAAAGCGGCTTTATTTTATACTAAGTAATGATATAATGGACTCAACTGTTTCGATGGTTCGGATAAGTAGAAAAAATGGGTGATGCAAGATTGACTAAGTAGATATACACTGCCAAAGTGGGAGGATGTAGGAATCCCGGAAGGCCACGGTACACTTTCCATAACCAAAATGAACGACTCCATGTGAAAGGTGACGTCAGGAGCCTTAAAAACCGATGAGCGTATATGAAAAGAGTTATGATAGTCAAAGAACCGAGTGAGGTGTGTAAGAATCGTGCTCTGTCTGTAATAATTATCGCACATGGAGATTAAGTAAGTACCTGCTTTTTGCCCCGCCAGTGGAACAGTTAGACATAACTTATTGATTCTGAGACAACACGAAATGCGGGGTTCTATATATAAATAAAATGTTCCTGGAGTGCCTCGCTTTATCAGGAATGGATCCCACGCCGTTACGTATAGGTAGAGAAAATATTGCGCCAACTAAATTAAAACCGAGACAGAATGTGGACGTACGTTATACGTTAATACAAAAAAAAAAGGTAGAATTCTTCAGATAAATGAATTCTGAATTTAATTTTTTTTTTCTTGCAATTAGTTCTAAATTTAGCAATGTGCTATAATTTTCCTCCTTATCTAAACTTCATGCCAAATTCTTGTGAGTGTAGCCAGAGAGTGTACTAGTATAAGGTATTACTTTATGTTTTCAGTAGCGTTTATTGTATTATTTTTTGATGGTTTTGAAAGGAGGGCATGAAACTTATGTGCCAAATACTCTTCTCGCGATAGCCACTACACTCGGAATCGGACAGCTCGTGGAAATTGCGTCCGTGTGTTCTTGTTCCACGGAGGTCCTTTCCTTAAACGCTCGTGTTTAAGAGTTTTAAATATTCTTTATATTTTAAATAGTAAGTAAAATTTTTGTACATTGCCTATTTTTAAGTTTCTGTGAAAATAAAGCTACTTTGACTTTGACTTATATGCATAATTAATTCCAGTCCTCTCGGTTGTATAAAGGTCGAACTTCTGAATCGAGAAGTAGTGAGTTCGATTCCGACTCACGCCAATGACTTCAAGGAACTATTTTTGAAACATAAGTGTGATCAATTCTGATGGCTGATTCCGATGCATTTCAATAGATTCCGCCTGCTATTGCATTGCAAACGTGATTCGATGTGTGACTTATGCCGCTGCCTACTTAGGGCAGTAATAAGCGTGAAGTTATGTAAATATTAATGTTTAAATAACCACTAATACATTCAATAGACAAATAATCTTAAGAGGCAATCGTTTGACCAATATTTGATCGGAATATTGGCTGAATGACGTCCAACGACGATAGTGAGAGACTTTGATCTTCAGTTATGCCGTTCAGGATTAAGGTTAGGTCAGCAACTGCGAGTTTGTGAGCCGTGAGCAATATCCAGTCGAAGAGTTAATTGACCAAGAGGATTAGAGAATAATTAATTAAATAAACCGTACGTTATCGTATATTTAATTCATATCAATTTATAAATTTAATCGTACTCTACATGTTGTCAACCGTTGTCAACAAAAAGGAGAAGAATGTTTTCAAACTGGTTTTATAATGTTTTTTACTGTTTTGGTTTTTGATAATTGCGTCATTCGATGGAGTATTCCAACTTCCCGTTTGGTCCCATTTTCATTTTTTTAAACACAACATCTTCTTTAAGCGGTGAAAAATATTGGTATTTAAGTATTTATTTAACCTTCACAACAAGTGTAAAATTTGTTTATCCAACTTTATTTACAATTATAAGAAGAAATAAATAAATCACATTATTTACAATACATACAATTAAAAAACTACCTGAAATCAAATTTCTCCGCATCTCGGTCTACTGGCAGCGTGCCCAGAAGACAGCCTTGCCCAATGGCAATGCTAATCCTCTGTGCGAAGAATAGACCAGCACTCTGGTTGCGAGAGGCTTCGATCAAAAGTAAAATTGTGTACGAATAGATATCTAATATTAAGTGGCTAAATATACCAGTTTTTGACGACTTCTTGTGTGAACATAAAAACATTCGAAAAATGACAAAATGCCCCAAAAGTGAGTGAGAATGATCCAGGCTTCAGATCACAAAAACACGTAATTATATGGTGAATACTGTAATGTATGTCATATTAACATTGACATTGTGACCTAGTTTCTAGATTAGGTAGATATTGACAAATATTTAAAGTAAAATCACGTTGTTGCTAATTAAGCATTGTACTATCGTGTTATTTTTGTTTATTAACATGAACATGTAAACATATTGTGAAAGCATATATGTATATAAAAATATTAAATAAATACCAGCAAAAAAATCCTATAGTTAGATTTTTTTACTTTTGTGTAATTTTAAGGATTATTGTTTTGTTTTTTTTTTTAATTAAGGGGGTTTAAGGGATATTACACGTCATGGCACGTACATGTACGTGCCGGCATAAGTAAGTTAACACTGTATGCACAGTATGCAGCAGTGGTCTGTGTGCAGAGACAGACGGTTGTCGCTTACCCACCTTTGGCGAAGAACATGCGCCTCACGATGACACATGCTACCGTTACACGTAATAATGTAGTACATTGTTTTGATCTAGCACTTAGGGTTCAGCCAGCGTTAGCAATTAAAGTACTAAATCTCGAAAATCATCACCTTTTCTTTACTAAATGATACATGAATTTCAGATAAAAACCTACCACGTTGATACCTTATATCTATTAAAAAAAACCGCATCCAATTCCTATGCGTAGTTTCAAACATATAAGCATACAAGAGGACAGACAGAGGGAAACGACTTTGTTTTATATTAAGTAGTGATATAACATAGGTTTATGAATAACCAGAAAATAACCGTTAAGTAGCTCAACCGTGATAGAATTAGAAAATAAAGAAGAATGATAGAACATTCGCACTACGCCATATTATAAGTAATTGGTACACATATTGTGCTATCTAATTAAACTTTGAAATATGTAAACCCATTAACAACATACTGTTGTGTAAAGATGTTCTTTGTGTAACACATATCTTTAGAACATGTATACGTGTATACTATGTATATTCAACGATTTTGATTCTCCATAGTAATTACCCGTAACATACCATGTTGTTATAAATATCTATATTAATAATATAATAATATATACCTTTAATTCGTACGTGGCGAGTCTATTCTATTCTACTCTACATTGCTCTACAAAATTTCAACTTATTCCATAACATATTATAAATAAAATTCAAGTGTCTGTTTGTTATATTAAAACAACTGCGTTGCATTCGTGTGAATATACACCGTCGATTTTTCATCCCTCTAAAATGTTAAGGGTTGCCAGTCCACTATTATATATTATTTTTTTTTTATGAAAACAACATCATAAAATACTTAAGTACAAACCTAAATTTTTACCTCTCTACTATTAATTTACTCTCTACTATAAATTATTTTTCATTTGTTTACTTAACTTCATATTTCTGGCAAGACAGCGTTTGCTGGGTCGGCTAATATTACATACTATAGTAAAAATGCAAATGTTTATAAGAAACGTTAACTAGGTACCGTTTCTTTTTTTTTCGCGAGGAAATGCTTTATGCACACCCCCCGCCTGGGGACGGCAGGGAGTAGTGTGGGACTCCCAAAACAGTAAACTGCAATCCGATCCTAAGGTTACCCACTAAAACCTCGCGGCGGCCTTCCTCCGGCGTTGGGGTGGCCCAGGACAGTGCATCAGCCCTCTGGTCCACCCCGCCGTCGCGCCCCCTCTGTCACGAGGGAGTACTCATCCTCGAGGAGCCTCGGTGAAGCTCCCCCGGACGGGGCGGCTCCGACCGCGCGCTATAAAGAGGCGCGCGGCCGGCGGCGCTCCCGACGACCCTCCCCGGCCGCACACGGTCCTTCCAGGGCCGAGATCCGGCGCACCCGCAGGGTGTGCGCGCTCGCGGCCCCTCGGCAGCGGCGATCACTGAGCTCGCCGCCGCCGCCTTCGAGCGGGATCGGCTCTCTCCCGACCCCGCTCGGCGGCCTCCTTCTGAAGCATCACAGCTTCGCAGAAGGAGACCACAGCCCTCCACTCCTCCTCGACCGCATTGGATTTGTCACCTTTTCTTTACTACATCATACATAAATTATAGTTTAAAACTATTACATCACCATCATAAACATCTATTTAAGAAAACGCATCAGAATTCGTTGCATAATTTCAAAGATATCCATATAAGGGGACAACAGCGGGGGACAGGGGACAGCGGAAAGCAACTTTTTTATACTACGTAATGATGTTATGTCAAAATTAGATAGATTGCCGTATTTTGGCATTGGTATTTAGAGATTATTTGATGAAGATTATTTATGGTTTGCCAGTATTTAGTACAATATGAGGTTAAATAAGCCCCAAACGCACAGAATAAAAATAAATACCGCTTAGTGCGAAGGAAGGTCTAATCTGCCTCAAAAGTGGCAGGCCTCATAGACGCACAGACCGGGGTGTGGGCGTCGCGAGCGCGGCGCATTTTAGCTAATAGTGTGGGAAAAGTCACGATAAATAACTAGCCCAATATTGGCTGCCGTTTTCATACTAAGCATGACCTAAATATTTCACTACAACAAAATTATTCTTTATTCTGTACAAAACTCCTTACACATGCACACATTCATAACATTAATATCTTCACACTGATAGAGACTGACCGCAAGTATTTATTTCAGGATTTCTTCCTGGCAAATGTGTTGATCATGTGCTTCAAATATTTTTTAAAGCAGTATACTATATTTAAATAGCAGTCAGGCAGGAAAAAAAAAATTATAACTTTTTGTTACCCTGTTTTAATGAAAAATATTTTGTTTAAAGTACTTCAATAACTATGTTTTATCTTAGTTGCAACTTCCCATCCCTAGTGTAGATACAAATCATACTTTCTTTCAGTGCGATGTGAGGCAGAACACATGACATATATATTTGTGCTGTTTATTTAATACTCAGAAGTCGTAACTGAGGGCGAAGCCGGATTCAATTTTAGTATATATTTATTTATATAATGTAAAAGTTTCAAGCAAATATTTGAATATTGGGTATTTGAAGGTATTTAGAGAAACGATATTTTATGAGGCCGGCGTGGTAATAAATAAGATAAGTTCAACTATGTCTTTAAAACGCCTCATACGCACCTGCCGAAAGGCTATGAAAACTGGCGCCGCAGTGAAGGTGTTAATAAACTAAGTCTTACGAAGAAACTAGGTTTCGTATCGTCATTTTTCAACACACGTCACAACTTAACATTATCAGTGAGAAATATGAGCTTCACGTATTAAGGTTATTACAATTACACGACGTAAGTTCACGCCTTTTGCTATCCGAAGACTCGCTTAATCGTTATATTACGTCCCAAATGGAATAGATGGCCAACCTATTGATATAGACCAGGTACGATGTTGTCAGTCATCGATATTTACCACTCATAAATTCCGAAAAGAATTCCTAGAAATAATTGGTGTGAGCCTGGAGTCGATTCCACGACTTCTGAATCAGAAGAAAGGTAGCTCGACTTCCGGACTACTGAGATATTTTAATGTCACTAGATTATGCTTAGAAAATAGTTTTGCGTTGCACTGACGTGTCCTAGACAGACAGACCATTTGATATTTTCCTTTGTTAGGAAGCACTTTCCTTGAAAATTATATCAAGTCTAGAAAGAGTTTGCAACATTAATAAAAGTTATTTCTTCCTTGTCATTTATCTAGAGCGAGAGTGATAAACGATTAGTTGCAGAATGCGGAGATTTTGTTATTTTTGCACATCAAAAAGCCGGCCATAGAGGACAGCAGGGTTTTCTGTCAATTTATTAGCAGCTAAAACTTCTACTGAGAATATAGATTTGCAGTGGGATAACAGATTGTAATTTAGCAGTATATAATTTAGCAGTAATTTAGTAACCAGTTGTCAGATGTCGGCACATGTCGGCTGCGCGACGCTGAATGAAACGGCTACGTCTCTGAATTTTAAATCTGTAATATTATCGAATATTTTCGAAAATTTCATGCTGTGAAAAGCCATTTTGATATTAAATATTGATATTAAATGCTCAGTGTATTTAAGCTACTTAATTGGATAGTGTTTGATGCTTTAGTGTTGCGTTCGCAATTAAATGCATTTACAATTAAAGGGCCAAACATCCAAAATTATCACATTTAAGCAAATTAGGCCCTTAAATGCTTAATATAGTAGACCTACTATGTTAAGCATTTATTATAGTGTATAACAAAGTTGCTTTCCGCTGTGAGTCCCTTATATGCTTAGATCTTATAATGTACCGAACGGATTCTGATGCGGTTTTTTTTAATAGATAGAGTATGTCAATGGAGAGGTTTGTGGGTTTGAATAATTCGTGAATAATGTAGTAAAGAAAAAGTGATGTTATTCGAAATTTTGCAATAAAATTGTAAACGCTGCAAAAATACTTTTGATGCGGAA
Organism: Euproctis similis; assembly: GCA_905147225.2. Taxonomy (NCBI): domain Eukaryota; kingdom Metazoa; phylum Arthropoda; class Insecta; order Lepidoptera; family Erebidae; genus Euproctis; species Euproctis similis. The sequence continues at coordinate 16,697,677 of LR990107.1, read as the reverse complement.
TAAAGTACGTCGGGTCAGCTAGTTATACACATAAACCGCTCTGTTGAAACCTATTCTATCTATTAAAAAAGCACATCAAAATCGGTTGCATAATTTCAAAGACCTAACCATATAAGGGGACAGACAACGGAAAGCGACTTTTTTGTACCCTATGTAATGATTAATATTTTTAGTATATATTCATATTACTCCAGCTTTTTCAATAATACCTAGATGACATCGGGATGTAGCAGCCGTGTTGTTTCAGGTTGTTGCTTTAAAAATACACCAAAAAGCCTCAAGCTCATGATGCATGCATGAAAGAAAAAAAAACTTATACGGGACAATTTCAAATTTAGAATTGTTTCAGAAAAAGATGGAACTTATTTATATTATATTTCCATTTTCAGAATTTCGAATACAATAAAATTAAGTTGACGATAAGATTTCTAAATAAATATACCGATATCATTTAAACCAGTCGACGTTAAGGATATAGGTATCAAATATCGATTTTCATCCACCCAGCTGTTTGGTGGAAGCGCCTTTTACTGGAGTTTGGAAACAACTTATATTAAAAAGTATCCAAGTACTTAAATTAAATGATGGTATAGACTACATGGGACTCGACTTAATAAATATATATTTTGCCTTAAGTATTAAAACGAACAATTTTATAGTATAACAAATTCAACCCTGAAAGACAAAATTTTTTTAATCTAAATATGCACTTTCATTTTGATATTATTTGTAATAGATTTTGGCTATTGAAAAAAATACACTGAGTGGCAACTAAGTAGCTTTACACATTTTTAATTATTAAGTAGGTCTTACAGTCTCGGTGGTCCAGTGGTCGAGCACCACGTTTCTGCATCCAGAGGTTGAGGGTTCGAATTCTGACACTGGATCACACCAATGACCTTTCGAATTTGTTTTCGGAAATTATGTGTGATAAATATCGACGACTGAAAACTGTGTGCAGGTATGGCAATAAGTTCGCCACCTATTCCATTTGGGACGTAAACATAACGACGGGACGAGGCTTAACAGCCGCTGCCCCTAACTTCGGGTAACAAAGGCGTGTATGTAAGAGACAAAAAATCAATAATATCAGGGCAATTGCCTGCAGTTTTGTAGACATATTAATGTTTAATGTACATATTTTCTCCATAATCATGATCATACACGTGTAAAATGTAAAAGTATATTAAATAAACAAAATAGATATTTTCCCAGTGCTTACATCAAACTCTAAGTAGCTCTAAGTCTTTATTATAAAATAATTAATTTTAAATAGGTAAGTATGAAAAATTTTGATTTTTTATTTATTTTAGATTTCTTTATATCTTTAACGTTATATTATGACATATTATAAAACAAAGTCGTCGCTTTCAGCTGTCTATTCCCTTAAATCTTTCAAACTACGCAACGAATCGTTTAATAGATAACGGGTCAACGGGATGATTTGTATCTATCATTCATGTATAATGTAGTAAAGAAAATATAACATAATATAACTTCACGCCTTTGTTACTCGAAGGTGTAGGCAGCGGCTGTTAATCCTCGTCTCGTCGTTATGTTTACGTACCAAATGGAATAGATGGCGAACCTATTACCATACCGGGCACAAAGTTTTCAGTCACCGTTATTTATCACACTTAACTTCTAAACAATTTCGAAAAGTCATTGGTGTGAGCCAATGTCAGAATTAGAGCCCGGACCTTTGGATCAGAAGCCGTGTGCTCGACTACTGGACCACCGAGACTTTCATGCATGCAATAAATTTCGAAATTTGGCACTTTAATTGTAAACGCTATAAAAATTACTTTTGATGCGGAACGAAGTTTGCCGGTTCAGCTAGCAACGATAAATATGTCACGGTAAGAGTGAATAATTGAAGATTATATTATTTTTATATTATTATTATTAATAATTACCGAAAGTCGAGGTTAAAGTGATAAATTAATCACATTTGTCGGTTATTATTAATAATTTAACCCTAGTAATGATAAATGTAATAAGTGGCTCGACTTAGTTGGCTCGGTGTTACTGTTTTAAATAGGTTTTAGGTTTTTTTTTGTTTCTAGGCAGGAGTCGGAATCCTCATGGACACCCAAACTACGTCACGTATGAGGTAGTTTGGGTAGGTAGTGCCGGACTCTTACCGGCTAAACTTGTCTCCTGCCTTCAATGCTTTCTCCATAGACTGAAGGTCCATGCCCTTTTTGGATTAATTTTGATATTATTTGAATTTGAGTAATTTTAAAAATTGCTCCCCAGTTCTAACTAATTCGGTATTGCAAAATTTTAGTTTGTTTTACTGTTATCTTATGTTTGTGATAATAATTCGTTGTCGGCTTAAGTAATAAGTATAGTAATTTACTCGCGCATTTATGTTTTGGATATGTGACGATGAGGTGAGTCAAATAAAGAAAGTGAAATAAGTGATTAGGTTAGGTTAGTTTTAACCTTGTTTGTGCGATATCTAATTAATATAATTGTAAGACTGTGTTTAATATTATAAATAAATACCTGCTGGTCGAAAAACATTGGGTTTTTATTTATTTTATAACTTTTACCAATGTCGTGTCGTGAATTATTAATAATTACTACTAAAAGTAATAAATTTCGATCGTTTATTCACATTTACCAAAACATGTGGTTATTATTAATAATTTTGTAAAAATATTAATAATTTTCAATTAATCAGATTTACCGTAACATATATATTATGTATTGGATTGTTAGCTCTATCGACAGTAGTGAATTTTAATATATTAAAATTCGTTAAATTTACCGTAGCGAACTTTACTTTAACCTTTCATTGAATTAAGTGTGTTATTTCGACATTTATATATTCAGCTAAATGAATAAGATTGCAAATGTTAAATTAGTTTTTTTTTTAAGCAGCGTAAGTTCAATCAATTAATTAAAAAGAATATATAATATGGCATCAGAATGGTTTGATTCAAATAAGAATAAAATTGCTTGATTTGGTAAGCACATATTAAATAATAAAACAGTTTATCAAAGTAAGTAACCATTATTAATAATTTTAGAAAAGAACAAGTGACAGTGAATACCATTCAGCAAATGTAATCTTGAATGACGTCACAACGTGCCAAAAATCACTAAAAACATGACTCGATGACCACCTGAGTGTTCTGCAGCAATTTGTTCAATTTTTAAATGCACAATACATAATAATATTTTAAATGCAGATAAGTTTCTTTTTATTTCAAAAATATAAGTGTTTTATAATAAATTTAAACATTTAGCTATATTATTAACCAATTTTGAAAATTTAATAAACTAGCCTAATATTATTTAGCCCAAATAGCCGATAATTTTGTCTTTTATAGTTAATAGATTGCCTTACTTCAAGCATAATTTTGGTATCAATAAAAATTATTTTTTAAAAGTCATTAATTAGTCATTAGTGTTTTTATTGCCTAATAACTAGTGCACCTTCTGTATTATTGTTATCAATCCATAGGTAAAGTTCTTTTTTTTTGGCCTCCTCTTTTACTACAGTCTGTCTCCTTCATGGGACATTCAGCAGTATATTGGTTGGTGCTAATATTGGCGCGCTCAGAATGTGACCCGTGTCACATCTTCATTGTATACATAGCATTTACATTGTTGTTATACATATAGTCTCGGTGGCGCAGTGGTGAGCACCCCGCTTCTGATTCAAAAAGTAGTGGGTTCAAATCCTGGCACTGGCACACACCAATGACTTTTCGAAATTCTTTTCGGAAGTTATGTGTGATAAATATCGATGACTGAAAACTTTGTGCCCGGTATGGCAATAGGTTCGCCACCTATCCCATTTGGGACGTAAACATAACGGCGAGACGAGGCTTAACAGCCGCTGCCTACACCTTCGGGTAACAAAAGGCGTGAAGTTATGTTATGTTATGTTACATTGTTGCTACTGTGATTGGATTAAGCCTTGGGGTATTTTACGCTTTAAACGTCCAGTTTTGGCGTGACTGTCCATTAATGGCCGAGCCACTTTGGAACCTTTGTATGATTTCAATGTTTGAGTGAGATGCTGTACCCCATAATTACATCCCATACGTCCAAACGGTTTTTAATATAGCCTTATACAAGAGTATTTAGTTCTCTAGGGATAGTTGTGACTTTTGCCCAATGAGCCGGTAGAGTTTTCGTGTTACGAGTAGGTGGCATCCTAGTTTAGTTTAGTTTAGTTGTTTCCTCTTAGTGAAAATATGTTTTTGCCAGGTGAGTCTTTTGTCAAGGTCTACGTAGTTGTACGTGCATATGTATGGTAGTGGTGGGGTTGAAGACCATCAGTGAGTTCTCGAAATAACAGCCAGTCAGTTCGTTTATTGTTTAGGACGCATTTTTGGATAATTTCTCGTGCGGTTGTGTGTATGTCTACTATAATTGGAGAATGGTCTGAGAATAGATCCCAACAGCTCCTGCATGATATGTTGTTCCTTCTAATTCCTTTCATCATCGTCATCAGCCAATTGCAGGCCACTGCTGGACATAGGCCTCTCCTAATTTGCGCCACAACATCCGATTCTCTGCCTTCCGCATCCAGTCTCTACCAGCCGCCTTTCTGAGGTCGTCTGACCAACGGGCGGGTGGGCGTCCTACGCTCCGTTTACCAAGACGCGGTCTCCACTCCATGACCTTCTTATTCCATCTACCATCGGTCCTTCGGCAGATATGACCAGCCCATTGCCACTTCAGCGAGCTTATCCTGCGAGCTATGTCGGTTACACTCGTTCTCTGGCGGATATACTCATTTCTGAGTTTATCCTTCAGAGATACCCCGAGCATAGCTCGCTGAGCGACTTTAAATTTGTGGACTAGCCCCACCGTAAGTGTCCAGGTCCGTAGGTCATCACCAGCAAGACGCACTGGTCAAAGACTTTGGTCTTCAAACAGTTCAAACATTGCGGTATAGGCGAGCTGAAGACTCGACGCAGTTTTGCCGAAAGCAGCACAACCCAGCTGAATCCTCCTGTTGGCCTCTTTCTCGAAGTTTCGTCTACCTAACTGTATAATTTGGCCTAGGTAGACGTATTTGTTTACGACTCCGAGAACTGACCCTTCGACGCTTATCGGTCCGGGTACGACATGTTCATTGAGTATGACGTCTTCAAGTTCATGCCCAAACCAACACGCTGGGAGAACTTGTCTAGGCTGCGCAGCATTCCGCTTAACCGTTCCAGCGACTCTGCTATTACAACGATGTCGTCGGCAAACCGAAGATTTACTCACCATTCACGTTGATACCCCGTCCAGTCCAATCCAGTGTCTTGAAGACGTCCTCCAGAGCGTTGGTGCAGAGTTTGGGAGATATGACATCTCCCTGTCTTAGCTCGCAGTAAAGTCTCGTGTTCAGCTCTATTCAGCTCGATGGAGTCCGTCACTTGGTCCTGTATCTGGACAGTCATTGTGGCGGTGTCATACAAGCATCTCAACACCTCGATATAATGCCAGTCGATCCCACATCGCTGCAATGCATCCAGAACTGCCCAAGTTTCGATGGAGTCGAAGGCTTTTTCGTAATCCACGAATGCCATACACAGCGGCTGATTGTACTCTTCGGTCTTCTGTACAATCTGCCAAACAGTATGGCTGTGGTCCACGGTACTAAAGCCTTTTCGAAACCCGGCCTGCTCCGGAGGCTGGAAATCGTCGAGTCTTGCAGCGAGACAATTCGTGACGACCCTCGAGAACAACTTGTAGATATGGCTCAGGAGTGAGATGGGTCTGTAATTCTTCAGTAAGGTCTTATCACCTTTTTTGAAGAACAGTACCACCGCACTCCCGCTCTAAACCTTTGGTGTTATACCCTGGTGTATGACGAAATTAAAAAGACCTGCCAATTCCTTGAGGATGGGAGTCCTACCGGATTTTAGGAGTTCCGTTGTAATTCTGTCATCACCGGGTGCCTTGTTGTTCTGGAGTTGCCCGAGAGCCGCCCTAATCTCGCTTTTTATGACATCGGGGATGTCCTCATTAACAGGGCTCTGTGGTCATCATCGCTGTGTCCTAGTCGGCTTGGTCATCCGTGTGGAATAAAGGAGCCCGAGGAGGTACTCCCTTTGCTGACACAAAAATCTATAATTTTCGGAATTTTCCTTTTGTCCGTCGGCCAGTAGGTCGGCTGACCAGAGGATATGAAGATTTATTGTTTGGATGCATTGAAGAAGTTCGCGCCCTCTGGGTGAGACAAGTCTAGAACCCCAGAACGTATGTTTGGCATTATAGTCACCTCCTGCAATAAATCATCTCCAAGTGTTCGAAAATAGTCTTTGAATTCAGATTCCTCGATAATAAATCTCGGAAGATAGGCACTTTATTGACATATTCTAAATGATAGATATGAATTTATGAAGGTGCTACTTTCACAAACATGTATAGCTTAAAAACTTTATACAAATAACTTTGTATAATAAAAAATATATGTACCAAATTATAACATTGCCTCGAAAACATCAGTTAGAAATACCGGTAATTATTTTTTATTTATATATATAGTTTTGAGACTGGTTTTATTATAATGGCTGAAAAATAACAAATAAAACAAATAATAGTATTTTTAGAAGTACAATTTTTGTACCTACTGTGAATTGTTTACATCTCAGTAAATGGCAGATATTTTTTATCCCGGGCTGAAAGGTTTGTACTAATTAAAATAAGTCTGAAGTAACAATAATTTTGATAAACCTATTTATCTTTATCTTAAACTAGCTATCCCGCGCGGTTTCATCTGCTTGATGCTGTAATAGCCACTGCTTCAAAAATGTGTTCACGTCACATTCGAAAGACTGGACTCCCTCAGACTAGAAGAATTATTAGCAAATTAAAACATATTCCACTAGTGAACATTTTCTATTAAATTGTCGAAATAAATTAAAAGGTTAGCAAATAATTGTAATAAATCCCCTTACGTAATACTTGAATGGTCCATAAGGAAAAATATATTTTTTATTCATGGAGTTAAGATCCAAAATTACGTGATACTTGATTTATCACACATTATATTTCGTCCAATTTATATTTGCGTAAGTTTTATACAGTAGATTTTTGTTGTAATTTCCTATTAAACTTACTACTTACTTACGGATAGTTAAATTTTAAAGATTCAGTGCCGTAAAAACTAAGTATTTGTTTTCAATTTGTTTCTAAATGCGTAAATCATTTGTTTGTATTTATAAGAAAATTCTGAGAAAAAGTTTCTCAGAAATTTCTTATTATGTTAGATGTCTTTGAGATCAGGGTTACAAAATGATTCAGATGATTTAGTAAAAACAACAATGTTTTTTTAGCTCTCCTCAAAAGTCGTGTTTTGTCTCTTACGTTTATTATTTACTTTTATTAGTACATCAGTTGTGTCTTTCAACTATACAATCTTGAGTTCAATCTGTCTATTAGTTTTACTTTTGTAATCTAATATATAAAATTCTCGTGTCACAGTTTTCGTTCCCATACTCCTCCGAAACGGCTTGACCGTTTCTCATGAAATTTTGTGTGCATATCGGGTAAGTCTGAGAATAGACATCTATTTTTCATCCCCCTCAATCACCCCTCAATATTTTTTTTGTAATTTTTCGATATATTTCTGTTTCTTATTTTTTTTATAAAACGGGATACAAAAATACATACAACCCTAAATTTTCAACCCCCTACGATCAACCCTTATCTTTTGGCAAGACAACGTTTGCCGGGTCAGCTAGTGTTTTTATAGAATAGAGGAAACGTGGGAAAACGAGCGTGTGTTAACTGATAGTAAGCAACTCGCGCCGCCCACTGATACCTGCTACATAGATGGTGTTACAAATGCCGCGAGGAAAGGGCTGGGCCTCCAGACACGTATCTCACCTAAAACCTTTTTTTTTACATAGAGGAACGCTTTTGCCCGACCAGCCCGGCAGCGTGCGACCGTAAAGGGGGGCCGGTCGAAGCGCTGGCTCAGGCAAGTCAGGCTGCGACCTTCGAGTTGACTCCTATTAGGATCCGGCTCGCTGCAGAGTGCAGCAGGCAGCGAGCCGGATCCCTTACGGATATTAAGGCGAGGCGAGGAGACGACAGAGATGTTCGCGTCGCCTGCTCCCTGGCCTCGCTCGGTGTACCTGAAAACAATATTGGGGTGAAACAATATTTCTCTTCCAACATATATATATATATATATTCTTGGATACTTGCCATCGGAGAATATTGGATGTCGAAGTATTCATCAATCATAATGTAAACCAAATTTCATCTAGTTCACTTCAGCCGTTGACAGATATTTAAATATAATACTACAACAGCCGCTATTCCTTCGGTGAGAGCGGTATCCGGAGGTCCACGTTCCTACCCTATCCCCTCCTCTACTATCTGTAGTCTATGTTACAGGTGCCCATGAGCGGCGCTAGTGATTTACCAACAATTAATCCGCACCCACGCTTGCCTGCATTCCCATAATAAAATACTTACGAAATTTCACGACAAGTCCTTTACGGGGTGTAGAGAGAACAGAGTGACATAAGGTTAGTTTGTCTTACACACCTCACTCGCTTCTCTTCTCTTCTTTTTATTTACATACATACATAACTTCACGCCTTTTTCTACCCGAAGGTGTAGGCAGCGGCTGTTAAGCCTCGTCTCGCCCCCAAATGGAATATGTGAACATAGCGAACACAAAGTTTTTAGTCATCGATATTTATCACACATAACTTACGAAATTAATTTCGAAAAATCATTGGCATGAGCCAATGTGGGGATTCGAACCCGCGACCTCTGGATTCAGAAGCGGGGTACTCGAGCAATGGACCACCGAGACTTTTAGACTTTCTTTATATATACAATTTATTGTTTATTACTGTATACTGTTAACATTCGCCAAACATTGGCTATTTATATGCGAATAACAAAAAAATCTTGTGAATATTCGTTCCATCACATATATATTCCCTCAGACTGTATCGCCACACAGACAATCACTTTTGCCCTCGCCATGTTTCACATCAAACATTAGAAGGATTTTTTTTATCAGTTACCAATTAACAGGTTAGTTAAAGACATAGAGTCAAAACTCTCTCAAAAAAATTCTTGGATCTTTCTTGTATTTCTTGGAAAAATCTTTGGATAACCTGGACAAACTATGGGACAAAAAGATATAATTTCATTGTTACAGACAAAAAGAAATAAATATTATTTTACCCCCACACCACCACTGGAAGATTGCTACATGAAATTATTTTTCAGTCGACTAACACCACCTATTAGAAACCATGGCAAAGATTGTAAGCATGATGACTTGACTTATTTCAACCGTCTTGCTTGATATTACATTCTTAATATTACAGATGTCGTTATGTCAAGCTTGTTAATGTTAGCATGCGCCATCTATCATATCCTTTGGACCCTTTGGTTGGTATACAATGCTGATTCAGTAACTTTCTGTTCCCATGATGGCGTGATTATACAAAGTGTACGTACGTTTCATTTCATGCACCTAAATTAATGAAATAATTAAAGTCTATTTCAAAAACCTCTATTTTTTTTCAAACTAACACTATAAATCTATAATGATTTTATAATAATGATTCAGTAAATGAAATTCAGTAAATAATTTTCTCGTACTCCTGCAATAAAATAGTGCAATGTTATATCGATATTAGTATATTCAAAACAAACTTTTACGTGATAAAATATAAAGAGACTAATAGAAAAAAAATCTGGTTTCACTGCCCTATAAAGCATCCTACATTAATTCTGTTATCCCTAGAAACAGATATTATCCGGTTTATTTTTTATATGAGATTTTTTACCATGGTATGTTATAAATATAACATACCATGATACATGCATATATTTATTTAGTTTGGAGTAAGGAATGATTGAAAATAAAAGAATGGATTGACGCAAGATTGACTAAGATCAATTTTGCGTTATCTATTATTTTCCTCAGACTGTAAAAGCGGAGGGAGTGTTGGAGTCGTTCTCGAACTCTACCCTTCCGTGCTTTTCCATGACCAAAATATGTGTCCGAAGCACTGTTACCAACCCTACTGTTTTAACAGTAGATTTACTGTTTTTCAATAGATGTCCCTGTTTTTTGTTCTAACCATGAATTTTACTGGTTTATTTCAATTAGTGTAGAGCGACACCTGTTACCTCAAGAAAATATTTTGCTTTATTATTTCTATGATATAAAACGTTATGTAACTGGATAGTTAAATAGACCATAGCAGATATGTTAGTGACAACTACAGTTGAAACTTTAAATTTCTCTAATACGTGTGATACCTGCCTACCTTTATAATAATAATAAAAAAATACTACATACTCTTGTTTCTCTCACAGTTTATTCTAGAGTAGTTTTTTATTACTTAATATGTTGTGATTATATAAATAAAATAATGTGAATGTGTCCTATTAACTGAAATAATTGAGTATTTTTATTTTGACATTGATTATTGTTTTTTTTTATTTGTGGGATAGGAGGGTAAACGAGCAGATGTGTCACCTGAGGGTAAGCAACCAACGCCGCCCACGGACACCAGCAAGACATATAGTGTTACTGTTGCGCTGCCGACCTTTAAGGGATAGCGGATAGGGAAGTTTGGGGAAAGGGGGTGGGCCTCCGGTTACCTCTCTCACCGAACGAAACGCGGCATGAGCCACTTTACGTCGATCTTCTGAGAGGTCGTGGTATTTCACCGGTCGAGCCGGCCCATTCGTGCAGCGAACTGCTTGGTCTACCACTGTTTAAATTATAATATGTGAGAAAATTATGAAACCGGCCTTTTTGAGCCCATCTACTGTTTTCTACTGTTTTCTAATGAGAGAACTGTTGTTTTTTGATTTGTTGGGGTTGGCAACACTGGTCCGAAGCGCGTGCATGACAGATTTATAAAAGTCAAAGAAGGCAGTAGAATTTGTTATCTGCCTACCCCACAAGGGACTTGGCGTAAAGTTACGAACATAAGGTTTTTGTGTAGAGAAAGCTTTTTGGATCCTAAGCATTTTTGCTACCATACCTAGATTTACCATAGATAATTTCCAGTAAGATTTGCTATTCCCTAAATTTTTGTACTAGTAACATTTTTTACAGTTCCCTTTGATCGATGCGCGCTGTCATCCTGAGGTAGATGTATACGCCGATCCGATTACATTATTCGTGCAAATTTGAGATGGTGATAAATTGGCTGTGTTATGTCTGAATAACTTGCCTATCGCTATATGGACAATATTAAAAGTAAGCCCGTGGACGTTAACAAATTTTACGTTTAGGGCACGCTATAAGATAACTGTCTTGAAAGGGCGTTCATGTTTTCGTGTTAGAAATGATTGAGCTCACTATAAAAACGTTGGATTCCAACAATCACCGATTTACCGTGGAGGATGAGGTGAGCTAATTTAATGATAACTGCATTCCATAACTACATAAAATTTCCAAATTTATCATTGCATATTAAATCTTATCGGAAAAGTATATGAATTCTTCGTATAGGTAAAGTTTTAACTACCTACATATGAAAAGAGTGTATTCTATTTCGTATGCTGCGTAATTGATATCACCTTAGTTATTTGTATAGGATGTTCATTATAGATATTTGTTCTGTCTTTGTCACTATCACGACGCAATCAATATTCGACTGGTAGGTACAGCTAATGGGCATGTGCAAAATGTACCTAGTATATAGTATGTATCTAGGTATATGCCAATACCTATTTCTGATGTACTCATACAAACAACCCATGTAAATGGGAAAAGGCACTTTTTCTTTGTACTCAACATGTATCAGATATCTTAATAGATAATTTTCTGATGGAAGCATATCCTCTGGAAAGTGATTCAGTAACTTTATGTGCTCAAATATCCTGACCAATATATTATGACAATATATTATGTATCTACCCCCAAGATAGAAGTTAATAATAGGTTATAAAAGATTATTAAAAAAACATTCAGTAATTGAAAAAATCTCTTGTCATTCTGTTAATAGCCTCATCAGAAATGTTTATCATTAATTTCAACATTCTATTGTAATGAAAAAAAATATTGCTTCATTGAACTGTGCCAACTGTATGAAGATCTATGTTTCAAATTTAGACACTCTAACTATTGGTTGATAAAACTTCTAAAATTGTCATAACAAAGACCATGATACTAGTACAAAGGGACCAATGCAATTTTATTTTATACACTAATTAAATGATTACTCAGAAATGGATTTAAGTGAAAAATAATAGTTTATTCCAGCAATGTTACCTCTGTGCAGTAGTCTTATATATTGTCTATGTTAATACAAATCTAACAATAATTTACTAAACAATCAGACTGCAGATGCACTTAATTAACACAATATAATCTTTAGGACTTCTTGGGTGGTTATGCTTCTTTGAAATTTGTCAAAGCATGTCCCCTTATCTATTTTATGTGTAACTAACGCTTACATTGTTATGACATGACATAGTGGCAATTGGAGATAATGTATGTGCTGGCGAAATTTATTTCTTTTCATACATGCAAACAAATTGTATGAATCGAGATTAAGGCTTATAAGTGCAATAATGATAGTGATTTATTTTTTCATATTTAACAGACCCAGGTTCACAGCATACTTTTGTTTCTTCTTCTCCTTGTAATAACTGCACTTTATTTATTGGCATTCCCTTACTACACATTAAACAATAAATAAATATTATATAATTAATATTACTGTTACCATTAAACAGTGGTCTTGCATGAAGTGGCTCGTGTTGTATGTTGCGACAGAGGTATCCGGAGGCCCAATCACCTTTCACTTGCCTTTCCCCGCCTACTCTCTTAAGGGACAGCAACACATCACTGTGTTCATGGGCGGTGAGTTGTTGCTTACCATCAGGTGGCCCACTTGCTCATTTGCCCTCGTATCCCACAAAAAAAGGCCAACATCTCCTGCACTTATTGCTCTTACCATTATAATATAGTGGCCTGGAACCTCACTGATGGCCTGTTTTCTTGCTGTTGTTTTTTAACTAGTGGATCAGTAAGACCTGAGCTTATTATCAAAAAAATTCAAAAATTCAAAATATCTTTATTCCATAGACTTTACAAAGTACTTAGAATCGTCACATAAAAAAAAACACGGAGCTTAGATTCCCTTTCATCACACTGTCTTGAATGTGAAAGCGAATCTAAGTGCCAGTTCCGGCGTCAAGGCTTCTTGAGAAGAACTGGCAAGAAACTCAAGGCCGACTCTTTTCAAATATCCAGTTTAACAAATAGTGATAAGTACAATCAATACAACACAAAAGGAGCAGTTCAATTCCAAACTTTTTTATCGTTTATATAGTCTGCGATACAATAATAAGCCCTTTGATATAATCTACTTTTAATATAATTTTTAAATTTTCCCAAGGATAATTCAATCGCGTCGTTTGGAAGTTTATTGTAAAAGCGTATACATTGACCTGGGAACGAGTTCGAGATTTTATGGAGCCTAGTAGTGGGCACAGCGAGTTTGTTTTTATTTCTTAAATTTAGTTTATGAACATCACAGTTTTTCTTAAATTTAGTTTTATATTTATGAACATAAATAAGATTTTCATAAATATATTGTGAATAAAAGAAATCATGTAAAACATAACTTTTAAAATAATAGTTTAGATGCAATGAAAGTTTTTATTGTAAATTATCATGGTCTGTTGTATTCCTGATTCCCTGTTTTAATAATCTACACATATAGGTTTATGTTATAGCAAGCTCTTTGTAGTATTATTTAGGACAAACACTTCCCTTGCACATATTATTAGTGAATCTCCAATAGTTTATGCTGGAATAGCTACAGATGACAGATTTTTTTTACTTTCTTGATACCTACTTATTGATACATTTTGGATTATAGGACATACATTTATAAATTGTAGGTTATCTGTTATTATCATGTATATTATTATAAATGATTAGCTGATGTGGCAAACTTTGTTCTGCATCAAAAGTAAATTTAAGTAAAATTTAAGTAAATTTTCAATTGATCACTTTTTTCTTTACTACATCATACATGAATTATACATATAAACCACCCCGTTGACATTCTCTATCTATTAAAAAAAACCGCATCAAAATCTGTTGCGTAGTCTTAAGGATCTAAGCATATAAGGGGAAAGACAGCAGAAAGCGACTTTATTTTATACTATGTAATGATTTTATGTGGGCAATGTTACCAAGGTTTATGATTATTAAGTTTTATTACAAAAACGAGGACCCCTTCTTCTAATTCAAATCCTGGCTCACAAATGACTGAAAACTCTGTACCCGGTATGGCAATAGGTTCGCCACCAATTCAAAGCTTAACGTATTGCCTACACCTTCGGGTAGAAAAGGCGTGAAGTTATAAAATTTCACTAAAATTCATTTAGAGAGAAACTTTACTGTTTATAATATTTGTAGGATTCTCTATAAACCATATGAAATAGAATATCACTCTATAATCCGGCTATATCTTATCAAGTTAATAAACTTTTTTCTACATTTTAAGACTATATGAACTACATACATATTGTGATACAATTTACTTTTCCCAGACTACTGTAAAACAACTCAAAGAAAAAGTCAAGGAGCAGATGGGAATAGATCCCAACTTGCAAAGACTGATTTTCTGTGGCAGAGTATTGCAAGATGAGAAGAAACTATCTGAATGTGGTAAGTTTAGAAGAATACTCATTGTAAATAATGATAGTGATAATAGTTATGCTAATTCATGTCTTTCAGATGAGGTATTAACAAACTTCATGCCTTTTTCTACCCAAACTTGGAGGCATCCATTTAGCATCACAATATGCCAAACGGAATAGGTGGTGTAAACTATTGCCACACCAGGCACAAAGTTGTCAGTCAGTGTTATTTATCACACATAACCAAAGAATTCTAAGTAATCATACTGGTGAGCCTGGAATTGATACTGTGACTTCCGATTCAGAAGTGGCTTGACATACACACTTTAACATACCTACTTTAATTTTGAATTTTGACTTGTTGTATCACAAAGTGAAATATTTACTAAATATGGCTCCTTTTCAGATGTTCATGGGAAAGTTGTACATCTTGTTCAGCGTCCCCCACCGATTCCGGACAGTCGTCAGAATGATAGGCCTTCGCAGTCATGGTACAATTCGCCTAGCCATGACATTCACCCAAATGTGCGGCACCAGATTAGACAACTGATGGTAATATTTACATGTGTGCTAGTGTTGTTTGTTACTTTGATTATTATTGTTTGCTATTTTATTATTAAATGCTTGAATTAATATAAAAATTTGACTGTCTTAAAATTGATTTTTTATTTGTTCCCTAAGGATATGGGGGGCGCATCTGAATTACTAGATCAAGAAGAACCACCTACAATGATGACGCCTACTTCCGGTCGTCTCGAATTAATACGTCGAATGATTGCCGAAATAAAAAAGCTGCTCTCTATCCTGGCCACCCATGTTTCAGATGAGGTAAGTCATGTGCTTACATGTCCTTAACAATGACCAGAAATTAGAATTGCTTTTTTATATCTTCACTATCTGCAAGCATATACTTCGACACACTGCTTCATCAATGTTTGGCACAAGTTAATTTCAGATTTCAACTTCTCTATGCAAATCACATCTCTGAAAATAATTTATAATTTCAGAAAAAGTTTGTATGTTAATTATTATATTGAATTCATTAACTGCTATTTGTAACCATATTGATTAGGTAGCTACAAGCTATGGCCATGTATCGAAAATTATTTATTTTGCAATGAATATGGTGTATGCAATATTCAACACCATATTCCTCCACTTGACATTCACAATATATAAGTCAGTACAAAAACAATAATACTGCAATTAATATAATGATATGACAATGTCACATTCACATACAAAAGATATAAATATATTAAAAATTGCAATAAAATAATTTTAAAATCATTTAGTATGGTCACTAGTTATTTGAATTGATCCTCAAGATAATAATTTTATACAGTAATATATTTTGCCATTTGATTAAATTAAAATTTTGTTTTTGAATACTTTAATGTTCTTGCTTGCTTTAATATCTTCTGTAAGTTTAAAAAATATGCTTGGTGCTATGTTCTGAGCAAGCTTTGGATCATAATAAGTGTAGTTGTTGGAGCAACATTCACTTTTCACTGTTTTGTATATTATTTTACATACACACTAACATTATATATATATAGAGCGCACGGCCTCTGATCCAGAGGTCCGGGGTTCGATTCCAGACACTGGCTCACACCAATGACTTTTCGAAATTGTTTTCGGAAGTTATGTGTGATAAATACCGATGACTGACAAACTTTGTGCCCGGTATAGCAATAAGTTCGCCACCTATTCCATTTGGGACGTAAACATAACGGCAAGACGAGGCTTAACAGCCGCTGCCTACACCTTCGGGTAACAAAAGGCGTGAAGTTATGTTATATATATATACACAATGATAGAACAGTCAAAATTTTCAGACTTCCAGGATTAGGCTTCCTGTTTGTTTCATTTTGCAAATAGCAACATTTTCTTTAACTTGTAGTAGATGTGAAATGTTAGTGTCATTACCTTAACATTTTATATTAAACTTTAATATATAGGCTAAATAACAGTGATAGGCTGTTAATAGAGTATTTTTATATGGATATGAGAACTGGTAAACGGTAAAAAATCATTGATGATCAATTTGGGATGTTAATATATCATCCCAATTAGAGGTTGTATTTCTTCAAGCACTCAAATTTATTTAAAGATTTATTGATATCATTCCAAATTTCACTCATGCTACCTGAGCTAAAAGCACAAAGCAGGAGTTGCTCAAGACAGTGCAATCACTGACTTAAGCAAATAAGCCATCTGATGTGAGGTTATCATGGGGAGGACAATGTAATAGATAAATAATAGTGGACCTAGAACAGATCCTTGGGGAATACCGTATTCAACTAGCCTGCTACACAATGAGCATGATATCTCTGTCTTGGATTTCACCTAGCTTATCTGAGTAAATTGTGTTCTATATTTCAGATAAGATTCTATGAGGCTGAGCACTTTACCTCTTATACCATGACTGTTTAATTCTCTTAGTAGGATTTTGTCATCTACATTATCAAAAGCCCTGGTCATATACATATACGTAGCTGCTTCTGGTTTTTTACTATTCATATTAATGCGTATATTTTCTAGTATAAGTTATGCTAAGTTAGACTAGCGAGACACTTAATAAATAAAGTCATATTATCTTTACTTTGTCCAGTTTTATGCATGTAGTAATATTTTAAAACGTATGTTTTTAACAGGGAACCTTTTTATTTGGGCTGTGTGATCACTTGATCAGACACTCGCAAATCCAATATTTCGCTTTTGTATCCACGTATATTGTGAAAAATATTGACGATACCGGTTCCACTGCTGGGGTGCGTAGGTGTCTTTTGTTTCTATCTTACCTACAAACAGTATATTATAGAGGTTTGTTTGACCAATTGGCTATATGCTGCTATCTGGACGGAGTCCTGTGTCAGAGCGCATACCCACTGAAAACTAGTATTTAATACCACCTAGTTTCGTTTGCGACGTTACTAAGGAAGTGGTGGGCGATACACTGCGGTTATAGTCAGTGGTCCGTTTGCGCGGATACTTTATGAATTTTTACTGAACATTAGGCAATTTTATGGATAAAAAATTTGGTTGCAAATCGACTTTATATTTGAAAGTCGTACTTGCATTTTTTTTTTGGAAATGTTTTTTACGGCTTCGAACATGCATTTTCCCCACGAACTACCTTTTTCTATGAGTTCCTACGACAAATTTGAATATCGAATATTGTTCGAAGCTATAACATAACATAACTTCACGCCTTTTGTTACCCGAAGGTGTAGGCAGCGGCTGTTAAGCCTCGTCTCGCCGTTATGCTTACGTCCCAAATGGAATAGGTGGCGAGCCTATTGCCATACCGGGCACAAAGTTTGTCAGTCATCGACATTTATCACACATAACTTCCGAAAACAATTTCGAAAAGTCATTGGTGTGAGCCAGTGTCTGGAATCGAACCCCGGACCTCTGGATCAGAGGCCGTGCGCTCGCCCACTGCGCCACCGAGACTAAAGCTATATTTATTTTGTCAATGAACTGTAGGCAGGTCGGAGTGCCGAGGCTAATGGGGAGGCACCGGTAGATTCTATGGATAGCGAACCTACGACGAGTGGACTCTTCGAAGAGGTAATATTTCGAAACTTACACAACCTACATATTTGCCATTTATATATAACACATAATAAGTTTTCTAGCTCGGCGTTAAAATAATATATAAAAGATTGTTGAAGCTGTGTCTGTAATATCACGACGTGTCATACAAAACAGGCTAGATTATTATTTTATTGTTATAAATATTTAAAAAATATAAATGGCTATTGCCATTGAACTTGTTTTAAATATATTACAATTGTATTGACGCATTATCAAACTTTTGGTGACATTTTTTTTTTTTATGGGATAGGAGGGCAAACGAGCAGGCGTGTCACCTGATGGTAAGCAACCAAGTCGCCCATGGACACCAGCAACACGTATAGTGTTACTGTTGTGTTGCCGACCTTTAAGGGATAGGAAAGGATGGGGAAGGGGGTGGGCCTCCGGGTACCACTCTCACCGAACGAAACGCGGCATGAGCCACTTTACGTCGGTCTTCTGAGAGGTCGTGGTATTTCACCGGTCGAGTCGGCCCATTCATGCAGCGAACTGCTTGGGTCTAATTCGGACATATCCATAGTAAAATTGATAGTATGTGATATATTTTTCTTTTATCGTACACCTATTTTCAAACAAAATTTAATTGAATACAGGAAGAATTACAAACACAACCGATGGATGAAAACTCTAGGATACTGGACACAGTTAATCGTCTCAACAACACACGACAGAGGTAAGTTAAAAAAAATTATCCATCTCCCAGATTCTGCCATTTTTCTAAGATTCTGACTAATTTTTATAACATGGGGAATGTTATAAGAATTAAATCAATGCCTATAACTCTTTCACTCTATGAAAGAAATAAAAAAATCAATATTTTCATCAAGTGTCGGACCGCTTACTTAAAATTAACATGCTTTAACCATTATTCATTATTGTTTGTTTGTGCCTAAATTTACACATGCTATAAGATCATCACAGTTTTTATTTATTTTATTTATTTATTTATATACACTTTATTGCACACAAAAGACAATAGATACATGGTAAACACTTTATAACAATAGTAGATAGTACAAGGGGCGGCCTTATTGCTGTAAGCAATTTCTGCCAGGCAAACTTGGGATGGAAAAAGTAGAAAATAGATTGAGCGGTTAATATTGCGTACAATTTAAAATAATTTTACTATACTAATAGTAGTTAATATATGTATATATACATACAAATACCTACATATACTTACATACATTATTTCAATATACACACATTTACTTACACGTACATATATATAAACACATACATACATTGAATATGAATGATAATAAGTTGACGTAAGTGTAGTAGCAGTAGACTTATACTTATTGCGATGATTCCAGGTAGTGCTCATGCACCAATTTCTTGAACGCTCTTAGGGTTTTAGCACCTCGAATTTCCATCGGTAGATCATTCCACAAGCTTACAGCCTTAACGGTAAAGGATTTGGCGTAGAAACTAGTGGAATGTTGTGGAATTTTAAGTCTAAAATTGTGCGATGACCTCAAATTCTGGCAATGAGTGTCATGCAAGTACTGAAAGCGTACTTTGAGATAGGAAGGCGTTAAAGGGTCGAACAGTATTTTGTATAAAACTGAAAGGATACGAGCATTCCGGCGTAATCTTATGGGTAACCACTTGACTTGTTTTCGGAATTCTGAAACATGATCATATATGCGCAAGCCAAATATAAATCTTATGCAAGTTTTTCATGTAATTGTAAAAACTACTCTTAGTAAAATTCTTAATATGTCGCTAAACGACTGGGCATGGCTACAGGCATCCCTACCAGTTCGTTTAGCGGGTCTAGGTTTTCGAAAACTTCTATCGTAAGCTTACCGGCTTTTTTGTCTTCAGTCCATAGGACAGAAGAATTATCCAGGACAATTCTAACTCATACACTGAGTAATTCAGATGTGTTTTGCAAGACTGACGCATTAAATGCCTGGAAACCTTGCCCTGTCCAAACTCAAATTTACCGTCCAACCCGTTTTCCCAGAGACAGTGGGACGACCCGCTCTGCGCCATCTTAAAATAATCACTTATTAATGGTTTTGTAGGTGATGCAGAATGTGCTCATTTGCTGGCTGATGGAGAGTGTGAGTCCGGTGTTTGGGTTCTTAAGTCACTCCCATCGCCCAATATTATACGACTTTAACATTATTATATTATACGACTTCCCGTATCGCAACTTGCCTTCATTTAGGTGCTCCGTGTGATTCCTCGCATTTCTGTCGCAGCGTAGAAGTTGTCGACAGCAAGGGACATCATGGCCTCTCATGCGCCAGGAGAGCCGCTCGCATTGCCCGTCACTCCAATATCAACGACATTATCCGTCGTGCTCTTGTCACTGCCGGTGTACCAACCGTTCTAGAACCGAATGGTTTGGTGCTTGATCATGGCAAGAGAACGGACGGGATGTCTCTTTTGCCTTGAAAGAGGGGTAGGCCTTTGGTGTGGGACGCTACTTGTGTCGACACCCTTGCGCCATCACAACTTTCAAGCACGGTAGAGCGCTGGTGCTGCTGCTGCTTCAACAGAAGATCTCATGCGGCTCTATTATAGAAACCGTATTATTTTTCTGAGCCGTTTGGGATTGACACTCGAGGGGTCCGAGTGCTCGTGCACTCTATAAAGATCTTGCAACGAGACTGATCGAGGCCTCTCGCGATAATAGGGCTGGTCTATTCTTCGCGCAGAGGATTAGCATTGCCATTTAGTGTGGCTATGTAAATTCAGTCTTCTGGGCACGCTGCCAGTAGACCGAGGTGCGGCGAAATTTGATTTCAGCAAGCTTTTTAATTCTGTATATTGTAAATAATGTAATTTATTTATTTTTTCTTACTATTGTAAATAGAGTTATGTTTTCATTACTTACAGTTTTATTTGCTTTTTTATCGCTTATGCTAAATTGCGAAGAAAAAGGCAAATGATTAGCAACACAACGGTTTTCATTTTCTTGTTTCTTTAATTCGACGCATTCGTTTCTATGCTTGCATTGGTTTCGCGCTGGTGGTGGGCAGATAATATTTGGCATCTCCACTCACAAGATGTGTTCCCAGTGACCGATTATTTTGTGTAACTGGACTTCTTTACATGCCACTACGAAACATGGAGAAAGAGCGTCATAACTATTATTGTTAACGTTTAACATTTTTTGCTTAAAGTTAATTATAACGAATATAAAAAAAACTACATCTTGCAATAATATAATTAAAACCAAAGGGTAAGTGTATACATAGAAATCATAAAATCGCTTGATCTGCACAATAATAAATAAACCTAAGTTGCAAATAAACAAAAAATAAGTAGAAATATTTACATTTTTCTATATGATATTAAAAAAAAAAATCGAATTTTTATGAACATTCATTGACTTGCCCTTAGATTCAGAAATTTCACAGTCAGCTCAGGGTTTTTATAAAATTATAGGTCCTCTGTAGCTCTGTATTATTTTCTTTTACGAATTTTCTGACCTTATTATTTACACATAATGACATCCAGGGTGATAAGAGCACTGCGAACCCGCCTCACCAGACCACGTGATCTCAGTCAATTACTTGAAGAGCTGGAAGCCCTTCAGGGACAATTCACACCTTACAGGGCTAACTACATCCGGATGCTACGGGAGGCCAATAATGATGAAGTACGGGTTCTCATTTAATTACTATTGAATACTTTCAGTTCGTATTTAAAAATACAAAACTAAATTATATAAGTGTAAAAAAAAAACTCAATGTAAAGAACTCCCATAAATAACATACCTACTATGGACATAGGTTATTTGATACATTTCCACTCATATGGAATTCGCTGACTATATGCGAAAGACTGTATCTTCGTTACATGAACAGCATGGTGACCCATTTTAACATAATAAATAATATATAATAATTCATAAATTGCCAGTTCATAATTTTCAAAACAGTTTCGACCAATTGAAAGAGTAAAATGATATAGTCGATAGTCTCGGTGGCGCAGTGGGCGAGCGCACGGCCTCTGATCCAGAGGTCCGAGGTTCGATTCCAGACACTGGCTCACACCAATGACTTTTCGAAATTGTTTTCGGAAGTTATGTGTGATAAATATCGATGACTGACAAACTTTGTGCCCGGTATGGCAATAGGTTCGCCACCTATTTCATTTGGGACGTAAACATAACGGCGAGACGAGGCTTAACAGCCGCTGCCTACACCTTCGGGTAACAAAAGGCGTGAAGTTATGTTTATGAAAGAGTAAAATTTTAAATTGTTTTTTTTTTTAATAAATCCTTTTTGCTCGTAGCCACCGCAGCTCAATGAAGAGGAGCGTCACAGCGCACAATTCACCGCCGAAATGGTGGCTGACATAATGCACTGTTTCGCCCATGCGTACCACGCCGTCAGTGATATAAGTTTCCAAGTAGCGCACGGCAGTCCCCGACTTTCTTCCGAGTCTGTGGTGGTGCGTCACCAGGTGCCGATGCAGGTATTAATTACATACATATTTTTAATAGAATTTATACTACGGCAAATATATTTACATACATACGTAAACTCACGCCTGTATCCTACTCCCCAAATATACAAACTCATTCACTTCACGTCGTTTCCACAAAAGTCTAGGACTAAAACACTCATAACCTTTCATACAATTCTTCAGACGCTCAGTCAGGAGTTCACTTTCAGGACGTTCAGACAGTTCACTTTCCGAAACTCCGGACCATAGGGCCGTAAGATCACCGTGTTGAGAAATGCCCATGCCTTTCCTTTTAGTCTCACTAACAACCATCAGATCTATTTGTCTTTCTTTCACTGCATGACATAATTCATTCATCTTATCATTTAGTCCTCCCTGCACATTCAGTGGAATACCTTGGCGTGATATGTGGCGAACATTATCGCCGCCTTCAGTATATTTTCTTTTGGATTTCATTTTGTTCCCACGATTAGCAAAGGAAATGATGTGTCACCACAATGCAGAGCCCCGCATGCAAAGAGATGGTTCGATAATATCTGGGGGCACCACTTTCAGATATTTGGCACGCTTTCATGTAGGCTCGCCCCTGCACGTGCATCCTTTGGCGCGACATACCAATAGATTGGCGGAAAGGGAGAGGGAGAGGGTGAAGGAATATTACAGATAAGTTAGGATATAAAGGTGGGGACACTGCTGTTACGGAAGGACAGGAATGTGGCAGTAGCAGCTCGAGGAGGTTTGGGTCGTACACCCAAATCCTTCCAATAGACGTCGGACAGACTTCTACCAGCAAAGAGCCTCTGATATTTTTCTTATTACCAATTGCTATTATCTCTAAAATTATGAACTAAAAGATTGCTTTTAGTTCATAATATTGTCCTTTTGTAAATAGTACTTTTAGTTAATAGTACCTGGATGACCTGATGATACATAAAATAGTTATTTGTTATACAAGAGTGCAAAGTTGCTTTTTAACCGCGTGCTCAATTTTGATAAGCCCTCTCTTTGAGAAGGACTCTAAAATTGCGAGTGCAACACGTAACTTTTCATCCCCCCTCAGCGAGGAAATGACTAAATGCAAAATAAAATATTAACAATCATACACAAGATACTTTTATTTCAGTGTAGGTGCATATTTACAAAAACATTATGATATGTAAATATTACAGAATAAACTTCTTCGTCGCTGGAATCACTAATTTTCGTTTTTTTTACTTGTTTTCAAGTTTCTTATTGATAAAAACACGATATCAAAAAAAAATGGCGCGCGAATTATGAATCCGACAGCCGGAGGACTTAAAAAAACCAAATTAAAATTAAACTAATTTATTTAAACTAAACTTATGTCTAGACTTGGACAATGTTAGTACCGAAGTGTTAATAAATTATACAAAAAATTAATAAAGCAAATTACAATACTAAGTAAGTGGGAGATTGCTTGGATGTCGCGATTATCGCGACATCGGTGGTCCGGTCTTTCTGTGAAGCGACAGCAGGTGTCGATATTGCTGACGAATGATCTCAACATCGATTCTGACCCAAACCGAATATGTATCGATATGTTGCAAGATGATCTGGCTCAGCAGATTTTAGTGTAGGCCAAGTCCGTAACACGCGTAAAGAAAATTAAAAACAAAAGTACACCAAGGAGGTTCAGAGTCTTGAGTTGTTAACAAATTTAAAAAAAAGTTGTACCAAAAAAAACGGTACCATCCATCATACCACCACGGTAAATTCAAACTTACTTTAACCTCAAGTGGGTAAAAACGGCTTTTGTACTCAGATATCGAATAGCAAAAATACCATTTCCGAGGTGGGGGGATGAAAAAGAAATTTATGAGTTGATCATTGATATAAAAGAAAGCAGAGAAAGATGAAGTAATTACGAGTGCATGTATCTATGCTTCATCTTTCTGTCCTTTCTTTTAGCTTCGCAACAGCTGGTGTATTGGAAATAATGATTAAAATATATTCGTATACCTAAGTATTTGTACATTTACCTCGCTGCTTAGTATGTTATGGTTCTGCATGTTGATAGAGAAATTAGTATTTTTATTGACAGGCCCACATCAATGTGGTACATTCTCGCGGTCGTCCAGCTCAGAGGCCACAGCAAGCTGGTGGCAACTCCAGCAACTCACCCCGTGCGACAGAAGCTTCAGCGTCACCGACACAAGCGCCCCCAGCTTCGAGTACCACCGCGGCCGCTACACCGCAGACACAGACCAACTCATCGGCCACTCCTGCCACGGACACAACTTCGGCCACGCAGGCTGCACCAAATCCAACGCCAACTACACAGAACGCCAACATGCAAACAACTCAATCCGCAGCTGGTAAAGTTCAATATAAACCTTAAATCTACTAATTGCATATAATTTAGCATATATTTTCACCTGTTTGCGGCTCTTGGCATTTGGGCAAAAAAACTTAATATTGTTTTTGGTCCTGAACTATAATACTTTTCACCATAGAATACAGACATATTTTTATTTGTTACAGAGTTTGAAAATTTTCTTAGAGGAATGACTCAGTCGGCGGGTGGTACTTTTGGACGTGTTGAGGTGGTCGTTAGTTTGGAGGAGCTTCCCCAGGCCAGCTCCATGGGATTCGGCACGATTTATAACGGGGGCAATGATAATGGACGTGGAACAGTGACTTTAACTGGTACCGTCCCTGTGACTGCCAGGGTACAGCGCACAAACCCACCTACTAACACTGGCTCAACCACGAGCGCGAGCCCAGCCACAGGCACAAACCCAGCCGCTGGCACGAATACAGCCACAGGTACGACTCCAACCACAGGCGAGATACCAGTTATGAATAGACAGACCACCACAATCCCAGGCCAAGTAACTACCACAGGGCCTATGGTAATGGGACTAGATCCAGCTGTTGTGAATATTGGTCCAACTATGACTATGGGCCCGTCTATGTCTGTAAGTCCAACGATGGCAATGAGTATGGGTCCCGCAATGACCATTTCTCCAGGCTTAACCCAAACCATGACCATGCCTCCAGGTATGGCGCCGTCCATGACCATAACTCCAGGTATGGCGCCGTCCATGACCATTACTCCAGGTATAGGCATGACACCTGTAATGGCCATGCATCCAACTATGGGTGTAGGTCCAACCATAACTTTGAGCCCAGCGGTGGGATTGGGTCCAACCGTGACTATGGTCCCCACAATGACTATGGGTTCCACTATAACCATGACCCCAGGTTTGACTATGACAACCGGCCCAGTTACTGGTACAGGCGCCAACACAGGTGCAGCCACAGCCCCTGCTAATCATACATCTGCGAACACAGGTTCACCAATGAACGTACATCCAAACATATCTATTGGATCAGTCATAAACTTAGGTCAAAACCCACAAACAGATGCAGTTACACAATCTGGTCAAAGTGCGAATAAGACCGTTTCGGATACAAGTCCAAAGGGAGCCGTAGGGACGACTACAGGGAGTCCGGCCACAGCAATGGGTTTAGCTCCGGAAACTGGCTCGGGTACATTAACCGGGACGGCTACAGCGACGGGCACTGCTCCACCAGAGGGCACAGCTCAAACCACTGCAGCGGGCCCGACGCCCACTGCGCCTCCAGCTCCAAATGCATCTGGACAACTGCCTAACTTCGACGATACGGGTATGTAGTATTCTAAAAAGTATATAGGTGATTTTCTTAATTGCGAGTCTGTTTATTTATTTGACCCTTTGAATGACAGGGACCAGCGACCTATTCAATTTTGTCTTATACATACTTATAGTACAATTGAAACAGTCAAAACCTGTATGTGCAGAATAGGAGAATGCAGAACTGCAAGAAATAACTGGATTAGATTTAAAATATTACTTAAATTTTAGTTTAGGTATTAAATGTGATGGCTTACCAAATTAACGCCCGAATACTGAACCGCCACTCAAATCTGACAATCAATAAAGTGCCACTTACTGCTCAAATTGCACGTATTCTGTCTAATGTGACAGCTACTTAAACGCTTAAGTAGCGCTTATATATTTGAGTGGCAGTTCAGTATTCGGGCTTAAATCTATTACTATATGTACAGCTGCAGAAGATTATTCGATGTTTTCAGTGTATTTACCGTTGACACCTGGATGGGGACCGCCAAGTGCAGATATATTGCAAAACGTCGTGCAATCTGTCATCCGTCACAGTCTACCTGAAGGATTGTCTGTTCAATTTCCTGAAAATGTGGCCATACACGAGTATCCCGGAGTGACTATCACACCGTTACATCAATACCTGCAAATCAACCCGCAGCAGCACTTGCAGAGGATCCTCATAGCTCAAGCGCAACAAGACCCAGTGCCAGGCGCACCGCCTCAACAACAGCAGCAAACGTCTCCAGCCCCAAGGCCAAATCAGCGTCCGCAGCAGACTCCATCGCAAAATCAAGGGGCTAGTCAGGGAGCCCAGGGGCCACAAAATCAAAACACCACCCGCAATCCGCAGCGTGAGTTAATTGTTTGAATAACTAGCAGTGCATTCTGCACTGTTAAATACAAACCAATAGTTGTTTTCACAAGTCGAAATTCGACCGATATTATTGTGATACCGATTTCATGATAATATATGAAAGATGATAGGTGTTAAAGATTAAAACTAAATAAAGTCTGTAACCGAGGGGCTAACTATAATTTCACGCGGTTAATACGCAAAGGTGTGGGTAGTGTTCACAGTTCACATTTGAAGCTTAAATACATACATAACTTCATCACTTTTGGTACCCGAAGGCAGCGGCTGTTAAGCCAAAAAACCCTGAATCCGAATTACGTCCGAAATGCAATCAATACGGTTGCGGAACCTATTGCTATACACCTGGCACAATGTATTCACCCATCATCGATATTTATTCACACATAACTTCCGAAAAGAATTTCATTTCCAAAAGTCATGATTCAGAAACGCGGTGCTCGATTAGCTTAGAGCTTAATTTTCGTTTTTAGAGCAAGCCCGCCGAGCTGCATCGAACCCGAGGCCAGTCAATCAGATGCTTTACTCACACTCTGTGTTCGACCAATTCTTGCATTGCGACAGCCAACATGTTCGTCGCCGTGTGCAACGACGACGGTAAGTATTTTAATACAGAACAATACGTAATTGAACATTAAATTGGTAACTTCACGCCTTTTCTAATCGAAAGTGTAGGCAGCGCGTTTTAAAGCCTCGACTCGCCGAATTGTTAAGTTACGTCTCAAATGGAATAGGTGGCGAACCTATTGCCATACATCGGGCGCAATGTTGCCAGACATAGATGTTGATCACACATAACTTGCGAAAAGAACTATGAAAAAATATCCAATCGCTTGACCACTGGACCATCGACATTATTTTTTATATATAACATAACTAGCTGACCCGGCGAACTTTGTTCCGCATCAAAAGTAATAAATGAGTAAAATTTGGATCTTATAATTTGTGCTATTTATCGCCACGCGTTTTGGCGCGCAACGCAACTGTTATGTCCCGCTATGTTAATACTGTAATATCTTCGTCAATATTCGATTAAATTACATGCTGTAAATGGCCATATTGATCTATATTAAAAGCGCAATGTATTTGGAAAATTAATACTGTAATGTTTAAAATCGCTTCGTAAATAAGCCATTATTTCTTGTAAAAAGTAAAAAAATAAAAATGGTCATTGTGGGTTATCCCTAAGAGATAGACATAATAATATGCCCGCGCGGACTTTTTTGTAGACCTTTTAAAGGTGTATATTAATGTAGTACGTTATTTTCATTTATCACTTAGGGTTCAGGCTGGCACAGATTGAAGTTCTGAATCTTGAAAATTATCACTTTTTTTACTACACTATACATGAATTATAGATCAAAACCACCCCGTTGACACACTCTAACTATTAAAAAAAACCACATCAAAATCCGTTGCGTAGTTTTAAAGATATGCGCATATAAGGGGACAGACAGCGGAAAGTGACTTTGTTTTATACTATGTAATGATAACATAACAAACATAATAACCGAAAGTAAATTAACTATTAAATTAACATGTAACTAAAAAATGTAGAATACTGGTGATCGAATATCGTCTCACACAATATGGTTTGAATTGATCATTCTACTACTCTCTGCTGCAAATAATGCTGGTGCACTTGAAGTACTGAAATTAACAGTCTTTTAGGATCTCTTCTCTCTCTTTTTCTTCTTGGGAGGTTTTCTCATATTTAATCATACCATTATCTGTTCTAGCGCTGACCAAGACCGTCACTTAATTGCCCTAGAACATCTGAGGAACATCAGGGAAGTCGCGCAGAACATTCGGGCTCTCAGGGGGCGCGAACTTAACCTCACTGACGTAAGTGTAATATTTTACCATGAAGATGATTATACAAAAGTAATCAGTGTCCGACCGAAGGTCTATTTTTGGCCGAAGCCGAAGCCGAATATCGTCGTAAAGTGGCTCATGCCGCTTTTCTCTCGGTGATAGAGGTATCCGCGCTGAACTAAGTGCAGTCCGGTCTGTCAGTCACTCACTCTTTCGTACCAGTTCGTTTAATTCCGACTGTTCTCGGACCTTCGGCTCGGAAGATCTCGCCGAAGATGGATTTTTGGCCGAAGGTGGCCGAAGTTCGGTCGGACACTAAAAGTACCATACACTTGTTTCCACCAAGAATGAATCTGACCAATCGCCGATTTTAGATAGTGTAATATATATATATATATATATATATATATATATAAATATCCGTTCTATGTAAAGGTTGATCCAGTAAGACGTTAAAAGAAATGTTGATCCACCTTTTTGCAGTGTATAATTAGCTCTTTAAAAATATAACTGATATACTTTGATCCAAATTTGAAATGGAAGGGTTGTTTGTGGATCTGCATCGGTCGCTTTGCAACATACTTGCCATCAAAATATACAATAGCAACATGTTTTTTTTGATCCGTAACGGTCGCAAAAATTATACCGACGAGTCAAATGTGCATCCGTTTTATATTCATATTCCTGCCAAATCTTACTAACTAACGTTGATCCGAGGCCATTTGACCTTGAACCCATCGACGCCCGCGCGGTGGGTCCGCTATATTTCTTTATTTAAACGAAATCAGCAGTAGTGTTTATTACAAAATATTGCATAAAATTAATTTTCGAGTCAGAAAAGTAGGTGCCTACTTGATCTCTTTTATTATGTACTCTGTTAATATAATAAATGTTATTTGCATTATTTTCATGTTTTTGACATAGAGATATAAAACTAAAGTACGATCACCCAGCTTCTGATTCCGGAAGTCGCGGGTTCAATTCCTGACACTGGCTCACACCAATGACTTTTCGAAATTGTTTTCGGAAGTTATGTGTGATAAATATCGATGACTGACAAACTTTGTGCCCGGTATGGCAATAGGTTCTCCACCTATTCCATTTGGGACGTAAACATAACGACGAGACGAGGCTTAACAGCCACTGCCTACACCTTCGGGTAACAAGAGCTTGAAGTAAAGGAATAAAATTAGTCAAAAAATATTATTGATCTGGAAAAAAGTTCGCCGGGTCAGCTAGTAAATATAACTCTTAAACACTCTTCCGGCGCGGCCCTGCATGGATTTGATTCCGGGCTCACACCAATAATTTTTCGGAATCTTTTCGGAAGTTATGTGTGATAAATATAATTTTAATATATTTATAATAATCTTGTCCGCGCTGTATGGAAATAGGCAACCTAATCCATTTCGGACGTGCAAAGTGATTCTTTGGTCATTAGCCCCGATGATTTTTTTGAAGTAACTATATAATTCTAGTCTTTTTTTAACCGACTCCAAAAAAGGAGGAGGTTCTCAATTCGTCGGGATCTTTTTTATGTATGTTCAGCGATTACTCAAAGACGTCTGGACCGATTTGCAAAATTCTTTTTTTATTCGAAAGGGTATGCTTCCCAGATGGTCCCATTGTCACCAAGTCAATTTCTGATAATGGGATCCAGGAGAAATCGAAGGCGACCACCAAAAAATTTAGGCTTGTGTAGTGTGTTTGTTGCGTCATGTGTTGGGTATTTACTTTAAGGTATCAAAATCGGATGCTGCTGAGCTGATGATGATGCTCACAGAACTCCTTAATGGCTAGGAGCTTAGAAACAGAATTGCTATTGGTCTATAAAAACTACTTAAGGTATGTAGGGTTAACTTGTTGCTTGGGACGTATGCTTGAATCAACACCTGACGCTGCTGTGCTGATGATAGGAGTATAGGAGGAGATGATAGGTGACGAGTTGGTTACGATTACGAGTTGGGAGACAGTAATACAATTAGTCGATGAAAACTACTTAGCAGTTTAGCAGTAAATAAACACGAACATCTATTTAAGTTCACAACTCATAAACACAACTAATAATTTAGAAATAAAATTACTTAAAAAAAGTCAAACCGACTTCAAGAACACAAACGACAAAAAAGTACCTACTTACGTAACTAAAAAGCGTTAAATAACGCAAATAATTTATCTACTTAATACAATATACAAAACGTAATTAACTAAGTCAACTACTTTAACTGTCTGCCAGCAGTGGTAGGGCCAAGCAGTTCGCTGCATGAATGGGTCGGCTCGACCGATGAAATACCACGACCTCTCTAAAGACTAACGTAAAGTGGCTCATGCCGCGTTTCGTTCGGTAAGAGAGGTACCCGGAGGCCCACCCCTATCCCCATCTTTTCCTATCCCCTATCCCTTAAAGATTGGCAACGCAACAGTAATACTATATGTGTGTTGCTGGTGTCCATGGGCGGCGTTGGTAGCTTACCATCAGGTGACACGCCTGCTCGTTTGTCCTCCTATCCCATAAAAAAGTCATCTTTAACTATAAAAATATTTACAATCATCATCTATTATTATTGAAGTCAGAGTTGGTTAAAAGTTACCCCGTATTCTATTTCGTCGTGTGACTGACGGCCGCGCATATCATACAACACAATAGACTACGTTACCTAGGCTGGCACCGACTCCAATAATAACTGACAATTGTAAATAAATTTAACAGTCTCGGTGGTCCAGTGGTAGAGCACACGGCTTCTGAGTTCTGATCCAGAGGTCCGGGTTCGAATCCTGACACTGACTCACACCAATGATTTTCGAAATTATTTTCGGAAGATAAGTGTGATAAATATCGATGACTGAAAACTTTGTGCTCGGTATAGCAATAGGTTCGCAACCTATTCCATTTGGGACGTAAGACGGTAAACATAACGGCGAGACGAGGCTTAACAGCCGCTGCCTACACCTTCGGGTAACAAAAGGCGTGAAGTTATGTTATGTTTGTTATGTAAATATATTTATAGTTAAAGATGACTTAGTTATAGTATTACGTTTTGTATATTGTATTAAGTAGTTAAACTGTTTGCGTTATTTATCGCTTTTTAATTACGTTAGTAGGTACTTTTTTGTCGTCTGTTTGTCTTAATTAAGTTAGCTGACTTTTTTAAAAGTATTTTTTCTAAATAACGATGCTTGAATTGAACTTGCTTGAAGGTATATAATAAAATAATTTCACATCTGTATGCATTAACATCACAATAAGCGCGGAGAGGTAATTTTCTAAATTAAAATTAATAAAAAAAATACTTGCGCTAATTAATAAATGTGTCAATAATATGCATAGAGTCTAATGGATAATATTAATAGATTTATATTTAGCATGAAGCTTAACTTAATATAACATAACTTCACGCCTTTGTTACCCGAGGGTGTAGGCAGCGGCTGTTAACCTTCATCTCGCCTTTATGTTTACGTCCCAAATAGAATAGATGGCGAACCTATTGCCATACCAGTCATCGATATTTATCACACTTAACTTCCGAAAATAACTACTAAAAGACATTGGTGTGAACCAGTGACAGGATTCGAACCCGGACCTCTGGGTCAGAAGCCGTGAGCTCGACTACTGCGCCACCGAGACTTTAGCATTTATATTTATAACTTCTATAGCCATTCATCAAATTAAAGATTTCGTAAATAGAAAATCATGCTCTGGGGCGCCGGCTTAGAATACCGCCACCCCATCTCTTCTCGTGGGTGTCGTAAAAGGCGACAAAGGGAAAAGGCTGGAAGAATGGGCAGCAGCATTCTCTCTCAACAAGGTCGCTTTGCAACATACTTGCCATCAAAATGTACAAAAACAACATTTTTTTGTTGATCCGTAACGGTCGCAAAAATTATACCGACGAGTCAAGTTTTATATTCATATTCCTGCCAAATCTTATTAACTCGACGAGCCTCGTGGCGCCTTGGTAAAACTACCGGCTGCAGCAACGAGGTTGGGGGTTCGATTCCCACACGAGCACAAATATTTATGACAAACATGAATATTTGTGTGGCGTCTGGGTGTTTTTCTATGTATTTTAAGTATGTATTTACAAAAGAAAAGTATATATGTATTAATATCCGTTATCCATTGTTGTATTAGTATCCATAACACAAGCATTTAGTTGCTTAGCTTGGAACTAGAGGAAGCTGTGTGATTTATGTCCAAGATATTATTATTATTATAACTAACGTTGATCCGAGGCCATTTGACCTTGAACCCATCGACGCCCGCGCCGTCGGTCCGCTATATTTCTTTATTTAAATGAAATTAGTAGTAATGTTTATTACAAAATATTACATAAAATTAATTTTCGAGTCAGAAAAGTAGGTGCCTACTTGATCCCTTTTATTATGTACTCTGTTACCATGTATTTTTCGTTTATGACAAAGTCGAAGCGGCCTTGACAGGACGAACAGCTGAGAAGAGTTTATTCCAGTTCATACATTTATAGGGAGTGTTCAATTACATGAAAATGAAAACTGTCGTTATTGACCTAATTACTGTACCGATCGTCTTAATATTTTGTACAACGTTTACTGAAATTATGATCTACATCTGGTATCAATTACTACATATGACTGGATTCCAGCCTGTATAGGCGTCCATCAAATGAAAGATTTCGTACAGAAAATCTAGAATAGTGGAAATAGGTAATATAGTTTAATAAAACTTATTATAAATTTTTATATTTATTATAATCATGAGTAGACCCAATAACACTGCAGCCCGTATGAAGGGCAATCCTAGCCTGGAAAGTATTGCAGATTTTTTTTTCAGAATTCATAAGTATGTCTTAACTCCTAACCGTTTAAGAGTTCTGTAGGTTCATCATCAGCACAGTAGTATAGTCCTGTATACTACTAAACAGTTTCCTACAATCGACTGCCGTACTGTCCAACTCCTAACCGTTTAGGACTTCTATGCCTTCTTAATCAGCACAGCAGCATCAGCTGTAGATTCTAGCATACCTAATAAGCAGCAAGCTAGCCCTACATAGTATCAAGTAGATAATATTTACCAATTGTAGTACTTTCTTTGAACTCCTTACCATTTAAGAGTTATGTGTCTTCTTCATCAGCACAGCAGAATCAGATGTTGACAGCTTAAAGCATATCCTTAAGAACTATTACGTAACAAAAACACCATACTCGTACACGATTTTCAGTAGTTGCATCGATTTCTCGTGGTTTCCATCATCAGATCCTGACCTGGTGAAAATGGGACCATCTTGGAGGTGAACACTATCCAAAAAAAAATGATGGAAATCTGTTCATAATTGACGAAAATGTCGGTGAACAGACATAAAAAAATACTAAACATAAAGACGGAATGAGAACCTCCTCCTGTTTTCGAAGTCGGTTAATAAGTTAAAACATTAAGATTCGTAAAAAAAATATGCACTTTATAGATTTCGCACACATGCGCATAGCGCATGTGTGCAAAATCCGTATACATGTCCAGCAGGACAGTAGGAGGACTTGCCTTCTGATTGGCCCATTTGAATCGGATCAACAACTATCGAAGTGGATTCGTATATCGGATCAACATTTCGGTTGGGTTTCCTAAGCTTCAACGGAGTAAATTGTTGATCCGTCCGGAACCACATTTGTATGAAAAATATTATATTGGATCAACAAAAACCACCCGGATCAACATAGGTTTTCGGATCAACAAAGTGCTCGCCATACAGCACGCATGATCAACAAATGACGGATTGAGATAACTATATATATATATATATATATATATATATATATATATATACATATTATATGAATATTACTCATGATGATTTATATGTACATTTACAAAATGTTTTTTTTATAAAATGTAATATTCACAATGTTTATTCGCTTACAGCTTGACATTCAGACCATGGTTGAGACTCTCTCAGCGCCGCCGTCACAAGAGTCTTGGCTGAACGCACTATTTGTTGCTATTGTAAGTATTTTTAGAATATTTTAATGTACATTTTTTATAATTATGCCTCGGTGGTGCAGTGGCTAGCACCCCTTTTCTGATTCAAGAAGTAGTGGGTTCAAATCCTGTGACTTTTCTAAATTTTCGTAGGTTACGTGTTATAAATATCGATGACTGACAACTTTGTGCCCGGTATGTCAATAGGTTCGCCACCTATTCCATTTGGGACGTAAACATAACGGCGAGACGAGGCTTAACAGCCGCTGCCTACACCTTTGGGTAGAAAAAGGTGTGAAGTTATGTTATGTTATTATAATGTACATAACAATATACAATGATAGTGTATGTTTTATGATATTTATTTACAAATTGGCATACCCTACATTTAACATTAAATATGTGTTTTATAATATTAGTAACATATGATTATAATATTGTAGGCACGTAATTTGATAATGCCGGAGCCTCTGGTGGCTTTGCCCGGTGAGGGACCGCTCGTGCCCAGCGAGTTTCCAGCACTGAGGACTCAGTTCCGTAGCTACATACAGGACTTGATCAGACGTTCAGGTTCCAACGAGGAGAACAACTACGTTGGTGTCGCCGACTTCTTTATGAGGGAAAATGCTGCATTCATCGAGAACATTGTGAGGATGATGAATTTGTTACCAAAATGTATAAAAAAATATAATAATTGTAAGAGATACATAATAGAACTTGTAATCAATGATCTTTTAGTTAGCATAAAACTCAGTTTTTTTATAGTATAAGCGGCAAACGAGCAGGCGTGTCACCCCATGGACACTTGAACATATATAGTGTTACAGTTGCGTTGCTGGCCCTTACAATAGGATATGGACGGGGTCGGGAGTGGGATTGGGGTTGGGAAAAGCATTGAACCTCCAGATACCTCTCTTACCGAGCGAAACGCGGCAAAAGCCAATTTACGTCGATATTCTGAGAGGTCGTGGTATTTCACCGGTCGAGCCGGCCCATTCGTGCAGCGAACTGCCTGTAAAAAGTTTAAAAGATTTCAGTTACGTTTTAAATTGTATGTCTTAAAAGTAGTCATAAAACGAACAAAGTTCGTAAAGATGACATATTGTGACCTGACATATTGTGGGTTGACGTCAGGCAGGCGACCGGTCTTAAAACCACCGCCAAATCTTCGTTCGTAAGGATGGCATGTTGTGCCGACCCCAATTAGAGTGGGATGCGATATGTCTATATTTGAGAAGTAAATTCCATCATTGTGTGGAAAGTATGACCATATCTTGTCAGGAGTGAAATAAAAAGGAAAAAAAAAATATGTAAAAGTAAATTTATGTATGTAATAATTTACAAATAGAATATGTTTTTGTCTTTCAACAGCACAACGTGACCCCGGTCCGGGAAAATATCAATCTATACATGTCGATCCGTGAACTGGTCCGTTTGAGGCTGCCCGGCCTAATCGCGTGCGTGATGTATAATGAAGACAACGAGGAATGGTTCCCGACTAGGTTCTACGCTGTATTCAGTCGGCTGTTCTCTGATTTTTGTGCACTTCTCACACGGTGCCTCGGAGACGAGGAAACTGCACTGCATCTGCTGTTCAGATATTACGTGGTATGTTATTTTAATAAACATCAGCTAACCCGGGGCGAACATTGTTTCGCCTCGGATGCAATAAATAATAAAAAAGCACTCGTTAAAAAGTAACTTTTTATTACACCAGCTACCTGACTATAAAAATCCAGTCATTTCAAAAATTACCTGGAACAAACACACAAAATAAATAGAAAAAAAAATTGTGTAGCACCGTATATTCATATAAACGTAGTAGAAACCAGTTATTTCAATATTACAAACAGATACATTCATACCCTTTTTTTGATTTTTACTGTTTGTTTTTAGCTGTTATTTTTTAAACAGTTTAATTTAGTTATAGTTATATTTACTTATATATTATTGTATTTATTTATGATATGAGTGGAAATAATAGTGATGATGAAAATTTTCTCTCTGCTTGTAGCGATGATGATAGTTTTTTAAGCTTACCTTCTCTTGATAGTACTTTACAGTCTCAGTTTTCTCATGTACCGAAACACTTTAATGTAGTCCATATTAACGCCCAGAGTATTCCTGCTCATTTCACTGATATGCTGACCTACTTTGACTGCAAAAATCTGCACGCCATCCTTATTTCTGAATCTTGGCTAAAGCCTTGCCTCCCCTCCATTTCTTTCTCTCTTCCTGGTTTCAAATTAATCAGAAATGATCGTACGGGTTCTGGTGGCGGGGGTGTCGCTATCTATTTGCGCAACCACTTACCACACTCCGTTGTTAGTGCGTCGATTCAGCCTCCGCCTCAGAACGCCGGGGAACATCTCTTTATAGAAGTGGAACTTCACCATTCAAAACTACTTCTTGGCGTGTATTACTCTCCCTCTTCTCGCGTTGACTTCTTCTCTTCCTTTGAACAAATCCTAGAAAATCTCACTCCATCTTATAATCATACAATTATCATGGGCGATTATAATACATGTATGCTGAAAAACGATTCTCGTGCCCTGTCTCTTCGTTCTGTCGCTGAATCTACTAATCTATCAATTCTTCCTCTTCAAGCAACTCATCACTTTCCCAATTGTACACCTTCTCTTCTTGATCTAATTTTTGTTTCTTCAACTGATCATGCCATCTCCTATGGGCAGTGCCCAGCAGATGCCTTTTCGTATCATGATCTAATCTATCTTTCTTACAAAATACGTCCTCCCAAGGCTAATCGTAAAATTCTGATGCAGCGTAGTTTTGGTGGTATGGACCGTGATAAGCTTCGTGAGGATGTTGGCAACATTAACTGGAACCCTTTACTTGACACAAACAATATAGATGATAAAGTGATTTATTTCAATGAGGCTCTGTTAAAGCTGTATGATGTCCATGCACCAATTAGATCTATTAGGGTTAAACATTTGCCCTCTCCTTGGCTCACGGAAGATATTAAGTGCATTATCAAGCAAAAGGCAGCAGCCAAAAGTAAATATAGTAGTCGGCCTACCACCTCTAACTTTGAGAAATACATTGCTGTTAGAAATCACTGCAATAAGGTGTGTAGGAACGCACAACGCCAGCACATCCATTCATCTATCGAAAACGGAGATCCAGCCAGGGTCTGGAAATTTCTTAAAACCTTAGGAGTTGGAAGGAAACGTAATGACACAACTCCTATTAATCTCAATATAGATTCGCTTAATCAGCATTTCTCTGCTTCGTCCAATTTTGATGGGACCACAAAAACGAATACACTCAAATGTCTTTCATCCCTTCCAACACCTACTTATTCACCGTTTGGGTTTCAGCAATTCGCAGCTTGTGATGTCAAGGAGTGCATACTCTCAATAACATCTAACGCGATAGGTACGGACAGTCTCAGCCGAAACATGATTCTTCCTATCCTTGATGAGATCCTACCTATCATATGTCACATCTTCAACTATTCCATTACCTATGGCGTCTTTCCAATCCTATGGAAAGAAGCTGAAATCATTCCACTTCCCAAAAAATCCGGTCCGTTATCTTTTAGTGATTATCGTCCCATTTCTATCCTGCCTTTCCTCTCAAAAGTCCTAGAACGTTTAATTCATACTCAATTAAATACTTTTCTAAAACAAAACAATCTCCTAAATCCTCTCCAATCAGGTTTTCGTGCTGGACATAGTACTGTCTCCGCATTAGTGCATATAACTGATGATATTCGGCTAGGCATGGACAATGGAAAATTGACACTACTATCCTTACTTGATTTCAGTAATGCCTTCAATACTGTAGACTTTCATGTCCTGTTGGGTATACTTCGCTCACTTAACATATCTCCAACTGCAATTGCTTGGTTTCGTAACTACCTGTTCGGACGCCGGCAGCGTGTGCACGTTGAAGAGAGATATTCTTCTTGGACTAGCACTACTGCTGGGGTTCCTCAGGGTGGCGTTCTTTCACCTCTTCTCTTCGCAATTTTTATCAATTCTATCTCTAAAAAAATTACTTCCACCTACCACCTTTATGCAGATGATCTTCAGTTGTATACGCAAGCTTCACTTAGTACAATATGGCAGGCTTTCACGACTATGAATATGGATTTGGAAACAATCTGCGAGTGGAGCAACAACTATGGTCTTAGAGTCAATCCATCGAAAACTCAAGTAATAGTTGTCGGCAGCTCCCGGACAATAGCTAAATTGGACTTTTCACTTTTACCTCGGGTTCATTTTAATGGTATTAATCTACCAATCAGTAGAAAAGTAAGGAACCTAGGTCTTTATATTGACAGAACTTTGTCCTGGGGTCCCCAATTGCAGGAAGTAAGCCGTAAACTTTTTGCTTCTGCGGGGTCCTTGCGTAGATTACAAAATTTCTTGCCCATTGCCACCAAGATCGCACTTGCTCAATCTCTTCTTCTTCCAATACTCGATTATGCCGATGTCAGCTATCTAAATCTCACCGAAGCACAACTGGATAAACTTGAGCGACTTCAAAATGTCTGTATACGATTCATATTTGGTATTCGCAAATATGATCACATCTCAGAGTTTCGTAAAAAACTCAAGTGGCTTCCTATTCGTTTTCGCCGGAATACTCATATTCTCACTTTGTTATATAACATTTTATTCAGTCCGAAATCACCCCACTATCTCAAAGAGCGGTTTGCGTTCTTAAATGACACACATTCAAAGTGTCTGAGGTCGTCTGAAAATCTGAGCTTATCTGTTCCTAGTCATTCAACAAACTATTTTGGACAGTCATTCACTGTTCAAGCTGTACTTCTCTGGAACAAATTACCCGTTGATTTAAGGAAAGCCAAGTCCGTTGCCATCTTCAAATCACGGTTAAAACATCATTATTTATCACTCGATTGACATTATTATGTTTGTATTCTTATATATATATATATATATATATGTATATTCTATTATAATTGTATCGATATGTATCTTTATGTATATATGTTTGTATTGATATGGTTATTTATGTACTATGTAAGTTTATGTATATATCATATTTTACTATTAATAATTCAGCAGCGATCATAATTTGTATAGCGCCGACAACCTCTATTCTCTCTTTCTTTCTTTCCGTCCAGCGGTTGTCCGGAAGAAATTGCCTTGTGCGATAGGACCGCCAATTGTACAAATTTTATGTAATCATGCTTTTATATTTCTGTAAATTCTTTAATTCGGTGTACAATAAAGAGTATTTATTATTATTATTATTACACAGATTAACAGTAGGGATACTCAACGTAGTTGTAGTTTGCTAACAGACTTTACTTATGTACTATAAATAGATTTTTTGCAACACACTGATATAGGAGATAAGTAGCATTCCAGATTATTCCTTGCTAGAAAAAATTGTTTTGGTACTTTGAAGTTGTATGTAGTCTCTTAAATAACTACTGAATCGTTTATATTGGTACCATCTATTGAATTGTTCAGGTCCAGATGGTGGAGAACTACGACGGTCCGATTCGTGATCTCTTGTTGAGGTTGGGTGAGGTCTGCCTGTATGCTGTTACACCTGGCCTGCGGAGGTGCAATGTGATGCAGTATATTGTAAGACGACAGGGACGCAGCGGGCGGGTAACTGTTTTATAAATATTTTAGTATATTTGAGATTCCGTTGGAGTTGGATTTTTAGATTACCCAAACGAATCTTGAACAAGTTCTAAACAGCGTCTAAAGATCAGATAATAACAATCGCATAAACGTATAAAAGACATGTTTTATTGATTAAAAAACATTTATATAAATAATATCATACAATATGATTACAGCCCAAATATAATAAAGATTCTTTCCTATAATAATATG
The DNA here is from genome assembly GCA_905147225.2 of Euproctis similis. NCBI lineage: Eukaryota > Metazoa > Arthropoda > Insecta > Lepidoptera > Erebidae > Euproctis > Euproctis similis. The sequence goes on along the minus strand of LR990107.1, from coordinate 16,656,916 downwards.
TATACTGGCCGAGCATCGAACTGCATATCATTTGTGTACAACATCTCACTTGTATTTCCTCAGGCGGTATTAATTGCGACACTAGATCTATTACAGACGGCTAAATATCAATGTCCTTTTAGATGACTGATTACGATTACGACGAATTTTTCGAATCAACACCGAGACATGCGCCCCCGCCACCAGCACAATCACAACCGCAGTCAACGTCAAGCTCCAAAGAGGATTCTGGCAATAAATCTGACTCTCCGGTTGAAGGCTCCAACAAGACCACCAAAAATGATGCCCAGGAGACTCCCGGTGAAGTCAGCGACGTTGCTAAAGACGAGCCCGCCAAAAGTACTAAGGCGACTAAGGTGAAATCTGAAGAGATTCCTATGCAGGTTTCTCAAAAGGTGGTACCTACTACGGTCACAGAGAATATTCCGAAAGTGGCAGTTCCCATGACGTCACAGGCGGCATCTGCTTCGAGTGCGACATCGACATCCACCAGCTCGACCGTCACGTCTGGCACCGCCAGTCGAAGCAAACCGAGGTATTGCAATGCTGATCCCACCAATAATAATTTCACAAATTAATATTAAGACAAGAATGAGGATAATTTGGGCGTCGCCAGCAATTTGAAATAATTGAAATTTGTTTTTTTTTTAATAATTATAATATTACTTATATATTTCGGGGTCCTCATCATTTATTTTTTATTATTATCTGTCTAGCCTTATTAGTTCACTCTATCATACCGTCACTTGTCGTCTACGCACTATATTAGTAAACGATATACTTATATATTTTTTTATATATATATATATTTGAGATCAGTAAGACAAGTCTCATTCTGCTCTTATCAATAAACTTTGGTAAGTGCACGAATAATTTTATGCTTGCGTAAAATGCGAAGTGTCTAGACAGCCAACGGTAGCTAAATAATTGGCAATATTGTTAAACTTATTTTTTCACCAACGAAACTACTGAACCGAAATTACATTGGTATCACACTTACGTGCATGATCTAAATTTTAATATAGTATAATAGGTGTTAATTTTATTTGACTTTGGATTGGACTACTAACCGAAGACGTAACAGAATGTGTAGGGTAATTTTATAGAAAGAGTGAGGCCACTTTGTTCAGTCGTCAGTAATTTCCGAAAATATTTACCAACAAATTATTGTTGTGCACAAAAATTAACAAACAAACTAATTGGCAGATAATTATCTTTTCAACTGTTGACATAATATTGTTTTTTGTTAAATTGGCATTATAATTATAAGAATCTCCTTTTGTCTCTACCACTTGTAACGTTACTGTATGTTTCTTCAGATGTTCATCTGTGGTATATTATATTAGTTACTATTCTGGTTTTGAACAATGATATGGTGACTGTGAGAATAAGTCGTTAGTATGACCCCAAAAAAAAAAAACGTTTTTATTGAAAGGCGGCTTGTGGCTGACGAGGCACTTCAAGTAATAGTAAATTTTCAAATGTTTGTGATTGTTTTGGTAGGTAGATGGTATGTTGATGTATTTTGGTGTATATTCTGCTTATTCTGACAGGGTAACAAAGGAAAAGAGTGTACCGTCGTCTCCCTCACACAACAGTAGGGATCACAGGGAACAGGATGATAACCTACGATTTGTAAGCTTTATTTTAACTTTTTCAAAAATTTTATCTAATAAAAAGCAAAATATATATATATATATATATAACATCGGCCACATCATAACTAATCAGTAGTAAATGCGGAAAAAAAACCACAAATCGAACTAATAATTTGTTAAATGATATCAACATCTACGTTTAAAATTGAGGTTGCAAAATGACACTGCTCCATTTTTGCGGTGCATTGTATACACCAACATGGTCATCAGGATTCCAGCGGAACCCAGCTAATTGTTATATTAATCCAGTCAACAACTCTGGCAACACCGACCTTGAGCATGAGCATGCATCATGGCAACCCCACTACGCGTTTTTTTATTATTATTATGTTTTTTTAAACATGTGAAGGAAAATATACAGTATTTAAAAAGTATCGCACACGTTGGATGATGAACTCTGGACCGCTGCAACAAACTAGCAACTAACTGGCTGTAACTAGTTTTTACTAAGTAGTTGTGCTGTTGTTTTTTTTTTTTAATTTTAAATTACCATTCTTTTTTTCAAGTGTATTTCTGTTGAGGTTTTATTTGAAATAAATGGTAACTAGTAGGTATGTTGTACACATAGCACTTGTGTGTTTCATCAAGTGTCACCAGTAGTTTTATTGTATTTAAAATAAATGCAAATGAAGTAGGTGTAGTAATTGGAAGTGCTGCTTGAATGTTTACTATAATACTGGCAATACACATGGTTCGAATGGCTCTATAAAATACTACAAGTTGTGACCGCGACTTTGTCCGCATTAAATATGATAAAAATAAAAAGTTATTTTTAAATCATTTCATCTGAAAGAAACAAACAGGAAAAAATATTGTTTCTGAATATGTACCGTCTATGCATCAGCATATACATAGCATCTATATACCCTTTTACCGGTAAAAAGAGATTTATTTACTGTTTTTTTTTTAATTATAACGTGATATATAATTTTTCCTATCAAAAATGTGTTTAAAAAAGCACCAGGGAGTGAAATAGATTGTTCTTCTTTCTCTTAGGTGCTTCTGTGATAGTTTCATGATGGCAAGGCATCCATCATTTTTCACCGTCGTTGAAAAAGAAATTCAGTTTAATATTAATAAATTCCACTATTTTTTTTTAATTCCATTATTTACAACAAACTGTATTTTAAAAAAGTTAAAAATTTTAAAGACAAACGAACCATGTGTGTCGCCGACCTAAACTGTTGTGTTAGAAACCGCGTTATCCAACAGTGTGTGGAAACGGCGCGCTGTCATTTTCTCTGTTCAAACAAACTCGGTATATTACAGTAGTATTACAAATATTTTCGTATTTATTGCATGGCAATCTGGATGTGGCTTCAGTTAAAAAAAATATATATAATTATTAAAGAGTTTTATTTTTATTATTTTTTTTAATTGAAGTATCGCGATTTATAATGATGCAGGCGTCGCCGCCATTAATGATATTCCAACAATGGGGGGATGAGTGGGTGCCGGTGTTCACTGACGATCGAGAGGCCCAAAGGGAACAGCAGCCCCAGGAGCCTTTCAGTGACGCCTATCTTTCGGGAATGCCCTCACGCAAGCGTCGATGTGTCCGCCAATCTAGGCCACCGACCACGATAGAAGATTTTATTAATGGTAAGCAATTTAACTGATTCTACTGCTATAGTCTATTGCGACCTTAAGAGGGAGATCCGTATGAGTTGGGTATAGATCTGAATATTGCTCTTGCTTTCTTCCTTCTGATAGAGAAGTTCTGACTTCGCCTTCAAGTTATGTTTGAGAGAAGTCAATGAATGAGAAAATTGTGACCTTCTATTGTAATATACATATTTTCAAGTCCCAATTCTGATGGTAAGGCCTTGAACTTGTTTGTATTTTTATTCAACCGATTTTTATTAACGCAGACAGTGTACGTGAAGCCGTCGACCGTGACAGAGACAGCACAGTGGACAACAGCACACTGCGGATCGCATTTCGTGATCACATGCGCAACATAACTAGGATGAGAGCATCTCGTTCAGAAGACTATGATCCTTTGCAGCATGCCTCTGCCGCCAAGTTCCTCAACAAGCATAGGTGCCTATCTTAACCTATTTTACACTCACAACCATCGCGTGTGCTCATTCGTCAAATCAAATAGCGCGCGCCTATATCACTTGTGTTAATCGTCGTCTCTATTGGCAATAATATACTAAAGTAAAAAAATTAAAGTAATTTTTTTTTATTAGTAAAGTCTCGGTGGTCCAGTGGTGGAGCACCCCGTTTCTGAACCAAGAGGTCGCGGGTTCGAATCCTAGCTCACACCAATAGCTTATTGAAATTAATTTCGAAAATTATTTGTGATATATATCGATAACTGAAAATATTGTGCCTGGCATGGCAATAGGTTCGCCAGCTATTCCATTTGGGACGTAAATTTAATGGCGAGACGAGGCTTAACAGCCACTGCCTACACCTTCGGGTAGAAAAGGCGTGAAGTCATGTTATATTTTATGTTTTGAAAAATATAATTTCGCAGGCGAAATACACCAGAAGACGAGGAGAACAAGAAAGAGGAAGAATAAAGTTGATAAGAGGCCAGGTGTAGTCCGCTCTGCAAGAGATGAACTAATTCATCATACTATAAAATAATGTATCACGTCTACAGAGACAGCTGTCCTTCTGGAGTCCACAGTTTCACATGCACTGGACTGCTGGCATACTACAATATATATATTTCTCTTTAACATAATAATTATATATGATTAAGCCGTAATCAAATCAAGTATTTAAAACTTGATTATGAATGCAATTAAAATTGTGATTTTTATTATTTCTTATGCAATATCATATTTACTGTATTTATATATATATATATGTAGACCCTAAATGGATTAATGATTATTATAGATTATTTTATTTGGATATTGATCCAGACATTACTTTGGTGATGAGATGTTTCAAATCTTGCCCGTATACTATATATATTTAATATTTCTATGGATATTCAAATTAATTAATATGCATTAATCAATTCAAATTGTTAGTTAATAATCATAATTATGAATGTATTTAATTGTATTGAATGTATTAATGGAATATTATTTCATAGAAATAATATTTTTATTATTGTATTATCTTTAATCTAAATAAACTGGTAGTTTATTTCAGGTTTTATATTGAAATTTCAATTCGTATAATGATGTTTCGGTGAAGACCTCTGTCCGCCGGTCTACTTACTGTATGTCTATAAATATTCACATCATTAATTATGCCGTAATCAATAAATTCACATAGTACATAGTTCAATATAATAATTATGAATGTAATGAATGTATCAATTAAATTTATCATAAAGTTTTCAAATATTACCCAGGACTAATATTTAACATTTAATAGTGTATAAAATTCTCTTAGAAATGTAATAGTGACGTTTTAAAAATTACCAATGTATTGTAGTTGATTATGATTATGCATTTTTTTTTTTTTATATAAACACGCACTTTTTCATTTTTTGTTGTGGCGTTATGACTTGATTAGGGTTGTGTCGGTTTAATTTTTCAAATAATATATGTTCATTTTAGTAACGATATTTTTAGGGTTCAGAAATAACTGGGTTTTAATAAAATTACTTACGTAACTGTTAGAAATTGATGTTCGCCAATTATATGATGGATGTGTAATAGTAATAATAATAATCAAATATTACAATTTCCTTTAACTATTGTAATAAATAAGTAATTAAGCACCGCATACCAATCGGTTGATTTCTCGGTACATATGTAGACGTTTTGGGAATAAATAAAATGAACTATGTCATTAAAATTTTCGATGTTTTATTTGATTTTTGATTTGGCCCGTTTATTGTTTATACACATAAATATAAGTCTTTTTTGTATGTCATAGAAAGACTTAAGCATCGGCTAAAAAATATAAGACTTCCAAAAAGTAGTTCATGTTACACCCGTATTGGAATTTAATTTAATTTTAATTTAATTAAAATTTAATTTAATTTTAAAGTTAAAAGTTGACGCTTGGGGGCACTTTTTACGCACACATTGATAAGTTACTCACACGTCAACAACCCATTTTTGGTCTCGTTGTTTGGGTGACTATTGCCGATTTATTATTCTTATGGTTAGGGGTATCTTATGCCGATTGCGGAGCCTTCCGAAGCGCCTTATGAAAATGATTGTATGGAGGCTATTCGGGAGTATCAAATATTTACTATATTAATAGCAAAAGAAACAACAAATTCTAAAGCTACATTCAAATTACCTTTCAATAATAGTGTATAGTGTCACATTGATAGTAGGAAAATAATTTATACTGCATGTAATACGCAGTACAATTATGTAAAACGATATGACGCAAACAGAGAGGGGAAACCGATTCGCACCGGAGCACCAACTAGATAATTGAGATGTGAGGGGACTTTAGCGGTGACCTCGAAGCTCCTACTGTTACAAGTCATGATGATAGCCAGCATCCGTCTGCGTAGTCAAGTCTCCATCGAGAGCATATTAGAACAAATCACTTGTGATATTACACGATAGCCTAACAGGAATAGGTACCTGAGCGCGCTTCTCACGGGAATACTTTTGAAACAAAAAAAAAACATTCATTTTCTGTGAATGTTTTATTACCATTCACAAGTATTGTGATTGTAATAATCTTATTGGATTAATCAAAAAACGAAGTGTAGATACACAGGAGTCTGAACGTAATGTTGAAAGAATAGTGTCCTTTCAGGGCAATGAGCCCACGCTGGTAGAGGGCGCCATCTTTCGAGACGCACTCGGCTTTTCAACGCGTGTTTGCGTGTTTGTTACATGAATGCGATGGCAGAAAAGACAACTAAGATCTCAGTTTAATATTGTGTAGATTAATAATACGGAAAAGCCTAGACTGTTCGGACTCCTGAATCGTATCTACACTTAGTGAATTATGTTTTTATGTTTTTTTAGTTTTTTATTCTGGTATATATCGTGTACTTATTAATTTCATTATTTTGTATGTTTATTTTGACAAATGTTTACTGCACATAGATTAGTCATAGCTTCAAGCCTTCAACATAATTTGAAAGCTCATTGATCTCTATTCTATTCAAATTCGAACTGTGGACTTAAATGGTCCACAGTTCGAGTTTGGAGTCAAATAAGAAATTTGAGCCACTATACCACTTCTACACAGTAGTTGTTAAAATAGAAATAATAATACCTGTCTACAGATACTACCACCAGTAGGGCGATTACCTAACAGTTAGAGCAACGCGATAGCAATTAAGATTGCTGTTCGATAACTATGTAGGTAGTAGGTACTACTAGGTACCCAAGTACTTTTTGATATTATGTGTTTCGAAGCAAACGTAATTTGCGCTAGCGTCAGCAAATCTGATGGCTATAGCGATAATATTCCTATTAGGTAAACACTCTAAAGGTCAGCACGTCACGTCAGTACAATTTACTGGACAGTTCTATTAGCTAACTATTTTCTTATGACTTTTTTATTTGGCATAATATTAACAAAATAACTAAACAATTATGCGTTATTCATGTCTCGATTCTTCTCATGATATGTCCTACACCGCCGCACTCGTGGCGATTGCGTCCGTGTTTTTTTATCCACGACACTTTCCTCAAGCGCTCAATATTCAATTTTATACTCGTATTTAGTATTGCATTTTAAATAATATGTATAATCTGTACTTGTTGACTATTTTTAAGTATTATCAGTGGTAGAGACACGCACTTCGCTGCATGGATGGGCCGGCTCGACCGATGTAATACCACGACCTCTCGGCATATCGACATGAAGTGGTCGTTTCGTTCGGTGAGAGAGGTATGCGGAAGCCCGATCCTTCCTTCCCCTTCCTTCTCCTACTCCCTTAAAGGGTGGCAAGTGGCAACGCACCACGGTGTTTATGGGCGATGAGAAGTTGCTTACCATCAAGGTGACCCACTTTGGACTCCTATCCCATAAAATGTGTCAGTGAAGACATATGAAAATAAAGCTCCTTTTACTTTGAGTTTAATCCATCGATATTTATCACACAACTTTCGAAAAGTCACTGGTGTGAGCTAGGATTCGAAACCACAACATCTTGATTCAGACGCTCGGTGCTCGACCACTGGACCGCCGAGACCACTAATACACTATTATTAAATGCTTACGTGTCAGATACATTTTAATATAGCATTAGTGAAGTGTTTCATTATTGAATCCCCGTCATATGGGTAATTTAGTTCTATACAAGCAAGTAGATAAGATAATAGACTGGGTAGCAAACAATCCACGTCCCCCCAACACGCAACCTATAATGCACGACAGATTGCATTAAATTGGCATGTAATAATACTTTAACATATTCACAAATGTAACTACAAAACCACAGAGCTACCTCGCATGTGACTAGAATCACATTGCAACTAATTTATGGTTTCACAGTACGTTTTTAAAACGGCATTTATGCAAATAACCGTCTGGCGGTAATCTGCTTTGTTTGTATAAGATTTACTATTTAAATATTGTCGTATATTTCGCTTATTGAGCTGATATAAACAATGTAAATTTCATTTTTAACATTAAAACAACTTTTTAGCATTATATCGCGTTTCGAACTCTTTACAGAGATCATTTTCACGACATCTCTGTAAAGAGTTCGAAACGTCGGGAAATAAATAAAAATAAGTAATAAAAAAACGCGATATAATCCTAAAAAAATGTTTTAATGTTATGAATGTAATTCGCGAAAGTCTGAGTCTTCATTGTTGTTTAATTCAAATTGAAATTGAGCTGAGTTTATTGGAAGGAATAAGTGAAATGTTGAAGTTCCACAACGTCACCGTCACATAAAAAAACAAGATTTTTTACACGTTCGAAAGACGAATTATGCGACACCTTATTTGTTCATTCATTCAGATTGCTGAGTCTTAAATTATAAATAATGTTAAGAGAGTTGGTCCTTATAAACTCAAATCGATTATTCCCACTATTCTTAAAAATAATGCCACAGCGTTATACGGGGATTCAAATGAATATATTTGTATATTTGTTGCTATCCTAACCTACGTAACCTGTCTATGTATTCCTATAGAAATAAAATCATAGACTCGTAAAATACGAGTCTATGCTCGTATTTAAGTCGTGGTATTTCGTTTTAAGATTTGCAATTCGGGTTAGTCGATACTGATTGCGCGGTAGAGCCACGCATTTCTCTACACGTGTCATGCCGCATTTCGCTTGGTAAAAGAGGTATCCAGAGATCCCAACTCGTTCCTATCCCATTTCCCACCTATTCCTAATTCCATTTGAAAGACCGGTAAGACAGCTGTAACACTATCTTTCTTGCCGGCGTCTATGGGCGGCGCGGGCGTTGGTTGGTTGTTATACATACTTGTTATTGGACGACACGTCTACTCGTTTGCCTCCCCATCCCAGAAAAAAAGGAAATCGATTATGATGCCAATAGAGTAAATTATACTCTCATAATCTATTTTAATACTAAACAGCCCAACTATTAAGAAATTATTGTAATTCGATAACACAGTCTTTATATAGACAAATAAATAATATATAATTATATTGACCTAATTTTATATCGACGTATCTTATCGGAAGGTTATAATAAGCCCTTCATATCTTGCTTACAACAATAAGGGGGTGAGGACGCGGAGGCGCGGAGGGTATCACTAGACCACTCAGGGGCTTGAGTTATAAAAACATATATTTTTACTATAAATATGTACAGTCTTCGGCCAATAAGAGTGATTGCACGATTATACAGTAAGGTACATTTTTTCCTGGGATAGTGGGCAAACAAAGCGACAGTCACCTAGATGTGACTGCCGCCCATAACCTACAGCACATATAGTTTCACACCGCCGGACTTTTGAATAAGGAATTGATCGGGAATGGAAGAGTAGAGAGAAGGGGGTGGGCCTCTCTCACTGGAATAAGCGCTGGAATAAATGCGCAATAAGCCACTTGAAATCGTTATACTGTAAGGTCGTGGTATTTCACCGGTCAAGCCAGTACTTACATGCATCGAACTGCGTGACTCTACCACTGTCGATACACACGTTTATGACTGTCATACTTATTTTATACTAATATTATAAACGTTATTATATTATTTCACGCGCATGCATGAAAAGAGTTACAAAAGTCAGCGAAGCGATTGCGGCGCGTAAGAATCGTGCCTTATGACGCTCTGTTCTCTCTGCCTACCCCGCAAGGGATTTGGCGTAAAGTTATGTATGTATGTATGTAATATTATTAACGAAATAAAGAAACGGAAGTACGCTTGTTTGTTACCTTTTCACGCAAAAACAACTCAACCGATCATCATTTAACTGTGGACTGTGTATTTATCTTAAAAAAAAATTCATTTTTTACAAAAAATAAATATAATAATAATCTCATTATGGTAATACTTGGTAAGATACAATTAAAAAAAAATATCATAAATTTGATAGGTTTCATTGACTGTGCGGAATGAGTACGCCGGGTCAGCTATATACCCTTACTATATCCCCATCTACCCATACCTCTCAACTTCAGTTCACCTTGCCCGATCACATTTTTTGTCAGCATTCTTCCACTAGCTTCATATCAGCGTCGAGGTTTCGAAACAATTTTTATATCTTAAATCAACATCTTGATCAAAATCTTCTAGGTCTTCCCAAATACATTTAAATGTTCAATAAATACATAAAAATATTCTTTATAAATTACTCAAAAACACTTACGCTTGCAGAAAGTACTATCGTTAAAGAAGAAAACATTACACAATTGCCTTGAGGTTATCATGAGAAGAGCGGGGCAAGAAACTCACGACAGGAAATATTGTTTTTCAATTATGTCAAATACATAACAATTATATGACTATTATTACACGCTTTTATGCAATTACTTAACACGCAGAGACTAGAATATGGCTGCCACTGTATGAAATATTAATAAATTCTAATAATCTAATACCTAAATAAAGACTGAAGTTATGTGTGATAAATATCGATGACTGAAAACTTTGTGCCCGGTATGGCAATAGGTTCGCCACCTATTCCATTTGGGACGTGAACATAACGGCGAGACGACGCTTAACCGCCGCTGCCTACACCTTCGGGTAACAAAAGGCGTGAAGTTATATTATGTTTATGTTAAATAAAGACGTTATTCGACAACTGTGGACAAACTTAACATTATAAAACACTTTTCAAAGCAATAAATAGAAGGAACAGTAACTGTGGCGGAAAATCTCAACTCAAAAATAATTAAACTAAACAAAACATCAAAATGGAAATTAAAAATGGTGGTGCTCCAGTGGTCGAGCAACCCGCTTCTGAATCAAGATGTCGTTGGTTCGAATCCGAAATTATTTTCAGGAGTATATCGATGACTAAAAACTTCTTGCCTGGTGTATGGCTATAGTTTCGCTATTTTTTGGGGCATAAGCATAATGCTGAGTCGAGGCTTAAAAACCGCTGCTTACATCTTCGAGTAGAAAAAAGCGTGAAGTTGTGTATGTATGTAAAAAATTATGTTAAACAAGTAAGCGACCAAATGGTGCACTTATCAATCATGAAGTCATTGTTGGTCTAGGTGCCACCAAAGAGATGATCTCTCTGAAGCCATCTAAATACTGGTCGAGAATCACATCCAGAATTTGAGCAAGGAAATAAATCTAATATAATATTGGGTGTATGATTCTATACTTTCATTCTCCTAGAAAGATTTATACATAAAGCACAGAAATTGACAAATGTTAACTAAACTTTGACCGAATTGGCAAACAGCTCATTTCTGAGTAACAAAAATTCTGTCCCCTACCCCATAGCAATATTTATAACTTTACGCCAAATTCCTTGCGGCATAGAAAGAGAGAACAAAGAGCCATAAGGCACGATTTCTTACACATCTCAATCGCTTGTTAGACTTCCATAACTCTTACTATCTTAACTTACTCATACACGTCCGTCACCACCAAACATCACCTTCCACAAGGACACGTTCAATTTTGGCATTTTTCTTAAATTATTCTACTGGTTAATCTTTGAAATGGCTTGGACGATTTTAACAAGACTTTTATTGGCAGATAAATCATGTAATACGGAGTGACTTTTGCTACTTTTTTGTTTTAGAAAAAAATCTTTAGTCATTTATTGCCACTGAGGCGCAACAAAGTTCGCCGTGTCAGCTATTATACTAATAAACCATAAGAAATAACACTTAGTTAGATTTCTTAATTTAAATTGAACAATTATATTTACAGTGATAGCAATACTCGTATATTCAATATCAGATAAAGAATTGCGCTACGCATTGTCAGTACAATAGATTCTGTTCCTAAGTATTGTTCTTATCAACTGATTGTTAGAACGCGTATTAATGAATCGTGAGTGTACATTAAACATTGCATCTCAAAATTACTTAGTTGAACAGCGCGATATGTACTTGTGACATTGGAAATGGCGTATCCACTTTTATATAACCAATTAAAGGTATTAAATGAGAGGCGTATCCCTGTTTCGATGGAGCAAACACAACACACACACACTAAATTATTTTACAATTCATTTTAATACATATAATTTAGTGGCTGGATCCGTTTCGCTAATTCTTTTTTTTATAACATCCTTAAGTACGAGAATGGTTCGAATTGGTATTATATTAATACTAGCTGACCCAGCAAAAGTTCTCTTGCTAAAAAAATAAAAAGCAATAATCGTAGCGGGGTAAAAATTTGGGGTTATCTGAATTTTTGTATGTTATATCATAAAAAAATATATCGAATGATTAAAAAAATATTTAGGGGTATATTTTTAACATTTAGGGAGATGAAAAATAGAATTTGGCTTATTCCTATTTTTACATATATCGCTATACGATTGCTATATAATTTTGTCCTATAACGCCACGCCAACTATCAGTTTCATCCTCGCCTATAGATATTTAACATTAAAAAAAGCTGCTAGAAGAAAACTATCATGGCTACCAAACATCAGTGTGTGGACCGGTATTAAAACCGTGGAACAATTTTAGTTGACTGCTAACGGAACCTTCAGTAATAGACAGACACCGAAAGGATACGGGAGCATTGAGGAGACGCAAGATATGCAGAGTCAACACGAAATAAAAAAGAAAAGATCCAGGTAGAGAAGAAGTAACAAAAATAATATATACATTTCATTGTTCTTAAAATTCACCGTCTTTTCTGTTTACGAAATACGTTTGCAGAAACGTTTAAATACCTATTTTTTTATTTGGGCTATTGCTATTTGTGCGATTGATCATACACCAAAAAACTTAGAAACATGATAACACACTGATGATGATGTATTAAGGCAAAGACGTGAAGAAAGAGCCACTGACCTTAAATCATATGATAGCTGAAAGGTTGTATAATAATTAAATTCATTATCTATACTATAAGTAGCTATCTAGATGTTGTCTGCAGCTCCGCCTATACTAATGACGATGACATTTTGCATAGACATTCGATTTAGTAACGAAATAGTGTTTGGATTTAGTCAATCTTTAATAGACGAAGATTCAATTAAGTCAATCTTTAATTCAAAAATCTATCCAACAGTTTTCAATTCCACTAAAGACGTACATTTAGAACTAGACAGAAAGCGTAGTGTTTTTATAGTTCAGTATATGAAGAAAAATTATGATCATGTAAAAGTTATTATGTATACCAACCACGGAATTTAGATAGCAATAATAGCAAAACGGTTATAGGATCTTGGCTTACATTTTCTGAGCCCTAAAATGCAATTTTCGTGCGTGCTGCAAGATTTACTAGAAACTGTCTTATACCGCCATACCTGTATTGAGTTTTACAGGGTTTTTTTTTATTAGAAAATAAGTTACAGAGTTTGTGAATATAAGTGAAAATAAGTTACAGAATTGTGAATTTTTTAATCACATTATTACAAGATTTATTTACAGAGTTATAGATTATAAGAAATGATAAAAATAAAAGAATTATTAAAAGGCATTAACCGAATTCACCGTCTTTTCTGTTTACGAAATACGTTTGCAGAAACGTTTAAATACCTATTTTTTTATTTGGGCTATTGCTATTTGTGCGATTGATCATACACCAAAAAACTTAGAAACATGATAACACACTGATGATGATGTATTAAGGCAAAGACGTGAAGAAAGAGCCACTGACCTTAAATCATATGATAGCTGAAAGGTTGTATAATAATTAAATTCATTATCTATACTATAAGTAGCTATCTAGATGTTGTCTGCAGCTCCGCCTATACTAATGACGATGACATTTTGCATAGACATTCGATTTAGTAACGAAATAGTGTTTGGATTTAGTCAATCTTTAATAGACGAAGATTCAATTAAGTCAATCTTTAATTCAAAAATCTATCCAACAGTTTTCAATTCCACTAAAGACGTACATTTAGAACTAGACAGAAAGCGTAGTGTTTTTATAGTTCAGTATATGAAGAAAAATTATGATCATGTAAAAGTTATTATGTATACCAACCACGGAATTTAGATAGCAATAATAGCAAAACGGTTATAGGATCTTGGCTTACATTTTCTGAGCCCTAAAATGCAATTTTCGTGCGTGCTGCAAGATTTACTAGAAACTGTCTTATACCGCCATACCTGTATTGAGTTTTACAGGGTTTTTTTTTATTAGAAAATAAGTTACAGAGTTTGTGAATATAAGTGAAAATAAGTTACAGAATTGTGAATTTTTTAATCACATTATTACAAGATTTATTTACAGAGTTATAGATTATAAGAAATGATAAAAATAAAAGAATTATTAAAAGGCATTAACCGAATTCTACTAACTTCTATAACTCAAATTCACAAATAGTGTATGATCAAGAAATCAATTGATAGAAGTTGCTCGAAAGGCCGGAGATGACTTCTTTTAACAGATGTTAGAAATATTGGCCGTTGATGATTTAGTTAATCGACAGTGGGGCGGGAACTGGTTTTCTTTCCATATACCTGTCTCATCGAGTGAAATGCGGCATGACCCACTTTACAACGATATTCTGATAGATCCTGGAATTTCACCGATCTAGCTGGCCCATTCATGCAGCGAACTGTGTGGCTAAACGAAACTAAATTCTACAATTCATCGTTAACTCTTAACTACTAAAATTATTCTTAATTTGACGGAATTAAATATTATCGATTATTTGATTATTAAAATGTCGCCGCATTCCACCACACTAATCGATGCCGCGATGGTCGGCTCAAAGTTTTACAAAAAATGGGACAGTTTAATGGGAAATAAAATTTTTAATGATTTTTTTTTTCTAGTTTCGGAATCCATTTGTTTGGCAAAATAAGATTTACACCACTTTTTCAGCAAGTAGCTAAAAAAGTGGTGTAAATTTTATTTCCAACTTCTTTAATCCAATTTTCCGTTGGAAACTGTTTGAAACTTTTTCAGCAAGTTGCTGAAAAAGTGGTGTAAATCTTATTTTGCTAAACGAATGGATTCCGAAACTAAAAAAAAAATATTTTGTTGATATATGTGAAGACAAAAAATAATGATAGTATTCGATAGAGTCAAGTCAGAAATTAAAAAGAGGTTTTATTGTACTACCAAACTGAATTTGAATTTTGCTTTTCCTAATGGCATTGTCATCATTACATAGTTTAAAACAAAGTCACTTTCCGCTGTCTGTCCCCTTATATGCTTATATCTTTAAAACTATGCAACATGGATTTTGATGCGGTTTCTTTTAATAGTTAGAGGGTGTCAACGGGGTAGTTTTGATCTATAAATCATATATGATGTTGTAAAGAAAAATGATGATTTTCGAGATATAGGAATGCAAACGCTGGCTGAACCCGACGTAATAGATCAAAACAATGTTCTACATTATTAAACACTGTCTGAAGGTCTACAAGAAAGTCTGCGAGGGCATATGTCTATCTCTTAGGAATAACCCACAATGACCATTTTATTTTTTTACTTTTTACGAGAAATAATGGCTTATTTACGAAGCGATTCTAAACATTACAGCATTAATTTTCATCCAATTACTCGTCTTAAATAGATTGTGCATGTAATATAGATGATCCTGGCCCTTTACAGCATGCAATTTAAACGAATATTTTCGAAGATATTGCAGTATTAACATAATGGGACAGCAGTTATTACTTTTGATGCGGAACAAAGTTCTCCGGGTCAGCTAGTATAAAATATAATATCTTGAAAATGTCAATTGAAGAACTGCAAAAGTATAAAAAAAAATTGCATTATTTACAAAATATCCTACAATTAAAAAACTAGCTGAAATTAAATTTCTCCGCAACTCGGTCTTCTGGCAGCAAGTCCAGAAGATTGTTCACATTGCCACGCTGAATGGCAATGCTAATCCTCTGTGCTAAGAATAATAATAATAATAATAATAATAATATCATTTATTTTCTCTCAAAAGGTTACAACGGTTGACAGTTACAGTGCAGTAGTTATATAGGTGGAACCTTGTGAGAGCTGGAGTCCGTGGTAGGTTCGAGACCTGTGTGACGGATCTCCAGGCCCTCATTCTTTATATAGTACACTCAGACACTTAGTGGTTATTTGATAAAGGACAGCAATTACAATAACTGTAACTAAAATTATCTCTTGATATATATTGCATTGTGCAGATTATATCAAATGGGGTGAATGTGCGTAAGCATTGTGTGTGTGTGTGTGTGTGTGTGTGTGTGTGTGTGTGTGTGTGTGTGTGTGTGTGTGTGTGTGTGTGTGTGTGTGTGTGTGTGTGTGTGTGTGTGTGTGTGTGTGTGTGCGTGTGTGCGTGTGTGTGTGTGTGTATGCGTGTGTATAAGTGTGTGTGTGTGTGTGTGTGCGTGTGTGCGGGTATGGGTGTGTTTGTGTGTGTGTATTATTTTAGAGTGTGGATAATGTCTTCTGTTTGTGTATAAGTCAGTTCTAATAGCCATTTTGTGACCGTTTTTTTGCATTCCAGTTTACATTTAGGGTATATGTTATGCATTTTATTTACTTTGTTATAAATATAGCCACCTAGGAAAATAGAAAAACGTTGTGCTGATCTTGTATTTACAAGAGTTACATCACATACATTATGTTTACGTCGCTTGTCGTTAAATTTACCAGGGTCAAAAGGGGTTTGCATATGGGTGGTTATAATTAATTTTAATATAAAGAGCTTACGAACAGATAGAACCTCACTAATTTTATACAGTTCGATAGTAGGAAACAGATATGGTAGTTTCCAACCGACCTTTAGCAGAGCCCTTTGGGCACGTTCCAGCTTCAGAAGACTGGTCTTTGTTGAGCCGCCCCAGGCGACAATGCAGTATTGAATGAGCGACTGTGCGAGTGCGAGGTATACAAGTTTAACTACTTTTGTTTCCGCAACATGTCGCAGGCTCTTGAAGACAAAGATCAGTCTTCGCAATCTGGATGAAAGAGTGTCTATGTGACTATGAAAAGATAGTGTGTCATCGATCTGTATACCCAGGTATTTAATACAGCTGGTTTTATTTATGCTAGGGCAATTACAGGGCGAATGTGTTGACAATGGTCTGTTAATACATGAGTGTACAATTAATGAGGTCAGCGAAGGGGGAGGTTTGCCGACTGAGGAAAGTGAAAAGTTGAGGTAATGTGTTTTTTCGACATTTAAGGTGAGCATGTTATGGGTAAGCCAATTTGTAATACGATTGAGGCCACTCTGAGCGAAACCAAGAACTGATGCCCAAGTTGTTCCATGGAATATCAGGGCAGTGTCATCGGCGTACGTAAATATTGAGCCGTTTATTAGATTTAATCTACACAAATCATCGATGTAGATGAGAAAGAGCGTAGGGCCGATAATACTGCCCTGGGGCACCCCGTAAGAGACAGGTAGTTCTTCACTAAGCCATTCACCAACCTTAGTACACTGACGTCTACCCGTGAGGTAGCTGGCGAAAAGAGATAGTTGGGAGCCTCTTATGCCAATTCTCTCGAGCTTTGATAAAAGTATTGGGATAGAGACCGTGTCAAAAGCCTTCGCGAGGTCCAGAAATATGCCCACCACTTTCTCCTTGCTGTCCAAATTTTTGATAATGGTATTGGTTAGATCCAGGACAGCATTTTCAGCTGATATGCCGGAACGGAAGCCGTATTGCGATGATGAAAGGAGTTGGAATTTATTCAGGTATTTGACAAGCCTTTTGTTTATAAGTTTCTCAAGAAGTTTTGATAGTGTGGGCAAGATAGCAATTGGTCTATAGTTGTTGACACGGTCTCTCTCTCCAGTCTCCACACTTATGGATGGGGTGCACTATGGCTAGTTTATATGCGTCTGGAAAAGTACCCGTGGTTAAGGCTAAGTTGCAGATATATGTTATTGGCGGGGTCAAAATGTCTTTAGGGAATGCCCCAGTTATACCATCAGAGCCCACTGCACAATCACTTCTAAGACTCATCATCACCTGTTCCACCTCGATCTCGTCAGTCTCAAGGATTACAAAGGTGTTTGATTGCAATTCGCAATTTGTAACATGTGCTGTGGTGGCGGTTTGCTGAATTTTTTCTGCGAGTGACTGCCCCACGTTGATAAAATAATTGTTTATTTCGTTTACCGAGGTGAGAGGATCAGTGATTGATATAAGATCATCCGCTTGAGATCTAATTTTTGCTGTATTTGTGATGTCTTTTATGGTCTGCCAAAGTTTCTTATTATTGTTTTTCGATTTATTTAATTGTTCTGTATCGTAATTCCTTTTTGTATTTATTAGGAGCATTTTACAATAATTTCTGTATCTTTTATAGGTTATTAGATGGATGTTGTTCTTAGGGTCGGTTTTAGTTTTAACATACAGATTATCTCTATTTCGCAGGCATTTTAAGAGACCTGTTGTCATCCAAGGCTTTCTAACTCTCTTACGGTTAGGTATAGTTTTTAGGATAGTATGTGCAGTCATAACAGAATTTAGTGTTTTAATAAAATAATTAGTGGCTTCATTTACATCATTGTAGAGTAAGAGTGATGCGAAATCTGATTTCAAGAGGTTTGATTCAGTCTGCTCATAGTTAAGGACCTTTACTCTTTTGTTAGTGATATTTATAGGTTTTTTTGGGCACAAGAAAAACAGGACGGTATCGTGATCGGTAACAGAGGTATGGGCAATGTAGCAGTGAGCTGGACAGTTAGTTTTTAGGATGAGATGGTCAATGCATGTCCGGTTTTGACGTGTAGGTAACGTGTGCGCTGGTAGCATACCATGGTATGCTAGCATAGTGAGGTAATCTGATGATCGTGGATCATCTATGTTGTTTAAAATATTGATGTTAATATCGCCTGTGAGTATGATATTTTTGTAAGAAGAATAGGATTTCAACAATTGATTTAAAGAGTCCAGAAACGGGGTAATAATTCGAGTGGCAGGAGATCGGTACAAGGCGATAATCACGGTATCCTTATTTAAAATGAGTGTTATACAGTTAGCGTCCTGGACCTCAGATTCAATCATTTGTATGGTAAGGTGTTTACGATAAAATATGACAACGCCTTCGTTTTGTGTTTTGTGGTGGGTGGTACTGGCGGATATGTAGCCATCGATTTGAGCATGGGGGGGTGATTTTAGTAGCCAGCACTCTGTTAAAATTATAAAGTCCCACAAGGTTCCACTTCTTGCCAGGAGTGTTGTGAGTGCATCAAAATTTTTGCTAATACTGCGAATGTTCTGGGTGAGAAGTGAGATGGCGTTTTCATGAGACATTGTGATCTGAGGACATTGTTCTATCATGCATGAATTTGCACTGGCTACCGCAACACTATCTATATCGAGGAGTAAACTATTTATGTTATCGAATTTATATGTATGATTTCAATACAATGTCCAAATGATTGATTTTGTGTTATAAGTATAATTAATTGGATAAGGATAAGTAATGAATTGATATTATGATCACGATGCCGTAAAGCTTGAATACAAACTATAATCCTTTTCTTGTGAAGTAAAGTATAAAATTTGATTATTATGATTGTGATGTACTTTATACTTTGCATACTAGTGTTATTAAAATGAGTTTTTCTGAATGTAAGTCGTGTATATTGTAGTAGTAGGATATATTTGTGTAGGTATCTGTTTATGTTTGAGAATGTACGTGTGCGCAGGTACTCGTAGTAGCCTGAGTGGCTAGATGTGTATAAGTATTGTGTGAATATTGGAGGGATTTGGTTGTATATTGTATCTGTGTGCATTGGGTTGTTATGATAGTCCATGAAATGACTAAAATAATTGGTTATATGGTGGTCTGCATAAAATACAAATGTCTGTATATATATAGGCACTGGGTTGATGAGATGATGCATAAAATGAATAAAATACTTTGTTAAATAATAGTATTTACAGTAAATAAGAATAAGTATATAGATAGGCACCAGGTTGTTAAGATAGTACATAAGATAAATAAGGTATTTAGTTGTATAGATGTCTGTATAAAATATAGATGTGTGTGTATATATAGGCACTGGGAAGGTGTGATGATGGATAAAATGAGTAAAATATATAGTTATATAACAGTCTGAATAAAATATAATTGTGTGTAAGTGGACCAGCACTAGGTTATTGTGATAATACATAAGATAAATAAAGTGTATAGTTATATAGAGGTCTGTACAATATATAGATGTGTGTGTACATATAGGCAATGGGAAGGTGTAATGATGCATGAGATGAATAAAATACTTTGTTATATAATAGTATTTACAGTCAATAAGAATAAGTATATAGATAGGCACCCGGTTGTTAAGATAGTACATAAGATAAATAAGGTATTTAGTTGTATAGAAGTCTGTACAATATATAGATGTGTGTGTATATATAGGCACTGGGAAGGTGTGATGATGGATAAAATGAGTAAAATATATAGTTATATAATAGTCTGAATAAAATATAATTGTATGTAAATGGACCAGCACTGGGTTATTGTGATAATACATAGGATAAATAAGGTGTATAGTTATATAGAGGTCTGTACAATACATAGATGTGTGTGTATATATAGGCACTAGGAAGGTGTGATAATGGATAAAATAAGTAAAATATATAGTTATATAATAGTCTGGACAGTATATGAAAGTGTGTGCAGATATAGGCACTAAATTTATGTAATAATACATGAAATAAGTAAAATGCTTTGTTAAATAATAGTATGTATAATATACCAATGAGTGTATATAGTTGGACACAGGGTTGTTGTGATGGTGAATAAGATGAATAGGGTACTTGGATATAAGATAGTCAACATAATATATGAATGTGAGTATATAGAAAGGCACTGGGTTAATGTGGTAAAGCATAAGATAGATAAAGTATCTAGTTAGAAGGTAGAAGTCTACATAAGATGTAAGTGTGTGTGTATGTATAGGCACTGGGTTAGTGGAATAATGCATAAAATAAGTAGGAAACTTACATAAAATTTGATGGTGGCCTTCATAGAATATAAATGTATATGTTTGTATAGGCATTAGGTTATAAATAGAATACATGAATATAATAATGTAAAATTTTGAATAGTTTTTAAATGTGTTTGTAAAGATATGTACTGGTTTGTTGGCACAATGCATGTAATAAGTAAAATATATATTTACAGCATAGGCTGCATAATGTTTAAATGTGTTTGGGATAATTGTGTTATTGTGGTGGTTGTGTGTGGTAGTGGGTATCAATGCATAATAACAATTTGATATTATGATTTCATAGGCATAGACATTAGGCATTAATTGTAATATAGAATTATTGTTTATCGTATCGAAATTTTAAATGATTGTGATAGGAATGTACAGACCAAATGGACTATGAAATTGAATATTTTTATTTTTAAGAATTTGGATACGAACAGCACATGGAACACGGGTTTATTTAAACAAATATGAGGAAACGATGATAATAAAGGTGTTAAATGACATTTATTGAATTTATAGTACTGGCGGTGGTATGTAAATATTGTGTTGTAAAGTGTAAAGTGTTTAAAATGTATAGAGTGTAATGTTTTGTCATGGATAATAAATACATATATTTTATATTTAAAATTAATAAATATTTTCCCATAGCGCATAAATACTGAAAATTTGTATGAAGTAGCAAGGTAGCGATACAAAGTTAAAACAATCAATACATAGAAATAGTCACCAGAATATTCACAGCCGTAAAAGAGACACATAAGACCCTTCACTAGTCATTTATTTTTTAATTGTTCTATGTCCCTTTCACTGCCAATTCTAATAGGAGGTTCTCGTTCAGATTTCCTAATGTATATTCTACCATGTGAGACCCAACAATACCTATAATTATATGCCTTTATAAATACACGAGATAAGTAAAATAGCCTTCTGTCTCTCTGTGTCAGGTTTTCGGAGATGTATATAGGTCTATTGGTTCCCTGAATATTTAATGATGCAGTTCCCAGTCCGTTCGAACTGTGTTCTTTATTATATTTCTTGTAAGCGTTAAGAAAACGATCTCTTCCTCCTACCGTCGTGAAGTCCACGACTATTGGTTTTATACTAGATTTAGTATTAATGCGATATACATCTCGCCCTCTGGTCGCGAGCGGCCTAGATCAGTCTCTTTACAAGATCTTTATAGAGTGCACGAGCAATCGGACCCCATTTACCCAGAGTCTCAACCCCAAACTGCTCAAATACATAATCACCTACAAACATAAACATAACTTCACGTCTTCTACCGGGCACAAAGTTTTCAGTCATCGATATTTATCACACATAACTTCCGAAAACAATTTCGAAAAGTCATTGGTGTGAGCCAGTGTCAGGAATCGAACCCGGACCTCTGGATCAGAAGCCGACCACTGGGCTACCGAGACTACTACGGGCGCTCCTGGCGCATGAGAGGTCATGATGTCATTTGCTATCAACAACCAATCATAAATGGGGGACAATAAGTGGGCGGGGGCGGCATTTTTCAGTTTGTGCCTCGCCTAAAAAAAATTGAAGATCAAGTGGCACGACCGATTGCCATACATCAGCCACAATTTTGTCTGTTATCGTAATTTTTCGCTTCCGAAAGACAAGTTTCGGAACGGACGTTTGTTATAATGATATTTTATGCTAATGCACAAAATTTTCTGGTGAATGCGTGTCTTGAATAATTGTAACCAGTTTATAAGTGTAAATAGGTAAATACTATACACACGGACGCCACAAATGAGACACGCTGGCATCGCCTGTTCGCGCGTCGACATTCTGTTGTCATAACTTTGCCGATGACCTGAACGACGCTCGTGAATCAGATCCGTCTCGTATATTATAACTGGCCGTAGTTCGTTTCGGTGATTGTTTTCTGAAGTTTTAATGGATCTTTAATCAAATTAAAAAAAAAAACAGTAATTCTTTTTTTTATAAATGAAATTACTTATTTGTTAATCGTGGAGTATAGTTATAACTTATAACTGATAGTCGCAATCATAATATTATATTATGATTAGGTACCTATATGCCCGAGTATTATTAGTATTATGAGTATTATTTTGAGATGCCTATTGATTTTTTGAAATACGTACGTTTTATACTTATTATTAATATGATATAGAGGATGAGTTTTGATAATGGAATTTAACGATTAGAAAAGGCACATGTTAAGTTATAGTAAAACATTTCTATGTTTGGTTCGTCAGACATTACAAAGTTCGAGGCTGTTTTTCACAATCTTGAAGGTTTGCTTTTTTGAAAAAGAAAAGTTCGTAGGTAAGATATGTCTTAAATGATTAAGTAAAATATCAGATAGTAAATTATTTCTTGTACTCAAATGTTTCATACGAAGTGTTTCCTATTATTTTCCGACGGCGTTTTTACTGTACAAAATCATAATTATTATCTTTTTGTATATTACCGGCTGGTATAGAAAGCGACAAATATGTGTCTCGAGATTCAACTCGCAAAATTACTAGAGGCGAGCATTCGAACTGGGAACCTCTAAACAGAAGTCGTAATTCTGAACACGTGCACCTTATTACTAAGTCTTCTTTTCTCAATTAGTGCTGTGCTCGGTTTATCTTCTAATATATAAAATTCTCGAGTCTAGATGTGCGTAATTGAACTCCTCCGAAACGGCTTGACCGATTCTCATGAAATTTTATGTGCGTGTCGGGTAGGTCTGAGAATAGGACAACATCTATTTTTCATCCCCCTAAATCACAAGGGTAGCCCACCCCTCTTATTTTTTTTATAAAACGGGATACAAAAATACATGCAACCCTAAATTTTCAACCCCCTACGATCAACCCCTATTTTTTAAATTTTATTTTTCGGCAAGACAACGTTTGCTGGGTCAGCTAGTATTCCTATAAAATATCATGAAATATCATAGCTTTGCTAGTATGCTTCAAATTACCTATTAGCCTCGCACTTTCATTCGTGACAATCCTGAAAAAAGGTTTTTGTTTTCTTTTAATTGTAGTGACGAACCCTACAAATGGATTATAACAGTTTGTTAAATAATAATAAAGCTTAGTAAAAACTAATGAAAATATGTTTTTTTTTATAAATGACCATGGCCTGCGCCATTATGGCCTGGGCTTATGCTTGGAGCGAACTCTCAGATAGATAGGTACCAGGTACCTATTTTCTTTTAACCCTTTTAACTTTTTACCTACTAGTAATAAGAAAATAGTTTTTTTTTAAATAAACAATGTTATAGGTTAATGCTTCGTTTCGGTGCATTCGAACCATTGACTTATATATAGGTTTCCTACTTAATTGATTCGAACCTCTTTAGTTTTTATAAGACTACACTGTATGTATTACTGATATTTTAATTAATTGATCCGGGCGCGATATCCGATGCGCCATATTGCATAAAAAAATCTTGAAGACAATATATTGCTAATTTGTCGCCATAAATTCAATGAACGTGTTTCTCTCAGGGACGGCAAGTTTCATAAATCTTTTGCCCAAACTATATATTATTACAAAACTCATTACGTCATATTACAATCACAATATCAATTAATTCCGCTGTCACAGTAAAAAAAAAACAAAACATGTGATTTAGGTAGAATATTTAGATATAATGCAGTAATATTTTAAAAGTATTAAATTTAGTTTGTATGTGTGGTTAGATCTCGAAACTATTGGTCCGATTACATAAATTCTTTCAGAATTACATAACCTATTTATCGACGAAGGATAGTACTTATACTTAGTCATGCCATAAATATTGTAACAAAGAAAACATTTTTTTTTTAATTGCAAATAATATTTATTACTTTTACAGTGTGTTACTTTAATACATAAATATAAAACGATATAAAATATAAAGAGCTTATTCGAAGTGGTCTCCATTGGCCGCAATACAGGCCTTTAAACGTTGAGGCCAGTTATCAATAGAAACACGCACTCTTTCCATGGGAAAATTCTTCACTGCCAATCGTATGGACTGTTTTAGGGACTCTAAATTATTATGACGTTTAGAGCAAGCCGTACTCTCTAAAACTGACCACAAATCATAATCCAGTGGATTAAGATCGGGACTAGACGACGGCCAGTCTTTAGCTCTAATGAAGTCCGAATCGTTCGCTTCCAACCAAGATTGCGTGGACCGAGCTTTATGACCCGGTGCCGAGTCTTGCTGGAAGGACCATACTTCGTTATTGAACACACAACACGTAACATGGTGTTGTTAAGGGGCTTGACTACCTTTTCAAGAATGGTATCTTGATACACTTGTGCCGATGTTTTGATACCTTTTTCACCAAAAATATGGCTCCGTCACTCCTTCGTAGCTAACACCCCACCAAACCATCACTGAAGTCTGATAATGCCCACGTTGCACTCTGTCAACTAATTGAGAAGCTTCCTTAGAGCTTTGAGCATAAATACGGTCATTTTGTTTGTTAAAATGTTGCTCAATTGTAAAAACTTTTTCATCCGTAAACAATATTTTTCTGTGACCTCCCTTTGCGTACCGCTTCAGTAGTTGTTTAGATTTTAACATCCTATTCTTTTTTAAATTATCAGTTAATAAATGACCAGTGCGTCTCTTATAGGCTGCAAGTTCTAAGTCATCTTTTAAAATACGCGACATTGTTCTAGGTGCTATCTTCATCTCCCGAGATAAAATCTTTTGCTTGCGGACAGGATTTCTTCGAATTCTTTCCCTTACTGCTTTGACCACCTTTTTCGTACGAACACTACGTGGACAGCCAGGTCTTTTTCTGTCACAAACAGAGGAGATCTCATTGTACCTATTAATAGCCCGGTACACAAACATTTGACTAATACCAAGTGTATGGAGAGTTTTAAAAATTACATTTGGCTCCATACCTACTTTGTGTAATGCAATCACAGCGATTCGGTTCTCTTTATCACCCCACTCCATTTTAATATAGCAAAATATTATACAATGTATTGGCGCCAAAACGAGAAAACCCAATGAACAATCGTATAAAAATGACAGATTCCAAACTCAAATGTAATATTTTTTTATTTTTAGTTGTAACAGTATTTATGGCCAGACTAAGTATATATGTTAGTAGTAAACTTTTTAGCGGTAAAGATATTTAAAAACTAATAAGACGGTATCAAGTTCTCGCTTTCAACTAATAATATTCATTAAAATACCTAAGGTTTGAGCAAATACACAATAATAAATAACATACCAACGGATTTTCACCGTATAATATGTCGATTCATTTTTAACATAATTTATTATATGACATAAAGCGTATCAGCTTGAAAAATTTAGGGTCACTAACATTGTAAACCTTTTATCGGGTCGGTGATAATAATCTGTATAAATGTGGAATCAGGATTTTATTGGTTATAATTTTAATAAGTTGTGTGTACGTTGTACGTGGCAGCACGCGTTAAGATCGTGCAGGGCGACGCACTCGTACCTATCTATCTACTATCCAGCCAGCTTGTCTTATAAATATAATCTGTATGTATACTATAACGTAACACGTACTTCAACGTCTAATAATAAAATTTTAAAATACCTAAGTACTCTCTCACGTGAAACGAATGTGTAAATGTAATTAGAAGAGGAAAATCCAGAAAAAAACTTTAATGGGCATTTTAGAAAGACGATATTTACGATGCCATTGAGAAGAAACCTACTATAGGGAAGTATGAAACCTATTGTGCCGAGAACGTGCGGGTAAATTATGAAATTCCTGTTTAACTTACCCTACATTCCTGAGAAGGATTTTAAACGTTAAACAAACAAAAGACATTTAAAGATATACTATTGAAGGGTTTAATACTTGTTTTTTTTGTAATTTATTACCTGTTTATTTATAGCGGAATGTGTGGTTTATTTTGATTTTGAAAAGCTAATTGATCTAAATCGGCTCATATACGGTTCTAGTGGATATTATTATGTAAGTATCGATATTACTTATAACATAACGTCACGCCTTTTTCTACCCGAAGGTGTAAGCAGCAACTCGCCGTTTAGTTATGTTTACGTTCCAAATGCATCCACTTTAGCAGTAGCTTGGCATTTAATAATTGCATATAGTATTACGCATTATTAAAAATAATTTCGTTAATTAAACACAAAATATAATTTCTTAACATTAAACTTTATAAATAAACAATAAACTAGTAACTGTGCAAGGCAATAAACATTAGAATGGTATTTAGGCTTTATTTTAAATCCTTAGGTGAGTGTTTAAAAAAAAAGTACTTCTAAGTAGGCTGCTTTAGATTCTTTCAAATTACATCCTAATATATGTTTTAATGGTCCAGTGGTCGATCACCCGCTTCTAAATCTAGAGGTCGGGGGTTCGAATCCTCACACTGGCTCACACCAATGAACTTTCGAAGTTCTTTTAGGAAGTTATGTGTGAAAAATATCGATGACCGAAAATCTTTGTGCCCGGCATGGCGGCAATAGGTTCACACCTATTCCATTTGGGACGTAAACATAACGCCGAGACGAGGCTTAACAGCCGCTAACTTCAGGTAGAAAAAGGCGTGAAGTTATGTTATGTTACAGCCTAATAACCTAACGACCAGGAACTTTTTTGTGTGACAAATTGGCTTTTTTTTTTTAAAAAACTAACTAATTATTTGTATTATTACGTCAGTGACAGTAAGTAAAACTCAATGTACGTCATTAAAATAGTGTATACCGTTATAAAACTAAGCAACATTTAATTCACGGTCAATCGCGGAAGACAGATTGGTAAAGCATATCGCGGTCAAGGTCGCTAGGCCATTGACACACGAATAGAAGCATTGATAGCAGTGCCAAGATTTTTTTTTTCGGTTCAAACTGATGAAATAAAAAATATATATTTTATCTATACATTTATAGTACACCAGTGAACCGGTCAGACGTTATCCTGCATTATATAACAAACTATTAAGATATGTATTTGAAAAAGTAAGAACTGGAAACGAGAGTAGGGTATAGCAGAGTGTGCATGAAAGTTGGATAAACGCGCTAGAAAATCTGTGGAGTGACTCTCGCTTACCGCGTCGAAAACACGGTTGTAATGAAGGAAGTTGGAATGGGAGAAAGTGTCGGTGTAAAAGTAAGAAATGACATGCTACGATGGTTCGGACATGTAGAAAGAATGGATGATGCAAGATTGACTAAGCAGATATACAATGCAAAAGCGGATGGATAAGTCGAGGACGGCCAAGACACACATTTCATGACCAAATAGAATGTGTTCTGGCGGAAGGTGATATTAGGAGTTGCCACAATACCACGAGCATATCTTACTGTCACTATTTATAGTATTTATATACTGTCACTTTTAGTGTAGTTTTGTTATTCTTTGTTATGAACTAACATGTATTTTTTCCTAAAAATAGTCGCTCCTGAGGTTAAGGAGGAGTTTAGTACTGTCAACACGCGCAGAAGAATTATCTAAAATATAAAATTCTCGTGTCACAACGTTCCCATACTCCTCCGAAACGGCGTGACCGATTCTCATGAAATTTTGTGTGCATATCGGGTAAGTCTGAGAATAGGACAACATCTATTTTTCATCCCCCTAAAGTTCCGGTTTTATTTCAAAAGTGGAAAATGGTGTAAATATCGTGTGTAGTCGCTCTTCTATATTGTCGTTAAAATTTCTTTAGAACATCATGTATAAAGTGCCATAACTTTATGGATGATAAGAATATTTTAGGTTAGGTTAGCATTTAAATATGTAACTAAAAAAATCTGACTTAAAGGTCCTAGTAACCAGGTCATTAAATAAATAAAAACAAACGGAAAATTTAATTTAAATTTAATGTTTTGCACACTTTTGACACTAGCCTTCTAAATATTAATTCTTGGACGGGAACATTAATTTTCATTTATTATTTACCTGTTATTATTAAGAGAAAATTATTTTACTTTTATTAGTAACAGACTTAATTTTTTGTTATTTAATGTACTTACAAATGGAATTAGTGAATGAGTAGGTACTGACAGAATAGAATGAATTTCTTTAGAACAAAACATTCAAGACTAAAATTAAAACTATCACGCCGTCTGTGCGTGCAGTTTGATACCAGTGGTTTAATGTTCGTCAACAATATCGTTTGTTTTCTAAATACATAATAAATATATATATTTATTAACCTAGTCATTGAATATCGTTATAATATATGACAACGGTGACGTCAATAATAAACTTTAACGATAATATCACATATTGTTATCGTAGTTCCGTTAACGAAATAGGTACGCACTTCTACATAATTGTTTTATAACATCACGCCATTTATATATGAAAGCGTAGGCAGCATTGATTATGGCACGACGACTTTTTGCCCATTGTAGTAATAAATGTATTTCTGTAAACACATAGCTACACATACTTAAAATAGAAAGTCGTGTTAGTTAATTTATTTATAACTCAAAAATGTCTGTACCGATTTGGTTGAAAACTGCTAGAGAGGTAGCTTATAGGCAGGAGACGAATATAGGATAGGAAAATTTGAAAAAAATTGCGAGTAAAATACTAAAAAAGACAATTTAATTTTCCCATACAGACGACGTTCGTACACTTTGACATACAAGGCAATTTGACCTTTATAATTGTACTATAAAGTTCATTGTTGGTGAAAAGGTTCCAGGTAGGCAAAACTGCATTAGTACCGGATGAATAATCACATTAAAATTTTAATCAAATGTCAAATTTTGTTGTATCGCTGAGTTGATCGTTGACCCGCTGAGTCTGCAGAGTACAGATCATCAACCGAGTACTCGGCATATCTCTATTAATAACTATAATAAAACTCTAAAAGAAAAACTTTTGATGGCAACATTAAATTTTTGTAAATCACCGTTTTTTATACTATTTTGTTTTTATTTTGATATTATATATCATAGACAAATTCCAAACTAACCAAGCAGGAAAAAAACGCAATAGTCATTCAGCGTTTCAGGCGAAGCGACATGTTCAAGTTGTATGCAAAAGTAAATAAACGAAAGTGCAAAGAAATATATCCAGCGTGTGAACCGATTATAACTAGTTAAAACCGGTATAAAATGCGGCAAGGATCAACTTGTTAAGTAGATGATAAGGCATATCAGCTATTATATTAAAAAATTATCACTTTAAGAGCACGCTTTTAGCTAACAAAGAAAAAATCGAACGAGACGTACTTATTTTATTTGAGTTACAGTCCATAGTACAAATTAAACTACTCACTTGGCTAAATATGCAAACCGCGTTCGAAAAAAAATAAAAAAAAAACAGACACAATTTGAGTAAAATCTAATGCGGGAGTTTTGGCGAGACTGTGGAAGAGTCATGTCCGTTAAGCATTATTTTCTCAGATTTGTGTTTCAATGGATATTATTGGATAAAATTCGTGGCATTTTGTTTAATAAGTGTCCGTATATGAGTGCAAATGTGGGGAATGGTGTAAATATCGTGTTTAGTGTGCTCTCCTACAGTGTTGTCAGGACTCCCTCGCAATATCATGCATAAAGTGCCACGACCTTATGTATGATTAGGTTAGGTTAGGTTAAGTTAGTTTAGGTTCTGGATTCCAAGGAGTTGACCTCAGGGTCTCAGCTTGACTCGCCGGCCCAGCGCTCTGCGCTGCGCGGCGACTCGGGCTCAGGTCGTCGCCGTACCGGCCCCCCTTTGCGCTCGCGCGCTGCGGGGCTGGTTGGGCAATTGTCGGGGCGCCAGGCGTAGAATGCTTACCGCGAGCCCCTGGCGCCCCACCAAGACTGAGAAGTGCGCCGCAGTGGTTTAGTGGGTATTCCGGCCTTGCACACCAGCCGGTGAGTCCCACATAACCCCGACGTCGTCACGGAGTCGTGCCTTGATGACGTCGGGGTATGCGTAAATGCATTCCACTGCGAGAAAAAAAAAAAAAAAAAAAAAAAAAAAAGTTAGTTTAGGTTAGTTTTAAGTTTCATCATCATCTTCATCATCATTACTTCTTTTTTTTTTTCATGTGATAGGAGGGCAAACGAGCAGGCGTGTCACCTGATGGTAAGCAACTAACGCCGCCCATAGACATCAGTTACATAGCCCATAGTCGCGCGAGTTGTAAATAAACTGTACTAATTTTATAATGTCAAATTAAATCACACACACAGTTAAATATAGTCCGTAAATACAGATATTTAACTTATTATTATATTTAACTAGTTGACCCGGCGAACTTCGTTCCGCATCAAAAGATGCATTTACGAGTTTCGTAAAAAACTCAAGTGGCTTCCTATTCGTTTTCGCTGGAATACCTATCCTTATTTTATTATACAACACTAGTTGACCCGGCGAACTTCGTTCCGCATCAAAAGAAATAAATTAGTAATATTTGGATCTTAAAAAGTTCATTTTGTGCTATTTATCGGCACGCGTTTTGGCGCGCAAACGCAACTGCTATGTACCGCTATGTTAATACTGTAATATCTTCGTAAATATTGGTTTAAATTACATGCTGTAAATGGCTATATTGATCTATATTAAAAGCACAATCTATTTAAGACACTTAATTGGATGAAAATTAATGCTGTAATGTTTAAAATTGCTTCGTAAATAAGCCATTATTTCTCGTAAAAAGTTAAAAATTAATAATGGTCATTGTGGGTTATCCCTAAGACATAGACATATGCCCTCGCGGACTTTTTTATAGACCTTTTAAAGGTGTATAATAATGTAGTATATTGTTTTGATTTATCACTTAGGGTTCAGGCAGCGTTTTCGATTAAAGTTTTAAATCTTGAAAATTATCATTTTTTTTCACTACACTATTCATGAATTATAGATCAAAACCACCCCGTTGACACCCTCTAACTATTAAAAAAAACCGCATCAAAATCCGTTGCGTAGTTTCAAAGATTTAAGCATACAAAGGGACATAGGGAAAGAGAAAGCGACTTTGTTTTATACTATGTAGTGAAGCATAACATATTAAAACACGAGCGCTTGAGAAAATTGCCTCCTTGGAACAAAAACGCACGGACGATTCTGAGTGTAAGGTTGTCATGAGAAGAAATGGGCAAAACACTCATGTAAATTAATCTACTAACTTTACTATATTATCTATTGCAATTTAATTACCTCCTGATAGGGAGTCAAACCTCGCGACAAGCTTTTATTATTATATAAATTGTACATACTGAGGCTCTAAGTTGATACTTGAAAATTTTAAGGAAACTTTATTTTCTTATTTTTAGAGCACTTAAATAAAAGCTACTTTAAAAAGGGTTTTTGCTTTTAGTTTATTTTTAAATTTTTTGTTATAGCTGGCTAGGTTAGTGTCATTTCATTCATCGTATCATTATTGCAAGTTAGTTTACCGCTTAATTACAAACAGTCCAGCTCTTCAATAAGGAGATCATCTAATTCAATTTCAGCTTGGAGCTTTCTTTTCCATTTAATCACAATGATGATTTTTAATTTATAGCCATATTGCAGAAATGCATCAAAAATATGTATGCCGTCATCTTGGGTGGTCTACTGTATGGTATTTAGAATAACATTACATTATTTTTCGAGTTATTTTCAACAAACCCTTTCATTTGATACCCATATTGTAGAAATGCAAATATGGTGGAATATCCGCCATATTGGATTTAGAATGACGTCATATTATTTTTTGAGTTAATTTCAACATGTCCTTTCATTTGATACCCGTATTGTTGAAATGCAAATATTTTTCCCGCCATATTGGATTTGGAATGACGTCATATTTTTTTTCAAGTTACTATTAACAAGCCCTTTCATTTGATACCCATATTGTAGAAATGCATTAAAAAAACTGTTCCTCTATCTTGGATGATCCGCCATATTGGATTTAGAATGACGTCACATTATTTTTTCAGTTACTCTCAATGAGCCCTTTCATTTGATACCCATATTGTACAGAAGCCTAAAATATGGTTTCCTCCATCTTGGATATTCCACCATATTGGATTTAGAATGACGTCATATTATTGTTTAAGTTACACTCAATAAGCCCTTTCATTTGATACCCATATTGCAGAAATGCATTCAAAATATCCATTCCTCCATCTTGGGTGGTCCGCCATATTGGATATAGAATAATGTCACACATCATATCATGCATTGTCATCCTAAGTAAACGTGTATACAAAATTTCAGCTCAATCGGTTGAAGATATCTAGGTACTTCAAAATTGAGTTGCAAGATTCCACCGAATATACATACATACATACATACAGTGCAAGTTAAATAAAAGCTTTTAAAATAATGTCAGACAAGGCAGTATGGCATAAAAGCTTTAGCCTGTCCAATAATGGACAAATAAAAAAAATAAAAAAATCAATTCTAATGCAATTAAATAATATATTTTTTTTACAATGCAGTGGACATGTTACTTAACGGCACTCGTGAAGTCAACTTCTGTATAAAAGTCTCAAGTTTGAATCGTCGATCACTTTTTGTTAAGGTTAGTTATATATTCTACCATTTAGATTATCGGTGGTCCAGTGGTCGAGCACACAGCTTCTGATCCAGAGGTCCGGGTTCGAATCCTGATACTGGCTTCTCGAAACCAATGACTTCTCGAAAAGGTTTTCGGAAGTTAAGTGTGATAAATATCGATGACTGAAAACTTTGTGCGGTGATGTGGACGAAAGGACCGACACTGTGGTCAACACGCTGAGGAAAGTGTCTCAAAGGTTGTTCCCGAGATCGCAGAAAAAGGAGTCCAAACTCTCTGCCGGGACGCTCGAGCTGATGAGGCAAAGACGAGAAACTCCATCCTATCAGCTGTCTTCGTCAGAATGGAGAAGCCTAAACCAGCGTATTAGGAAGCTGATGCGGCGTGACCTTCGTCGATCGAATACCCGAGCAATCGAGGACGCGATCGACCGCAATAAAGGGTCGAAAGTGTTCGCTCAGCAGCTTGGAAGGCCCCATCTGACGAAGCTGAAAACTGCGGATGGACGTGTCGTCACCTCTAAGCCTGAGATTCTCGCAGAGATCGAATCTTTTTATGGGATCCTTTATTCAACACGGATGACCAAGCCTACGGGACACAGCGATGATGACCACAGAGCCCCGCTAACGCGTCACTATAGTGAAGACATTCCCGATATCACAGCAAGCGAGATTGGGGCGGCTCTCGGGCAACTCCAGAACAACAAGGCACCCGGTGATGACGGAATCACTACAGAACTTCTAAAATCCGGCGGGACTCCTATCCTAAAGGAATTAGCAAGTCTTTTTAATTCCGTCATACACCAAGGTATAACCCCTCAGGTTTGGAGCGGGAGTGCAGTGGTGCTGTTCTTCAAAAAAGGTGATAAGACCTTACTGAAGAACTACAGACCCATCTCACTCCTGAGCCATATCTACAAGTTGTTCTCGACGGTCGTCACGAATCGTCTCGCTGCAAGACTCGACGAGTTCCAGCCTCCGGAGCAGGCCGGGTTTCGAAAAGGCTTTAGCACATTGGACCACATCCATACTGTTCGGCAGATTGTACAGAAGACCGAGGAGTACAATCAGCCGCTGTGTATGGCATTCGTGGATTACGAGAAAGCCTTCGACTCCATCGAAACTTGGGCAGTTCTGGATGCATTGCAGCGATGTCGGATCGACTGGCGCTATATCGAGGTGTTGAGATGTTTGTATGACACCGCCACGATGACTGTTCAGATACAGGACCAGGTGACGAACTCCATCGAGCTAAATCGAGGTGTAAGACAGGGAGATGTCATATCTCCCAAACTCTTCACCAACGCTCTGGAGGACGTCTTCAAGACACTGGATTGGACTGGACAGGGTATCAACGTGAATGGTGAGTACATCTCACATCTTCGGTTTGCCGACGACATCGTTGTGATGGCAGAGTCGCTGGAACAGTTAAGCGGAATGCTTCGCAGCCTAGACGAGTCCTCCCGGCGTGTCGGTTTGGGCATGAACTTGGACAAGACCAAGGTCATGTTCAATGAACATGTCGTGCCCGGACCGATAAGCGTCGCAGGGTCAGTTCTCGAAGTCGTAAACAAATACGTCTACCTAGGCCAAACTATCCAGTTAGGTAGACGAAACTTCGAGATGGAGGCCGAAAGGAGGATTCAGCTGGGTTGGGCTGCATTTGGCAAACTGCGTCGGGTCTTCAGCTCGTCTATACCGCAATGTCTGAAGACGAAGGTCTTTGACCAGTGCGTCCTACCGGTGATGACCTACGGTGCCGAAACGTGGACACTCACGGTGGGGCTAGTCCACAAATTTAAAGTCGCTCAGCGAGCTATGGAGCGGGCTATGCTCGGGGTATCTCTGAAGGATAAACTCAGGAATGAGTATATCCGCCAGAGAACTGGGGTAACCGACGTAGCTCGTAGGATAAGCTCGCTGAAGTGGCAATGGGCTGGTCACATCTGCCGAAGGACCGACGGTAGATGGAGTAAGAAGGTCATAGAGTGGAGACCGCGTTTTGGTAAACATAGTGTAGGACGCCCACCAGCCCGATGGTCAGACGATCTCAGAAAGGCTGCTGGAAAAGACTGGATGCGGAAGGCAGAGAATCGGATGTTGTGGCGCAAATTGGGAGAGGCCTATGTCCAGCAGTGGACTGCAATAGGCTGATGATGATGATGAAAACTTTGTGCCCGGTATGGCAATAGGTTCGCCACCTATTCCATTTGGGACGTAAAAGTAAAAATAACGGCGAGACGAGGCTTAACAGCCGCTTTCTGCACCTTTGGGTAACAAAGGCGAGAAGTTATGTTATGTGTTATATTATTTGTGACCTGAAAATTCGATAAGAGTCGAGGTGTAACTACCGCTACCTACACTAGATATGAAAAGGCGTGAGGTTTTAGAAACAATATTATTAAAACTATAACAAGTATAATAAAAATACAATTTTATAATATCATAAATAAGTTATGTTTACAATGCTACTTACTTGCTAACATTTAATACAATATAATATGTGCTGATCCTGTTTGTTTGTTTGCAAGAATATAAATGTATGATAAGTACCAGGAACATGGTGTGGTGTCGCTCACCAGGTGGCCTCGTGAGAACTCTATACCTTCATTAAATTACTCCCAAGAGGATCAGCAGCATCAGCAACGACACCTACGTATCTTTAGAAGTACTTATACTTTTATAATAATACTAACTGGCCCGACGCATTCAATATAGCTTGTTATATATAGCTTGTAGAAAAATAAAGTTAAAATTAAGATGATTTTGTATGAGTATTTTACAATGCCGAGACAGAAGAAAATATTAGTACATATCTACAAAAAATAACAATGGAAAAAAATATGGAAATTTGCGAGTCAGGTGTGTAGACTCGTGCTATATTGCGCTCTTTTGTCTGTGACCATCCCGGTAGAGTTGGCGTGAAGTTATGTTTTTGTTTAGTTAGGGGTTTGAAAAAAAATTACAGCCGATTTTCAAACCTACCAAATAAGCACAGAGCTGATTATAAAGTGGTACACGCAGAACGCTGCATGATCGATGAAATATCGGGTTTCCTTCGGTGAGGAAGATCGACGTAAAGTGGCTTATGCCGCGTTTCGTTCGGTGAGAGATGTACCCGAAGGCTCTTCCTCATCCTTCCCTATCCCTTATAGGTCGGCAACGCAACAGTAACACTATATGTGTTGCTGGTGTTCATGGGCGGCGTTGGTTGCTTACCATCAATCAGGTGACACGCTTGCTTGTTTGCCCTGCTATCCCATAAAAAAAACTCCCCCATCGCACTCCGTAATGTAGACCACCGAGACAGTTAGCCCTTAATAAACAATATGCAGTTAATTTGTCCATAAACAAATAATTATTCACTGTAATTTCACTATCATAATTAATTCATTTAAGAATAACTAAGATATTTACCCAACAGTATATCAATAAGCATTCTTACTGATAGATCTCGTCTATTGTATTACAGATGATAAAATTATCTACTTATTGTATTGTCTAACGATAAGTAAATTATTGTTAAATAGATGGGTTCTTTGTTGTTTTTATTAACTCTACATTCCATTTATATCCGATGGCATAGTTTCTGAAATCAGCATTTTATATATATATATATTAAATTGGTTTTATATAAGTTTCAATTGGTTATCAAGTTAACACACGCGGAGGGGTCAATTTCTGTAAAGACCAATAATGTCATCATACTCGTTTAAGGGAAAATAACACAGTATATGTAAAGAACAATAACACATCGTTACTATAAACAGTACAGATAAATTTATTTTATCTCTTTTATTTATACGCTTTTGACGTCACAAATGGATCGATAATGTTTTGGTTTGCCGTGATATTTAGGCGTTCTCTCATTATGTGGGGGCCTAGGTCAGCTGTATCAATAAAAACATTGTGTTGCAAAAAATAAAGAGATTTAAAAGAAATATATGTTACCAGTTCTGTATCGGATATGTTTTGGGTATCGTGTTTGATTTATTAATAATCTCAAGTAGAGTTAAATCTGGCAGTTACATTACTATATATGTAAAACAAAGTCGCTTTCTGCAGTCTGTCTCCTTATGTGCTTAGATCTTTGAATGTATGCTACGGATTTTGATGTGGCTATTTTTAATAAATAGATGGTTTCAACAGGGCGGTTTGTATGTATAATATAGTAGAGCAAAAATTATAATTTTCGAGGTTTGAAGCATTAATTGTGAACGCTGCCTAAACCTTGCATCCTTGCACAATCAGAAAGTAAATGTAAGAAAGTCAATATTTAAAAATTTACCCATTCATTGCGTCGGAAGCGAAACAAAGTTCGTCGAGTCAACTAGTAATTATAAAAATTTGTATATGATATATAACACGTACAAACTTAATATTATACGAAGATATTCTAGCGAATTTCTTGATAGAATTAAGACTGTTTTTTTTTGCCTTTTGTACATTGTACATATTTCATAAATAATCATAAAAAAACCAGATTACTAAGGTTTTAAGCAGCAATATTTTGGCATTCATATATATATATATATATATAGGCATTTGTCTTAATCTAAAAAGGTAGGAGGTATGTTATTTATATATTCTATTGATTTAATTGGAATAATAATTTGGAAAACTAACTTCCGTAAATTAATTAGAAAGGTTATTGGCTGGGAAGCTAGGAATTAGTCCAATAGTATCTTGTCTATTCCAGACTTGAAGAGAAGCCAGGCTGTAACTATTTGTTCTCTTATAACTGTGATGACAATACTCTATTTAACAAATTCCCTTTACCGGCATAATTATCTCTTTAAATCTAATCCTTTTTCCAAGATATATTTCATAAAAATATATATTATGAAGATAATTCCAATTCTTTATCCATCAGTCAGCAGATGATTCACACAGATAACTGTTATAGATAGATAAAATTATTAAAATATTATTAACCACCGACTGAAGAATTAATTCTTTACTATTTTTATTGGACATTGTGTTTTAACAATAACACGGTTTATTTATATTTTTTATGTTGAATTGTTTTAGAAAACAATTGCCATAATTTTCGTAAAAAAATATACTTGAGGCTAGCGTCAAATAATCAGATCGATTAAATTCCTTGTATTTATTTTTAAATGTATTGTTAAATAGTCATGTATTTTTAAATAATTTTAATTTAATTTGCCCCCCAGCGGTGACTCATGTGACGTAACATACTGATGGCTTCCCGAGTGTGAGAGAATTTTGAGGACTCGTTGAGCTGTTAATATATTTCAAAAAGTTAAGCACGCACCAAAAAACGTGCGTCATCAACGTCATCAACGTGCGAGCGACGACAAAGTCTGTGACGGTCTGAGAAAATATGTTACTAGCACGAATTATTGAAAAACATGCGTCCGAACGGTCCAGGCTTTTCCATAGTATTAATGTACACAAAAATAAACTGAGATCTTAGTTCTCTTTTCTGACACTGGCTGCGCTAGGATTTCGGACACACCGATGATTACGTACGCACTTCGCGTTTAGTATTAAGTAGACTGTCATCGGCAACAAAACTTCCCGCTTGCGGATTTGAACGACTGCTTCTCTAAGGATAGTGCCCTCTACCGGCGAAATTCATTCCCCTAATTAGAGCGTTCAACATTACTTTCGGACTCCTGTGTATAGTAGTAGTCTCGGCGGTCCAGTGGTCGAGCACATAGCTTCTGAATCCAGAGGTCGCGGGTTCGAATTCTAGCACACACCAATGACTTTTCGAAATTAATTTCGAAAAGTTATGTGTGCCCGGTATGGCAATAGGTTCGCCACCAATTCCATTTGGGACGCAAACATAACAGCGAGACTTAACACCCACTGCCTACACCTTCGGGTAGAAAAAGGCGTGAAGTTATGTTATGTTTTATATTACAAAAATATGTTTATATATTGTGTGTGTTTGTATCACGAAAATGTTATCACGAAAATCGTGAAATGAGACAGATACCGAATATCAAACATGAAACCTTATCGCTGAATACTTTCCATTATGTTTCTTTATCTGAGTGTCATAAATGGGATTAGATTTGGTAACCAATGATAATTTTCACATTTAATA
Organism: Euproctis similis; assembly: GCA_905147225.2. Classification (NCBI taxonomy): domain Eukaryota; kingdom Metazoa; phylum Arthropoda; class Insecta; order Lepidoptera; family Erebidae; genus Euproctis; species Euproctis similis. The sequence goes on along the minus strand of LR990107.1, from coordinate 16,617,366 downwards.
GTACTTGGCAACGAGTTCCCATTAAGATAGCCCAACCATCATCATTATATTCATTATTATTACTTATTGTGTTGATAAATATCATTATAAATATATATATATATATAATTATCACTTACGACGAAAAATGGTTGTAACTAACTAACGTCCCTAATGTATATTTTTTTAAAAATCTTTACAATTTCTTTCTTCTTATTTCAAATCAAAATATTCTTTATTTCAGAAGGTCCTCAGGAAAACTTAAAAAAGTCAAATTATAACATATACACTATATATAATTAAATAAGAATACGTGCGCCCGTGTAATGTATAAGCGCTTAACAAGAAAACACGGATGAGATCGCTACAAACGGCCTGATTCCGGGCATCATGAGAAGAACCGGGCTAAAACTTCGCGTACCAAATACTCTTTTGTATCATTTAGACTGCTACTATTAGCGCTAAATCATTTTTTTACGGCTAATTTGTTTCGGTGGCGCAGTTTCAATAAGTAGTGGGTTCAAATCCTGGCACACACCAATGACTTTTCGAAATTTTCGGAAGTTACGTGTGATAAATATCGATGACTGACAACTTTGTGCCCGGTATGGCAATAGGTTCGCCACCCGTTCCATTAGGGGCGTAAATATAACGGCGAGACGAGGCTTAACAGCCGCCGCCTACACCTTCGAGTAGGAAAAGGCGTGAAGTTATGTTATGTTATTTTTATATATTTCAAATTCAGCAATATGAACTGAATGTTGCCTTTCCACCGGCCGACTGCCCTCTGATCTCGTACATATTAGTTAAGATATTGACTAATATCTAATGAGATAAACTAAGACGTTATTTAATTGAAAGGGTATTGACTCGTGATATATAATTAATCTATATTATTCACGGTCATGATACTCAAGCCGCTAATTAACTGGCTGATATGATACCCGGATTTATTCATATGCTCTTGAAGATACCCGAAGGTTTAACCAGCTTTAACACATTTTTTTCTAAATATATCAATCAAATAAATTGCATGAATTACCCCGTTCTCTATACACGGTGCTTGCAGGTCGCACTTTTGTTAAGCGCGAAGCGTATCCATACCTTGTTTGGTGTCCTATCTACGACTCGAAAGCACTCTGATTTATTGCCCAGATTTTTTTTTAATAGCAATATACGAAATGAGCATTTTATTACACCGCGTTATTTCGCCGAGTACTCGGTTGAAAAAAACTGGAACCGAGTAATATTCGGTATTCGTTACTCGGCAAAAGTGTTACTCGGCACATCTCTACTTTTTGCATACCCGTTTTCAGGTGTAACAACACGCACTTCCGCTGTCAAGTTTGAATTTACACTGCAGCCGTGTGAATTAAATTAAGAACACATATAAGGCTGATCGGAGCCTCTCGTGGCCAGAGGGCTGGTCTATTCTTCGCACAGAGGATTAGCATTGCCATTCAGCGTGGCAATGCGGCCAGTCTTCTGGGCACGCTGCCAGTAGACCGAGATGCGGAGAAATTTGATTTCAGATAGTTTTTCAATTGTATATATTGTAAATAATATGGTTAATTTATTTTGTCTTATTATTGTAAATAAACTTTTATAGAACACATTTATTATTTGAAAGAAAAACTTAAAATTTTAATACCAACCTCTTTGCTACAGTAAGAAAGAAACAAACAAAGAAAGAAATATTTTTTATTTGCTAGATATGTGGTACATTTCAACCTGTTACAATTATATGATTCCAACACACATCACCATTTGGCATGCAAATACTCTCGAGAGCAATGAATCCGGGTCACTTAAAGAATGTTAAAAATCTCGGAAACTAAAAATGATAGGTTAATGCAATAAATTGTATTTAATAGACAATGTAATACTCCTTAAATGAAAGTAAAAAAAATATGAGTCACCATACATTTTATTAACACAAAATTACATAAAGAAAAAATCTGCTGATCTCTCCTTAAAACAAAAATAGGAAACATGAAATTTTTGAACTTTATTACGATTTTCTTGAATTTTAATACTTCGTATTGCCTCCTCGTGCTTCCATTACTGCGTTTACGCGGTTTGGCATGCTGTACACCAAGTTCCTTATACGATTTTGGGGAATATTCTCCCATTCCTCTGTGAGAGCAATTTTGAGCTCACGAAGCGTGATTGGGGGAGGGTTTCGTTGTTTTACGCATCTGCCTAGCTGGTCCCAAGCATGCTCGATCGGGTTGATATCCGGGCTGCGCGCTGGCCACTCCATACGAGTAATGTTCATCTCTTGAAGGTAGTCATTCACAATCCTACCTGTATGAGGTCGGGCATTGTCATGCATAAATATAGCATCCTCACCTAAATTGACCATAAATGGACCAACGTGATCATTGAGGATTTCTTCCACATATCTTACGCTAGTTAAAGAGCCGTTTTCTATGATCACCAGCTCTGTGCGACTTTCAGAAGAAATTCCGGCCCACACAAGTACAGACCCACCACCGTAGGCTACTTTTTCCTCGATGCATGCTTGCTTGAATCTTTCCCCTGGTCTTCGATACACTCTGTGTCTTCCATCGTGCTTGTAGAGCATAAATTTTGATTCGTCGGAGAACATAACTTTTGACCAATCTTCAATACTCCAATTTACGTGGCTCTGGGCATATCTTAGTCTTGAAATACGATGCCCACGCTCCAGTTTAGGGCCGTTTGCAGGTCTAAGGGGTTTTAAGTTAGATTCAGCAAGCCGACGTCTTACTGTCCATGCACTTGGGTTACTTCCTCCGAGGCGTCGAAACTGATTGGTGAGTTCAGTTCCTGTGAGAAAGCGATTTCGAAGCATGGTGTTCACCAAGTATCGGTCTTCTCGTGCTGTGGTATACCTGGTTCTGCCCGTTCCTGGTCTGCGTAGGTTAGAACCAGTTTCTTCGTAACGTCGGAGAACTCTTTGTACTGTTGACAGCGACACACCAACAGTCCTGGCTGTATCGCGCTGACTCCGGCCGGTTTCCAGCATTGTAAGTATTCTGGTGCATTCTTCAGGCGTAAGCGACATAATTTCAGCTTGAATAATGAATATAGAACACTATCAACATGGTTTATGTACCCACATAAATGACAGATTACAAACAAAAGCAAAACCAAATGCTGTAATTTCGTAGTTCCATCTTCGAAAGTGGCCCTTTTTCAAATTTGATTTTTTTATGATATAACTTTACAATAACTAAGAAGTTTTAATACCTTCATTTAAGGAGTATTACATTGTCTATTAAATACAATTTATTGCATTAAACTAGCATTTTTAGTTTCCGAGATTTTTAGGATTCTTTAAGTGACCCGGATTCATTGCTCTCGAGTGTATTTACTGGTCAATACACAATTTCCAAATAAAAATAAACATAAAAAGAACAAAAAGCATGTCACACATTAAATGTAATCAAATATTAAATAATCATAGTTCATGTCAATTAGGATAAAAAAAATCATTAATGAGAAGTCAACTTAATAGATTTGTCAAAAACAATAAAAGTCAATTACGTCATTATAAAACTATTAAAAGAAATAAATTAATTACATTATTTACAATTAAAAAACTACCTGAAATCAAATTTCTCCATCTCGGTCTACTGGCCGCATTGCAACGCTGAATGGCAATGCTAATCCTCTGTGCAAAGACTAGACCAGCCCTCTGGTCGCGAGAGGCTTCGATCAGCCTCTTTGCAAGATCTTTGTAAAGTGCACGAGCACTCGGACGCACACCCAAGTCCCCAAAGTTACAACCCCAAATGGCTCAAATACATAATCACCTAGAAGGTTTCTGTATTTGTGCCGCTTGAGATTTTCTGCCGAAGCAGCAGCAGCACCGGCCACCTCTACCTTGCTTGGAAAATGCGATGGCGCAAGGGTGTCGAGGGAGTCAAAGGCCTACCCATGCTCCAAGGCAATATAGACATCCCGTCCGGTCTCTTGGTATCATTGCGCACCAAACCGTTCGGTTCTAGAACGGCTGGTACACCGGCGGTAACAAGAGCACGGCGGATAATGTCGTTGATGTTGGCGTGACGGGAAATGCGGCCGGCGCTCCTGGCGCATGAGAGGCCATGATGTCCCTTGCTGTCGACAACATCTCCGCAACGACATAAATGCGAGGAAACACAGCGAGCACCTAAACCAAGACAAGTTGCGATACGGAAAGTCGGGAAAGTCGGTAAAAAGTTAAAACTATTTGTCCAAAAAAATATTTAATTGCGTAGAATGTGTTTTCCACTAGTCAAGATGTCAAAGGCTTTTTCATTTTTGCTAGTGGCAGTTCACGTATTAACCTAGTGCCTGTATATATATGACGATTATATTATATTGTTTTTATTGAAGGTTTAATTTATTTCTCTTGGAAATGCAGTACAGTACAGTTGGACTAATTACAAAGTGCAACTGTTCCACAATTGTGAATAATGATTCAGTACAATTACATAAATACCTACTGTCGTTAACTACATGCGTCATTCGATATCTGCCTATACCGCGCCGGCGTGGATTCTGCGTGAACATATATCTAATACTCGTACTCAACAACGTGTACGTAAAAGATATTTTCTCTAATTCCCCGATATGTTATCATAATAATAATTAATATTACATTCGTCGGTAGTAGCTTAGAATTCTGATTTTCAGATGAAAGATTCCGAATTCCGATTCCGAATATCCGGTTATTTTCCGAAATATCTCGGAAGTTGTTTCTGATATATATCGATGGCAAAAAAAATCTATGGCAGATGTATGTAAATTGACATATGTAAATATCTTAGGATATTGAGGGGGTGAAGTATAGATTGCCTGAGCTTTGGACAGAGTTTGCTATGCTTCATTTCGATAACAGCAAATTATCATTATAATCCTTTTCTTTGATATTGATTATTTAATATTATTTGTATGAAAATGATCTAGAGGACGTTCGCCATAGATATAACCAATAAAAATATGATATATAATGTCATTCGGATGTGAACCTCTTACTCACAATTTGCGATATTAACAATACCAACTACTAATTGAACACACAAACTTTTATATAAATAACTGTCCGAATCGTGACTTGTACATAAAAGAATAGAGAGAGAAAAAAAAAATGTTTTTTTTTCTATAATGTACAAAGAAAACGACTAAAGTAAAGAAAAAATCGCTTAACGTATGTATATATGTGTATATTAATAAGGGGCTATCACGAGTTACGATCGTGTTTTTCGTTGTATCATGATATTGCCAAGTGATCTGTAATTTGTGCTCTTATCAGTAACAACAAGCCGCGCGCTCTGTTGCAAACCACATTCATTACTTATAGGTACTGATATTAAAAATGAAATAATATAAAAGCGACCGAAAAAAAAAATGTTCAATTCATACAGCGAACTGTGTGGGTCTACCCTACCAACTTGAAATATATTTAATTTTAGACAAATAGAGTCAGTCATAAAATAATATAAAATAGGCTCGAAAAACATAACCTATGCGCAGCAAATTATCATCTGTACCCGACGGTAATTTTTTTACACACCTGATGGTAAGTGACCAGCATGTCCATGGACACCTGCAACACGTATAGCGTTACAGTTGCGTTGCCGACCTTTAAGGGTACTCCCTTCCCCATCCTACTGGACAGGAAAGGATGGGGAAGGGGGGTGGTCCACCTGGTACCTCACAGACCTAAACGCGGCATTAGGTACTTTATGTCGATCTTCTGAGAGGTCGTGGTATTTCACCAGTCGAGCCGGCCCATTTAAGCAGCGAACTGCTCGGCTCTACCACTGTTAATGAACCATTGCTAATGAATACCACGAAACAATACAACGTATTAATATTATTTGTTGTACAAATTATACGGTTTGCAAAATTTTAACTGAGTTCCACGGAAGCGCGCATGAGAATTTGAAAAAAAATCTATAAAACTAAAACAATTACATATAATGTTCCATGTCCACTGTGCAGTCTTTTCATATATATTCACACCTTTACTGAGCAAAACTGTAAGCACCAGAAACTACGCCTCGACACAATGAATGTCCTTTTTTGTCCTACGAAATAATTTAGTATTAAACATAAAAATACTAAACCTAGGATATACGTGTGTATACTTACGTGTATATTCACGCCTGTACAGAGGATAGGACTCGGTAGTGTTCGTTTTTTTCGCTGGTAAAAAATATAAGATCCTTTAAAACAGACGACACGACGGGTACCCGGACCCACACACTTATAAACATTCAAAGATGCTTCTCTTCTCTATTCCAATAGTAAACGAATAATATATATTCACTAGTTCAAGAAAAAATTAACCGAAAAATTAAAAAATAATAATTTCCGATTTTCCTATTTAACACAATAACATTCCTGTGGTGCAAAAAATAAATAAGATAAACTAAAATTGTTGTTTAACACGCTGTTCCTCTAGTAACTTTTTTTCTTTCTTTAAAATATCTCCAACTTGGAAACATCGCTGTGTTACCATTTTATTTATAAGTATAAATACAGTAAACATATCAAGCTATCGTAATAACACAATAAAACAAATTTCCACTTGCAAGTTTATCAACCTTCATGTCGATATTGTGAATTAAAAACAAAACCATATAACCTATGTACCTAGAGTTATATATTTGTACTTCCCCTGTATATACAGAACTATTGGGTATTTATACATTAGTCAGTTCTTTAATTGACATAATTGTAATTATATAATTAAATACAACATATTCTAGCGCGATAATTACTAATGTTATTATGAAAGAATTCCCCTAATAGAAGGGCTCTCCGATATCATTAGATACATGCCAATGAAAATAAATTCACGTATTTTATCAATAAAATAATAATAGTGCTACCACTGGATGGAAGTGGACGAAAATCTTTTCGTCACTAGCATATATTTTTCCATAGCTGATTTATTGTTGAGAATTCTAACTAATTATTAACTGTACGATCCAGCAAACGTTGTCTTCTTGCCAATAAAATAAATCTTTTGATAAACAAATACGTTACGATTTTTTAGGTATTTGTAGGGTTGTATGTATTTTTATACTGTTTTATAGTATTTTAATGGGATAGGAGGGCAAACGTGCACCGAATCCTGGACCACCCCAACGCCGGAGGAAGGCCGCCGCGAGGTTTTAGTGGGTAACCCTAGGATCGGATTGCAGTACACTGTTTTGGGAGTCCCACACTACCCCCTGCCGTACCCAGGCGAGGGGTGTGCATAAAGCATATCCTCGCGTAAAAAAAAAAAAAAAAAGGAGGGCAAACGTGCAAGTGGGTCCAACCTATGGGAAATAATTTCTCACCGCCCATAACACTGTGGTGCGTGGACGTCTTTTAAGGGAGAAGGAAGTGAAAGAAATGGGAAAGGGGATCGGGCTTCCGGATACCTCTCTCACCGAAAGAAACGCGACACGAACTACTTCACGCCTATCTTCCGAGGGGTCGTATCGTAATCGTATTTCACCGTTCGAGCCGGCCCATTCCTGCAGGGAACTGTGTGGCTCTACCACTGTTAAAAATAAACCTCCAAAAATTCAAACAAGAAATCAGGGACTATCCTTATTATTTAAGGGGTTGAAAAATAGATGCTGTCTGATTCTCAATCTTATCCGATGTGCCAACAAAATTTCATGAGAATAGGTCGTACGTTTCAGAGGAGTTCAATAACGCACACCTTGACAGAAAATTTTTATATTGATTACTAGCTGTACAGCACAAACTGTAGCAGCAAAAATACTGTGCTTGAGCCATTATAAGGTTTCATTTCATTGCTCACCCCCAATTAGTGATAGCCTGATAATATTTCCATGTGTTGACCCGACCTTTTGGTGCAAAGCATGCAGTACTTTTAGAGTTTATCCGTAACAAACATAACAAACGAGACAAACATTTTAATAACCACATTATTGGGGTCAGTATAGATTGTAGTACTTATTTTTATTTATTTCCCGACGTTTCGACCTCTTTACAGCGATAATTTTCACGATTTGAAACGTCGGGAAATAAATAATAAATAAACGCGATATAATCGTCAAAGTTAATGTTATGGAAGAGATTCGCGAAAGTCTGAGAAATAAATATGTAAACTATTAGTGATTTAATAATTTTCTTCAATATTATCCACAGCTAAAGAAGAATATCGAGTAAAGTGACTCATGCCGGTTTTCTCTCGGCGATAGAGGTATCCGCACCGAACTAAGTGCAATCCGGTCCGTCAGTCACTCATTCTTTCGTAACAGTTCGTTTAATTCCGACTGTTTTCAGACCTTCGGCGGGACCTTCGGCTTCGGATCTCGCCGAAGATGGATTATTGGCCGAAGGTGGCCGAAGCCGAAACCGAAGCTTCGGTCGGACACTAGTTGTTTCTCTTACTGCTTTTGTCATATATTATAAAACAGGTCTCAAAAAGAAAGAAGATCATCACTAATAAATCAATTAATTATCAACTCGCAAAAGAATTCCTACAACTATACTAGTGAAGATATTGAGATCAGTAATTATGAAAATTTGCCTTTAAAGAATAATACTACCCATTAAGGGTAGAATTATCTAATGATTTTTATCTTTGATGATGCTAGATTGGCTAAGATATAGAATGCAAAAACAGATGGATGTAGGAATCGAGGACGGGTAGAATACACTTTCTATGACGAGCCCTGGAGGAAGGTGACAAGAGTTATGAATGACAAGAGTCAAAGAAGCGAGTGAGGCGTGTAAGAATCGTGTCTTATGTCCCTTTGTTCTCACTGGCTCTCCCCAAGGGACTTAGCGTGAAGTTATGTATGTATGTTTTTATCTAAGCCTGTTATAAGCGTCGTCTGAGGAGTTTGCCCAGATGCAGATCATTGGTATGGTATTTAAAGCCTTCGTGACGAATTATGCCAATAGTTTTCTTAATCTGTAGGACTATTAACAGTGGTAGAGTCAAGCAGTTCGCTGCATGTATGGGCTGGCTCGACGGATGAAATACCATGAACTCTCAGAAGATCGACGTAAAGTGGCTCATGCCGCGTATCGTTCGGTGAGAGAGGTACCCGGAGGTACCCCACCCCTTCCCCATCCTTCCCTATCCCATAAAGGTCGGCAACGCAACAGTAACACTACATGTGTTGTTGGTGTCCATAGGCGGCGTTGGTGGCTTACCATCAGGTGACACGTCTGCTCGTTTGCCCTCCGATCCCATAAAAAAGACCAAATAAAAATTCTGCGTGTCCAAGCCGAATAATTTTCAGGCATTATGGGCGTATAGTGACCAAGAAAAATATGGTGTTGATTTGATTTACAGTTATAATATCTTGTTAGTAGTTAGTCGTCGATCGAAGACAAAATAGATCGAAGAATATCCATGTATTTTGTTTCGAATATGGTTAGCAAACTGTCAGATGATGGGGTGAAAAAATGATGTTGTGGAGAATTTAGTATGGATATTAGGGGTCAGAAGCCGAAGAATCCTACTCATTCACCAAGTCATCATATTCATAATATCCAAAGTTTCAAAGCAATTAATGGTATCTACAACAAGGTACAAGACAGCAAGGCATATAAAAAAAATTGGCGAAATATTATGTATTTTTTTTCTAAATCAATTTATCGAGAGCAATTTATATGTAACCGTCGGGAATTTTGCCGTTGTGTGTCAACCAACGCTCACAATCAATGCGTGCTTGATTGTCATAAGCACGCAGTTCAGTAGTTGTGTTCAACAAAATTAGCATACAGCTGTTAATATCTTCGTTTACATATATTCTTACCGTAGGTACATCCATCATGTTAGTGACAAAAATATTCCAACACTGGCATGATACCATCGTTACACGAATCTCTCATGTGGCAAACTGAACGTACACCAGAAATTATAACTTCAATGAGAGATGTACCTTTTTTATTTATTTTTTTATTACGCGAAGAAATCCTTTATGCTTTATGCCGGACGGCAGGGGATAGTGTGGGACTCCCAATGCAGTACACTGCAATCCGATCCTAGGGCTACCCACAAAAACCTCGCGGCGGCGTTAGGGTGGTCCAGGACAGCGCTTCAGCCCTCTGGACCACCCTGCCGTTGCCCATGTTACGAGGGGGGCTCATCCTTCCCAGGCCGCGACCCGGGCGCACTTGCGGACGGTGCGGTACAGCTCGGTGCGGCTCGTCTGCGGTGCGATATGTAAGTTAAGACATGGAAAATAGAGCCCGAGAATCTTGATAGTTTAATACTTATGTCTACACTACATTATTTGTATAATATTTATCTAGCTGTACCAAAATATATTGACATCTTTATGCCAGATGTATGGCAATCAGTTCGCCATCTATTCCATTTGGGACGTAACGTAACGGCGAGTCGAGACATTAACAGCCGCTGTCTTAACCTTTGGGTAGAAAAAGGCGTGAAGTTACCTTTTACCTCGTATTTATCTTTACGCTCTTAATACCCGACAATACAGTGGTAATTATGCTTTGAACAGTTGAATTTCATATCTAATGTAAATGCGAAACTTAATAGCGTTAGGGCATTTTTAGAACATGTACGCATTTGCATGTATATTGGAAGGGTTTGTATTTTATTTAAGGCCTAATATCTAATTTTATTCTATTTCCTCGAGATCGACATTCTTAGTATGTAAAACTATTCAAAACTGAACATATGGAAATATTCGAATTCAAAATGAATACATATAGATAATACTTTATACTAGTACCTACTAGCTGACCCGGCGAACTTTGTTCCGCATCAAAAGTAATAAATGACTAAATTTTGGATATCATCAGGTTCAATTTGTGCTATTTATCGGCTTTAACTGCTGTCCCGCTATGGTAAAACTGCAATATCTTCGAAAATATTCGTTTATATTGCATGTTGTAAAGGGTCAGGATCATCTATATTACATGCACAATCTATTTAAGACACATAATTGGCACTTAAAAATTAATAATGTAGATTTTGATCTATCACTTAGGGTTCAGCCAGCGTTTGCAATTAAAGTGCTAAATCTCGAAAAATTATCATTTTTTCTTTACAAAATCATATATGAATTACAGATCAAAACCACCTCGTTGACACCCTCTAACTATTAAAAAAACCGCATCAAAATCGCGTATTTAGTTTTAATAACATAACCTATAGACGTCATATAGATTGGAGTTAATATCAAACGAGTTTGGTCTTAAATGGACAGAAGTTAGAAGAAGTATCTAGAAGTTTGAAGAAAATTTGATTGTTATATAATCTAAACCTAATCTAAATCTGATAAATAACGTTTAACTAGAGATGTGAGTTTTTTAGATAAAAGTATTTGAATTACAGATACAAAATTAGATATTTACCTACATTTTGTATTTGAAATACTTCTTTTTTAAATGTTGAGATACATTTGCCTCGTATCTTAGTAGGTATTTGAAAGATACTTTGTTCCCCAAGATACTTTTATTAAAATAAACGCAGTTTTTCTTGCCGAACGCATCTGAACGCATCGCGTCATATAAAAAATTAGTCGATTTTGTCGGGAACCATGATACATTGCGACACTGTCTTTCTACAAACGTCAGTCCGCTAAGATGTCCCGTCGTCACTGGACTCCGATTCCTATATTCTACTGGCGAAAACACAAACAGTGCCAGTGATTTAGAGAAACTCCAGTACCTCAACAATAAAAATGGAAACTTAAAGAGCGTGAATGCTTAACCTGTTAAAAAAAAATATCCTAAAATGTAACATCTGTTTGCCCAGCTCTGTCCTTTTGTAGCGTTGTTTCTCCTTTGCATGATCACGAGGCCTCATCGTTTGTAGATGAGAGATCATTATCAGATCACAACTAAAACATCCAGATTAAGTCTTAAATTTTAATACCTTCGTATGTTGTCTTGACACATTTGCCTACCTGATCATTGTATAGGTAACGGCGCCATCTATTCGAAAATTGTTTTCTCGAAAAAATAAACTAATGTCAATTATATTATGTCGTTTTCTTACAAAAGTGTATCTTTAAAATTATTTGCAACTTTTTGTATCTAGTATTTCATATAAATTTTTAGAAAAATACTTTTATCCGGTACCCTTTTGAAATGATTTGTAAAGTATCTTGTATTTTAGATACTTTGTATAGGGTATCTCATACGTCACTACTTCTAAATTAGGCGAGGACGAAAATGCATATGCGAAATCTTGTATATGCTTATTCGTTTGCAAGCCTTTATGGGTTATCCAAATTATGTTATTACAGTGCAGTTTCCGTAATATTTCAGAGTCAAAATAAATAGCGTCTAGTCTCACAAGTTATCGTTTCTCTTCCTTCTTCTTCTGAGGTTATGGCCCGTATCCTGGGTGACACTTTCTTTCCAAAGTCGATGAAGTGTTCGTTTCTCTATGTACTCTCCATTTGACTGGAGCAGTAGGATAAAAGGTTAAGGTTATGAGAAAGATAATGTTTAGTAACAAAATTAGTGGTTTTGTACTTATGCACAGCTTAATCATTTTTTGGATATAATATGAAGGGACCACCGAACGTTCTGTATAGATCCAGGTGATAGGCTCTTCAAGAGGGAAAAGCTCAATCAGGTAATACCTACTTCTCTAAAGATCATGAAACAGCAATCAGTATAGTATTTCTATTCAGTCATAAGAATGGATGACGATCTCACTTCCGACTGTTCCGAGGCATAGGTCTTGGAAAAAAATAATGATGTCTTTATTTAGTTCTATTCGAAATGGAGATACAGGTAAGTTCTAAAACTTGCTATACCTCACTCCATGTTTCCTGAAATCTACATACCTAATGTACTTTTTCACAAAAGAAGAAGAAGAGCTTCTATTATCTTCTTAAATATTTCTATCATTCAAAGTAATTGGATACAGGTTGACAGAGTTTGAGTGTCGAAATTTCGCGGGAGGTCCGGGCTGATTAGACCTTAGTTCCCTCTATGGTTACGGATGGACTTAAATGTTGGGTGACGCTCCCTTCTGGCACAGGCGGCAAATGATTGAATTGGTGACAGATAATTTTGCCAGTAATTGCGTGCGACTAAATAATTGTCATTGTATTTTGAGCTTTATGTTAGTAAAGATAAGAGACGAAGCAGTGTTGTTGGTTAGCACGGCGATAGTTAGTGGCGCGCTCCCACCAACGCGCACGCGCGGGGAGATGCGCGCGCATATATTGGGCAGCACTCGGTGCGAGCTTCAGTCAATCCTTAGATCGCTTGCTGTAGCGATCCCATCGCTTGGACGCGACAATATTGCAGTTTGACAACAGCACGCACATTCGCGCGCTTCGTCGTCCTACACATCGGGTGATTAGCGTAAAGGTATTTGTAAACATTATAACATATTTATTTATGAATTATAATATACATAAATTTAAAATAAAAATAACATTTAATGTTATAATAAAGTCCGGAGTGCGTCAGGTGTGTGGTATATTTACTGTGATGGGTGTAAAGTTAGTACCTTGTAGTGCACTTGCTGGGTGTGGAAACTCCCGGCGACCTTAACACGTGCCGTCAGAGTGCACGCTCTCCACAGCCACCACCAGCCAGCACCGGACACCATCCGGCTCGAATGCGAATTGCATCAACAGCCGACCAAAAACATTCTTTAAACTTAACTACATAGTTGACACCGAATGCGCTCGTGATAAATTTATTATGCTTTGCGAATTCATATATTAGCGAAATTATTATTATTAAAACAATCATACATTACTTAAAGTATATAATTATATATATATTTATTTATTTATATATAACAAAGATTCCGCAATAGTTAAAAAATAAAATTATATAACATTTATGTCATGTAACAAGACTTGTAATTAATATCATCTTTAGACAAAAAATAAATAAAGTGTTTCATTATTTTGTGCCACTTAACTGAATGTACGAGAAAAACAAAATCATGAAGTCGTACAGTTAAAACTGGATGCGGAGAACTGGCAGAACAACCGATACATGACCACTTACCATGTCATAAACAACTAATACTTACTTACTTTATGTTATTTACATAAAAGTGTTACACAAGTTTTTTGATATCACTGTTTACATTTTAAAAAACAATGTTTTTAAACGGTTTTATGAGTTCTGTGACTGGGAATTTTGAATGCTATAACATTTATCTGTTTCATTATTTCAATGACATTATAGTCGAAATCTTGCCTATTTAAATAATAAATTAATATATTGATCGGTTTGAACTTTTATAACTTAACATTGTTATTGCAAATTAATACTTATTATTAAAAATTATACTTATTGCATGTAATTACCCATTTATAGAGAAAAAATAAACTTCACTTTATTATAAATACCATCATAGTAGAGATTTTACCTTTAGTCTATGTGTGCTATTACGTGTGTTAGAAATTCAAGCTAAAAGCATGGAGTCATATTGGTGCCCCAATATGTGCCCTTATTAATATTTGAGTTTTTTTCTATGTTCAAATATTTGTTTATCGTAATTGTCTTATTTTTTCTCTAAATATTAAATTTTAACTAAAATTCCTTCACGATATAGTTTTGACCTGACGAACTCTGTATGTCTATCATCGGTGATAGCGTGACTTTAAAATAAAGCTATCGAACACAGAAAAAATAATCAAATTGACGTTCTCAAGACTCGCCCAACAAAACAAAGGAAAATATTATATGTACTGAATCTAACTTGATAACGTGTTTGCCGAGCAATCGGAATATCTAAATCTGTAAATAAATCAATCAATATATGCGCGAATAAAACTCTAAATAGGTCGAAAATATAGGTCATCTAGCATATTTAATTTTACTTTTTAGTTCATAAGTCAATTGCATAAGTAACTGGCCAAAAAGCTCGGCAGCAGAGCCGTGAGTCACGCCTTCGTATGGTAAACAAACTGAACTTTCCATTGATCGTAATTCTATTTTTAAAAAAACTATATTCTTCAATACATCAAACTCTAATCGAATGATGGAACAAACTAAAATTTTATTGCAAATTAGTAATAATATAAAAATGATCATTTTTCAATAACTATCTAATAAAAAAATCCTGATAAATCTTTCTGTTGCAATAATTAACTAGTTTTTATTTTTTTGTATGAGACAAATGATTGTCTTAATATTAAACTCAAGAAAAGTTCCTACTAAGTCTGTAGATAGGAGGGATAGGGCTTACGAGATATCTACTATAGATACTTTTTATTTATTGGTAAATGACCGATAATTGACATTGTTGACGAGTTTGTTTATTCAGAACTTTAACTGTATTCGTTCGTAGCCGACTGCAACAGAAACCGTGACGTGTTTTAGAGTGCATGTACCTACTACTTACCTACCGATCTACTATTTCTTTATTAGTCATATGATTTGAAGTAGAAAAGTGTTTTTGGATCCGGACAAAGGTATCACTATTAGCAGTTTTATTTTTTTTTTGTTTATTTCCTTGTCAATTTTCTTTCCAACTATTAGCTACTATTGTTGTATACAAAAAGTTAGAATTATTACATACTTAACTCAAGTTAAATTTGTTTAACAAACAAAATAATTAGCTAATAGTATATTTACGGCAGTTAACTTATTTATGTTAGATGCCACACGCCTCGGTTTTTTCCACTTTGTTTTATAAAGTTTTATTATTATCAACTGTATGTTTATATATCTTTCTTTGTTTTATAACACTATATATTTATATAAATATCAGACACGTATTAATGACTAATATAAACTGTAATAGACTCAACTCAAAACAATTATGACCAAAGTTCATATAGGTAGATAAAAGCGAACTGACAATACAATTGTTTTTTTTTTTTCAAACATGTTCCCGCGTTTAGTATACATAGATATAAGCCGCCTTTTTTCGTTTTCACCGAATATGATATAGTTCTCTGGAATATTATATGTCTAGCGTAACAAATATTAGTGTCAAATTTATTTTTATTTATCCTCTGTCTCGTCCCGTAATATTAAACTTAGTTGCTTTGCCTAAAATAATATGGCGTTGCGCGTCTATAACATATTTAAAAACGTACGCTAAACAAACCTATTTACTAATTCTAAAGCCAAAAGAATAATGTTATTAAAAAATAATCTGAAAATATCTAAAAAAACTTTTATTAAATTTACACCTCGTATACAGTTACTTGCTATTTGACACTTAAAGCTAATTTAATATTATTGTTATTTAAATCCATCATAATCCGAAATTATTGAATTTAGCGTAATCTTAAAACTAAACTGAAATGATTATAGATTTAACATACATATAACATAACATAACTTCACGCCTTTTGTTACCCGAAGGTGTAGGCAGCGGCTGTTAAGCCTCGTCTCGCCGTTATGTTTACGTCCCAAATGGAATAGGTGGCGAACCTATTGCCATACCGGGGACAAAGTTTGTCAGCCATCGGTATTTATCACACATAACTTCCGAAAACAATTTCGAAAAGTCATTGGTGTGAGGCAGTGTCTGGAATCGAACCCCGGACCTCTGGATCAGAGGCCGTGCGCTCGCCCACTGCGCCACCGAGACTAGATTTGAGGTCATTAAAGGTCAAATGTTAGATGTGAAGATAGACGATCAGATAATATTGTGAATTATCTTTTAATTACGCATTTAATTTCATATTTACAATATTTAATTTACTCGATATATGTTTAAAAATTAATTATATTGCAAGATTGATTGAGCAGATATACTGTGCAAATACGGAATGATATTGATGTCCTGAAAGTGATGTGAGATGCTTGAAAAACCTACGAGCTTGTTTGACAGGAGTTATCAAAGTTAAAGAAGCGTGTGAGGCGTGTAATAATCTGTTCTCTCTGTATAATCCGTGAGGGACTTGGCTTGAAGTTAGGTATATCCATGCTAAGTATAATAGATGACTTCTTAACACATTCTATAGATTTTAATGCTTCATGATATTTATGATATCAGATGGTAATATAATCCTGAAATATGGTTATATGTCTTAGTTGTATGTACTCATTGCAGATGTTAGAAACAAATAGAAATAAAAATATAATTTGTATTTGTGTGATGTTCACAGCGTCAAACTATAACTTATACAAGTTTAATTATAATGGTAATCTTTCAAATGTTTATCATTGAAAATACACAAGTTTATAATTAAAATAGAAACAAACAAACAACATTTTCTGGTAAAATATATTAAAGCAATTGTAAATTTTTAAATTTTCAATAATTTATTTATTTGTTTGACAACAATTATATGATTGATTTTATAACAATAATAAGATACTGAAAATATATTTATTTATACATAATATACTAAATTCTTGCATTCTGGGGTAAGGCTCAATTGTATGGCAATTATATAGTACTTATAATACTTTGGGACAGCTACGAGTATTATTAAACAGCATATTCCGATAGTTGTTATGTATGTATTTTTCATTTAAATTGGCTCCACACGAAAAACGTGAACAATTGTTTCATAATGAAATAAAGAATTCCTCATATTCAGAATGTCCTTCAATATCAATTCTATTTTCAAAATTATAAATTTAAAAAGAAATAAAACAAGTTGCCAATTCTTGTTGATTCCACTGATACTAATGCCTAGTAAGAACTTTTAATATGGAATTATAATCTATGGTCTGTATACTTTTATTGGCGGACAGTGTTTCATTTATAAAGAAGATTATTATAGTGTTACCGAAGTTCCATTTTGATAAATGTTGCGTCTATTAGAAAATCATCTAAAAAAAACAAACTAGGTAAACTGAAGTAAATGCATAAATATGATTGTTGTTCAATAGTAACCTTGACAACCAGACAGTATGGTAACTTTCTAAAACAACTAACTATGAAATAACACGAATAATTATTGTATTAGGTATATCTTTAATCATCAATTTTAAGTAATATCTAATATACGCTAGAACATCGATAGTTTTAGTTTTGGGTATTAACGTTATTATAATTTAAAAAATAGAAAACTGTTTAGCACTAAATAAGACTAAAGTACGGTTAATCTAATAATCTTACTAATAATTTATAAATGACGTAACAAAAGTACGTTTTGAATAGTGAATTTTGAATATATTTAGAATGATTCAATTTAGCTACGAGCTTTGCCAATTAGTCATTGTTATTAGTTATTTGATATATTTCTGTGTTTTCATACCAATAGTTAACACATTAATCTCCAACTTCGCTTATTATAAATACGATTGAATTGATTATAAGAAAAAAAAGTTTTACGCGCTTCAAATCGATAAAACAATATGATATTCTTTTTCGATAAATATCGTCGAATAATAAAATAAATAAATCTTTATCGTACAATTTCCTTGTAATTATTAGGCCGATGTGCGTATGTAAGAATTTGATATATTTTTTAATGTTTCTTATCAGACGGGTGTAAACGCGTCACCTATATTCCCTTGACCCAAAACTTTAACGTGATCATTGTGTAAACTATCACAGAATTGATAGACCTTTGATATCGATTATCAAGTACTAATATAAGCCATGACCGGTATTATAGTTAATCTTTGTTTATTACTTATTAACGAATTGTCATATCATTGATTAAAACTACACTGAAAAGTGTTTACATACATAACATTACTTCACGCCTTTTGTTACCCGAAGGTGTAGGCAGCGCATGTTAAGCCTCGTCTCGCCGTTATGTCTACATCCCAAATGGAATAGGTGGCGAACCTATTGCCATACCGGGCGCAAAGTTTTCAGTCATCGATATTTATCACACTTAACTTCCGAAAACAATTTCGAAAAGTCATTGGTGTGAGCCAGTGTCAGGATTCGGACGCGGACATCTGGATCAGAAGCCGTGGCTCGACCACTGGACCAGCGAGACTCTTAAAAAAAAGTATTTAGTTATATAAACTAGCTGACCCGGCGAACTTTGTTCCGCATCAAAAGTAATAACTGCCGTCCCGCAGTGTGTGCAGTATGTTAATACTGCAATATCTTCGAAAATATTCGTTTAAATTGCACGCTGTAAAGGGCCAGGATCATCTATATTACATGCACAATCTATTTAAGACACTTAATTGGATGAAAATTAATGCTGTAATGTTTAAAATCGCTTCGTAAATAGGCCATTATTTCTCGTAAAAAGTAAAAAAATTAAAATGGTCTTTGTGGGTTATCTCTAAGAGATAGACATATTGACACATGCCGTCGCGGACTTTTTGTAGACCTTTTAAAGGTGAACAATAATGTAGTACGTTGTTTTGATTTATCACTTAGGATCCAGGCAGCGTTTGCGATTAAAGTTCTAAATCTTGAAAGTTATTACTTTTTTTACTACACTATACGTGAGTTATAGATCAAAACCACCCCGTTGACACCCTCTCTAACTATTAAGAAAAACCGCATCAAAATCCGTTGCGTAGTTTTAAAGATATGCGCATTTAAAGGGACAGGCAGCGGAAATTGACTTTGTTTTATACTATGTAATGATAGACAATACTTTTTAGTATATATTCACTATTAAGTCGTATCATTGGTCTGAAAGTCAAGCTGAAAAAGAGTCTGGAAGTTGTGAGATCGATGCCGAACTCACATCAATGATGTGAGGTTCTTTATGGCATTCTTTTAGGAATTATTTTAGGCAGTTACATAAATAGCGATGACTGACAACGTAAAATTATGACAATTAAGAGTATTTTATCTTGAGTAAGATGCAGGTTCCATTACACTTTAAAACTGCGTGTTAAGTTGCTATACATAACGAGACAATTTGATCAGATTATCATAACACTGATTATATAATACATACTTCTTGTTAATTAACTTGGGTTGTGATTAATGAATGATGCTTTGATAGTTTCTTTTCACATATTTTTTATATCGTCTCGCTGAATTAGTTGTTTTCCAAGTCAGTTTTTAATTGAGAGGTCCTCAGTTGTACAGTAATGATGACTTTTCAGAACTGTCTGTTATGAAATATGTTACAAATAATAATAGTTGACATGTTTTTTGTATGGCGATAGCAAATGAACCGCCTACATACTACTCCCCGGGACTTGATAATTATAATGGAATTAAATCAGGTTATGGTGTTAGAATACGACATGTTTCTAAAATACCTATTTTTTAATTATATATAGTTGATACCATGACATTACTACGTACATCGAAAAATCTGAAATAAAACCTTCTTTACTTATTCTATAAATCACATCATCATATTAAAAACAAAAAAAAAGTTGTTCCCGATTATGATATTAATATTATTCGAATGCCGACATGCTAAAATTATTGTCGCCTTTGCCAATATTAAAACAAAAAAAAAAACAAAGAAAACTCTTTCTGAATATACATTGCCAATAGTTTTAATGCTAATATAATATACTAGATGACCTTTAGACCTTGGCCTTGTCATTAAAACAGGATAATGACTAGCATCCAGCTCCACATCCGCGTTTTCATGACATGTTCACGTGAAACACTACTAACACTCCAAATCGATATACTAAATCGATATAACTAAGATGAATTAAATGTCGTACACGATAAATTAAAACAATTTAAAAATACATATTTGTATTGCGAATATATGTATAAGTTGTGAATATACAATATGAATATGTTAAACCAAGTCTATTTATGGCTGAAATTTGATATAATTATTATTAATATTGAATATAATATGTATGAATGTGAATATGATATAAATGAATAAAAAATTGAAAGGGACGATTGATTGTGAATAAAATTGCTATCTCAACTTACATTTGATGTGATAACTAATTTAGACTCTTTCAACTAATACAGCTACAGTTCTATAGCAGAATTCATGAACAATAACATAGAATGTTATTGAATATATTTATATATATATATATATATATATGGAGGTGAACGGCCCGTGTCCCTACTGTACATATAAACACAACACTAACCTACATATTTATATCTGTTTGATTACGTACACTTCACGTATAAGTCATTCAACCGATTTGTATGAAATTTCCTTTACATTTATTATGTTTATTAATATTTTACTTTTAGTCTCCGCGATAGATCTATAGCCCATTTTTGACAGATAGTTTTCGCGCGTAATTTTAGCGTCTATGCGTAGAATAATCCAGAATATACAATAACAATGAATGAATAGTACAATACTCTTTATATACTACACATTAACGAATATATTAAATTAAGGGAGTGTTTCCATTTGTTTTGATAATATTAATCATTGTTGTATTCTGTTAAGAGACAAATCTCACTTAAGAAGGTTACGGCGATCGGTCAAGCCGTTCTCGAGCCACAAGCAATCGTAAACAAGACTTTGTTTGTTTTGTATATTTATATTAATGTACAAATCTTTTGTGTTGGTATACCTTTGTGAATAAACAGAACAGAACCAGAGAGGTTAAGAGGAAATTGTCTTGAGTGGTATGGGGATGTAATGAGGAAGGATGATAAAAGGAAGACCCGTGGATCTAAGAATGGATTGTGTAAAACACGTCATGATTATGAAGTTTGTGTGGAAGATGCGTGGATGATAGAGAAGTATGGAAAAAAACCTGTTGTACCATAAATAATGGGAACAGATCAGAAAGATGATGATCGTGTAAATACTAGTTGGTAGCGACTGAGATTGTTTACATGAAATAATTCAGACAGATAGGTGGTTGTTTGGTCGATATCCAGTTTTTGATCGAACAAAGGTTACCAGCTGTGTTGGTATCTATATTTATTTATATACACACATATATATTTTTCTTTGAAATGTATGTTTATCACGTATGCACCCATGCAAACAAAGAAATGTTACTTACTACGTTTATTTCGATGCAAGATAAGAAACAAGTGGCTCGTAAAGAATATTTCGGTCGTTGGTGTTTCTTTGTTGCTGTTACTCGGAACAACCGTGAATGTGCACTTTGTGTCTCGAAACGATTGCGTTGAAGTTTATTTATAAAATTTATTTTGTACATTCACTCGTAGCGTGAGAGGAACGTTTCGTTTTGAGGTTATGTTTGTTGGTGTGTACGTAACGTAACGACATACTCGAAGAATGTGTTTAGTACATTTTATTTTATTTTTTTATGAATACGGATGTAATTTCCGATGAAGGGATTAATAGTTAAGAATAATTAATTATAAGAAACTAAGTTGGTTACTAATTAATAACGGATTCGATTAGTTTTAAACTATTCTTACATTGCCATGTCTTTTAACATTGCTCATTTCTATCTATAGGTAACTCTGTCAACATAAATGTAAGATTTGTTTATTCTATTTTTTTTTTTGAACAGTATTTTTGGATTCCATAAAAAAATAACAAACATCAAATAGACAGTTGTCAAAAAAATAGAAAACATTTTCTTCGTATAATATAAATCTACTTATTTTTTGCTTTAGATTTATTATTTGTTAATAAATTTAATTAGTCCAATTTAATTGACGTACGATTGAATCTATTATCACTGTTCTAAGTAAAGTTGATACATAGACTTTCTATATTATATACATCCTAGTAAAAAAATCTCAAATCCGAATAGTAAAATAGCCGCACATTAAACGCATGATCACATACCTATAAAACCGACTTCACAAAGAGATGAGTAATTAGATAGCTAAGGCGTTAATGCTACTAACTACACGTATTAAAGTATGTACTTCAATAACAGTCTATGTCCCCTACTAATGTTACAATACGAGTTTTCTCATCTCAATAACAAAAAACACTTATGTTATATGAAAATTGTGTCATCTTTATCAGTGAATGTGACATAAGCGTGTCATTAACCCATACATAAATAGATATATGTACTAATATATAATTAAAACAGTCGATATAAAATGATAACGCAACCAGAGCATACCAATAGATGCAATTTAAATACATAATAAATATATATATTACGTTACATGAATGAAAATCCACTAGTTGTAATATAAACATGGCCCTATTGTAAATAAACAGCTAGAATAGCAATTAGAATCAAAGCAATAAGCTTTAAATTCATTGCTAAAACAAATAAAAGTAGCTATCCTATTGCTATCTGATAGAAACTACCAATTGATGCATTTGCGTGATTTCGCATCAGCAAAATTTTTCATAATTGCCTTTTTTTGTTTTTTACATTATTTATATCTAAAACAAATTTTAAGGAAGTGGTGTACTTACGACATATGTAGAATCGGAAACACTTCCTAGTATGAAAACGCACAAAAATAGCCAATAGTAAAGTAGATGCTATCACACAAAAATGCGGGCGTGTTGATGAATAAAAAATTAACTTGCCACATTCGAAGGACAACGTTATACGGAAATCGCAAAAATGTATACTTACATATTTAAATCATAGACATAAGAATAATAGATTGGCAATAGTCACCCAAACAACGAGACCAAAAATGGGTTGTTGATGTTCATGTGTTGAAATGTAAATATCCTGAAAATCTAATTCACGCGGTTGCGCTGTCAGTGATCAATATTAGTACATTTTTCCTGACATGTGCCATCTATTATGTCTATGCTATGAAAAATAGTCATTTCACGATCGATATTAGAATTATATTTGTGGTAGCATTACGTAAACACAAAGGAAGCGGTTGCCTTCAAAATATTGAAGGCACTTTGTAAACGGAAATAATAGGAAGTGATCATGAAAATTTTACTTCTTGCCTTGTCCCGATAATTATATTATACGTTTGTTAGTTAACTTTAAAATATAGTTTTACGTTACATTCCTGTACTCGGCACTATTTTTAAAGACAATAATTACATTATATACAATACATACAATTAAAAAACCAGCTGATATTAAATTTCTCAGCACCTCGGTATACTGACTGCGTGCCCAGAAGACTGGCCACATTGTCACGCTGAATGGCAATGCTAATCCTCTGTGCGAAGAATAGACCAGCCCAGCAGAGAGACTGATTGAGGCCTCTCGCGCGCCTCAATCAGTCTCTCTATTTATATTGTTATTAAACATAAAAATATCAACTAATTTAAAGATACGCTACGCTTATTGTATAATATTAATAACAGGTGTACGATTAATATTAATATTTTATATTTGCTAAAATGTCAAGGACTGTATGCTTTGTATTTTTTTATAAATAAATATATATTTATACACACATATTTATTTATTAGTTGCTATATAATCTCCATTTAATATTGCCGATATACACTTATATATCGACCAAAAAATATCCTCGTAGATATATAGGTATTAGAAAATAGCATAGTCATTATAAATAATAGAAGAAATCTTCAATATTAGTTATTTAGGTATCCTTCAGATAATTCAAGGGTATTATTTATACTGGGTATAATAATCTATATACATACTTAGTTGTCTTTTTACAATGTTTTTATGATTTCCAGATACAAAATCAACTTGCATTGCTTTTTTTCACTTTTAATTTAAACCCGTCGTTTTTTTTTTTGTTTCAGAAACAGGTTTTTGTAAGCCGCAAAGATGTCTGACAATTCACACGCCATTATAGAAGGTGCGTATTATATTAATATTCAAATTCGATATCAAAGATGAAAAAATAATAATTTGTTTTAAATGTTATACTACATCACATCAAATAATATCTACCTATGTGTACCTAAACTCAAGCCCACGACAAATGTAAACAGCACGTGTACCTATAATTCTAGCTTTACTTAGTGATTTTAAGTTCTGTTGCCCTATGTGATAAGACTTTAAATCTACTAAAAGTTACAGTCAATTCAATTTCTAAAACAATAATTCACTGCATACATACATAGTGTCATGCTAAATCCCCTGCTGGGTAGACAAAGAGAGCGCCTTAAGGCACAATTCTCGCCACGCTCGCTTCTTTGACTTCAGTAACTCATAGATTAAAACAACTTTTAGGATTATATCGCGTTTATTTATTACCCATTTATATTCATTTCCCGACGTTTCGAACTCTTTACAGAGATTATTTCATTATCACTCGTGAAAATGATCTCTGTAAAGAGTTCGAAACGTCGCATTATTTCATTATCACTCGTGAAAATGATCTCTGTAAAGAGTTCGAAACGTCGGGAAATGAATATAAATGGTTAATAAATAAACGCGATATAATCCTAAAAGTTGTTTTAATCTATGAGTGAGATTCGCGAAAGTCTTAGAAATAAATATTCAATAACTCATTCTGCCTATTTGACTATTTAGATATTATTTAAATTAAATTCCAAGATTAGTCGTATAGTCTATATGGATATGTGATAACAATATCTTTAAATGTATGCCTATAATATAAAACTTAACTAGTCTACAAAATAATATTCCAAAATGAAACAAACCCTAAATCTCGTTAGAAAACTTTAAAAATCCTGCAATGATTATATTATTAGTAACTTTTTAGTATTCGCAACGTAATCCTAGCAGTAGCAGTACCTACGTTTAGTAATAACTTTTTAATAATAACTCTATAACGATTGCAGCTAAACAAGGATATAATAAAGGTAAACAAAAAAGCACCTCAAAAAACATTAAGCTGAGGTAATGAGCAATTATAGCTCAGTTTGATGTTTTTCTTTTTTTTTCTGCAATAGCTTATATCCAATACAATTTCATATTTCTAGTACATATAATTTAAATACACCATAGATACAATGAGTGACAGATATTCATTCGACCTTTTTGTTTGACATATTCAATTTAATGAATTTTTCTTTGTTATTTCTTGTTTATTGAATATTCAGTCAACGAGTTTAGCAAATGAACAGTAATTTGAAAGAGTTTTTTCTATACATGATTAAGTAGGTACTTCATTTGATCTAGAAATCTTAAATAATTTGCTTATAAATGTTAACCTTGGCCGTGCAATAGACCATTCATTTTTTTCTTATCTAATTGTCACGTTTGTTTAAATTGTTTTTGATAAATTATTTGATTTCTAAATTGATATCGCATGTATTCTTACTTTTATCTTAAACATTAACTTTAAGCTGTTACACAAAATATTGGGATTAAAATTCGAATGATAATTTTAATTTATTCATGCAGTATTATAACCATTTGACGATTGCATGAATTTTTGACAGTCGTCATTATGTCAGATTTGTCAGACCTCGTTGTTGATCATCGACCTGGTTCGAATTTTTAACATAATAAGCTATAGTTTATAGATATATAGTTAACGATATAAATATAACTTACATAACATGTATATTTATTTTAATTTACAGATAACCCGAAGATATTATCAGGGCCGGTTTTGGTAAACTCACCAAATGCGGTGCTATCGAAAACCCTTTTGGGCAGGTACCACGATTTACCGTTGCCAGCTGACAAGATCATTGCTACATACATCTGGATAGACGGGACCGGTGAACATTTGAGATGTAAAGATCGTACATTGAGCTTTATACCGAAAGCTCCTAAAGGTTAGTACACTGTATACCTTTATTACATGAATATTGTTCTTATTTTAAAAATAAATTTGTCTGAATAAAAATAAATTTGCTTGAATAAAAATGAATAGCTGTCAAGCGAAACCTGTTACAGTATTGTTCTAATTGTTCTCTAACTGACCAGCTTGAGTGTGTGTTGCCAGCTGAAAAAAATTAAAACAGATATACATAATATTGTATTATCGAAAAAATCAAAGACGTTGCATTGTCATATTGAATAGATAATGTAAAATAATTTACATGTGAATATTTTTAGCAACAAATTGTGATAATTGTTTCATATACGTACGAATTCTGTGGAACATGATATATATATATGCCAGATACATTTGTATGGAGAATTCTTTTTATTACATCCTCATTAACTTCGCTAATTATCACCGTTTAGGTAAATTGTTCAGCCTTCAAGCGAGATGTGTGTTGTTATTCTGACTAGATAATGTTTCATATTGTACATACATGTATATATAAATATACATAATATGCATAACGTAGTTGTTTGTTAAATATGACAATTAACATGGCTGATTGATTTTGACCAGACATAATTAGTGTAATATTGGAGGAACGGAATAGAAATGCATTAGAGCGGTTCAGAAGATATTTTATGAATACATATGTGTCTCTTCACACTCCACCGCACTTTTGTCCGAATGACTTGGAGCGTTTGTACGAAGTACGCTGCAACACACCCGTATCAAAGAATAAGAACTCTTTTAATGAAAACTTGAAAGGTTTCTAACCAATTATGGGAGTTGCAATCGTAGAAATGTTTTAGTAGCTTTCAACCTATAGTTATTTCTAGTTCGTTTGCAAATGTAGTGTGTACTTATTTACGATTTGTACATAATAAAATTCTAATTTTATTGTCTACAATAGTAGTATTTATGCGATTAAATCTTGATGATTTGTATATAAAAAACTAGTTTATGACTACCTTCTCAGATGTAGATTATATTAGATGATTTATGTCGTCAAACCTTATTCACTCTTGGAGTATTTGTAATTCTATAAAGTTTATTATTTTTTTTTATATCCCCACATTCAATGCTAGAGTTAATGAGTTATATATACATTGGATTTTTCATTCATCTATTATAACTTCTATAATATTGACGGCAACATGGGTCTCTACTTTTACACCATACGTGCCCCTGTAGGATGCAATTTAAAAAAAATCAATCGGACTTTTTGTAAATGCCTTGTAAACATTCGTTATTTTAGTTATTATACACGTTTCTGATATAAACTTCAACGTTCACTATGTTTATTTACAGATCTACCAATATGGAATTTCGATGGTAGCTCTACTGGACAGTCGGAAGGCCACAATTCCGACACATTCTTGTATCCTCGTGCCATTTACAAGGATCCCTTCAGACGTGGCAATCATGTCCTTGTTATGTGTGATACATACAAGTACAACATGGACCCAACAGGTAAAGTGTATCTTAAAAATACACCACGTACGTTTATCATTTGTAGGAAGTATCTCTTTACTACTAGTAATGAGTTTAACACAAAGAAAAACTTTGTCACGTGTGCAAAGGAAGGATATTGATTAAGTATGCAAGTGGCTTAGGAGAGATTATAAACTAAAATATATTTTAATACATCTTCAAGGAGAATTATTTATCAACTCTTGGACCCATAGTTTCCAAGTCTATCACAAAATGTAATATTCATATACTTAACTAGTTGAGTTTATTTCAATTACTTATCGCATTATTAAACTTTGGCTCGAATCAGATATACATAATAATAAATTAAAATATTATAGGTACTTTAATAATACGATCACGATACATCACGATATTAAAATTCAATTATAGCGAATTCAGTAGCGACATAGTTTTGTATAAATTTATTATTTTTTTGTCACCACAGAAAGTAACCATCGTCTGAAGTGCCTTGAAGCGTACGAGAAATGCAAAGATGACGAACCGTGGTTCGGTATTGAACAAGAGTATATCCTGTTGGACTCTGACCTCAGGCCCTTCGGTTGGCCACCAGGCGGTTTCCCCCCACCACAAGGACCTTACTATTGCGGCGTTGGAGCCAATAAAGTCTTCGCAAGAGATCTGATAGAGGCCCACTACAGGTATGTCATATGCCTATCATTCTCGAAACTATAGTAATAGTTTGAAGAAAACTCGTGCCTGTCAAATTCAAAATATTTGTCAAAATATTATTGTTAAAAAAGATATTGCTTGAGTTACTTGCTCCTTTACATGACGAGAACAAATAATAATATCTATTTATTATTATTTGTAGGTGTTGCTTGTATGCCGGCGTTCCTATTGCTGGCACAAATGCCGAAGTGATGCCTTCCCAGTGGGAGTTCCAAGTGGGTCCTTCTGTCGGTGTGAGTGCAGGTGACGATCTCTGGATGGCTCGTTACATCCTGCATAGACTTGCCGAGGAATACGGTGTGATCGTTACTTTCGATCCCAAACCAGTCCAGGACTGGAACGGCTCTGGAGCGCACACCAACTTCTCCACAAAGAAAATGCGAGAGGAGAACGGCATTATGTGAGTATTGACAATTATTTGTTGTTATTTTACTTGGCTTAATTGGTATCCATTAATTTCAATTCTAACCATTTTAGTTTTTTGGTAAAGAATAAATGTCTATTAGTTGCTATTATATTATTCCGTAATTTCATATGATATTTGGATTTCCCGTTACAGTGAGATCGAGAAGGCAATTGACAAACTGTCGAAGGTGCACATGAAACATATCAAGGTGTACGATCCTCGCGGAGGGAAGGACAACGAGAGGAGGCTGACAGGCCTTCATGAAACAGCCAGTATTAACGACTTTAGCGCCGGTGAGTTCTGTCAAAACACATTGTCTCATACCAAATATGATGTGGAAAAAAATAATGCGTTTGAAGACGAATTTAATATTTGACTATATGTTTTTAATTATGAGGTAGACAACGCCATCTGATGCCGAACTATACAATCAGTCTGTTTTTTTTTTTTTTTATGGAACAGGAGGGCAAACGATCTGGCGTGTCACCTGATGGTAAGCAACCAACGCCGCCCGTGGACACCAGCAACACATATAGTGTTACTGTTGCGTTGCCGACCTTTAAGGGATAGGGGATAGGAAAGGATGGGGAAGGGGGGTGGGCCTCCGGGTACCTCTCTCACCGAACGAAACGCGACATGAGCCACTTTACGTTGGTCTTCTGAGAGGTCGTGGTATTTCACCGGTCGAGCCGGCCCATTCATGCAGCGAACTGCTTGGCTCTACCACTATTACCTGTTACTGTACCACTGTATTGAGGTGCAACGGTGGATTCTTTTTATTTGAACTGTTTTTTTACGTGTGTAAATGCTTTATGCCCCCTGGGGACGGCTGGGGGTAGTGTGGGACTCCCAAAGCAGTAATTTGCAATCCGATCCTAGGGCTACCCACTAAAACCTTGCGGCGACCTTCCTCCGGCGTTAGGGTGGTCCAGGATACGGTTAACCGCTCTGGACAAATCGGTGGATCCTATTTTACGTCACCATGCGGTCCGTCCTATACTTATCATTAACATTGTAATTTATACTACTAAGCTTTCAAAGCAGCAACATACTTACAGTGTGATATATATATTTTTATGTTGCTCATTGTTATTTTAAAATGTGTTATTTATAAAGTTGTAATAATGTATAATTTTATCGACAGGTGTCGCTAGCCGTACAAGCAGTATCAGGATACCTCGCCTGGTGGCGGAAGAGAAGAAGGGATACTTGGAAGATCGTCGGCCGGCATCCAACTGCGATCCTTATTCTGTAATCGACGCGCTGATGCGTACATGCGTACTCAACGAATAACAGTGGCGCCCTCTGACCGCGCTAGCATCATGTGTCAGTTAACCCGCTGTACAAAATCCGTCTTTAACCTGTGCCTCATTGTTACTGTCAACATTAGCGGTAGCTACTCTGTATTCGCGCCAAAAGTGCTTTATTTATCCTGGCTCCGTGTAGCTAAATATATACCTAATATTAGATTATTAAATATCAATAATATGGCCATATATCAAAACGGCCTATAATAAAATATTTCTAGTAAATTATGCTTGTTAATAGTACCTACATGATAAATAATAGGTGAATTTATCAGAGGTTTTATAGTACGAAAAAAGGTATATTATTACAAAGGCATGATTTAGCTAAAAAAAATGACATTCAAAGCAAAAAGTTTATTATAAAGCTGTTATACAAAACACTGTTGTAGTCAAATTTAGTCCTTAAATTTGTTACTAGATCAGAATGTTAACACAATGAATCAAATTTACTAGTAATTATTGATGATGATAATAATAATAATTAACGGACACGTGATATATGTAGTGAATTATCAATGGACCACATAAGATATTAATTAATATAAAAATATAATAAAAAAATTGTAAACTTAGTAAATATTTCTACGAATATTATGTGATATTTAAAATGTTATTTTGATGTTTAAATAGTTTAATAATTGTATACAAAATAATCACATATCATTATTTTTAACATATTCATACATATTAAAAATAATAATAATAAAAAAGTTAGTTGTAGTTTACTAATATTCTGATGATAGAACAATTCGGTTGACACTAATTACTAACAGAGGATGATGATGATAATAATAATGATAATAGTTATATTGATAGAGAATTATTGATTATCGAATAGCAATGCATAAGCATTCCAGGATAATAACCCTGTCTACCGAATCTGGTGATGATAAATTTAATAAATTTTGTATGTAACTTATTAGCCAGTCGATTTCGTGAAATAATTTTTACAACATTTTTTGCGTAGTTATTCAATTTGGAGATCGCGATTGTTTTTAAGGTCATGAAGCACAATGAAATCGTATTTTCTGAACACCACAAATAGGTACAAATTCGTGTAGAGCACAAAAACAAAATATTATATTACAAATAATAATGTTCTATATAATTAATGTATTTAGTGTTTAATATATTTTGCATGCATTGAAAATTGGTATGAACATATGTTTATGAAAAATGTTGTTATCGAATTGAGATATTATATTTAAAAAAAAAAAATAATATAAAAAATATAAACGATTTGTTGTATTATTAATTCACGAATTTTATTTATAATCTTTAAGCATATATTCATTAAGCCTATTATACTATCCAACACCACTGATGAATTCAGGGAGGAGGTTGTGGACTTAATAGGCTCTTCAAAAACATATGTAGCCTTATACCAGCCCCCTCATCTTCAATTTTTTCTAGGCGGGATACAAACTGAAAAATGCCGCCGAATAAATTCGCAGGCCAATACAAATATTAGGAAAAGCATACAGCAAATCATACGAATAGCTCTGTTGCAAGTAATAGAAATCACCAAATAAAAGCGGAGCTTGCTTTTTTAAAAACGTATAAAGCAAAATGGCAAAATTTAACGGCGGCGCTTAAATCTCGCTCGTATTTTCGAGCCAGATTTCACCGCCGGCGTACCAGCCGTTCTAGAACCGAACGGTTTTGTGCGCGATGATGACAAGAGACCGTCAGATGGGATGTCTCTTTTGCCTTGGAAGATGGGTGTAGGCCTTTGGTGTGTAACGCTACCTGCGTCAATACCCTTGCGCCATCACACCGTTCAAGCACGGTAGGGATGGCCGGTGCTGCTGCTGCTTATGTTTTTGAGCCATTTGGGGTTGAGATTTTAGAGACATGGGGTCCGAGTGCATTGAAAACCTGTTTTTAATTTCTGACTTGACTCTATCAAATACTATAATTATTTTTTATAGAAAAGTTCTTGAACAAGTTATACTTATTTTGTATATTTTTCTAACAGTTCATGGTATAACTGCAAACACACTTTAGGCTACTTTTGAAAGGGAGGACTGAAATACGGACGGAGGGTAATGAGTAGAAATAAAAAAAAATACATCTATTATTGTTATTGATTTATTTATAACATATTAATCTCTAAAACGATAATCGGTTAGAATTTAAATCTTCCACAATCAATCTTTAATCAACATAATAACAAAACTCGAAAGTGTACCTAAAATAGTTTAAACATAGTTTTTTTTTGTTTAAAAGTAACAAATATATACAGTAATATACCTCAAAATAGAATGAAACAAGATTGCAGACTGCGCCCCGAACAAGAAAATTGGAATTGCAGCGTTTAGATTTAAAAAAAAACTCTAAAATGCAAATAAACTAGCAGTTACTTTTTCTCTTAGAAGCGTGTTTCAATATTTATAAACCGAAGCATAAGGACGTTTCATAATAACAAAGTGTACTAGCTCAAATACAAGTGAGGCAACTTTCACGCCAAGTCGTTTGCGGTATAGGCAGAGACAGAACAGATAACACAATTATATTGTATCCGACACGCGAATATAAATAATTTCTGAAATAATACTGACGTCATCAATTCAGTTGTTCGCTGCGCTTTAAAACTGAAACTGACCAACACAACAAAAACATATCGTATAGTAATTTAAAAAGTCGATGAAACTTTCATAATTACGCGATAACATAGACATCAAACATCTATTTGCTCGGTTCCAATATACTACCGACATTTATAATATTCAATAATGATTATCATAATATTATATTTGTTCAAATACATCGAAAAAACACCAATGTTTTATTACATATATGTAAAATTGATTAGACACAAATATTTGAATCGAAAACCGGCTACATACAACTCGTGCCCAATATGCCATTATTATTATACCCCTGCCATAAAATGTCCTTCAAAATGCCAATAAATCAACAATACCATCATACCAATTTCATTCTCCTATCGCCTGCTCAACCACTGCACGCTCGTAAATACTATGGTTTCCATATACGTATAAAGTTTAGACATCAATTTATAAATTCGTACGAAACTAACACCGAATAATATTGTTACGATTATTGACATAAAATACTTTACTAGTATTTAGATTGATTCAATATGATTGATATACAGGAACCGGGTTCAGTTCAACAACCGATTAGAATCAATAATGTGCGCTCAAAATAACATATCCGCCTAACCTCTCCGACATCATTTCGGCACATATATTTTTATCACATCTCGATTGTGAACTGAATTACTTAGATATTAGCAAAAAAAAAATAGTCAATTTCCCGGCGTACGTTTGCATATTGCAGCTATGGTAGTTAATTACTATTAAAAATGTTATGTATATAATATAGTCACTTTGCTTACAACAACGTCACGTGGGCACGCCATGGTCACGTGTTACAGACTTCAGCCAATCAGAAGACGTAATTCGAAAAGTAGTGACACCGACAAATGTCAGGTGGCCTCCCACAACACCGTACAGTTATTTTGTCTCCTCTAAAGTTGCTAATTGTCAGCTAAGCGACCATATATATGTTGGAATACTATAATAATGTTATATAAAACGAGTTTACGATTAATTCTATTGAAAAGATTGACACATACATTTAATTAACATTACAATTATGTCTAGTCGTTGCAAACAGAATAATTAGGCAGCAGCTACATAATTAGTGGAAAAATATTTTAAAACATCCAGAAAATTAACTAAATTACGTAACGGAATAAAACAATTTATAAATTTACAGTTGAATGATGTCCATCGAGTATTTTTAAACGCCTATTATCAATGTCAGAGCAATAATAATATTTATAAAGTTAGTTTGTGTTGCCAGCAACTTCGTATCTTATGAAAAAATAACAAAGGTTTTCCCATTTTGCAGTCCTTATTCACCACATCGATATTTAAAGTACGATATACCTTACGTATATTGATAAATATCGATGATATATATCCGGATAATTATTATATGTATCCTATTATTTTGAATATGATACTGATATTTATCACGAAATTGATTACACATGGTAATAATAGCTAGAAGGAGCTAATTTATAGTACACTGAGAGTTGAAATGGCGAACCTAAAAAAAGACTATTAAAAGTATACGTTTAGAAAACATTTGGGACAGTGAAGAATAGAGCAGTATTGCCGATGACCTCCGCACGTCCATAGACAAGGACTTACAGATTAAAAGTCATAAATTTACTAAAGGTTATTATTAGAAATCAATTGCTCGTAATAAAATACTTTTAGCGAATGAAACACCGATAGATAGGTAGACATTATTTAAAGTCATCGAAAAAAATGAACCAATCATCTAAATAGCGAAATCTGAAACAACCTCAGCGATGCAACAACATACGATGAAGAATGTGAATTTATAAAAATCAAAACACAAATTTAAACAATATCTATATGAGGATATCATATATTTAAATACATACCTACTATGTAACAAAAAATAAATAAAAAATAATATTAACTAAACATTGTGATTACCCGTAAGTGTGATTTTTCAGGTCCAACAATTGACCACGCTGTAAGTTGTTGCTAGAGAGCGTTAAAAGCTGCTGCTGGCGTATTATGAACTCTTAATTCCAGCTAGCTCACGCGCTGCCTTGCGAATTCGTATTTTCAACGACGGTGACGAGTAGTCACTGTTAAATTCATTCTAAAAATTCGATTTATCAACGACTAATTTTATTTAGTCAGTCATGAGTAGTCTAGACTAGCTGAAATTGGTCGTTGGAAACACAAATTCGCTAAGCTCGTAAGCTGGCTGAAATTAAGAGGTCATAAAAGGCCCCCTGATTGATTTAAATTTTTATTTTGATACAATACAAGTTAAATTAATATATTTTTGACAACAAAGAATCGGATGTGTTAAAACTTGAAATAATTTGGAACCAATTCATAGTCGCTTTGTTAAATACCACAAAACTGAAGTCTAAACATGAAAAGGCCTTTCTAATAATTTAAAAAATACTAATGATTTTTTTAATTCATTAAAGTTTAAACGAGTCGACAGTTCGGACAAATGGAACTTTTCGTAGACATCCTACGGGCGTTCATTATACATAAGTTAATCTTCAATCAACATAAAATTGAAAAAATTAATTAAACAGCGCTAATTTAGTTTTATTTTATCTGTTTGTTGAGGATTATAATTTATTACATAGGAGTATGTTTATTCTCATTTTGATTTTGATAAATTAAATCATCAACAAATCCAGATTTTACATACATACACATACATACATAACTTCACGCCAAATCCCTTGCGGGGTAGGCAGAGAGAACAGAGCGCCATAGGGCACGATTCTTACACACCTCACTCGCTTCGTTGACTTTCATAACTCTTTTCATGCACGCGCGTCGGTTTTTGAGGCTCTTAACATCACCTTCCTCCAGAACACGTTCTATTTGGTCTTGGAATGTGTGTCTTGGCCGTCCTCGACTCCTACATCCGTCCGCTTTTGCATTGTGTATCTGCTTAGTCAGTCTTGCGTCAACCATTCTTTCTACATGTCCGAACCATCGGAGCATGCCCTTTCTTACTTTTTACTTCCAGATTTTAATCGTTTATTATAATTATTGAGTGATTTAGTGAGAAAGGTTTTTTTGTCTATGGTTTCACTTAGATCCGATAGGGGGCGTGGTGTTAGTCTATACATTCTGCTACACTTGTTTAGTTGTTCAACAAATACGAGATTCCGGCACTCTTTTAATACGCAGTTTATTTGTTAATGTAAGATATATATATATTATATATCTATAAAAAAGAAACAAAAAAAAAACAACAAAAAAACATGCTCTGTAAATTATACAAACTTTTATATGTGGACACTGACCACAATATATAAATATATATATTGTAATCAAGAAAAAAAAATATATATATGTTATTGTACATAATATGTTATGATGGTGATGTACAACATGCGAAAAACTAAAACCTATTTAATAATAAAATAATTAAAAAAAAAACAGTTAAAGTGATCACTTAAAATTACTGGCATGAGCTACCCATTATAATTTACTTATTACAACTAACACTGTAATTATCTTAGGTTAAGGAAAAAAATCTTCAAAAGTTTTATGTAACACATAAATTAAATGTCCCATTTTTATTTATAGCACGACAGTGTTGACGGTACATATCATACTCAAGAGCAAAATGTAGGTTATATCTTGGACACAACTGATACATTATGCTGGGTACAAGTAATATTTGCACGACTACTATTCATCATCCAGGTCTAAATCAATATCCTCATTGGTGAACAGTCGTTGTTAATTCTCCTCGGAGGCGGGTGATGACGGCTGCTCATCACCGCGGGCTGCATAGTTGATGCAGTTGTTGATCACGGTGCACGCCAGCTGCTTGATCACAGAATACGGCGCCGGGTGGAGGAGCAGGTTGTTCAGCAGCACTATTCCACCTTCGTTCTCGATCAAGTGACAATATTTGTCGGCTGTATAAAAAAAAACAAAAATCGCAAGCGTTAGTCGTAGATAATTCAACTACGTAAAGGTAAAGTTTAAAAGTTACATAAATATACACCCATCTTATAGTAACAAGAAACTACTTAATTTCAGGCTTTGCGGGGTAGGCAGAGATGAGAGCGTCATAAGCTTATTTCTTACACACCAAACTTGGTTATTTGACTTTCATAACTCTTGTCTTACATGCTCGTCTGTTTTTTAAGGCACCCACATCACTTTCAGCAAGGACATGTTCAACGCGGTCATGGAAATTGTATGGTTTCATCTTCGACTCTTCATCCTTCCTCGTTGTTTAGCATATCTGCTTAGTTAATCTTGCTTCATTCATTCTCTTTACACCTCTCTTACATGCAATTGATGAATACTTACGGTATACGCTGGTCAAGTTGGCCAGTGCCCACACAGCCCAGTGCTGGCACTGTGGAGTGTGATGAGCATTCAGCAAATTCAATATTGGTTCAAAGGAACGATAGTTTATGTTGCGTTGGGCGTTTATGTCCCAGCGGTCCACCGCATCAGCCACGCGTTGTAGGACGACGTCGCGCGGTGGGTCATCTATGGTCCAAGCGTCGGGACCGTCAGAAGCCATGTGAGCGAGAACACCGGCTGCATTGTAGCTCACCTGAATTAAGAAATATAGCAATTCAAATGCATCAGTAAAGTACTTTTTTTTTCAAATAAACTATAGAGGCTGTTATTTCATTGTTCAGCATCTTGTGGCTTTTAGAAAATCTATCAGTAGCTAGTTGTAAAAGTTGCAAATTATATTCTGGAAATACTGTCCTGTCAGTAATGAAAAAAAATGTACCAATAGGTACAATTTTACACATAATATCAGTCGGCTTGGCAGCCTGGAGTTTTGCACCACACTGTTGAATCAAAAAGTATGAGGGTCGAGTACTGCCTGAATACTTTTTGGAAACTTTTAGAAAATTGTGCGTAATAAATATCGATTCAAACGTGAAGTTTGATAAAAGGTATTCTTGTTTGTGAGATGCTTCTCATTTTTCAAAGATTTTAGGAAGTCGAACAAACAGATAAATATGGTATTATTAAAAGTTTTAGAACGATTTTTTGCAAGACGGACAATTTGTTTATTCTAGAAAACTCTGTCCACTACTTGGACTATAAAGAAAGTACGAGGGTAGAAAAAAATAATATCTAAACTATAAAATAATAAGTGTTATCAGGCATCCTTGAACCTAGTACTGACATCACATAAAAGTACAGGCTTGTAAAAATTTCCATATCTTTAAAAGTCGAACAAAAAATATGCATTTAAGTATTTTTATACTGGGTTGGCACAAGATTGATAGATTCGTTTATTTAATGAGTATTTGTATATATTTGTTTGTTGTTGCCCGCAGCTCCGCCCATATGGTCCTGCTAATGCTGGATTTATCCGCATTCATCATGAAACAATGCCTACAATCTCCAAACTAAGTAAAGAAAAAAAAACAACCAACCATTACACTAACGACAATCATCCCATCATCATCACTCATATAACTATTATACTGAATTTATAATTAATATAAACTTTATTGAACAACGTTTCTGATAATAAAGCTAAACTTGATCTTGCAAAGAGACTGATCTTGGGCTCTCGTGACCAGAGGGCTGGTCTACTCTTCGCACAGAGGATTAGCATTGCCATTCAGCGTGGCCATGCGGCCAGTCTTCTGGGCACGTTGTCAGTAGACAGAGATGCGGAGAAATTAGATCTTAGCTAGTTTTTTAATTGTATATATTGTAAATAATGTAATTAATTTATTTCTTCGTATTATTGTAAACAAATACATATAAAATTTTAATAAATAAAACAAATATCGGAGTAAAAATAATTGATAATTTTTAAATCCCTACAAATATTATAAATGCGAAAGTAACTCAGTCTGTCTGTCTGTTACGCTTTCCGGATGATTAAACCTCTCAACCGATTTTGTTGAAATTTGGCACAGACAATCTTGAGACACTGAGAAAGGACATTTTATTGCGAAAAAAGGGATAAAGAGGTTGAAATAGGGGTCGTAAGTTTCTATGGGATTTCATAATTTTAAAAGATAAAACCATTAAACATGATATTTAAGCACTTGATAAGAAATAATTGAACATTAGTTCTAGCGTTTTTGGAATTACGACCTGTGAGGGGATGAAATAGGGGTTGAAAGTTTGTTATTATTAATGCTAATTAATGTTGTGGCGCAAATTGGGAGAGGCCTACGTCCAGCAGTGGACTGCAATAGGCTAATGATGATGATGAATGCTAATTGAGGCGAAACGAAGTTCGCTGAGTCAACAATAAAAATTATAAGCACAAGTTTGTGCAGTTATATATTATAAGTTTGCTACTGAATTGAAAGTCAACCGGTGAATAGAATCACATGGAAATTTCCTGGCCATTTTAACATTTAATACATAGGCTACATATTCATCCCAGTAATGAGTGCACGGGACAATAGTTGAAGAACTTTATTTTTACATGATAACTGCGAAAAGACCGGCCATGCATACCCGTGGGATAATATTTACATTTTTATATACATGCATAAATTTCACTTTATCCTTTTAATCGGAGAGCTTGAAAGGATAAAGTGTGAGAAATTAGAAGATGAAAGTACGGAGTATGTATACCTAGTCAGCAAAAGACTCAATGACACGAGTCTTTCTGACTTAGGTGTTGAAGAATGCTGGGAAAGAATGAAAGAAAGTATAGTGGATAGTGCAAAAGAAGTATGTGGTTGTGCAAAGAGACATAAGATTCTGAGAGGTGATGCCTGGTGGGACGCGGATGTAAAATCCAGCGTCGAAAGAAAGAAAAAAGCATGGTTGGATTATGTCTCAAGTTTGAATCAGAATGATAGTATGACAGAGAAAAAGTATAAGAGCTACCGCCGCTGCAAGAATGTTACCAAAGCCTTAGTGAAAGAGAAGCGTGAAAGATTAGTTGCGAATGAGGAAGTGAGGTTGACGGAGAACTTCGAGGCCAATAGCAAACTCTTTTGGAGGGAAGTTAGAAAGTCTCGGGGTTCTTCGTCAACATCCAGAATGGACAAGATTATGTCTAAGGCTGGTGACATTCTTGCAAACCCAAAAGATGTATTGGGTCGGTGAAGTTAATATTTTGAGGAAATGTACGAGTATATTTCGGACGTGGGACGTCTACGACTGACGCCGCTGCGCCAACATCTGACGAGGACATTACTATGGAAGAGATTGCATGGTCGATACGAAGTATGAAAAATGGTAAGGCAGCTGGAATTGATACGATGTCTGCTGAAATGATCAAACACGATGGAATCTGTGTCCGGGATGCTTTCCTGACCTTGAGCAATCTATGCTGGAGGTCGGGTAAGGTTCCCATGGACTGGAGGCGTGCTGTCATTGTACCCTTGTATAAAGGTAAGGGATCACGTGTGCAGTATGCCAGTTACAGGGCCATCAGTTTGATCAGTTTAGCAGCGAAAGTGTATGGAAAGATTATTGAAAGGAGAATGAGGGTGATATCTGACGGAGTGTTGTGGGAGGCTCAGGGTGGTTACAGAAGCGGAAGGTGCATGAATCAGATTTTTTCCCTCCGCAACATCGTGGATAAACAACTGGCTGTTAGCCGGAAGGTTTTCTGCGGGTTGTAGATCTGGAAAAAGCGTTTGACAGGGTGTTACGGAAGGATCTGTGGGACATACTCCCGGGCTACGGGGTGAGCGGCGCACTGCTGCGCGCCGTGCAGTCCACTTATGAGAGCTGCACAGCGTGTGTGCGTGTTGACGGCGGCTTGTCCCCCTGGTTTGACGTCAATATCGGCGTCAGACAGGGTTGCGTGCTGTCCGCTCGGCTGTTCATCCTGTACCTGGACAGTTGTCTCCAGAGAGTGACATCGACGAATGTAGGGATGCGAATGGGTGACCTAGTTGTGAGCTGCCTGCTTTACGCAGATGACGCCGTGCTCTTAGCCGAGTCGCCGTCTGAACTGCAAACACTAGTGACTATTATAAAAGATGATTGTTTGATGAAAGGCTTACAATTGAATGTGATGAAAACGAAAGTTATGGTGTTTGAAAGGGAGGAATCCAGAACGGATGCAAGGATAATGGTTGACGATGTAGTGCTGTAACAGGTGAATGAAATTGTATATCTTGGATGCGCTTTTAGCAGGGATGGAAGGTACACCGCGGATGTAGAAAGAAGAGTGGCGTTAGGAAATAAAGTAAATGGGGCGTTGGGCAGATTCCTGGGCGCAAAAGATATTAGCAGAAAAGCCCAGCTAGCAATTCACAATGCAATACTGATCCCAAAGCTAACTTATGGAAGCGAGAGCTGGGTATGGCAGAGCATGCATAAACGCGGTCGAAATGAGGGCATTGTGCAAAATCTGCGGAGTGACCCTCGCTGACCGCTTGGAAAACAAGGTTATAAGGAAGGAAGTGGGATTGAAAGAGAGTGTCGGTGTAAAGTAAGTAAGGGCATGCTCCGATAGTTCGGACAGTACATGTAGAAAGGATGGATGATGCAAGATTGACTAATCAGATATACAATGCAAAACCGGATGCATGTAGGAGTCGAGGACGGCCAAGACACACATTCCATGACCAAATAGAACGTGTTCTGGAGGAAGGTGATGTTAGGAGCCTCAAAAATCGACGCGCGTGCATGAACAGGGTTATGAAAGTCAACGAAGCGAGTGAGGTGTGTAAGAATCGTACCTTATGGCGCTCCGTTTTCTCTGCCTACCCCGCAAGTGATTTGGCGTGAAGTTATGTATGTTATGTATAAATTTCACAGAATTATCATCATTTAATTTTCATTTTTTTCTCACTAGATGGAGTTGGTGTAGTAGGAGTATTAGTGCTGTTCCATAATATGCATGTAACCATAACATTTTGCTAAATTGTGTGATTAGATACATATATTTCTGCCACATTGCAAAAGTTTGATGTAAAAAAGTCACCCTCTGTGTTAGAAGGTGAAATAATTTTAATAATTAATTAAAATGGTCGTTTCTGCAATTCGATGATAACGTAAATGATAAGTTTAGAACTACTTTAAAGTAAGTTTTGACTTTTTTTGTGTTTGGAAATATTTCTAATTTTTCTTCTTTGCGCGTATATTAAATTCACAAAGGCGAGTTGCGAGCTAGCTACGAGCATAACAGCTTTATGTTTCTCGCCAGTACTTTCTGAGACTATGTAAGTATTTCACCGCCGAAATCGCATAAATTTAGAGTACCTTATGTTCAAGTAAGAACCATCCAGTAACGGCTTGTGGTGAAATGAATGTAAGGGGGGTGAGAGGAAGGGACCTGAAATTGGTTGAACTGTATCAAACGTTATTGAATATTTACCTCGATACAGTCGCTCCACTGATCTTCAAGCAGCTTAAGAAATAAGAAAAAGCTCGTTAAAAACTGGACTAAAACATGATCCATGGACTAGAATAGTAAATATTCTAAATATTTACTTATGTCACTTCGCAACTAACGTTCAGATGACGTAGTCACCGTGCGTTGGGATCATTCCAATATTTTGTATACAATAATTGCCGTACACAAAACAGTACTCTCGGCGGGATTAAAATTAAAAATATAATATGATAGATAGATTCTAGTTCGATGCTGGACAGCGAAGCTATAATTTACCTGAGAGGAAAGTCACAGACAAGTTCATAAATAAACATCTTCAGGCCAAAGCTTTTATACTGTGTATGCATTGAGAGAGAGTGAAAGAGATATTAATGACCCAAAGTATTATTACTATTAAAGCTCGTGGTAGCTCCTAAATCTCTATAAATTAGCTGTAGTTATAATGGTTCCTCATTCCTATATATAGGAACCATTCGAAGAATCCTCGCGTTATATACAGGGGGATGCTATTGACTCTATAGCTGCGGGCTCTATCCGGGTTCTTCGCTGCCATACTATCAAAAGCTTGCCTCAGATCAACAGAAACAGCGCAAAACCCTGGTCCTTTGAAATAAATAAACGAATGTATTGATTACATGCCCATATTTTAATAATTATGTATATTAAAATATATGCTCTCAAAGTCTCGCCTTAAACAAAACAACAGAAAAGGAAAGCCACTGCAAAAACACAATATAATAATTTCTATTAATGAACAACAGAAACCAAAAAATACTCCTGAAAATCACACCACAAAATCTGGCTCGTAAATGGACGCTACATTTCCTTATATATATTACAAGTTCGTTAAGGTTAATTTAATCAATAATTAGATCTATATTTTCGGTTTCAATGATTCCACATTAGAATGTCCTAAAATTGAATTAAAATTCCAGTTAAGCTAGTTTTTATATGAAATAGGAGGGGCAAACGAGCTAGCAGGTCGACTGTTGGCAAGCAACAACCACTGCCCTTGCACACCTAGAACACAAGTAGTGGTGCGGTGCTGCCTTTCAGGGAGTAGGATGGGAAAGGAGGTTCTTCCTCTAGATACCTCTCTCACCGAACGAAAAGCGGCATGAGCCACTTCACGTCCATAATCTGAGAGGCGGGTCCGTGGTATTTCACCGGTTGAAGAGCCCAATTTACTATTCAAATCTTCATTTAATCTTGTTTTTTAGCTAGTTGACCAGTTCACGTTTTTAAATAATATTTCTACAAAATGGTATCTGTGTTATAGCCACCGCCTTTCAATTTTTTATTATTATTTATATATACACACATACATAACTTCACGCCTGTGTTACCCGAAGATGTAGGCAGCGGCTGTTAAGCCTCGTCTCGCCTTTATGTTTACGTCCGAATGGAATAGGTGGCGAACCTATTGCCATATCGGGCACAAAGTTTTTCATTCATTCGATATTTGTCACACTCAACTTCCGAAAACAATTTCGAAAACTCATTGGAACGAACCCGCGACCTCTGGATCAGAAGCCGACCACTGGACCACCGAGATTATTATTTATTTATCAAAACAAATCTTATTTTCTTAAAATTAAAAAGTCTTCTTTATTTCACAATAAAATTAAGATGATAAAAAATTACTAAGTAATTGGGTATATGACATATTAATGTATTTAGCATAATAAATATTGATACATTAGATTAGTAAAACACAACACGTACACACACACAAATGTATTTGCCACGAGTCCACCGCCATATTACTGTTGCACTGCAATTAAATCAATCATCTCATCATCAACGAATCAATTATCTCATAATCACACAATCATCTATTATCAAACAATCAATCATCTCATCATCAAACAACCAATCATATCATCATCAATCTATCAATCAATTCATCATCAAATAAATCAATAATTTCATCACGAATCAATCATCCATATATAACTACCATAGTTTTTATGACTTACCTCTATACCGTCGCTATTGGAATCGAGCAGGTCGTTGAAAACGTTGATGAACAGTTTGTTCATCAATTGCGGACGTAAGTCAGTTACTTCAGCAACGTTGCCCAACAGGCCCATCATGTTGCGCAATAATTCTTCCTTATCGGGAAAAGTCTAGAATAATACAGTGAGGAGATTAAATGGCTGATGATGATTGACTGTAAATTTTTTATAAAATGTTTATACCCCTTTTT
Organism: Euproctis similis; assembly: GCA_905147225.2. Classification (NCBI taxonomy): domain Eukaryota; kingdom Metazoa; phylum Arthropoda; class Insecta; order Lepidoptera; family Erebidae; genus Euproctis; species Euproctis similis. Next base: position 16,573,078 of record LR990107.1, on the reverse strand, counting down.
TGTTGACGAGCCTCGTGGTGCATTAGGTAAAACTACCGACTGCAGAATCGAGGTTGGCGGTTGCGATCCCCACCCGAGTACAAATATTTATGATAAGCATGAATGTTTGTATGGCGTCTGGGTTTTTCTATGCATAATAAGTATGTATTTACAAAAAAAAGTAGTAGTAGTAGTAGTTTCCCTAGAACAAGCATTTAGTTGCTTAGTTTGGAACTAGAGGGAGCTGTGTGTATTGTGTCCAAGATACCTTTATTATATAGATACTGAGAATAAATAATTACATTTACCTTAAGGCATGCAAGGAAGAACTCCATGCCCCGAGAAGCCAGGAATCTTTGGCAGTTTTGAGGGGTTTCATCAGTGACGTTCCACATAGTGGACCAAGCCACCTCCAGCACATCATCACAAACGCGTCGTTCCAGACGGTCAGATATCAAATTGAGCATTTTCTAAAACAATATAATAGCTTATATTTAGGTGAACCAAGCCACGCTTCACTTAGGCTTAGTCTATCATGAAAATAATTCAAACTTATAAAATAACCTACTAGTTACACCGTTATCGCATAAATAGTAGAGCATAGATTTATTAATTAGTTTTTTAAACAGCATCATGAGCTATTTTTCATTACTTTAAGGTACAAAGCTTGATAATAATAAAAATACATTCGTTTTGGCTGATAACTTTCAAATGACTAACTTACGAACAGGTTCATAGCTCGATCAATAATTTACAAAATAAACTACTATGCTAGCGGAACGCATCGCCGGGACTATCGTACGTTTTAAGGCTCCAAAAAAATCACTTTTATATGATCATTTCCATCTAATTCTGTTAAAAGATTGACTCAGGGTTTAGTAACTAACACGCTTAAATCTTTACAATCTTTCGCATTTCATATAACATCAGTAAGCAGAAGAAAAAATAAATTGCTGCAGCTAGAATATAATATTTATAATCATTATCACTACATAGTATAAAACAAAGTCGCTTTCTCTGTTTCTATGTCCCTTTGTATGCTTAAATCTTTGAAACTACGCAACGGATTTTGATGCTGTTTTTTTTAATAGTTAGAGGGTGTCAACGGGGTGGTTTTGATTTATAATTCATGAATAGTGTAGTGAAAAAAAATGATAATTTTCAAGATTTAAAACTTTAATCGAAAACGCTGCCTGAACCCTAAGTGATAAATCAAAACAATGTACTACATTATTATACACCTTTAAAAGGTCTATAAAAAAGTCCGCGAGGGCATATGTGTCTTAAGGATAACCCACAATGACCATTATTATTTTTTTACTTTTTACGAGAAATAATGGCTTATTTACGAAGCAATTTTAAACATTACAGCATTAATTTTCATCCAATTAAGTGTCTTAAATAGATTGTGGTTTTAATATAGATTAATATAGCCATTTACAGCATGTAATTTAAACTAATATAATATAATAATACGAAGATATTACAGTATTAACATAGCGGTACATGGCAGTTGCGTTTGCGCGCCAAAACGCGTGCCGATAAATAGCACAAATTGAACTTTTTAAGATCCAAATATTACTAATTTATTTCTTTTGATGCGGAACGAAGTTCGCCGGGTCAACTAGTATAGTATAAAATAAAGTCGCTTTCCGCGGTTATGATATGCTTATATCTTTAAAACTACTCGACGGATTTTGATGCGGTTTTCTTAAATAGATAAAGGATGTCAACGGGGTGGTTTTTATATATAATTAATGGATGATTTAGTAAAGAAAAGTGATAAATCTGAAATTTACACATTTATCACCGATGCGGAACAAAGTTCGCCGGGTCAGTTAGTATAAAAATAAATCGCAACATCGCTTGCTTATCAGAATAAGAAATTAAGATTAGATATATTTTACACAGAAATCATACTGAAAATTAAGCAAAGCTGAGAATTTATCCTAATGAACTGCAAAGCTGATGAACCCAAAATCATTGTAGTGCACAACCTTCATTCGCTTCATCAATCAACCACTACAACAACATAGCCCAGGCAATTTAGCCTAAGATATAGTGGGAACATAAATTCCCAGCATTCAGCCTAAAATACAGCGGTAGAGCCACGCAGTTCGCTGCATGAACGGGCCGGCTCGACGGGTGATATACAGCGACCTCTCAGAATATCGACATAAAGTGGCTTATGCCGCATTTCGCTCGGTGAGAGAGGTATCCGGAGGTTCAATTTTATTTAAAGTCAATAGTAGAATTATTTTCAGCATATTTTCGCCATACGAGGTTTTAACATAAAAAAAATCAGAGTAAATTGTAGATCAGTTTCTATCGTATCTACTAAAATTATAGTTTTAATGTGGTTTATATTGTTTATCTAAGGTTATTTCTGAGGAAAAGCCAATAGTAAGTTAGATAGATGTCACTACGCTACAATGCAAATCGCAAATTGTTGCAGCTGCAGCGGTGTCTCGCTCTTTTCCCCAATAAGCTTAAATATACAAGTAAAATATTACAATCGCTGAGCTTACAATATCAGTTAGATCACGTCGCCAGCAAATACGCAGCGTGTTGAAAAACAGCATGATATTTTTCCCGGTCATAGCACACGTAATTCTCTAAATACATTTAAGCAAAAGCGAAAGAACTACGATAACACGGATACGGCATTTGTATGACACTAATAAGATTAAGGTTATTATAAAAAAATCATTCGCAATTATCATCATTGTAATATTAAACTTGCATTTTCACCAAATAAATTTACTGACATATGTAGACTATTTTATTTAACGCCAAAAGGAATATATGTAATTGTAATTTGCCGAGTTAAAAAAATATCTCATCATCCTAATTGTCTTTGAGTGGGATAATAATTTAACTTTAATATTATTTTAACAATAACTAATTCAGTTAGTCCTTAATTATTAAACTGCACCATAAACCATATTCAGGTGGTTTTTTTGTTAAATACGCGAGCTAAGTCGCGGATGAAACTTACTACAATTTTAAAGCACAGCTGGATTAAGTACATATTTTATATACATTAACATAATATCGAAAGGGGAGTATTGAATGCAGAGCTCCAAGACATTATGGTACCTTCAGTTTCCAATATAAACATAATATAAAAATGTTATTTAGGAGATAGCAAATGGCTTATATAAGAATTGAGAAGTTGCACGCACATGTATATACAGCTTAGAAAAACAATATATTTATTCAATATTATATAACTAAGTGGTACCTAATTATTTTTAATTAATTAAAATTCATCCAAAATTATCATGAATCCGTCTGCAACTGCTGTTCAGGTAGATATAAATAAAAGTCACGTCTTTGCTTTGTAGAAATACTATACTATTAAACTAGTATACATTTTATTATTCACAAGTTTTTCATTAAATATATATACAGTAAGTACTTACGCCGATTGCACCGTGGTTGCCTAGGAATCTTTTTTGTTTACCATCTACTTGACAGGCCAGCGAGTTTAATAAGTAGATAGCGATACGCTGCACGAACCCCTCTTGATTCACGTCGGCCACCCCGTTTAAAAGTATCTGAACGACACGCTCGTACTCAAATAACTGAAAAAAAAACGACAATTATCACACACTATGCACAGACAGACTTGGTCCTGTCAAAAGCTCACAATAAAATGGATTTTATTTAACAGTGGTAGAGCCAAGCAAATCGCTGCATGAATGGGCCGGCTCGACCGGTGAAATACCACGACCTCCCAGAAGATCGACGTAAAGTGGCTTATGCCGCGTTTCGTTCGGTGAGAGAGGTACCCGGAGGCCCACCCCCATCCTCGCCTATCCTACTCCCTCAAAGGTCGGCAACGCAACTGTAACACTATAAGCGTTGCAGGTGTCCATGGGCGGCGCTGGTCACTTACCATCAGGTGACACGCTTGCTCTGCTCATTTGCCCTTCTATCCCATAAAAATATACACTAATAGACTCCGCTTCCAAATTCTTTTCGGAAGTTATATGTGATAAATATCGATGACGAGGCGATGCTTTAACACACGCTGCCTACACCTTCAGGTAGAAAAAAGCGTGAAGTTATGTATGTTATCTCATATTGAAGTTAAATAAAAATGCATACAAGGTGGAAAAAAAATTAATCTGTTTAGTAGTCTAGGAGTTAGTATATAGGTATTTCTGTTCGTAGACACAACGAAGATAACGTCACTAGCCAGTTAATAGGCAATAGGTCCATCGCCTATTCGAGGGTATCCGAAGCTGTGAAAAAGTGGCAAATCCTTACAGAGTAATAACTAAACTTACCACATCTGTTGGTATTTTGAATTGGCACAAGGTCAGACAACCATTCCGCATCATGGTATCATCGCCCAGGTGCGCCTCCATACCGTCCAGAAGTGCTGATATTATACGACGTTTCAGCTTATTGCCAATACGATCTTTCTCTTTCCCCTTCACAATGTAAAATAATGTTGCACTAAAAGACAGAAGTAACATCTTAATATTGCATATTTTTAAAAGTTTAATCAACCAGAATATTAATTTACACAAATTATTAAATAATATGTGGCGATTTATTTAACACATGAACAACTCCATTATGACAAAATTCTAGACTTAAAAAAACTCCAATCATACATGTTTATTACAGGTCTATTACAATATGTTACACCTGCACTGCACCTTAATCTCTTCTATACTATAGAAAATTATAAAAATGTACTAAACTTTGAAATAAAACAAATAAAAAAAACAAGATCAGTTACCTTCCAGATATTTGAATGTGCTTTTCGGACACATGTTGGTCCATAGCATGAAGAACAACGTGCAGGGCTCTAGCCACATGCGCATTGTTGTCATATCGGAACAAATAATAGAGATCATTGAGAACCCTTGTCAACATTGCAGGCCTTTCCATATAAGCTATAGCAGCTGTCAATATCTGTTCCTCATTGGCATCTCCAGATATCTATAAACACAATAAAATAATATTTTACTCCACTATATTCTATTTAATAACATCTAAAATACCAGTTATTTATTTGCAAGTATAGATTAAGTAAGGTTTGCATAACAAAATGTGTAGACTATCTTGAAACAGTGGTTAACTGCACGAATGGGCTAGCTCGACCGGTGAAATAACACGACCTCTCAGAACAACGACGTAAAGTGACTCATGTTGCGTTTCGTTCGGTAAAGAGGTATCCGGAGACCCACACCCCTTCCCCATCCTTTCCTATCTTACTCCCTTAAAGGTCGTCAACACAACTGTAACACTATATGTGTTGCAGGTGTCCATGGGCGGCGCTGGTCACTTATCATCAGTTGACACACCTGCTCGTTTGCCCTCCTATCCCATGAAAAAAAACAATAATATTGTACCTTTGCATACACAATAAGTTAACACACAGTTAATTATTATTATTCTTATTATTTTCAAAATCCCTTAAAATTGTACAGAGCTTGTATAGTTAATATCAACTGTGAGAAATATCAACGATTGAAGAAATTGCTTATACAGTAGAACCTCAATAACTTCAAAAAATACTATGTTGCCTTCAGTATCAGAGCTGAAAAGCTCTGTAAGTAGAAATACGCAACCTATATAACTTAAATAACACAACAACACTCACATATGCTGATAAATTAAAAGCTATAGAACCAGTGAAAAAAGGATCGAAAATGAAAGTAGCCATATTGGCTAGCCGAAATCTTGAAGAAATAAATATCGGGAAAAAGTCATCAATGTAACAAACAACTGATTCCTTATTTTAGAACTGATTTTTATGTTTGTGTACGTTGTTCAAACAGTGTCGAAACAATAAGGTCAGTGTTAGTGAACCCATATTCAAAGTCAAATAAAGCTTTATTTTCTTAGGTCTTCACAGACACTTAACAAACGTGAATGTACCAAAATTTAACTTATTATTAAAATGAAATCCTTAAACATGACGGCTTGAGGAAATTGCCTCCGTGGAACAAGAAAACACGGACGCAACGGCCACGAGCAGCCCGATTCCGACTGTACGGGCTATCATAAGAAAAATCGGGCAAGAAACTCATGTGCCAATTGCACTTTTCAATAATTTAAAGAAAAGCCTAAGTTTAAGATAATAAAAAATTTTTAAAAAATATAACAAGTCCATACATTTAGAGATGTCTCTGTGATCAATACTAGAAGTGTTTGGTGACTGGTGTGGAGTGACTGGTGACACTGTAGTCAACACACTGAGGAAAGTGTCTTAAAGGTTGTTCCCGAGATCGCAGAAAAAGAAGTCCAGCTGTCTTCGTCAGAATGGAAAAGCCTAAGCCAGCTATTAGAAAGCTGATGCGGCGCGACCTTCGTCGATCGAATACCCGATTGATTTAGGACGCGCTCGACAGCCACAAACGGTCAAAAGTGTTTGCTCAGCAGCTTGGAAGGCCCCATCTGACGAAACTGAAAATTGGGGATTGGCGTGTCGTCACCTCTTAGCCTGAGATTCCCGCAGAGATCGAATCTTTTTATGGGCTCCTTTGTTCCACACACATGACCAAGCCGACGGGACACAGCGATGATGACCACAGAGCCCCGCTAACGCGTTACTATGGTTAGGGAATTCCCGATATTGCAGAAAGCGATATTAGGGCGGCTCTCGGCCAACTCCAGAACAACAAGGCACCCGGTGATGGCGGAAATACAACGGAACTTCTAAAATCCGGCGGGATTCCTAAAGGAATTAGTCTTTTTAATTCCGTCACACACCAGGGTATATCACCACAGGAATGCGGTGGTGCTGTTCTTCAAAAAAAGTGATAAGACCTTACTGAAAAAATTACATCACACTTACATTATCTCACTTCTGAGTCATATCAACAAGTTGTTCTCGAGGGTCATCACGAATCGTCTCGCAGCAAGACTCGACGAACTCCAACCTCTGGAGCAGGCCGGATTTAGAAATAGCTTTACTACCGTGGACCACATCCATACTGTTCGGCAGATTGTCCAGAAGACTGAAGAGTACAATCAACCGCTGTGTATGGCATTCGTGTATTACGAAAAAGCCTTCGACTCCATCGAAACTTAGGCAGATCTGGATGCATTGCAGCGATATCGGATTGAGTGGCGTTACTTCGAAGTGTTGAGATGCTTTTATGACACCGCCAAGATGGGTGTCCAGATGCAGGACCAGTTGACGAACTCTGTCGAGCTAAATGGAAAAGCCCGATGGTCAGACAACCTCAGAAAGGCTACTGGGAAATACTGTTTGCGGATGGCAGAGATTTAGATATTATGGCGCACATTGGGAGAGGCCTATACCCAGCACTGGACTGCAATAGGGATGATGAGTTGGTAAAGTACCAATAAAAATCAAACCATGTCATACTTTAGTATTTAATTTTAAGCACGAATTATTTAGTACATATGCTTAACTGTTATTGTACTTGATGATTACTCTTCGAATTATTGAAATCAACATTGAAGACATTGCAATATTAAAAATCAACTATGGACATAAAATGCTTTGTTCTGATTAACTGACTGACTGCTCAATGCAAAGCTTAAACCCTCGATATTGGCGACTAATAAACACCCTATACTAGTTAAACCACTGTTTGTTGTCAGCTGAAATTTGGAATTTTCAGAATGTGGGAAACTGATGTGGAATTTTTTTTTCTGGCAAGACAACGTTTGCCGGGTAAGCTAGTTTATATATATACTGCACTGGTAATGTGTGAATGTAACAACACCTTGGTGTGTACACTTGCAGTCCATGAGATCATTTAGACTACAAGAGCTGCCAAATATAATCTTTACATAGTATAAAATACAGTCGCTTTTCGCTGTCAGTCCCCGTTTATGCCTATATCATAACAGATTTTGATGTGTTTTTTTTAATAGAGAGAAGGTGTCAACAGGGTGGTTTTTATCTATAATTCATGAATGATATAGTAAAGAAAAATTAAACATCTGAAATTTACTCATTTATTACTTGATGCAGAACGAAGTTCGCCAGGTCAGATAGTAGAATAGAATACGCTTTATTGTACACCATACATAGAATACATTACAGTGAGTAGTACATAATAATATTAGGCAAGTACAAAAGGCGGTCTTCTCGCATGCTGCGATCTCTGCCAGACAACCTTTAGTAATTTACATGGTCCACCTTTGGGTGGGAAAAGGTGTGAACTTATGTTAGTAGTATGAACTAGTAATGTACATTTTTCGGCACACACACTTTGTATGCTAGTTTGCATAATTCTTAAACAAAATACCTTTTTTGTTTACTATAGATAGCAGTGTTTCAAATACGTATTTTAATAATATAAATCAATCTAAGACAATTATTACGAAACTAAACCAGACACCAAACCAGGTGTAAATTAATCAATCATAATGCAAATTTATGTGTAAGATTTTGTAAAAACTTACAATTTTAGCCGGTATGTCGTGCCTCTTGCAAGCTCCATGATGAGTGCCATATAGACCCAAAAACTCCAATGGCTTATTTACTCGGCTCACAAGACCGGGGATATCACAACGTACTTGTACTTCTATTCTGTCAGATGTTTCCATCGGAATTGCGGCAGCACCTGTTCCTGCTAAATTTGTTCCAGATATATCTAATGATTCCAGATCTGGCAGGCTTGTAACTAACTTAGCCAACACCTCGTTCGGGTTGAAGTATTTGCCATGCCTTTCATTTGATTGTGATATATCCAGATGCATGAGGTGGCGCAAACTAGTAATCCAATCAATAATATCCTTAGACCAGTGTACACTGTGCAGTATAAGCACTCTTAAATTAACCATCCCATGAAGTGCCCATATTGATCCAGCTGAAGTGCACTCCGAAAGGTCCAAATAAGTCAAGTTTTTCAAGGGCTTCAATAATAGCAAGGGGAATATTGCCAGCCCTCTCCTTTGTATTGTAAGCCTTCTTAGATTGGGAGCATTGATAATATAGCCTCGCTGTCTATAGACTGCTTCATCTTGAGACAGCACATAGGTCACGGGACCAAATTTAAGCGATAACAAATTCTCACTGTTGTTGTTAATTGTTTCCAGAGATGCCTGTGATAAATATTCGCACTGAACCAGTTCCACCTCGTATGGTTTGTGTTCTATGAGACATCGCAAGCCGTCATCAGTAATGCGAGAATTTCGGAGTCTTACGGTTTGCAAGCGAGTACGAAATTTGTCACGAAACACATTCGCAATGCTATCATTAACACGATACTTCTTTTGGTAGGCCCGAAGGAATGTTTCACAGATCTCAACAGGCAATATAACATCTTCTCGTAGTCGTCGCCATCTGCTGGTAGGGTCCAAATTAGTTATTATGTTTAGATTAGACACAATGTATTCCATACATAGGTCATATAGAGAATCAGGACAGGTGTCTTGCAAAGAAAACATTTCCTGGCGGCTCGACATTGTAAATAACTATTCAATCACTGATGGTGGGTTTTCTTCAAGATGTTAAGGTTTATATGGTGGTACCACTTCCATATTATTTTTACAAACACTCTTGCCACATTTGAAGACGCATTTTAAAAATATTTGTAATGTTTATAGGACTATCCTTGACACAATAAACTAGGCGGGGTGAATATCGATTGAGCAATAATTCACCCGATGCCCGTTGCCTTCGCAATTTTCGCTTTTCGCACAACCGCACAACGCAACAGGGAAGGCGATCAATCAATTGTCATATTTGTCATTTATTTAGTGATGATCAACTCGAGTTGGTCCTGACTCGAGTCTATTGCCTCCAACTCAAGTTCAAATACTTGATTAAGCCGACATGGAACGGAGCTAGTGAGACTTTTATTTGAGTCGTGATTATTTATGACTACATTCGTTCATAGCAAACATATACAGCGTCACATTTATGTAGATTTTAAATTAACTTATATTTCTTCTGTTTTTGTTAATTATCTTTCTGTTCTACAAAACGAAATTGTAAATTTTAGTTATTATTATATTATATAACTTGACGCAGTTCCTTGCAGGGTAAGCAGAGAGAACGGAGCGCTACAAGTCACCTTTTTTACACTTGACTTTCATAACTTGTTTTCAACCTCTATCTAATAAAAAAAACGCATCAAAATCCGTTGCGTAATTTCGAAAATCTACGCATTTAAGGGGACAGACAGCAGAAAGTGAATTTGTTTTAAACTATATGCTGTGTAATTATTATAGATACTTTTAATTACAATATAGATAAGACAATTTATGTTTGCTATAATGACTTCTTAGCTTCAGACTATTCAATATCGCAGGACGAATTTTTTTTGTTTTTACTTCAAAATCACCCTAACTCGAGTTGCAACTCGAGTTAGGGTAATTTTAAGTTGAGTCAACTTGAGTTAGGGTTTATCTGAGTTGGCACATCACTATTTATATTTAGGTAGTTTTTTTTATATAATTTAACGACTTGGTTGCTAGGACCTTTAAGTCGAGTCTTTTTATTATAATTAACATCTTCATTCTTAACCTAACCTAGCCTTAACCTACAGCTTAACCTAGCCTAAATCTACAGCTTAACCTCACCTAACCTAATCATCCATAAAGTCGTGGCACTTTATACATGGTGTTCCGAGGGAGTTCTGACGACAATGTAGAAGAGCACTCTAAACACGATATTTACACCATCTCCCACACTTGCACTCATATACGAACATTTATTAAACAAAACGCCACGAATTTTATTCAATAATATCCATTGACACACAAATTTGAGAAAATAATGCAAATAACGTACATGCCTCTTCCACAGTCCCGCCAAAACTCCATATTATTTATTTATTTATGTAAAATAATCACAGATTAAATTTCAAGCGCCATAGACGTAACAGAGACAGAAGTGATTAACGTCAATGGCACTGACACTTACTATTTAGTGCTTGCATCAAATTTTGTAAAATAAATACTTGCGACCCGGGCGCACCCGCGGGGTGTGCGCCCTCGCGGCCCGTCGGCGGCGGCGATCACTGAGCTCGCCGCCGCCGCCTTCGAGCGGGATCGGCTCTCTCTCGATCCAGCTCGGCGGCCTCCTTCTGGAGCATCACAGCTTCGCAGAAGGAGACCACAGCCCTCCACTCCTCCTCGCTCGCGCAATGGTGGCATCTCGCCGTCTCTTCACGCCTTATTCGACTCAGATACTCACCGAAGCACCCGTGCCCGGTGAGTATCTGAGTCAACCTGTAGGTGACAGTGCCCCATTTACGGAGCACCCAGGCCTCGAGGTGTGAAAGGACGGCTCCGCCGGCGCGCTGACGCGCACAACCCTGGAGGACCAGCGCGTCGCGCCAGTCCCCCAGGACCCACCGGAAGGCCTCCCGCCTCCGCACTTCGTGTCCCTGCGCGTCCGTGTCCCCCCCTCCCCGGCCGAAATCGCACGCGCCTGCGTACATCTCGGCCAGGATGATGAAGGGAGGGGAAGGCGCGAGGACCGTCGCCGCCTCGTACGATATTATACGGTACCCCCGTACGATCCGTATGGCCATGATCCGCTCCAGGCTCCTCGCAGGCTCCTCGCAAGGTCTCGCGACCAAATGGGGGCCCCGTACAGGGCCACGGATCGCACGACGCCACCGTAGAGGCGGCGAACTCCCTCTCCCGGTCCCCCGAGGTTGGGCAGCAGGCGATGAAGCAACTAACTAACCCTAGTAAGCAACAACAAATAACGTGCGCGTGCTTTTAAAACAATAGCACCGAGCCAACTAATGCGTCGCCTACGCGGTTCCCTCGCGTGACATCCCCCCCGCACCTCTCGCACGTCGCACACAACGCCCGCCCCGCAACCCTTGGCCACTTAATACATTTATCACTACTAGGGTTAAATAAATTACTAATAAAAACCGACAAATGTGATTAATTTATCACTTTATCCTCGACTTTCGGTAATTATTAATAATAATAGATAATTATTAATAATCTTCAATTATTCACTCTTACCGTAACATATAATATATAGATTACAGAATTATCGGTGCAGTCTCGCAATAAATTAGTTAATTGATTAGGCATTAGGCTAAAACTACATTGTATAATAGCTACCCATAGATGTTCCAGAAGTTTCGATTTAAATATAACTCTGAAAGAATTGCATCTGGCAAACCTATAAAATAATACAACGATTTAGCCCTTTACTGCATGATTTAATAAATAATTAAAAACACATTTTTTTAGGTTTCTGTTATTAAAATAACACCGCTCTAAAATTAACTATAGTTTTTGTTTTTCTCAGAACGTAGGTACCTTCGTTTAGATATTTTTTTTAGAACCATATAGGGTTACCACATAGGGTTCATATGCATCAAACCTGTAGATCGTTTGTACAATTAAGGTTTCGCATGCATACCAAGTTAAATAAATTAAACGAATGAATGAAATTAAAATAGAAATACCACTATCATTGTTATCAACAGTTTTAACAGTGGTAGAGCCAAGCAGTTCGCTGCATGAATGGGCCGGCTCGACCGGTGAAATACCACGACCTCTCAGAAGACCGACGTAAAGTGGCTCATGCCGCGTTTCGTTCGGTGAGAGAGGTACCCGGAGGCCCACCCCCCTTCCCCATCCTTTCCTATCCCCTATCTCATAAAGGTCGGCAACGCAACAGTAACACTATATGTGTTGCTGGTGTCCATGGGCGGCGTTGGTTGCTTACCATCAGGTGACACGCCTGCTCGTTTGCCCTCCTATCCCATAAAAAAAAATCGTCAGCAAATAGATACAAGAAGAAATCAGCTAGGGAATCAAACTTAGATATAATTCACTTTTGTATCATCTGGAAGATTAGTAACTCCAGTTAAAATATCAGGGTTAAAAGAGGCAAATGTTCAGCAGTTGCCCAGTTCATTCTGGTTGATGGTTGATCCTTTTCCACGTATGTTTTTCTTTGTTTTTGTTTTTGTAGAAAAATTTGCTACAGTGATATCGTCTTCGTCTGAAAATTCATCGTTAGCCTCTGGTATAATAATAGCAGGGCGTCTAAAAATCATCATACCTACATGTGTAGGTAGAGGATGTAGATCGATCAATCCTGTAGGTCGATCCTCTACCTATACCATGGGTAGAGGATGTAGGCATGACGATTTCCGAATAGGAATCCAAATCATCATCACTATGGCCACGCTCAGGGATTGCGTTAGTATGCCTATTATGTATGCTCACTATATACTTAGTCATGCCATAAATATTGTAACAAAGAAAAAAAAATTTTTTTAATTGCATATAACATTTATTAATTTTACAGTGTGTTACTTTAATACATAAATATAAAACGATTTAAAATATAAAAAGCTTATTCGAAGTGGTTTTAAACGTTGAGGCCAGTTATCAATAGAAACACGCACTCTTTCCATGGGAAAATTCTGAAGACTGGCCGTCGCTCTAATGAAGTCCGAAACGTTCGCTTCCAACCAAGATTGCGTGGACCGAGCTTTATGACCCGGTGCCGAGTCTTGCTGGAAGGACCATACTTCGTTATTGAACATGGTGTTGTTAAGGGGCTTGACTACCTTTTCAAATATGGTATCTTGATACACTTGTGCCGATGTTTTGATACCTTTTTCACAAAAATATGGCTCAGTAACTCCTTCGTAGCTAACACCCCACCAAACCATCACTGAAGTCGGATAATGGCCACGTTGCACTCTGTCTACTAATTGGGAAGCTTCCTTAGAGCTTTGAGCATAAATACGGTAATTTTGTTTGTTAAAATGTTGCTGAATTGTAAAAACTTTTTCATCCGTAAACAATCTTTTTCTGTGACCTCCCTTTGCGTACCGCTTCAGTAGTTGTTTAGATTTGAACATCCTATTCTTTTCTAAATTATCAGTTAATAAATGACCAGTGCGCCTCTTATAGGCTGCAAGTCCTAAGTCATCTTTTAAAATACGCGACATTATTCTAGGTGCTATCTTCATCTCCCGAGATAAAATCCTTTCACACAGACAGGATTTCTTCGAATTCTTTCCCTTACTGCTTTGACCACCTTTTTCGTACGAACACTACGTGGACGGCCAGGTCTTTTTCTGTCACAAACAGAGGAAGTCTCATTGTACCTATTAATAGCCCGGTACACAAACATTTGACTAATACCAAGTGTATGGAGAGTTTTAAAAATTGCATTTGGCTCCATACCTACTTTGTGTAATGCAATCACAGCGATTCGGTTCTCTTTATCACTCCACTCCATTTTAATATCGCAAAATATTGTGCAATGTATTGGCGCCAAAACGAGAAAACACAATGGACAATCGTATAAAAATGACTAATTCCAAATTCAAATGTAATATTTTTTTATTTTTAGTTGTAACAGTATTTATGGCCAGACTAAGTAATATAGTCGCATAGGACGTTGATTTTAATTTCGTTGGGTCTTAATTGTGATGGTCGATTCTGGCTGCTACACATTTTATGCACTAACCTGCTGCTTTGTTGTCAGTAGTGATAATAATATTCATAATTATTTGACATGGTTTGAAAAGAGTAAGAGTTTGGCACATATGTTTCTTGCCCGATTCTTCTCATGATAGCCTACACTCGAAATCAAATGTTTCTTTATTCCACAGAGGCATTACCAAGAAAGAAAAAATAGCTTAGCATAAACCAAACGTAAAGGAAACTGAAACGAAACCATATCCTTGAGCGTAATTAAATCATGCGTGAGCGCATATATTACGAACCCGGATATGGTTCCGATTAGTTCCGAAACAATTTTGATTGGTGTTGAAAATATAATATTATTTTAAAATTTTTATTGATGTGTGGGATCAAACTGCATAACATAAATGGCTTGGTTATATTTGGGTATGTATATTTTAAGCACTTTTAGAGTATTGTATTTTAATATTAAAACCTACTTTATTTTAAAATTCGGTCCGTCTAAACATAAATTAAAGAACACAAATTTTATATATATTTAAATATATACACATCTGTATGTATATAGTTTTCGCATATACTGAAATATTATGCATTGGTAATAAGTAGGGACTGCAATCCACCGTCATTTTCGATCCAGCTGGATTGACCCGAATCCAGCTGGATCCAGCGCGGATCCAGCAAAATGTAGAACGAAAATAAAAAGTAGTCTTTTTTTATAATTTTTTTTATAATTAAAATTTGTACTTCTTACGACAATCTAAATCTTTCACTCATTAGTGATACCTTGTATCAATTTGTTTTGGTTTCTTAACCATTTGAGATCAAAAGAATCAAATTGAAATTAAATAACATGTAATCTCATTTAACATTTAAGTTATTGTTTCTAATTATGCAATATCATAATACGTTTATGTTTCATCGGCTTATCAATAGCGATCAGTCTTACAAATTCTTTTAAAATGAACCACAAAAAGGACCGTAATAATAATACTATTTTAATCTGCAATCTATTTGTTTGTACAAAAGAAGTTACGAATTCGAAATAATCTTCTCCGCACACGTCATTACATATATCTTATGAAAATCGAAAGCTGATAATTAGGCAGTTTAAAAACAGGACGACAAGAGACTACTATTTCTTTTTTGAATCCTCTGGAACTGAGACCTTAGAAAACAAATTTTATCTGAAGTCTTAATTCGGCTGCTGAAAATGCCCTTTCGGCCTCTACACTGGTCGGTTTTAGGATTATTAAATGGTCATAAACTATAGATAAATGTTCGTCACGCACTCCTTCGGTCTCATAAACGCTAAGTTTTTTTCTTAGGACCTTTTTGTAATCTAATTGACTACTCGGCTTTGGCTTTGTTGAAAAACTATGAGTTGGTAGGCCCAAGACATCTCTGGATTCGTATATAACTGGGGATCACACGTGTCTTCCTGTTAGCAGCCTATGCTTCCGTCAGCTCCGCTGATCCCCATGAACTCGAGGAGTTTTGGGAAATTGTTAGAGATATATTGAATCTTGATTTTGAATTGAATCTGAATAGATGGGTCGGAACCAAGCGAGATGGCCTAGAGGCTGTCCTTGGTGCGAGTGGTGACAAGATAGTGAATGACGTTAGTAAGCCGATCTTAGACGTATGCTTAAAATGGAACCTCCTTGTGTCTAACACATTATTCCGTCATAAAGATATCCACACGTATAAGTGGTGAAGGAATGAACAAAACAGTATGATTGATCTGATTCTGGTAGATAGTCGTGGCCGAAATACTCTAAAGGATACAAGAACCTACAGAGGCCCCACGCTTGATACGGACCACTACCTGGTGCTAAGCCGGTTCGTGGAACTTTTTAAGAAATAGCCTCCATTTCTTAAAAAGTTCCACGAACCGGCGATTGCATACACGAGCTTGAAAGGATAAATTGTGAGAAATTAGAAGAAAGTGTACGGAGTATGTATGTAGACCTAGTCAGTAAATGACTCAAAGACACGAGTTGACACGAAAGAATGAAAGAAAGTATAGTGGATAGTGCAAAAGCAGTATGTGGTTGTGCAAAGAGGCTTAAGATTCTGAGAGGTGATGCCTGGCGGGACGTGGATGTAAAATTCAGCGTCGAAAGAAAGAAAAAAGCACGGTGGAATTATGTCTCAAGTTTGAAACAGAATGATAGTATGACAGAGAAAAAGTATGAGAGCTACCGCTGCTGCAGGAATGTTACCGAAGCCTTAGTGAAAGAGAAGCGTGAAAGATTAATTTTGAATGAGGAAGCGAGGTTGACGTAGAACTTTGAGGCGAATAACAAACTCTTCTGGAGGGAAGTTAGAAAGTCTCGGGGTTCTTCGTGAACATCCAGAATGGACAAAATTATGTGTAAGGCTGGTGACTTTATTGCAAACCCAAAGGATGTAATGAGTCGGTGGAGTGAGTACTTTGGAGAAATGTACGAGAATGTTCCGGATGTGCGCGCCGCGAGTGAGACTACGACTGACGCCGTTGCACCAATATCTGACGATGACATTACTATGGAAGAGATTGAATGGTCGATACGAAGTATGAGAAATGATAAGGCAGCTGGAATTGATATGATGTCTGCTGAAATGATTAAACACGATATATCCTGTATCCGGGACGATTATCTGACCTTGAGCAATCTATGCTGGAGGTCGGCTAAGGTTTCCATGGACTGGAGGCGTGCTGTCATCTTGCCGTTGTATAAAGGTAAGGGATAACGTATGCAGTGCGCCAGTTACAGCAGGGCGATCAGTTTAATCAGGTTAGCAGCGAAAGTGTGTGGTAAAATTGTCGAAAGGAGAATGAGGGTGGTATCTGATGGAGTGTTGTGGGAGGCTCAGCGTAATTTCGAAAGATATGTGTGAAAGATATCGATGACTGAAAACTTTGTGCCAGGTATGGTAATAGGTTTTCCACCTACCGATGTAAACGTAATGGCGAGTCGACGCTTAACAGCCGCTGCCTACCTTCAGGTAGGACAACCTACTACTTACAAGTGTTTTTTGTTACCGACATATGCTTTAACATAATCAGAACAGCCACTTGTCATCAGGTTTGGTAACGTCTACGTTTTAATATTATACTTTCATATCACCTTATGTATCTGCATGTCAGGATATCTTTATCAGAAAGTAACAAAATTGTGTCCCTAAAAGGCTGTCATCATTGGCGCCCCTCATCGTTATGATGGGACCAGAAATAATACAGTCGGAGTGAGGTATTAATTCCTGGTATGTACCTGGTACATAAGTATGTCAATATTGACGTCAGAGAGTGAGTGAGAGGTCCTGCAGTTTATACTATATTTAGATGCAGCCTTCCTGTATATAAGCTCAATAAGTAAATACTGCGCATGTGCAATTCTGGTATTCGATGGTCAATAAACTGCATACAAATATCAGAAACAGGTATATATATATATATATAGTTCATAAGACCAACAATATCAAATCTAGAATATTGTTTCTTTGTATACTTCGAGACGTGGCGTAAGAATCAGACAACGCAAATAAATCAAACAATCAGTTAAATATCTTTTATTAGTAATTGTTAGTTGACATTTTCATTACACTAAAAAAAGTATCTATCATAACAAATTAAAGTAGTAGTTACATTACAATTATTTCTGGTAGGTACAATTAAATTACTGGCCGTCGAATATCGACTATAATATTTAAAAAGTTATCAGTTCGATGTATCGATTGTATTGCATCAGGTAACTATTCGAATATAACAATGTCATATTTAAACATGGAACAGCGAGCTGAATGGTCCGAATATCATAAATACATAATATTATTTAAATTAGGAACTGAATGAATGAATGAATGTAAATGCGTTTCGAACTTCGAACTTTTTTTGCATTAGGTACAACAATGATAAGCTCACAAAGTTCAAATCAATTCAACACAATCAAACATACGGATATTTTTAATAATCACATTGGTACACCGAATATTTATTTTTAAACTGACAGAAATAGAGCCAGCTACATTGTATTATATATAACATATAACTATACTATTATTTCACAACATCATATCAGATAATTCTATACAGTAAAGTATTATTTATGTAACCCTAACGGGACTGAAGTAATATACAGTGTAATTACTGATTTTATGACTGATTGATCTTGAACGTCTGAATTTTGTTTGAAAGTTGGAAGTTAGTTTAAAAAAATAATATAATATGCGAAAGAGTTTATCGCTCTTATATTTGAAACTTAGAAAAATTTAATTTTTAGAAAATCTGAGTTTTCCAAGTGACTTATACAATTTGAAGAGAAAAGAAAAAAATGAGATAAAGATATTTCTTTCAATAATCATACCAAAGCAGATAGATAGCACTTTTACTTGATGTTTGAAAAGTTAACATAAAATAAGGCGTGGGCCTATGAAATATTAAAATATCCGAATGTTTATTAAAATTTAAATACCTAATGCCCTCCGAGGTTGTAAATAATCACAGCGTTACTACAGAAAATAACAGTTATTTCTTATTCGCTAATAGCGATTTATGTGATGTATAATCATACGCCAATTGCTGTTTTATTATTTCACACAAAAAATATGTTGTGGTTTGCCCGGAATGAATGAATGAATGATGAAAATCTGATGTTTGTGGAAAAGGTTTACGTTGTTAGAAAGGCTACGCTTATTGTTGATATATTGTTTTTTTTTTACAGAAACTATTTATTACATATACACATAACTCTATCTATATTAACTTTACTCATCATCATTATAATTACAATTTCTTATTCATTTTCAATTGTACTGGATAGTAATTTAGTTGTTTTTTTTTGTATATTCAATTCGCTATTGTACAGATATATAAATTGATTAAATAATAAGTACCTACCTACATTGATGTATATAAAAATTAGTGAAAAAGATATATTGAATATATATATAAAAGAAGTCTGATTACAGTCAATTTAAAAAAAGAGTGAAGTTTTAATAAAAAAAAAATTGTAATCGTCTTGAAATAATCCATTGCAGCCATAATATTTGTGCTACAGTTACAATTATATTATGTATATTTGATAAGATCAATTACTAGAGAAGATATTAAAGTAGGAAGGTATTGGTTAATTATTGGAAGGTCATCATAGAAATTCTCGTCAAGTACTTTTTGACGAGAATTTCTATGATGACCTATATTTCTATGCTTGTAAGGTAAATTGACATTTATCGTAGAAATAAGAGGGATATTTTTTGACGCATTAAAAAAAGTTCGAATTTGAATGAAACTTATTAATACAGCATAAATTGAAATGGACTACTTTATGCATTGGAATTGGCCAAAATCACAATGTTCGAGAATTGAAAGATCCATTGTTATGGTTGCAGAGGCATATTAGCTTCTATTTTGCCAATTTAGATATAGTGATAGTTTTGTAATTCGAATCGAAGGCGTAGCGGAAATATAAGAATGTGTTCGATTTTTTAATGTTAGTTACAAGCACGAAGTACAGATACACAGGAACGGTACAGACTATTCCGTAGTATTAATGTACACAATAATAAACTGAGATCTTAGTTCTCTTTTGTGCCACTGTCTGTGTTAAAATTTCGGACGCACTGATTACTTTGTACGAACGTCCCGTTTATTATTAAATTAAACAGAGCTGTCAACGGCGACAAAATTTCCCGCGAAAGATTTGAACGAGAGGTTCTCGAAGGATGGCGTCTCTACCGGCGGAAATTCTTTCCCCTCCTGTGTTTCTTTAGTTCGTGGTTAAAAAAGACAAATAATTTGTTAAAAAAGACAATTAATTGGTTAAAAAAAATACGATCTACGTTGTATTAAATTAGGTAGTATTTACCGCGGAGATGAAGTGAAGTGCGATAGAGTGTATAAAACACAATTTAAAGTCAAAGTAATGATTGTATCACAATTATTTTATGCTACAATTTATTATGTGTGAGACTAACTAAATATAATAATATTAATTCGGTATTTTTATGTGAAACCAGTGTCATAAACTTAATATAACATATTTTATTTTAATTTTCAATGTACATTTATTTTTTGGTATACAGTAAACAAAACTATTGAGTCATTATACAGAAGGATAGTTCCATTGCCATTTCCTACATTCTACCAGCTAAACATTATTAATATAATTATAAAGATAGGACAGGACGTTCACATTACACATTTTAGCCAACGAATATACGTTTTATTATTCCACCAAAAAAAATATCATACAGTTAAATACTCTCTACATACTAATGTCAAATTAAACAATTAATTTTCATTTCAGAACAGGACCGCCATTATTTATTTTCGTTTGAATCTCACTTTGGATCCTAATTAAACATCGCAAACCTAATAAGAGTGAGATGGTACCTATCTAAATCCAAAATATTCCGCGCACCAGACCGAATTAGACACTCTGCAGTATCGATAAACACTCTGCCCTAGCCTAGATTATTGGCAGTATTAAATGATAAGGCGAAGAAACCAAAACGATGTCATCGGCGTGCGGAGCGCCCCCTATCGGTGCTCACTGCGACGATGAGTTCAAGTCGCGATAACGTAGTAGGTCAGCAAGCGGATGAGACTCCTCTCTCCTTCGCTCGTCGGGCCATTTAACCACCACATTGGTATCGGCTGATGGTAACGTGACAGGAGGTTCCACTACAACTGGTAACCCTCCTTCGCGCTGTGGTAACATATGACCGAATAACGCCCCCACCCGCTGATACATTAGCTGGTGTATTTGTGGCTCAACTGTTTCAGAGTTTGAATTCTCCTGCGGTCCATTGCCTATGTGTGCTACAACTATCACCGGTGTGTTGTCAGGTGAAGGTACTATGTCGTTCAAGGCCCTCATCAGCACAGGGACAGCAGTCTGTGGCGCAGCACATGTAGATGTACCACTTACTCTAGCGTTCTGACTCTCCAGTACAGTGGTCAACTCGTACAAGCGATCGTCACATAGCACTGGATTGTCTGAAACGAAAATAAATAGATATACAATAAATAATACACTTTCATAGACAAACTTTTCTACAGAAAGCTTTGCGTTTACTTAGATAAGCAGTACCTATTGGTTTAAGATTCACTGTTAGAAACGAACCTTCGCTGTTGGTGCACAAGGAAGCTTATATTATCTAAAGAAAAGAAACGTAGCTATAGCTACTGATAAGCTCGAAAGAGCATAGCTAGATAAACACTGCATAATTTTCTCCTACTTAAGATTTATGTAAAATCCATGTACTTTTATAGGTTAATAATATATAACTCTTCCTTACTATACTCTATTACAAGTATTCATATTGTAGCCTTGCTACAATATTATTATAGTTTAATAAGGAAAAAGTTTTTAAAATGCGCATGCCAAAGAGTTTATTTTCATTTTTTTTTTGCATTAGTTAGAGTTTACTAAGATAGCGTTTAGATTATTAATCAAGCTTCATTATAAATAAATGCAAAGCAACATTTGCTGTACCAATGTACAACTTATCGATTGTTCGGAAGCTGAAGGAATATTCGCCAGTAGATAAGCTGGTCAGTAATAGCCTTATATATAGAGGTGAAATTAATCGCTTAGTAATCGATTCAAAACATTGATAAATAATTATTAAAAGTTATATACAATCTTGTTTATGAAAACAAACATAATATATAAGTCATACTAAACTAATTAATAACATCGCAACATAAATCAAAAGGCATAATTCGCTTTGCAAACAAGTAAACGAATTTAAAAAAATAAATAAAAAAAAGCCCAAACATAAGACTTACCTTGAAGGTAAATCTTCAATACACTTGGCACTCCATTGATGGTACATCGTGACTTGGAGACCAGGTCGAAATTAACAGCTTTTATGCGATTGTAAGATAAATCAGCAATACAGAGTGATGGTAGACCGTGGAAATCTTTGTCCAGTATTGTAATGTTGTTGTGGTGGGCTATGATCTCTTCCAACGATGGCAAAAATGTCTGAAATAAATAATTCGATCTTAAAAAATCAGCTTACATTGATCATAAATGAGATTAAAAGTGTAATCGCTCGAAGCTAATATCATGACCGAATGGAACATAATATAGCAATATATGGCAAATTGTATCTCGCCTGATCCGCATTAGCACGCAAAGCATAGAAAATAGACAATAACTAGATACTAGACTAATACACATAGGTACATATTTAATTAATACATTAAAACAAACCTTTGAGGTTTCTTCAAGTGTCGTGATGTGATTATACGAAACGTCCAGTAATTTCAAATCTTCCAGACCAATAAGATCGTCGGGTGATATTTGCTGAAGTAGATTATTGCTCAAATTGAGCCTAAGGAGACCGTGCAGGCCCATTAAGGCCCCACCTAAACTCAGTATTCGATTGTGGTCCAGTCTCAATTCCAATACCCGTGTTTCAACATCTATTAGATTCTGTAAAACGTCAACCTTGAATAGTATTTTAGATTTTGCGTGAACAGCTGTTACTTAGCACTTTGAAAGAAGAATTTTAGTATTTAATAAGCTCATCAATCAGCGAACATTGTTTCGCTTCAAATGAGTAAATTTTGGATTTTCAATCAATTCAATTGGCACGCGTCGGCCGTGTAAGAAGAAAAGTAAGAAATAAAAACAGTCACGGTACTTAGGGTTCAGCCACTGTTTGCAATTAAAGCGGAAAACTTTGAAAATAATTCTATTTCTCTACTAAATTATATCTCTATTATATGTATTTATGCATGGTTTATACATAAAAACTACCTCATTGACATCTTCTATCTATTAAAAAAGCGACTTCGTTTTATACTTTAGGGTGATTTGTTATATTGTCATATTTAGGCCAATACATTTAACTATAAATTAAATAATCATAACTTACCTCCATATTACCGGTGACTAGACTAATTCTGTTATGTGATAGATCGATCACTGACAATTTTTTTAAGCCCTTGATTTCTTGCAGAGAAAATTCGGTCATGAAATTGTGCGTTAAATTTAAATATCTCAATGATTTTAAACTTTTCAAAGAGCCGTTCAATGATTTCAATTGATTATAAGCTATGTCCAATTCACTCAACTTTTCTGCCTCGATGAAATCATCCTCTGCTAGCTAAAATAAATATATTAGAACATCATTATGATATTGTTATGACGATTTTATGAAAATCATAGCAAATACATATATATCATCCCACATTCTATGACCAAAATAGAACGTGTTCTGGAGGAAGGTGATGTTAGGAGACACAAAAATCGACGCGCGGGCATGAAAGTAAATATAATTATGAATGTCAACGAAGCGAGTGAGGTGTGTAAAAATCGTGCCTTATGGCGCTCTGTTCTCTCTGTCTACCCCGCAAGGGATTTGGCGTGAAGTTAAGTATGTATGTTAGGGTGCTTTTTTTTTTGGAACTATTTTTTTTTTCGGCCCCATAGTGAAATTTTGTTGGAAGTACCATAAAAAAAATTCCCTGAAAGTTTGAGCCCTTAATATTAATATTAAGTACTAGACCAAGGCGTGTAAAGATTTCCCATATAAAATACACGTAAATCTTGATTTTTTTTCTTTTAAATTTTATAACTCAGAGGCATTTAATGGGATTATCTCGCCCATGAATAGGTCTTTCTCAGAATTGAACGCTCTACAAAAGTCTCCATTACAGTTAAGTCATAACTTTCACCTACGGGGTAGTACGGGCCCCTAAACCTAATTTTTCCATAAAATTTGCGTTTTTTTGGATTTATCTCGTATAAAACACTAGCTACAGAAAAAGTGTAAATGACAAACTTGTAGGAAATTTAATTTCCTACAAAAAAAGTCTTTGGCACCAAATCGTGAATATTGATACTTTTTGAGATACAGACATTTTGAGTAGAAGTGGTATGTACGTATGTGTATGTGGTGGTAACTTGAGAATTTTATACCACTTCTACTCAAAATGTCTGTATCTCAAAAAGTATCAATATTCACGATTTGGTGCCAAATACTTTTTTGTAGGAAATTAAATTTCCTACAAGTTTGTCATTTACACTTTTTCTGTAGCTAGTGTTTTATACGAGATAAATCCAAAAAAACGCAAATTTTATGGAAAAATTAGGTTTAGGGGCCCGTACTACCCCGTAGGTGAAAGTTATGACTTAACTGTAATGGAGACTTTTGTAGAGCGTTCAATTCTGAGAAAGACCTATTCATGGGCGAGATAATCCCATTAAATGCTTCTGAGTTATAAAATTTAAAAGAAAAAAAATCAAGATTTACGTGTATTTTATATGGGAATCTTTACACGCCTTGGTCTAGTACTTAATATTAATATTAAGGGCTCAAACTTTCAGGGAATTTGTTTTATGGTACTTCCAACAAAATTTCACTATGGGGTCGAAAAAAAAAAAATAGTTCCAAAAAAAAAAGCACCCTAATGTATGTATATATCATCTACTAACGCTTTCTATTTTGTTGAAGGAAAGCCCTATTCTCATCAGCTTCCGTGATTTCTGCAATGCTCCATCCAATGACTTAATATTATTCCCATAGAAATATAGCGATTCCAGTGACGGCATCTGTTTTAAATCCATCGGCATTGTCTGGAGTTCGTTATGCGCTGCATGAATCAGAGTTATCCTCTTTGCTTTCTGCGGAAGAAAAAAAATTAAAATATTATCAATAACCTAAAATTAATAACAACTTGTTTGAACACTCTTATTTTTCTTTCTTTTGGCACATTATGATTTCCAAACGATAGTATTGTGTTCAACTCTAATAACTAAAGGCAAGATGGGGTGGTTATACATATTAGTTCTCTGCACTTCTATGTTTCCTTGCAAAGATTAGACGATCTAAGGGTTTTCAGTGATTTGGTATAATTGGTATGCCTGTAACTGTTAAGGCAATAATAGCATCATAAATACTGAATCCTGCCAAAATATATATAGCTATATTGAACATCTACCAAAAAATTTTTGCAAATCGAATTGACTACATCGAAAATTGAATCGATTAATTGTTTAATGATAGTAAAAATTATAACTTACCACAGGTAACTCGTTATCAATGGATTCCAAATAGTTGGCATTAATAAAAATCCATTCTAAATCGTCCAGTTCTTTAAGAGCACCGTTCAGACTTTTAAGTTTATTAATTCCAAGATGTATATGTTTTAATGCTTTTGGTACAGCGTCCCTTTCGATTTTAGATATTTGATTATCAGCAACCAGTAAGTGTTCCAGTTCTTGGATATCCTTTGACATAATATGAAAACTATTATTAAAGTATATATTTATAGTATTCAGTAGTGTGAATATGTTAATTCTTATTTGTATGTTTTTTACTATGCTATAGATAACCCTAAATTAGACTATCCTTAAAATAAAGTCGTAGGAGTGTCTAAACTGTACATTTAATTATTATTTATTGCAATATTTGGGACATGATCCATCAATTGATACCGAACTTAAAAATATTGTCTTTAGAAATTTTGTCTGTTTCTTGGTTCTGTTTGTTGATAGATTTTAATGTATTTCAAGTAGATACTTGCTACAGGTTAAGATAAATCTCGAAAAATCGGACCGAAATAGCACCAATCATTTCGGATAGCAGTGATGACACACAAAAATATGAGACAAACGTGATATTTTCATATCTGTTTATTGTTTTGTTTTCTACTCTTTTCTTTTAATTACGTAACTTATACACTACGTACGCAATTGTATGATAAAATAATAAATTAACCAGCTTATGCAATATGTATTTAAATGTTATTTCACTAATAATTGTCTCTTAAACGCTGGATCATTTTTTTAGTCCCCAAAATGCAATGCTTAATGAAAATTGTAGTCTTATCTCTAGTTCAATTTACTCAATGTCATATCACCTATCACTTCCATAAAATCATCGATGTCAAGTTACATGCTTGCTTGCTTGTCACCTACGAAAAGTAATATAATCGCCCTATCCCATAAAACAGTGCCCACATGTCTTATATCCCTACTCACAATACATATAAAAGTGCATACTAAATACAGCGTAAAAAAAAAATATCATACCTATTCATTCTCATTTATTTTTTGTACTATCGCGACCATATATGAGTTATTTATAGACAGATAAAAATATATTATAATATGACCGGCACCTACATTTGTTACACACGTTTTATTATATAAATATGTGTATATTGAAATACAATTTATTGTACTGTCATTAAAGACTTACTTTAAAATCGTCCACTGTGAGTTTTGTGATTCTATTTCTACATAGGTCCAATGTTTTCACGTGTGGCAGATGTTGTAAGACATGTCTTGGCAGTTCGGTCAGCGAATTGTCTGCGAGACTGAAGAAGTCCAACAAGTCCAATTTGGTGAAAACGTTCTCTTTCAATTCACTGTAAAATTTTTAAAATTTTAATTAGTATTAGATATACACGTTTAGGATTTGGAAGATAAATTTTCTTTATTACTGGCTTTATTATGAATCTAGATGAAAGCACGTGACAATATCGATTAACACTAATATCTAGTTCCTGTACAAATTCTCAATCAGCCCATCAGACCTCTCCAGTATAGAGTGCCCATAAAAGATATATTAGGCACACACGAAAAACATTACCCTTCTTCTGGCGCTGTCAGATGAAGATGTCTGATGTCATATTGATCATTTTTCTACCCTTAGAAACTGAAAAATATTTGATGACAATGATTTTTTTACTTGCAATAATATTATACTTTTTACATTTCTGTTTTTAAAGAATAATACCTTATTATTTATATACCTGCTATCAGCTGGAGAAACAATTTTCTTTCGAAAAAGGACGGGTTACAGTTCTCGCATTATGGAGTATAGACAAATACTGCTAATAAACTTTATTATGACTGTAGTTTTTTTTTTTAATTCGCTTAATTTTGTCTGACTTCTGAGTATTGTTAATATTTATTGGTAAAACTACCATCGCTACGCATACGCCTGTTGTTCGTTCAATAAATGAGAGCAGTCAACTGAACTATAAAATTAATTTCCGAGACAAATATAAACTCTTTATCGTGTGTGCGACGACGAACCCAATTTCATAGGTAATCATTTTAATTATTGTATGAAATGACAATTACAGGTACAATATCAATTTTAACGCCAAAGAGGTCGGATACATAATAAAAAATAAATAAAATAAGATACTTTTTTTGTATTTTATGGTACTTATTTCAGCCAGCTTTTAACCTCTTTAATAACCTCTTTGGTAAAGTTATCTTTGTTCACCCTTGGATGAACACACGTCATTGTCATTAGAAAACACAACCATATTATTCACTTCGTCAGCGGTGAACGAAGGAGGATGCACAACTTTTGGTGCAGACAGATGAAGTAACCACAATTTAAGGTTCATAAGCGGTCGGCCTGTTCGATGATGAACATGTCCGCCTATAGAAAATAGTACATCATTAAACAATAACATGTATAGCTTTTAGTCTGGCCATAATATCTTTTGTTCTCGTGATACAGACATGTCAAAAATATCTTCATAATGGAGTCTTTACAAAGCACTAAGTGGATAGTCTAGCCCTCACGGCATTGTATGCTGCCAAATCAAATGAACACTTTTACCTTAATAACAAATTCCAATAATATCCATTAAGAAGTCATTTGAGAAGTATCTAGTACGACATCATAAAAGGTCTTTCAAGACAACAAAGACATCTCAGTTAAACATTTCCAGTGTTTACCAAGCCATCGAAGTAATATTATGAAAGCTTCAAATTTCTTTCCAAATAGGTAAGGAGTTAATTTAAATTTACCAAAAGACTTTTGGTATTGCCATTAAAATTGACGGTAAAAACAAAAACGGATTTTGCATATTGCTCATACCCTGAAAGCGAAATATTGGCACCAAGATAGGTGGGCATTTGTGAAAATAATTACTACTAATGGATAATAGCAACTTACTCGTGTGGTGTTACTAAAAAGGATATATTATATAATTCTTAATACGTAAAACTTAACTCTTACTCATATTTTGGTTATATGTACTTGAAATACAGCCCCAAATTTTCTATAAAATGTAAATTTTAATATAAGAGATAAAATATAATGTAAAAATTTATATAAAATATTAAATAAGATCGATACTATTTCATCTTATCAAAATACTATTTATTTAATTCTTAGATTATCGCGAATCACATTCATAACATTAGAACAACTTTTTATGGATTATATCGCGTTTATTTAGGACTTATTTTTATTTATTTCCTCGAGTTCGAAACGTCGAACTCTTTACAGAGAAAATGAAGAGAACTATACACTCGTGAAAATGATCTCTGTAAAGAGTTCGAAACGTCGGGAAATAAATAAAAATAAATTCTAAATAAACGCGATATAATCCATAAAAAGTTGTTTTAATGTTCAAACAAAACTATTTTGATAAAGTATTCGGTAGCAGTTAAGCGCCGAGAATGTGATTTTTAATATTCGTTCCAATTACGTTTTTTTTTTGTTGTTCGCATGCAAACGGCGAGGAGTTTATTCGGTCTTTTTTTAAAGACTTTAGAAAATCAATTCTCTTGTTATGTATATTACATGGAGTAGCATACTATAGTGCATATGAGTGACGTAAGCTTAGTAAACACTAATGTAAATACATACTGGGAAGAGGTCAACGCACTGGGGTTATCAATGCAGGGGCGGCGCCAAACGGTCGCATGGTCAGTCATGAGCGCAACTGACGCCTTACTATCAGTTTCAGATCGACCACCCTTTCAGTCAACAACTATTTTATAAACCTATATAGGCTCAAACAGTTGTCAATTTTGAAATTGGACCCACATATTTCATATTATTATTTATAATCAGCTATTGTAACGTTCATATTATATTTTGATGTATTTGTAATGATTTTTTAAATTTTATTATATTTAATCGTCAATTTTATTAAATAAGTATAACGTAAATTACGTTATCACAATTTTATCGAACGTTTCCAAAAAAAAAAAGTTTGAATATGTCGTATGAATAACTCTATGACTGGCCACATTACGTGTGATTATTTTTTCTTTATTTTGTGTAAGTCCATGTAATAAAAAAAATGGATTAAGTACATGGTGTATGTCTGTATTCAGTTCGCTACTCGAGGCGAGTCGAACGATGCATAATTGACGTACTCACTCAGGCCAAAGGGTAATTAAATTACAAAAGGAGACCAGTACATACAATTAAACAGAGCGCTAGGCACGAAACTTATGGAATATTCTTTGAAAACATATTTATTGCGAGCCTCGAAATACATATAGAATTTACCAAATGTTCATTTTAACATAACTTCACGCCTTTTTCTATCCGAAGGTGTAGGCAGAGGCTGTTAAGCCTCAACTCGCCGTTATGTTTACGTCCCAAACGGAATAGGTGGCGAACCTATTGCCATAACGGGCACGAAGTTTTTAGTCATCGATATTAACACACATAACTTCTAAAATTAATTTCGAAAAGTCATTGGTGTGCGCCAGGATTCGATCTGACACGACTCTGTATTCAAAAGCCACAGAAGCGTGTGCTCCACCACTGGACCACCGAGACTATTTCATTCATGTTCATTTTATTTCATGAAATCTAACTGCAACGTCAGGCTCTTAAGGCGTGGGCAGCCGCAATGAAGACTATAATTATCTATTCAGTAATGTGACTGTAGTAAAACTTAATGCTTAAAATAATTTGTTAGTTATCGATATTTCATAATTATTTCCCTGCCCTGCTCCCACTCTAACTGGGGTCGGTACAAAATGTCATCCTTTCGTACTATCCGTGCTGTTACTAGTTTTGGCTGTGGTTTTATGATGGGCTCCCTGCCTGACGTTAAACCTACCTTGGGAATGTTTTCGTTACTGTTTTATCCCGCAGGGATACATAACTTCCGTTAATTCTTTAACGTGAGCGTGTATTCAAACTCGCGGCTCTCTAAAATAGAAGTCGGAGTGCCAAATCTTTTTTCGTTTCAATTATAAAATAACAGTTTCGTTAAAGAAATAGGTATTCGGTAAAAAAATACGTTTGCGACATCTTCAGATTTCACAAACAATATAGCGTTATTATTGTTTATCATATTTTTTTTTGTCGTAAAGCGTATAATATATATTTTATCATTATTCCCTCTATATATGGAAAATCTCAATGGATGCCCTAAATATAATATATTCGCGTAAGGATTGGTGGCACTAGACCCTGGCTACTACGTTCGCTTAGTGGATATTTGTCTAGTACATTCAATTAAGCGATGTAAAGAGTTTTACTGGAGGAGGTGGTATTGATATATGAGGATTGATTGTCAGAATAAGTACATACCAAATCATATAAGAGTAGAAGAAAACAATCAAAAAGTTTTAAGTAGTTCATAAAGAAGTTCTCTCTGCTTTACTAAGCACTCTTTGCATTATATACCTGCTAAGTCATCATTTTGTTCTCAGTATTCCAACATGACCTTAAAAACCAAATCATGCATTACTGGGCTCTTGTAAATTAAAAACAATGTATGTAATCTATTTTAAATTGGGTTATTATTTATGTATTTTTTGTTTTTTTTTATGATCGTTAAAAGGATTTTTTTTTAATGTAGGGAGTATTTACATTCTGACAATAGAGCGATTCTTTCGCAAAATATATACACACTTTATAATACGGTAATAACTTCACGCCAATTCCCGGGGTAGGAAGAGAGAATAATGCCATAAGGCACAATTCTTACACACTCACTCTTTTGTCTTTCATAACACTGATCACATCATCACTTCCTCGAGGATTCGTTCAATTTGGTCATGGAAAGTGTGTCGTAGCCGTCTTCGCTTCCTACATCTTTCTGCTTTTGCATATTGTATCTACTTAGTCAATATTTCATCATACATTCTTTGTACTTTTCCCAACCATATATTATTGTCTTCATTAATTTGTTAATTCTCTATTTGTGTTATATCTCCCCATAAATAATAAATCTTTGTAAAATTCATTTGAGTTAAGCGTTTACTTTGATAACTTTTCAGGTAGGTATTTAATTCTTGACAATTAACGTTAACGAGATAGGCAAGTATTTATTTTTATTATTTACGTATTTAACAAGACAAAATACTACAGAACCCCTATAAAAGCGTTTTTTTTTATCTGTAAGAACTCTGAGATACTGCTACGAATAACTGCAAACGAACCGTGACTTCAAAAATATCGAGGAAAAATAGGAATTTTAATAAAATATCGATATCTATAGACACTACTTAGAATAAAAATCTACATTTTGTTTTACCTACAGACTATAGGATGTATTGCGTCCGATCTTTTAGAAATTTACTGACCGTAAGTTAGAGGCAGTTTCCACGTTGCTATAAAAAAAAATATCAGATCATTAGAAAGGGCGCGCTGGCGGAAGTAGGTACTGTCAACTATTAGTATCATTACATAGTACATAGTATAAAACAAAGTCACTTTCCGCTGTCTGTCCCAAGTAATTTTGTTGCGGTTTTTAATAGATAGAGTGTATCAACTGGGCGGTTTTTATATATAACTAGTTGACCCGCCGAACTTTCTTTCGCATGAAATGTAATAAAGAAGTAAATTCTGGATTCATCACTTATTCTTTACTATACCATACATGAATTATAGATAAAAACCAGCCCTATCTATCCCCTATCTCTATTAAAAAAGACGGCATCAATATCCGTTGTGCAGTTTTAAACATATAAGCATATAAGGGGACAGACAGCGGAAAGCTACTTTGTTTTATACTATGTAATGATTCATATATAATGTAGTAAGAAAAGGTGATAATTTTCGAGATTTAGCACTTTAATTTAAAACGCGGTAATAATTACTTTTGATGCGGAACAAAGTTTGCCGTGTCAGCTAGTAACAATATAAACCACTCATTAATAAAACAAAACAAACAAACTTAATGTTACTCCATCTATATTCTAATCTCGTATATTTGCATTTGATATTACTATAAGAATTTTTTTTTACTCGACACGCTTCGAAAATTAGTTGTCTTATTTTGATTACATTTTGATAGATAGTTGATTCAGTTTCCATAGAAAACAATCTATTGAAAAATTTAGCTTATGTAATATATTAATTACATTATTTACAATTAAAAAACTAGCTAAAATCAAATTTCTCGGCATCTCGGTCTACTGGCAGCGTGCCCAGAAGACTGGTCGCATTGCCACGCTGAATGGCAATGCTAATCCTCTGTGCGAATAGATCAGCCCTCTGGTCGCGAGAGGCCTCGATCAGTCTCTTTGCAAGATCTTTATAGAGTGCACGAGCACTCGGACCCCATATCCCTAGAGTCTCAACCCCAAATACATTATCACCTACAAGGTAATATATAGTTAAAATTTAAAAACAGATTTACGTCGGTATTATGTCTATACTATTTATGTCGGTAAAATAATCAGACAGATGTCAAAAGTTGAAGCAGTGTTTAACGCACATCGCGATAATTTGACGCCTTTTGGCACCCATTTTAGCAACTTCCGACGGTTGCCTAAACAAGGAGTAACATAATCTAACTTAATCTTAATCTATATAATTATTTCTTAGATTATCGCGAATCACATTCATAACATTGAAACAACTTTTTATGGATTATATCGCGTTTATTTCGAACTTATTTTCTATTCATTTCCCGACGTTTCGAACTCTTTACAGAGATCATTTTCACGAGTAAGTAAAACGTCGGGAAATAAATAGAAAATAAGTTCTAAATAAACGCGATATAATCCATAAAAAGTTGTTTTAATGTTATGAACATAATCTATATTTTATAATCTTCCTGTCCTTATCCCACCGTAAGTGGGAGGTGGGCACAACATGTCTTCCGTTCGATCCGTTCGAGAAACTTCAAACTAAGCATGTTGTCAAAAGATTTGGCTCCGGTTTTATGACTTGCCGTCTGCCTGACGCCAAGCCTCCTTGGTGACATTTTATTTGGTGGCTATCCTCCACCCTGGAGTGAAATGCAACAATAGATAATGTTGGCTTCCAATTTTTCGTAGGCTAACTTACGCTATATTTATTTTAGAATATTTATACGAAGAATTTGCGGTCTAAATAAAAGTAGCGTAATATGACATTAGTAATCTGAAAATCAAATTTTACAATATATTTAATTTTTTATACTTTTAAAATCCTGAAAAGGATTAGCGTCGTGCACACGTTATTCCCCATTTAAGTATTTAAATACGCTATATGTATATGTATAAACTTATTTATAAATAGTACATGGTTAGTATGTATAAATCAAAATGTCTATACATAGGTATAATAAAATCGTAGGAAAATTGAAACTGTACATTGGATATTATTTTTTTAGAATTACGAACCCAAAAATATGGTGAGTCTGTATGTTTGTTACTGATAAACTCTAAAAATCCTGCATGCTGTTATGCCCAATTTTGCATGTCGACGGCTAAATATTATAACGCTATCACTAATTGGGGGTGAGCAATGAACCCTTATAATGGTACATTTATTTGCTTTCCACGCAGACCAAGTTGCGGGCAACAGCTAGTATTTAATAAATATGTACTATCATAGTATGGAAACCCAAAGATATAGAATGTTTGGCCACGAGCTTATACATATATGAAAAAATCTAGTGACAAATATACATATCTGTTATTAGATTTTTTCGTATTTATGTGCCTCGATATCTGTGAAGTCCAAAGTACTAAAAAGTACCTATGCGTATCTCTGTTACCTAACTGTGATAATTATCACTAATTTATTTGAAAATAATGAAAAGGCATACGTTTTTCGATTTGTCTGAATATAAAATGTTCTATTACGCCCCGTTAAAGAGAAGTTAAATTGAGAAAATGGGAAAACACAACCTTCAAAACGATTCGAACCTGTTGATCGTGGGGTAATCTGCAGTCTGAGCTAATGAATCTAACCTCAGCAAACGTGGAACTGATGTAGATATAATAATGAACAATAACTAAAATTACAAATTTATTACATTACATTACATTTACAAATAAATTACTAAATTTACAGTGGTAGAGCCAAGCAGTTTACTGCACAAATGGGCCGGCTCGACCGGTGAAATACCACGACCTCTCAGAAGACCGACGTAAAGTGGCCCATGCCACGTTTCGTTCGGTGAGAGAGGTACCCGGAGGCCCACCCCCTTCCCCATCCTTTCCTATCCCCTTCCCTTAAAGGTCGGCAACGCAACAGTAACACTATATGTGCTGCTGGTGTCCATGGGCGGCGTTAGTTGCTTACCATCAGGTGACACGCCTGCTCGTTTGCCCTCCTATCCCATAAAAAAAATGGTTTTATTTTGATAGCATTTGGGTGGAATACATACCTACATAACTTCACGCCAAATCCCTTGTGGGGTAGGCAGAGAGAACGGAGCGCCATGAGGCACGATTCGTACACACCTCACTCGCTTCGTTCCCTTTCATAACTCTTTTCATGCACGCGCGTCGATTTTGGAGGCTCCTAACATCACCTTCCTCCTGAACACGTTCTATTTGGTCATGGAATGTGTGTCTTGTCTTGTTTTGGGTGGAATCTTTTAATTAAATAGTTACAGTAGACAAACAATTCTGCTTATTGTGTTATCTTATTTTTTTGTTAATTAAAATTTTACCATCAATTATTTTTTCACGATTTATTTGTTTATTATATTACGTTTGTACTCTATAAAGTCAAACTTTTATAAGTTTATATATCAGACTATGGTTGTTATAACAGTTAAATGTTTTTATTCTTTACGATTATCATCATCATTACATAGTATAAAACAAAGTCACTTTCCGCTGTCTGTCCTCTTAAATGCTTATATCGTTAAAACTACGCAACAGATTTTAATAGTTAGAGGTGTATGATGTTGTAAAGAAAAAATGATAATATCCGAGATTTGGCACTTTAATTGCAAACGCTGGCTGAACCCTAAGTGATACATCAAAACAATGTGCTACATTATTAAACACCTTCAGAAGGTCTACAAAAAAGTCCGGGAGAGCATATGTCTATCTTTTAGGGATAACCCACAATGGCCATTTTTATTTTTTTACTTTTTACGTGTAATAATGGCTTATTTACGAAGCGATTTTAAACATTACAGCATTAATTTTCATCCAATTAAGTGTATTAAATAGATTGTGCATGTAATATAGATGATCCTGGCCCTTTAGAGCATGCAATTTAAACTAATATTTACGAAGATATTACAGTATTAACATAGCGAGACATAGAAGTTGCGTTGCGCGCCAAAACGCGTGCCGATAAATAGCACAACTTGAACTTTTGAATATCCAAATTTTACTCATTTATTTCTATTAATGCGGAACAAAGTTCGCCGAGTCCGCTAGTTTTTA
Organism: Euproctis similis; assembly: GCA_905147225.2. Lineage (NCBI taxonomy): Eukaryota > Metazoa > Arthropoda > Insecta > Lepidoptera > Erebidae > Euproctis > Euproctis similis. The sequence continues at coordinate 16,537,376 of LR990107.1, read as the reverse complement.
AATAAATATCTTTATTTTATTATACTGGATTTAAGGTCTCGGTGATCCAGTGGTCGAGCACCCCGGTTCTGGATCAAGAGGACGCTGGTTCGAATCCTGGCTCACACTAATAACTTTACGAAATTAATTTCGATAGTCGATGTGTGATAAATATCCATAGTTGAAAACATGATGCTCAGCATTGCAATATGTTCGCCGCCTATTCCATACGACGTAAACATAACCGTGAGTCGAGGCCTTAACAGCGACTGCCTACACCTTCGGGTAGAAAAAGGTGTTAAGTTATGTTATGATATACTGGATTTATAGCGGACAAAGATCTCATTTGAATAAATGCAAATAATTTTGAATCAGTAATGTAGTATTTAAGATGATTACTTTATATATACAAACTTCAAACATACCGGGCACAAAGTTGTCAGTCATCGCTATTTATCATACGTAACTTCCGAAAATTTCGAAAAGTGATTGGTGTGTGCCTCTGGATTCTGAAGCCGGTGCTCGACCACTGAGACTGTTATAAAATATATAATTAGAATGAAAGGTTTTTCTTATACATTTTTAATATGAGCTTAAATTTAACTACCACCTATACTAATTAAAAAAATACCCACGCAGCTTTTACCTGTGGCTTCACTCGTAGTGATGCTCTTTCATTAAATAATAAATATGAAAGAACCCTCAATCAAATAATAATTAATATTATAACTAATAATAAAATAGGCATTATATTAAATTAGTAGTAGATCTCACATTTTGATTAAAACTTGACATGTTGTTTGTCCGCGATGAACTCTCAAACTACTTTACCGATTTTAATCAAATTTATACACCGCATGCATTTTTTTCCAGTTTAAAAGATAGTTCATAATATTTTTATATAAACTCTAACCGCGGTTAACTTAAGAAAAAAAAAACACCTTTTTAAGTACGAAATTGATGTTGTTTTTTATTTATGCTACATATATATAAATTTTATTATTCGCCACACTTGTTGCACAACGTATCCTCTCTAAAAAGATGTTTCGTCAGTTGTGCTCGACTAATATAGTTCATACAATTTCTCTCGTTAAGCTGTTGGACGATGATTTTAAATTATTTGGGTCCTAACTGTGATGGTCGAGTATTCTGGCTGCTACACCTTTTATGCACAATACTGCTATGTTTTGAGTAGCGATATTAATATTATTGTTATTAATTAAAAATGGTTTTGAAAAGAGTATTTGGCACATGAGTTTCATGCCCGATTCTTCTCATGATAGCCCGTACACACGGAATCGGGCCGCTCGTGGCGATTGCGTCCGTGTTTTCTTGTTCCATGGCACATCCCTCAAACACTCGTGTTTGACAATTTCATTTTAAACAACAAATTAATTTTTCATACATATTTTTAAGTGTCTGTGAAAACCTACGAAAATAAAGCTTGTTTGACTTTGATTTTGAAACTTGGGCAAAAGATTCTTCTTGGCATGATATTAATCACTAACAAACTTCACCGTAATGGGTAGAGAGATTTTAATGAAATCTTGTGTACATATTGGGTAAGTCAATGAATCGGCCATCTATTTCTCATACCCTAAATGTTAAGGGTGGTCAACCTCTTATTTATTATTTTGTTTTGAAAAACTTCATTCGCTGCTTTATCTAGTATACTATTGAATTATTATCTACTGCAGTGTTATTAGGGTGGTTAACAGTCTCGGTGGTCTAGCGGTCGAGCACACGGCTTCTGATCCAGAGGTTCGAATCCTGACACTGGCTCACACCAACGACTTTTCGAAATTGTTTTCATGAGTTAAGTGTGATAAATATCGATGACTGGAAAACTTTGTGCCCGGTATGGCAATAGGTTCACCACCTATTCCATTTGGGACGTAAACATAACGGCGAGACGAGGCTTAACAGCTGCTGCCTTACACCTTCTGGTAACAAAAGGCGTGAAGTGATGTTATGTTATGTTTGTTATGTAAAAGTGGGTACGGTTGTGACAATTTACGTTTGTGACGGTCGTTATAACGGCAAAACTATACGGAATATATTATAGCAAAGACTATAAGAGGAGACAAGCGCGGCGTGTACGTCTGAATACGTGTCCTAGGTTTAAATCAGTCAAACAAACCGACATATCCTTTTTTAAGGGTCAAAAGTAAGTTCTTTTATTTGGTTTCTATTTTTTTTTTATATACTTATAGATTACCCCGTATTTTTTTTTCTCGTTACAATTTGAACATTAATAGTTAGCTACGATTGATTACTTTTTACTTAATATTTGGTTGATTCAAAATGGCGATTTTTATTTTTGAAACTGTGCGTTGTGTACGATTGCGACATAATATATTTATTATTTTTGTACGCTTTTAGATGTCCAGAGAAAGTTCGCGGATATCTCAACGAGTGCAGGTTGAGATAATGTTACGATAATTTGAGACTTGTTTACGGCGAACTAAAAAAAATATATCTATTAACAACTAATCGCACGTTGTTTTGTTACTACTTTCTTTAAATTTTAGACACGGTCTTCTTTCTCCTTTAAATATCCTGGCTTTAATAGGGTGCTTCAAGGACACCTTCGCTTTTTCGCTTGAAATTGTACAGCCTCGGGGAACCTCGGGAGGCTCCCCTGGGTGGGGCGGCTCCGACCGCGCGCTGTAAAGCGGCGCGCGGCCGGCGGCGCCCCCGACGACCCTCCCTGGCCGCACCGGGGGGTCATCCTTCCCGGGCCACTGTCTGTTTGATCAGGGTAATAGCTGATATGTCTGGACCGATTAATATGGCTACTTTTTTTAATAAAAATAATTTTATTTATTGCTTCCGTGGCGAAACAAAGTTCGAAGGGTCAGCTAGTAATGAATATGTTATTAATTCTCTGAACATATAGGCATATGGAAAATTTTGGGCATCATGGTACAGTGGCTTCTAATATCGACTGACGTTTAAGGATGGATGGATTAAAATGGAGTAAAATTGTGTGTATTTCTCTAATGTTTTATGATAAATATGTATTAACAAAATATGTGCATTCAATCTTTATTACGTTCGTTGTTTTAAATATTTCTTGTCCGGTTCTTCTCATGATAGCCTCTACGCTCGGAATCAGTCCGCTCGGGGCGATTACGTCTGTGTTTTCTTGTTCCATGGAGGCACTTTCCTCAAACGCGTTTTATACTTGTTGACTACTTTTAAGTGTTTGTAAATACCGATGAAAACAATAATTTATTGCAATTTTCGTAAAATGTTGATTAACGAAGACTGTTATGGAATATATATATTATCACGATAAGACCATTAAGAGCGGATCACTAACGTTTTTAACTAGATATTTAATGAAAGTCGACTATTTAAAATCAATGTCAATATCGATATTGATGTCTGTCTTGTATAAGCAGTTTGTACGACGACCAACCAAACGATGACCAACCAATGTTCAATTTAAAAAGAGCGCACCTCTCTGAATTTCACATAGCATATCTCCACCTCTTTTCACAGAATCAAACCCATCAATCGAGTACTCACATGAAGTCACATGTTACATTATTACATATTGCAACTAACTAATGTCAAATTATTAGGATTAGCATTGCCATTCAGCGTGGCAATGCGGCCAGTCTTCTGGGCACGCTGCCAGTAGACCGAGATGCGGAGAAATTTGATTTCAGGTAGTTTTTTAATTGTATATATTGTAAATAATGTAATTAATTTATTTTTTCTTATTATTGTAAATAAAGTACTAATGTCTCGTGTAGAGATGATCAACTGGAGTTGGGGCTGACACGAGTCAACTCGAGTTGATTACCTCCAACTCGAGTTTAAATACTTTACCAAATCGACATGGAACGGAGTTAGTGGGACTTTTATTTGAGCCGTGATTATTTATGACTACATTTGTTAATAGCAAACAAAGCATCACATATATATATGTACATTTGAAATTAACTTTTGTTCTATTTCTGTTAATTGTCTTTCATCTCCAATTTATTTCCTATAGCAAAATGAAATTGTAAATTTTAGTTTTTAAATAATAAAACTCCACACAAAGTACCTTGCAAGGTAGGCAGAGAGAACAGGGCGCCACAAGACACGATTCTTACACGCCTAACTCGCTTCTTTGACTTTTATAGCTCTCTTGTTAAACACGCTTATCGATTTTTAAATCTTCTGACGTCACCTCCCTCCAGGACTCATTGTATTTGGTCAGGGATAGTGTACCGTCCTCGACTCCTGCATCCATCCGCTTTTGCATTGCATATCTTCTTAGTCAATCTTTCATCATGCTGAAAGTCTAATTGTCTAAACCATCGGATATAAAGAAAAGAAATTTTTTTTTTCATTTAGCGATAATTTTAACTACAACTGATAGTCTCGGTGGTCCAGCGGTCGAGCACACGGTCGCGTGGGACGTAAAAATAACGACGAGTCGAGGTTTGACAGCCACTGCCTACATCTTTGGGTAAAAAAAGGCGTGAAGTTATGTTATAGTTAAGTGTGTTTAACTATAACATAGATAAAACAATTAATTATTGATACAATAACTTTTAAGCTTCAGACTGTTCAATAACGGCAGACTGGCAGACGAAAAAATATTTTTATACTAACTTTAAAATTACCTCAACTCGAGTCGAGGATTTATCCCAGTTGGCACATCACTAATCTCGTGCAACCGTATAACGCTTTTAACGCCCCCTTGCGTCTGTAATGCCTATAATGTAGAAGTAATATGAACAAATTTGAACTGGTTCTATATATTAAACCCACGAAGAGAATTGCTTAAGCGTGGTTTTTAACTGTACATAGACATCTAGTAGCTAGTGGTGGCACTATACCACTCATCTAATACTTTTATTTTATTTTAAGTAGTCTGTTGCTATGGTGACACCCGCAGTCGAAATATACATGCACCCTCTTATCATTGTTAAAATATAATTATCGTTCCTAATTATTTTCTATCATAATAAGAAACAGTAGTTAAATTAAATTATTTTATAATTTAATATCGGTTTACGATCTTTAAAGCTATAGAAGTGTTGAAATAAAAACCGCGCTTTGAACGCGGGAAACTGCATAAATAATGTATTTTTAAACTTTATATGCAAAAATATTCATAGATAATTATTATTATTTACATCACGTGATTTTTAATGTATAATGTTGCTATAAATAAAATATAATAACATTGTAACAATGTATGGCAAAATAATATAATGTACTTAATTGAGATTATCTATTGGCTGGACAGTATGATAACAAAGGAAGTTTATAAATAGACGATACTAATATTTTAGATAGCCTTTGCGGGGGCAAATAATATATTCTTTAACTAGGTAAATTAGAATAATATAGTTTATTTGTTTATGAAATTATAATAGTAAAAAATGTGTTCCAATTATTATTACGTATGTCATAACTTTTTAAATTCCATCCTATATTCTGTTACAGGTGTAACAAGATGAAATATAAGGCTTCAGATGATAGTTTATTAGGGACCCTTAATGTATTTTCGACTTATCTTTAAGGCTTAGCTACTGGGTCGCTAAAAATAAAAAAAGGAATACTCTTAATTTATACAGAAATAAGTAAACAACGTATTCAGTAATTTGTTAGTTGACAATTAATGAGTAAATACAGTAAACACGCCACGACAAGTGTGCTATCATTTAATTTTACTGCTTTAGAAGCGACCCGAGATAACCCGTACAAACTGTTCAGCAACGTCTCCTAGATGCCATACCCAGCGCGTTCAAGAATTTAGTATCGAATATATTATTATTTATATATAATTATATAATGGTAATATCTAGTTGATGCTTATTTTTTTTATAAATCTTGTCTATGGTATATAATACTACATTAAATCGTACATCATGACAACGTAAACATAACCATGGCGCGATTCATTCAGTGTTCGAATGTTCGGAATTTGAAAAATTGCAATAATGGGTTGCCATATTGAATCCTATAATCTTATCAAATTACCGAATCCCTTCTTCATCGAGTAGGTACTATTACAATCGATCAAGAACTTTGTACTAGGCGTGAAAAAATTCAATAATTGGGATGACTCAAAAAATCTGTGAAGTTCAATTGAGTGGTCAATAAGAGCTCAATGAGAGCTCACGGGTCACGGGCATCTTAATTGTTATAGTCGTACAAGTAATCAACAAACCACAGAAAATAAAACCTGCCGTATTCTTTTAAACTTCATTAACATGTAGAACGCCAATCGTCTAACAAAATATTTGTATTCGATATTGAACAAAGAACAGATATAATCGATAATCTGTTCGATAGTTTACCAAGGGAATTTTACTGGACAGTATTATTTTATAAAACGATAACAATTTCGCAATAAAAAAAATATTAATATTTATAATTCGAATTTTGAATTTTAATTGGACATGAACTGTGACAGAGTGGCCTGAGTGCGGAAGGCAGCCCTACCGGGGCTGACGAGGGTGCCGCACTGCCGCCCACTCTGTTGATAACACCCGATCTTCATCTGTGTGCGCTCCTCTTATCGTTAACTTGTTGTTTTCTCATCCAACTTACACATTGTTTGTCGACGTTATGATCACAAATTTCAATGATGATATTTCGCACAATTCGTAAGCTTACACATTAAAAAAACGTGACTGCAAACTCACGACGGCACACGCATACGTAAACCGCACAGTATATTATAAATTAAACAATAAACCAAACTTATATAAATCCAAAATGACGACGTTTAGAATACTTCCAAATCGACTTGCCTTAAATTGTCGAAGTTTAATTTGAGTTTTGTGATCGACAGACCGAGCTCTTTGATGCTGTGCTCGGAGAAGTCCGGCAGCTGGGAGTACGAGATGTCCAGGATGATTTTTGTTTCTGGATTGAATTTGTTCGCTAGGGCTCGTGATATGTCTTCGTAAGCGTTGATACGTTGGCATAGCACTAGTATTGCACCGGTGCCGGCGTCTTCTCTTCGGCAGGTGCAGGGTGAGATCTCTCTTCTCATGGCGCAGTGCAGGCTGGCACCAGTGCCGAGTGTTCCTGCCAGCGCGCACAGCAGCGCGGCAGCGAGCGCATGCTTGTGCGCAACCATCGTGTATGCCGTTCGGGGCTGGGCGCGCTACTGGCAAGTGGCACGGCGCACCACGGACGCTTGGAATCTGTGCGTTGCTTGCGCCCTACCCTGTCTACTACACACTATGACAGTCAGTACCCACCCCGCACAAAGGCATAGTCCAAAAAAAAAAACTGCACTGGTATCTACATTGCATGCCACATGACTATTTTAATGTCTGCTTGCAAATTTATTCAGCTCTAGCTTTATGCCGCGGCTTCAATCGGTAAATAACAATACCAAAGATATAACGATTGACCTCTTAGAGCCTTGGTAAAACGACCGACTCCTGAGTTCCCCTGAGTTCGATGCAGACCCAAGTAAAAAAAAATATAATGTTCATACATCTCTGACGTTTGGGGATTATATTAAAATTTAGGTACCTACATAATTTGCCGTAATAGTATATAATGTACCTATTGATATGGCTTGTTATATAGTTGTCGAAATAGAAGGCGCTGTGGGTTTTATTTTCAAAAACAGTTCGTTTTAATAACGGATGACAATCGGCCAAGCCGTATTGGTGTGAAAGGGTAAGAAACAAATCCATTGTATCAATAGGCATATTTTCTAACAATAACCAAGTTTCAATTTTATAAAGTTTATTAAAAACTTACATAGTTACTTTTGCCACTTTGTCATTACATTTTAGTTACAGACAATTATACAAAGTCTTACTCACATCTTTATAAATCTTACCGCGCTTTACACCCGAGCGAGTAAGCAGCATTATCTAATCAGTGAAATATATTAGTTATTTAATAGACCATCGTACTTGTTCAGTCACCGACAATTATTGACATAAATTTGCCGAGCGCGCGAACTTCGTATCATCATATTATATATCTTTAAATTTAAACTGCCAAAATTCGGCATTTTTAATTTAAAGAGTTACGTGTCTTTATTTACGTGATTATTTTCTAATTTGAATACTTACTTGTTTATTTTTAATTTAAAGGTAAGCATTACTATTATTAGCGTAACAATAAATAATCAAATGCGAGGTTTGATCAATAAATACTGTCATTATATATGAAAACATTTTTGTTTTATTCTATTTTTCGACATACTCTCCTGCGAGGCTCCTGCGAGGCTCCTCCACTTTTCGCAAAATTTCTCAATTTTTTTTTAACTCCAAATAATAAGATTTCACAAACTCTGGAAATTAAGCTTCTGTATAACCTTTATGTTTGAATTGATTTTTTTTTCTTCCGAGCCAGGTCCTCATGATGGTGAATAAGAAGAAGTCAGATAGAGCTAAATCAGGTGAATAAGGTGGATGCGGGAGTAATTCTGCAATTTGCAATTCTTGCAATTCAGCCGACACAATGTGTGACGAGTGCGTCAGTGCATTGTCGTGATCAAAGAGCTACATTTTTTACCTTAAACGGAATATATTGATCAACGCAGGTATATAACCCCAGATTTAAGGTGACTGAAATTTATACATAGGCCGAGAGAGCAGCGCGCCATAAGGCACGATTATTTCACACCTCACTTGCTTCGTTGACCTTCATAACTCTATTCATTCACTAGCTATTTTCGAGGCTACTAACATCACCTTCCTCCAGAACACTCTAGTTGTTCGTAAAAAGATTTTTAATCAGAACTTTATACTCCTTATACTCCCCAGTTATCTCAGTTATCTCCTTATACTCCCCAGTTTTATTTGAGGCATCATATAAATCGGTCAATAAGTTCCTCAGACAGGATATAAGGATCCATGTATACAAGAAGTACTCACATAAACTTATCAACATGCCAAGTATACTGTGATAAACATGTAATTACTGTATTTTATTTATTATACATCAGACATAAAGAGTCGCGTTTCTAAATCCATATTAACGCATCGCTTGTCATTTACACAATGGGGCATATAATTATGTACAATTAGTGAAAAAGACATATTTAAGTTTAAACGGTTTATTGAAAATAATACACATTTAACATAAGTAAGCTCACGCCTATATCTCATATGGGTAGGCAGAGACTTTGGCCTTCAACAAACTACAAGCTGCATTCACGTCTGTTTCGGTTGCTAAGAATTTTTCCTTACAGACCATTTCTGTGGTCGTGGTAGCTCCGTTATGGTCTCCCGATCCCCACTCTACCAATCACTTCAATGTACTCCTCTGGTCAAACAAATATATTTGATAATAAAGAGATATAAATAAAAAAAAGTCGTGGTGTCGTGGGAGACCAGGTACACGAACCACGACACCAGGTCGGGAAATAAATATAAAAAAAGTTCTAAATAAACGCGATATAATCCATAAAAAGTTGTTTCAATGTTATTTCAAAAGGATACTTTAAATATTACGTTGTAGTATATGCCGATAACTAATTTGTTAAGTTTTTGAAGCAGTTATTAGATAAATAATACCTCTTCATTGCCACTAAGTTACATTAAATTTTACTATTGGTGTTTAAAAACAAAATTATAATCAAACTGTAAAAACCAAATGAAAAACTTGCAAAAAAAAAAAAGGATTGACTCTTGGTTCTTAAAAATTAAAACTGTCTTATGTAACGGACTGTCCGGCCTCAATTATGAATTATTGAAGTATGAATTACAAATCTCGAACTTTTTACCACTAAAAAGGTTAGAGCCCCGCCACCAAGGCCACCAACGCCACCACGATGTTTAACAGGCGCTGTCTACATCTTCGGGTATAAATTGTCGTGAATTTATGCTATTTTATAATCACAACAAGTGCTAATTTACATAATATAACGTATATAAAAATAACTTCGCGGCTTTTTTATACCCGAAAGTGTAGGCAGCAGCTGTTAAGCCTCGTCTCGCCGTTATGTTTACGTCCCAAATGGAATAAGTGGCGAACCTATTGCCATACCGGGCACAAAGTTTTAAATCATGGATATTTTTCTCACATAACTTCCGAAAAGAACTTCGAAAGGTCATTGGTGAGGATTCGTACCCGCGACCTCTAGATTCAGAAACGGTGTGCTCGACCACTGGACCACCGACTCCTTATGCTAATATCAAAATTTTAATAACATATTGAATTGGATCGTTCATTAATCTTCATTGTATTACTCATGCACTCACATCGAACCAATTTCTTTGACGTTTTCATTAAAGCGTAGTCATCACAAAACCCTACTTCAACTACCTGTCCTGGTTCTAATTAAGACTTGATACAAAAACATCCATGCAACTCCGTGCTCCTCAATAACTCCATGCGGCTACTAATTTTCATCACCAGTTTGCGCCAGTTGTGTTTATTAGCGAGCGAGGTAAACTCCATCGTTACTCTGACCATACAGGTTTTCGCAGACATACAAGCTCATTACAGAAGGTCATACAATTAAAAATGTATGAACCTGGACAGCAATTCAAGGCATCTAATCCTAGAGCCATACTATCCTACAGACTATATCTGAGTATATAGATGAAATATAGTAAGACTTCCTAGTTGAACCCAACCTTTTTTGTTATTTTTGAAAATCTTTGGTTTTTTTATGTTACTGGCTGAAAAACCAAAAAAAATATAACATTTAATAATACCTAACGTCAATTACACGAAGTATAGATAGACAAGGAGTCCGAATGTCGCCAATAACGGAAGAAGAAGAAGGAGTCCGAACGGTATAAGCTTTTCTATAGTAATAATGTAAACAATAATAAACCATAATTTTACTAATAAATTATCATTACACGTGAACGTAAGTTAAATGTGAAAATTCTCGAAACATTTCGAAATTACATTATCACGCGTTTAGTATTATACAGAGCTGTCAATAGCAACAAATCCTTCCCGCGTAAGGATTTAAACGAGTAAATACTACTTTAAGAATGGCGCCCTCTATCAGCGAAAAACTTGTCCTATAAATGAAGACCATTCGTTCAACATTAAGTTCGGACTCCTTGTATCTATACTTCGTGGTCAATTACAAAAAAAGGAAATGAAACAAAAAAAAATACTTACGAATGCTGGCTGGCTACAGGTCAAGATAGATAACAAAATTCGCGCGATCATATATATTCAATTCAATAACAATAAAAAGTAGGTTAATATCAATTTACAGTTAGTACACACATCTAATTCCATAATTATTTTATTGTTATCTTTTTATCATTAATATGTATTTACATTCAAACGGGTTTCTGGCAGAGCGCTTGTAAGTTTGTTATCTTTTAGGGAAAATTTGGTGGTACAGTTTTTATATTATTTTTATTATACAATTTTAACATCTATTTGCAGTGATGTTATTATTCGTAGATTATAAGAACTGTTAATACTCATCAGTTTATTTGGACTATTTGAATGTACATCTATTTTATGTTATACAAATCTCAGTGTTACAATTGTTGCCAAACTCTTCCAAAACCGCTTGGTACATATTCAGTTTCGTACTTTTATTTTTTATAACTTTTTTGTTTACGTTGATTTTTTGTTTATTACATTCGTTTTGAAGTAAACATGATTCTAAATGTTTATTGTTCTGTTACTTTATGATAGGAAATTCGCCAAATCTGCGACCAATATCGAAAACGGAATATTAATTGTGGAATTATAAATACTAATAAATTTACGAACAAATAAATCTTATAAATATTTACAAACTGACTTTATAAAAATGTTGACATGTCACACAGTATTTTTCAGTAACATACAGAATTTGAATTTAAATTATCAATAAAATTTGTGAATTGCTAAGTTAATAATTCAGGCGTCAGAAGTAAACTAGTTACAGGTAAATGATACCGAGTTTTCGAATTTAAAATTTATCTGTATTTAAATTATACCAACTATTCCAAAATTAAAGCCAAATATCTACGAAAAATGTTTATCTAAATCCATAAGTAACCCTGTGCCACCTATATTTTTCAATGCACACAATTAGGTAGTTTTTGTTATATTTTTTTTATTTTTAAATTAATTCAATACAGTTATAAACACTTTCTCCAAAATTAAAAAAACATCCCAACAATTAAATAGTCTCGGTGGTCAAGTGGTTGAGCACACGGCTTCTGATCCAGAGGTCCGGGTTCGAATCCTGACACTGGCTTACACCAATAACTTTTCGAAATTGTTTTCGGAAGTTAAGTGAGTTAAATATCGATGACTGAAAAACTTTGTGCCCTGTATGGCCATAGGTTCGCCACCTATTCCATTTGGGGCGTAAACATAACGGCGAGACGAGGCTTAACAGCCGCTGCCTACACATTCAGGTAACAAAAGGCGTGAAGTTATGTTATGTTAAGTAAAAACTCTCCCAATTTGCATAATATTCCATAATAACCTTTTTCTCTCTAGATATCTCTCTAGATTTACCAAATTCATTGAAATTCCGACTTGTGTCATTAAATGTCTAAATAATTACATGTACTGAACCATCGCGCGTATCACGCGGCTCGAGTTCGACTTCTTTAATCAGAGGTCTAGAATCCTGACACACGCCAATAACTTTCCCGAAGTTAACTGTGATAAACAAGTATCGGTACTAACAAAATTGTGCACAACATTATTGCAAATAAATCTAGCGTATCGAAACATGATTATCGCTGCCTACAGCTAATGGTATTAGAGGCTTATAAACAATATTTAGTTATTGTCGACTTATCGTTTCATTATATGCAAAAAAAAACAATAACAAGATTGTAAAGAATTAAGTCCTATTGAATGAGAGTGTCGGTGTAAAAGTAAGAAAGGGCACGCTCCGATGGTATGGACATGTAGTAAGAATGGATGATGCAAGAATGACTAAACATATATATAACTAGCAGACCGCGCGAACTTCGTACCGCCATATTTTATACATTTTCCACTAAAAAGATTATTCCCGCAATCATATTAATACCCCAAAGCTTTTCTCATAAATGGACTATATAACACTAATATTTATTTCAATTCAAGTTCTTGATACATACATACATAACTTCAGGCCAGATCCCTTGCGGGGTAGGTAGAGAGAACAAAGGGCCATAAGGCACGATTATTACACACCTCACTTGCTTAGCTGTTGATATTAGCGACTAACAACCAAGATATATTATGGTGATAATATTATCAATTTCAATCAACACTTTATAAGTAATATTAATAGAATATTAGGGACTTAGTCCGAAGCTTTTTGCCAACTTTTAGTTTTTTTTTTACTACTACTTAAACCTTTTTTTATTTGGTCATTGACTTTTTACAAAAAAAGACCGGGTCACCACATGTTTTAACCAGCATGTGTTTTTTATAATTTAAATGGTGTCGATTTGGCACCTTGGTATTACTCTTATCAAAATAAATTCACTACATTTTAAAATAGATCACGATATTAAAAATGTTAATAGATGGGCAAATCTATGTGGTATGCCGAAGACCGTAAAGTCTTTATATTTTAGCAAAAGACGCCAAGATCGAGGTGCGTAGGCATATCTTGCGCTTCGTCCATTAATATGAAGTTGCAATATTGTAAACAATTAAAAAAATAATATTATCATATCTGCTTAGAGAAGTAAATATGAACTAACGCTAACTTTGACCCAGGACTTTGGTTGCATAGATAAAATATTTTTAAATAATACGTTCGTTTTAGATATTTAGATCACATTAAAGGAATTAGGTACTCTTAAATAGACAGTGGTAGAACCAAGCAGTTCGCTGCATGTATGGGCCGGCTCGACCGGTGAAATACCACGACCTCTCAGAAGATCGACGTAAAGTGGCTCATGCCGCGTTTCGTTCGGTGAGAGAGGTACCCGGAGGCCCACCCCCCTTTCCCCATCCTTGCCTTTCCCCTATCCCTTAAAGGTCGGCAACGCAACAGTAACATTATATGTGTTGCTGGTGTCCATGGGCGGCGTTGATTGCTTACCATCAGGTGACACGCCTGCTCGTTTGCCCTCCTATCCCATAAAAAAAATATACAACTTTTAGGGTTTCGCGTTACATATTACATAAATATAATGAACGGGAAATAAACGGTTTAGGTAAACAAATAATCTAAAAATATATAAAAATCTAATTTACGTGTCTTATTAGACTCGGAAATCATCATCATTTAGCAGACCGCGCGAACTATGCACCGCCATATTATATACATTTATAACTAAAATTTATTGTCCCACTCTTATTAATAACACTTTTCTCAATAAAAGGACTCTCTAAAACTAATATTTTTTTCAATCCAAACCAGTAGTTCCTGATACATACATACATAAATTCTCGCCAAATTCCTTACGGGGTAGGCAGAGAGAACAAAGTGCCATAAGGCACGATTATTACACGCCTCACTCGCTTAGCTAGTATGTATTAGCGTACTGACAACCAAGACATTGATAATATTTACAACTTCAAAGAAAGCTTTATTAGCAATGCCACTTATGAACAATGAATATAGCAATGAACTTGTCCCAAGTTTTTTGTCAACCTTTACTTTTTTTTAATACTACATAAACAACTTTTTTTATTTGGTCACTATTGTTGGCTTCAACGAAAAAAACGGGACACCATATGTTCAAACCGGGGTAGCTAACTCACAGTGAGTGTTTTTTTTTTATAAGTCAAATGATGTCGGTTTTGCGATTAAGCTTATCGAAATAAATTTACTACATTTTAAAAGATATCACGATCTTAAAAATGTAAAGCTTATTACATATATCTAGAATGTATTATAAATCAGTCACATCAGTCACACCTTGTCAGTGGTAAAGTCACGCAGTTCGCTGCATGAATGGGCCGGCTCGACCCGTGGAATACCACGACCTCTCAGATAATCGCTGAAAAGTGGCCTTAGCCGCGTTTCACTCGCTGAGAGAGGTATTCGAAGGCCCAATCCCTTTCCCCCTCCCCTTCCGAAACCCACTCCCGACCCCAGCCATATCCCATTGTAAGGGCCGGCAACGCAACTGTAACACTGCATGTGGTGAAGTGGCCATGGGCGGCGTTTGTAACTATCATAAGCCTGCTCGTTTGCCCCTTATACAATAAAAATGTAACCTAATTCCTATCCTATCCTACTTCTAATATATAAAATTCTCGTGTCACAATTTTCGTTCCCATACTCCTTCGAAACGGCTTGACCGATTCTCATGAAATTTTGTATGCATATCGGGTAAGTCTGAGAATTTTCAACCCTCTACGATCAACCCCTATTTTTTACATTTAATTTTTTGGCCAGACAACGTTTGCCGGGTCAGCTAGTAATATATAAATGAGAATGTAAGTTTGTTTGTGTGTTATGCTTTCATGCGATAACTACTCAATCGATCATCATGAAACTTTGTACACATATTCTTTGAGGTAATTTACATATATTTGAACCCGAAGGAAAAACTTACCAAATAGTCTACAACAATATCCTACATACTCATATAAAATTGTTACAGTCCAAAATTATTTATTTTTGTTACAGAGAAATATATTTTACCTTAAAAAAATGTTGTTAGTTTTTTAAACGTCATTGTACTCGTATGTAGTAATTTTAAAAATTAATAATTCCAGCTAAGCAATAAAACAGAGTTATCATATTGATGAACTTCTATAGTAATGATCTTTGATACCTATTTAATGGACAACTGGACCACCGATACCTTTTAGTAAGAAACAAACGTAAAAAAATCTACCTTCTAGCTGTCGCGGTCCGAGCTGTCCGAGTCGGATACATCATCCGTAGTATAACTAAATATTTCCCTATGAAATGAATACTTACATTTTGTATTTTGCGATATCTTTTGAATTAAATGTCCGAATTAAATTATTCAAAAAGTTCTAGAAAGGTATTGAATCTATCTTTTTATTGAAGTAATTTATTTTAAGGAGAATTAATATCAAGGTACAAAATAAAGCATTTTTATAACGACATCAATTTAATTATTTTAAAAAATTCAAAAAACACTTATTGTGAGATAACTACAATAGGTACACATATGGCGTCGCGGACTTTTTTATAGACAAATTTATGTTGTGTAAAAGTGTAGTACATTGTTTTGTTCTAGAATCAATAGTTTTCGCAGCGTTCACGATGTAAGAATTATTTTCGAGTCATTTTCTTACACCTTGGGTTACATTATTGGACTTATAGTAAGGATCCCTAATTAATTTGGAAATATAATATAGCCTAAAGCCTTCTTCGATAAATGGACTATATACCACTGAAAGATTTTTTTAAATCGGACTGGTGGTTTCTGAGATTAGCGTGTTCAAACAAACAAACAAACTCTTCCGCTTTATAATATATGTATAGAGAGAATTAATATCAACATACATAACACATAACTTCACGCCTTTTGTTACCCGAAGGTGTAGGCAGCGGCTGTTAAGCCTCGTCTCGCCGTTATGTTTACGTCCCAAATGGAATAGGTGGCGAACCTATTGCCATACCGGGCACAAAGTTTTCAGTCATCGATATTTATCACACATAACTTCCGAGAACAATTTGAGTGAACGAAGCGAGTGAGGTGTGTAAGAATCGCGCCTTATGGCGCTGTGTTCTCTCTGCATACCGCGCAAGGGATTTGGCGTGAAGTTATGTATGTATGTTTATGTAAAAATAGTCAATCATGTCCAGTAAGTAGGTAATGTTTTATAGAAAAAATGTTAGAGAGCCTAATAAACCGGGAGAAAAAACGGGGTTCGAAATTCTTCAAACATTACATTTGTTACATTATACTTAAACCATCCTATTTTCGATTGTTGTACACACTTTGAAGGCTTGTTTTTGAGGTAATGCCAAAAATCTAATAAAATGAACAATAACATATACATACAGCGCCTATTGTTTTATAAAATTGACCGACATTGTAAATATCTTTCGTACGATGAGGAGTCTGGAAACCTAAAAGTCAAAAGTCAAACAAATAGCGATAAGACTGGAACCATCTATATATCAAAGGAATTGAGTCAGTGATATATTAAATCGTTTCAATAATGGAGATCACCCTTAAGGTAAATGAAACCTTCTTGTTTCGTTAATAAATAAAGTTATTTACAAATATTAAATAAAAAAAAAAACATATTTTTTTATATATTCAGTTTGTTTTATTATTAATTGATTTAATAATTTTGAAACGCTGATTTATTCTAGCAGATATTTGTGATGTTTTTGAGGTGACAACGTCTTATAATTGGATGGAGCTGGCTTCGATGCGTCGGTATCTAAATTTCTTTTGAAATATGAAATCATTCCATTAGTATTTTCTTATGAAGTTGTTAAGTACAATATCGTCCCTAAACCGACTTTACACACAACAGATTTTTTCTGCCTATATTAAATTTACGTATTACGCATAGTAAATAATTGTACTTAATGAGGTAGATCATAGTCTACTTATAATAAGTTAGGGTCCAACAAAAAATGAACTTTAGCAAAAATTCAATAACATCGTCTACAAAACTCCTGGAAAATTAATTACAGCATCACAATAGACAAAAATTTCATTTTATTTAATTTATTAATTTAGACACCTTAGATAAAACTAGTTTTAGTATTTTTATAAAAACAAACAGAATTACGAAGTCAATGGAACTAAAGACTATGGAAAAAAAAATACGTTAGACATGAAATATTTCTTCGAATCTATCTATAGGTACGAAGTTAGTTCTATAAAGAGTCCAAGAAGTTGAAATATGAAAAAGGCCTAATTAGTTTTTAGTTCGTAACGGATGCAAGAATAATGGTTGATGATGTAGTGCTGGAACAGGTGAATGATATTGTATATCTTGGATGCGCTTTTAGCGGGGATGGAAGGCACACCGCGGATGTAGAAAGACGAATGGCGATAGGAAATAGCGTAAATGGAGCGTTGGTCAGATTCCTGGGCGCAAAAAACATTAGCAGAAAAGTCCAGCTAGCAATCCTCAATGCAGTCCTGATTCCAACGCTAACTTATGGAAGCGAGAGCTGGGTATGGCAGAGTGTGCACAAAAGTAACATAAACGCGATCGAAATGAGGGCACTGCGCAAAATCTGCGGAGTGACCCTCGCTGACTCGCGTCGAAAACAAGGTTCTAAGGAAAGAATTCGGATTGGAAGAACGTGTCGGTGTAAAAGTAAGAAAGGGCAAGATCCGTGGGTTCGGACATGTAGAAAGAATGGATGGTGCAAGATTGACCAAGCAGATATACAATGCATAAGCAAGACACACATTCCATGATCAAATGGAACGTGTTCCGGAGGAAGGTGATGTTAGCAGCCTCCAAAATAGATGCGCGTACATGTAAAGAGTTATAAAAGTCAACGAAGCCGGTGAGGTATGTAAGAATCGTGCCTTATGGGGTACTCTCTGACAACCCCGCAAGGGATTTGGCGTGAAGTTATGTATGTATGTTGTATCTATGTTTATAGTGTATAGTAATCTGTGGTACCTGCTATTGAAGTTAATTGAATGTAATTTTTCGCCATTAGGAGTAACCACGGGGCGCCTGACAGATGTGAAACATCGAAATTATTTCGTACAAATATGTAGCCCAAAAGTACAGATAAGAACTAAAAATGTCATGAAAAAGAAAATACAAAAATAAGGTCAAGCTCAGGTTACTTTAAAATATGTAAAGTAGTAAATAACCCTATATAAACTATAGGTAGAGACATTGTGCACCTATAGAATACGTATAGTAGGTACATATACTCCCTTATAATAGTAGGGATAGCGTGGCGATGCGACGCCATGGCCTGTATCGCCACGCCAACAGTCAGGTTCAGGTTTACTTTCTCCTATAGATGTTTCACACCTATTGAAGAGAACCGAAGCCGCGGTTGAAGTACATGAACAGAGCATCGTAGTAAATCTTACGATCTTGCATGACAAGAGCGGTGAAGGTCAAGAAAATGAGTAAGAGTCGTGAAATCTTTCTATCTACCAATAAACAAAAAACGGCGTTCTTTATAAATTTAAATAAATATGTTTCTGTCTGTTAATATTTTGTCCTGTACATTCACATATTATGTTATATATTTATGTGATATATTTAAATAGGTAAATTATATATTTTAAGGTCTGTATGTTGACCTTTTGCATTGTAAATTATTGTTTGTATGGCCAAACTGATTTACTTATATAGATCAAAACGCACTTTGAAGTTCGACGTGACGCAACTATGTATCATCTAATTAATGTTTATTAGATATACTTGATTATGTTAAAATATGCCAATTTTTATTGCTTAACTTATCTAAGTGTGGGAATGATATTTGTCGCTACTGTCGCTTAAAGTACCTTATATTTAACAAATTTGGGCCAACATTTTCAGGCTTACAGTCAATGGAGGAATAAGAGAATAAGAGAGGAGTAATGAGAGACGTCAGCATGTCTCGATGATCTAGAGATCGAGTATCCCGCTTCTGATACAAGAAGTCGCTGGATGGGATCCTGGCTCACACCAATGATTTGTCGAAAGTTACGGATGATACATGATGTATGTTTGTGTCCGGGTTTTCGCAATAGGTACTGCCACCTATTCCATTTGGAGCGCAATAATTTGACTAGTCGATTCGTCACAGCCACTGCCTGCACATTTCGTTAAAAAAAGGTGTGAAGTTACAAATAAATCTGGCTACATTTTTTAGTTCGAGGTACACTTTGACTATAGTGTACGTAGTCAAAGTGTAGTCAAAGTCTACCTAACGTAAGACATCTTATTATTGGTAAACGGTACATGCTGCAAGCGAGTAGGCTTATCTTCATCTATTTGTTCCCGAAAAGCAATAATGTGGACGTCTTCCGAAAAAAAGTAAGAAACGTAAATAACTATTTAACAGGCCAAAGCGTTTGAGCTCTAAAAACCTCGATATCATTTACCATCAGGTGAAGTGTTATTTATCAGTGCAAGATGAAACGGAAACAAAATTAAAAAAAAACTCATTAAAATGGACTATGCTTTCCATGACGGTCTCATCTAGACCACTATCTAGACCCGACAGCGGAAAAGCTCAGAAAATCGTCAGCTGGATCGAAACGAGTTTCATTAAGTTCTCGCAGACTAAAATCTATCGGATACATTTTATATTAATAATGGGATTATTTTAAATTCCACAGATTATAATCAAATCAATTTAAAAAAAAAAATTCCAAACTATGGCAATAAAATAAGGTTTAATGTTCAAGTTAGTTAGATTAGTATGTTTGTGAACTATAAAATAGTAAGCATATCGAGGTCACCTACCTTTGACTTTTAATAAAATATTTTTACTTATTATTAAAATACCTACCTTTTCATGGCACGCGGCATAAATCTTTGTTTTGAGACGCGGTCGACTGTCAAAGTTCGCGCAGAATGGGACTGAACGATCCCATCGCACCACTTTTATTTTGATGGTATAACAATTGTTCTTATATAAATCATTTACTTATGATTCCTGATGTAGGCTAACGTTTCACTGTCCCTAAAAAGAATCGTACCAATTATTTTATGCAGAAAAATATAAGAATAATAATTAATAATTTAGATGATAAATTAACTATTGCCTGTATCTCAAATCTAGGTATTTATAACTGTTAGCAGTACACAGTTAGCAGTTTTAAATTAAACAAATACTAAGTTTAAGGACAATTAATATCTATTTCTATTTATCAATTTATCCGAATTCTTTTCGGAAATTATGTATGATGTATGCTATTATGATGTTAAGATCAATGAATGATCTTTGTGCTCGGTGTAATGGCAATAGGTTCGCCACTATTAAATTTGGGACGTAAGAGTACGAGGGTAGAGGCTTAACAGTCGCTGCCTACACCTTCCGGAGAAAAAGGCGTGAAGTTATGTTATGTTTATATTTATTCCTACTTAAATTTAAAGTCAAACAATATCTAAGACAGAAGTAAAACAATATATTCAATTGTTCCGGATATCATAGAAGAAATATGTATTTAAATAGGTACTGTACCTACAATGGGATATGTTACTCGAACAACCTGTGGCAGAACCTAGCTAATCCTTTTGCTTTTTACATAATTATATTTAATAAAAAGAAGTCAATAGGTCAATAGGTAGCATGTATTTTAGAAAACAAAATTCATCTCGTGATTATAACAACAATTAATAAAAATAGTATTGTTACACAGCACTCTCAAGTTTTCCAAGATAAATTTTAATTATTGTTTTATGACAACCTAAAATAATACATATTATATATATATATATATATATATATATATATATATATATATATATATATATATATATATTGTAAATACATACCTAAATGTAAATCATAATTTTTTGTATTCGGGTGGTCATCGAACCTGCCCATCTCTGCTCTGCATTCGGTTGTTTTACCAAAGCACATCAACACCTACATTTGATAATCGTCATCAGTCTATTGCAGTCCACTGCTGGTCATAGACCTCTCCCAATTTGCACCATAACATCCGATTCTCTACCTTCCGCATCCAGTCTATTCCGGCAGCCTTTCTGAGGTCGTCTGACCATCAGGCTGGCCTTCTTTCTCCATCAATATTGTTATCTGATATTATAATAATAAATTAGTTTAAAAATACAGGTTTTTTAAAGACCACGTGGCAGATAAATATACCCCCGCTCTCGCACTAGATTTAAGTCTGTCTGGCTTCATACAAGACCTAACAATGAGTACAAGAATATTTGCTAACAATAGTATTTTTAAATAACTCGGTCCCCATCTTGGCAAACCAGTGTGTATGGGATGGGAATCAGTATAATAACCTAGCTGGTATTTTGCATGATTTTTTAATACAAAAGTTAGGCTTTGAATTAGTCAGAGCTACCTAGTGACTAGCTTTGATGATAACATAACTTCACGACTTTTTCTACACGAAGGTGTAGGCAGCAGCTGTTAAGGCAAGTCACGCCGTTATGTTTGCGTCCCGAATGGAATAGGTGGGGAACCTATTATTGCCATACCGTGCACAAAGTTTTTAGTCATCAATATTTATCACACATAACTTACGAAATTAATTTCGTAAAGTCATTGGTGTGAGCCGGGATTCGAACCCGCGACCTCTGGATTCAGAAGCTCATCTCGACCACTGGACCACCGAGACCATTAATCTAGCTTTGTTGATATTTTACGATATTCCTTATAAAATAGCGGACATATCTAAATGTTACTATTTAAATTGGTTTAGTGGCCGTGAATATATATTTGTTTGGTTGGTAACCTTATGAAGTTCTCGAGATGAGAAAACTAGTTTTCAATAGAATTAGTAAATATATTGGATATAGTAATTGCCTGTGGCTAGGGTTTTGAAGATATATATATATATATATATATATTACGAATTAACAAATCAACTTGACCGCTTATGTCTATGTTGACCGGTTTATGTTGAGAAATAGTTCGTAACAGATTGTTTGTCAGTAAATCATCAATTAACCTCATACAAAGATATACATAACTGTTATCTCTGCCTACCTCGCAAAGGACTTGCTGTGAACTTACTTAGTAATAGTGGTAGAGCCACGCAGTTCTCTGTATGAAATATCACGATCTCTTAGAATAACGACGTAATGTTGCTCATATCGCGTTTCGCTCGGTGAGATAGGTATGCGGAGGTCCAAACTCTTCGTTTCTCCCTACCACATTATAAAGGCCGGCAACGCAACTGTAACACTATCTGTATTGACCATGGGCGGCGTTAGTTGCTTGCCATCACATGACATGCCTTCTAGTCTGCTCTCTTATCCCTTAAAAAATGTGTATAAATATATGTAATCTCATACCATCATGATCTCTCAACGACTTAGTAGTTAGTCCATGATACACCTATATTTAGCCAATGGAATATTTTCCAATAAATAATATATAAAAGAATATCTTTTCAATTTTCTTTTGGTTACACGACCGCCATAATACCTTCGTATTATGTACTAGCTGACCCGGCGACTTTGTTTCGTATCGGAAGCAATAAATAAAAGATTTTTTTCCAATAAAAAGTAGCCCAACTTACTATTAACTACACTAGTTTGCCAATAAAAATCACGTCAGACAAAAAAAAATTCAAAAAAAATATATGTTCATTTGAGGTATGTAAAGTATATGTTTCAATATTACAAACAGACACTTGTCTTCAGTTTAATTTATGTGTATAGTGAAAATACGAGAACATTCGATCAGTAGGAGAGTATTTTTATTCCAGAATCTAATATTCTTAGATATAATGATTAAATAATAGTGGTATAAATATCTAAATAATAGTGTACTTCTAGAACTACCTAATATTAGAATAGAATTTCAAGTGAAATGTTATTAATTACCAGAACAACGTATCCCATGTATGTATAAAACAAGAAGTACCCTTTTGAGGTCCACTGCTGAACGTAGGCCTCACCCATAGAGCGCCATAACTGCCGGTTTTGTGCCACTTGCATCCATTGGCTACCCGCTGATCGTCGGTCCACTTAAGGGGGGACAGCCTAGTCCGCGTCGACCAATTCGTGGTCGCGACTCGAGAACCTTTCTACTCCAGCGGTAATCGGTTCGCCTAGCGACGTCGCCTGCACATCTCCACTTCAGCGTGCTAACCTTGGTCTATGTCGGTCACGCCAGATCTCTTGCGTATCTCCGTATTGCGGATTTTATCTCCATATCTCTTTTATAGCCATTATTTTGCACACTGTAAAAAAGAAACCTTAGATGTTTACAGACCATAGAAGTTTTTGAAAATATATATTAAACCAGCTGACCCGGCGTACTTTGTTCCGCATCAAATGAAATACTTGAGCAAATTTTGGATTTATCACCATTTCTTTACTATATCACACATGAATTATAGATAAAAATCATCCCGTTGACACTCTCTATCAATTAAATAAACTGCATCAAAATCCGTTGCGTAGTTTCTAAGATCTAAGCATATTAAGGGACAGACAGCTTAGAGCTGCTACTACTATACTACGTACTGATAATGACTTAATTTAATTGTTGAACAAACACATGCGTTGGTGAAAAGGAATAAAACCATCAATGGGAATCAGGTTTTATCAGGAACCGTCCGATGATGATCGTTAAGTGCTATCATGAGATGAACCGGACAAGAATCTCTTCTATAAAATATTCTCTTCAAAATATGAAACAATATATGAGACTAAGCATTATGAACTGCTTGCACGTTTGGGGACATATACCATAAAAGAGGCGAAAAATTAAGAATTAACGACGAAAAAAGTTACGCAGAATATCTGTATAACTATTTAAACATTTTTGTATTTATATGGCGGGTTCGAATCCTCACACTGGCTCACACCAATGACTTTTAGAAGTTCTTTTCGGAAGTTAAGTGTGAAAAATGTCGATGACTGAAAACTTTGTGCCCAGTATGGCAACAGGTTCGCCACCTATTCCATTTGGGACGTAAACATAACGGCGAGACAAGGCTTAACAGCCGCTGTCTACACCTTCGGGTAGAAAAGGCGTGAAGTTATGTTATGTTAATACATCTTTAATGATCAGATCAATATTGGCAATACATCATTTTCCTATACTCATCCTACTCTAAGTGGGATCGGCACAATATGTTAATCCTTTCGAACTATCCGTGTTATCAAAAGATTTGTTTGTGGTTTTATGAACGCCCGCCTGCCTGACGTCGACCCTCCTTGGAAATGTTGGTGATTTAAGTTGGTTGGAGATAAACCCTCCCTAATAACTCTAATATTGGGAAAACATATTTTTTTAAACTGTTTTAAAGTTTGAATTCTTCAATACCGGTCAAATGAACTATTCACATGTATACGTGTATTCTTGTTTCTGATTACATCACATTTATATATATATTAACTAGCTGACCCGGCAAACGTTGTCTTGCCGAAAAATAAAATTTAAAAAATAGGGGTTGATCGTAGGGGGTTGAAAATTTAGGGTTGCATGTATTTTTGTATCCCGTTTTATAAAAAAAAATAAGAAATAGAAATATGTCGAAAAATTAAAAAAAAAATTGAGGGGTGGGCTACCCTTGTGATTTAGGGGGATGAAAAATAGATGTTGTCCTATTCTCAGACCTACCCGACACGCACATAAAATTTCATGAGAATCGGTCAAGCCGTTTCGGAGGAGTTCAATTACGCACATCTAGACTCGAGAATTTTATATATTAGATATATATATTAATAATAATATGTTTACTCAAATATATACATATATATGTAGATTTCTAAGCAAAATCTTCCATTTCAGTTTGATATTCATCGATAACTGCAGCGACTTTGACCACTTTTCTCTCTTCAACAAACGCAAGCTTCGCTAGATGTTTGTAGAACCTTATCTAATATATAAATTTTTCGCGCACAGTGCTAATTACCATACTCCTCCGAAACGGCTTACCTGATTCTCATGAAATTTTGCGTGCACATCGGATAGGTCTTAGAATAGAGCAACCTCCAAAAGACTCCAAAAAAGACATCCTCATCATAATAATAATGTCTTTCTTTCAATCTTTCTCGTAAGTTATGTTTCCAAGATTAATATTCTTAAAGACGTAAAGAGATTCAAACAATAGTCTCTAGTCTAATGTCTGGACTAGGGAAGACACTAGGGAAGACTAGAGAAGATATAAAGACACAGATGAGAATGCGAAGAAGTCTGCTGCTTCATGTATAAAATCGTCCTTGTTAATTTTTGGATAAGCATGTAACATACCTGCTTATTTACAAGTATTATGTACCTATAATTTTTTTATAAGAATTTTCAATTATTATATTATTTAAGATAGAAAACTTAGCTCTTTCTAACAGCTTTGACCGCTTAAAATTTAAAAAAATCCCAAATGTGTCCCGTTTATACCGCTATTGTATTACTGTACCGTGATAAAATGGACGTACGAATAAATATTTATCCGGATGGTTCACTTATGTGCCTATATTTTATTTATTAGGTAATTTGTGATATATTTCCCTCTTTCTTTTGTTGATAGAACTTAAATTCTGACCCAAACTTTGCGTAATCCTTTTTTGGAATTTCATTAATTGCTATGTGTATGTAATGTCAGTCAAAAGTAGGTTCTTATGAAGTTCCACGTGGAAAAATATTATGAATTTTGCGTGAACCCGTTGACGTAACCTTGTAGGCGTCCACATAAGCGGAGGTTGAGCGGGCTTGCCTGGCGAAGGTATTTAAGAAACGGGCCGGCATCCAAGACGACACTTACCGGGCCACTTTTAGTGAGATAAGGTGTCGTCGACTAAGGATCGAACGACGTCAAATTAAATATGAAGGAACTTTTGGTGAGTAAATAATTTTATCTTATATAAATATTTACGCCTATAATTTTTGGTGGCATAAAGCGAAGTTTTTTATTTTAAATTAAAATGATGCTTTAGTTTTAATCAGAAAATATTTTTTAATTTGCTTTTGTGAATAGATAAATGTTTTATTTATATAAAAATTTTAATTCGTCGTGTCTTCGGTCGGTCGCTTAGTGGTTGACGGGGCCGCAAAGTTTTCATTTGGAAGGTTCGAATCTCAATTTCATGGAAACACAAATACTTTACGATAACTCAACAAATTTAACCAATATATGGCCCTTGATTTTACACATAGACTACTATAATAAAAATTTATTCATAAACAAATGATTGATTTTATCAAATACTAGCTAGACCGCGCGAACTTCGTACCGCTATATTGTATGTAGCTTCCCGCCTTACGGTATTACTCGCGTACAAACAAAATGTCGATGACGACAATGATTACATATAGCCTATGTTTCTCAGTGATAATGTAGCTTTATAAAGAAAAAAGAATTATTAAAATCGGTCCCGTACTTTTTGAGTTTATTCGTTACAAATAAACATACAAATCTATCCTCTTTATAATATTAGTATAGATTTATAATCTTAATAACTTTAACAGAAGGTACCTATCTATTTTAAAAGCTATGAAAATTTATATTCTTTGCCCGACTTAAATGCAATAAATTATCTTCAAAATTACTACTGTTCTTTTCATGCTTGGCCACCACCTGGTTGCTTGAAAAGTTTGCAATGCGTGATAACTGCCGATAAGTTTAATGACATCCCTGAAAAAAATCCGCCTGTAATGTAGGAGATTACTAAATAAATTAGACAATAGACGGAAAATAATTTTGAGGACTTATTAGTGTGAACCCGAATTCTATTCCACGATTGTTTCCAAAAACGGGCTCCCTGACCTCCAGACCCCCGAGATGACTATATATTTAATTGACCTTCATAATTATTACTATGATAATTAGTATTGTTCATAAATTTCGTGTAGTTCTAAGTTAATGGACCCTGAAATTGTATACTCTGTGGTCATAGTGTAGGTGTAACAGGTTACATCACATTGACATTCGTAAATCAACTAGTCAAAGGCAGTATAGCTTCTAAGCTTTGGCCTGTCTCAAAAAAAATATCTCGTCAACTAAGTATAGTATCAGAACATTAAATAGATGATGCATTAACTAAATTAACATACTGTATCCGGGTTATAGATTTTTATATAAAATGCGGAATATATATTATTCCATGTAACATAAATTTGAATATTTTTGCCATCCAATCAACAAGTATTTTTATTTAGTCTATATTTGAAAAATGTTTGTCCTCCGTTTAGTTTTGTACTCTTGAACACTTGACCCAGTTTCCAATTTGTTTTTCTTAAATGTCAAATTTTTAAATGTAGAATAAAACTTTTTTTAGGTATTTGGTTCCAAAAATTTATTTCTTAACATCACTTAAGTTATGTTTGGTTGTATTGCATTTATTACGATTTTTTAATAACAAATTGAATATTTGGTTGTTTAAACGTTTAGTCTAATCTTAAAGATTGCCATTTAAAAAAAACAGTGTTTTGTACCTTTACGACTGTAATATCCGAAGGTTTCTTCGTAAACCAAAGATGCGGAACAAATTGGCACATGACTGATATAAAACATTAATAATGTAATTGTATTTGTATGTAATTACTTAGTAAACAATCGATCTATTGAATGTTCAAGATATTTGGCTCGAGGTTTAGAACCCGGCTTCTGAATCAAGAAACCTCTGGTATCCTGATTCTCGCACCAATGACAGTTCGCAATACTTTTCGGATGTCATGTTGATGATACATATTGATGATTGACATCGAAATTGTGCCCAAATTGTTGCAATAAGTTCCGACACTTATTCCATTTGCGACGTTCGAATTGATGGTGTGTAACAGCAGTCTACACCTTTAGTTACACAGAAGTGAAGTTACATATTTTAATTAAATGAATGCAGAAGTAGGTATTTTGGGACATATTTCACATTATACTTATTAAATATAATTTGCCTTGATCATAAAGATTGTTTACTTGTAACATGTTTGATTTAACAAAAAATTAGAAATTAGCCAATTAATAATCGGTCATTTTTATAATATAACCGGTATATTACACAAATAGAGCAAAAATCTAGTTTTTATCGTCACCTTATTATTAATTGTTATTTCATATTAATCATCGTTATCATTACATGTATAAAACAGTCACTTTCCGCTGTCTGTCCCTTTGTATGCATATATCTTTAAAACTATACAACGGATTGCGGATGCGCTTTTTTATAGTTAAAGGCTGTCAACGGGGTGGTTTTGATCTATATTTCATATATGATGTTCTAAAGAAAAAATGATAATTTTCGAGATTTAGCACATTAATTGCAAACGCTGCCTGAACCCATAGTGACAGATCAAAACAATGTTCTACATTATTAAACACCTTCCGAAGGTCTACAAAAAAGTAGCGAATATGTCTATCTCTTAGGGATAACCCACAATGATCACTCTTATTTTTTTACCTTTTACGAGAAATAATGGCTTATTTACGAAGTGATTTTAAACATTACAGCATTAATTTTTATCTAATTATGTGTCCTAAATAGGTTGTGCATGTAATATCGATAATCCTAGCCCTTCACAGCATGCAATTTAAACGAATATATTTCAAAGATATTGCAGTATTAACATAGCGGGACAGCAGTCAAAGCCGATAAATAGCACAAATTGAACTTTAAAATATCCAAAATTTACTCCTTTATTACTTTTGATGCGAAACAAAGTTGGCCGGGTCAGCGGGCCTGGCGGGTCCAAATGGCGGGCATTACAAGAGTTATGAAAGTCAAGAAACGAATAAAGTCTTTAGGGATCGTACCTTATTGCGATCTGTTCTTACTGTCTACCCTGCAAGGAATTTGACGTGGAGTTATTGTATGTATATATTATGTGCAGATATATCAGCAGGGGGGCCACCTGATGGTGAGCAACAAACGCCCATGGACACCTGAACACAGATAGTGCTACAGTTGCGTTGCCGCCTCCAGATACCTCTCTCACCGAGCGAAACGCGGCATGAGCCACTTTACGTCGATATTTTGAAAGGTCGTGGTATTCCACCGGTGGAGCCAGCCCATTCATGCAGCGAACTGCTTAGCTCTACCACTGTTTCTGTTTTTACTCTTCAATCAGTGCGCATTACCGGCACTGGGGTAAGTTTTACCCCTCGCACCACATTAAAACTAGAATAATGCCGAGATTAAAAACTTTCTCCGACATATATATGTAATTCCACATGGATTCTATCATAAATGGTACTATATTGTCTTAAGGTAAATTTTGAGTTCTTAGTAAAATTTTTAATAATATGTCTTTAAAATAAGTATATTTTAACTTGAGAAATTACGACTTCACCTTCACTGTTAAAACAGGTGACATATTATATTGTTACATAAAACAAAAACCTGTATTTATTTTGGCGAAAAGTCAAAGTCCATGGTTGTTGCGAATTGTTGTTCTCTCTTTCGGAGTTGTTATCATCGAACCTTTAGGCGTTTACGTAATTTATTCAGTCCAAATTATTTATTTCATAATGAAACCTGAATTAAATTGTGCCTTCATTCAAAACGCTCTCTTTCTTGATTGATCTTGTACATATATGGAGTGGAGATTCGTAAATTCATAACAAATGTTTACTCCCTTTACCTATTGGTAGAGTAGCCCATGGAAACGCAACGCTGATTTGATGACCTTTTTATTTAACGCGAAGAAATGCTTTATGCACACCCCTCGCCTGGATACGGTAGGGGGTAGTGTGGGTCTCCCAAAACAGTAAACTGCAATCTGATCCTGGGATAACCCACTAAAACCAGGCGGCGGCCTTCCTCAGGCGTTGGGGTGGTCCAGGATACGGTTAACCCCTCTGGACCACCCCGCCGTTGCCCCCCTCTGTCACGAGAGTGGCTCGTCCTCGGGGAGCCTCGACGTGAGGCTCCCCAGGGCGGGGGGTCCCCAGAGACGACCCTCTCCGGCCGCATCGGGGGGTCATCCTTCCTGGGCCGCGACCCGGGCGCACCCGCGGGCTGTGCGCCCTCGCGACCCGTCGGCGCCGGCGATCACTGAGCTCACCGCCGCCGTCTTCGAGCGGGAACGATCCCGCTCGGCGACCTCCTTCTGGAGCATGACTGCTACGCAGAAGGAGACCACAACCCTCCACTCCTCCTCGCCCGCCAGCATTGCCGCGATCAACGCCGGCGGGAACAGGTCTCGCCCGTTCCCGTCGACCAGGACTCAGCGCTCGGCCGCCCAGGCCGGGCAGACCTCCAGCATGTGCTGGGCCGAGTCCAGGTCGGATGCGCAATGGTGGCATCTCGCCGTCTCGGATTTGATGCTCCTGGTATTGCAAACGCCATGCGCGGCGATGATCGTTTTCCATCAAGTGACCTGCAAGCTCATTTGCCCCTTTCTATCATAAAAAAAACATACAATACATACCATTTTATCTGTGGGGTAAGCAGCTATAGCTATATAAATATGTTAAAAAAAACCGTTGCTTGGACTGGACGAGCTCGAGCGCGTCAGATTTTCTAACGGAGTGGTTTGTACACTGAAAAGAAGCTCTAATTTAATAAAATGACGCTTTCTGATTTTTTATATATGCAAGGTTTCCAATGTAGCTATTATAAAAATATAAACTTCATATCAGGCATATTTATTAATAATAAGACGATTCCTCATCACTCATTTGGTGTAAACCCGGGAGTAGTACGTTAATCTTACCAGCAATACAGCGATTACTGTGATTCAAAAGGATAGAATAAAACACAATAATATTATCTTGGACACAATATACACCGCGCCCTCTACTTCCAAACTAAGCAGTAGGCTGCTTAGTTTGGAAGTAGAGGGCGCGGTGTATATTGTGTTATGGATACTAGATAACGGATATTACTTAGCTAATAGCTTAGCTTAGCTTATACTAGTAATTCAATTTACGTAGAGTTAGTTATATAATAAATAAACTGTATCTTTGTTGTCTCGTTGGCCCGCGGGGATGGCTTGTAAATCAATAACTCAGTCTCACGCAGACTACGGAAGCTGTGTGATATAAATATAAAATCAATGATTGGAAAAACTGTTCTCATTGTATGGGAAAATTCTCCGCCATCTGTTACATTCATAGGCACTAATAAAATTGTTATAACTTCGGATGTAGTTAATTGACGTTTAAAATTTAAAAAAAAAGCTGTCATTTAGTAACACATCAATGTCAATGGCACAAAACAAAGAGAAAAAGAAAAGCTTTGCACACACACATCATAGATGTAAAAATATAATGACCGTGAGTTGTTAACATAATTGAGGTGATTTTATTTCCGATAGTCAAAATATGCAGTTGTGTAATATTTGAACGTGTGTACCGCACAGTTTGATGCACCACGGCCTGGTCATCTCAATGCGGTTCAAGTTCATCGCACTCGCATCGGCGACCCATAGCTAAGTGAGGTGTAAGCATTGCGTAAGCTGCGTCCGCCCGTCCAGCATTCGCCGTTACCAACCAACTGTTGTGCCTCATGTGGGCGATCTATCGCGGCCTTGCATTGTACTTTCTATTCTTTCATTTTAACTAAGTACATATGTCAGGTGATGTTTTACTAGTTAGCATACCTAACTTGATATATAACCTACTAGCTAACCCGGCGAACTTCGTTCCGCATAAAAAGTAATAACATAACATAACTTAACGCCTTTTTCTACCCGAAGGTGTAGGCAGCGGCTGTTAAGCCTCGTCTCGCCGTTATGTTTACGTCCCAAATGGAATAGATGGCGAACCTATTGCCATACCGGGCACAAAGTTGTCAGTCATCGATATTTATCACACGTTACTTCCGAAATTTTCGAAAAGTCATTGGTGTGTGCCAGGATTTGAACCCACTACTTCTTGAATCAGAAGCAGGGTGCTAGCCACTGCGCCACCGAGACTGTTATAAAAAGTAATAAATACGTAAATTTTGAAATTATCACTTTTTCATAACTACAACATACAAACTTTTGCCGAAACCGAAACTATTGTAGTACTAATTCTGACTTGTGGTTCTCTTCTCTTTTTGTTCTTCTGTATCTTATTGTCCTGTATCTTCTCTATATTTATGTCTTGTGTATCTTTGTTGAGAGTGTAATAGTACATATCACATATCTTTACACCAAGTCTCTGTGTGGTAGGCAGAGAAAACAGATCGCCATAAGGCACGATCCCTCATTCTTTGACTTTCAATCAACATTATCATACATGCTCGCCGGTTATTAAAACTTGTGGCATAACCTTTCTTAAGGACACGTTTAATTTGATCTTGGAAATTCGTGCTCGCCATCATCGAGTTCAACATCGTTCTGCTTCTATACTATACATCTGCTTAGTCAATCTTGCATCAATCATTCTTTCTATGTGGCCAAACCATCGGAGAATTCACTTCCTTAATTTTTACACTGACACTCTACCAATCCTCTTATAAACTTTCCTTCCTTATAACCATTTTTTTCATTGCGATCGGTGAACCTCATACTGCAAATTTTGCGCAGTGACCTCATTTTGACTGCTTTATCATTATTTTCATGCACCCTCTGCCATGCCAACTCTCGTTTTCATAAGTTAGTGTTGGGATCAGTACCGCACTGTGAATAGCAAGGTTTTGATGCTCAGATTGTTTGAGCCCAGGCATCCGCCTAACGCTCTATTTACACTGTTTTCTACATTACTCTTCTTTCTACATTCCCGATAAAGTAATTTAAGTAATTATTATTATGAGATGAGATGAAGGGCCTCTTGCCTCCAGGTCCTTCAAAAGAGTTATAGCCGTAGCAAAGTCTCAGTACATAGGCAACATTGGCGAGAAACTAGTTCGCTTTCCCTCGGGAACCCGTGCGTTCTGGTCGCTCGCCAAGGCTGTTCTTGGGAATTTTTGTAAGCCGTCCTTTCCACCGTTGCACCGGGAGGACCAGTCACTAGCCCACGACGCAAAAGAGAAAGCCGACCTTCTTGGCACTCTTTTTGCGTCCAACTCGACTTTGGACGATATGGGTAACATCGCACCGACAATTCCACATTGCGGCCACGTCATGCCGGAGGTTCGTTTCCGGCAAAGTACTGTGCGACGCATACTTTTATCCCTGGATGTCCACAAGTCGAGTGGGCCTGACGGAATCCCAGCAATAGTGCTGAAGACGTGTGCTCCAGAGTTGGCACCGGTTCTAACGCGTCTTTTCCGGTACTCCTACTCTCTCGGCGCTGTGCCAGCATCATGGAAGGTTGCTTTAGTCCACCCGATCCCTAAAAAAGGTGACCGCTCAGTTTCCTCCAACTACAGACCTATCGCCATCACCTCCCTATTCTCCAAAACAATGGAAACACTCATCAACCGCCAGCTCCTTAAGTATCTAGAAGAGCACCAGTTGATAAGTGACCGTCAGTACGGATTCCGTCAAGGTCGCTCAGCTGGTGATCTTTTAGCATACTTAACCCATCGGTGGCCGGAAGCGGTTGAGAGTAAAGGAGAGGCGCTGGCCGTTAGTTTGGACGTAGCGAAGGTCTTTGATCGGGTTTGGCACAAAGCACTTCTTTCGAAGCTTCCATGTTATGGGCTTCCCGAGAAATTATGCGATTGGGTTTCCAGCTTTCTCACGGCTCGGAGCATTAAAGTTGTTGTCGACGGGTCATGCTCCGACTTAAAACCTGTGAATGCTGGTGTCCCCCAGAGCTGTGTGCTATCCCCTACGCTGTTTCTTCTGCATATCAATGACATGCTGCTTAGCAGCAATCTTCATTGTTATGCAGATGACAGTACCGGGGATGCCTTATATACTGGCCACCCGCGTATTTCTCGGGAAAACGTCGACGAGCACCGGAACAAACTTGTGTCTGAAATCGAAACTCAGTCAGGTTTCGGACTGGGGCCGACTAAACTTAGTCCAATTCAACCATAAGAAGACACAGGTTTGCGCGTTTACCGCTAAAAAGACACCCTTTGTCGTAGCTCCCTGTTTTGAGAGCACTCCCTTACCCGTCTCAGCCGCTATCGGAATTCTTGGTGTCGACTTGTCGAGTGACGTCCAGTTCCGCGGTCATCTGGAGGGCAAGGCCAAATTGGCCTCCAAAAAGCTTGGTGTGCTCAATAGAGTGGGACAGTATTTCACCTCAGGTCATCGCCTGCAACTTTACAAGGCGCAGGTCCGTCCTCACGTGGAATACTGTTCACATCTTTGGGCGAGGGCACCCCAGTACCAGCTTACTCCATTTGACCGCATCCAACGACGCGCGGTTCGGCTTGTCGACAACCAAGCTCTTACTGATCGGCTTGATCCTCTGGCGTTGCGGAGAGAGGTGGCATCTCTATGCATCCTCTACCGCATATACCACGGGGAGTGCTCTGAGGAATTGTTCGGATTAATACCGCCGGCTGATTTCCGCCACCGTTCGACGCGCCAACTCTACCACCCGCATTGACTGAATGGTTGGCGATCGAAAACAGTGCGTTTCAACAGGCACTTCTTGCCACGCACTGTTCCTTCATGGAACCAGTTGCCGGCGACGGTATTTCCGGACCGCTACGACCTAGGAACCTTCAAGAAACGAGCCTATTCTCATCTGAAAGGCCGGCAACGCTGATGTGATGCCCCTGGTAATGCAGACGGCATGGGCGGCGGTGATTGCTTTCCATCAGGTGACCCGCAAGCTCGTATGCCCCTTCTCCCATAAAAAAATAAAAAATAAAATAAAAAACAGGGAGAGCCACGCAGTTCGCTGCATAAATGGGCTGAGTCGACCGGTTAGATACAGTCGCGTTTTGCTCAGTGAGGGACCTGGAGGCTCCTACCAAGGGGTAGGAGTTGGGACCCCTCATCATTACATTTCTAACTGCTTTCCTATCCCACTAAGAAAAATATTCTCAAGGGTCGACGTCAGTCTACGGGTGGCAGGAGAGTTACATCGCCTGGTGCCCAATCTCGGGAGACCAGAGAGGGAGTTTGCCGCCTCTACAGTGGCGTCGTGCGATCCGTGGCTTTGTGCGGGGTCCCCGTCTGGTCGCGAGACCTTGCCGCTCCAGGGCTCTGCTTAGGAGCCTGGAGCGGGTCACAGCCATCCAGGTCGTACGAGGCTACCGTACAATCTCGTACGAGTCGGTCAATCCTGGCCGAGATGTACACCGCCGCGTACGATCTTGGCAGGGGCGGGGGAGATACGGACGCGCGGGGACACGAAGGCGGACACGCTGGAGGTCTGCCCAGCGTGGGCGGCCAGGTGTAGAGTCCTGGTCGATGGAATCGGGCGAGACCTGTCCAAGCCAGCACTGATCGTGGCAATGCTGCAATTTCTTTAGACTTCCCGAGGATGAGCTCAGGGGGGCGACGGTGGTCCAGAGCGCTGAGGCACTGTCCTAGACCACCCTAACGCCGGAGGAAGGCCGCCGCGAGGTTTTAGCGGGTAGCCCTTGGATTGGATTGCAGTGTACTGCTTTGGGAGTCCCACACTACCCCCTGCCGTACTCAGGCGGGGGGTGTGCATAAAGTATTTTCTCGCGTAAAAAAAAAGGTATGTACCTCAAAAGAGATTAATGATTCTTCTGAGTACAAGTACACAACAAAGTATTAAATAGTAATATCTCAAAATACTATTAAGTACTTAGTATATCATGAAACAAAATTACCGATTTGAATGTTGGTTTATTACCTATTTCTTTTAGGATTTAACGATTCGGCGAGTAGAGGCTTAACAGCCTCTGCCTACACCTTAACATAGTGATAGGCGTGAAGTTATGTTGTTTATTGGAACAAAATTAATGTAAATTAAGTAATTTAAAAGTAATGGGCAAAATGAATCAAATTTCAGTATTTTACGGACTTTTGAGCTTGAGCACGTGAGTTTCGGTTTCGGTTTCGGCCGAACATTCGGTTTCGGCCGGAAACCAGTTTCGGTCGGACTCTAATAAAAACCAGCCTTTATTAAATAAAGTCAATAAAGTAGACATTATTTTAAACTATGTAATGATATCATCTATATCATTACATAGTATAAAACAAAGTCGCTTCCCGCTGTCTGTCCCCTTTTATGCTTATATCTTTGAAACTACGCAACGATTTTAATGCGGTTTTGTTTAATAGGTAGAAGGTCTCAACGGGGTGGTTTGTATCCTTAATTCTTGTATGATATAGTAAAGAAAAAGTGATCAGCTTCGGTAGCTCAATATAACAAAAATTCTTATAAAAAAATAGTTATATATTTCAGGAGGATTTGTTCTAAAGGTGCACCTTCTCTAACTAAAAAAAAAATAATCCGTAGTTTAACGACGATGAGTCAGAGAATTATTAAAATTGATATGGATTGGAAACATAAACATGAAGATCTTTAATTTATTGTAGTTTTAAATTCGTGTATGTACGTAGGTACTTTCGATTGAAATTAATAATTGTCAAACTAGCTAACTTGTCAAAATAATTATATTTACCTATTTGTGGCCCAGTCTCGGTGGCCCAGTGGTCGAGCACACGGCTTCTGTTCCAGAGGTCCGGGTTCGATTCTTGACACTGGCTCACACCAATGACTTTTCGAAATTGTTTTCGGAAGTTATGTGTGATAAATATCGATGACTGAAAACTTTGTGCCTGGTATGGAAATAGGCTCGCCACCTATTCC
This sequence comes from Euproctis similis, assembly GCA_905147225.2. Taxonomy (NCBI): domain Eukaryota; kingdom Metazoa; phylum Arthropoda; class Insecta; order Lepidoptera; family Erebidae; genus Euproctis; species Euproctis similis. The sequence goes on along the minus strand of LR990107.1, from coordinate 16,500,402 downwards.
ATTTGGGACGTAAACATAACGGCGAGACGACGCGGGCGGAGGGCGCAGGGGTCTTTGAGTTGCTTTTTTTGGAGGTCACCGGGGGTCGCGGGGTATAGATAATGATTACGTCATTAGAGAGCATTTACTTTTTTACACACATGGCAATAAAAATGGGGGGGTATACGTATATAATAGGTTGGGGAAAAAGTATTTTCGTATTTTTGTATGAAAAGTCAAGACATTTTTTTCAAAGTTTATTTACATTTATTTACAATATATATGTACCGTTTTGTTGAATAACTTTCTGCCATTTTGTGGGCAGAGACATTATCCCGTTACTGTAGAAACTTTGGGACTTCTGATCAAAAAAACGGGACAAATAGTTTTGGCAGTCCTCTCTTGAGGTCAACCTTACAGAACCTAAAGAATTCTGAAGAGACCGAAACAGGTGAAAATCTGAAGGCGCAAGGTCAGGGCTATATGGTGGATGCACTAGGACCTCCCAGTCGAACTCTCTTAATTTTTGCTGAGTGGCTAAAGATGTGTGTGTTCTAGCGTTATCGTGATGAAAGACCACACCCTTCCTGTTGATCAATTCCGGCCGTTTTCTCTCGACTGCTTCCTTTAATCTCATCAGTTGCTGGCAGTAAAGATCAGAATCGATGGTTTTGCCGGACGGTAAAAGCTCATAATGAACAATGCCCTTCCAATCCCACCATACACACAGCATCACCTTATTTCGTGTTAGGCCAGGTTTGGCCACAGTCTGTGAAGCCTGGCCAACTTTCGACCACGACCTTTTTCGCACGTTCTTGTCGTACGTGATCCACTTTTCATCGCCAGTTATCAATCTCTTCAAAAACGGCTCGGTTTCATTACGTCGCAATAATGAATCGCAAATGAGTACACGGTTCATTAAGTTTCTTTGAGTCAGCTCGTGTGGCACCCAAATATCGAGCTTTTTTGTATAACCAGCTTTCTTCAAATGGGTCAAAACTGTTTTGTGGTCAATTCCCAGTTCTTCAGCTACATCGTAACTACTAATATGCCGATCTTGCTCCACTCTTTCAAAAATGGCGTCCATTTTATTCGTAACAGGGCGACCAGAGCGAGGTGCATCTTTAACATCAAAATTTCCGGACTGAAAACGTTTGAACCAAATTTGTGCTACTCTTACTGACACTGCATCAGGTCCATAAACATCACAATTTTTTTTCACTGCTTGAGTTGCATTTTTGCCTTTTTTATAATAAAATTTTAAAATGTATCGAATTTCTTCATTAGATTCATTCATTTTTACGGAGAGAAAAACAAATGAAAAATAGCGGGAAACAACTTTTTTTTATTTTTTTCTTTTCTTTATAATGTAACCTTTTTAATGTTACCAAAACCAGCCAGACACAAATAGTACAGTCAAAGAAATTTTATAATAAGTTTATACCTACGTTATGCGAAAAGACTTTTTCCCCGACCTAATATAATAGTAATACTAGATACAAATTCAGTTAAACAAGAATCATGAATTTTGGTAACACACGCAATATCAGAATTCATATGAGCGGGTAAAAAATAAAATTATATTAAGCTAGCTGACCCGGCGAACTTTGTTCCGCATCAAAAGTAATAAATGAGTCAATTTTGGATATCATGAGGTTCAATTTGTGCTATTTATCGGCTTTAACTGCTGTCCCGCTATGTTCATACTGCTATATCTTCGTAAATATTCGTTAAAATTGCATGCTGTAAAGGGCCAGGATCATCTATATTACATGCACAATCTATTTAAGACACTTAATTAGGTGAAAATTAATGCTGTAACGTTTATTATTGCTTTAAATTAGCCATTATTTCCCGTAAAAGGGAAAAAATTTAAATGGTTATTGTAGGTTATCCTTAAGAGATAGGCATATGCCTTCGCGGACTTTTTTGTAGACCTTTGAAAAATGTTTAATAGTGTAGAACATTGTTTTGATTAATCACTTATGGTTCAGCCAGCGTTTGCAATTACAGTGCTTTCTGCTTGCTTTCTTTAGAACATCATATATGAATTATAGATCAAAACCACCCCGTTGACACCCTCTAACTATTAAAAAACCGTAACAAAATCTGTTGCGTAGTTTTAAAGATATACGCATATAAGTGGCCAGACAGCGGAAAGTGACTTTGTTTTATACTATCTAATGTCTTAAACTGTAATATCGCTTGTAGAAAATGAATATAATATGATTTTAGACAAGGTTTTAAAAAAGCAAACATCTGTAATATATTTATATCTATCTGTTTATTTGTTTCAGGTACTGTTACTGGTGATAGGTGTGACTGTTGCAGAGACAGGAATCGGGTACCAATATAAAGTACCCAAAATTAAATTTAGCTTACCTAGCTACCGATTCGGAAGCAACTCCAATCGATACAATTCAGCCTACTCTAGCGATCTCGGATCCAGTAGTCGGTTCGGAAGCGTGGCTTCTAATAATCTTGGTTACGGAAGTCTAGGTTATGGAAGATATGGTTCTACTTATGGATCTGATAGTTCCGGAATAAGCTCACTTAGTTCAAGCAGTCTTCTGCCAAACAGTCTTTCTTCTTCTTATAGTACTAAATATTACCCATTATCTATGTCCAGTAGCGTTGATAGCGTGGCACGACCATTATATCCGTATAGCCATAGCCTGGGTTATAATGACTACAAATCCCAATTCGCGGCGTCCAACCAATACCAGTCAGCTACAGAGGATAAACAACAGAGCAGTTATGAGATTCAACAGCAACCTACTCAAGTGTTTAAACACTTCTACGTGCACGCCGCCCCTGAAGAACCCGAAGAACCTCTGCCTCGTACCCCCATAGTTTTGCCCCCTGCACAGAAACATTACAAAATCATCTTCGTTAAAACTCCAACTGAGAGTCGTCGCATTCAAACTGTCATTCCCGTACAGCCACAAAATGAAGAAAAGACTATTGTATATGTGCTCGTCAAGAAGCCGGAGGACCAACAGGAACTCATCGTGCCCAAGATTGAACAGAAACCCCCATCGAAGCCTGAAGTGTTCTTCATTAAATACAAGAACAAGGAAGATTCTGAGACTCTTATTGAAAATATAGTCAAGGACTATAACAAAAACGATCAGGTGTCCATCTTGAGCACCGGCGCCAATAACGAAGTGTATAATGACGTGTCGAGTGTGACCGAAGGATCTTATAATACTGCCACAAGCGTAAGTGAGAGCTCTTACAACTCCGCTTATGATAGCAGCGTTTCAAACGCAGCAGCCGGTGTTACAGCTAGTACTCTCAACATTGGATCCGATATTAACGAAGGAGTACTTGCCATTGATAGACTAAATTCCTACAATACTGATTCTGCTTATGGAAATGTGCAGTATAATATTCCAACTCAAAGCGAGGCCTCCATCGATACCAGCTTCAACGGCTATAGTGGATTCAGCGAGGCTAACATTGCTAGTAGCATTGCTCCACCAATTGTTGTCAGCACTACGGCATCTACGATCGATTATGACAGCGGCAGCACCGTCGCTGCTCAGGGTATACCGCACGATGTCTATGGCATTCCCAAATTCCACGTAAATTAGATGTGATAATATATTATCTTTTCATACTAGTAGAATTACATGGCTTTAAATAAATGTTGCTATTAAATTCAATTTTGCTCCTACTTTTAATTATAGATAACTAGCTTTTACTCGCGGCTTCGCTCGCATTGATAATATATGTAACTTAAATAAAGAAGGAAAAAAAGTATCCTATGTTACTTCTAATACCGCCAAGAATATGTGTACAAAGTTTCACGATGATCGGTTGAGTAGTTATCGCGTGAATGCGTAACAAACAAACTTACATTCACATTTACATATTAGTAGGGAACAGCACCCGTTCACGAGTATGACCCATATCTCAGCCATCGCCTCCCTCGCCATATTTTAGGGAAGGTGGCGACCCGATCAACGGCGCCGCCGTAAGCAAGGACCTTTCAGTGAGCATGACATATTCAAGATCCCAGACAAAAAAAAAGAAACTAGTAAGCTTGCCCGGTGAGAAACGTCATGTTGCACACAATCTTACTAATTAACAGTAATGTTTAGTTAGCATCGTCATACATTATGTACTTACTGGCGAACTCTGCGAATTTCATATCGACATAATATTACATGCCTTTACCACTAAAAAGGTAAGTCAGCCAACCATAAAAGATTTGATGCTCCATAGTCCATCCTATATAGCCTACAGTCTGCAACGATAAACGGTATATCTACTATGAAATCATTACATAGTATAAAACAAAGTCACTTTCCGCTGTCTGCCCCCTTGTATGCTTATATCTTTAAAACTAGGCAACGGATTTTGATGCGATTTTTTTAATCGTTAGAGGGTATTAAAGAGGTTGATCTATAATTCATATATGATGTTGTAAAGAAAAACATATTATTTTCGAGATTTAGCACTTTAAGTGCAAACGTTGGCTGAACCCTAAGTGATAGATCAAAACAATGTTCTACATTACTAAACACCTATAGAAAGTCTACAAAAAAGTCCGCTAGGGCATATGTCTCTATGTCTATGTCTATGGTTAACCCACAATGACCATTTTTAATTTTTACGAGAAATAATGGCTTATTTACGAAGCTATTTTAAACATTATAGCATTAATTTTCATCCAATTAAGTGTCTTAAATAAATTGTGCATGTAATATAGATGATCCTGGCCCTTTACAGCATGCAATTGAAACAAATATTTTCGAAGATATTGCAGTATTAACATAGCGGAACAGCAGTTAAAGCACAAATTGAACCTCATGATATCCAAAATTTACTCATTTATTACTTTTGATGCGGAACAAAGTTTGCCGGGTCAGCTAGTATATTTTAAAACGGATCAGTAGTTTTTTTGGAATTAGCTAGTTTACAAAATCAAACAATTCACCTTTACAATTACTGTATAACATACATACATAACTTCACCCCAAATCCCTTGCAAAGAGAACAGAACGCCATAAGCACGATTCTTACAAGCATCACTTGCTTCGTTGACTTTCATAACTCTTTTCAGGAATGCGCGTCGATAAATTGAGGCTCCTAACATCACCTTCCTCCAGAACACATTGTATTTGTGTATTAATTTAGGTATTGTATAGAATCTATAGTTGTCTATAGAATCTATAGTTATCTGTAGTTGTCTATGTTATAATCTATACTGTAGATTATATCATAGACAACACAAACTAATGAGTATTAAATAGAACTATATAACATAGTCTCGGTCAAGTAGTCGAAATCCCCGCTCCTGAATCAAGAAGTCGCGTATTCGAATCCTGGCTCACTCCAATGACTTTTCGAAATTAATTTCGAAAGTTATGTGTTATTATTATCGATGAATGAACTCTTTTTGCCCAGTATGACAATATTTTTCGCCATCAATTGCATTTGGAACGTAATCATTCGGCGAGTCCAAGCTTAACAGCCACTGCCAACACCTAGTAGAAAAAGTCGGGAAGCTATAAAAAATCGAAATTGAAGTAAAGTTCAAACTACGTATAAAATATTCTGATTTTTAAAAAATAGGTAATACCACAGCATTATGTATCTATATCTGTATGTATCTATACGGACTCAACAGACGCTATCCTGTCGATTAGCATATTAAACAAAGTGAGAAATAAGTGACAAATAATATTTTAAATAATATTAATTTTGTTATTATTTTATTTGACAATGATATCATGTTTTCGAAAAACATTTTGTTTAACTTTATCCTAAACCGGCTGAACCGATTTGAATGTCTTCTCATGTTTTCAAGTGGATTCGGGGATGGTTTAGATTCACAAGCAAGCCGTCGGGCTTGAAGGATAGATAAATAACTTATTTGTGAATCTAAACCATCTTACAATCCACTTGAACACACACTGAAAAAACATCCTAATCAGCCCGGCCGTTTAGGAGTAGTTCACGGTCAACACACTTAAAGAAGAAATATATATTATAACTAGCAGATCCGGCGAACTTTTTTCCGCATTAAAAGTAATACGTGAGTAAATTTTGGATATCATGTGGTTCAATTTGTGCTATTTATCGGCTTTAACTGCTGTCCCGCTGTGTTAATACTGCAATATCTTCGAAAATATTCGTTTAAATTGCATGCTGTAAAGGGACATGATTATGTATATTGCACGCACAATCAATTTAAGACACCTAATTGGATGAAGATTAATGCTGTAATGTTTAAAATCGCATTGTAAATAAGCCATTATTTCTCGTAAAAAGTAAAAAAATAGAAATGGTCATTGTGTGTTAACCCTAAGAGATAGACATATGCCCTCGCGGACTTTTTTGTAGACCTTTTAAAGGTGTTTACTAATGTAGTACATTGTTTTGATCTACACCTAGGGTTCAGCCAGCGTTTGCAATTAAAGTGCAAAATCTCGAAAATTATCATTTTTCTTTACATCATTAGATATGAATTATAGGTCAAAACCACCCCGTTGGCACCCTCTAACTATTAAAAAAACCGCATCAAAATCCGTTGCGTAGTTTTAAAGATATAAGCATATAAGGGGACAGACAGTGGAAAGTGACAATATATTATACCATTTTCCATAGTCCATACGTAAACAATGACATCAATATATGCCTACGATTTTCCAGCCAATAATACTAATACCAATATTTCGTAGCAGTTAATATCGCAGTTGGTATTTTGTACGCACAATTGAAATACCAAATGATCATACTGTATCGGAACTAGCTCATTGCAATTGAAATTGGCATATCGTTGGTATTTTAATAGCACAAACATCATCCACATAACTCCATCACATTTATCTCTGTTTAAAGCATTGAACACTTTCATTTTGTACAACCAGAACATTTCAAAGCGTTAGGCATTTATAGTTATTAATTTTGTAAATGCGTTATGTATCTTGTAGTATTGTTTATGAATTGAATCAGTCTATTTCTGTTAATAACATCGCGTGATAGCTAAATATGTACGTTATGATACCAACACACTGAATGAGTGTTTATTCGTGGATGCACTTGCCATCAGCTCGCGTGGTATGCCGACAAACATCAGGCACTGGCGCCATATTAATCCCATATCTCGTCGGTGCGTTACCCGACGCATTACCAAGCAAGATTTCTGTAATGAATGAGTTGCAGTATGATTATATATTAAATGTTTATTGTACGATACGAAACAAAAAAATACAAAACACTTTTATATGTAGGTATTGTGTATATATTTTCTTTCTATACGCCATTCTATTTTCTTTAGCTTTTACCTAGTAAGTGTTTATAAAGTCACACGTCTCAGTGGTCTGGTGATCGAACATTTCACTTCGGAATCAATGAGTCGTGAGATCGTATCCGCTCACACCAATGACTTTTCAGAATTATGTGATAAATATTAATGACAGGCTGAATTGCGACCGCTGTATGGCAATAGGTTTCGTCACCATACCATACCATTTGGGACAGTCATTCCTAGATTCGCGATAGAAAAATGTAAATGAGTGTGAAGGTATATGAATAGATTAAATATCAACATACTTCACGGCAATCCTATGCGGGGCAAACACAGCATAGAGAGCGCCACAGAGGGCATTACAGTGGAAGGTCGAATGGATGGTCTATCTATTAGATGTTTGAAAACGGTAAGTAAGGCAGTATGAATTCATACGATGTCTGTTGAAATGATCAAACACGGTGGAAACTGATGAAACTCTCATGACCTTGTTTACACTATGCTAGAGGTCCGGTAAGGTTCCCTTGGACGGGAATAATATTACGTACTCATTAAATAAAGGTATCCCTTACCTTTATTTAATGAGTATATAGAAGTAGTGCGCCAGCTACAGGTGCATAACTTTGATCGGCTTTGCAGCGAAAGTGTATCGACAAAATTATGGAAACGAGAATGCAGTCCATTTACCCCCCCATAAATGGACTGCATTCTGGTTTCCATAATTTTTAATTTGACGGCGGCTTGTGTGAAACGCCTGCTCGTTTGCCAGCCTATCCCAAATATAAAGAAGAAATGGGGTCACAACGAAATTTGTTTAGTGACTCTCGCCGACCGTGTCGAAGAGAGCGTAGAGAGGTAGATAATTAACAGTCGTAGAGCCTATCAGTTTGCTGCATGAATGGGCCGGCTCGACCGGTGAAATACCACGACGTCTCAGAAGATCGACGTAAAGTGGCTCATGCCGCATTTCGTTCGGTGAGAGAGGTACCCGGAAGCCCACCCTCCTTCCCCATCCACTCATATCCTCCTCCCTTAAAGGTCGGCAACGCAACGGTAATACTATATTTGTTGCCGGTGTCCATGGTCGGCACAGGTTCTTCTTTAGCTGTGGATAATATTTAAGAAATTATTTAATTACTAATAGTTTATAAACCTTTGGCTTCGGCTTCGGCCGAAGGTTGTGGTGATTGCGGATTAATCGGCTTCGGCTTCGGGCAAAAATAGACCTTCGGTCGGACACTACTTATCAGACACAGCCTGACTACTCATCGGGTCATGTGCCGATGTAAAGGTAAGAAAGGCCATGCTCCGATGGTTTGGACAAATAGAAAGAATGGATGATGCAAGATGGCATCGTGCCGCCTTTAGTTCGGTGAGAGGGATATCCGGATCCCCGATGCCCTTTCCCCTTCTACTCCCTTAAAGGACGGCAACGCACCACGGTGTTCATGGGCGGTGAGTTGCTTACTATCAGATGACCCACGTACATGCTCGTTTGCCTTCCTATCCCATAAAGAAAAATGAAATATTTCTTTATGGGATAGGAAGGCAAACGAGCCTTATTTCTTATTTCTAGATATTTATAGTTATTCTATATTTAAAACAGGTTTATGATCAGCCGTGTAGAATACAGTTACATACATAACTTCACGCCAAATCCCTTGCGGGGTAGGCAGAGAAAACAGAGCGTCGGTTTTTGAGGCTCTTAACATCACCTTCCTCCAGAACACGTTCTATTTGGTCATGGAATGTGTGTCTTGGCCCTCCTCGACTCCTACATCCATCCGCTTTTGCATTGTATATCTGGTTAGTCAGTCTTGCCTCAACCATTCTTTCTACATGTCCGAACCATCGGAATACAGAAATAATATATCCATAGAATAGGTACAGTTTTTGATGTAAAAACGTTTTACCAGGTGTACCGGTATGAAATGAACGTTAAGATACAAATGTGTTGGTAGGGGTTATTTGTTGTGAATAAGCCTTAATATTTTTTTCTGTTTGGTTGCCATGACAACTGTCAAACATTGATCAAAACAACTTTCAGGATTATTAACAACTCCAACTCTTTACAGAGATCATTTTCACGAGTGAAAATGATCTCTGTAAAGAGTTCGACACTTCGGGAAATAAATATAAATAAGTAGTAAATAAACGCGATATAATCCTGAAAGTTGTTTTGATCAATGAGTGAGATTCGCGAAAGTCTTAGAAATAAACTGTCAAACATTCAATTAACCTAACAGCGGTACCACACACAGCTATTCGCCACAGTTCGCGTTCGCGTTGCCGCGATGTTGTCATTTCTGTCCACACACTGTTCTACTCGCGCGAATATTCGCGCAAATATTCGCGACGCGCCAAACTTGGATAATAGGGCTGTCGATATTTTTCAAAATATCAGTTAGTCGACACAATTTTGGGCGTTGATGAATCGAAAAGTACATAAAAATCTAGGAACATGTGGTGATACTATACAACTCATAATTTATTACAAAGCTAATAAACTCAGTGATTTTTATTTTGCATCGTATGTCCGTAAGTGTGTATGTTCTGGAATCTTAGAACTTAATTTTGAAGTAGATATCTTCAAAAGATTAAGCTGAAATATTGTATACACGCTGAGTTTGGGTGATAACATTATTAGTGGTAGAGCCACGCATTTCGCTGGATGAATGGGCTGGCTCGACCAGTGAAGAACCACTAGCTGTCTTCCGGAGATATTTCCAATGCAATATGGGTTTAAATGAAAGGCTTATTGCAACTCGAAAAATAATATGACATCACTTTTTATACAATATGTCGGAGCAGATATTTTTAAAGCATTTCTACAGTATGGGTATCAAATTATAGGGCTTGTTGAGGGTAACTTGAAAAATAATATTACGTCATTAGAAATCAAATAGGGTCATCATCACCATCAACTTATCTCCGTCCACTGATGGACATAGGTCTCTCCTTTGGCACGCCACTGAACTCGATCTGCGGCCATTCGTTGCCAACCACTGCACTGTATATCATCGCCCCACCTAGCCTGAGGGCGTCCTACACTACGTTTGCCGGAGACGCGGTCTCCACTCCAGGACACGTTTCCCCTATCGGGAATCAGACGTGCGATAAATGTGACCTGCCCACTGCCACTTCAGTTTGTTTATTCTTTGGGCTATGTCGATTACTTTAGTTCTCTCTCGGATGTCATCATTTCTAATTCTATCCTTCAGAGAAACTCCTAACATAGCTCTTTCCATGGCTCGGTGAGCGATTTTAAATTTGTGGATCAGTCGCACCGTCAGTGTCCACGTTTCAGCTCCGTAAGTCATAACGGGTAGGACGCACTCGTTGAAGACCTTAGTCTTAAGGCTTTGTGGAATAGGCGACGAAGACTCGACGAAGTTTTCCAAATGCTGCCCAACCCAGCTGTATCCGTCTTCGGGCTTCCTTCTGGAAATTGTTCTTTCCGACTTGTAATATTTGGTCGAGGTATTCATGAACAACTTCGAGATGCACCCCATCTAGCATAATTGGCTCCGGGATGATGTGTTGATTGAACATAACCTTAGTTTTGTTCAAATTCACCCGAAGACCAATGCGTGCTGAAGAATCAGCTAGGTCAAGCAACATGTGTTGTAGATCCTGAGCAGTTTCAGCCATGATGACGATGTCGTCCGCAAATCTAAGGTGTGAAATGTACTCGCCGTTTAGGCCGTCGCGAGGTTTCAGTTGGTAACCCTAGGAGCGGATTGCAGTTTACTGTTTTGGGAGTCCCACACTACCCCCTGCCGTACCCAGGCGGGGGGTGTGCATAAAGCATTTCCACACGTTAAAAAAAAAAGGTACCACTTCTGTCGAGCATAATGTACCGCTTGATTTGATAATATGAAAGTTAAGTTATAATATGTAATACTAAAAAAACATAACTTCACGCCTTTTTCTACCAGAAGGTGTGGCAGAGGCTGTTAAAGCCTCGAGTCGCCGGACACAAAGTTGTCAGTCCTCGATATTAATAATTTCGGAAAAATGATTGGTATGAGTCCGAAATCGAACCCACGGCTTCTATATCAGAAGACTATATAAATACTAATCAATTAAAAAAAATAGCAAAATTAATTCGATACATGTTGAAAAAGGAGACTCTTTGATCAGACCATTTAATGGACAAATATTTATTAAAATAATTTAGATATTTATCTTAAGATTACTAGAGAAACCATCAGTTACTATTAAATTTTTAATAAGAAGATCAATATGATCTTCTTATTAAAAATTACAATTAAATCACATCTTAGTGTGATATATGTATATTCACGTAATTAAAATACGCGAGCTACGGCAGCTGCTACTTGAGCGTCCATTACATGCATGCGCAGGTGATGGGCACCGTAGAGCGACTGAGAACTTTCCAAAGTTGTACGAGAATGTGGAGAGCCACTTCGAACTTTGTCGAAGTTGAGCGAGGAACCTCGCCGAGCACTCCGCTATAATTTGGACGCTCCATTCGATTTATAAGAATAAAAGTCTATGCTAAATCTTTGACTACACCACTTTTGTATTGATACCATAGATTTAGCAGAGACTATAATAGATGGCACATGTAAGGAAAAATGTACTAATATTCATCACTGACAGCGCAACCGCGTTTATTAGATTTTCAGGATATTATATTTCAACTCATGAACATTAACTATGTTAAAGTTGACACTTTGAAGCGCTTTTTCGTGCACACATTGATAAGTCACTCACAACCCATTTTTGGTCTCGTTGTTTGAGTGAATATTGGCGATCTAATATTCTTATAATATATCTATGTCTACAACCAAAAAGGAATAAATTCTATATAGAATATCTTGTCTCTACTACTACCTGTCACTGCGTCAATTCAGAAATTCAGAGTTCAGACTGCCAGTGTCAATGTCAATTGTCAAATATTGGTCGGATTTGTGGTGTTTTGTGTTGATAATTCGCTTCATTGCATTTAATACCTACAATGAAATCAATATTGTTAGTCTAGATAAAAAATACAACAGAAAAATTATTTACTCCGTCATTTTGATATATACGAATTTAACTTACTACCCTCTACGACGTGAGCCTCCAATTATCAGCTGTTCGTAGTCAAACACCTACACAATCCTAAGGCATTTGAATAGTAATCATTTAATTGGTTTAACTTCAACAAAGTTCTTCTAATTTTAAAATGGCTAGCAACGCAGCTGGTGGAACTCACAACTTTAAAGTAGTTTTATTAGGCGAGGGATGCGTCGGAAAAACATCTTTACTACTGCGTTACATTGAAGATAAGTTCAATGATAAGCATCTTACAACACTGCAGGTAATATTGTCCATCATTCTCAACAATATCCTATAATAGAAATTTATTAAACTGTGAAATTTATATTTGGTTCATCAACATTCTAAATAGTGATTAGGGCTGGTTTTCTTATCTAATACTGTTCTAAATATAAAATATTTTTGCTTTAACAACTTCTAGTTAACTTCTTTACAAAACTTCTTGTTAAGCCTTAGTATGGTACAGCATGGCCAAAGGTGCCACCAGAATATTGGATGGGAAGATTTCTCTAGAAGACTTCTTAGTAATCTTCCCTGTCTACCCTTTTAACTTCTTGATGGATAACTCTGCATTTTTAATAAATCAAAATATGTTGATATGAGGGCTTGAATGTACAGTGGTCCCCTGATAAACTGAGATAAAAAAAAAGAAGAGATAAATTTGAGATACATAATGAAGCATACTTTGTACATAAATGTAGAAAAAAAAATGTAGAATTCTATAATTGGATCAAATAATCCAATCATTTGTTAAATAATGTACAAGCAACTTTTTAGTAAATAATTCTGGACTTATAGGAGTTTGCAGGCAATACACAATAATCTGACACTGCTCCACATACTGCTCGTCGTATTACTGGGGGTACACTGTACATCATTTTCATTTTTTATTAGTATTTGATTATGAGTTGATAATGATACCTCACACTTTTAGTTTGCGGTGGTTAGAATTTTACTCTTTATATCAGTTGTTACTCATACAATTTTTACATAGTATAAAATAAAGTTGCTTTCTGCTGTCTGTCCCTTTATATGATTATATCTTTGAAACTACTTAACTGATTTTGATGCGGTTTTTTTCAATAGATAGAGGGTATCAACATGGTAGTTTTGATCTATAATTCATGTATGACATATTAAAGAAAAAGTGATCAATCAGAAATTTACTTGTTTATGATGCGAAAAAAGTTCACCGGGTCAGCTAGTAATATATAAACATGAAATAAATTATTATCTTTATATATTACATGAATGTTCTTGTAGGGAATGTTTCTTTTATCACTTTATATGTGATTTCCAATGTTAGTTGTCAGCTGAGATCAAGCAATTATTATTACACAATTTATTTAGCAAAGTGTACTCTTTGTACATAAACCCAATTTGCAATCACTGTGTCAACAAATTTTATTGTTAGCACTTGTGGTTTAAATTATTTTTTATGCAGATGGTATATGACAGATTTCTTTCTTGTACATACAATCACGCCTTTTTCCCATGGGCGTAGGCAGAGAATAATTCTTTCCACTTGCAACTATTCTGACATACGTTTCGTTACACTCCACTCTCATTATCGCTTCGTCCGCTTGACCTTTACCGGTTCCCCCTTTCAGACTTGTCTTAGATTTTCGTTTAGTCAGTCTTCCTTCGTCCATCCTTTCTACATGTCCGAACCATCTAAGCATTCCTTTCTCTATCCTTGTCACTATATCTTCTTTCACACCACAACATTCTCGAATTACACTATTTCTCATTTTATCCACCAAGCTTACTCCAGCTATACTTTCTTTTCTATAGCATTAATCTTACTTCTGTGCTTCTCCTGCCATACCCAACATTCACAACATACATAAGCGTGGGAACCAAAACCCCTCTGTGTACAGCCAGTCATGCCTATTTGGAGACTTTCTGGCTATTCATAAACTTGTTCAGGGCCCCATTCACTTGATTTCCAGACAAAACCCGTCTTCCAATATCGTATTCATACTTTCCATCTCTTGTAAACTTTGTGCCTAAATACATGAACTCTTTCACCTGTTCCACTTTTTCTCCATCAATCTTGCATTTAGACATACTTTCATCTCTTTCACAAACCATTGCTTTAGTTTTACATACATTCACTTTCATCCCTTTCTCTTTCTAAGACCCATGTAATATATTAATCATCAACTGCAATTCTTTCTCTAATGACGCTGTAAATACCTTTATTATGTTCTTTACAGTCTATACTACTTAGATTGCTTCTCTTTCTTCTTTGCAGTGAATTTATAATTAAAATATATTTTATATTCCAGGCCACCTTTTTGAACAAAAGATTAAATATAAATGGCAAACGGATCAACCTTTCCATTTGGGACACGGCCGGTCAAGAAAAATTCCACGCGTTGGGCCCAATTTACTACCGAAATTCCAATGGCGCAATTCTGGTATACGACATAACTGATCAAGACTCTTTTGGAAAAGTATGTTATATTATTTTATTTCAAAGAAAATGCTGCATTATAATGACGAAAGCAGTTACGATATGCAATTTACATTTACGATATAATCAAATGCGGGTCATGTTACATCTTCTAAGTCTGTTTTTACTGAATAGTGCTACATACATAACTTCACGCCAAATCCCTTGCGGGGTAGGCGGAGAAAACAGAGCACCATAAGGCACGAGTCTTCACACATTACCTACGCGCTTCTTTAACTTTTCAAACAAGTTCCTGATGTGAAGAAGATGTGTTCTGGCCTTCCTCGACTCCTACATACGCTTTTGCATTGTATATCTGATTAGTCAATATTGCGTCATCCATTCTTTCTACATGTCCGAACCATCGGAGCATGACCATTCTTACTTTTGTACAAACACTCTCTTTAAATCCAACTTACTTCCTTACAACCTTGTTTTCGACGCGGTTAGGTAGCGAAAGTCACTCCGAAGATATTGCGCAGTGCCCTCACTTCGTTCGCTTTTAGATCTACTGTCGTGAACATTTTGCCATACCCAACTCTCTCTTCCATAAGTTAACGTTATCCCAACGCTAACTTACAGAAGAGAGAGAGTATCACAGTATGAATGGCTAGCTGGGCCATCTTGCCGAGATTCTTCGCGCCCAGGAATCTGCCCAACACTCCATTTACGCTGTTTCCACTCTTCTTTCGACATCCGCGGTGTACCTACCATTCCATTAAATGCGCATCCATTTATTTGAATTGGAATTGTGCTGTGTCTATATAAACAAAAAAAAGTTAGATAAATCGGATAAAAGTGCCTTATCAATTATTGACAGCCTTATCTGTTTTCTTTTCTATATTTAATATTGTGAATGTCGTATTTGTTAACGTTTTTAAATATTTTTAAGGTAAAAAATTGGGTGAAAGAACTGAAAAAGATGTTAGGATCGGACATTGTTCTGACTATAGCAGGCAATAAAATAGATTTGGAACATGAGAGGACAGTTCCCCTCGAAGAAGCTGAAAGGTGAGTTAGAGATTTTTTTATAAAACATAAGTTCACGCCTTTTTCTGCCCAAAGGTGTAGGCAGTGGCTGTTAGACTCGACTCGCCAAATCGTTACGATTCAAGTGGAATAGGTAGGTGGCGGAACCTATTGCCACAAACCGGTTAGTTATATATATTTATCACACATAGCTTCCGAAGAGAATTCCGAGAACCATTTCTGTGAGCCAGGAATCGATTCCACAGAAGTCATCTGAATCAGAGGCGGAAATTGTTATTCCTTTTTTAAAAACATCATATGCCAGCAAATAGCCATGTCAAAAACAAGTTAACTTTTCAGCTATGCTAACATGGTCGGCGCAAGGCATTTTTACACATCAGCGAAATTAAATCAAGGTGTTGAGGATCTATTTCTTGATTTAACAAGAGAAATGTTGGAGAAAAGCGAGCAGAACTCACAGGCTGATGTGACCAGAACGTCACAGGTCTTGGTGGTTGATGATGAATCACCGCCTGCGCAGAGTTCGTGCTGTTCTGGCAACAGGAATAATTAAATGTTACGAACATACTATTCCAGGTTAATAGAATATCACTGATTTTTGCTAAAATATTTAAATACATATGTAAAACTATTCTATTACATAGGCACTATTATATAATATAAATGAATGTACAGTTTTCTTCGAGATAATTTTGCTATAGAGCCCTATATTTTCCTCGTGCTAAGAACTCTAAACAATTTTTTTAAATCGAATCAAATCAATGTTAGGTAGAAAATTATATGTCGTCGCATTAATGTATTTCTTAGGCGAAACGAATACGAATATTAATTACATATTTCGTAACATAAAATTAGATTTTATGTTATAGATAATATACAGTTATTGAGTGTCGAATCTAAAATGTGTTTCTGAGAATGAATGACTTCTACCGCGGAGTCAAGATACTACTTAAATTAGTATCAAAAGAAACAAAATCATACTCCACAGTATGCTTACAAATTAAACAGAAGTTAGTTAATCAATATAACGTATAATCTTTGGTTTGATTTTTGGTAAAACATTGTTTAACTAAACATAGTCAATTGGTTCCAAAACTAGGGTCAGGAGTCAAGATCGAACGAGTCGAGACTTGTTGAAACGTATGTCACAGGTTTTACCCAAAGGCAGGCGTTTAAACGTTGATAAAGAAATTTATGATATGGGGGCCATTTTAGGGATTAATTAAGAAACAAATAAATATTGGAGAAGCCTTTCAATAATTATGTTATCTTTTAAGATGAATTGTTTTGATGTGATGTAATAATTAAGGCAACAAAGGGAAAATCAATGTACGGAACTTCCGACATGCTAGTATGACTGCCACTTGTCCAATTAACTTATTATATAAAACAATCTTTATGGTGAGTTTCCTCTTGCGCAGAATGTTAACGGCTGTTACTATAAATGTATGCATATTCTAGAAATTTCGATTTTACAGTGTTTTCGAATTCAGGTAAAAAAAAAAACTAAAAATACGTTATTTAGTCGTCATGTATGTTCCTGTAATTGCAACTTTCACTAGAATTTCTATTTATCCATCATATTATTATTTGTTGTTGATAGTTTAATAAATACTTATTATATAAATTTTGTTTAATTAGGTATATTATTGCTGTAAGGGTATGCTGTTGGTGCATCTAGAAAGGATGCAAGATGGACTGAGATTTTATTGCAAAAGATTATGGGAATGGGTGGATAGAATTAAGATTTAGGGAATGTCACGACACGCTATTGGATGACCAAATTTAAGTGGTCCTAAAGTAAATTTATGACAAAAGTTATGAAGGTCGAAGCAAGTGCTATGTGTAAGAATCGTGAATGTTATAACGCTCCGTTCTTTCTACCTTCCCTGCAAGGGATTGGCGTGAAGTTAAGTAAGGTATATATAGTTTATTGGTACTATATATTAGAAATAATTTAATGATAACTGTGTATTTTAACATTTAACCAGTAACTCTTCTAAATACTAGTTGGTAAAGTGTTAGATAATGTATCTACCATTTGGAGGTTAAAATTAAAAGTACCTACTATAATATGATTTTATAATTTCTCATGGACCACCACCGTTCTAGAGAAAACTGACACCAGGAGTGGGTGTTGAAGTAGTCAACTAAGGGGTATAATATATAGGTACCTATCATCATTCTTATCAGACGTCTAGGTGGTCTAGTGATTCAGCACTCTTCACTTGCGAGTTACGTGATGACCAATGACTTCGTAGAAATTGTGCCAGATGTATGGACTATAGGTTACGCCAGCTATCTATTAAATTTGATATATAAAAATTGCTTACTCTTTGAGAGTATTGACGGCATACAATTATGACAGCTATTTAATAGCTTTTATTTTCAGCTCACAATATCTTTTAGAGTATTAAAAACTTGTTCTTCGTATGAAGTTTCAAATTGAATGTTTTCATTATCTTTCTAATATGTATATAAAATTTTCGTGTCACGGTGTTTGTAATTCTACTCCTCCAAAACGGCTCGACCGATGCTCATCAAATTTTGTGTGCACATCGGGTAGGTCTGAGAATAGTACACCATATTTCATGCCCCCAAATGTTAAGGAGTCTGAACATTTATTTTTTGAATTTTTCGATAAATTTTCCTTTTTTATTTTTTATACAAAAATACCTATATGTACCCCCAAATTTTCACCTCTTCAAAAAATAAAAAAAATACACTAATAGCAGTGTATTTTTTTTATTTTTTGGCGAGACAACGTATATAATCTTTTCTTCAATTTGACAGTATGGCAAGACGGCATTAAAAATAGATTTAAAAAAATTTAAATCGATAAAAAATGCCCTGATCTGCATCTGCAATCACCAGACACAAAGACGGTAATTGTCTTTCCGGTAATTTAATGTTATATATGTACAGTCAGTCATATTATTTTATTGTGATATCAAGTACGGCAGCAGAATCTCAGATAAAAGCAATGCCACGAGTCAAAGGTTATCGTAGATTCAAAAAAGATCAATCATATCATGTATAAACCTACATTTATTATTAATATTTGGCCTTTAATGATGGATCACGTATGTGCCACTGTCAAATAGCTTATTTCACTGATTTATATGTGTCGTAAGTACCTTAAACGCTCGATTATAATTAAATATTGGTACTTTTCGTAAATGTAATTTTAATATATATTTAATTAGTTAATTACTTATTTATTATCATGGTAATGCTATTAGAAATTGATCTATCAAGAATTGTTACTAGAAAAATGTCTTAGTACCCGGCTAAAATATATAACATTAAAAATAATCGCGTTCCACTTTACCGGTAATTGGATACGCCAAAAATGGATTCAATCAATATTATGAAATGAAGGCGAAGTATATAAATACTATTAATAATATGAGGATTATAATAAATTTATTTTTCTTGTATTTTTTTTTTCATTTTAGAAAAAAATTACGCCTAATGGTTCTTCAGTGTTATTGAGATGTGCTATTAAATGTATACAAACTGACTAACAAAAGAAACAAAAAAAAAATTTTTAACATTATGGTTTATATTATTATTTGCGAACACAGTTATATAATGTTATAGGTAAACTGTTTTTATGCTGAATATAAATTAGGTATAATTTTCATCGGAATGAAACAACATTATGTATTTTCTTCGTGTTTACTGTCTAACCAACTATTACTTATTAATAACAATAATAAAAGTTTGTCAGATTTGCCAACACAAGTGTTTCATTTTAAACACGAGCCCAACACTATTAATGACTACAAATCCAATAAGGTATTTCTAAAGCATAAACAAACTAATAATAAACAATTATAATATATAAAAAAAAATGATTATGCAAAAATATGCAAAATCTTGTTCCCTTTGTGAATATTGGGATGTAACACTTCAGGTTAGCGTTTAAACTCCAGCTCTCAAACTAATATGCATGAAGACATTTTAGTGCCAAAGAAATATAACCACACACATAGGGTCCCGAAAACTTGGTCGAATCTTGTGGCATAGTCGGGTAAAAAAAATAACAACAACTTGGAGAAAAGTAGATTAATAGTTATTTCATTTAGCTAACAGCTGGTGATTGGAGTAATAAACATTAGACAAGCAAAAACAATATGGAAATATTTGACTTGAATAAAATATTATTTATTTATTTCTTAGATTTTCGCGGATCACATTCATCATTGAAACAACTTTTTATGGATTATATCGCGTTTATTTACAACGACGTTTCGAACTCTTTACAGAGATCATTTTCACGATCTTCTGTAAAGAGTTCGAAACGTCATCATCTTTTCATTTCTCAATTATATAACAATAGTCACTTATACTTGAACCAGTACCAAACCCACAAGTATAAGATCACCAGTCCAATAGAGATTATTGTCTGTCCAGAAATCCCCAAGAAAAAATTTAAGCAAAAGACAAAACTGACAAAGCCAATATTGAGAATCTTAACCTACTCACTGTGATCATTCGAAATTCTAATTTGTACTCTGGAGTTAAACAACATCCAAAAAGCTTATATATTATATCTATATTAATATAAGCATTCGCTCTTAAACAACAATTGATAGAACCACAATTTTAATTATCTTCAAAGGACACACATTTTTTTTTTATCCCAGTTATATTAAATATAGGTTTAATTTTAGTACATCACTTACTGTATATAGTAGAAATGATGGTTAGATTTAAATTTATTCATCTAGTGCAGGAATTTTACCATTGAGGATGGATATCTTCCAGCTACTACCACACTAACAAATTCTAATAAATCTTATTGTCTAACCAATATTCTATTTAACCATGGATAAAAGCAGGAAGCTTTATGAATTACTCTCAACAAATTTAGTAATTAAATAGTATGTTCCATACAAATAATATGTAATTTATTTATTATTTTATTTTTTAGTTTAGTTCGAATTAAAAACATTTTACAATTTAAATCATAAAATAATTTACACCATATATTGTGAAAAGCTCATGAATATAACTAATTTGCTAAACTTCTAAAATTTATTATTTACTTTTTGATACCAATTTATTTTCCGTTTTGTCTGTGGTCGACCGGGGACTTGTGAACATTCAAAAAGAATTAACATTTATTCAACATCTCATTTATAATATCAACATACTATTAAAGATTTTTTCTTAGTACCTTTTTATTTTGTGATAGTTGACGCAATATATTCATAGTATTATTATCTAGATAAATATATTTTTTCAACTTGACAATTTCTAAGTTGTGTATTAACTTGTTATTTTTTTGGCATTGTTTCATAGTTATCAAGCTAGGTGATGCGTCCGTTGTGTCTAAATCCGGTAAATCGTTACTAATATTGGCGACGTGTCACTTGTCCTTGTCTAAATTTTTTTGGCCATCCTCGATCTTTTCTGCCTTCTTGATAGTGATTTTTTCATTGGCAATCTCATTTATCTGGACATTTTCTGACGACGTGTCTGGTTTATCCAATGGTGGTAAGTCTAACAGATAAGGCATCATACTTCTGGACTTTTCTTCGGTTGACAACCACTCCATCTGAGAGCAGACAATAATGAGTTTGTAGAGCCATATTTAATAGTACACATACATCGATAGAACATACATCATAGATAGAAAAAAATATTGTTGATGGCCTTGTTGTGAAGCATTATTGAAATAAATTCATATACACAATATGTGGCTTTTACAATTATATCATGATTTCTATATAAAAAAAAACACCAAATATTTTAGTGCCATAAACTCAAATCCTAGTTTGGAAAATATAAGTACCTTCTGACGATGATCTTTCACGGCATCATCACATATTTCGATACACATTTGTTCGGTGAGTCTTCCATCATCAGATGCATATGCGGCAGCCTGCCATGCAACACCCAACTTGGAAAGTGCTCGACCAGACATTCCGGCAGTACGAGCGGCAAGAGTGGAACATAGTGCTCCATAGTCGAACTGATCGACACTCAACCGTCTGTAAAGTACAAAACATTCACCAAATGGGAATATTATCACCACCGGTTTGGTGGTGTTAAATAACAAAACACACAACTGAGAAATAGTAATCGCATCAGCTTCTTACCTCTTTCCTTCTGAAGCCGGTTGTAGAACGAACTTATCGAAATAGAGGCGGATAAGACGCTCGCGCTCCTCCAAACCGGGCAAACCAAATTCAATCATCTTATCCAGACGATCGTTTATTGCAGAATCAAATTGTTGTGGCGTGTTCGATGCCAGAACTAACATAATACGGTTGCTTTGGTCTGATGTCCTGTAGAGGAACGCATTGAGAGCTGCTCTCAAATCTTCACTAATTCTCTCAGAGGAACGTTTCCTCAAAAAGGCATCCGCTTCATCAATGAAGAGAAGTACACCTGGAATATTTATATTAAATTGTCTCACCACTGTCATTGCATCAAATTAAAAAATATATACAATATAATATGTATTAGAGGTACAAATCAAAACTTTTTTTGAAATCCAACCTCGTAATAAAAGAATTTAAAAATAGGCGCTCACCTTTTTTACTAGTATTAGCCCAATCGAACACTTTGTGAATAGCTGCCACGGCGTCTTTACCCATAGGCGCAACATCTCCTCCAGTCAATATTGCGTATTCCATACCAGAGTGTTTTGCTAATTTCTGAAATGATTATAAAACATCAACATGGAATTGCAATAACGATTATTTTGAGACCATGTATCATTATTCATTACATACCTTGGAGAATAGAGTTTTACCAGTACCAGGTGGTCCATACATAAGTAGATTTCTATAGAATCCTTTGTTGATACGTGTGTTCTTTGTAGCGATGGCAATATCTCTCAGACGGCGTTCCAATGTCGGCGCAAGCACGACACCAGCTAACGCATCGGATGGCTTTTTAAAACTCACAACAGCTTTCGATACAGTCAGTATGGGGTGTTTCACAGCTTCCAATATGGAAAATCTAGATGTCTCATTAACAAGTGTTGGCTTGCCTAAATAGAAAATATCAACATTAATTTAGTTTGCAAATTTTCAATAAGAATCAACTCAAACAAAACACCAAACACACCTATACGCGCTTCTATAAATCGTGCCGCAACAGAAGTTGCACCTCTAGCGGTGTAAACACCAAGAGCAAGAAGTGACAATCCACCAGCTGCAGCCAATGTTTTGTCCCAATCTGTCACAAGTGCATTTAAACCTGCACCAACAACACTGCCCGCCGTCCTGAAAATTTGCTCTAATGTGTTAATAATATCAGGAAATTAAAATCCGATATAAAAACTTATTGCTTTATTCAATAGACATATTGAAAAACCCATGAACACAGAAGGAGTACAATGTTGTCCTGGTCCACTAATAATTTTATATTACTATAACAATATTATAATTTTGATGAACAGATTCATGATTACTAGTATCCGACCGAAGGTCTATTTTTGGCCAAAGCCGATTAATAGGCAATCTCCACAACCTACCGAAGCCGAAGCCGGAGGCTTATAAACTATTAGTAATTTAATAATTTTCTTCAATATTATCCATAGCTAAAGAAGAATATCGGCGTAAAGTGCTTCATGCCGCTTTTCTCTCGGTGATAGAGGAACCGCACCGAACTAAGTGCAGTCCGGTCCGTCAGTCACTTACTCTTTCGTAACAGTTCGTTTAATTCCAACTGTTCTCGGAATTTCGGCAGGACCTTCAGGTTCGGCCCAGAATCCGGCCCAAGCCGAAGGTCTTTCCGAAGATGGATTTTTGGCCGAAGCCGAAGCTTCGGTCGGACACTAATGCTAATTAATTTACAAGATACTGAGTATATAAACTTACTTAATACTTTCTAGTATGGTAGTTCTATTTTCAGCTGCTTTCAACCTTATTTGCTCTAAGGTAATATCACGATTTTCTCTATCAGCTTTAGCCTTGGCTCTGGCTTCCGCTTCAATTGATTTAAGTTTGTTCTTTTCTCTTAGTTCCATTTCATGTTCAATGGTTGCACGACGCATAGCCTCTTGTTTGGCTACACTCTCCTCCTGCCTATATTCATAATGAAATTGGTTTAAATTGATAAAGTAATAAAATTAAAATAACATGTCAGTCATTTGTAATTGACATAATAAAAACACACTTTGTGTAAATGTAAACTATGATAAAACATTGTAACTCTCTGTAGAGAGATTTAATAAAAAATACAGATAAATTCATAAAGGAAAATTCCTTAAAAACATACTTTTTCAATATTTCCTGTTGAGACAGCTGATTTTGTTGCAGCTGTTCTTCATATCTCTTCTTAGCCAATTGATCCTGGTACTGGGCTCTCATTTGATGTTGCTTTGTTTCTTCCTAATCAGAAGCAAACACAAAATTTTTAACATCTAGCTATAAGACTGTGGTCCACAGGTCGAGCTTCTGAATCAAAGTTGCAGATTAGAATCCTAGGTCATACAAATGACCTTACGAAATTAATTAAATAAACGGCGAGTCGAGGATAAATAGGCGCTGCCTACCTTCAGGTAGAAAAATGCGTGAAGTTTTGTTATGGGAACTATAAGACTCTTATAAGACCACGTTTTACCAAGAAGATTTTCAAGGCAATTTTTTTTATGATTCGGTTCCCTACCTGTAACGTTTTCCTGCGTTCTTCATAATCAATTCTCTTCTGGTCCACTTTGGCTTGTTCTATGGCAGCTTCATACTCCTTAATCTTTACCATTTGTTCACTTTGCTTTGTGCTTTCTTGCAACTTACTAAGCTCAAGTGCTTCTTTTGCATGTCCTGAATTAAAAATAATTGTTAACTAAAGCTTTTTTGGAATTGTTTACAAAATCCTTGCCCACTACATATTCATGAATTTGTATGAAAATTCTTGTTGTGACCAGTTCTTGTCATGCCATTTTTAACACCAAAACTTTACCCAAATTGTCTTCTATACAATATTGTATTTAAAGCACCATAATTCTACAGATTATGAAGACCGTTTTATTGCTAAATTATAACAACCCAACTACTACTACAGCTACTTTTTTTATATGGAGGAAACATGGTAGTAACTTGTGAGTCTTGTAGAAACAAGGGTCAGAACAATTAGCATTTAGCAATATTTGTTGACATTCTAATTAGAAATATTAAAGATAAATACTAAGTATGTGTAATGTCTTTGTGTCTCGTTATAATTTCAAGCACTTAATTGATTTAAGATCACAAATTATTCTTGTGTAATGAGCCCTCTCATCTCAGGTGACCAAGCCCTATCAGCTGAGTTACTTGTGCCATTACAGATTACTGGATAAGTGTGAAAATAGTGAATAAAAAAAGAGATATTTCTTTAAGAAGCCCTATTATGAAAAGGTACTAAATTATTTCCATGTATCAAAGTTGAGCCGGTTGCTGAGTGAGACATGGAAATAAAACTTTATATGTGCAGAACCGAGGGCATTAAGGAGTATCTAGTAAAATATTTGGTAAATATTCGTAAATTTCACTTTTTAGACCTTAGGTACACATGGTATTGGATATAGGGTTATATGGCTGCATTATGCAATACCACGCAATGTGATCGCTAGTGGCAGATTATTACTACTTACTGGATCTCTCTAATTCACGGGCTGCTTGGGCAGCTCTTTCTAGTGCGCTCGAGTCAAAGCGATAAGCTTCCATTGCTTTCTTTTCAGATTTAGATAGGTTAACAGGGGCTGCCGCTGATCCACCAGTATCGGTTGGTATGTCATCAGATGGGGGTTGAGGAGGCTTTGTACTATATCCAAATAACCACGACATTTTTTATACAGTTAGCTGTTCTCTGTTCATTCAATATTATAAAATATATTAAAACCAAAATTTTCGGTCAGTAGGTATCAGCACTGGCACTCATGACTTTTTTTTTTAAATTTTATGACCTGGTATCAAAGACCAAGTCAAGCACTCATGACTCGAATGAACTGGGTACAGAGTAGTTTGAGTACTTATTATTACTACTTAACTGTACCTACTAACCTACCTCCTTCAAGTTACATTACTCTATAGAAGTTATTACTTGCCCATAGAGCACTGTTAGACATGCTCATTATTAGCACGAGAGCATGCTAGTATCGAGCATGCTCTCGACACTAGCATGTGTGTACAGATCTTGAGCATGCTAGTTTCGAAAATCGACAGCCATGATAATAACGACCATGTCTATTTAGTAGCATGGTTGAAAATAGAATGCTTAATGACAGCAAATGACATAAGCATGCTCATAATGAGCATGCTCTTTATTAACATGTGTAACAGTCTTTTATTTTTCGTACCAATAAGAAAAATACATTGCAAGCTAACTGGAGAGAACTGTAATTTGTCTGAAGTACCAGTCTGGCACGCGGTAAAAAGATTCTGTCACGAATTTTTTACCATATAAATTATTAAATATTTTAAACCTATATCTGATCTAAAGTCCGGGTTCGATTCCAGACACTGGCTCACACCAATGACTTTTCGAAATTGGTTTCGGAAGTTATGTGTGATAAATATCGATGACTGAAAACTTTGTGCCCGGTATGGCAATAGGTTCGCCACAAATTCCATTTAGGACCTAAACATAACGGCGAGACGAGGCTTAACAGCCGCTGCCTACACCATCGAGTAAACAAAAGGCGTCAAGTTATGTTATGTTAAGTTAAACCTATATAGCTATTACAGTAATTAATGGAACAAATAAAATAATACGGATAATTTATGATTTTGTTTTGGTTTATCTGACGACACCTACATAGGTAAAAAAGAGGAGCATCCTTCTATTGGTCTCGGTTTCTACAGTGAGCTCGACCACAGAGTCGACAAAATTTTCAATATTCCTAAAATTTTTAACACCATATAACTAAATTACACATTTGGTTGTGACCGGATTCTCATAATTTTTGGCGAAGCCTTTAAGCACAACTTTGAACCGCTGTAACAGCTTTTTGAAATTAAAGAAAAGCACGTCGTCAAAGCAAAGTTCGTCGATTTTTGAAGATCCTAACATCACCTTCCTCCAGAACACGTTCTATTTGGTCATGGAATATGTGTCTAGGCCGTCCTCGACTCCTACATCCATCCGCTTTTGCATTTTATATCTGCTTAGTCAATCTTGCATTCATCCTTTCTACATGTCCGAACCACCGGAGCATGCCCTTCCTTACTTTTACACCAACACTCTCTTTCAATCCGACTTATAATTTTAAATAATAATATTATTATATTTATAAAGCGTAGAAATCTCACTCCTGAGCCATATCTACAAGTTGTTCTCGAGGGTCGTCACGAATCGTCTCGCTCTTGACTCGACGAATTCCAGCCTCCGGAGCAGGTCGGGTTTCGAAAAGGCTTTAGTACCGTGGACCACATCCATACTGTTCGGCAGATTGTACAGAAGACCGAAGAGTACAATCAGCCGCTGTGTATGGCATTCGTGGACTACGAAAAAGCCTTCGACTCCCATCGAAACTTGGGCAGTTCTGGATGTACTGCAGCGATGTCGGATTGACTGGCGTTATATCGAGGTGCTGAGATACTTGTATGACACCGCCACGATGGCTGTCCAGATACAGGACCAGGCGACGAACTCCATCGAGCTGAATCGAGGTGTAAGACAGGGAGATGTTATATCTCCCAAACTCTTCAGCAATGCTCTGGAGGACGTTTTCAAGACACTGGATTGGACTGGACAGGGTATCAACGTGAATGGTGAGTACATCTCGCATCTTCGGTTTGCCGACGACATCGTTGTAATGGCAGAGTCGCTAGAACAGTTAAGCGGAATGCTGCGCAGCCTAGACGAGTCCTCCCGGCGTGTCGGTTTGGGCATGAACTTGGACAAGATCAAGGTCATGTTCAATGAACATGTCGTGCCCGGACCGATAAGGGTCGAAGGGTCGGTTACAAATACAAATAAATAAAAAATACGTCTACCTCGGCCAAATCATCCAGTTAGGTAGACGAAACTCCGAGAAGGAGGCCGAAAGGAGGATTCAGCTTGGTTCGCCTATACCGCAATGTCTGAAGACCAAAGTCTTTGACCAGTGCGTCTTACCGGTGATGACCTACGGTGCCGAAACGTGGACACTCACGGTGGGGCTAGTCCACAAATTTAAAGTCGCTCAGCGAGCTATGGAGCGGGCTATGCTCGGGGTATCTCTGAAAGATCAACTCAGGAATGAGTATATCCGCCAGAGAACTGGAGTAACCGACATAGCTCGTAGAATAAGCTCGCTGAAGTGGCAATGGCCTGGTCACATCTGCCGAAGGACCGACGGTAGATGGAGTAAGAAGGTCATAGAGTGGAGACCGCGTCTTGGCAAACGTAGCGTAGGACGCCCACCAGCCCGATGGTCAGACGACCTCAGAAAGGCTGCTGGTAAAGACTGGATGCGAAAGGCAGAGAATGGGATGTTGTGGCGCACATTGGGAGAGGCCTATGTCCAGCAGTGGACTGCAATAGGCTGATGATGATGATGAAAGCGTAGAAAAGAGTTTTTTTATATATAGAAATGTCCTCGCTTTTTGGCTTTTAACTTCTTAGTATTATTCTTCTTATCTATATATACTCTCGAGAGCAATGAATCCGGGTCACTTAAAGAATGTTAAAAATCTCGGAAACTAAAAATGATAGGTTAATGCAATAAATTGTATTTAATAGACAATGTAATACTCCTTAAATGAAAGTAAAAAAAATATGAGTCACCATACATTTTATTAACACAAAATTACATAAAGAAAAAATCTGCTGATCTCTCCTTAAAACAAAAATAGGAAACATGAAATTTTTGAACTTTATTACGATTTTCTTGAATTTTAATACTTCGTATTGCCTCCTCGTGCTTCCATTACTGCGTTTACGCGGTTTGGCATGCTGTACACCAAGTTCCTTATACGATTTTGGGGAATATTCTCCCATTCCTCTGTGAGAGCAATTTTGAGCTCACGAAGCGTGATTGGGGGAGGGTTTCGTTGTTTTACGCATCTGCCTAGCTCGTCCCAAGCATGCTCGATCGGGTTGATATCCGGGCTGCGCGCTGGCCACTCCATACGAGTAATGTTCATCTCTTGAAGGTAGTCATTCACAATCCTACCTGTATGAGGTCGGGCATTGTCATGCATAAATATAGCATCCTCACCTAAATTGACCATAAATGGACCAACGTGATCATTGAGGATTTCTTCCACATATCTTACGCTAGTTAAAGAGCCGTTTTCTATGATCACCAGCTCTGTGCGACTTTCAGAAGAAATTCCGGCCCACACAAGTACAGACCCACCACCGTAGGCTACTTTTTCCTCGATTCATGCTTGCTTGAATCTTTCCCCTGGTCTTCGATACACTCTGTGTCTTCCATCGTGCTTGTAGAGCATAAATTTTGATTCGTCGGAGAACATAACTTTTGACCAATCTTCAATACTCCAATTTACGTGGCTCTGGGCATATCTTAGTCTTGAAATACGATGCCCACGCTCCAGTTTAGGGCCGTTTGCAGGTCTAAGGGGTTTTAAGTTAGATTCAGCAAGCCGACGTCTTACTGTCCATGCACTTGGGTTACTTCCTCCGAGGCGTCGAAACTGATTGGTGAGTTCAGTTCCTGTGAGAAAGCGATTTCGAAGCATGGTGTTCACCAAGTATCGGTCTTCTCGTGCTGTGGTATACCTGGTTCTGCCCGTTCCTGGTCTGCGTAGGTTAGAACCAGTTTCTTCGTAACGTCGGAGAACTCTTTGTACTGTTGACAGCGACACACCAACAGTCCTGGCTGTATCGCGCTGACTCCGGCCGGTTTCCAGCATTGTAAGTATTCTGGTGCATTCTTCAGGCGTAAGCGACATAATTTCAGCTTGAATAATGAATATAGAGCACTATCAACATGGTTTATGTACCCACATAAATGACAGATTACAAACAAAAGCAAAACCAAATGCTGTAATTTCGTAGTTCCATCTTCGAAAGTGGCCCTTTTTCAAATTTGATTTTTTTATGATATAACTTTACAATAACTAAGAAGTTTTAATACCTTCATTTAAGGAGTATTACATTGTCTATTAAATACAATTATTATATTAACCTAGCATTTTTAGTTTCCGAGATTTTTAGGATTCTTTAAGTGACCCGGATTCATTGCTCTCGAGTGTATATAAGAAGAGATTTCCTCCTATATATTGACTCATCACGATATCTCTGGAACCATAAGGCGTAGCGACTTGAAATTTGGTAGGATTATTCCTTTCGCCGAGTAGAGGTCAGCTAAGAACGGATTTTACGAAATTCCACCCACAAGGGGGGTTGCGGGGGTGTTAACAATGGAAAATTCCCATTTTTAACCTATAGCTGCTATCGACTTCAAATTTGTCGAAGATATTGCAGTATTAACATAGCGGGGCAGCAGTTATTACTTTTGATGCGAAACAGAGTTCGCCGGGTCAGCTATCGACTTCAAATTTGTCGAAGATATTGGAGTATTAACATAGCGGGGCAGCAGTTATTACTTTTGATGCGAAACAGAGTTCGCCGGGTCAGCTAGTTCTTAATATAACACAAAACTATTTGCTACAAATTTCTTGTAGGACTCATAGTTTCAGAAATATTGCCGATAAAGTGTCTGCACCCCTTTCTTCAAGATAAGGACCGGGAGATAAAGGTGGCGGACCTGAAAACTTAGGATTGAGCTTAAATTTGTATGTAACTCTATTTATATTTGTTCTTAAAATAAAACTGCTTAGAATGTTAATAAAATATATATTCCATTAAATTTGGTAAGTATTATCAATTAAATTATAATTTTTTGAGTGCTCTAAGGCTGTAACACAAAGGATTTTAAATGTTAACAACATAATATTTAGTAATAAAAAACTTTTTTTTTTGGACACACGAGAATAATGTTTATTATATTGTACAAATAGCGCCATCTAGTTTTCCTAACTGAGCAACTAAATGCTTGTGGTTAGGTAGATGGATAACGACTACACGAAACATATACACTTTTTTATATAGTTTAATTCATAAAAAAACGATCAGACGACATCTAAAATGCTCATGATAAATATTTGCACTTGAGTGGGGATCGAACCCGCTGACCTTTAGTCAGCAGCGAGTTGTTTTGCCAATGTACCGCAAGGCCGTGAAAATTTCACGATCTGCAATTCATAGATTTAAATGTTAACTTAATTAAACATCTATCAATCAAACAAAGACAAACATCTACCAACTAAACATTATTATTCTACTCAAATTTCCAAATATGCAATCCATTTCATACAAATGAAAAACAGTATATATACATAATATAAGCATATTTATTATTAATTATTCATTTTACTTGGAAAGGTGGTAAAAAGACACCAGACATGGTACATGCCTACATGCGTCATGCCTATTCATCAGAACACTACACTGGTGACACTCGAGTTTCAAATCAACACTTCACTTTTACGCTCAAAACAAAGTTTACTTGCGTCTAATCAAAATTATGTGCAGAATTTTCTTTCCAATGGTTTTTATCTAGAGTAAATACTAATGAGTAATAACATTACAACAAAAATATACAATTTTTAGATTTGCACAAAAACTGTTAAAACATCAGACAGAATGATAAATATATATTATGTATTGGCATATTATGAACGTTAGACAAATTTAATTTCTTAAAATAGTATGATTAAAATACAACTATGTAATTGTACAACAACAAATTTTAATGTATCCGAGTTAAAATATATATGTAAAAAAAAAACAACAAGAACTTACAAATATGTATTACATCTCGCATTACTGATATACATTATACAAATAACTAAAACTGTTAAGGATAGAAATATGACATATTCATCTTTAAAAATGTAATATATTCACGGTAATTAAATTATCATTTATGCTTAGAAATAATTCACGCACTTAAATTAATGAACACAAAATTTGTAAACATTGGCCAGAACCTATTTTATTATTTCTGTCGGAAGGTCTCTTGATAATAATAAAAAAACGGTAGCAACAAAATAGCTGATAAAACACATTCAAAATAAAAAAATAAATCAAAATTAGCTCTAGATTAAAATAATATTATGATAAATATTATTATGTACACCTAAAGCGTTAAAGATAATATATTAATATTTTATTTATCTGTCCTAATTAGAAAATATGTTAATGTTTATATTAATTCATTATATAACAAAATTTAGTTGCGACAACAGCTGTTAATGAATGTCAGATCATTATAATGTATACTGAAATAAATTACATTTGACAAAAATCATTTAAAATGTGTAAATAAATCCCAATAAGGATGTATCAAAGTTTTCCAACACGAAGTTTTAAACACAACCCATGAACGTTTTTTTGTTTTTTTTTTAATGGGCTAACAGCTTCGCAGCTTTGGAATTTACTTGGCGTAAAAAAATCGTCTAAATTATTAGACAACCATTGAGGAAGACATTGTTTTTTTTTTTTGAAAATTCGATATATTTTTTTCCATATTAATCATTACTGAAAACTAGGGTTGTGCCATTTAACACTATTACCGCATTTTTACTAGGGGTGTTGCTACGTAACTTGGGCTTAAGAGGAATATACATTTCATTAATAGATTAATATGAATTCTATGAATATAATATTATGTCTACGTTACAAATTGAAATGTAATTTTATTGATAATAATAATTATGACTTATGTTATTATGATAAGTTTGCTACTTTAAACATCAACGATTTAAAAGTCTTAGGAAGAAAAAAAAAATAGTCTTGGGGTTTAGTTACTTCATATTGGAGGATCATAAGAATAAATACATTAATAATTTATTCTCGATTTTTCTGATATATGTGTATATTTGAATGATTCTTATATACTAACAAAAAGACGATATGTTCAATAAGAATTGTCACATAGCTTCTATTTTTTTTAAAAGTTCATAATCCATATTGTTTACCCAATAGCTGATAATTAATCGCTGATATTAATCTGTAAAGGTCGGCAACCTGCTGATCGCGAGTTACATCCTTCTAGGTCTTTGGATCTTTCCACGCGCAAATATTATTTATTTAATAAATAATAGTATCTCGCTCGCAATCGATTAACGCTAGGATACTCAAATTAGTGATTTAATACAACTAATATTATATATATGACACAATAAATGTTATTAAATTAGTTTCAGATCTTTTTATCAAAGTACTTGCTATTTTCATAATTGGCGCGCAAATTTGATTGCACTGTTTAAACATAAATACTTCTTACACTGTATTTTTTTAAGTTTCCCGCTCAAAAGGTTGCAGACCTCAACGAGGGGTAATCATCAGATTATGGTACAAGAAATTTGTACTAGAAAATTTGGGACAAATTTGACAGCCCCACAAAGAGTGTTGTGTAAATGACAGGCACTCAGTCTTTTTGTCTATTATCTATTCTATTAGAGATTCTGGAAAGCCTTGATTATATTATTTTAAAGATCACTGAATTATTTATATGATGAAATAATTGGTGAATGATAGCATTTACTTCGTTAACATATTATGGTTTTGGTACAATAAAATTGGCCGTTAATCATATATCTGAAAACAATGTACAAACACATAATTAAACCATTAATTAACCCATTGCTGCAAATAACGTAAACATCTATCGATTATAAAATATAAATATTTTTTTTTACATAGATAAAATAAACAAGATGGCGAATCGATATCAATCGCCAGGTAATCTCGTGATCAGAAGACTGATTAACAGAGGACTAGCACTGAGATTCAGCGTTGCAGTGGCGCCAGTCTTCTGGGCACGTTAGCAGTAGACCGTTATACAAAAAATAAACAAGAGCATTTAGTGATATTACAAAAAAACTGATATTTACAGCTTCTAAAATTATTTGATTATTTTAAAATATTATTTAGATCTTAATATACTATATACCGTTATAAAACAATATACCTACATATATAAATATATATAAAAGTACACAAGTTTATAAATACTTATACTTGTACAAATGTGTATGTAAGTTGCCAAAATATTACTAACATTCAAATCTGTAGACCTTTTAAAACGGCCTATGAATCAAATGAACGCATCTAAAAAAAAAAACTTTTAGAATGTGGACTTCATGGTATCAGTTAACGCAATGATGATATTCAAAATATCATTAATTTAAAAAAAGAACTACACAACATACTGTGAATGCCACATTCTAGCAAAATAAAACTTTAGTAATCGTAGAATATAGTTTCAAGTTACAATATCGTAAATACCTTAAAAGAAAGTAAAATAATAATTATATTATTATTATTATCATGTTTTAATTGACACACAAAGTTGTTTATCTAATAATGTTTGATTGACACAGTTCTCTTGTGCAATATAAATAGCGTAGTCTTTTGACGAAAGTAACGTAACACGAGAATTCACGAGATACTCTGTTACCAGTCGCTACAGTAAAAAAAGGTCGGTTCAAAAGAAAATATGGCGCTCTTCTAAACCGATGTTTCACATTCTCGGCTTTTCACTATTATAATATACATGTATTATACATAAAAACCTTGCTCTCTAATCATTCTATCTATTACTTTAAGTTGCATTAAAATTGGTCGCGTATTTTTACAGATACAGTTTTATTTAAACGACTGGTAGCTCAATCTTTAACGTTCATTATTTGTAAAGATACGTTCATTTGGCTTCAACACCGCGTTCATATTTCAGTTTCAGTTACATACTCGTATCTACGTAAATAACTTATTAATTGTATCCTGTAAGATATTTTCCAAGTATTATTTTCACTTATGACAAAATCGTTAACACACATATGCTAAACATTTAAAATGGGTCAGTCAAATGAAGATGAACTGTACCATCGGATACGAATATCTTTAAATAGAATATTAAACATCTAAATAAAATACAATTTTCTTCTTCCAGATTCATGACACACGGTCATTATTTTATGATATAAGTATATCGTTATGAGTTAAAAATGTATCTTATAAGCAGATTTCGATTAGTATGCGGCACCTAATTTGGTGAATTTAAGATGTTTGTATAGATGTATTGTGTGTAAGATTTATCGTCGATAACGTCCGAGGTATGCCCCGCATTCGGGGCATTTGTGATGAACATCCATGCAGCTGTCTATGCAGCATGGGATGAGACAACATCCTAAACAACATCTGCAATAGAAATATTCTATTCGTAAACAATAAAGAACATAAATTGCATCAACAAAAGTCGAAAATGGTATTTAATAATGTTGACCTTCAGTATTTTAAACACTACTGCATTATTTTAATGTATAGCTAGTATTTTTTACTTAAAATTAAGGCGGTATAATCGGGTATCTACAAAACTACTCGACAAATTTTCATCTTCAATAGTCCAGTGGTCGTGTACGCCGCTTCAGCATCAAGTCAGGTCGCGGGTTCGAATTTTGGCTCACACCGATAACTTATCGAAATTAAATATCGAAAGTTATGTGTGATACAAATCGATGACTGAAAACTTTGTGCCCAGTCTGACAATAGGTTCGCCACCTATTCCATTTGGGGCGTAAACATAACGGCGAGTCGAGGCTTAACACCCGCTGCCTACACCTTCGGGTAGAAAAAGGCGTGAAGTTATGTTGTTATGTCTTAACATTAAAACAACTTTTTAGGATTATATCGCGTTTATTTATTACTTATTTTTATATTGGTATGTCTATTAAACTTTTCCTGATTGGTTAAATAAATCTTTAAAATCTTGCTTCATGAAAACTGACCTGACCTGACCTGATACAATATTACGTTTATTAAAAACGAAATAAATCGCGTCGAACACCAGGTCGTAAGGTAGGAATTTGGATTGAAATTGAGTGTCTGTGTAAAAGTAATAAAGGGCATGCTTCAATGGTTCAAATATGAAGAAAGAATGGACGACGCAAGATTGACCAAGCAGATGTACAATGTAAAAGCGGATGGATATAGGTGTCGAGAACGACCACGACACACCTTCCATTACCAAATAGAACGAGCTCTGGAGCAAGGTGATGTCAGGAGGAAAAAATCAAAATACGCGAATGAAAAGTGTTATGCGTGCCTTTTAATAACGCTCTGTTCTCTCTTGCTACCCCGTAAAGGGATTTGGCGTGAAGTTATGTATGTATGTAAGAAAGTAAAAATGGGGGCAAAGTTGATATGAGTAAAAGTGGTCACTTTACTATTAATATGAATAAAAATAATGCTTTTTTCGCTGTCAAGGTAAATTTAATAAGGCGGTACAAAGTTCACGGTAATTGCTAGTTACACATAATTGCTGGAATGTGTTATTTGAGTAATAATAACATATAAGTTATATAGCGAATAATAAAAACATAGTTTTTTGCATACTTGCATGAAAAATGGATCATGATTCTCATTGCCAACAACAATCTGTAATACAATTCCACAATATGCGGTTACGCGGTTTTATTCCTTATTAGAGACTTTAAGCTAGATGAACCCGTGACTTCGTCTACTTGGAGTTTATTGATAACATTTTTATTTATATAATAAAAGTAACATATTTATTCCTCATAATTTCAGACGATTTAAAGTTCAGCCAAAACAACCAAACAGAAAATGTAAAATATTATTTTCGTATTCTGCCATAAGAACTAACTGTCCAATCAATTTCATTTATCATTACATAGTATAAAACAAAGTCGCTTTTCGCTTTATGTCCACTTATATCTTTAAAACTACACAACGGTGCGGTTTTTTTTAATAGATAGAGGGTGTCAAGAGATTCGTTTTTTTTATCTATAATTCATGTAGGACGTAGTAAAGAAAAAGCGATAAATCTGAAATTTACTTCTTTAATAGTCATGATGCAGAACAAAGTTCGCCAGATCAACTAGTTTTAAATAAAACTTGCTAAGCCAGATCAAATTGAATCACCACCAATGAATGACCAGGTGAAAATTTAGGGTTTCATGTATCTGTCAATGCACAATCATAATAAAAAATTGTTAGAAATATGGGAGGAATATGGGCCTTATCAATACTTACCCTAAAACCTAACTAATAAAAAAAAACAAAAATTATATTGTTTGGTCATGCCACTTGTTTTTGTCAACGACATCTTCGAATTGTATACAATAAAATTCTGGAAATCCATGTGAATGCTCTACAAGTTGACCTTGATCTGAATATTACCATGATTAGACATTGTGACAGGTCAAGAGTGGCAACAACCAATGAGCATGTATGAAAGTGATAATGAGAGTGGAGGAATCAAGAAACTTATAGCTTACTTACTTCTTATCATGGAGAATGGAAATAATTAGACTTGTGTCTGTCATGGGGAAATGGTGTGATTGTATGTATGTTGAAATTCTATAAAAACTTTTAGGCTTTCGCGTTGCATATTACTCAGTGATAATGATGAACAGTCTGCTTGTGACCACGGCCAGTGCAACCTGGCCAAAACGTCAAGCTAATCAAGGTAAATATTTGTTTACCTAAAAAAGTGTCGTGTTAATTCCCGTTCATCATTATTACTGTGTAGAAATTCTGTCATAACACTTACCCTAAAAGACATATTATAGCGCCAGATATGTATGCAATGAGTCCTGGTTTAGTTTTAGTAGTAGTATCTATCTCCCCATGGCAGCTTGGACATATCATGTGAGTTGGGTGCGGTCCTACTGGGACTACAGTTGTCACTATTTGAGGTCCAGCAGCTAGAACAAAATAATTTTACACATTTTTACAAGCTGTATAGAGCATAACAGTGACAAACAATAAATTTTAATGATGAATAAATCTAAAAACGTCTTTTTGTATTTCATTTTTATACTAGTTGACTTGGTGAAGTTTGCTCCATAAGAAAAGTAATAAGCAAGTAAATATTGGATTTAACAACTTTTTTTATACTACATGAATTATAGATAAAAACTACCCTGTTGATACCCGCTATGTATAAAAAAAACGCATCAAAATCTATTGCGTAGTTTAAATGATGTAAGCATATAAGGGGACAGACAGCGTAAATCAAATTTATTTTCATACACTATATAATGATTCTTTGAGGTTTGATTATGAACATATATCTTGCACTAAGACCTTATAAATAATATTGATCTATTTATTTCTCAGACTTTCGTGAATCAAATCCATAATATTAAAACAACTTTTTAGGATTGTGAAAATGATCTCTGTAAAGAGTTTGAAACGTCGGGAAATAAACAAAAATAAGTAATAAATAAACGTGATATAATACTAAAAAGTTGTTTTAGTGTTATAATATTGATTTAAATAAAAAAAAAACATTTGCAGAGAAACTAGGTAATTATAGTTGTTTTAGCATATTAGCATAAAAATGGATATGACCTTGACACAATGAGATGTGTTCTCAAAATTCATCTACGTAATCATCAAAACCAATTGTTAATGTTAGGTATAAATTATATGCACTATAAAGAACACTAATTATTGCAATCAATAAATTAAGAGGTCTTATTGCTGCTAACAACTTAACCAGGAGTTTATTTTATGCTCATAACAACAATATTTTATGTGAATTAAAGAGGTATATTTTATAAAAAGTAATATTACAATGTACATAAAAGCTTTTGAATGAGCAAACTTACAAGGTGGGTATTGCGGTGTATAGGGACTCGAAGGACCGACACCACCAACAGCTTGGGAATAGCTAGGTGGAGCAGCAGGTGGAGGCCGTGCTGCGTGTGCGTTATTCCAACCATATGGAGGCGGGTTTCTATTTTTTTCCATGGTGAAACTGAAAAAAAAATCAAGAATTGGCAATTGGGTCCAATCACAATCACTGTGATGCAATACAATCTTGAAGCTATTTTTAGGCATGATTGAACAAACCTATTTACTTCGCTTGCAGCAGGCGCAAAGTGTATTTTTTGAATTATCACTTCAAAAGTAAACCAAATATTTCTGGTATCGAATGAATTCCAACGGGGTTAGTCGTTCAGAGATCGAAATCAAATTCCTAACAAAGCATAACAACAAGAACATCTAACACATACAAGATAGTATAGGTAAGTAAACCTACTAAAGCAATAATAGGCATAGTGCATACATGTGAAATCATACTTAGGGTTGCACCAATATATTGAAAAACCGATAAATATCGATATATCGACTCCACCTTTACCACCTGCTTATTTTCCTAATTAATTGCCCGACGCGCAAGTGCTACCATCCGCACTGTCTTAATGATTGGCGATCAACAACTGCGACTGCGTTTCAGACATCACTTCTTGCCACGCACTGCTCCTATATGAAACCAGTTGCAGGCCACGGTATTCCCGGACCACTACGACCTAGAAACCTTCAAAAAATGAGCATATTTCTATCTTAAAGGCCGGCGACGCTGATGTGACGCTTCTTGTGTTGTGAAGGTCAATAGGTGGCGATGGTTGCTTTCCGTCAGGTGACCCATACGCTCGTTTACCCTTTTTATCGATATCGAACATTTACCGATATCGATGTAGCTTACATTTTTTATTTATATCGATATAAATTTTTTTTTGATTTATCGTTTTTCTACATATTATAAACATTATTACAGCTTGCATAAAAAGTGCGGCAAAATGCCACGAATGACCATTAGTCCCTTTTTTAGCTATTTGTAAAATGTTCTTGTTAAGTCTTGTTACTTTTAATTTAGTTTGATAGATATACATACATTGATTGACATATATCGATGTAGATTAACTGGGTTGAAATATCGAATCAATAGTATCGAAGTGCCAGCGATATTTATTAAAATCAATCTATCGATATTTTTAGATACCTAGCATCCTGCATCCTTATTCTTACAAATGATAGACAAGACAAGAATTTGTCGATAATCATAATATTTCCAGACCTAGTTGCCAGAACTTTTAAGTCGAGTCTTTGTAAATAAGCAAAAACTTATCCTTTGTTTTGTATAAATAAAACGCCACAAATTTTATTTAATAATATCCTGAAACACATATTTTTAAAAAATGCAAAGAACAGACGGCACACGAATTCGGAAACAAAATTTTCACCAATAGAACGCACCATTTTTCCTGAAATACTCGTTTAAATGACACAGGAAGTTTTGTTACTGTCGACAGCTATGTTAAATAGCTAACGCAAGTCACATTAACTAAGATTTTTTTCAAATTTTTTAAGATTTTCTCTTTTAGTTACATAAGTTAGTTTTTTCAACTTATGTGTAATAATAATAATAGCATCAGTATGTTCTAAATATCAGCGCAGCCAGAGGTAAAAAAGATAACTAACTAGGTTTATTATTGTGTACGTTATTACTAAGGAAAATAACCATAATGTTGGGTCTATACTTCGTGGTGCAATGTGCAAATTTTGCTCATACATAATACATACATTGTGGGCCTTTATTTCTTGTTATGGGAGTTTTCCCGGAATTGTGAAACAGTCATTTCTGTTCTTTAAATGATTGATGATTTTTTATATTCTAAAAAAGACTTGACTTAAAGGTCCAGTTAGCAGGCAGCCAGGTCGATAAATAAAAAAAAATTACGCCACAGAATAATAAATAAATTTAGTAAAATTTAGGGGTATCCATTTTGAAAAAAAAATCGATGTTTATATCGAATCGATACGTCGAAACTATACATCGATGTCATTCGATATTCGGATTCGGATGAAAACATAGATGTTTCGTAAACATCGAGTACTTTTTCCAAAATTTATTAGATTGATTAGCCCGCCGTCGTACA
The DNA here is from genome assembly GCA_905147225.2 of Euproctis similis. Classification (NCBI taxonomy): domain Eukaryota; kingdom Metazoa; phylum Arthropoda; class Insecta; order Lepidoptera; family Erebidae; genus Euproctis; species Euproctis similis. Next base: position 16,459,937 of record LR990107.1, on the reverse strand, counting down.
TATTACTTTTCACAGGACACAGATAAAATAAACTAATTCTACACAATTTTTTATCTTGCCGTCGGGAGCAGGACATGAGAAGACTATTTATGAAGAAGTAGTTAAATAAGAAGTAATTGATTCGGTGTTTTATAAAAAAACATCGATACGTCGAGTACATCGACAGCTTCTCAAAACATCGGATAGATTTGATGAATCGCATTGAAAACATCGATGTTTTCGATGCATCGATGTATATCGAATATCCCTAGTAAGTAGTAAAATTGTGGTAAAATTGTCTTCGACTTATTGGTGAGTTGATTTTGTTTGTTCGTTTAAAGTTGTTTGTAAGTTTTGGAGAGTTTATAATTCAATGCTACTTGTGACAAATGCAAAACAAAACAAATATTAACTTCTCATTAATTTCATTTTATAGAATAAATCTAAAATCTGCAGCTGACAGATTAAATCATTACGGGTGTGTAAACTTGTATCCCAAAGTGGTAGACACCTCTTATTGACCTAATATTTTTGTAGGCGAAATGTCGTCACCACGCCCGAAATCTCCTCGTACTCCTGTGTTGCCTAAAAAGGAGGATAAAGAAGAATCCTTTTGGGATAAAATTGGAACAATTGGCCGCAAAAAGCGCATAAAAGAAGGTATGTGGTAACATTCGAATTTTCTGTGTGGGCTCTGCACTGTGTGGGTCGAAGAAGTGTTAAAAAAATGTCGTGAGTAATTTATGATATAAAAATAAGCATTTGATTATCATTCTTTAATAAATTTCAGTGCAAGATGTGCAGGCTGAAGGTAAATATGCGATTGATTCGCCTGGAAGTCCCAATGCTCCAGAAATACCACCAGAGGAGTACAGTTTAAGTATGTATTTTGATTTAAAGTTCCAGTCTGCATTATCTACACCTCTCTATGTGTTCAAACTGATTAACCTAATTGGGTTATTTTTAGGTGTTATTAATTTAATGATGACTCACTAAGGTGTGACCATAGTTTCACTATTATCCTGTTTACCAACTCAATTTGCTGTATTTATTTAAATAATAATTCTATATATATATAAGAGATTTCCACCTATATATTGACTCATCATGATATCTCTGGAACCATAAGGCGTAGCGACTTGAAATTTGGTAGGATTATTCCTTTCGCCGAGTAGAGGTCAGCTAAGAACGGATTTTACGAAATTCCACCCACAAGGGGGGTTGCAGGGGTGTTAACAATGGAAAATTCCCATTTTTAACCTATAGCTGCTATCGACTTCAAATTTGTCGAAGATATTGCAGTATTAACATAGCGGGGCAGCAGTTATTACTTTTGATGCGCAACAGAGTTTGCCGGGTCAGCTAGTAATTCTATAAGTGAATAATATTCCTAAATCCAGTATGTATATTGTTTCCATCTTTTTTAAAAAGTACTTTTTCACCTTGTGATAATCATGTATGTTATAAAATTATAAAATACATAACTTCACGCCTTTTGTTACCCGAAGGTGTAGGCAGCGGCTGTTAAGCCTCATCTTGCCGTTATGTTTATGTCCTAAATGGAATAGGTGGTGAACCTATTGCCATACCGGGCACTAAGTTTTCAGTCATCAATATTTATCAAAATAACTACCGAAGATGTAACGCGGTCGGGGGTTCATAAAATAATTCGCTCGACAATTAATTATTAATTTTATTTATTTTAATATCGAGTTGCTCCTCAATTTGTGGCTACCAAATCTTAAGAAGGGAGCAGGTACGACCTGATGCCGAGTGACCCGCGAAGGCTCACTGCAGGGGTGTCCCGGTGTCCACCGAAGTCTCCTCCCAGATGTTGGCAGGCTGCCTTTGCACTGTCAGTTGGCCGACAGGAAAAGTGGAAGAAAGTAGATGTGATAGTTGAGGTGAAAGTAGAGATGAAAGTAGAGATGAAGTCGAGATGAAGGTAGAGATGAAAGTCGAGATGAAAGTCGAGGGCAGCCAGTCTGGAAAACAGCCAGTAACAGCCCCTGAGCATCCCCATTCACTGGCATCGACAATCAGTGCCACCACCGACCCCCATTTCTCAGAATGGGTAGACAGTGGTGTTACCACAGAAATATATCAAGATAGAACGGCTGCGATGTCATATTTCCATACATTTCAAGCGTGTCACTTTTTGAAAAACCACGCCCACAGCGTGACGTCATTTTCATTGTGAGCGGGGCGACTAGTTAGGAGACACACTCATTAGATTATCGATATTAATATCGGCAACGTGTGTTAATTTTATTATTTTTATATTGTACTAACTTTATTGATTTTGTGTAACGATAATCATAGAAAGTAAAACATGTTAAATACTTTAATCCGACATATTAATACCTTAACATATTTTTCCAACAGTATATAAAATTTAATTATAAATATTTTACTGTCCTTGAAACTATACATATTTATTAAATATTTGCCTTTTTGTAAGGGTTGGCCTCACAGTCCTGGTTAAATAACGAAGCCGAACCTCGACATATACCTCGGTTACTGCCCGTTTGAGAAGAACGAGATGATTTTCCATTGGCGATTGGTCAAATTGGTGAAAACTTATACTGTCAAATAAACTGCTGCCAATGTAATTACGAAGCACTTTGGTTGAAATTTGTAGTGTTAGAATAAAGTAGGGACAAAGCAAGGGCATGAGCTGATACTCGAATTATTATTGAATTAATTATTCGATAAGTCCTAAGACTCAACGATACATGGAGTGCCCATCTCTAACATTCGAAGACCAATCTCAGCGATTAACAGACACAGCGATCAACTGGCAGGTGTATTGTGTATTTCGTAAAATTTCGTTCGATTCGACGTACATTACGCGTATAATTTATGCACGCAATGTTTTTGTATAAGAGCGTTGAATGCGGACAGGAATGGATATCTATCATAACGAAAATATATACAACTTATGATCGTAATTATTGAACATAGTAAAAGGAAAACAATAATTTATAATCTCAAAAAAATACTTTCTACTGATTTTCTATACTTACTGATCATACGAAATATTTCCTTTTTTCATATTTGCTTCACTACTTTTGGTTTTACAATTTGCCACAGCACAATAAGGCATATATGTGACGTTTTATCTATTTTTTTACGTCCTGAACGCAGGGCAGGAACGCTCGTTGCGTAATGAGAGCGAGTTTCGAAAAGCATGCAATATAGTGCATGGTTTTGGCACGCTTGCCACGCCTATTCGTCGTTCTATCTTGATCTATTTCTGTGGGTGTTACATACCAGTAATTTGGAAAATGCTCAGGGTGGATCAAGCATATAACACACTCAACGTGACAAAGACATTTTCGAAAAGTCATTGGTGTGAGCCAGTCCCGGACCTCTGGATCAGAAGCCGTGTGCTCGACCACTGGACCACCGAGACTAAGTAAATATAAAATAAGTAAATTAAGACAATTATATAACAATTCGAACTATGAGTACAAGGGAATATATCACTGATTTACTGTTATGTTATTTAACAGTGGTAGAGTCACGCAGTTTGCTGCATGAATGAGCTGGCTCGACTGGTGAAATACCCACAACCTCTCAGAATATCGACGTAAACTGGCTTTTGCCGCGTTTCGCTCGTGAGAGAGGTATCCGGAGGCCCAATTCCTTTCCCCTACCCCTTCCCATCCCACTCCCTTTCCCCTACCCCTTCCCATCCCACTCCCAACCCCATACATATCCTATTATAAAGGCTGGCAATACAACTGTAACTATATAACTATAAAAGTTTTTTAATGGAAATGAAATTATAATTATATTAAATGTTGTAGATGACAATGAAGAGAGAGCCATAATAGAGCCCAATTCTCTGGAAGATCCTAGACTAAAGGAGCTTGTCCAAGTACTGATTGAATGGATCAATGATGCATTAGCAGTCCAGAGAATCATTGTTAAGGACATAAGTGAAGATCTGTATGATGGTCAAGTGCTACAGAAACTCTTTGAAATGTTAACTGACACAAAACTAGATGTGCCCGAAGTGACACAATCTGAAGAAGGACAAAGACAAAAGTTAGCTATCGTACTCAGAGCTGTTAACAGAGTAAGTTAAAAAAAATTCTTTAAGTTTTTTGTCTGAAACTGCTTATGAATGCCACAAATTCAATTTACTAGTTTTGTATTACAATATAAATTTTTCAGGTATTGTATGGGACGGCCAAACCTGTGCCTAAATGGAGTGTAGACTCCATACACTCAAAGAATATTGTCTCTATATTGCATTTGCTAGTGGCATTAGCACGCCACTTCAGAGCACCCGTTCGTTTGCCAGAAAATGTCAGTGTTAATGTTGTAGTGGTCAAGAAAGACACACCAAATCAATTATCGCACAGGTAATAAGGCACTGTATTGAAATTACTGTAAATAATTAGCACATTGTACTGATATTAACATAGGCAGGCTTTACAGCCTTTTAACAGCGCGCGGTCGGAGCCGCTCCGCCCTGGGGAGCCCCTCACGCCGAGACTCCCCGAGGATGAGCTCCCCTCGTGATAGAGGGGGGCGACCGCAGGGTGGTCCAGAGGGGTTAACCGTATCCCGTAACCTATCTTTTAGTGGGTAGCCTTAGGATCGGATCGCAGTATACTGCTTTGCACTACCCCCTACTGTGGCCAGGCATAAAGCATTTCCTCGCATAAAAAAAAGGCAGAGAGAACGGAGTGCCCTAAGGATCGATTTTTACACATCTCACTCGCTTCGTTGACTTTCATAACTCTTTTCATGCACGCGCGTCGATTTTTGAGATAATTCAAGGTAAAGGGATAAGTTTCTCCAGACTCAATTAAAATCTTTGCATAAAACATAACTAAATTTAAAATTACTAGGTACTGATATTTTGTAATTTAAAAGTTTCGAGTATAACCTACAAAGTATGTGTACAAAATTTGATTATTGTTATTTGAGTAGCTCATGGGTGACAGATACCAGTCGACCTGCTATGTAAGATTGGTCTAATTTTGCAGTCTAATATGTGATAACGGAATTATTGTTTCAGGACTTTTGTTGAGACGATAACAACTACTTATGACGATCTTGGTATGAAATGTGAAAGGGATGCGTTTGATGCTTTGTTTGATCATGCACCAGATAAGCTACAAGTTGTTAAGAAATCACTCATTACCTTTGTCAATAAACATTTGAGCAAAGTGAATCTCGAAGTAACAGATCTGGATAAACAATTTCACGATGGTGTATATCTGTGCCTTTTAATGGGTCTGCTTGAAGGATTCTTTGTTCCTTTGTATGATTTTCACCTGCTACCCAGAGATTTTGATCAGAAAGTGCACAATGTTTCATTTGCCTTTGAGTTGATGCAAGATGTTGGCTTAGCGAAACCTAAAGCGAGACCTGAAGGTAATATAATATACAAGTATTAATTTCATTTTATTTTTATTGATGTATTGTTAATTTTATTATTTTTTATATTTGCAGATATTGTCAATCTAGATCTGAAATCGACACTCCGTGTGCTTTATAACTTGTTCACAAATTACAAGAGTTTGGCTTGAGACTTCACCAAACTATTTAATATCATTGACAAATTATATTTATTACTAACTCTGTTTGTGCTTTACTTTTAGTCAATCAATTAATTAAATATTTTATTATAACAAAATCAATAAAATAAATAATGAATTATAAAAAAAGTAACAAAGTTACGGTGCTTTACGACAACTAGATGTAAAATAATATACTAATTTTACTAACATTTCATGAGTTTTATTTACAACCAACAGAAGTTAAGGATGAAGATTAATTTAGTATTATAAGATACTGTACCACCGGAGACCTCACTCATCGAACAAAACGCGGCATGAGCCACTTTACCTACATATTTTGAGTGGTTGTTGTAATTCACCTGGCGAATCGATCTATTCATACAGTTTGCTGCACTGTTAATATACTTTTCTATATAAGTACAAAGAGATAAAGGATTACCCTCGTGTAGTACCAGGTGGCCCTTGTGACTTGAAATATTTAAGTGAAAAAAAATGCATGTGCGTGATTGCAAGTGAGGATAATAATACATATTAAATTTCTAAAACAGAGCCTCTGGAGACTGGCAGCGTCACTAGTTTTTTTTTTATATGGTTAAAAGGGGCAAACGAGCGTGCGGGTCACCTGATGGAAAGCGACCACCGCCGCCCAGGGTCGTCACATCAGCGTTGCCGGCCTAGATAGGAATACGCTCGTTTATTGTAGGTTCCTAGGTCGTAGCTGTTCGGGTATACCGTTGCCGGCAGCTGGTTCCATATAGGAGCAGTGCGTGCCAAGAAGTGACGGGTGAAATGCATTGTCGTGGATCGGCAACCATTAAGCCGATGCGGGTGGAAACACTGACGAGTCGGGCGATTGCGAAAATATGCAGGTGGTATAAGTGGCGAACAATTCCTCAGCGCACTCCTCGTGTTATCTATAAGCGGTACATGATGCATATAGATGCAGCATTTTTCCGCAACGCCTACCGATCAAGGTAGCGAGAAATAGCAAGACTCGGCTGGCAATCACGTTGCAAAAAATCACTATATTTTTGGCATGAAAGTCAGATATTTTGTTACAATTTGTCTATCTATACTGGCGTTTACTGTCTAACGCAAATGCCAAATGAAATTGACTACCTAATAGGAAATATTGATTACGCAGATGTTAAGACATCAAAACCATTTTGTTAGACTCATATTCGGTCAACATAACTACGAATGCAATCTGGAGCCCCACTAGGCTGATGCCCTAAAAGTGTATGACTTTCCTAAACCATACTATAACACAGCTTACCTACTGAAAATTACTTACGATATATTCTAATTCAAATTGTTTGCATTTGCATTGCATCAATCTTTAAGTATACATATTCGCTTTTTAAAAAAATCACCAATTACCCCTAAATACCTTTCTTTTACGTTTTATTTGCCCGTTAGACGATCAATTTCATTCAGAAGTTTTTCCATACAGTCTTTTAGGTTTAGGATGTGCGTTGATCCATCAGTCATATAAGACTGGACTCATTTAAAATAATTTAAATGGGAATAATCATGAGAATAGATCCGTAAATCTACGAGTTACCGTACAGTTCTATGTCCAACAGAACATGTCTACAATATAGGTATTGGGTTACTGGGTTATAGGTAGTAGTAGGTACTTCAAATGCAAAAGTAGGTACCTAAGGTATATTTTTTTAAATCAAATTAAAACAACAGTTCGTTATGTACGAGTGTTTATTTGTAATAAAAAAATGAAATACAAGATTCTCAGTTTATTTTCCAATATACATAATACGAAAACACAGTCTACCTAAAATATAAAAGAAATCTTGTTGACGTTTATCATGTATTATTTTGTAGGTTACATATCTAATTATTAGCTTTGGATAAGTTATTCGGATAATCAGTATAATGTAATGTTTTAATTACACAGGAAATATTAATATTAATTTATAGATATTCTAGGTTAGGTACTTGTTATTACTGAAAATCAATATGGTACTTTTTTTTTCTTGATAACCATCCATAATGTGAAACTTATTTTCAAATTTTAATTAAAAATTATAAAGCTGCGTTCGTGATCACAGGTGCATTAAAAAAAAAAGTAATCGCTTTATTACAAATAAATCAATTCACACTTTTTTAATTTATCTATACGTCAGTACTGATGGATATTCCTTTTTTTAAATACAAATCGCTGTCAAAAAATATTATTAAGTAAAATAAGTCTGAAAATAAAATCTCAGTTTTAAATTTATTAAGTAAAGGAGGAACGATATATTTAGTTACAGGTGACTGAAAATAGAGTTAGAAAATCATTGAAAATGTTATCAACAACTAATTTTATCCACAACATAATACTAGAATTCTTTAATTCAATAGTTTGTTAAAGTTGAATGATAAATAAAACATATTCGCTACATTTTAAACGGATATCATAAAATATTTGTCTTTTAACGAGTGACATAAATATTTAATATTTTTGAGACCATTTTTATTTCAATCTACTCGATTAGAAAAATTAATCTCAATTTTATTACAAACCTAATTATTTTATACGGCCATTTTGTTTTAAACAATATCACAATAATGCCGCATAAAACAGATTCTAACATCCAAAACTCAATTAGGAGTAAATATATTAATATGCAGATGATATATTAAAGATTTTTTTCTTAAGCCGTATCAACACATGCTCGTAAATCATTTATATATTTATTTATTTTAAATCTAAATAATACAAAAAAAAATCGGACAGAGCTGCCTAGCGATTAAATAATAAATAGTAGGTAATAGTAACACAATTATATTTAAAAGTAAAACTTTCACAACGATAAATAAAACATTGCCTCTATTTGATTATTTTGAGACTATTTAGATTATATTTTTAAAATAAAATTCCTATCAACTTGTATTCCTATCATTTTAATAAATCATCATCATTTGTAATAAATTAAAAGCTCAAGGGCTATGAGATAATTTCAAATGACAGTTGCTGTAGACTCCGAAGCATAGATACAACTACAAGGACTCCGAAACTTCGAACGTAACAGGACAGAATTTTCGCCAGCAGTGCGCGCCATTTTTTAAGAAGTACTCGTTTAAATCCTTACGCGGGAAGTTATGATATTGACAACATGTTTATAACTAAACGCGAGTTAATGTAATTTAGAAAATGGCTGATTGTTTTTTTATTTAACTTTTTTACTCGTGTTTATGTGTACCGATGCTATTAATATTATATTAATAGCATCCGATGCTATTAATATTTATGATGCTATTAATATTACATATATGTATTAGAATTTAGGACGTACCGATGCTATTCATATTATATAAATAGCATACGGTACGTCCTAAATCCTAGCGTAGCTAGCCAGAGTTTATTATTGTGTACACTAATTAATAATATGAAAGAGGCTAAAACGTTCGAACTCCTCGTAGGTATCTATACTTCGTGATCCAGCCCCTCTTTTATTCGACACTTCTATTCTATTACTATTGCAAACTACGCTGTGTTTCTTCGTTTACCCCGGACTACCGGGTGTTAATAAAATAACGATACAAATCATATATAATGTCTCTATTACCTTCATATTAATTAGAACATACTAAAAGTAATTTACAAATGTATAAACTTAATATTAATATACTGCTTACAGAGACCAGAACAGAATTATCTTAGCCGCGAACAAAAAATTTACTTTAAAAATTGACCTTGAGTTTTGTGCATTGCTTTTCAAAATATGTAAACATTTTTTCATACGGAATTATTGACGGTTTAAATGATATTATAGTTTTTACAGTTTAATGTTGGTTTTCATGTATTAATAATTAGGCATAGATCTTTCCTTACTATCCTAAAAGGTACTTGAATTATAGTTTTATAAGTTGTCTTTGATAATCAAATAAAATATAAGAAGTTAGATTTAAAACGAAATCGTATGTGTGAGGAATCAATTTAATTCTTATAATAAATGTATATATCAACATAAATAAATTGTATTAATATATTTATTTATTTATAACTTTAAAAATATTATCGTAAGTGATAAAAAATACCGCCTCATCAAAATCTACAATTGAGTATTTAACAAATAATAAATTAATACTCATATAAAATAATTCATCTTAAAATCTAATAGAAAAATTACAAGCACTAAATTAATTGATAAATAATAAGTACGTTTAATATTGCCGACAAAAATATGGTATAGTTTATTATTTCCCTGTTGCGTTTAATAAAATAATACAGCTCCAATTCTCGAATAGAAAAGAAAAACTAATTACATAATGTAACAATTCTAAGTGCATTTCATATTCTTGATTTAATTACGAACACACGTTCTAAAATTAACAGTAGTTGTCTAGTACAATAAAATAAAAAAAATAAATTAGTCAGACGTGGAATGTTCGATAACATAACTTATAGTCTTAAGTCTTCACATTTAAAAAAATGTCATGCATAGAAATAATATATGTATATCTATTTATACCCGACTGCGAATGAAGGAAGGAGTTTTTTTTGGTTTCTTTCCGATTTTATTTAGGCATACCTACATACTTCCTCTTTGGCACGGCGTGTAACCTGAACTGATGTTGGAATAGATTCTGTCTTGAAAGACACAGTGTCTTTATTTTTTTCACGAACGCGTCATAGGCTACAAGTCTTTTCCTGAAATTTCAGCGGGAACACAAAAATTGACAGTTTATTTTTTATCTTAGCAGTCAGGTATTTTTTTTTTAAATATGTTGATGCACATACTTCGCGATATGATATTGCTCAAATGTATACTTACTTATACACTATGTACCACGTGTTATACAAAGACTAATTACTACTTTATAATCGATCAAATACAAAGAACATCTCTATATACTAAAATTGTCTACCTGTATTTATGTCAATTACTATATAAAATAATTACCTTGAAATTCCTAACAATCGTATCAATTAGTGGTGTTATACAAGCGTACCAAATATCGATTTTATATGAATGTATTTTAAAAATGTCAGTGACGCATGACATCTGCCCAACACTCAACACATATGTCACTAAACTAACAATATATGTATTTATCCCCCAACTGCTCCTGCTGTACAGTTGGCATCGCGAGATTGTTCTAGACAAATATCAGATAACATCAATGTCATTGATAATATATTTTTAAATTTAAACTACACAATTATATATCATATATAATGTACGATTATTTTTTTTGTCATTAATAAAAAGATTATGTCAATATGTAGCTGCAATTGAAGAAAAAATATTTATAGTATGTTGGAGCGGCCTCATAATTCAATGATCGGAATGTCTTTTCTTTTTTTAAACGAGTACATACCTATGTTCCATTTTTTATTGAGCATTATAAATGTACAAAATAGGAAAGTCAATATATATATACATATATATATATATATATATACATATGTTGCGTCATCGGAAAACTGTAAAATAGTTTGATATTCAATTAGAAATCCAAACAATAATAACGCCTTTGTAGTCTCTACAAAAAATATGCTATTACTAAATAATTCGTTACACTTTAAAAAAACTGTGATGAAACGCTACATATTTTTTATTTATACATATTAGTAATCAGTAATCAGCGAGAGAATATCTAAAGGTGATGTAGAATACGAAAATTATATGTATTAAAGATTCACCGTCTTCGATGCATATAATTTTCCAAGTTTACTAAAAAAACCTAAGTCTTATAGAAATATTCGTTACGTCGATTTCTTTGACATGGTGGCAAGGTCGAGGGATGTGGAAGATTCGCGGCGAAGGATCAGTTTCAGTTTCTCGTCTTCCTCCAGATCGTCTTCGAATGATACGGCGCGGCTGAGCTCAGTATGACCTAGAGCGCGTGCCTTCCACGCCTCTAACCTCATGACCTACACGCACAAAAAAAAACAATAGTTATCACGTAATCCAAGTTTAAAATCAATAAGAAACGCCAAAACTACTGTCCCTTGAATATTTAAAATTAAACAGTAACCGTGTGGTAAAGCTTAGGCCACAAAAAAAACCAGAGCATCTTGCCTAATGGGTTATCAACCAAAGTGTGGGTACCTATACTGTAAAGCACTAGTACCCAAACTACAAATTATGTTCAATAGATAACCATAGATTTTAGAGGATGCAAGGGAAATATATGAATTATAAATATTTGGCCCTTAACCAATTTTAGGGCAAGGTCAGCAAAAAAATTACATATAGGTACTACAGAATATAGTTGCTGAAATAAAATATGGCCTAGCCAATACTGCTGAAGTACTGATAATGAAATTTATCAGTGATGCACGTTCGCTTGACCTGAACCCCGCACACAGTAATAGTTTCAGTTGCAAAGAAAATACCCTAAATTAATAATAACAAGTTAACAATATCTTGAAAAAACACCTACTTACTGGTGCCCAACATTTTTTGTGAGTAAAAATTGGTTCGTAAATTAAATTCTTGGAAATAAAGAAAATAGATAAATTTGTATTCATTGAACAATTGGGGAATAACATATGGACGTCCCCGGGCAATAACCCAGTAATCGCAAAACACTGTTTTTTCAGTTAGTGAGTGTTAGTGAGTTATTGCTTGGGGGCGTCGATATGTTTCCTGCAATAGGTACCAGCGAGCTAAATTAGTAGACACTACTAGATAGATAGTCAGGCACCACAACTAGGTTATTTTCACCTTGACATTTAGATTATGCTATTAAAAATTCAATATTCACGAAATATTGCACACACAATTTTAATGTTTGTCATGCTGCCTGATTGATTTCACGTTTACTAAAAAACTAAAGAATATAAGAAGGAACCCAAAAAATTTCTTTCTTTAAACTAAACCTCTTTATTTTAGAACAAGCAATTTGATTATCATTATTGAACGAAATATTCCATAAATAGCTAAATCGCCATGTTGGTGTTTGTCTAAATAAATATGTATATGATTTTATATTTTCAAATAAGAATGAGCACGTCAATGACCTCGACCTGTGAAAGCTCGGTAGAAAAGTATGAACTGAAATAAAAACATGGCAGTTCTTTTTCTTTGATAGATTTTTCTTATAATTCTTATGCATCTTTTTAATTTTATGATTTTCTTGATAAAAAAAAACCATTTAAAAGTCTTAAGTTTCACAACGATGCGACGCCGCTGCGGAAGAAAAAATAATAGCAGATGGAAATGAACCATGTCAGGCGAATACAAGACGACTACCGTTTAGTTTCATAATAAACTCGGATACCATATTTTTTGTAAGTGAAAGCAGCACTGAAGAAGATGACGACAACGACAGTTTACAGCGATTACGACTGCTTGAGTATAAGTGACATTAAGTGATAACAGCAAAATGGATGACAAATAAATATTTTAAAATATCTGGTTTTTTTACTGACAGTACCTACTTTTTTATAGTTGGACAGTTATGACGTCACAATAGGGCGCAGGTCTGTGCACATTCTTATTTGAAAATCATTATAGATTAGTTGCCAGGTATCGTTCTGGTAAAAGTTAATGATAATAATAATAATTAAATAACTATAAGATATAAACTATCCTCCAGTCCACAGGGGACAAACTAAGTGCAAAGTAATATAAACCTACAACATCTACATATTAAATTTAAATCAGTAACTCAAATAGGAAAATATCTCGAGTGAACGCAACGAAATAAAGTAGGTTTCAGTGTGCAATAAAGTGGATTTGCAATATCTGGTTGTTTGTTTTCTATTTATTTTTGATGCATAAAATTATAAGTAAAGCTAAACATATAAAGCAAGCAAAACGTCACAATAACAAACAGTCACACAATTATGGCTTAAACAAACTGAATCCAATTTTATTTGTCTGAAATAATGGCAGACGATTTCGTCGATTTTTATTTATAAATAAAGTTAGGCCCGAGGTAAAATAAGAATACAGGCACCGGGTATATCACACAGCAAATAGGGCATGCGAGGGAGACGCAAACAAAAAAATACTGGTTTCAGTTTTTTCACATGCAAGACGAATTGTTTTTTAACCACTACACAATAATATCTAAATAGAAGAGAAAAGAAAGCTCTACAGATTCTGGTAAAAGCGCATTTTGATAATGTATGGTGGCTTTTCTTTAGTTGCGTAACTTTATTCTACACTATCAAATGAATTTGTTAGCTATCATTTTCTAAAAATGTCAGCGTTGAGTATGAGTGAAATTTGCGTTAATTCTAGTCAATTTAAGACTTTACATTCTTATTATAAATTTTAAAACACCGCTAATATTCGTAATATTTTTATCACACCTATTTATGAAACTATCATGAAACGGACATTGGCAAAATGGAAGCTAATACGCCTCTGCGGCCATAAAACAAGAATCTAGCTATCTATTATAGTTTGTGTATATTTCATTACCACTATGTTTCTTTTGTAATCTCAATTTCCAACTTTTTCAAGGCAATTGCATTCTAAGTACAGAAAGTTGGCACATGGCCTCTGGAATAAGCATATATAACACACTAGCCAACACAATGGTTTTTAATCCTTCACTTACTCGAGCCATTTCCAGGGCTCAACGTCCGGACTGGTGATCGGTGTGGGAAACTGTGCAGTGTTAAACATATTATGTATCAGACATTTAAAAAATAAAGAACTACAACTAATACAGGAATAATAATAAAAAAATATATTTTATATTACCTTCACTTCGACCGACGGCGGAAAGCTTTATGATAGAAACAGCTTCACGATAGAAATTGAGAACAATATTACACACGCAATTGACATGTTAATAATAATTAGTGTCCGACCGAAGCTTCGGCTTCGGCCAAAAATCCATCTGCGGCGGTACCTTCGGCTTCGGCCGGTTTCTGGGCCGAAGAACGAGAACCGTCGGGATTGAACGAACTCTTACGAAAGACTGAGTGACTGACGGACCGGACTGCACTTAGTTCAGTGTTTTGTTTTGAATTTGTGTTTATCAATGAAATTATGATACATGGTGTGATAGGGATGGCGTTGTAAATGGGGTGGTGAGGGGAGGTTGGGGCTGCGGATACCTCTCTCACCGAGAGAAAAGCGGCATAAACCATTTTACGCCGATATTCTTCTTTAGCTGTGGATAATATTTAACCAATATATGAAAATACTAAGAGTTTTCCTTCAGCTTCGGCCGAAGATTGAGGAGATTGCCGATGAATCAACTTCGGCTTCGGCCAAAAATAGACCTTCGGTCGGACACTAATAATAATCAATAAAATTAGTTCACAACCTGTAAATTGTTGGCTATTAAATTTGACATGGAATACACGCCATTTGACATCTCTATTCTCAAATCCGAAGATTGTGAACTAAACATTGATTTCGATAATTCTGGTAGAAGTAATAATTAAATGTTCGCGCAACGGTGATTATTTAGATAAAACCGATTTCATGTTTAATTAGCGCCATTAGTGACGACTGACAATTGAATGTATTTTTTTATTTTTTATTTCAGTGTAATGAAGCACAATTGAAGTTTGTTGCATCGTAGAAGTAAACAGCATTAAATAATGATTAATAACAAATCGGTTTAGACTTTTTTTTTGATAATAATTGGTATTTAATTATTTTTACTTAGCAATAATTAACTGCACCTACACAGTTTGTATATCGAGTAAAGAAATATTTGGTTGGGATTTGAACCCAGACCGTGTCCACCACCGAATATATAGTGCATGTATATATACAAACACTTTATTAACTTTTATTTTAACCTACAAGTGGGCGTGTAAAATTAAATATTTAAAAAAATCTTGTATCCATGACACAAAAAGCTGTGATAAGACAATTAAAACAAGCATTATTATAGACATTGAGTAAAACGAACACAGTGTGTGCCCATAACCCTCCTCAGATCTTAGTCAGGGGGTAGGCAGAAACTAGTTATTTCTATGATCCTGACACATATTTTACGCTTCCTACACTCTTAAACAAACCCTTCCTTAAAACATCATTGATTTGATGGTGGTTAGTCTAGGTCGACCTCTACTGAGTCTCCCTATCATACTTGTATCATACATTTGTATAGTATTAATTAGTCAGTCTTATTGTGTCCATCCTATCAACAGATCGTCGTTATTTTGTTATACATACATAGCTTCACACCAAGCCCGGTGCGGGGTAGGCAGAGAGAACAAAGCTAAACAACCACAGAGCTTCTAAATTCGGATTTAGTCAGAAACTTTTGGCGGGCTTTTTTTTAACTTAAGATTATTTTTTTTTACTATATCAAATAACATAAGATCTGTACAGTTTTAGTAAGCTATGTTTTTTATATTAAACGGACCTTCGACCAATATTAGTCTATGGTCTTAAGGAGTCTATGGTCCAGTTTGATATGACCATATAAAAACTGGCCCCAGGGTATATGAGACATATTAAAAATCATCTCGAAAGTCTATAGTGATGTTAAGCGTGTGATTATACATTTGTGGTGATTGTTTGAGGATGCGTTAGTTTGAACAGCAAAGCGTTGTCGACACGAAACATTTAGCCTCAGTTAGTGCACGTGTTTTACGAAAACTTTTATTAATTTATACATTTCTCGTATTAGTAAGGAAAATACGTTACGTTTAATTTGAGTTTAGGTGTTAGTTCTATTTGCTTTCAATGGTCAATATGCCCAGACTAATACCGATAAATTTATACCGTATTTTTATTGTGTTGATAGAAGAAAACTAAAAGTACAATTATGTCACTCACCTCAGCCTTGAGTTCGGCAACTTGCTCCTGAAATTCCCGAACTCTGTCCGAATCGTCCATGTTGTTACGAAGCTCACCCTCGGTGGCCATCACTTCGTTCTAGAAGATCGCATTGACAATTACTTATCTGTATATTATTATTTATAGAAATAAGATGAACAGTGGTAGAGCCAAGCAGTTAGCTGCATGAATGGGTCGGCTCGACAGGTGAAATACCACGACCTCTCAGAAGATCGACGTAAAGTGACTCATGCCGCGCTTCGTTCGCGGTGAGAGAGGTGCGCAGAGGCCCACCCCCTTCCCCATCCATCCCTATTCACTCTCCCTTAAAGGTCGGCAAAGCAACAGTAACACTATATGTGTTGCTGGTGTCCATGGGCGGCGTTGGTTGCTTACCATCAGGTGACACAGCTGCTCGTTTGCCCTCCTATCCCATAAAAAAACTAACAGTGGTAGAGCCACGCAGTTCACTTATTGAATGGACCTTTCAAGATATTATTTGGCGATATCGACGTTGCTCATGGCGGCGTTTCGCTCGGTGAGAGAGGTATCCGGAGGCCCAATCTTTTCCCCTCTCTTCTTTTCATCCCATTTCCAACGACTATCTGCAATACTATCTGTATTGCAAGTGTCCATGGACGGCGTTAGTTGCTTACCATCAGTTCATCATTTATATATAAAAAGATAACAAAATACCAAGATTAATAGCTAATAGAGTGATTTATTAGTTTTAATTTTAAAACCCACTTTCACACTGTGATTTCTTGAGCCTTAGTTGCAAGAAATAAAACATCGCGTTCATCTAATATGTTCCCCAAGCAAATAATTTGCTTAAAAATTTGTGACATTTTGATTATGACCTAAGTCTAACTCACCTTCAACTTGTATTCGGAGACCTCTGTTTCCAGCTCGGCAATTCTCTGTGCGTCCTCCATATTTCTAATGTTAGCTTGCATCGAATCGTATTTAGCCTGAACAGAAAAAAGAACATAGTCTGAGGGTCTGATATATGGCAACAGGTTCCGCCAACTATTAAATATGGGGTCAAGAGATTGAGTCGGGAAAAAACTGACGCCACCCCATCGAGAATTTTTAACAGTGCTACAGTGGGAGAGCCAAGCAGTTCGCTGCATGGATGGGCCTGCTCGACCGGTGAAATACCACAGCCTCTCAGTATATCGACGTAACCCCTACCATCTGTTTCCCATCCTACTATCTTAAAACTGTGATACTATCTGTGTGACCGGTATCCATGGCCGGCGGTAGTGGCTTACCATCAAGTGACCCATTCGTTTGCTTTCCTATTCCACTCTTAAACAATAAGTCTACATTTGTTTTTCTTGATCAGCAGTTAATACAAAAGAGGCAGACAGAATTCGAAGTACAGTACAGTACCTTGCTCTCCAGATCAGTATATTTGTGTTGAAACTCCCTCTGTCTAGTTTGCAGAACTCTCTCTCGTTGCAGTGCAGCGTCAAGGTTCTCACGCAATTGACGCGCCTCCTCATCCTGGCGACGGAGCTGGTTCGTGGACACTTGCACTTGCGTTTCTAGTTCCATTACCTGTGGAATTATGGGCACCCATGAAATTAAATCGAAGAGTTAGAAAAAAGCGTGAAGTTATGTTAAGTAGTTTCCATAAATAAAGAGTAGTTTCCAACAGTTGGCCATAGATAATGTTCAAGCACTTACTTTCAATCTTAATTCTTTAAGTTCTGTTAGCACCTCGACTTCTCTAATTCTAGTGGTCATCAATTCTTCTTCAAGTTTCTGTACGTCTGCGGAACGACCTTCCCAAGCACGGAGCAGTTTCTTGGGCGTTGCCATAATGTCGGACACGACATTTGATGGCACAGGAGCAGTGGGCACCTCTTGCCTATGTTCCTAACAAAGCAATTTACATGTAGAACCAGTGAACATACAATACCGGGCACAGAGTTTTCAGTCATCGATATTTATCACATAACTGATGATTAAAAACTTTGTGCCCGGTATTGCAATAGGTTCGGCACCTATTTCATTTGTTTCGTAAACATAACGGCGAGACGAGGCTTAACAGCCGCTGCCTACACCTTCGGGTAACAAAGGCGTGAAGTTGTGTTATTTTATTAAAGTCCTCCTATGTTTAAGTACACAACTATGATATTGATTAAAAGAGGCCGGAAGAAAGTGCGATAATTCAAACCGACTGAGACCTTGCCCGACTGTACAGACAAGATGATCTATGTATGAAGGTCTATTGCAGCACACAGTAGACTCCATTGCCGCACTTCATATATGCGCTTCAAGGTCTGTAGAACTTTCTAATTAATTAATTTTAATAGTTCCTTAGTACTATTCCTATATTAAAATTAAACATTGGCTCTGTAATTTCAGCCCAAAGCACAGCAGCTTGCCTAAACCTGCCTGAATAACCTAGTACCAGGTTATAAATAAATAAATAGAAAATTTATATTCATATTGGGGAAAAAATTATATCACTAATCGATCTTCAACAAAGAGTCATTGTTGCGAGTCTGTGTGAGGGTTCGAATTTATGACTTCTGAACGAGAAGTCGGAATATTAAATCGTTAAGCCGTCTAGACCGGAGGTGGTCCGCATCATGCCAAATATTATTCTTAATAATATTGTTAAAGTACAAAATATCATTTTTACTTACTTGTAAATGTCTCTGCCAAGCTTCAGATATCTCCGTTACACGTTGTCGAAGATCTTTCAATGATAAATTAGCCTCAGCTTCGCGTAGTTTCACGGCAATTAATTCGTCCTGAAATCATATTATTTCATATATATACAATAAAGGTACTGGCGGTGTGACTAAGCAGATACACAATAAAAAAAAACAGCGAGAGTAGAAGACCGCGACACATATTCCAACGGGTCTCACCGGAAGACTGTAGCTGGAAAAGTTACCTTAGTTATATGAATAGATTTTTATGGGCATGCAAAGCTAAAAATTATAAATCAAAGAAACACAACTCGCTCCTAAAAACTCCCACCTGTAAATGAGCCACATTGTTATCAACTCTCTGACGTCTGAGGCTCTTGTTCTCGTTTTCGAGTTCAGCTATACGCGCTGTAAGTTCTCTCTCAGCTGCTTCTCTTTCTGCAGCATGGAGTCTTGCCCGGACAAGTTCCCTTTGCAAACAACGAGCTAACTCTTCACCTTTAGCGCTAACACCACCTTCTAGTCCCTCTAAAGAAGACTGCCTTGAATTATTCTGTTGATAAAATAGAAATCAGTTTATATTATTATTAAGTTTTACAAAAATATATATTTTAAAATCATTGATTAAATTAAAATTATCAAAATGAACGTGAAAATGATATTGATACTTAATATAAGCATTACAGTAATATGCGTGTTACGCTCGCCATTCAAGGGGGATTTAGATTAGTTAAATGAAATTTCACAAACCAAACAGTTCTGTAGATGTTTAGGTAATACTTATATTGAGTAATAACAAAGCAACAATAACAAATAGCAACATTACAAATATAAATACCTCGGCTATTGTCATTTCCAATGACCTTATTTCATCCTGAGCGACAGCCAATCGCTGTTGAGCATCGACATTGGCTCGCCTCAGTGCCTGCACTTCACGAGCGAGGGCATAAGTTTCCTCCTCCCCCTCGGCCAAGTCCACTTGACCTCTCACTAGCCTCTCAGCTAAACCAGAACTTTCCTTTTCCAAAAGCTCTACCCGTTGCTTCAACAGACGATTTTCCTGACGTAGGCACTACAATAAATACCACGTTGCCAAACATGCCCATTTTCAACCATAGACCACACACCGAGACTGACCCTGACCGCTTTTTTACAGTTCAAACACAATGTCACGGCCTTGCCCAGCTGCCCTGGAAGTGATACAACGATACGCACACAACGACATGCACCAACAGATCCCACTGCCCACAAACGGACTGCACATTGTTAACTGATAACACTAGCCAGGACCAAATCCCATTTTTATACCATAAAAAGTAAATATTGAGCACAATAGGAACATCTAAATCTACTGCGAATTGCATAGAACAAACAAAACGAGCATTTTACGGAAGTTGGTACCATGGAAGCTACAACTAACAAATACTTTTGTGCCTGTTCAGGCTCAGTAGAACCTGAGCAGTAAGTAGGTCAACAGCATTTCAGGGAGCTTATATATTTTTTATGGGATAGGAGGGCAAACGAGCAGGCATGTCATCTGATGGTAAGTGACCAGCGCCGCCTATGGACACCTGCAACACATACAGTGTTACAGTTGCGTTGCCGACCCTTAAGAGAAGTAAAGGAGAGGATGCGGAAGGCGGGTGGGCCTCCGCGTACAACTCTCAGCGAACACAACGCGGCATAAGCCACTTCACGTCCCGTTTTCTGAGAGGTCGTGGTATTTCATTGGTCAAACCAGCCCATTCATGCAGCGAACTGCTTGGTTCTACCACTGTTAAAATGATTATATATCATGATGACCAGATAATTGGTTTTAAAAATGAAACAAATATGCAATAAATCAATTCACTGGGTTTTTAGTATTTAATGAAATATTAGACAGGAAAAATTAAAGACATGCTATACAGTTAAAAAGTAATGCTATTAAGAAAAAACAATCTCATAATATTCACTTTTTGATGGTATATATTATAATATTTCCAGCCCTGACACCGCACAGAAATGAACGAAACAGGAGTCAAGCCGAGACAATGGTTTGGTTGGACATAAAAAAAAATGGTCATGTAGCAGTCATATGATTTGGATGTAACTCTTACCCGCAATACCGCTATATCACTCTGCTCCTTAGTTTTGATAACGGTATACTCCTTCTCCAGTTTTTTCATCTTCTTTGGATTTACCTTGATCGAATACGCGAGGTTCATGAACGCGTCCTGATCGGCTTCTGCTTTCGCCGGCAATTCCTTTTGTATGTACTGAAGTATATACAATTTATTATAATACCAGCAAAACATTTAACATGTCAAAATAAATAAATACATAAAACAAATTGCTTTATAGTCGCAGTGGTCCAGTGGTCGAGCACACGGCTTCTGATCTAGAGGTCCGGGTTCGAATCCTGAGACTGGCTCACACCAATGACTTTTTGAAATTGTTTTCGGAAGTTAAGTGTGATAAATATCGACGACTGAAAAAGTTGTGCCCGGTATGGCAATAGGTTCACCGTCTATTCCATTTGGGACGTAAACATAACGGCGAGACGAGGCTTAACAGCAGCTGCCTACGCCTTCGGGTAACAAAGGCGTGAAGTTATTAACTTACCTTCAATATACTTTCCATGTCGAGTGAGAGCAGATCATTTTTGCCCAGAGTGAGTAAAGCGAGTGCTACTTTAAAAACTATTTCAATTCCCTCCGATAGAAATACGTCCATAATACGGCAAGCGAGCGGCAGTGATAGGGTCGTTGTGAACAGAGTGAGGAACCAACTACTAGCATACAGTGACGTGTTGAAACTCTGAAAAAAAATTTATATCAATCGTCACGATTCGTACTCGTAACTTATAAGGTCGTAATAAATTTATTATTTTGTAAATTTAATACTTACCTACATATACATACATAACTTCACGCCAAATCCCTTCCCTGGCAGAGAGAACGGAGCACGATTCTAACACACCTCACTCGCTTCGTTGACTTTCATAACTCTTTTCATGCACGCGCGTCGATTTTTGAGGCTCCTAACATCACCTTCCTCCAGAACACGTTCTATTTGGTCATGGAATGTGTGTCTTGGCCGTCCTCGACTCCCACATCCTTTTGCATTGTATATCTGCTTAGTCGCTCTTGCATCATCCATCCTTTCTACATGTCCGAACCATCGGAGCATGCCCTTTTTAATACTTATTTATAAAGAATACGTGACATTTTGATGGTTACATGGTTATTTGACAAGTAACCCGCGCGGTGACGTAGGTAAACAGTAAGTACCGTTCGCAACATTGACGTGCATATACATCTTACGGTTGAGTTATAATTGTTATTGTTCAAAATTTTATAATTTTGCTTTAATAAACTATTTTATTTTAAAGTATCATATTTACTGGACACAACAACTTACAATTGAAACTAGTTCTGGTTCAGCTGATAACACTAACATCGAAGAATCGGGCGATTATGACTAAATTATACGTGTATATTTTTATTATAAACATATACTTTTTAAATGCTCGCTATTATTTATTATAGATCGAAAAAAATATTCAAATTCGATTTCGCGAATTCTATGAATGTTTTTGCAATCTGTATTTTTTGACGTGAATGGCGTCACGCAGCAGTAGTTATGACAAGGTTCCATCGCAATATCAACGTGCGGGGCTTATACTTAGTTGTTGACTAAGTATAGATAGGAAATGATCGTTATTAAAGTCCTAGCAACAAGTAACCGAATAGTAATAAATAAGGAAATTATTTAAAATAATAATTAGTCACCTGCGACTGAAAGTGTACATGCAAGTCGGGCAACAGCTCCTGGACTAAGTTTTCCAATTGAAACATACAGAGCCCCAGCTCTGCCATACTCGGCTTGAACATGTCACGCATGCGATGTTGTTGCATTATCTTAACCAATACAGCGAACGCTTCTTCTTCAGGCATCTAAAGTATATGACAAATATGATACTTGATATGAACTTTTAGACAAAGGAAATATTGTTCCAACAATAAAAAATAAACTCAAATCTACTAAAGCAACATTAATAAAAAAGGTACTGTCAGTCTAAATAACATAACTTCACGCCCTTTTCTACCCGTAGTTGTAGGCAGTGGCTATTATGCCTCGGTTCGCCGTTATGTTTACGTCCCACATGGAATAGGTGGCGAATCTATTGCCATACCGGGACCAAAGTTTTTAGTCATCGATATCTATCATACATAACTTTCGAAATTAATTCGAATAATCGTAGGTGTGTGCCAGGGTTCGAACCTGCGACCTCTGGATTCAGAAGCCGTGTGCTCGCCCACTGGACCACCGAGACTATAAACAGTCAAAAAAAAGTCTAAATAAGATTTAGGTATGGACTACGAAAATATCTCAAGTGTTTCAAACTTTTTTGTAGGGTAAGAGTTATTTCTGCGGTAAGATATAAAGAGTATATAACATAACTAACTTCACGCCTTTTTGTTACCCGAAGGTGTAGGCAGCGGCTGTTAAGCCTCGTCTCGCCGATATGTTTACGTCCCAAATGGAATAGGTGGCGAACCTATTGCCATACCGGGCACAAAGTTGTCAGTCATCGATATTTATCACACATAATTTCCGAAAACAATTTCGAAAAGTCATTGGTGTGAGCCAGTGTCAGGAATCGAACCCGGCCCTCTGGATCAGAAGCCGTGTGCTCGACCAATGGGCTACCGAGAGTATATAAATGTAAGTTTTAGTTACTGACCTGCATAAGTAGCAAGCCGACGATAAAACCAGACCCCTGACAGTAGCCGACCTCGCGGTCGTGCAACGAATAGGCTTTCATAACATTGAACAACGATTCCTGACCGAGTCCGTCTTTCTCCTTGAAAAAATCGTGCTCGGGATATGTACGTGCAATATCCCTACGAATCACCTTTTCACACGCTGATTTGGCCTGAAATGTAAAAACCTTCACATAGTATATGGCTCCCCCTATTTTTTATTGGATTGCCCTTATCCCACTTTAAGATCTTTAAGTATGGTCGGCACAACATGTCATCCTTCCGAATTATCTATGTAGTCAAAAGTTTTGGTTGTAGTTTTATGATCAATTTTAATAGTCTTTACAGTTTCTTTAAAACTTCTTGCTTGAAAATTTTAAACAATTTTCTCACCTTAATGTATGATGCATAAAGTTTTTTTTCTGGCGATGTGTCAACACCTGCCAGGAGTTGCCAGACGATGCCTCTGAAGTGATGAGGCACGCCCTGTCTAACTAGATCGCGTACATACTGGTTGCGACGTTTCCACTCCGTCTCCCAGTTGGTAACAATTCTTCCCCACATCACCCACAAATCTTCTTCCCCATTACTGCTCGTGCTGACTCGCGCTTCCGTTTCATGGCTTGAACTGGTCGCTACAAATATATTTTCTTTATTAAATAATTTAAACAGTGTTAACATCAGACGACAACCAAGACAAGACCCTGTCATCCCGGGCAGACGTATAAGAAGTTTTGATTTTCATAACTTAATTTCACGCCTTTTCTACCCGAAGGTGTAGGCAGTCGCTTTTATGCCTCGACTCGCCGTTATGTTTACGTCTCAAATGACCATATACTACCACAACCTATTGCCATACCGGGCACAAAGTTTTCAGTCATATTTATCACAATGAGCTTCCGAAAAGAATATCGAAAATTCATCGGTGTGAGCCAGGATTCGAATCCGCGACATCTTGAATCGTGTTATTAGTATTTGATTCTGTGATACATTTATGCTTACTACCACATAGGAGATTCACATAAGCGAAAGGTTAAGACCGCGGTAATTAAGTCTTCATTATCTTTACTTTTGGTGCTGGCGATTCGAATGTATTATAAATATATTATATACATTTATTTTCATTTACATCATTGAATACACAATACAAATAAAACACAAATTTACATCAACAGATGATACGGGATCGCTATTAGAGTTCCTCATATTAAAAATTGAAACTTAAACTTAAGCAAAACAATTTTCAACCTGTTAGATCGCAAGAGATTGTAAAACAACAGCGTAAACTTGTGTTCTGTGACGTAATGTGTCATGTTTTGGGTGATACCGATTTGTCACAACATAGTACATTGTATGTAAAAAAAACGAATACTCACAAAGCCGCACTTTTTCAAGAACACAAGATAAATAAAAATCGAGCACATTTTTTCCATCGAACAAGTCGTTTAATATACTTTTATCCTCCATTTTGTTTATTAGTGTGATGACATTTCTCTATGGGCGTGCCGTATCAGAACCGTCTAGTTATACACTGATAAGAGATAATGATCTGCCAACATTACATGCTTTGTTATTTAGGTGGGAATATGACTATTTTCTAAACAACATGTGCACATTCGTATAGTTCAAATCGATCAATACTGCATGACAGAGTTTAAAATGCAGAACTGATTGCATCAACGACATTATATGGACGCAGCTTATTTAGTCTATTAAAGAAATGCAAAAACGGTTTTTTAAAAAGGATTTGACAGACTCACCAGACGCCAAAGACACTTGTGACGTGTCTGAACTTTTTCGGCTGTGCACGGTGTTGAGTGAGGGGCATTTGGCGTCCGCCTCAATTCTTCGGTTTTCCTCCTCCAGTTTGGCTAACAACGCCTGGTCGGGCGTCGGTATTTTTTCACTATCCCCCAACGGGTAAACTGTATAAATTAATCATAAACATTCATTCTGTATCTTAATACAACACATAGTTCTCTAAATATATTGAACACTGTTTTAATTTTAAATGTACATTACCAATTATTATGGTGATATTAAACAAAAATCATTATCACCCTACGCTATGTACCGTATTTTTTTTAGTTTGAATATAGAAACTTTAAAAACGAATATACAAATATCTGTAGAAGAAAGTTGACACAATTAAAATCAATTTTACAGTATACGAGCCACTATTACTGAAAGGGTTCAAGATATTGCAAAAACAAAAATAGTGTGTGGAGTCCCTCTGCGCAAAAGAAGTGAAACTTTGTACTAACACACATTTATAATTTACTACATGTAAAAAGACCACATCTTACTTACATTACCATGGGCCAGTCGGTAGTTTTACAAATTCACCACGCCTTGGTAAAACTACCCACAGTGGAATCAACATTGGCGGGTGCGATCCCCACCCGAGCATAAATGTTTATCTGGGGCTGGGTAGAATATGGTAGAATAACTAGAACTCTATTTTGGAATTAGAATAACGTCACAATACATTATTTTTCAAGTGATTCTCAACAAGTTTTCAATTTGATACCCTTATTGTAGAAGTGTCTTCAAAATAACTTTATATTGGATTACTTTTCGAGTTACTCTTAACGAGCCCTTTCATTTGATACCCATATTGTAAAAATGCATAAAATATATTTATTTCACCATATTGGATTTAGAATGAAGTGTCACTATTTTTCGAGTTACCATCTAAAAGCCCTTTCATTTGATACCCATTTGTAAAAATGCATTAGAAATATTTACTCCGCCATTTTAGACTAAGATTTTTTTTTAGTTTTTTTTATAGGATAGGAGGGCAAACGAGCAGGCGTGTCACCTGATGGCAAGCAACCAACGCCGCCCATGAACACCAGCAACACATATAGTGTTACTGTTGCGTTACCGACCTTTAAGGGATTGGGTATAGAGGATAGTGAAGGATCGGTGGGCCTCCGGGTACCTCTCTCACCGAACGAAACGCGGCATAAGCCACTTTACGTCGATCTTCTGAAAGGTCGTGGTATTCTGGCCCATTCATGCAGCGAACTGCGTGACTACCACTATTAATATTATCATATATTGCAAAATAAAAATAACCGAGTTTAATATCTTTATGGGTAATATCAATTGTGAGTAATATGGTACCACCACCCGCTACTAGATGTCTATGTGCAGTTTATAAAAGTCGATATGTTAATTTTTTAAGTTGGTATTAACTTGACCGGATTTTCTTACCTTGATATATTACTTTTTGTGGCCGCAATGGGGCGTTAAAAGCGTTAAACGATTGCAAGAGAGATTAGAAGTTCCACTTCAAAAAAGTCAAGTTTTCATTAGGATATTCTAATTGTAAATACAACAACGCCATTTATTTTAGAATTAAATAATAAATACGTTTATTTTTAAATTTGAATAAATACTGGTTTCCTCTTTTGTTGTTTGTTTGTGAATGGCCAAACAGAATATGGAATTTGTGAATTTAAACCTCTATGCAGTCAATTGACGAATAGAGGCTTTCGACCTACGCTCGCGAATGTATGCGTAAAATTCCGAACATACTGACACTCTTCTATACATATTTTGCCTAATAATGATAAGTAAGGCATAATATTATGTCGTTTTAATCAAGACATTTTGTATTGTTTGGGTATACATTGACTGTCAATTTTAATATTTAAATTCTTGTGAAACATTAGTACTTCGTACCAAGAATCAGGTGTAAAAATACGCCGTACACGATGTATAAAAAATATACTTTGCAAACTAATTAAGTTATTAATTGTAAAGTATGCAATAACATTATTAAACGTATATTCTTTTATTGAATTCGACCTTGAGTAGTACATATTTAATATTTCTTGTAATTTCTGAACTTATTTTATCAGTGTTTGTTAAAATTTAGCCAAACGCTTAAAATAGTAGTACCGCACACGTAGGTGCCTCGCGTTTTTCCGCCACCATTTTTTTTGCTATTAAAAGGCATTAAAGCAATTTACGATACCTCAAGAATGAATTTTATTATAATTAAAGGCGTATTTCCTATTTCTTTTATTACACTGTTTTGTCTTTCATAAGATAACTTCACGCCTTTGTTACCCGAAGGTGCAGGCAGTGGCTGTTAAGCCTCGTCTCGCCTTTATGTTTACGTCCCAAACGGAATAGGTGGCAAACCTATTGCCATACCGGGCACAAAGTTTTTAAGTAATCGATATTTATCACACAACAACAATTTCGAAAAGTCATTGGTGTGAGCCAGTGTCTGGAATCGAACCCGGACCTCTGGATCAGAAGCCGTGTGCCCGACCACTGGACCACCGAGACTTTCCTTTGTTTTTTAATAATAAAATGTTTTTTTTCTTATTGTTCGATACACAAATGACATATATTTTCCACAGAATCATGTATAGAAGTAGTGTAATTTCAGCGTAATTCATTTCCTTAATAATTTACCTACTTTTGTTGTTTCCTAAGCGCTGATATTTCCCTCTTTGCATGAGCAATAAAAGCAGTGGGTTTCAACGCCAACGATTGTCAAATTATGTGTTAAAAGTATATGTAATATTAAGTATTATTTAGTAATCTTCTGTGGAAAAATACAATATACGTATTTAATTTAAAATATTTATACCGATTTTGTAGCGACTTAGCTATGTCCCAGCTGCATATTGTGTAAAATACGAGTAAATAACGTAATAATTTAAATAACAATATTGTCTATTAATTGGATATAGACTACAACTTATACATCGGGGTTTGTGGAATTCCCTGGACACCTGGATGACATATTTCGACCGTCTGATTGATTTAACGACGTCCAAAATACTATTATAAGTTTACCGAAATGTCATTTATTTATTAGGTCCATAAAATAAACAAGTCTATCCTAATTTCGAGAATATTCATATATACATCTATTCTCCAGCATAGGATTATATTCTTTATTAATATACTTTGCCTTCACTATCAGCTCTGGTCACGATTGATGCAGCATTGATGATTATTAATAATAACATAATATCATCAATCTGATTGATATATATCAATGTTGCAAACTCCAATGCTATGCATTATAAGTCGGTGGGTAAAGTGGTTCGCTGAAAATAGCTTTAGCCAGCTAGTTAGTATGGTGCCAATATATATAATGCATGTAAATATTATATGCAATCTTAATATTTTTTGTGACAGCATGCAAGCTTAATAATATATTTACAGTGCGATTTTAGTGAAGGTTAGTGTCAAACGAACAAACCGTCCAAAGATGTTACAGGTGATTCTGTATTACTAGTGGTCGGGGTTCCGGGTGAAGCTGCCGGCGCGGCTGGCGCTTCTCTCACGTCGGCATCCACCTTCATGGTGACTCTTTGCCATATAGAGCCCTCCCCTCGCCCCTGCTTCACTGCGCGCTCCTCTCTGCACCAGACACGCGCGGTCACGCCATCAGCTCCATATACAAGGGAAGGACGAGCATGTCCCGAATAAACACCAATATGCCACAAAACACACCCACCAAGGTGTTCTACTGCCTACGCTAAAGCGTTTAACGATATTTCCATCTCAAATGATAGGAAACTGATCGCTATAATCAATACTCAATAAAAATTTCTACGCTAAAACTATTACAATTTCAAATGTATCGCCAACATCTAATGGTTGGGTTTTGATAAGCAGTAAAAATAAACAAGTGTCTGGTGTATTTATTCAAAGGGATCATGTACTTGAGATCAATTTAGATGCAAGGGGGGGTCAAAACAGGAGTAACTCTTAGTACATTACATATGTACACACAACCCTTGTATGTCGACACAAAAGCCAGTCTCAGCTCCACCACACATGCACAGTTAATGGATGACTTGTGATTAAAGTATGAAATATAAAAAAAACAAACAAAACTAAAAAAAAAAGCAACTTGGCACACAACACTATAACTTGAGACACTGAGAATGAATTATGAAAAAAAAAAACAAAACAAGGAGTTATGTGTAAGGAGTTTTAATATAATTAATAAGAACAAATGAATGACCATCCAAGTTGGAGCGCTCGCGTTTTGTTTTGATGAAACCGCACTGGTGAAAGTCAGCGGTGTGCGCTCCGTGCCACACACTACGGTCATCCGCCCACCAAGCATGAAGGCCACTCGTGTTCTTCGCAGCATACATACAGTAAGTAACATACTGTGCCAGCTATAGCTGCGAGCCGCACCGATACACACATTCCTAATGCTGATTTATCTATTGTTTTTTGTTCTTTTTTTCAAATATGTTTTAGTGCTCTGTGGCGCTACTAAATACGCGATTCCTGGCGTTGTTAAACGAAAATGGTTCCATTTTTATAATCCCAATCAAATCCAATTTAATTAAATATAACGAGTATTTTCTCGTTTTAAAATTTGTAATTTTTTTTCTTTAATAACATTAACACGCAGACCACGAAATAAATGTTTCTGTTGTAATATCAGACACACTTAGCTAGCACTCACACGGCCACTACACACTTAACTTGGTATTAAATTGGTCCGAAATTGTTAGCTACACATGAACAATGGAAACAGTAATAAGATCCGTAGAAGATAATACGTAGTTGGTACGATATAATATTTATAAAGTTGTAAAACATGGCTTTATTATTTACTTAATTTGTAAATCAAGAATTGTTATGATTATTGATTTCTTTTGGGATTTTTATCTACTACTCTATAGAATAAATAGAATGAGTAATTATAATGCATCATGGTTGAATATTGGTAATATATATAGACTCGTGCTGAATAGAGGTTAAAGAGAGCTCGATCGATCCCAGGCCAAGGACAAATATTTGTTTTATGGGTATTCAATGAATACTGGACCCTATGAATCAATCTACTCAACTGAATACTAGACTTTTATCTATGTAATGTTCAAAAGTTATCAGATTTGTGTATAACCAAGCTACTAAGTACAATACACCCTATTAAACTCTAAACTTAATTAACTCAAATTTAAAAGAACTAACACTACCCAAAAATTGCTTTTTTTTTTTCTTTTTTTATATCATCATGTATAATATCAAAGTAAATGAGGTGTACAATTAAAATTATAAATCCTTGAAAATTTTTACTATTATCACGATATTTATAATTAGGTTTAAATGTGGCATTTGGCATGTTTCGAGCCAAAGAAATGAGGGTTAGAAAACATGTTTCGAGAAAAATTATGTAATTAATGCCTTGGACTAACATAAAACAATAAATACCTACATAAAAAGATCGAATACATTGATTAATAAATAAAAACAACTTATTACTCATGTATCTGTGGCATGTTGGTATTCAGTAATAAGAGAAGATTGATCAGAAATGAAGAGGACGCGGATAATGATGAAGTGGGGTTCTGAGCAGTAAGCTGGTAGCTGCAGCTTCCGCACCACGAGGTCTATCAATTTATTTGTCCCGCAAGATTAATTTTCTACGCACGAGTAAACCAAGTCTTAAAATAAAATAAAACATTAGGTATAGCTTCTTTGAAGTAAACTGTATGGTTTAGTTTTAGATTATTTTGTGTTTCGAATACATATATATTATTGGAGAAGCCAACTCTTTAGCAAAACGTAAACTCGCAGATAACACGAAATAGAATGCTGAGACACCAAAAACTGATTGGTTTAATTTAAAAGAAAGTAAATTAGTTTTTTTTTTAAACGACGATTAAATACGCAAATAAATTCACATACAATTTTTATTTTTAAATGTCGAACATTCGCCGAAACAAATGATTAAGTAGGTTCAACATATAGAC
The DNA here is from genome assembly GCA_905147225.2 of Euproctis similis. Classification (NCBI taxonomy): domain Eukaryota; kingdom Metazoa; phylum Arthropoda; class Insecta; order Lepidoptera; family Erebidae; genus Euproctis; species Euproctis similis. The sequence continues at coordinate 16,428,532 of LR990107.1, read as the reverse complement.
TATTCCTGAGCTGTCATATCACCCATAGCCAAGCCAATATTGTCAATTTAACCGGCCTGCTAATTGGTCCTTATTCCCTTACGAAATTATATTATGTAACGATATTCAAACAATACACTTAAAATATGAATTCATGTAAAACAATGATGCACTTTTATAATGATGACAGTCGTCACTACAGAATAGCGTCCCAAGCTAGTATCGTAAAATCTACATAGGGAAAATAATTGTATGATTCCCAACAAAAAAATACTGAAATGTGACATAAAACAAACGCTTTACTGCACTTTATATTAAGGAGTTTCTTCGGGACATACTAGTTTAATATGTATACAGCATAGTATTTAATAATGTTATAGTAAGTAATAAGAAACACTAAAATAGTATCAATCTAACAACTATTACAAGCTAGGCCAGCTGAAGACATATTGAAGCTTTTAAAAGGACTAATAATTAATAATTAAAAAAAACTTGATGGTAATGCAAGTGTGACAAATTACAAGCAAACCATTTGTTCTTTAACCCGGTCAAAATTCATCAAAATATTAGTTCATTGTGTCTTCAAAAAGATTTCATAAATTTTATTCATTTAAAGAACAAAGTTTTCCTGTGATAATAGTATCACAATAGTTTTAATGATATGATCTAGAGATAATAATACTTGGATAATACTTGGAATAAAGTAAAAGATATTTAAAAAAAATAAAGTATTTGAATTGTAAATACCTTCAAGGTTCGATATGTATTGTGCAGACGTACCGGCCGGTATTGGCTCGAACATTAACTGAAAAAGAAAAGAAAAATCATTACATGGTAAAAAAAAACTGTATATAGTATTAGATCTTGCAAAGAGGCTGATCGAAGCCTCTCGCGACCAGAGGGCTGGTCTATTCTTCGCACAGAGGATTAGCATTGCCATTCAGCGTGGCAATGCGGCCAGTCTTCTGGGCACGCTGCCAGTAGACCGAGATGCGGAGAAATTTGATTTCAGGTAGTTTTTTAATTGTATATATTGTAAATAATGTAATTAATTTATTTTTTCTTATTATTGTAAATAAAGTTACTTTATTTCCTAAAGTATAAAACAAAGTCACTTTCCGCTGTCTGTCCCATTATATCTTTACTACTACGCAACGGATTTTGATGCGTTTTTTTTAATAGTTAGAGGGTGTCAACAGGGTGGTTTTGATCTATAATTCACATATGATGTTGTAAAGTAAAAATGTTAATTTTCGAGATTCAGCACTTTAATTGCAAACGCTAGCTGAACCCTACGTGATAGATTAAAACAATGTTCTACATTATTAAGCACTTTCAGAAGGTCTATAAAAAGTCCGCGAGAGCATATGTCTATCTCTTCGGGATACCTGACAATGACCATTTTTATGTTTTTACTTTTTACGAGAAATAGTGGCTTATTTACGAAGCGATTTTAAACATTACAGCATAAATTTTCATCCAATTAAGTGTCTTAAATAGGTTGTGCATGTAATATAGATGATCCCGGCCCGGCCCTTTACAGCATGCAATTTAAACGAATATTTTCGAAGATATTGCAGTATTAACATAGCGGGACAGCAGTTAAAGCCGATAAATAGCACAAATTGAACCTCATGATATCCAAAATTTACTCATTTATTACTTTTGATGCGGAACAAATTACGCCGGGTCCGCTAGTAAATCTATACATTAAGTATAATCTTAGGGTAGGTATCTATGACTATAGAAACACATGAGTCCGAACTGTCTAGACTTTTGCATACTATTAATCTAGCCACACAGTTACTTACGTACGTCGCGTTAATTATTAATTAGAGCTGTCAACGGCGACAAAACTTCCTGCGTAAGGATTTGAATGAATGCTTCTAAGGATGGCGCCCTCTGTCGTTAAAAATGCTTTCACCCAAATAAATAGACACCATTTAAAAAAAATACGTTAGAACCACTGTGTTTCTATACTTCTTGGCATATTTAGTTCTGACGTAGACAGCCCTTTGTGACAGTTGAATAATATGTACGTTTATTGCATTATCTGTAAATGTTATCTATGAACACTGTATGATTACTTTACGATTTCTTTTGTGATAGTAATAATTGTTGTTGTATACTTTTAAAATAGAATCGATCGCGATAATATGTGTCGTTATTATCAGTACTTGTGTGATTATAGTAAATTATTGCAAAGTATTGAATCTATTTATTGGCGGTACGAATTCAATAACAAGTTTGAGAGCCACTGGTAAATGATTCATCTGCATTCTAAATGATTCATTCATCCTTTACTCGGATACCCAAAGTACTGAGTACTTTTCGTGTCTAATGCAGTTTACGCTTTCTTAAAATCTATATAACAAATAATGACTTTTCGGAAGTTAGATTTATGATAAATACCGATTACTGACCGGTGTACCTCAATACCTTCCGTCATCTATTGCATTTGAAATGTCAAAATTCGGCAACCCGAGCTTTAACAGCCGCTGCCTGCACAGTTAAGCAAACATTAAAAAAGATAAAGAAAATATTTAAAAAGATTTCCACAGCGACACGCACTTGTAATTTCTTACGACCTAGATTAGAAATTTGATTAAAACATTGTAACGTGTTTTACAGTTGTCATTGCCATAAGAACGAAACACAATGCAGATAAGTACTCCCTTAAGAAGTCATGTTAAATACCAAACTAAATAAATTCTAAACAACGAAAAAATCCTCTCACAAAATTAATTGCTATAACAGTAACAATATAGTGTATCTACACTTCCTATCTATTCGAACCCAAAACAAAAAAAAAACCACCGAGGGCAAGCTCCTCACGTGACTATGCGTGACTCATAAGATACCTGCTGGGTATGTTTTAGTACATAATAACATAACCAATCACCGGCGACAGTGACCATGATTTCAACATTACGACTGCGATCAACTAACACGAGTTGTTCTTTTTTTTTAAACTTTCAAATTTAGAATATTATTACAAAATGGAGTGAAACCTTGAATTTAAAACTGGCCTGCCTTCATTATAAATATTATAGCATTGTAATAAATTATAGAACACATTTGATTTAGTGTTTAGTCACGACTTTGCAGTGGCATGTGCTTAAAACCGATGACTCTCTGTCATCATCTGTCACCTATTGCTAGTGTTTTATTTTTTTGCGTACACGCACCGGTTTTACTTTATCGAGCACGCGTCACCGGGACGATGTACTTAGTACATTCAATGTCGCTATATCATCATAATAATATGTTGTAATGAATATCTATATATATATATATACAAAATATTTATAACACTGACGAAACGTTTAAAAACAATTTAAAAAGTTAAGCAGTGCAATGAGTAGTTATGCATGGCCGAATCAGAAAGTATAAACCGTATGTGTTTTATACTAGTTTTTACCGCGTCTCCTTTCGGGTACACCGGGATTTTCGTATGTTTTATGGTTAATGTAAAACGTTTCAAAAGATTTTTGATACTTCTGGGTAAACGTTTTATTGTAAAAAAATAGCTTAAATTTAAGAGTTTCAAATAAATCTTTTCCCTCTATAATATTGTTAAAGATATGGTAACATGTAACGTCAGCAAATATCAAAGTGTATCCAACCAAATTGCTTCAACAGTACACACAGCGCCCTCTAGTTTTCCAAGCTAGGCGACGAAATACTTGTATGTATTATAAAATTACGCATATTAATTCATATATTATAGAACACAGAACACAGGAAACCACCCACGGACATAGATTTTGCCAAGGTTCGAACTAATTAACGTTATCATAAACATTTGTAAAAAGCACGACGTTTAGACGACTATCACTTTACAATAATTTAAAACTGTATATTATCAAATAACATACATACATAACTTCACCGCCTTTTTTACCCGAAGATGTAGGCAGTGGCTGTTAAGCCTCGACTCGCCGTTATGTTTCCGCAAAAGGAATGGTGGCGAACCTATTGCAATACCGGACACAAAGTTTTCAGTTATCGATATTTATCACACACATAACTTTCGAGAATAATTTCAAAAAGTCATTGGTTCACAGCCAAGATTCGAACCAGAGACCTCCTGATTCAGAAGCGGGGCGCTCGCCCACTGGACAACCGAGACTCATTTTATAAAATGTTGCCTAATATTGCACTAAAATTGTGTATTCCTTAATTAGGACATTTATAGGATTTTAATTAGATCAAATTTGTTTAATAACGTAATTAATTAATTTAATTACAACTACATAATAAAAAGAGAAATTGCGTAAATAGAAGCAAGTCTCCCCAAACTATACGATACATAGAATTGATGTCTCTAATGGGTTCTATTACTGGTTATTATCAATTATGACAAACGCGCAGCTTTTTTTAAAGATCTAACAAGTATGTTAAACGGTTAAACTATAATATAATGTTAATGAACGGTTAAATAGCATAGACAGAAATACGTTATAAATATTTATGCCATAAATAATATTGTATGAGACATGTAAAAAAAATAACGGCATTCATTTCGCAAATATTCTAGATAGCCTAGTTGTTAACAGTTAGAAAATTTCGAATCCAATTCCAAAGATCCTCATCTTTTTTTAAGGAATTGGATTCGAAATTTTGTTCAAATTAAAGCCACATAATAATCATTTAGGACTAAAATCTTTTTAAAGCTTTTATTTTGATGGGCTTGTCTCATTTATCACACAAGGTAAGATGGCTGTTGGTACTATGGCTAAATTAAACTAATAGGGATATACAAATATAATACATCATAAGATGGCTATTAAAATTAATAATTCAAATTACGAATAGACTGGCTCAACCAGTGAAATACTATGAGACATCAGAGAATATCCACATAATATAGTGGTTCATGTCGCGTTTCGCTCAGTGAGAGGCCGGCAGCAATATCTGTATTACAGTTGTGTATTCATGGCCGGCATTAGTAGCTTACCATCAGGTGACACGCGTGTTCGTTTTGTATCTCTATCACATAAAAAATTATAAATTAGGGTAAATCTAAATACTATATAAACAGGTGTAGCCGGCATCATCATATCATGGGATAATCAAATAGTCTACCATGAGCCCAGTCTCATACAATACTGATTCGATAACACTCAAAATTAAAAGTGTACAAATTCTAATGAGAGAATCGCAAATACAACAGGCAACAGCCAGAAGTACACATTTACTTAGCAAAATGAAATGTTTAAAAGCCACATCTTATTTTCGTTGCCAACCTAAATAAAACTTCATAAAGATACACAGTTACACAGCACATTCGCTTTTACAAATTCAGCAAGGGAGGAAGAAAAATTCGCAGAGCATAAAACCGTTTGCATTGGTCAATGGAATCCCTATTATAAATTATATATATTAAATGTAACTTCACACACTTATACTTTTTTTAACCCAAAGGTGTAGGAAGCGGCTGTTAAAGCCTGGAAAAGAATAGGTGGCAAAGTTATTGCCATTACCCTGGGCACAAAACCGGTATTGTAATACTGTATGGAAATTCTGAATAACATAGCATTAGTTTAATGTTTGAATATAAACAATAATAAGTTGATATTTTTAGCTTGATGCTTATTACATGATTTACACACACACACACACACACATATATATATATTATATATATATATATATATATATATGTGTGTTACATTGATTGTCCACTGGGAAACCTAAACTACTGAAGCAATTTTATGAAATTTTAACCAATTACACTTCTGTTTGTAGTTTTACTCAACTTGAAGAATATGATCATATAAATCTTCTATTTGTCAAGTTATTACTATAAAATTTTGACCGAATAAATTCTGTCCAAGCAGCTAGTAAATATATAATTGAAACTCTAATAGTATTAGTCAATAAACAAATTTTAATCAAAACTGCCATTATGTTTTTAAGGGCATTACAATTAAAAATGCTTTAATTTTTTTTAGGGATCGCCATTAAAAAATATTATTTATGCTTATACAGTTATAGAAATTAATAAGTTTGCCAGTAACAACATCCTTACTAAACAAATAGTATCTATTTATTTATCTCTAATGTGATATGTGTATAATTATTTTAGATCATAATAGTCATTAGAGGAAAATATTATTTAAAGGAAGTAGGAAGGTAAAGCAAGGCATCCTAATGTCTGTTATGGTCGGGATCTAAAGGATGGATGATAGAAATATGATTCTTCATAGGAAGCTTCGGTTACTATTAAAGATGATGCTGATAAGCCCTTTTATTTTGTCATATAAGCTTTAAAAAAAAACATACAGAATAGCAAGAGTTTTTTTTTTCAATATAGTCAAACAGTGAAAAAAGTCTTACCTCTGTATTTTATTTCCAAATTTTGGGTAACTTCTGTTCTCTTTATTATTTCCCAGCTGAACCGACAAACTTTGTTCCGCATTGAAAGTAATTTTACAGCAATTTATAATTACAGTGCTAAATCTCAAAAATCATCACTTTTTCTATACTACATTAAACATGAATTATACACAAAAACCACCCAGTTGACACCCTCTATCTAATAAATATAAACACATCCAAATCTGTTTAGTTTTAAAGATCTAAGGATAAAAGAGGACAGAAGAGGAATGTGACTTTGTTTTATACTATGTAATGATTTGGAAATATATACAACAGACAAACATTTTATAATTTTTTCATTAACATACAATATGAAGTTCACAAGGCCAGCTAGTATTTATTATAGACTCTAAACAAAGAGAGCAATGTTAAATTTGAGGCATTTTATTAATTAGTTGTTAGATGATATGATTTTTACAGTTAATACCTCAATGATAAAATGAAAATAACATTGGAAGTTAGTAAACTACCTTTCAGAAATGGGTTATTCATATTTCTAATTACTAACAACAATAAAAGTCAAGCCACATACATTTACAACTTAAAATATTAGGCTTAGTGTGTTTAGATATTTGCAGTTAATATCATAATGACTAGTTATAAAAGAACATTAAAAAATAGCACATATCAATTGATATCCAGTTTTGTTGTTTCATATAACCAGGCTTTTCACATTTTATCACTATAACGATAACCTTATAAATTTATTACGCAAACTGTGTAACAAACTAATACGAAATTATGGATAACTTAGAAAGGTTAATGCACTAATTCATTTTGTTACTTTCGCAAGAATCTGGGGAGCGTTAGTTAGTATTGATTCCAATTTACAGGCAGAAAACTTGATATAATTAAAATATTTATTGTGTACTTACATGATTTAATTAAACTTAAATTTGCAGCCTACCAGATATTTGAATGTTTAAATTTATGACACAGGAAAATATTTTGATTTTACGATCATGAAAATAATCAACGGAACCGCCCAGCTGGCAAATTTTTATTACACAGATTACTTCAAATAACTTTTTTTTTAGGGTTTTAATGACCTGGTAACTAAGACCTTTAAGTCAAACTTCAAATAATCAGAATCAGAAATTTTGAATACGTTCAAAAATTTGACATCTAACAGAGGTGCTAATAAAAACTGCGTTCACAATTTACTGCGCAAACTCTATCCTAATGCCAGGGAATATTCAGATATGTTGTTCTCTTAATAGTAATACCAATAAGATTAATTTCGATATTTAGTTGCAGTTATATACATACAGTTCATAAATATCCTTCTCAATCATAAATTAATAAATACTCATGTACGTAGTAAAAGGTATGTATATCCATGGCGACCTAAATAGCGTAACCAGTATGACTATATCACATTCCTATAAATAATCAGATATATATACCTAGATATATATGTAATATTTTTAAGCAGACTGATAACCGCAACAATCGGTATTGAAGGAATAGTCTCCATACAGAGGGAAGAACCCTCGTCGGTTGAGGACGCCATCCGTCGAGAAGCACTCGTTCAAATACTTACGTGGGAAAACGTGTTGCCGTTGACAGTTCTGTGTAATACTAAACGCGAGTTATATTAATTAAAGAGTTATTTAGATTTAACTTTTCAATGCATGTTTACTTGTAATAATAATTGTTGTACGTAAGTTCGTAGGTAATCATCGGTGGGTCGTAGAAAGCAATTATTTCAGTATTACAAATAGACACTTCCATCTTATTTATATGAATAGATCCAGCTTAGAAAATTAATTCATGTATTAATATATCTAATAGTAGCTTACCCAGCGAACTAATTTCTGCATCAACAGTATCTATTAACAGGACCTATCACTTTTTCTTTCTTTTCACTAAAAAATAAATTACTCATATAAACCGTCCCGTTGACAACCTCTAATTATTAAAAACGCATTAAATTCATTTTAAAGATTTAAGCTTATAAAGGGATTCAGGGACGGACCGGACGGAGAAAGACTTGAATACAGAGATGCACAGCTTTATTAAAATAATAGACCGGCAATAGTCCCTAAACAACGAGACCAAAAATGGGACGTTGATGTGTGAGTGAGTTATCAATGTATGCGTAACAAGCGCTTTAAAGTGTTAACTTTTACATAGTTAATGTTTATGTGTTGAAATGTAATTATCCTGAAAATCTAATACACGCGGTTGCGCTGTTAGTGATGAATATTAGTAAATTTTTCCTGACATGTGCCATATATTTCAGTCTATGCTAAATTTATGGGTTTTGCAGCAAAACCCATACTTAGCTTATAGCAAAATTTTTGCTTTAAGCTATGTAGTAAACTATGCTTAACATTTACGCCATCTATGTGCTTCCCATAAAACTACTGTCAGGCTAGTTTGGCAAAAAGTACTTAAGTAAATAGTTTCCTAGCTTGTGTCGATAGATGGCACTCAAACAAAAAACGATAATAACCTGTTTGAATTAAAATAAATATTAAAAATTATACGATGATGGAGAAATTATATTATTATTCATTGGTATGACTGACTGAAGATATATAGCTACTATAAAGCTTAAAGTTTTATTATGTTTACCTATTATTTAAAACAAATAGAATTTTAAATTTAAGAAGAAATTGAAAGGGCATGCTCCGATGGTTCGTACATGTAGAAAGAATGGATAGTTATGAAAGTCAACGAAGCAAGCGAGATGTGTAAGAATCGTGCCTTATGGCACTGTGTTCTCTCTGCCTACCCCGCAAAGGATTTGGCTTGAAGTTATGTATTTATGTATGTAGAGTTAGTATTTTCTATGAATAGCTCGAGACAGATAATATATAGGGAATTAAAATTGTGAACTTTTCAGACTTTTTAATAACCGACTTCGAAAAAAGGAGCAGGTTCTCAAATCGTGTGTAAGTATATATTTTTTTTATGTATGTTCACCGATATTTTCGTCAATTATGGACCGATTTCAAAATTTTTTTTTCGTTGTATAGTGTTTACTTCCGAGATGGTCCCATTTTCACAGGATCTGATGATGGGAACCAGGAGAAATCGAAGACATCCACCAAAAGTTGTATGCGAGTATGGTGTTTTTATTACGTAATAGTGATGTCTTAGGGATATTCTTTATGGTGCCAACATTTGATGCTGCTGTGCTGATGAAGAAGACACAAAACTCCTCAACGGTGAGGAGTTTGAAGACAGCACTGCAATAGGTCGATAGAAACTACTTGGTAGTATGTAGGGCATGCGTGTTGCTTGTGAAATATCCTGGAATATACACCTGATGCTGCTATGCTGATGAAGAAGCCACAGAACTCCTTAACGGTTAGGAGTTGGGAGACAGTACTGCAGTTAGTCGATGAAAAATGTTTAGTAGTATATAGGACTTGCTTGGGAGGTATGCTTGAATCAACGTCAGTACCTGCTGTGCTGATGATGAAGATACAGAATTCTTATACGGTTAGGAGTTAGGACACAATTCTGTAAAAATGTTTTTTTTTTCTGTAATAGTTTTTAGGCTACGGTTGGCCTTCATTCGGGCTGTAGTGTTATTGGGTCTACCCATGATAATTACAGAAATATAAATACTTAACAAGTACTATCATACTCTTTTATCTAAGTACCTATTTACGACAATTATAGCTTTCTAAAAATATCTACCATACAATAAATGGACTTGTAATTAGTTAAAATATATTTACTAAACTGAAATACATGTAAATGAACTAACTTCTATTGAAGTTCACAACTCATTAATATCACTAAAACTCGTGAAAAAAATTACATAAATAAAAAAAACTTGTGTGGTTTTATGAAACCACCGTAAAAGTGAAACTTTTTTTCACATTATAGACATTTAACTAAAAATTTTCGAAATATTATTTTTTTCGAAAATCGAATGTAAGTCACTGTTCACGTATTTTAGTTACCATAAAATATTTCCTCCAGTAAATATGATATTTTGATTTATTATGAAAATGTGACAAATACATATATAAAGAGCACTATCTTATCGCTAATAAATTGACGAACATAACTGTGTCACATATATGTAGTTCCGGTGGTCCAGTGGTCGAGCACACGGCTTCCGAATCGCATAGGTCGCGTGTTCGAATCCTGGCACACTTTTTGGAATTGGAAACTTAAGTAAAGTAAGAAAGGCGTCAGTCTGCTTCCTCCACTAATTCGTTAGTTACAAGTCAGTGGCAGTTTTGCAAAGAGAGAGAAAACTAGTTTAATTTGAAATCGAACCGGACTGTTCTGCGCGTATTCGACGAAGTGTTTTTAAAAAAAACTATTTTATTTTCCCTAACAATTTATTTCAATTTCACACACTTAAAATAAGGAAAACCGAAGTTCCGAACGCGACCGGCGGTACGGGATCAATGTAGTGTATTGCTCTGCGGCTAAATTAGTACTCTCTGATTAATTAATGCGAGTTCGCTTATATAGGAATTACTGCTGCTTGCATCAGCAAAATCTAAGGGTTGTTTTCGACCATAACACGTCCCCCGAGAAGACGAAGCTTTATCTTCTATAAGATAAAAGCGAAGTTTAATATTAAACGATACGAATGAATCGAGAACTTCGGCTTTGTACAGTTTGAATTATAAAGTAAACACAATAAGAAATTAAGAATAAGTACAATTACAGATATAGAATATAACTAGTACAAAACCATAAGCTTAATAGCTAATTAACATTGCTGATAATATATTTGATACAATGTAAAGTGTAATTTGATGTTTGATGCTAGGTACATTAGGTACATAGATACATTATTAATAAATTTCGAAATATTAATTATTGTTTATGTTCCTGCTAGAAGAACCTTTCTTGAACATGACCTTTTGAATAGAGCCATATTTGTTAAGATTTGGCAATGATCTAATTGACTTTTCGTCATCTGATGTAGAGATATCATGTAACTCTATAGAACTAGAGATTTTCGAGTTTTGACTATGCGATTTTTTGTTATAACATTGATTAAAAATCTGTACACAACAGTGAGAGTTATTACGATTTCTGAGACACTTGTATAACTTATAAACTATATACAGGAATAAAGATACAATCAAAATATATGTAAATGTAGAATAGTATTGGCCATATTTAATAAAATGCGATTCGTTTTGTAAGTTATTTAATTCGACTTCTAAATTATTTAATTGATGATTCTGATATTTTAAAGATTCTAAGTTTATCTTTGTTAAAGAAATAGGAGACAAATAAGGTAAAGTTTTATTAAATATGTCCTTCTTACAACAATCATCTGTTGTTATATCAAAAGCTATATCACTAGGTGATTTGACTGAGAATGTGTATGTAGTAGTTGGCAATAGTTGAATGGTTTTATAGAAACCTATACAGTCATGACTCAACTTTACAATGCCTGTGCCAATGATAGGATAATCATTAATGTTATCATTACATTTTATTGTCAACTTACTTGACTTGGATTGTACATAAATCCATTTATTATTTTTTAGCGTCTGCCAAATGTCAATTTGGCCATATAAAAATTTCGCGTTACATTCGGAAGGCAGGGACAGAACAACTTCCGTTAATAATCTTGATTCACAGTTAGGGTTGTCAATACTAGAAAATATAGAAACTAGTTCACAAATCGAATAATTAGTATTTATAAACTTACAACTATTTAATTCACTTAACATAGCATAGTGCATTCTGTTATCGCTTAGTGCGATATACGAGTTAGAAGGCTGAATCAGCGCAAATGTTTGATTGCGATTATGCGACTCGTCATGTGGAGTCGGCAGAGGTATATTTTTATACACAGTAAACTTATCTGGCATTATTAATGGAATTTGTAATATAAAAACAATTTTATTGTTAAAGTAATATGAGCTGAGCTTGGATACATCAATTATAGAATGAATGTTATTAATGCTCAGTTGAACTGGGAAATCAAGTCGTTTATTTATTTGATTACTATGCTTCGATAATTCATTAAAAAGATTAAGAGGACTTATAACACTAGGGTGTAAAATATTAACCTTAGAAAATAATATAGCATTTAGAGTGGTATCTAAAAGATTAGAAATTGATAACAAAGATCCTTCAATTATATTAAGTAGATTATTAATCTTAGAGATATATAAGAATACATTGTCATTTTTCGTTATTTGCGAAAAAATGTCATTCAAAGAATTAATTTGGGCATTAAGTTTTAACTCGTTTTGATTTAACTTCGATATAGTAGAATTAAAATTATTTATAGTAGATTTAATTATATGGATATTATCCTTAAATAAATGAAATAGTTCTGTCTCGGATTTCTTGCAATTTTCGATTGCGGCGTCATATTTGCGCGCATCGTCAGCATCTAACGTGCCGAAGAAAAACTTAAGAATTTCTCCACCAAATTCTAACGATCTTTTCGTTCTGGTGAAAGATTGGTTAGTGAGAATATGAGATAATGATTGTAACTTAATATAATTAGATTGAATTAAAATTTCAATAGGGCTTGAGAAGTCCTTACATTGGTAAATGTCTTCGGTATTTACTTTAGTACATAGATTAGAAGATTTTTGCAATAGATTCTCGATTTTAGCAAGATAAGGGTCAAGCGACATTAAGTCAATATGTGTAATGACTTTCCAATAGTCATGATAAAAAGTAATATAATTAACTGGTTCAAAATAAATCCCTGGGCTGTGTGCAATAGGGATAATCCTCGATCCGGCTTTGCAACCATTAAATAAATTTCTGAAAATAAATATGTACAAAAATACGTTAAGAAGATTTAATAGATACCTAGTTTAGTTTAATTATTATTATATTTTAATAGTTTAATTTAAAATTCCTTTTGTGGAATGTGGTAGATTGGGACAGTGATAATAGATTTTATGCAGGCTTTATTTCGTTAACATGGTATTTTATATGTTTCCTGTTAACACAAAGAGTGACGTTATATTTACCGTGCAACTTCATAATTTTGTAAGGTCCTTTCCAGACTGAGGACAGGGCTTTGCGTAGTCTGTGGTGCTGTTTTAAATAAACTAAGTCACCGACTTTGTAAGACTTTTCTTTTGCTGAGAGATCATAGTATTGCTTCGACTTTTCTTTGCTTTTGAGGATATTCTCTAATGCTTTTTCGCGTGAGTACTTCATTCGGTACTGCAATGCGCGAATATATTCGTGATATGTGATACTGTCGCTAGGCTCACTTAAACTACTTGGAATAGAGGGCTTATAGCCATATAATAGCTCGAAAGGCGTAAATTCTGTGGTAGAATGAGGAGTTGTATTATAAGATAGAATAGCAGTAGCAAGATAGCAATGCCAATCGTCTTGATTGTCATTTATGAAAGATTTTAGATATTCTTTAAGTGTTGCATGACTACGCTCTAATGCGCCATTAGTTTGGGGGTGATAAGGAGTAGAGAAAAGACTTTTTATTTTGAGAATTTGTGTGAGCTGTTTAAATAATTCTGAGGAAAAGCAGGGACCTTGGTCCGTGAGAATCATTTTAGGGAAACCGAATAATGATATAAAATGTATTAAATTACGTGCAACTTCATCAGTTGTAGAAGTTATCATGGGGTATGCACATGAAAACTTAGTTAAATCGTCCTGTAGGGTTAGTATAAATTTGAATTTTTGAATGCCAGCTTCGGGCAAAGTACCAACAATATCTAGGGCTAGTCTTTCAAAAGGTTTGGTACTTGAGGACGTGATTATCATGGGAGCTTTATTTGAGGCCCTTAAGGGTTTGTTTATTTTACATAGTTGGCAATCTTTTACGTATCGTTCTATGTCTGAACGCATACTTTTCCAATAAAAAGATGCCTTAATTCTATTGTACATGCGTTTGACACCTGGGTGACCAGCTATCGTGGTACCGTGGTTTTCTTTAAGTATATTTGGAACCTCAGCGGGTGTTGGATATCTAATTTCATTTTTGTAAATATGTACCGTGATACCAGTACCGTGAAAAATAAATGAGATTATGTTATATATCTTCAAATATACTAATTTATTAAAAGGTTCTGTGAAATCGGAAATGGCTAATTCTTTTTCATAGTTTTCATTAGATATAATTTGATTACGTAAATCCATAAGTAATTTGTAAATTATTCTATAACTTATTTCATCATAATGATGAATTTTAGTGAATAAGAAATGTATTATTTTGTTATTGGAATGAACCGTGTGAACGGTTTCAGGCTCGCGCTCGCAACTTTTTAACTCGTCAGCGTTTTCGATTGACGATAACAATTGTTCGCAGTGCGGCATAGAGTAATCGAAATCTAAGGAGACTGGGCATGCGATTGAATTTTGTTTTGCTAAATGAAGAGATTGATTATGCTCTTCGATTTTTGTATCGTTATTAGAAGTAGTTTTCAAAAACTGTTTTTTAAAATATTGCTCATATGTACATTTATTTAAATTAGAATCTGTTAACGCGTTTATAGGATATCGTGATAAAGTGTCTACATTGGAATTTAATTTTCCTTGTTTATATATAATTTCATAATTATATTCCTCTAGTTTGAGGCGCCATCGTATAAGACGACTGCCTGGATCTTTGACATTAAATAACCATACTAGGGGTCGATGGTCAGTAACGATTTTAAATTTATAGCCATATAGATAAGGACGAAAGGTTTTCACACCAAATAGGATAGCTAAAAGTTCTTTCTCTGTAGTAGAGTAGTTTCCTTCTGCTTTGTTTAATGTACGTGACGCGTAGGCTATTGGTTTATCTTTACCAATTTCACCTTGGGAGAGAATTGCTCCAATGGCATAATTTGATGCGTCAGTGGTAAGGATAAATGGCTTAGAGTAGTCTGGATATTGAAGTAAAGGTGCAGAAATAAGTTTATTTTTTAGGGTTTGGAAAGCGAGTTCTTGTTCTTGAGACCAAGAGAAAATGACGTCCTTTTTGAGGAGTGAAGTCAATGGCTTCGTGATTTTGGAAAAGTTTTCAATGAATCGTCGGTAATAACCGACTAAACCGAGAAACGATTTAATGTCTTTGGGACTCTTAGGAGAAGGAAGACCTTCAATGGCCTTGACTTTATCGGGATTTGGAGAGACACCTTTATCGGTGATGTTATGACCCAAATAAGTAACTTCGCGACGTAAAAATTCGCACTTATCCGGTTGTAGTTTTAAATTATGTTTTCTAAATCTTTCTAAAATTAGTTTTAACTTCGAAATGGCAGAATTTAGATCAAATGCGTAAGAAACGCAATCGTCTAAATATGTGTAGCAATGGATGCCTTGAAGACCAGACAAAACTGTGTTCATCAGGCGTTGAAACGTGCTAGGGGCATTTTTTAAGCCAAATGGCATTCTGGTGAACTCATAATGACCAGAAGTTTCATTTGTTCCTACAATTGTAAATCCTGTTTTTGCAGCATCAGCAGGATTTAATTTTATTTGATGAAATCCACTTACGAGATCAAGGGTTGTGAAATATTTGGAATGACCCAATTGATCTAGAATATCTGTGATTAAAGGTATTGGATAAACTTCAGAAACAGTGACGTCGTTTAAGCGACGATAATCAATAACTATTCGCCATTTTTGTTTGCCGGAGGCATCTGCCTTTTTTGGCACGACCCAAACTGGTGCACTCCATGGCGATTGAGAATGACGTATTATATTCTGTTCTAGCATTTTACTAATTTGTTTATCTACTTCCTCTTTGTGGCATTCAGGGAAACGGTAGGATTTAACATGGACTGGTGCAGCGTCCCCCGTGTTTATAGAGTGACTAATAGTATCTGTATAAGAGAGCGGTTCACCTTCTAGGTGGAACACGTCTGTATAGTGTGAGCAACAATCTAATAGGGCTGCCCTTTCTTCTGCATTCAAATGAGAAGTTCTAATTTTATTTAATACGGTTTTTTGTCTATTTATAGAAACATTTGAAATATTATTTACAGTCTCTATTTCACCAACACACTCAGATAAATTACTTTCTATGGGTGTGAGGTGCACAAAATAATTATTAATTTCGATATCCCTTTCGGTAGTATTTAATATCGAAATATTAACTCTTCGATTTGGCTTTATGCTTACAATACAGTTTGCGACATAAACTCCTTCGCATATCTTATGGTCTAGGACTAAGGCTTCTGTAAGAGGGGATAACTCATCTAATTTATTTGATATGCCACATTCGACTATGGCTTCCGAACGGGCTGGAATGATATAAGTTGGCAGTTTAAAATGTAGTGGAATAGTGTGATTTTGCATTGTTAGGCACGATTTGTTATAATCCACAACAGCTTTGAGGTAACCTAAACAATCGGTACCTATTATGCCATCGTATCCGAAATCTACCTTGTCATTTATGACGTGAAATTTAAATGAGAAAGTTTCGTTGGATAGTTGAAATTGCATTTGAAAAGAACCTAAAGTTTGACAATAGGTATTAATATCATTAATACCTTTAAGTCGTATAATTTCTTTCGATAACTCAGGTTTATTGTAAAGACTCGATTTTTTAACTAAAGAAACACTGGCTCCTGTATCGACTAGTAAGATAAGGGCTCTACTAGTGTGCTTGGTATATAAAAAGATATGTGGAAGTGTAACCTTTGTGATAACTGAGTTAATTTCATATAATTTCAAATTAGAATTAGTTTCATTAGAATAAGATATAGGATTAGCATAGGACTTTGTATGAGATTTAGAATTAGTATTTGATATAGTAAGACTCTGTTCCTCTTTGGGTAACCGAGATGTATAAGATTTAGTAAGACTCTGTTCCTCTTTGGGTAACCGAGATGAATAAGATTTACTAAGACTCTGTTCCTCTTTGGGTAACCGAGATGTATAAGATGTAGTAAGACTCTGTTCCTCTTTGGGTAACCGAGATGAATAAGATTTAGTAAACGATTTAGTATGACTCAATTGACTTTTAGGCAACTGAGATGTGTAAGAATTAGTAAATGATTTTGTATGACTCAATTGACTTTTAGGCAACTGAGATGTATAAGAACTAGTAAATGGTTTTGTATGACTCAGTTCCTCTTTGGGAAACTGAGATGTATAAGATTTAGTATGACTCAGTGCATGCTTGTGCGGCTGAGATGAAAAGGATTTAGAATTATTAGTAAAAGTGCCGTTTTTTGATTTCGGGGATCCCAAATGGCACAATATCGGGACCCGATTTAGTTTAAATGTGAAAAAGAATTGTTACAGTATTCATTATTTGTAGAATTATTATTATCATTATCATTAGTGTGACATAAATTTATCTTAGCGTTGCCTCTGTACGCTTCACTACTCTTTGGCGTAGTATCTTGTTGCGCGTTCCGATGATTATTATAATATTGTCGTTTACGACACTCGCTTATCATATGACCAGGATTCTTGCAATAAGCGCAAATTTTATGTGAGAAATTATTGTTTTGATTTCGTGGAAATTGTTGCTGTATGGGAAAACGATTTGGAAATTTATTAGAATTAGAGAAATCTGTATTGAATGTCTTAACATTTTTGCTTTTATTCTTAAAACATTCAGATGATAAATGTCCCTGTTTATTACAAGTAGAACATATTTTTTGCGATTTAGAATTAGATTTAGTAAGATTAAATAATTTTTCTTCCTCAATAGCTTGACTTACTGCCTCATTTAATGTTTTTGGATTACGGCAGCGTACAATATGCGAAAAACTGGGATTTAAGCCCATTAAAAATGTATTAAGTGCTAGGTCCTCGATACCGGCTACTCTGCCTACGAGTTCCTCCTTTTTATCACACGAAAAATGAACATCGGATAATAACCTAGTTAAACATGATTCTATCCTTAAAGAAAATTGAACTACGCTCTCAGAAGGCAGGTTCTGTTTGCAGTTTTGTAAATCGGAAAGTAAATGAGAAGAATGTTTTTTCTCGCTAAAATGTTGTTTTAGAAAAACTTTTAATTCTAACCAGTTATCGAAGGTTTTTAAAGAACATGCTACTTGTGCTTTCCCTTCTAACTGAGATATGATAAATTTACATAAAATAATCTGTTGGTCCGGAGAGGCTAATGCAATTGCGTTATCACAATTAGTTAAAAATGCAGGGAGTGTCTCCCTTCTGCCATCATATGGTTTGATAAATTTAGTTAAGAAGCTTAAAGTTATATTGTTAGACATTGTTTCGGATTTTATAATTAATTTTGAACCAAGAATTGGGCTTGATTCAGTATTAGACATAGAATTTAGATATATATAAGATCTAGAATATAAAAATTAGCAAAAAGATTTAGTATCAAAATTTTCACACAATATTACGAAAATAGTTCATGGAATTCCGTAGAAATGATATAACACTTGAAAATAATTCTTAAATTTAAGCTTAATGTTCTGAAATAAAATATTTTGCAAAAATTCACTTGAACAGATACACAGATGGATAAGATATTACGGACTCACATAGGTATGGTGAACACGAAGATCAGGTGGAGTACTGGGATCATGATGCTATGTCCTGATGTTACCGGTCAGCAGTTGGTGGTTTTCAGTTTCCTTGTGGTGATGAGTGATGAGATGCGGCGCTGGCTCACGCTGTATAGCGGAGGCTGACAGTCGGCTGCACTCCAGCAGGTGAAAATCAAGGGATAAGATACGGCGCTGGCTCACGCTACAAAGCGGAGACTTATAGTCGGCTGCAGTTTCTTGATGCGGGCTCTCACAAAGGTGGAAGAGACTTATCGTCGATCTTGCTTCGTCGATGCAGTTCGATGAATGCTGGGTATCCTAAAACGAGTCCAGGAATCCACACAGCATCCCACTTCTGACACCAAATTGTTCTGCGCGTATTCGACGAAGTGTTTTTAAAAAAAACTATTTTATTTTCCCTAACAATTTATTTCAATTTCACACACTTAAAATAAGGAAAACCGAAGTTCCGAACGCGACCGGCGGTACGGGATCAATGTAGTGTATTGCTCTGCGGCTAAATTAGTACTCTCTGATTAATTAATGCGAGTTCGCTTATATAGGAATTACTGCTGCTTGCATCAGCAAAATCTAAGGGTTGTTTTCGACCATAACAGGACGTCACCGGCTTTCAGGGGATTGTGCGATAAGGGCGATTTTAATTTACTTGCCATCTTGTATTTGTTAATAGGGTTTAATAAATGTTTTTTATTTTACGTGGTCACGACAATAATTCCTAGATGGCGCTACTAGGTTGCTACTATTGATGATTCTGCCGTAATATCGTATTATATCGATAGATGTCGCCCGAATCGACAAGTATTCCAGCTACGGCACTAGGGATAACGCGACACCTATTAAACGTTAACAACATTACAACAAAGGATCTTTACAAAACAAAACGATATTTTTTCCTCCAGTAAATATGATATTTTGATTTATTATGAAATTGTGACAAATACATATATAAAGAGCACTATCTTATCGCTAATAAATTGACGAACATAACTGTGTCACATATATGTAGTTCACTTTTTTTGAATTGGAAACTTAAAAGCCTCCGTCGTTTACAATACATACGAATTTATTATATTCCCTTTTATCGTGTCATTTGTTATATTAATAATATAATTTTTTTTTTTTTCTCCGCCTGCAATACGTTCGTACGTATATGTATGTATGTAAAAAACAAACAAACAAACAAACCCGATCCTAGAAAATGTGTCGAAATTGGTAAAGAGGACGGTAATTAGACAATCATTCATACGGGCCTCGTGGTGCATCGGTAAACCGCACTACCGATAACACGAGGTCGGGGCGGGTTCGATCCCACCCGAGTGCAAACAAACAAATATATTTATTGTGTTGTTTGTACGTGTAAATAAACGATAATAGACGTGAAAGGCGCTCTGACAAGCGCCTTTCACTTTATCCCTACTCCGCGGCCGACCGTCACGCGACATGCAACACGCAGACGAAAAAGTTTGAGACGATGTAATAAAAGTTTCACTTTAAAAGTTAAACCGTATATGAAAACAGTACCTCTATAACTAAAAAGCGATAAATAACGTAACTTACTCATTTGTATACTTAATACAATATACAAAACGTAATACTTTAATAAAGTAAAGTAAAATTTTTTCGGAGTCGGTGCCAGCCTAGGTAACGTACTCTATTGTGTTGCACCGACTTCAATAAATCGACTTCATAAGTAATAATAATAATAATATCGTTTATTTTCTCAACACAGACCAAGCAAGTACACAAAATAAAATCTTAAGAGCTAAGTGAACAAACATGGCTGTGGATCGCTGGTGCCTGTTCTAGGTAATGAAAACCTGTGTACAGGTCACCAGGCCTCCACATCTAAAAGCGTTCTATTTTATTATAACAATTATTATAAAGTAAAGCAGAAGACGTGTGAAAACGTGTGCTTGCCTCGTTGCGTTTATGTTTGTATGTAAATGTGTGTGTGTGTGTGTGTGTGTGTGTGTGTGTGTGTGTGTGTGTGTGTGTGTGTGTGTGTGTGTGTGTGCATGTGCGTGTGCGTGTGCGTGTGCGTGTGCGTGTGCGTGTGCGTGTGCGTGTGCGTGTGCGTGTGCGTGTGGGTTTGCGTGTGTGTGTGTGTGTGTGTGTAAGGTTTGAGAGTTGGTTAATTATTCAAGGCCAAAAGGTCTTCACTTTCTGAGTATGATAGCGTAAGAAGTCTCTCTCTAAACATAGTTTTGTAATTATATTGATTTAAATTATGTATAGATAGCAGTTTTTGAATTTGGTTATATAAAATATTGATTATATAAGTCAGACTGAATACTGATCACTTGATATATAACACATTATTTCCACATCATTGCTTAAAAGAAAGCGAGTGTAGACTTTATCAATTCGAGGAAATTCCAGCTATATTTGTGTTGAGATGAAATGACGAGCAAATATTACACTAAGCGTTTTTCAGGCAGATTTATCTGATTCTCCTAGTTTTACATCATAACAAAAGATGAAGAGACTAGAAAGAAAAGTTATGTTTTCTAAACCAAACGTCTCATATATTTACGACGTTGTTTTTGCTGCCCGCATAAAATAATGTTTGTAATTAAGGAAAGGAAATAAAAGGAAACGGAAGGAAAACGAGAATTACGAGGAATTCAGGTTTCAATTTTGCATTTGAATTGGCGGCGGCAGAAGTACGATTGTGATCCCTAGCCACAAGTCAAAATCGGGAGAGTACATTTAATTAGTAGATATACTAGTTGACTGGCGAACTTTGTTCCGAATGGTGTGTTGACACCCCTTTATCTATTATAAAAACGGATCAAAATCCTTTGCGTTATTTCAAAGGTCTAAGCATACAAGGGGATAGCGACATTATTTTATACTAAGTAATTATAAAAATAATATCTGTTTTCACTAGTCGAATAAAAAACCATCTCATTTTTTAATATTGAAAGTCCATTTTCGAAGTTTCTCGAGACGTACCTAAATTAGAAGATTTGATTATTCGTCAGTTGCTTATTTTGGAAACTAGATGGCGCTATGTGTATTATAATTCAAACGAATTATTTATTAACCTTGAAAATAAATTAATTTGTATTCAATTGTGTGACCTGTGAAACGCTAATATTCGTAAAAATCACACTCAGAGCTCGGTCCAAAGTTATTTGATAACGGCTTCTATTATTAATGGTATATACAATGAAGTATTATTGCACGTGAATGCCAACAATTCTAATACAATCATTTTTAACGTGAACATGTTGTGAATATAAATTATTCTAAGTACTTCTTGGTCCCCATCGGTCCCGCACGCCATAACTGATTCATATGCAAATTATTTAACGACCTCCCACCTATAATAAAATATTCATTTCTTCATATAGGCCCATATCCTGATAATAGGTAGATAGGATTCATTCAGTTTTAAATCTTATCAGCTTACCCGGCGCTTCCCTATTTCAATTGTCTTTTTCATAAACTCACTCTTTATTCTAGAATACTGATAAGCTTCGACTCACCGAATTTTTACGTCATCAACGAAATAAGTGTCGGTACCTATTGGCATATACATACTTCCGAGAAGTCATTGATGTGAGCTCGGAATTTATTACACGACTTTTTATCTATGCAGCCGGAAGCTTGACACGACTACCAATTTGACTTTTGACGTTTTGAAATCAATTAAAATTTTGTTAATAATTTTAATCCTAAATACCTACGTATTTGTTGGCAAAAGATATCTGTCCATGATGTAATTAATGATTGTAAAACAAACGCCTCTGTAGTCAAACGTGTTTGTGACTTTAATTTTATTTGAAAGTTTGCTTTGTTTGTAAATATTATTGCTTCCCATGATCGAGCTATTGAATAGACAGAGAATTCCTCTCAATCAGAATTTCTTTCATCGGGCGAGCAAACAAATTTTTTATGTGTCCTCTAGTTCAGATATTGGCAAAAAAGAAAAACAAAAGGTGTTTGATGTTCCACTTCGTTTGTTTTCGTGTTCGTTTCACAATTGTCATTTAGGACCGTAAGTAAAACAGCCAGCATAAGCAGAATGTGCTTTTAATAAGAACAAGTTTTCTAATAACGCTATGTTTTCTTGCAATTTTTCTTTTGATCTTTAGCTATTTCCAAACGTACAATCTATAGATATATATATACATATATATTATCTTTGCAATAAATAATAATAATTATTATTTTATGATCCCAATTCGTTATTTACATTTAAAGGAATATATATGCACACATATTTTCACAATGATAACTTAACATTGAGAACATAACTTTACGCCTTTTTTTTCTACCCGAAGGTGTAGGCAGCGGCTGTTAAGCCTCGTCTCGCCGTTAAGTTTACGTCCCAAATGAAATAGGTGGCGAACCTATTGCCATACCGGGCACAAAGTTACCAGTCATCGATATTTATCACACGTAACTTCCAAAAATTTCGAAAAGTCATTGGTGTGTGCCAGGACTTGAACCCACTACTTCTTGAATCAGAAGCGGGGTGCTAGCCCCAGTGCTAGCCCAAGACAAAAAAAACTTTTGCCAGTGTCAGCACAATTAAATGTAATTGTAATGTAAATGCCGGCTCGACCTCTCAGGAGATCGACGTAAAGTGGCTCATGTTGCGTTTAGTTCGGTGAGAGAGGTACCCGGAGGACCACGCCCCCTTCCCCATCCTTCCCTATCTCCAATCCCTTAAAGATTGGCAACCCAACAGTAACACTATATGTGTTGCTGATGTCCATGGGCGGCGTTGGTGGCTTACCATCAGGTATAAAAATAAAAAACTTATTTATTACTTTTGATGCGGGACAAAGTTCGCCGGGTCAACTAGTAATGTATAAAATACAATTCTCATATACTAGATAAGTAAAAAATACATATGAGCATTATGAGCAAGCGAAATTTTTACAGTGTAAAGACATGTACAGAGATATGCTTTTTGCAACACGTAAAAACAGTGACCAGAGTTATTTATGATGTTGTACCACTATTTTGAGGATCTCACCTACATTTTAGACAAAGTGTGTTGGTGTGTAGCCACAGAGACACAGACGAAAAGCCTTGTATCGGCAAAGATATTGTTATTAAAAAGTTCTCATTCTTTTTTCAATTTAAAAAAAAGTAATAATTCAGCGCGCATTACTTTGAAAATATATTATCGACATGTTCGTAATGCAGAATGTTTTTGCTATACAGATGATACAGTGATAGAGCCACGCATTTCGCTGCATATATGATCGGTGAAATAACACGACCTCTCAGAATATTGACGTAAAGTGACTCATACCGCGTTTTGCTCAGTGTGAGATGTATCTGGATGCCCAGACGCCATAATTTCCACTTTTGACCCCTTCCATTTCCCATTAAAAGGGTTAGCAATGCAACTGTACCACTATAAGTGTTCAGGTGTCCATGGGTGGCATGTGTTGGTTTGTCCCCTATCCTATCCTATTCTTTTCGTTCAATATGATTATCTAAAGAATTTTTGATGCCACTTGCACTACAATAGAATGCAGGCACCATTTCAAATGATTGATTTTATTAAACGTCTCCAGTTAGGGCAGTAGGAGCTACGCGATGTCAATAAAGAGTTATTAAAGAAATATTTGAAACTTCGACGATCACTTTGGCAATACAGATATAGCTTTTTATATAATAAAAAATAAAAAAAACTAAAGGGACTCTCTAATAATAAACATGTACGTCAATTCAAAATCAAGCTTAGTTTTGCTTTTGGACGAAACGGGCTGTAACAGGATAAAATAATTTTGTGTTTGACAAAGACGAAAATAAATTGAAAATGTTGATGTTAATATACATTATAATCCATTCGAAACTGCCCGTCATAAAGTGCTTAGAAAATCAAAACAGATGAACCATCAAATAACTGTTCTCAACAGGTTATGTGACCAGATGTTCCGAATTACATTTACACACATATTTTGTGACAGTAGCAGTTAATAGCACATATAATTTTCGGTTAATAACTTGCTACCCCTGACTTCGAAGTTGGCATGATAAACTACTATGGCCATTGAGACCATTTCGGTCAGATATCATAGTCTCCTCACAGGACACCCTAGAGAAATGTTATGGTAACTATATATTCTGAAGCTATGTCAGTTTGCTCAACATAAATTACTTTCTCAGGTAAAATCCTATTTATTCTTGATTTAAATTCGTCAACATTATATTCTTTATAGAATATCAGAGCTGGTTTAATATATTTATCGTTGGGATCACTTTGCGAAATGCGTATGAAGATAGCAAACGTTTGGTTTGGACAGATGGGATGTCTAGAAAGCGAACATGCAAAGATTACCCACGGGAAGGGAATAAGGATTGAGGAGCGGAGAGCGGGGGAACGAGCAATAAGTTTGTGTAATTCCTGTGAATATCCAGAGTGTATTATCCATGGAATACTGAGATGCTGGTATTTTCTGCTTGGGATCAAAGGTCTATATCAGGGTCAACCATTTTTTTTTATGTAGAAGTAGTACAAACGAGCACCCAGTAACACAGATAGTGTAACAGTTGCGTTGCTGACTTTAAGGGAGGCCTTTAAAAGGCTTTTAAACGCCTTTAAATCTCATTGATTAAATCATACAACAAAGGATCTTTACAAACAACAAATATGAATACATCTTATAAATAAGTATTTAACTTTTGTTTTCATGGTCTGATGTGGGTTACCAATAGTAAAAATCATATTTTTAACATCAACTTTTTGATTTTTATTTCCAAAAAGTAGGTGCTCTCTGTATCAATGAAAATAGCTTTTGAACAACTACCATCTTTTTGTTCATCACTCGTGAAAATGATCTCTGTAAAGAGTTCGAAACGTCGGGAAATAAATATAAATAAGTGGTAAATAAACGCGATATAATCCTAAAAGTTGTTTTGATCAATGAGTGAGATTCGCGAAAGTCCTAGAGACAAATATGTAAGCCTTTAAATCTCTTAGAAATTAATCAAATGACCAAATCCTCTGAAGAATTCAATGACCACCAGCCACCATTGTACATATAATAAAATTGTAACTGTTGAAACTGTACATTGAATATTTTTTTTTAGAATAGTTGAGACACGATCTATA
The DNA here is from genome assembly GCA_905147225.2 of Euproctis similis. Taxonomy (NCBI): domain Eukaryota; kingdom Metazoa; phylum Arthropoda; class Insecta; order Lepidoptera; family Erebidae; genus Euproctis; species Euproctis similis. The sequence continues at coordinate 16,402,666 of LR990107.1, read as the reverse complement.
GTCGATACCAAACCCAAAAATATGGTTTAAAGATTTTTTCTCTGCTTGTATGTTTGGTACGTATAAACTCTAAAAGTACTGCATGGATGCTTTTCCGTCTAATAAATCAAACCCGTATAATGGCAGTATTTTTGCTGCTTTAAGGATTCCACGCCGATGAAGTAGTGGGCAATAGCTAGTTTACGATAAAATGTATTAAATAAATAAATTCAACAGTGGTAGAGCCAAGCAGTTCGCTGCATGAATGGGTCGGCTCGATCGGTGAAACACCACGACCTCTCAGAAGATCGACGTAAAGTGGCTCAAGTCGCGTTTCGTTCGGTGAGACAGGTACCCGGAAGCCCACCCCCCTTCCCCATCATCTCCCATCCTACTTCCTTAAAGGTCGGCAACGCAACTGTAACACTATATGTGTTCCAGGTGTCCTTGGGCGGCGCTAGTCACTTACCATCAGGTGACACGCATGCTCTTTTGCTCTTTTATGCCATAAAAAAAATGAATTGTGGCAGAGGTAGAGATAAAATGTTATTATTTGTTTTTTTCTTAACACAGCTTGCTTTCGTATTTTATTTTTAAGACAAGTTACGTAACACATCCATAATTAAACAGTAAACTTAACAAAGAGTTAGAAGGAGTCTGAGAGAGACAGAGAGAGTCATTTATATGTGTGGCGACCTACTTCTCCGTGTTTTTATGTATTACGCAGTGTTGTGTATTGGCTGAACATTTATTTGCAAACGTTGAAAATAAAACCCCCGTTTGATGGTATTATTGATCTGGCTATAAAAGTTTCTTTAGCATCAGACGAGCTAGTTTCAGTGTAATTATCGCATAATTTATTAACATGTCTTGGGTACTTGAGTACTTGGATAGGTACGTACTTACGTGAATATCCGATTGTACAGCTCGTGCGAAGAAGTTTCCGAATAACAAAACGTGTTTATTAGACAGTAATGTTCCCGATAAAGACAGCGGATACCATTCCATTTGTCTCCAACTTGGGGACTGTCACTCTAGACTCTAGATCAAGTATTCTGCGAGGTAAAGAGAAGGAACAGAGCGACATTTTTTAAACTTGTTATAAAATTAGCTGATCCAGTGATCTTTGTTTCGCCTCAGAAGCAATAAATGAATAATTTATTATTTAATTTTTTTTTCTGAAATAAAAGTAGCCTAAGTTACTCCTTATCATATCAGCTACATGTTAATACAAGTCGCGTCAAAATCGGTCCAGCCATTTTAGAGATCAGCCTGAGCAGAACTTACAGTGGCAGAGTCACGCAGTTCACTGCACGAATGGGCCGGCTCGACCGGTGAAATACCACGACTTCTCAGAATATCTACGTATAATGGCTTTTGTCGCGTTTCACTCTGTAAGAGAGGTAATCAGAGGCCCAACCCTTTTCCTAAATGGAATAAGTGGCGAACCTATAGCCATACATCGGGCACCATGTTGTCGGTCATCGGTATTTATCACACGTAACTTTAGAAAATAATTTCGTCTTGACTTACTGTACTTGACAGTACATTATTTAATTATTTAAATAAATAGTAAATACATGTCTATGGTATTCTATTTCATGACAAACAATTGGTAACTACTTAACAGATTTTGATACCATTTCAGTTCATCGTTTACAAAGCTGTTTTGTTTTGTGAAAGTAGAGTCCGATTGCACTTCAGACGTCATTGGAAAAACTGTATACATCCTGATAACTTAAAACTGTATACTACTCTGTGTAAAAAGTATCGGTAATATGTCAATAAAGAGACCCGCGTAAAAGAGGTCGTTCTAATTTTTTTACTGCATGTTGGTAGCACTGTACTCATTTAGCGCGCAAAATTTGAACGCGATCTGTCATTTAATTTGTTTTAAACTAAACTTTTTGTTGGTCATAGTTTTGAGTCCTCGGCGATTTTTACAATGGAAAATATTGTTGAACAAAGAGTGTGCCTTAAATTTTGTGTTTCGAATGATATTTCATGTGGTGAAAAATATTGCGAAATACCTACGGCGAATCATGTATATCGAAAACAAGGGCTTATGAATGGTATAAGGCTTTTAAAGAAGGCCGAGAAGTAGTAGTAGACTTGCCTCGTTCTGGTAGACCTTCAACAGCTACGACCAAAGAAAACATCGACAGAATCAAGAAGCTAGTGCTCGAAAATCGACGTATGAGTCTGAGAGAGTTGGCTAGTGAGGTGAACATATCTTTTAAGTCCGTCCACAATATTCTCATTGACATTTTAGGCATGAAACGCGTCGCCGCTCGACTAGTTCCAAAAGAGCTCAATTTTGTTCAAAAAGGGCAGCGAAAGCATGTCGCTGAAGACATGGTTTCCCGAGCCTCTAAGGATCCGACCTTTATGAAACGTATAATAACTGGCGAAGAGACATGGGTTTATGAGTATGACATGCAAACAAGCCAACAGTCTTCAGAATGGCGTCTCGAAAACGAGCCGAAACCCAAAAAACCGCGGCAAAGTCGCACCAAAATCAAGGTGATGCTGACAGTTTTTTTTGACTACCGTGGTGTGGTTCACTCCGAATTCCTTCCAGAGGGAGAAACAGTGAATAAAGAATATTATTTAGGCGTCATGAAGCGTTTGCGTGAGAGTATCCGCCGAAAACGTACAGATTTGTGGCGACACAACTCATGGATGCTGCACCATGATAATGCACCATCACACACAGCCATTATAGTGAAAGAGTTTTTAGCGAAAAATTCAACAAACGTTCTCGACCAAGCACCTTATTCACCTGATATGGCTCCGTCTGACTTTTTTTTATTTCCCAAGTTAAAATTACCACTTCGAGGAAAACGTTTTGAGTCAATAGAAGCCATAAAAGAAAATTCGCTGAATGAGCTAAAGGCCATACCACATATAGCCTATGAAAAATGTATGGAAGACGGGGTGAAGCGGTGGAGATGTTGTATTGCAAGCGATGGGGCCTACTTTGAAGGCGATAAAATAAATTTAGATGAATAATTTGTATGTTTTGTTTTATTGACAAATTCCCGATACTTAGTACACAGAAGGTATATATGGACATTCATGTATATCTAACAATATATTACAACTTCGTTAATCCAACGGGTATGTACATGACAGGTTTCAATAATGAATATGGCATACAATGTCGCATATTAAGTATTTTTTTTTACATTATTTAAAAAGCATTATCAATGTAAAAATGTATAATAACAATGCTTTGAATTTAATAAGTAAGCAGTAAGCACCCATTGAATACGTATGGCATAGGTTCGCAAGGGTAAGTATTAAGTAAGGTGTTAAGTTGTGTAATAGCTCAAGAAAATCTAATAAATGTAGAAGGAGCAAACATAATTTTGCTTTTAAATATCATTACTGTTATACTCTATGGTCATACTGAACAAGTCTCTTGATTTATCTATGTTCTTGCATAGTGTACTTGAATACTGAGATGCACAGATTTATAAGAATAATAGATCGGCAATAGTGACCCAAACAACGAGACCAAAAATGGGTTGTTGATGTGTGAGTGACTTATCAATGTGTGCGTAAACAGCGCTTCAAAGTGTCAACTTTTACTTAGTTATTGTCCATGTGTTGAAATGTAAATATGCTGAAAATCTAATATAGGCGGTTGCGCTGTCAGTGATGAATATTAGTACATTTTTAATGACATGTGCTATCTATTATAGTCTGCTAAATCTATGCTGAGATGGTTATTTTTATAAATTAAGCATAGCACAACAATTAAAAAGTCTGTAGTGACAATTTGGAATGCTATGGTCGGCCTTTAAGAGAAAATATCAATCGCAAGCAGGTCGTATGACTTTATGATTTTTTTTTGTAATTAGGCACTATTATTATGTGATGCAATAGAGGATATTCTGGAGAAAATTACTAACGGAGTTATAATTAACGTGAGAAAAGCGAGGCCGGTCTAAGGGGATAACTAACGTATTGGGCTAATTATCCGGGTAATTGCTTTTGGCCTGAGACGGGTGAAATATTTAAGTACGTTGATGATTGATAAATTATATTTTTTTTTTCCTTTATTTTTAACGTGTATTTAATCGGCCATTGTTATTACGAACGAAACGTTTTTCCTTATTTGCCTATATATCCATTATTTAAATACATTTCGATGAGGATTGCTGTATTTTTATATTCACCCGGGGATAGCTGCAGACAGAAGTCTGCCCATAATCCAACAGAACTTCCCAAAAGTCTCTAACTGTCGTATAAGTAAGTCCAGTTTCAAGTTTCTCTAAATAAAAGATAAAGCTAGGACATTAGCTTTAGACCCGTATTGTTGTTAAGGCTGTGTTTGTGTGTGTGTGATTCATGATTACTAACACATCTGAGAGAAAGACTTTTAGGCATTAGAACATATTCATCCTCAGGCCAAAGTTAGTTAGTAGATATAAACTTATTGATTGACATATATTATTATAAACTTATTAATCCAATTATTACTTACTGAAACTGTAGTTAGTTTGAATTGCTCTATTTATAGTAAACTTTCTAAACTGTAATAAGTGTTATTAGACAGTTCGGTTACCAAAACAAATATGCTTCCATCGCCACCAATTTGTTGGCCGTCTTACTGATTACACGATGCGATTAGGTATTAGGTGTTAAATTATGGTGACAAAAAGTAACTTTTAATAATTACATATCTTCATCTTTGGCCACATACATGAAAAAAAAAAAACAAAATCTTCATAAAATATGATACGAATTAATCACACATACGAGCTAGGGTAAAAGGTAAAGGTAATTATCGCTGTGTGTTCACCACTTTTTATTATTTTTACCTTCGAGTAGAAAAAGGCGGTGAAGTCACGTTACATTTTACTGTTACGAATTTTTAACAGAATTATTAAATTAGACATGTAGAAAGAATGGATGATGCAAGATTGACTAAGCAGATATACAACGCAAAAGCGGATGGATGTAGGAGTCGAGGACGGCCAAGAAACACATTCCACGACCAATAGAATGTGTTCTGGAGGAAGGTGATGTTGGGAGCCTCAAAAAACGAGGCGCGTGCATGAAAAGAGTTATGAAAGTCAACGAAGCGAGTGAGGTGTGTAAGAACGGTGCCTTATGGAGCTCTGTTCTCGCTGCCTACCCTTCAAAGGATTTGGCGTGAAGCTATGGATCTATGTATTATGAAATTCATAAAATACAGGCAAGAGTTATAAATCGTTATGTGTAGACTCATTTATATACAGCTTTATATTTATTTATATACAAATATGTTGAACGTTGTTAAAATTAAGACAGTGATTAGTGGGACTTACCACATTTAAACCGCGCCGTGTAATGTTTCCTGCCATCATAATGCGTAAAGAATCCGGAAACTAAGCCTTATTAACTGGCCTACGTGCCTTCAATATAAGGCCAAGTTAACGGAACGCGACTTATTCATATTATAATGATGTGACGATGGATTGATGGTAATGCCCTCTAGGTACAATTTTATTGTACCAAAAAAAAAATCAAATATGCAGGCCTCAAGTTCACAATGTTAGGTGATTACACCATTATATTTCCTATTATTATTGTAATTTTGCGTTATCCAAATAATAAAGTAAGGTTTATTATGTTGGGCCGTCTCGGTGGTTCAATAATCGAGCTTCCCGCTTCTGAATCAAGAAGTCGCGGGTTCGAATACTGGCTCACACTAATGACTTTGTGCCCGTGAAAACTTTGTGCCCGATATGGCAATAGGTTAGCCATCTATTCCATTTGGGACGTAAACATAATGCGAGACAAGGCTTAACAGCCGCTGCCTACACCTTCGGGTAACGAAGGCGTGAAGTAATGTTATGTTATCAGGTGCAGAATATATTATTAAGTAAGAATACTCAATAAAAAAGAATTTAACAAATAGGTTTGCAAATTAAAAAAAACGAGCGTTAAAAAAAATGTAATTATTTTTTCCTTATTTTTTCGAATAAATAAGAGTAGGTATGTAAGCTGCAGTAAGATTTATTGACGCCCAGTTAGGGATGCTAGATATCCAAAGATATCGATTTACATATATCCACTTCAGACGATATACCTAACGAATATATCGACTGAAGTCGAACAGTAGACATTTCGTTTATTTATATAACGATTTAATAGCTGATATCGATATTTTTAGTGCCAATTCGGAAAAATTCCAAGGCGTATACAAGTAAGAAGTACATTTTAAGTAAATTAAAAAAAGGGGCTGTCGTAGTATTTTACCTACGTTATATTGAGAATTACAATATAGATAAATCGATTGAATAATTGGATATCGATATATCGATATCGGCGAATGGGAATTTTCCGTTATATCTTTGAAAACCTTACGCCCAGTACAGGATTGATGAAAAACTGACACGTTATATCAATCAATTCGTCACCATATTTCCAACTTTTATTCATTCGACTTTGAAAATGTTTATTATGTATTATATATAACGTTGATATTTTGTTATAATATAAATAATTTAGTCTCGGTTTAGATATGTTATAATAGGTTGGGGAAAAAGTATTTTCGTACATATATATTGTAAATAAATGTAAATAAACTTTGAAAAAAACATTTTACATTTATTTTAAAAAGACATTTTTTTCAGTTTATTTACATTTATTTACAATATATATGTACCATTTTGTTGAATAACTTTCTGCCATTTTGTGGGCAGAGACATTATCCCGTTACTGTAGAAACTTTGGGACTTCTGATAAAAAAAACGGGACAAATAGTTTTGGCAGTCCTCTCTTGAGGTCAACCTTACAGAACCTAAAGAATTCTGAAGAGACCGAAACAGGTGAAAATCTGAAGGCGCAAGGTCAGGGCTATATGGTGGATGCACTAGGACCTCCCAGTCGAACTCTCTTAATTTTTGCTGAGTGGCTAAAGATGTGTGTGGTCTAGCGTTATCGTGATGAAAGACCACACCCTTCCTGTTGATCAATTCCGGCCGTTTTCTCTCGACTGCTTCCTTTAATCTCATCAGTTGCTGGCAGTAAAGATCAGAATCGATGGTTTTGCCGGACGGTAAAAGCTCATAATGAACAATGCCCTTCCAATCCCACCATACACACAGCATCACCTTATTTCGTGTTAGGCCAGGTTTGGCCACAGTCTGTGAAGCCTGGCCAACTTTCGACCACGACCTTTTTCGCACGTTCTTGTCGTACGTGATCCACTTTTCATCGCCAGTTATCAATCTCTTCAAAAACGGCTCGGTTTCATTACGTCTCAATAATGAATCGCAAATGAGTACACGGTTCATTAAGTTTCTTTGAGTGAGCTCGTGTGGCACCCAAATATCGAGCTTTTTTGTATAACCAGCTTTCTTCAAATGGGTCAAAACTGTTTTGTGGTCAATTCCCAGTTCTTCAGCTACATCGTAACTACTAATATGCCGATCTTGCTCCACTCTTTCAAAAATGGCGTCAATTTTATTCGTAACAGGGCGACCAGAGCGAGGTGCATCTTTAACATCAAAATTTCCGGACTGAAAACGTTTGAACCAAATTTGTGCTACTCTTACTGACACTGCATCAGGTCCATAAACATCACAAATTTTTTTCACTGCTTGAGTTGCATTTTTGCCTTTTTTATAATAAAATTTTAAAATGTATCGAATTTCTTCATTAGATTCACTCATTTTTACGGAGAGAAAAACAAATGAAAAATAGCGGGAAACAACTTTTTTTTATTTTTTTCTTTTCTTTATAATGTAACCTTTTTAATGTTACCAAAACCAGCCAGACACAAATAGTACAGTCAAAGAAATTTTATAATAAGTTTATACCTACGTTATGCGAAAAGACTTTTTCCCCGACCTAATAAATTAATTGTTATTTTACCTATCACGTATGAGATATACATTAGAAGGTCTTGATGGTCCAGTGGTAGAGCAGCCCGCTTATGAATCAGGGAGTCGCGGCTTCGTATTCTGGACACACACCAATGACTTTTCGAAATTGATGATATATTGATGACTGAGAGCTTTGTGCCCGCTATGGCAATAGGTTCCCCACTAGTTTAAGTAGACCACTTATGTACCATCGCTAGCGTTGTTCTCCATACGAGCTATCTGCTTTGCCAAAACTATATTAGCGAATTTGTTAGATGTAACTTAGGTGACATGGCAAACTTCATATTGGGCATGCGTCTCTCCCATTGTATGACATGTCGCTAAAACCTGTAAAGATCATTAGGGTACTGCTACTACTCTCGCTAGTTTAAAAAACTTGAATCAAATAATTTATTATTGATGTTTTTACCATCGTAGGTAACTTACATAAGAAAATTCATTGCTCTTCACCAGAATTCAAACATAATGTTCATCAAGAAACCAACACAAGTGAATAATATATCAACATCGTTACAACTACAGTTATCTCTGATTAGTTAATAAATGATTTTAATACAGTGAAATGGAAATCTCTTATTTCATTTATAATGTCCACGCTACAGAAGCCATCCAAACAGAAGCCTTCAGAGATCAGCTAAATGAAATAAACAATTTATTAAACCATAGATAGAGTGATTTTGACATATAACATTTAATTCAGCACGCCGCTACTGAATCAAGAGGTCACGATTTCGAATACAGGCTTACCAAGGAATTTTCAGAATTCTTTATATAAGTAACTTATAAAAAGAATAGCTATACCTTATAAAAAGAAGCTAGTAAGCTGACCCGGCGAACTTAGTTTCGCCTAGGAAGCAATAGATAAATATATATTATATTTTTTAACAAATAGCCTAGGTTCTTCTTTATTACACCAGCTACCTGTCAATAAAAGTCATATCAAAATTACACGGAACAAACAGACAGACAGATATAAATATTCATATGAATGCCGTAGAAAGCAGTTATTTCAATATTACAAACAGACACTTAAATTTAATTTATATGATAAATATCTATGTATGTTGACCGGTGTTCGGCAAATGAGTTCACCCGCTACATTTGACACGTAAAAATTCGTTGAGCCGAGGCGTAATATGTTCTGCACACATCTTCAAAATGAAAAAAAATGTGAAGCTATAAACAAATCTTAATATCATCATCATTACATAGTTTAAAATAAGTCAAATAAGTTAATTAATAGTTTAAGTCGCTTTCTGTCAGTCCCCTTAAATACTTAGATCTTTGAAGCCACGCAACTGATTTTGATGCGGTTTCCATTAATAGATAGAGGGTGCCCACGAGGTGGTATGTGTAATTCATGTATGTTAAACTAAAGAAAAAGTGATAAATCCCAAATTGACTCATTTATTACTTTTTATATATGAAAATACCTACTAATACGTATGATTTTTTTGTGAACGAAATCAGTATTGAATTGAATGTACAAAAAAAAAACAAAGATGAATGACGTCTAATTAATTCAACGGGTGAATGTATAAAATATGTATAATTTACTCCCCATGCTCCTGGTTTTTCATCGGTCGTGATGTCTATTCCATTAAGATTCAGCGGAGGCGCGCGAATGTCACCAAGTGGCGTTGATAAATGACGTTACACTTTGGCAATTTTCCACTTTTGCCACGTCCACTGTCTGCTCGATTTGCTTTGATCTCTATAGAAAATTGTGTGACCACAATGTTACAGAACTTGATTTGAAATAATGAATATAGAACTACATATATAAGATGTCTGTATAATATTTATTACATTGATAACTTCACGCCAAATCCCTTGCAGCGTAGGCAGAGAGAACGGAGCGCCATGAGTCACGATTCTTACACACCTCACTTGCTTCGTTGACTTTCGTAACTATTTTCATGCACGATTTTTGAGGCTCTTAACAATACCTTCCTCCTTAACACATTCTATTTGGACATGGAATGTGTGTCTTGGCCGTCCTCGACTCCTACATCCATCCGCTTTTGCATTGTACATCTGTAATATTTATTCTCAACACTAAACTAAAAAGCCTGTCTGCTTAAATTTTATTTACACATTTTGAAGTTGAAAATATATATAAGAATTATTTGCTGCATTTATTGAACTCAATTTTTCCTACTTACGGAATTTTTCAATGCTCTACAGCCCTCCTGCTCATCGGTAATGGACGTAAATGCGGCGAGGGTCCACTTAGCGGGGGTGAGCATTCAGGCTTGTGAAATATCTAGATAGGACGGGAAAAATAAACTTTTAGTAACTTGACGGTGAATTTGTCTGAATTACTAACAATATTTATAATATCTCGGAGTTCTTTTTGGAAGTTAAGTGTTATAAATATTGTGGCCGGTATATCGCAATAGGTTCGCTAACTATTCCATTTACAACATAACACAACATAACATAGCTTCACTCCTTTTTCTACCCGAAGGTGTAGGCAGCGGTTGTTAAGCTTCGTCTCGCCGCTAAGTTAACGTCCCAAATGGAATAGGTGGCAAACCTATTGTCGTAGCGGGCATAAAGTTTTTAGTCATCGATATTTGTCACACATAACTTCCTAAAATAATTTCGAAAAGTAATTGATGTGCGTCAAGCAAAAGGTCGCGTCCTCTGGATTCAGAAGCGGGGTGCTCGACCACTGGACCACCGAGACCCTTATTTCATTTAGTCGAGTCGCTACGCCTTCTGGTAGAAAAACGGGTAGGTCACGTTTTTTTACTAACAATATAGTACCCCAGAGATAAGTGGTAATCTTGAAACCTATTTCACTACTTATTACATTTGGAACTAGAAAATTACCCTGGAGTCAATAGTAACAGTGCTTAAAGCTTCAATACAGTTGAGTTTTAAAAGATTTGATACGCTTTTGATTATCAATACTTTGGCCATGGTATCGTTTACCATGGTGTCGTATGGTCGTTGACGGCAGTGGTGGTTAAAAAAGTTTCAGTTAAAAAAAAACAACTATAGTAGAAATACTTTATTAACTGTTATGTGCTTTAGATATTTAAAACTACGCCACGGATTTTGATGCGAGGTTTTTAATAGATAGAGAGTGTCAACGGCGTGGTTTTTGTATTTTTGTATTGTGTAGTGATTCGTATCATATATGTATTGTGTAGTAAAGAAAAAGTTATAATTTTCGAGATTTAGCACTTTAAATTGTAACAGCTGTAAAAATAACTTTTGATGCGGAACAAAGTTCGCTGGGTCAGCTAGTAATAAATAATGATTTATTACTAGCTGACCCTGTAAAAATAACTTTGTAATCTATAATTATAATTAATATCAATTATATACGAAAACTCTCGTGTCACAGTGTTAGTTACCATATTCCTACGAAACGGTTCGATCGATTTTCTTAAAAACTATTTTTCCTCCCCTTAAATGGCACGGGTAATAAGCCCCTAATATTTTTTTTGAGCAAACAGCATACATACAACCCAAAATTTCACCTCTCTACGATCAACCCCTATTTTTTTATTTGTTGATCAAAAACTTCATTTTTTTGCTAAGACAACGTTTGCCATCAGCTAGTATAAATATTATAATATATAAATATCTAGAATTGAAAACACAATTTATGTAATATTCCTGTACGTAAAATATGAAAACTTGAAATAGATTAAATGGAAGTTTAGCAGCTTGACAAGATCTTGGAAATGGATTTGGGTCTACCCTTGAGAACATAAAGGATTAAGGATTATAAATCTTTAAGAAGGTATTGTTTACAGTTATAGTAGCTGTATCAGGATGATAAAGGGGATGTCAGATCATTCGAACGGTAAATTTCATGATATAAAGATATGTGTACATTGTTGATGAGAAAATTTCACTTATTAACAAATAATTACAATAAAATTCTTATAAAACTGGCTGACACGATGAATTTTGTTTTCGATAACAAAAGTACCCTAAGTCATAATCAGTCTAGTAAAAAGTAGTTATTTCAATATTTCAAGTGGACACGGACACAGCATTAGATTTTATTTATATGTATTTAGTATGTATATGTAAACAAGATGTGTAGATTACCTGCTATTTTTTAAAATTTTGGTAACTTTCAGCTATAAAACATTGAGAACAATCTATTACGTACAATGTCATAGATTGTTTTCAATGATCAAACACGCTTCCCTTTGCGTGGAGCAAATCTAAGCTATAGGAAACTAAATATAAATTTATTTTTTTGTTAAAACATGTTGCTTATATTTTGGAGTATTAACAATAAATTACACATTGAACAGATGTAATGAAAGGTATTACTTTACCAGTTACATTCCGAGAGAGGGAACAAAATAACATTGCCTTTCCGTGGTGGAGATACGATCCTGACACACTTGCATGCATTCACATCGGTTTCGTGTGCTATACGAGTATGTACACATTTTTTCACTTTTTTGTTCGTGGTAACACCCGATTATAATGAATACTAGAAATAAGACTTTTTTTATTCATTTTTATACTACTCAGGTGTTAATTCAGTTCTATATGACTATTACGGGTGAAAACTGAAGTAATACTTTACTTTGATGTCCAATATACATAAACTCACGCCTGTATCCCATAGGGGTAGGCAGAGACTTTGACCTTCCACAAGCTACGTTCCCCACCTCTTTAGCCTCATCTACAGTCATACATCTCATCATGCATTCGCGTCGGTTTTGGGTACTACGCATTTGCCTTTTTTAAACAGACTATTTATTTGGTCGTGGTCCTCCCGATCTCGACCAGTCACATCAATGTCAAATATGGTAGTGTATTGACTGCACGAAATGTTTCAAGTCGCAGCTTAAACTTTCCAACTATTCGAGACGTGTTCAAGATGGCGGCTTTTGGTGTATCAATGAATGTGTTGTGTATGGTATAGTATTTGAAGAAATTTTAAATTATGATACAGATATCTTGGAACTATTTCCGTGGTGGAAATATCTATATGTAGGTAGGTACTATGTTTATAATCGACGAAAAGTCTACGGAATATATTCCTGCTGGTTCTTTTGAGTGCCGTTAGACATAAAAACTGTAAAAGTACGAATCTAGAGCCAGTTAAGAAATCTTCACACAATTTATTGTAATGTGTCTCTAACAGCGTATAGAGAAATGCTGAAAAAAATATTTTGCCCGATATCAATTGTAAAAAAAATATTTTATTTGGAATTTTCTATTATTATCATTAGTTTAGTTTTATATTTTGAATCTTGTTCTTGGGCTTCAAGGGATTGGGTGAAGACACAAAGGTGATGGGTGGGGTGAATTATGGAAGGGACGATACCAGCGCCTAGCTAGGTTAAATACGTAACTATTTTTGTGCTTTTTAAGAGTAAATATTTCAGAATTTTGTTTATTGGCAAATTATATACCTATAACTTATTGTGTAGTTCATGTGTTAATAGTTAATTACCGATCATGATTGTAGTTTACTGACTATTAATAATAATGCCATAGACAGATAGTGTATTTGTTTTTTATTTAAATTACTTTGAAACATTTTCGTAGGTGCAGAACATAATAATAAATATTCTTTTTTTAATGAGCATTTATACATATTTTATATGTATACCATATTGTACATCCACGTAGACGAATTCGCGAGTATTTAAATACCGAGATAATCAGTCAATTATCAATCTTCCAATTGTTCAATCTTCTGCAAAAAGATAATTTCTACAGAAGCAGAAGTATTCAGCATTGATATTTATGTAATTACCCTCATAATTTCTCTTACTTTGTATGTATGTATGTAATTGATGATGAGTTAACTAGATTTGAGGCAATCATGTTTTTGATTATCATCACTACTCGATGGCTAACTCATTTTGATAAGAGGCTGTGAAACAAATATGAAATAAAAAATATACAGTGGTACATAAATTATATTTCAACAGTGGTAGCGCCAAGAAGTTCACTGCATAAATGGGGGGGCTCGACCGGTGAAATGCCACTATATCAAAGAATATCGACGTAAAGTGGCTCATGTCGAGTTTCGTTCAGTTAGAGAGGTACCCGGAGGGCTACCCCCTTCCCCATCCTTTCCTATCTTACGCCCTTAAAGGTCGGCAACGCAACTGTAACATTTTGTGTTGCAGGTGTCCATGGGCGGCGCTGGTTACTTACCACCTGGTGAATCGCCTGCTCATTTGCCCACCTAACCCATAAAAATAATTGTAATATTCATTGACCGGCCTTCGTTTCCTACGTAAAAACCTAATTCTCTGTTAATATTGATTTTGTATCTTTTAGTTATTATTAGATTGTTCGCGTTATGTAAAGCAATAATAAATAAATAAAATTTATATAATAAACAGAATAGCGTGTGGGATAATAGATTGAAACAATAAAGTATTTTAATCATAATTATCATGCTAACATAAATATACTAAACAACATTTTTAATAAACACATACATCATACATAACTTCACGCCAAATCCCTTGCGGCGTAGACAGAGAGAACGGAGCGCCATAAGACAGGATTCTTACACACCTCACTCGCATAATTGACTTTCATAACTCTTTTCAAGCACGCGCGTCGATATTTGAGACACCTAACATCACCAACCTCCAGAACACGTTCTGTTTGGTCATGGAATGTGCGTCTTGGCCGTCCTCGACTTCTACATCCATCCGCTTTTGCATTGTATATCTGCTTAGTCAATCTTGCATCATCCATTCTTTCTACATGTCTAATTTAATAATTCTGTTGAAAATTCGTAACAGTAAAACGTAAACGTAACGTCACCGCCTTTTTCTACTCGAAGGTAAAAATAATAAAAAGTGGTGAACACACAGCGATAATTACCTTTTACCCTAGCTTGTATGTGTGGGCGTGTGTATGTGTGATTAATTCGCATCATATTTTCGTGTCTTGGCCGTCCTCGACTCCTACATCCGTCCGCTTTTGCAGTGTATATCTGCTTAATAGACACTACTAAAATTTAAAATATATCTTACTAAAAAATCAACAGGCTTTCGGTGTCGAATTACTACTTGTTCTCAATCGGGAAATCTGCCTAAAAGAATGGCCTCAACATTGAAGAAATCCACTGCCAGCTCTCTTATAGGTAAATGTTTTGATTCTGTGAAGACCGTTTCATTTCTTTTAAGAACTTTTTATTTTATCATAATACATTCTGAAATCTTCTTTTAAAAAGAAATAATATGAAATAATTCCTTATGCGTATGAATTTCCATCCATTACTATTATTGCTGAACAATATAAACTTAATATTTATTTCGTCTATGACGCGATAAACTTAATCATAGACTCATATTAAAATAATATTATCTGATATAACATCTGCACAATAATTATTAATAAGACTGGCTGAAACGCTTGTATATTGTTTTCACACTGATTTGAACGCAGCCTTGTTTTGTTATTTTATCTGTAACGTGTTTGTAAGTATATTGTACCCCCTCTTCCCCCCATACCTTACTACAAACGGATCACCAGCTGGAGGCCGTAATATTCTATTATCAATTTATTGATGCCACACACAAGACGATAACAGGATATTCGTATCGATCGCGGCTGACCTGCCGGGACGTGTTCGTTCAAAATGTCACATCAAGCATGAAACTAGTTGTTGTTTGTTTATTTTGACAGTGAACTTATTCATCAGCACGAACTTCACTACACATGCTCATTTAACGATGAATTTTATGTTCACGTGCCTATTAATTTATACACTTTGTTGGTCGCGTCTAAAACAAAATTGATAGTAGTATACATAATATATACGTTTAGGTACAGAGAAAAATCTTGTAACGAAATAAATCTCAGCTATAAATGTTTGTTCATTATATAGGTAATTAATTATAATAAAAGAGTGAAGTGCATTAGTGTCTGTCATGGGACGATAGTATTTGAATTGACACTGAACTTATTGACTGTGGCAGAGTAGTAGAGACACAAAGCTCGCTGCATGAATATTTCAGGTCGACCGGTGCAATACCACGAACTCTTAATATATCGACTTAGTTGCTCATGCTGTGTTTCTTTCGGTGAGAGAGTTATCCGGATTTCCGATCGCTCCTACCTCATCCCACTTCTGATTTCAACTCTAACTAATCTTAAAGGCATCGCAACTGTAACACTATGTCACTATCTGTCTTGTCCATGGGTGGCGGTAGTCGCTTACCGCCAGATTACCCTCTTGATCGTTTGGCCCCTTATATCATAAATAGAACAGAACACAAAAAGGCAAACGTTTTTAAAGTAAAGTATTCACCATTTGTGTTCTCTCTGAACTACTTAATTATGGGTCTTGTCTTTCAGATACTCATTACTTTACTCAAGGTAGGAGAACTTGATTTAAATTCTGTTTTTATTAAAATCAGATGTGATAAAAGTAATGCAATGTAAAATGAGCTGCGAGTCATAGCTACTGTTATATAATCGCCAGATATATATATGCCACCCTTATAAATGAGTTATGATTTTCTTACACCTTCCATTCTTCATAGTACTTGTAACATAACATAACTTCACGCCATTTCTAGTCGAAGGAGTAGGCAGCGGCTGTTAAGCCTCGTCTCGCCGTCATGTTTACGTCCCAAATGGATTAGGGGGCGAATTTATTGCCATACCGGGTACAAAGTTTTCAGTCATCGATATTTATCACACATAACTTTCCGAAAATAATTGCGAAAAGTCATTGGTGTGAGCCAGGATTCGAACCCGCGACTTTTTGCTTCAGAAGCTTGACCACTGGACCATCGAGACTTGTAGTACTTGTACTCTCTGAAATATTACTTATTTGGCAGTCAAATATTACTTACATAGATGTCATTACTTTCTTTTATCTCCTCTGCTTTTCTTCCTGAAGGTGTATGCGGCGGCTATTGAGAGTCGACTCGCGTAATTTTTACTTTCCAAAAAGAATAAGTGTCTGAACCTATTCCCATACATCAAGCACAAAGTTCTCAGTCATCGATATTTATAACAGAAAATGTCGGCAAATAATATCGACAAGTCATTGGTGTAAGTGAACCAGGATTCAATCCCGAGATATCTTGATTCATAAGCGAGGTGTTCCACCCCCAGACGCAAAGTAAACACCTAAACAACAAATTACTCTTCGTAATTACAGAACCGGTGATCCTTGTTGGGGGCAATCATATGTAGTACCGCTCTAGAGCCTACCCATCTCATCCTGTGGGTCAAGTAAGAGACAGAGTGTGACTTGATGCGGTGATTTGGTTTAATTGTAATGTTATTGTGTAACAATTATATAACGTTATAACTAAGCAGATATATAGTGAAAAAGCGCGTGAATGGAGGAGTCAAGAAAGGTCACAGTCACAAAGAAGTGAGTGAGGCGTATAAGAATGTATGTGATTATTTTAGCTAGGATCTGACAGTAAGTGCTGATGCCATATTTGTACATATTTAAGACTACAGAATAGATAAATACAGACAAATCATCACATAGTATAAAACAAAGTCACTTTCCGCTGTCTGACCCCTTATATGCTTAGATCTTTGCAACTAGGCAACGGATTTTGATGCGGTTTGTTTTTAATAGATAGAGGCTGTTTACCTGGTTGGTTTTTATGTATAATTATATAGGATGAATAGAAGGTAGGAATGAATGAATGAATAGGAGGTATGAATTATATGTAGGAAAGAAAAAGTGATAATTTTCGAGATTTAGCACTTTAATTGTAAACGCTGTAAAATACTTTTGTTGCGGAACAAAGTTCGCCGGGTTAGCTAGTAGAAGATAAGTTACGACTACGAAATAATTCACAATATTTAGTCCGCCAATATGTTTGGATTCGAGGTTATTTTCAGATAGAATTTAAATCAGAATAACGAGAGTAGTTGACATTTTTATAATAATTATTAAGTACCTATTTATTAATAACTACGCATTCTTAGTAGACGAAGGCGTATTCTGTTTTTTCAGCCAACCCCGCAATGGATCTTGCGTGAAGTTTTGTATATATGAAGGCGTAGTGCAATGGAGACATCATTATATTATGTCTCAACTTGCGGATTTCCTAAAAGTAAGTGCAGTGCTCGAAACTCGAATCCAAGATTTCATATTTAAATCCGGATACTCGATCAGCGGATTACAGAACAAACAAAAATGTCCCCAAAAGTATTGACTCTATATTAATATGACCTTTTTATTGTTTTCTTTTTTATTTTATGATAAAGAATAATAAATCTTATTTAATTCATATAAATTTTGACACCAACAAATTCAACTGGTATTAGATAGAATTGCATACATATAGATATGATGATGGCAAAGGCTACGTTGGCTTAACGTTGAGGGTGCGAGGTCCCACTAAAGCATAAAGGGTGTCGAAGCGCGGGGCAAGGGAAGCGGCACCCACCCTGGCAGAACTCCGACGTGTAGTCCCCAGTCAAGACCGCGGACTGCGCGCGTTAGCACACCTCAATAAACCTCTACACGTTCACCGAGTACAGTGCTTGCCATGTGTGCGAACAAAGTTTATTCAAATAAATGAATGAAATGTGCAAAATGAAGGAAGATGTTCGAACCAAGTGGTCGGGCACAGCGAGTATAAGGTAAGAATTTCTTATATTTAAGGGAAAATATATCTTATCACTGTACAGCTGCAATTTAAAATTTTTATCCGAACTTTGTTGGTTCTTTCTTGCGATTTAAAATTTATTGCTCTTTGCTGGGTGTTTTAGTTTAACTTTTATTTTTTTAAGGAGTGCATTTATTTTAATAGTTTTCATTTTTATTATGGAATTAAATTATGTTTCAATAATGTCCCTGTTGTTTCTAAGTATTGGGTAATATTACATTATTAGCATTTTCATGACATTTTTCAAGTAAGCTGGAAAATATATAATGTATTTTGAAATATATGCTTAATTATTTATTTATTTATAGCATTTGCAAAAATATTCAGTGGAGAATAGATGACGTATATTTTATGTTGCTTATATTTTTATGTGAAGAATCGGCTGGCGTTTTAGTTAATTGAGTTAATTTAATCCATTTATGAATTTTAGTAGGTCTTAAGTCACTCGAGTCAATCCCCACGTCGATATTCGTGTAGATAAAAATAAATTGCTAAATGCTAAGCGCAGAACTCAAGAAAAGCTTGGGAAATTAGACCTTTTTTGTATTCTCGAAAGACCTTGTGGGGAAGAAAATTTTTAGGGAATATAATTTTTAGGGAACATATTAGAAACAGAAATTTTGCCATATTATTGACAAATTAGACAAATGTTTATAAGTTTTTAAGTAATAAAATATTTGAGTAAATTTCAGTTTTATGTACAAAAAAAAGAAACAGATCCATCATCTCCGATAAAGTTTTACTATAGCCAATAAAGTGACAATTACAAATTATTTATAAAAAAAATATTGAAATGAAATACGAAACAATAAAAATTAAATAAAAAATAATACGGTCACTTTTGAATTAGGTTTCAGGTTTTATAAAATTTTAACATATAACATAACATAATTTCACGCCTTTATTTCCCGAAGGTGTAGGCAGCGGCTGTTAAGCCTCGTCTCGCCGTTATGTTTACGTCCCAAATGGAATAGGTGGCGAACCTATATATACCGGGCACAAAGTTTTCAGTCATCGATATTTGTCACACTGAACTTCCGAAAACAATTTTCGAAGGTCATTGGTGTGAGCCAGTGTCAGGATTTGAACCCGGACCTTTAGATCAGAAGCCGTGTGCTTGACCACTGGACCTCCGAGACTTCCCATAAATAGATATAAAAAAATTTAAAAGCGTCAATCCTAAAAACCAAATCTAAATCCAAAAATTGAACCAATAGATAACGGGGAGATTGGTTAAATTTTTGGATTTTATATCATACTAGCAGACCGCGCGAACTTCGTACCGCCATATTTTATACATTTTCCACTAAAAAGATTATTGCCGCGAACATATTAATACCCCAAAGCTCTCCTTATAAATGGACTATCTAACACTATTTTTTATTTCAATTCAAGTTCCTGATACATACATAGTTCATACATAACTTCACGCCAGATCCCTTGTGGGGTAGGCAAAGGGTAAAAAGCGTCATAAGGCACGATTATTACACACCTTACTTGCTTAGCTTTTGATATTAGCGACTAACAACCTAGATATGATGAAAATAATGGCAGTTAAAATATTAAGCAGTTGAATGAATGCATGAATGGGCTCAACCGGTGAAATACCACCACCTCGCAGAAGATCGACGTAAAGTGGCTCATGCCGCGTTTCGTTCGGTGAGAGAGGTACCCGGAGGTCCACCTCCCTTCCCCATCCTTCTCCCTTAAAGGTCGGCAACGTAACGGTAACACTATAAGTGATGCCGGTGTCCATGGGCGGCGCATGTTGCTTACCTTCAGGTGACACGCTTACTCCTTTGCCCTCCCATCCCATAAAAAAAATTATTATCAACTTCAATCAATAGCAATACCAGGGACTTTGTCAGAAGTTTTTTGTCAATCTTTAGTTTTTTTTAATACTACTTGAACCTTTTTTTTTTAATTTGTAATTGTCGTCGATTTAAAAAAGAACCTGGTCACCACATGTTCTTACCAGTATGGCTAACTCACAGTGAGTGTTTTTTTTCTATTTTAAATGATGTCGATTTGGCACCTTGGTATTACTCTTATCAAAATAAATTCACTAAATTTTAAAATAGATCACGATATTAAAAATGTAAATATATATAGATGGGCAACTATGTGGTATGCAAATGTGTAACAAACTCGCTCAGTCTTTATATTTTAGCAAAAGACGCCAAGATTGAGGTGCGTAGGCATATCTTGCGCTTCGTCCATTTATATGAAGTTACAATATTGTAAAGAATTATAGATAATATTATAATATCTGAGTGAAGAACTAACTGTAAACGAACTCTAGCTTTGACCCATGACTTTGATTACTTAAGTATGAAAATATTTTTAAATCTTTTAATATTCGCGTTCCATATTACATAAATATAATGAACGGAAAATAACGCGACACATTTAGGTAAACAAATTATCTGTCTGCTTGTGACTACAGCCAGTGCAACCAGGCCGAAACGTCAAGCCAATAATAAAAGTATTTGTTTACCTACACTTGTCGTGTTATTTCCCGTTTATTATACTCTTAAATAGATCAAATTCTAATCTAATGTGTCTAAATAGACACGGGGTCACAGATGTTACAAGTTTACATCACCTATTAATTATTACAAAATAAATATACATATACCCCAAAAGACGATTAAATACTACAAACTCATTAGGACAAAAAGAAAAACAAAGTCTAAGAAAATTAAAAAAAAATTTACCTGCCAGCTATGAGCGGCGCTCATGACCGAGTCGGGCGGGTCTCCAGATCATATTATATGTGCGTGGAATATTTGCCTAAGAAACGTATACTTGCATTTTGTATTTTGCGATATCTTTTGAATTAAATGTCCGAATTGAATCATTCAAAAAGTTCTAGAAAGGTATTGAATCTATCTTTATATTGAAGTAATTTATTTTGACTAGAGTTAATACCAAAGTACAAAATAAAGAACTTTTAAAACGACCTCATTATACTTATTTTTAAAAATTCAAAAAACACTTATTGTGCGATAACTACAATAGTTAGACATATGGCGTCGCGGACTTTTCTGTCGACAATTATATGTTCTGTGAAAGTGTAGTACATTGTTTTGTTCTATATTCAATAGTGTTTGCAGCGTTCGCGATTTAAGAAATTTTTTCGGGTCTTTTTCTTACACCTTCGGTTACATTATTGAACTTATAGTAAGGATCCCTAATTTATTTGAAAATATAATATAGCCTAAAGCCTTCCTCGATAAATGGACTATACACCAGTGAAAGAATTTTTGAAATCGGACCGGTGGTTTCTGAGATTAGCGCGTTCAAACAAACAAACAAACTCGTCCGCTTTATAATATAAGTACATATAGACTACCCTAAGAAATCGAGTGGCCAGGTTCCCTAGTTGAGAGTAAAACCTTTTTAGATTATATTAGATACATATTTACAGGGTAAGGTGAGCCTGAGCCTAAATCCATGCACGTGCGAGAAATGAGCCCTAAAAAGGGGCAGAGAACAAATATTTTTTTACTACCTTCGAACTTTATATACAGTGTGGTCTTAGCCCGTACGCTGTTTTACGGCCTTACAATTGTGTACTAGCGTATCTCACTTGCTAAGTTCATTTCCGAATGAAATTTACGAATACTATTTTTCATTCGTTTTGTTACTTTTTTTCCTCCAATTTACGGCTCCTCTCTTTTATCTTCAAAGGAATTTCAAAGGACATGGCTTGTACACATCTAATTGAAAAATAAATTTGGTGCTCGGTGCGATTTAATCAATTCCAAGAATGAATGTGAAGATTTTATTTCATTGCAAAGATTTTTTCAATCTTTATATCGACGTATTCACTAAAATAGAAAATTAAAAAAAAACGTTATAAATAATTCTATACGTAAGTACATACTTGCTTTGAGTGCTGGCTTCTTATTGTATTACGATTACGTATTAAATGTTTTACGGATTTTTCGTGCGCCATTTTGTTTGATATTTTATTTATTTATTTGTGTAACGTTTCGACATCAATGCTGGTATTAAAGGAGTCAATTATTACTTTCATTATTCCTCTGTTTTAATACATTCTTTTTATATATCACATTTTCAATACTGAAAGGTATAAGTCTGTCCCAACGCCTTGATAAAAATGAAATATATACTAAGAAAATTGCACTTTAATATTTTTAGGAACCTTTATTAGAAAGTAGGTACATACATTTTAAATCTGTAATACCTTCAAAAATATCCCATAAAATTACATGCCGTAAAGAGCCATACTGATCTATATTAAATGCACAATCTATGTAATTGGTTTAAAATTAATGCTGTAATGTTTAAAATCGCTTCGTAAATAAGCCATTATTACTCGTAAAGAGTATAGAAATTTTTTGTAGACCTTCTAAAGGTGTATAATAATGTAGTATTGTTGTTTATATTATGTATTCATTTTGCTGTATCGCTTAGGTTTTAGCCAACGTTTGCAATTCAAGTATTGAATCTCGATTTTTTTTTCTTTACTAAATTATACATACCAACCAGTTAATACCTTCTATCAATTAAATAACCTCATTGTAATCCGCTGCGTAGTTTCAAAGATCTAAGCACATAAGGGTACAGATAGCGGAAAGCGACTTTGTTTTATACAATGTATAAATAATAATGCAGTATAAATAATAAATGTCATACACCAAGGCATAACACCACAGGCTTGGAGCAGGAGTGCGGTGGTGCTGTTCTTCAAAAAAGGTGATAAGACCTTACTAAAGAATAACAGGTCATCTCACTGCTGAGCCATATCTATAAGTTGTTCTCGAGGGTCGTCACGAATCGTCTCGCTGCAAGACTCGACGAATTCCAGCCCCCGGAGCAGGCCGGGTTTCGAAAAGGCTTTAATACGGTGGACCACATCCATACTGTTCGGCAGATTGTACAGAAGACTGAAGAGTACAATCAGCCGCTGTGTGGCATGCGTGGATTACGAAAAAGCCTTCGACTCCATCGAAACTTGGGCAGTTCTGGATGCATTGGATTGACTGGCGTTATATCGAGGTATTGAGATGCTTGTATGACACCGCCACGATGGCTGTCCAGATACAGGACCAGGTGACGAACTCTATCGAGCTGAATCGAGGTGTTAGACAGGGAGATATCATATCTCCCAAACTCTTCACCAACGCTCTGGAGGACGTCTTCAAGACCCTGGTTGGACTAGACAGGGTCTCAACGTGAATGGTGAGTACATCTCACATCTTTGGTTTGCCGACCACATCGGTGTAATAGCAGTGTCGCTGGAACAGTTGAGCGGAATGCTGCGCAGCCTAGACGAGTCCTCCCGGCGTGTCGGTATGGGTATGGGTTTGGACAAGACCAAGGTCATGTCCAATGAACATGTCGTGCTCGGACCGATAAGCGTCGAAGGGTCACTTCTCGAAGTCGTAAACAAATACGTCTACCTAGACCAAATTATCCAGTTAGGTAGACGAAACTTCAAGAAGGAGGCCGAAAGGAGGAATCAGCTGGGTTGGCCTGCATTCGGCAAATTGCGTCGAGTCTTCAGCTCGCCTATACGTTCGTATTCGTCTGAAGACGAAGTCTTTGACCAGTGCGTCTTACCGGTGATGACCTACGGTGCCGAAACGTGGACACTCACGGTGGGGCTAGTCCACAAATTTAAAGTCGCTCAGTGAGCTATGGAGCGGGCTATGCTCAGGGTATCTCTGAAAGATAAACTCAGGAATGAGTATATGGGGTAACCGACGTAGCTCGTAGAATAAGCTCGCTGAAGTGGCAATGGGTTGGTCATATCTGCCGAAGGACCGACGGTAGATGGAGTAATAAGGTCATAGAGTGGAGACCGCGTCTTGGTAATGGTAGTGTAGGACGCCCACCAGCCCGATGGTCAGACGACCTCAGAAAGGCTGCTGGATAAGACTGGATGCGGAAGGCAGTGAATCGGATGTTGTGGCGCACATTGGGAGAGGCCTATGTCCAGCAGTGCACTGCAATAGGCTGATGATGATGATGATAAATAATAAAATAATATTGGTGGTTTAAATATAGTGTGAATATAAATATATATGGCGCTTATGGCACCTATAGCGCTCTGTCCTCTATGCATACCCCGCAAGGGATTTAGCGTGAAATTATGTATATATGAAATATAAATATATTCTTTGAATAGCTGTAGAACGTAAACAGTTTCCCGATGCCCGTCGAGTTGTCAAGATTCTATTAGGACTGGAAATTTCCAATATTTCTTATTTTTCTCCATTTTGCGAGACTCTAATTTGAATCGGTTATTGGGTCGGTTAATTCGTAAGGTTTATACATTTTTTTTGATTGAGTGTTTTCATTAAAACGGCAATAACTAATCGCGATACAATATGAGAGTTATGGCTGCGACCACATAACATAACAAACATAACATAACTTCACGCCTTTTTCTACCCGAAGGTGTAGGCAGCGGCTGTTAAGCCTTGTCTCGACGTTATGTTTACGTCCCAAATGGAATAATAGGTGGCGAACCTATTGCCATACCGGGCACGAAGTTTTCAGTCATCGATATTTATCACACATAACTTACAAAATTAATTTCGAAAACTTAGTGGTGGAGCCAATATAAGGATTCGAACCTACGATCTCTGGATTTAGAGACATTTTTTACCTGCCGCCACAAATGGAATAATAGAAGAAATTTCTTACTTCACTTTTTACATCTGATATGTTTCTGATGCCAATGTAATAGCAAAAACCTACTAAAAAAATACGGCACTTTTCGTGTGCGAATTCGTATCATACTATGTAATATACTAGCTGACCCCGCAAACTTTGTACCGCATCCAAAGTAATTTTTACTGCGTTTACAATTAAAGTGTTAAATCTCAAAAATTTTCACATTTTATTACTACATTATACATAATAATAATATCTTGGACACAATACACACAGCGCCCTCTAGTTCCAAGCTAAGCAACTAAATGCTTGTGTTATGGATACTAGATAACGGATATTAATACATATATACTTTTCTTTTGTAAATACATACTTATAATACATAGAAAAACACCCAGACGCCACACAAATATTCATGTTTGTCACAAATATTTGTGCTCGGGTGGGAATCGAACCCCGACCTCATTGCTGCAGCCGGTAGTTTTCCCAATGCGCCACGAGGCCCGTCTGGTATGGTATGGCAATAGGTGGCGAACCTATTGCCATACCGGGCATAAAGTTTTTTTAGTCATCGATGGTGGTGGTTTTACCAATGATTTGAACATAAAAACCATCCCGTTGACACCCTCTATAAATGAAATTCATTACAATTCCTGTTTGTCTCCCTGTTTGTACCTTCGATTAATCTCTGAAATAGCCGTACCAATTTTGGGGGCCAAATCGCTGACGCTGCTAGTATAACTGCATGAGATAATCCAACATCTGCATTGTCTCGGAATCTCACTGCTGAAGTTATATAAGTTAACAGTTGATGAATCGAATCGTTATGCGAATAGAATATCATTACATAGTAAAAAACAAAGTCGCTTTCCGCTGTCTGTCCCCTTAAATGCTTTATATCTTTAAAACTACGCGACGTATTACTATACGGTTTGTTAACCGATAGAGAGTTTCAACGGGTTTTTTTTTCTATCTATAATTTATGTATGATGATGTAGTTAAGAAAATGTAATAAAATTAACTTTTGATGCGGAACAAAGTTCGCCGGGTCAGCTACTTTGCTATTAAGAATAAAATAAATAAAATCTTTGGAGAAATTGGTGTTGTCTTTTAATATAACAAAACGTCTATTTGTGACTAACGTGTATAAGTGTATTTTGCATGTAGAAGGAAGCTTGAATGTTGCGTAAATAACTGACAAGATAAGAGGAAATCGTCTTGCGTGGTGTAGGCATGTAGGACTAGGAGAAATGATTAGCATGTCGTGTCGATAAATCTTTATAAAGTAATCTTTAACTGTTATAATATTTACTATTGCCACTGATTATTGAAGTCGGTGCAACACAATAGAGTACGTTACCTGGGCTTGCGCCGACTCCAAAATTAAGTAACATTTGTAAATATTATAATAGTTAAAGATTCCTTTATAAAGAAGATTTTGTGGTTTACGTTTCTAGAAGTCGGTTTAAGTAATTTTTTCACGAGTTTTAGTGATATTAATGTTCTTCGAACTTCAATAGAAGTTAGTTCATTATGTAAATGAACTAACTTCTATTGAAGTTCACAAGAAGGCTTGTAGTTTATTAAATATTTTATCACTTGTTACAAGTCCGTTTGTTAAATGGTTGATATTTTTAGGGAGCTATAATTGTTATTATTAAGTACTTTGCTAAAAGAGTTTGATAATACTTGTTAAGTATTTATATTTTTGTTATTATTATGGGTAGACAATAACACTGCAGTCCGAATGAAGACCAATCGTAGCCTTGAAAGTATTGCAGAAAAAAACATTTTTACAGTATTGTGTCGTAACTCTTAACCGTTTAAGAGTTCCGCAGCTTCATCATCAGTACAGCAGTATCAGATATGGATTTAAGTTTATCTCCTAAGCAACACGTTTGTCCTATACACCACTAAACAGTTTCCATCGATTAACTGCGGTACTGTCTCCAAACTCTTAACCATTAAGGAGTTCTGTGGCTTCTTCATCAGCACAGCAGCATCAGACGTATATTCAAGTATACACGTACACAAGCAACACGTTAGCCCTACATACTACCAAGTAGTTTCTATCAAAAAATTGCAGTGCTGTCTTCAAACTCCTAACCGTTGAGGAGTTCTGTGGCTTCTTCATCAGCACAGCAGCATCAGATGGTAGAATGAATGGTATCAGATAGTAAATGGTAGAAAGAATATCCCTAAGACATCACTATTACGTAACAAAACCACCATACTCGCATACAATTTTCGGAGGTTGCCTTCGATTTCTCCTGGTTTCCATCATCAGATTCTGACTTGGTGAAAATGGGACCATCTCGAAAGTAAACACTATCGAAAAAAAAAATTTGAAATCGGTCCATAATTGACGAAAATATCGGAAAACAGACATAAAAAAAAAAGAAAAATTATACATACTTACGAATTGAGAACCTCCGCCTTTTTTCGAAGTCGGTTAGAAAGAGAAAGACTTAAGGAAATAAAAGTGAATTGCGTGAAAGGTGATATGGATACGAGAAGATGATGACTATGTATGTTTTGACACGGCTCTAAATTTTGGTGTAAATTTAATAATCTCCCAACTTCAGGAAAGTTATGCTTGCACATAAAAAATAACAGTATAACGTCAGGGTTTTTCAGTAAACATGTAAAATATATATGAATTTTTTTTGTGGGAAAATATACGAGTATATTTGTATACATTGTTTATTACGCTTTTTTTTTACGACAACACGCTAGCTTGTGTAGTAATGACCTATACACATAAATTTAACATAGATAATGTTGTATAAAAGGAACGGATCGGTGGTCTAGTGGTCGAGCACACGGCTTCTGAATCCTGAGGTCGTGGTTCGAATCCTGACACTGGCTCACACCAATGACTTTTCGAAATTGTTTTCGGAGAGTTATGTGTGATAAATTCCGATGACTGAAAACTTTGTGCCCGGTATGGCAATAGGTTCGCCACCTATTCCATTTTGGGACGTAAACATAACGGCGAGACGAGGCTTAACAGCCGCTGCCTACACCTTCAGGTAACAATGGCGTGAAGTTATGTTATGTTTTTGGATCGACCGGTGAAAATAGACGTAAAGTGGCTCATGTTACTCTCGTTCGGTGATCCAGAGGTATATCCGCCTCATTATTTCATTAAAGTTATTAAATTAACAGTTGATGTTATGTTTTTGAAGTTTTCTTCCCATACTTTTAATGAATTATTTATTATTATATGATATATATGAGACGAGCCATGATAAGATGGAGAAATAAAATTTGGTAATATGTAAATAAAATTGGAATATTATTATTATTTTTCATTATTACAATCGATAAAATAATCTTTATTTATAAGCCTTTATTCAAATTCAATTCAAAGCATATTATAATTTATTAAACTAAGAGTTAACAACATTGGAAACATGATCTATTCGTCCAAATGTGACCTCTGGCCTCCTCAAATCCATTCCATTCTACTCTGCTTAAACCATGTTCTGTTTCACATGCATCCTGCTGTTGATTTTACGCCATCTTTCCATCTTCGAAACTGTCTTCCGGGTTTTCTTTTACCGTTTCTGGGATACCAGCATACCGCAGTCTTATTGCATTCCTCATAACATTATGTCTTGTCCATTTGCACTTTAATATACGTATTTTTAAAGTTACATCTTTTATTTTAGTTCCCGTCCTAATCGTTTTTTTTTATTCTATTAGAAAGCAAGTTTATTAAAAATCTTTCCAATATTGAGAAACCTTGAATCATTTGAATCCTCTCGACGAGTAATTCATATTCATGATTTTTTTCTATGATGTCTTACTAATTATGTCTTATATGTTTGGTTAAAATTACATATATACATATATATACACTTTAGTTTTCTACAATATTATACAAATATATAAACTGCGATATATATATATATAATATATAAGGTAGGTTTGTGTATTACCCGACTGCTAAATATTCAGAAGTTGATAACTCTGCCGAAACTGTATAAAACGTACTGGCGCAAAACTTCTTGCGGCTTATGAATAAAACAAATTGATATTGCGAATAATATTTCACATTTCTTCGCCGGTATAATTAGCTATTTTGTTGGGCAAAGTTTTGAAGCGAGTCACATTTAGATATTGGTGCTAGTGTATAATAACTTATGTGGGGTTGGGTCGTAATCCGCTGTTAATTTATCAAATCTACAAAAATTTCGCAGTTTGTTGTGTGTGAGTGACTGAGATTATAAAAGTTTTGACTAACGGTACCGAAATGAAGGTTCAGTTCTTCTCATGATAGCGCAGTGAAATTAAGATATTTATAGATACAGATAATTGTTCGTGTTTTAACTAAATATTCATCATCGTTTAAATTCACGATTGCCAGTGACAGTTAAGATTTTTTCAACTCTTCATATATGATACACACACACTTCATATCAGAAATAAATATGCAATCATTGATATAATTTGAGTGACAATGGCCTTTTCACATCTGCCAAAGGACCGATGTTAAATGGAGCAAGAAGGTCATAGAGTGGAGACTGCGACTTGGTAAGCGTAGTGTAGGACGCCCACCAGCCCGACGGTCAGACGACCTGGAAACCAGACCAGACCAGAGGTTGCTGGAAAAGACTGGAAGCGGAAGTCAGAGAATAGGAGTTAAGTTATCTGTTACGGGGCAATATCCTCACACTTAACTTACTAAATTATACACGACATACTATATTTAGTATGAATATCTTGCCATCTCGGTGGTCCAGTGGTCGAGCTCCCGCTTCTGTTTCTCAGACTTCGTGGTATCGATTCCAGGCTCACCAATCACAATATTTTCTCGGAATTATTTTCGGAAATTATATATGATAAATATCGATGACTGACAACTGTGTACCCAGTATATGGCAATAGGTTCGCCACCAATTCCATTTGGGACGTAAATAAGACGATTCGGCGAGTGGAGGCTTACTTACTATTTATGTATATATTTTCCAGGTCGTGTAATAACTTAACTCCGTCAAATATTAATTAAGTCGGGGACTTTTTTTTTCTCTCGGCGACTGTCAGTTGTTTAAAAGTTGCCGATCGCTATCTCTCGACACAAGTTTTTAATTAATATCACCCGCCGGCGATGACAAAACAATAGCTTAGATGAAAAAAAAAATTATGCTGTACAAACTTTGTGGATTTGTGAATTTATAATATTATTTATTTAGGACTTTAATTTAACCTGATATGTGATTATAATTTAACAGTGATAATATTAAATAACTGTTTTGTTAAAATATAATATTCTAACAATTAATTTCGTTGTTAAAATCAGAAGGATACTTTTTTTATTTCCTATTGCCGACTCATTTTCATTTTTATTTCGGGAGTTCATGACCATCTTTAATATCTTTTTGCTATGGTAGCAGTTTTATATCATAGGAAATATATGCTTTTCCTTGCAACTACACTTCTCGGAGTAGATCCTATGCCCCAGCTGACAGATGATGATTACTACAATCATATTTTTATCATGGTCTGCACATGCTGGACAGTGCAGTCCTCAAAAGTGAGATCCACATAATATTCCTAATCATAAATTTTTATATCATCTAAGGCGACCGTAGTCCAATAAGTGGTCAGTCTATCAGAACGTCAATAACCTGAAGGGTAGGTATCCGTCTCTTATCTCACAATGCCAGCCACAGCGTTTCACCCTCTTTAAAACTCTGGTTTTCCTTATATGTATTACTTTTTTAAAAGTCCATACATCACAAGCCTGTGATTATATAAATATTTGACTTCGCTGTATCTATCCACACCAATAATCAAAAGGGTTAAAATTAAAAATTATTATTGACCAAACAGTTTATCATAATATTAACGCACAAAATTGTATAAATACAATTTATACTTACATTATTTACAATATATACAATTAAAGAACTACCTGAAATCAAATTTCTCCGCATCTCGGTCCACTGGCAGCGTGCCCAGAAGACTGGCCGCATTGCCATGCTGAATGGCAATGCTAATCCTCCGTGCGAAGAATAGACCAGCCCTCTGGTCGCGAGAGGCTTCTATCAGTCTCTTTGCAAGATCTTTGTAAAGTGCACGAGCACTTGCACCCCATGTCCCCAAAGTCTCAACCCCGAACGGCTCAAATACATAATAACCTACAAGGTTTCTGTATTTGTGCCGCTTGAGATTTTCTGCCGAAGCAGCAGCAGCACCGGCCACGTCTACCTTGTTTGAAAGATGCAATGGCGCAACGGTGTTGACGCAAGTAGCGTCCCACATCAAAGGCCTACCCATCCTCCAAGGCAAAAGAGACATCCCGTCGGGTCTCTTGCCATCATCGAGCACCAAACCGTTCGGTTCCAGAACGGCTGGTACACTGGCGGTGGCAAGAGCACGACGAATAATGTCGTTGATGTTGGCGTGACAGGAAATGCGGCCGGCGCTCCTGGCGCATGAGAGGCCATGATGTCCCTTGCTGTCGACCTCTCCGCAGCGATATAAATGGGAAGAAACACAGGGAAGACAAGTTGCGATACGGAAAGTCGTATGATCTAATAATGTTCCTATATTGGGCGATGGCAGCTTGATTGACCTTAAGCTAAACACCGGACTCCCACTCTCCCACAGCCCGTAAACCTACAGAACCACTAATAAGTGATTTTTTTAAAATGGCGCAGAGCGGGTCGTCCCACTGTCTCTGGAAAAATGGGTTGGTCGGTAAATTTACGTTAGGACAGGTCAGTTTCCAGGGCATTTACTGCGTCAGTCTTGCATAACACTTCAGAATTACCCAGTGTATGAGTGAAAATTTTCCTGGTTAATTCTTCTGTGCTATGGACTGAAGACAGAAAAGCCGGTAAACTTACATCAGAAATTTCTCGAATACCTAGACCCCCTAAACGAACTGGTAGGGATGCCTGTTGCCATGCCCGGTCATTTAGCAATATATTAAGAATTTTACTAAGACTGATTTTTACAATATCATCGATTTTTTCTAAAAGTGCCGGATATTTAAAAAATTGTGATGACCTAATAGCATGTGTAAATTTTGGAACAAACAAACAATAACGAATAATAGTGAAAGCTGAATGCATGTTAATTTTAAGTAAGTTGAAACTGTACATTGAATATATTTTTTTAGAATACTTAAGACATGATTAACAAGATACCGAACCCAAAAATATGGTTTTTATAATTTACTTACGTTACCGATAAACTCTATAAGCACAGCATGCTTTTAAGTCCAATTTTGTATAAATATAGCCAAGAGATCGGGTTAACATATAATCTAAATATTATCACGCTATCACTAATTGGGGGTGAGCAATGAACCCTTATAATAGCACAGGCACAGTATTGTTGCTTTATAACGTCCACACAGATGAAGTAGCCGGCCACAGCTAGTAATATATATACGAATCGTTAACAAATTTCATATCACGGTAAAAACATTGAATCGTCAGCATTTCTGTGAACCCTCGTGCATAAGTCCCCTCATCAACAGCGAATCGAATAGTGCAACCGACGCCTGTTTTGATGGGGTGAGTTGCTTTATCAAGGGTCATTTCGAAGGGGTGTCGCATTGTATCTGCTAACTGCACGCTGTATTGGTTTTGTATCTTTATTATGGTTTCCTATAAAAAAAGGTTTTACACAAAATCAGTCTTTATGTTGTGTTTGAAGACACGTCTAATCGTTGCAATTAAAATTTAAATGTAACGACATGATGAGATTTTAAATTATTCAATTAATTATTCACAACTTTATTCAATTATTCAATTACATTTTTAAGCTATTGTTATTAAAGAATAAAAATATTGATTTCCTCTAAATTGCAAAAAGATAAGAGATATCACATGTAATAAATATAATGGTGATACATATGGAAATATTCTTTGTAAATGATAAATAATATAGTTATCCTCTATATTGCATTTTTTTTTATGGGAAAAAGGGGTAAACGAGCGTGCGGGTCACCTGATGGAAAGTGACCACTGTCGCCCATAGACATCCTCAACACCAGGGGTGTCCAATGAGCGTTGCCAGCCATTTAAGTGAGAGTATGCTCGTTAAATCTTATAGGAGAATAGTATGGGTATTGTGGGCGTAATTATAAGCAATTATAAGCAGTCTATATTGCCATGGGCTGGAAATCACAAAGAAAATAAATTAAATTCGTTCAATCCAAACAGTACATAGCATAAGATTGACTTTTTAACCATTTTCTGGACCCACAAAATGTACTGCATGTTTTGGTCTAACAAATATCCTTATATAACATAACTTCACGCCTTTTGTTACCCGAAGGTGTAGGCAGCGGCTGTTAAGCCTCGTCTCGCCGTTATGTTTACGTCCCAAATGGAATAGGTGGCGAACCTATTGCCATACCGGGCACAAAGTTTGTCAGTCATCGGTATTTATCACACATAACTTCCGAAACAATTTCGAAAAGTCATTGGTGTGAGCCAGTGTCTGGAATCGAACCCCGGACCTCTGGATCAGAGGCCGTGCGCTAGCCCACTTGGCCACCGAGACTGTTATCAATATATCTTAACGCAATACAAAAACAAAGCGTTTTTGTACAAATAGATGTAAACATAATGACCATTTGATATTATTAGAAAAATTAACTTTACAAATAAATGAACAACACTTACTATTTTTAATGAACTATCTTTCGAAATTAATGAACTAAATTGAGTTATTTGTTACTTCGGCGAACGAAAATATTCTAATAAACCCATCAAGATATATTCCGAATTCAATAAGTGGTACTTAGGTAACCAAAATTCGTATATTCATTTAATGTGTGGTAAAACTGAATAACTGTTATAAAAAAAATCCTAACTACGGTTTATTTGGAATATCTTGGTGAGATAACTTAGTTTTTTGATTTTTATATTTATTTTGGTTCATGAAACAAATCAGTTTAATTAAGCACAGAATCGACAGCAAACATGCTTAGAGCAATAGTGACGAACGGTTAACAAACATATACATAACTTCACGTCATTTCTACCCCGTAGGTATAGGCAGCGGCTGCTAAGCTTCGACTCGCCGTTATGTTTACATCCCAAATGAAATATGTGGCGAACCTATTGCCATACACCGGGCATGAAGTCAGTCATCGAAATTTATCCCGTATAATATAAAAATCGTGAATTGCGATTATTCCGAGACTTGAAAATTTGAACTATCTAGTTCTCCTATTATACCGAGTAATATCGACGTAGTATCGATACCGTAAAAAACGTCAAAGAATGCAGTCGCAGGTACAAAGGGTAATGAATAATACAACATTAATAATAATAATACACATTACATCTAATGAAGTCTAATCACGTAAAATACAAAACAATCTGTCTACAGCATAAACGCTATAATAAGTACTATACAGTTATCGAGTGCTGTTGTATTATGATTTTTTAATAATATTAGTCATTTCCGTAAAACCATTTATTTGGCGCTAACGAAACATTTTATTTTTGTCACAGATACCGATTTGAATAAAAGATTAGTTTTAACGTGACACATATGCAAACAAACTGGCAGACTCGAAAACTATCGGATGGAAGTAAAAAGAAAAAAACCCACGAATTTGAATTTGGAATTTTTTATCACTATTGTTGATGTGATTAGGCATTCTATTGGCGTACAATAGTTTCTGCCAACAACGAGAAGGCGTCATGTTAGTTTGTTGTCATTGTACATAAGTTAAAATTTTCATAGTCATTAGTAAAGTACAATCGTAGTTCCAAAACTATTAAATTATATGGGGAAAATTAGTTACAGCATAAGTTTAGGAGACGTAACATTGATTAGATTTATAATTGGTACTCCTCAGTACAAATAACATAATATTACGTTAAGAAAAGTGAAGCATGGCCGGTTTGTAAGTAATTTTATTGCGAAAAATAAAAAAAAAAACTGAAATAAAAAAACAACTTGTTTCAGTGAATATTTTTGGTGAAAATATTTTGAGCTTTTTAATTACCCGGCTTACCTTAATGGGCAATCTTAGGCACGCCACAGGGCATTATTTATTGTTATTAAATCCGTAAAGAGTACTGTAATCGCTTTATTAAATGCTATAAACGGAGAACAAAAAATCTGTGGGATTATAAATGTAACCAGAATTTATATTTAAACATAGGAATTCATAACATTCCGGACATTGTTTTCGAATCGATAGATGTTTTGTTAATGACTTCACATAGAAACATATGCACATAACCTCACGTCATTCTCTATAAGTCTATGGTAGACATAACCTAGTAGCCCAACTCAAGATACTCGTAGCAATAAACAGTTCCAAACCATGACCATAGTTTTCGATATTCTAAGTTTGAGGTTCTCTCTATTTAAAGGTATGAGAGAAAAGAAAGTTCTAATGATATGTGTATCAATTGTGAAAAATCAGTAAAATATTTGCAAGGTGATTTGGATTAAGCGTATGACAGGAACGTACGGAGAAAAAAAGAATACATTTGGCGCGCATTTCTAATGACAAGGAGATTATTGAAAATGCTAGTAATGAATAAGAATTTATATATATTACTAGCTGACCCGGCAAAAAAATTAAAAATAGGGGTTGATCGTAGGGGGTTGAAAATTTAGGGTTGTATGTATTTTTGTATCCCGTTTTATAAACAAAAAGAAACAGAAATATATTGAAAAATTAAAAAAAAGATATTGAGGGGTGATTTAGGGGGATGAAAATTAGATGTTGTCCTATTCCCAAACTTACCCGATATGCACACAAAATTTCATGAGAATCGGTCAAGCCGTTTCGGAGGAGTATGGGAACGAAAACTGTGACACGAGAATTTTATATATTAGATATATTAATTCAAATCATAAAAGCTTATCAATATTGCATTACAAGTTATTTATTATTAGGGACTTTTTTTTAGAAATTCGGTAGGTACAATAAAAAATAAAATTATTCTAAACATGAATTTATAATTAAGAACTATAAATTTTATAAATTAAAACTCACCAACATATAATTATAACAACCTTGCCTACTGCTGAAAGTAATTGTGCATTTATGAAATAATTATATAACCTAGAACTTATATTTTTTAATAATACCCGAGATAACAACGCTAACTTTTATTTTATTTAACACTAGTTGACTTAGCAAACTTGGCGCCTTAAAAGCAATATGAAATAATAAAATTGGTCATTGAGGGATATCCCTATGAGTTAGAGGTATCTCGCATGTGTGGTTTACATACGTCTATCTCTTAGACATAACCCATAAGGTCTACAAATAAAAAGTAAAGGTCTACAAATAAAAATATCCAAACTTTTTTGTAAACCCTATTGAACAGTGGTAGAGCCAAGCAGTTCGCTGCATGAATGGGCCGGCTCGACCGGTGAAATATCGCGAACTCTCAGAAGATCGACGTAAAGTGGCTCAAGCTGCGTTTCGTTCGGTGAGAGAGGTACCCGGAGGCCCACTCCCCTTCCCCATCCTTTCCTATCCTACTCCCTTAAAGGTCGGCAACGCAACGGTAACATTATATGTGTTGCTGGTGTCTATGGGCGGCGCAGGTCGCTTACCATCAGGTGACACGTTTGCTCGTTTGCCTGCCTATCCCATAAAAAACACCTGTAGGTGTATAATAATATAGTACATTGGTTTGATTTATCATTTAGGGTTCAGCCAGCGTTTGCGATTAAAGGGCTGAATCTCGAAAATAATCACTTATTTTTACTACATTATATATGAATTATACATACAAACCACCCTGTCGACATCCTGTATATAATGATCTGTTTTAGCCCAAAAGAAATCTTGGATACAATCAGGCCCTGATTGTGTACCGACTAACACCACTAAGGTATTACTTGTTTAAATACGACGAGGCCCTTTGTACACATTTCCGTATGTCACTTTTTATAGTCTA
Source organism: Euproctis similis (assembly GCA_905147225.2). NCBI lineage: Eukaryota > Metazoa > Arthropoda > Insecta > Lepidoptera > Erebidae > Euproctis > Euproctis similis. Next base: position 16,365,637 of record LR990107.1, on the reverse strand, counting down.
GTACTTTAGTAGCTTTTGTTTAAAAGGTCGCTCTACACCTTCGGGTAACAAAAGGCGTGAAGTTATTTATGTATGTAAAAGGTACTTGTCTTCGATGTCTATCACATACCATGAATGCCTTTGCGCATGAAACTCTTGTTAAAATTTAGCAATTACATTCAAAAGTTTACTTAAAAAAAGCCACCTAAATACAAAATGTCAGCCAAAAATGTCACACTAAAATGTCTGAAATGCACATTTAAAAGGCAAGGGAGGAGGCTTTCAAATATCTAGAGTGCTTTCAAATATCTACCTAAGCATTGGAATGATTCAATATTTTGAAAAGTCAACTCGTGCCACAAGGTATATTTACACAATACAGGTTTGAAGTCGTGTAAGATTTTATTGAGAAATATTACAACATTTCTGAAAATGTGCGAAACATTCATTTCATTTCATTCATCAGGACAAACATTTTATTATACAATTGTTATCTATATGTCTAATCTCAGATACAACTGGACCGATTTGACTAGAATTTCATAGGTAGATTGTTGATGTAACATGTGCTAAAGTTTTAGTTAGTTTTAATATTGTTCAACGCAGACACTTCAAAATGCCATCACTTTATTTGCCGACATTTACAATATATCCATTGGAAGTGTTCCTTATTTCTTGAAATAATAAAACGCATTGTTCAAATATCAAAACTGTGGCGTATAAGCGTGTGCCACATCTAATGTACACTACGATTATAAAAAATAAAATTACGCTATCTAGCAAATATATTCAATGTATATTTATAGACAATACATACATACATAACTACACGCCAAGTCCCTTGCGGGGTAGGCAGAGAGAACGGAGCGCCATAAGGCACGATTCTTACATACCTCACTCGCTTCGTTGACTTTCATAACTCTTTTCATGCACGTGAGTCGATTTTGAGGCTCCTAACATCACCTTCCTCTAGAACACGTTCTATTTGGTCATGGAATGTGTGTCTAGGCCGTCCTCGACTCCTACAGCCATCCGCTTTTGCATTGTATATATTATAGACAATATTTGCATGAATACATACATACATACATAAGCTCACGCCTGTATCCCATAGGGGTAGGCGGAGACTTTGGCTTTCCAGAAGCTACGATCCTGACACACTTCTTACGCTTCATCCACAGTCATACATGTCATCATGCATTCGCGCCGGTTTTGGGTACTAAGCATATTGCCTTTTTGAAAGAGACCATTTAATTGGCCGTGGTAGCTCCGTCTTGGTCCCCCGATCCCAACCCTGCGACTCACATTCGCTTCGTACACTCTTTTGGTCATTCGGCTTTCATTCATTCTTGCAACATGACCAAACATACTTCTCACCACATCTACCTTCAGCTTGCATTTCTCCCTTATCACGCTATATTTCATTCGTATGAATAGATTAAACAAATGTTAACATCGCAGCCTTCAGTGATTTTAAGTTGTGATATTATGTAGCAATCAATCAAATATTGGTTTTATTAAATGATACACGATTATTGAACTAGACCAAATGTTCAATATTGTTTTGTGGTCTCGACTCGTAAACTTTTTCTTTTTACATCTCAAGTACAATTTTTGGCAGAACTCTTTGTCATACATCAAGCACTGTGTTGTCAGTCATCGTTATTTATAGCCGATTGCGACTCCGTGCTATGACTTCTTCTTTCGTCTAAGTAATTTCTTTATTACATACATGCATACATAACTTGACGCTAAATCCCTTGCGGTATAGACAGAAAGAACACAGCGCTACAAGGCACAGTTCTTACACACCTCACTCGCTTCGTTGAGTTTCATAAATCTTTTCATGCACGCGCGTCGATCTTTGAGGCTCTTAACATTACCTTCCTCCAAAACACGTTCTAATTTGTCATGAAATGTGTGTCATGGCCCGCCTCGTCTGCTACATCCATCCGCTTATAATTTATTTATTTATAGCATCAAATACACTATTACTAAAAGTACCTAACTTTATAAAAATAAAACACGGGGTGATGATCAAAATATCTAGCTGGCAAACTTGTTCAGAAGGCAGTCGACATTGTCATTAAGAATGCAATACTTATTGCTGATACAAAATAAAAATGTGACATCCTTCTGGCTAAGAGAGATCGATTAGCATCTTATAAATATCTTTAAATAAAAAAACTTGTGTGGTTTTATGAAACCACCGTAAAAGTGAAACTTTTTTTCACATTATAGACATTTAACTAAAAATTTTCGAAATATTATTTTTTTCGAAAATCGAATGTAAGTCACTGTTCACGTATTTTAGTTACCATAAAATATTGGTTACGATTTTAATTTACTTGCCATCTTGTATTTGTTAATAGGGTTTAATAAATGTTTTTTATTTTACGTGGTCACGACAATAATTCCTAGATGGCGCTACTAGGTTGCTACTATTGATGATTCTGCCGTAATATCGTATTATATCGATAGATGTCGCCCGAATCGACACTAGGGCACTAGCTACGGCACTAGGGATAACGCGACACCTATTAAACGTTAACAACATTACAACAAAGGATCTTTACAAAACAAAACGATATTTTTTCCTCCAGTAAATATGATATTTCGATTTATTATGAAAATGTGACAAATACATATATAAAGAGCACTATCTTATCTTATATCTTTAAACGAGCAATTCTTGTATATATATAAAATTGGAATCTCGGAATCGGCTCCAACGATTTTCATGAAATTTCTATTCCAGCAGATGGCGTTGTTAACTAACACGAAGTCAATGTGTGTTTGCTTTGCTTTTATTACAGTTTATCACTGCAAAAAATTAAGTATATGTTTCTAATATAATATGTTAGTACATAGTATATATTAGTATATATTTATTATTCTGTCGGTAAGATCGAAAAATATTATTGATATTTCATTATTTTATTAGTATGTAATTCGTACTTAAATATAATTTTCATATAGTATGTAATTCGTACTTAAATATAATTTTCAAAAAACACAATTTATAAAAACACAATTTATAAATAATATAATTTTTTTTTTTCTCCGCCTGCAATACGTACGTACGTATATGTATGTATGTAAAAAACAAACAAACAAACAAACCCGATCCTAGAAAATGTGTCGAAATTGGTAAAGAGGACGGTAATTAGACGATTATACATACGGCCCTCGTGGTGCATCGGTAAACCGCACTACCGATAACACAAGGTCGGGGCGGGTTCGATCCCTCGTCTGGGGGTGTTTTTCTACATGTTTTTTCCACATGTTTTTACGGTATTTATTTACAAAAATAAAGTGTTTAATTGGGTAATTAATTAATATAAATAAACGATAATAGACGTGAAAGGCGCTCTGACGAGCGCCTTCACGTCACCGTCACGCGACATGCAACACGCAGACGAAAAAGTTTGAGACGATGTAATAAAAGTTTCACTTTAAAAATGTACATCTGTAGGTGATGATGATTGAAGATTCAACAATCTAGAGGCACACAAAAAGGCATTTGTATTTTTTTCTACTTGTTTTAATATACTGTGTATTAATATACATACATTTTGTTTGCTTATAATATTATGTTTTAAGTATAGGCTGTAATGTACAGATAGGGAAATGAAATATCCATTTGCGTTAGCTAAAAACCCAGGGGTACTTGATTTGGCCAGCAAGTACCGGTTACAGGCTTCATCTCATTTAGGTACTAGAAATAAGCAGTCTCATTATACTTAAATTCTTATCACAATATTCTTATTATAATCTAACCTAAGAAAATATTGATGAATTTTACATTTAATTAATTCATTTTACACTTAAATTCGTAATTGAGAACTATTAATAAAAAAATTTAACATGCTCCGACATAAAATTGTAATCAAATTGCTTACTGCTTTGAAATAATTTAATTATGAGGCTCGAGCGCTATACTTCCGGTAATATTTAAATAGAACTTTAATTTCACGATAATACCTGTTTCTATAGCAACATTAGTTTTATTTTGTTTAACATTTTTTTTTCATCCGGAAGAAACTTTTATACTCGTAGATACAATCAACCCCTCCGACTGTGTACCGACTAAAACTGCTGAGGTTTAACTTGTTACATTACATACGAGAACGCTGGTACATATTTGTATACATCTCTTTATATAGTTTAGTAGTTTAGCATGTCGACTTTTGATTCTAGGTCTAATAATCGGTAACAATTAATTGGGTTGTTCACCACATGTTTTAACAGTGGTAGAGCCAAGCAGTTTACTGCAGAAATAGGCCGGCTCGACCGGTGAAATACCACGACCTCTCAGAAGACCGACGTAAAGTGGCTCATGCCGCGTTTCGTTCGGTGAGAGAGGTACCCGGAGGCCCACTCCCTTCCCCATCCTTTCCTATCCCCTTCCCTTAAGGTCGGCAACGCAACAGTAACACTATATGTGCTGCTGGTGTCCATGGACGGCGTTAGTTGCATACCATCAGGTGACACGCCTGCTCGTTTGCCCTTCTATCCCGTACAAAAAAAGTTCAATGTTGAGAAATACATCTTTCGATATTATGGGTATGAATGTATTAACAAATAAGCTGTCCAAGTTACAAATCCAAAATCCCACAGATTGTTTAAAAAGCAAACTAATTCATTCTCCTGATAGCCAACTCAAATAGAACTCAGGTTAATAATTCATAATTATATATAAAAGTTAACCAAAAAACAAATTCACCTAAACACAAAATGCCAGCAAGCAAAATACTTGAAGAATTTCACTTTAAAATTTTATTTTGCACGAGAGAGAACTCACGACAGTTCTACAATATATTTCCATGAAATGTTTGTAACATACTGTAATGTCTGAAATGCACATTGAAAAATTCAGGCAAGGGAGGAGGCTTTCAAATATCTAGTGGAGCGCATCAATACCTAAGCATTGGAATGGTTCAATATTTTGAAAAGTCAACACGTGCCACAAGAGATATTTACACAATAGAAGTTTGAAGTTGTATAAGATTTTATTGAGAAATATCACAACATTTCTGAAAATGTGCGAAACATTATTATCATAAAAGTATTTTATTATGTAAAATATCTTTACTGCATCGGAAGGTGTGTTCTCATTTCATTCACGTCTAATAAATATCTCTATGTGTGACTTGATTCGTGAACAATATTTTCAATTACCAATTTTTATTTAAATAACGTATTTTTTTGTATTTCTTATATTTTTGCGAATCACATTCATAACATTAAAAGTAAACTCTTCCTTTTTTTTTGTTCATCACTCGTGAAAATGATCTCTGTAAAGAGTTCGAAACGTCGGGAAATAAATAAAAATAAGTTCTAAATAAACGCGATATAATCCTAAAAGTTGTTTTAATGTTATAATGTACGTAAGACAAAGTTTCAATCAATAACATTCGAAAGCACATTACTTTTAATACACAAGTAAACATTTTATATATCTTATATCACCCCTTTTTTACTTTTATCCAATGTAACGGAAATCTGATATTTTCATGATTTTAACGCCTATGGCGCTTTACTAAATAAATGAATCTGATTATAACAATGCATTGATGTATATGTAAAGTTTATTTACAATAATAAGAAGAAATAAATAAATTACATTATTTGAAATTTAAAAAAATATAACTGAAATCTAATTTCTCCGCATCTCGGTCTACTGGCAGCGTACCCAGAAGACTGGCCGCATTGCTACGCTAAATGGCAATGCTAATCCTCTGTGCGTAGAATAGACCAGCCCTCTGGTCGCGAGATTCCTCGATCAGTCTCGTTGCAAGATCTTTATAAAGTGCACGGACACTCGGACTGCATGTCCTCAGAGACCCTAAACGGCTCAAGAACATAATCACCTACAAAGTTTCTGTATTTGTGCCGCTTGAAATTTTGTGCTGAAGCCGCAGCAGCACCGGCCATCCCTACCGTGTTTGGAAGGGGTGATGTCGCAAGGGTTTGGACGCAAGTAGCGTGCCACACCTCTTCCATCATCGTCCTGTCTCTTGCCATCATCGCAGACCAAACCGTTCGGTTCTAGAACGGCTGGTACACCGGCGGTGACAAGAGCACGACGGATAATGTCATTGATAATGAATTTGTGGATATTAGTTATATTAAATTATATTTACTAATTGGAACTAGACCAACTGTTCTACCTGAAGGAATAGGCAGCGGCTGTTTCTCGAATTGCGAAATGGACTTAACGTGCCAAATGGAATAGGCGATCGAACCTATTGACATAACTATTATAGAGAGCCCGGAATCGATCCACTGATTTCTTGAATCAAAAGTCTGAAGCACAACCTTTAAACTTTTTTTATCTAGGTAGATTACCTATATATAAATTTAAATAAGTTAAATTTAAATAAATTACTAGTAAAAGTTTCTGATACAAAAAAAAAATGTAATACATACAAAGGAAATGTCCTTCTGGCTACGAGAGGTCTCGATTAGCATCTTATAAATATCTTTAAATAAGAAATTTACATCTGTAGGTGATGATGATTGAAGATTCAACAATCTAGAGGCACACAAAAAACATTTCTGTTTAAAATAATAAATTTTGGTAGCTTATAATATCATGATTTAAGTACAGGCTGTAATGTACAGATAGGGGAATGAAATACCCATTTGCGTTAGCCAAAAACCCAGAGGTCGTGGGTACTTTATTTGGCCAACAAGTACCTTTAACTTTGATAACGCTTACTGACCTCACCTCAGTTAGGTACTAGAAACAGGCGGGCTCATTAAATAAAAAAAAAAAAAGTTTTTATTAATATTTCCACGCTACAGGAATGGTTAGGTCCAACGGTTTTGCGAGTGGAAAAGTATAGTAATATTAAACAGGAAGCCTCCGGAGCGTTCCTCTCAAGTAGTTACACAGCTAAATAGAGTAAAAGCAGATAAATGTATAATATTAATTATGAAACTAATGGACGGTGCTTAATTTCAACGAGAATAGCGAATAGTTCCCTCTGTCTGACTACGATTATTTAATCATGTGTGGTCTTGAATATAGTTTAGCGTAGCACCATAATTATACGAAAGTTTTATATTTTTTTTCATATTAATTTACTTTTCATGATGATAAGCTTCTACTAGAAGCACTTTTTGCACACCAAATTGTATAAGTACCGGAATAAAATATTATTATTATTATTAATAAAATAAATATTTCCGAAAAAACATTATTGTAAGGGAATTCTATGCCGAGATATTTTGATTCAGAAGCATAATATGTTATTTATATTATTATTATTTATTTTATTATTATTTATTCATATGTTCGACTTGAAGACGATATTACATAGATTTTTTTTTATGGTATAGGAGGGCAAACGAGCAGGCGTGTCACCTGATGGTAAGCAACTAACGCCGCCCATGGACACCAGCAACACATATAGTGTTACTGTTGCGTTGCCGACCTTTAAGGGATAGGGGATAGGAAAGGATGGGGAAGGGGGGTGGGCCTCCGGGTACCTCTCTCACCGAACGAAACGCGGCATGAGCCACTTTACGTCGGTCTTCTGAGAGGTCGTGGTATTTCACCGGTCGAGCCAGATTTTTAAAGCATACGGAGTACGTCGAGTCAACTGGCGCTAATTAAAATTATATAAGTTTATTTATTACTCAGGATAGTTCGTTATATTGTAGACTTACTATTTGTTACTTAAGTATTTGTATAATTATCTATACGTAGGTATACACTGTAAACAAATATCCCAGTATTGTTTTTCCGAAATTATAAAAAGATGAGTAACAGCTGTCTGCTGCCGTGCCGCTCTTTTTTGTTGCGACGCATTTCTTATCTGTAATAAAAAACAGATTACGTTGTGTACCATAATTTTCGGGATAAAAGTTATGTAAGGATATTTATAATGGTCGTTGTTGCTACACACGCAGTTTGTTGCGAGGATAGCTGGTGAAATACCAAGATCTCCCAAAACTTCGACGTAAGTTCGATGAAAGTCAACGAAGCCTTATGGCGCTCCGTTCTCTCTGCCTACCTCGCAAGGGATTTGGCGTGAAGTTATGTATGTATGTATCTAGAAAAAGTACCTAAATGTCACAGTTTAATCACTGCCTTTGACGCATGTATCACTGCACGATTGTAGGTTCAATAAACGAAATATGAATAATTTTATTCAATTAAAATGATATTCGTATAAATATACCACCCATCTCTGTAATTGCCATGAACGTTTTGAATTGAAGACATATATTAAACGCTTAAAAGCCTTTAATTACAACTCGCCCAATTGTTTCTACAGTTTGCCGCCACGATAGAAGCAACCTTTGGTTAAATTAATTATTTTTTATTATGAATTATATTTATACTTGGCTGACCCAGCTTCGTACCCCCATATTTTATTACATGATACAAATAATTACATATGATAAATAAGGGTTATCAGATTTTAGGGAATACAATCCGAAACTGTGTATTAAGTTGAAAGCAATGTCGGTGTAAATGTAAGCAAGGATAGGCCATGTAGAAAGAATGGCTAAGCAGATATACAGTGTAAAAGCGGAACGATGAATACATCGTTCAGTCACAGTTATGGACCGCTACTATACAATTTCTATGACCAAATTGAATGTGTCACTGTCAGGCTGATGTCAGGAGCCTTAACACTTTCGTGACTCTTGTCGGGCAAATTATGAAAGAGAAATAAGTGAGAGATGCGAATAAGAATCGTGCTGCTCTACCTATACCAACTAGGGTAACACCTTAGATAATAAGATGAAATGGGGCACACACGTATTATATTGCTATGGGGTAGAGCTGCTGAGATTTATACTATTTTCGTTATTCAAAAACGGCAATATAATATAATTTGGGCAATTTATAATTTGGGGGCCAAGGTCTCTCAGACCCTCAGAGAACGTTTTAAGTAAATTGATATTTAACAGTTAAATCCCTGTTTATATATGATAATATAATATTTGTAAGGAAAAACTTAAATAAATATACCAAATATAGTGTTGTACACAATTTTAATACTAGAGGCAAGCATAAACTTACCAATTTTTTACTTACTTTTGAGTTCATAGCCTTATCATAGCCTGCATTAAGTCTTTTTGGAAATGGGTGTATAGTTTTATAATAGGACACCTGCCCATATTCTGGCTTTGTTCTTCGATCGCTTTATCGCGCTGTGAAGGATCGTCTCCTTGGTGGTGCATACTACACCATCAATGGCTTCATGACTGACACCCTGGGACCGTCAAGTTGCTTGCTCAACTCGCGTTGTTTAGTTTGCGTGTTGGAATTTGTTTACTTATTTTGTAATTTTTATAATTATTTTGTAATAATTTATGACAGTTTTCTAATTTTAAATTTGTCTTGATTGTATTTTGTTCAATATGTTATACATACAAATTTTATTACTGTCCACCTCTGTTGCACAACGTTACCACTCTAAATAAAAGATGTCGCGTCAGTGCTCGACTAGTATAGTGGCGTAGAATTTCTCTCGTTAACCTTAGGAAGTTGATTTTAATTTGTTTGGGTCTTAACTGTGCCTTAACATATTTTATGTTCAAGCCTACTGAATTATTTTCATTAGCGATTATAATATTGTTATTTACTTCAAATGGTTTGTAAATAGTATTTGGCATATGAGTTTCTTGCCGGATTCTTTTCATGATAGCCGCTACATTCGGAATCGGGCACATGGCAATTGCGTCCGTATTTTTATTTATTTCCACAGGCGCACTTTAATCTGCACTTTAGACTATTTTTAAGTGTCTGTGAAGACCTATGAAAATAAAGCTTCTTAGACTTTGACTCGGCGTGAAGTTAGGTATGCATATACTACTCTGTGTAAAAAGTATCGGGCATATGTCAATAAAGAGACCCGCGTAAAAGAGGTCGTTCTAATTTTTTTACTGCATGTTGGTAGCACTGTACTGATTTAGCGCGCAAAATTTGAACGGGATCTGTCATTTAATTTGTTTTAAACTAAACTTTTTGTTGGTCATAGTTTTGAGTCCTCGGCGATTTTTACAATGGAAAATATTGTTGAACAAAGAGTGTGCCTTAAATTTTGTGTTTCGAATGATATTTCATGTGGTGAATCACTAAAAATGTTGCGAAATACCTACGGCGAATCATGTATATCGAAAACAAGGGCTTATGAATGGTATAAGGCTTTTAAAGAAGGCCGAGAAGTAGTAGTAGACTTGCCTTGTTCTGGTAGACCTTCAACCGCTACGACCAAAGAAAACATCGACAGAATCAAGAAGCTAGTGCTCGAAAATCGACGTATGAGTCTGAGAGAGTTGGCTAGTGAGATGAACATATCTTTTAAGTCCGTCCACAATATTCTCATTGACATTTTAGGCATGAAACGCGTCGCCGCTCGACTAGTTCCAAAAGAGCTCAATTTTGTTCAAAAAGGGCAGCGAAAGCATGTCGCTGAAGACATGGTTTCCCGAGCTTCTACGGATCCGACCTTTATGAAACGTATAATAACTGGCGACGAGACATGGGTTTATGAGTATGACATGCAAACGAGCCAACAGTCTTCAGAATGGCGTCTCGAAAACGAGCCGAAACCCAAAAAACCGCGGCAAAGTCGAGGTGATGCTGACAGTTTTTTTTGACTACCGTCGTGTGGTTCACTCCGAATTCCTTCCAGAGGGAGAAACAGTGAATAAAGAATATTATTTAGGCGTCATGAAGCGTTTGCGTGAGAGTATCCGCCGAAAACGTCCAGATTTGTGGCGACACAACTCATGGATGCTGCATTATGATAATGCACCATCACACACAGCCATTATAGTGAAAGAGTTTTTAGCGAAAAATTCAACAAACGTTCTCGACCAAGCACCCTATTCACCTGATATGGCTCCGTCTGACTTTTTTTAATTTCCCAAGTTAAAATTACCACTTCGAGGAAAACGTTTTGAGTCAATAGAAGCCATAAAAGAAAATTCGCTGAATGACCTAAAGGCCATACCGCAAATAGCCTATGAAAAATGTATGGAAGACTGGGTGAAGCGGTGGAGATGTTCTATTGCAAGCGATCGGGCCTACTTTGAAGGCGATAAAATAAATTTAGATGAATAATTTGTATTTCTTGTTTTATTGACAAATTCCCGATACTTAGTACACAGAAGGTACATGCATACCTACTTATCAACTTAATTTCAACTACGTCTAATACACGGTTAAAAATCCATTCAATAATTGTGGGTTCTCGTTTCGTGGGATCGTTTATTTTTTCGCCAGTTATATATTTCAAATAATATTATTTTCATGAAAAACAGAAACATTTGTTCACATACATAATATTGACACATGACTCATGAAAAGATTTCTTAAAAAAAATACTAATGTGTACTAGCGTTAAAACCTTAAACCTACCTATCAGAAGCTTTTGTATTTAATCATTGGACTATCAACATAAGATACACTAGCACTACCATAAGAACTGTATTATTAAAATACCTTTTGCTCATTTTAATAACATGAAACCATGCTTAAGAGATTTGTGCTTAAAATCGAAATAAAGCAGCATTAATATTGTATATTTACATAATATCTACGGCCAATTCTAAACGGTATGATTTTAAATCCTTTATAAAATATAAGGAATAATATCTGAAAGCCACAACCCGACCGCAGAGTGTGATCGCAACCCGATCCCAACCAGTGGCCAGTCTATTTTTGTATTGCTCAATACCTTGACAAGATTTGTCCGAGCCCTGGAGCACTTGAAGTTCATTTATACATTTCAATAAGCCATAATAATCATCAAAGGCAACGGCATCCTTAATTAAATCCGTCTCGAATTAAATCTCAAATTATTTATTTACAGATATATATTTATAATATAGCGATGAGTTGATGTATCAAACGAAGTATTATTTTGTAATCATCTCGTAAAATAGACGTCCTGATAGATCCATCAATGGTTAATTTAAAGTTTCCGAATTTGATTTGAATCAGGAACACACGAAATGTTTTTTTTTAAAAGATATCTAGTATTATCGATGCTATTGTGACTATATATTGCGATAACTTTTTGTTATTTTTTTTAAAGATATATTTTTGTATGTTTGTATAATATAAATAGTCACTGCGCCACCGAGACGATTAATATATTTCATATACAAAATATATTAATCGTCTCGGTGGCGCAGTGACTAGCACCCCGCTTCTGATTCAAGAAGTTGTGGGTTCAAATCCTGGCACACACCAATGACTTTTCGAAATTTTCGGAAGTTACGTATGAATGACTGACAACTTTGTGCCCGGCAATGCAATAGGTTCGCCACCTATTCCATTTGGGACGTAAACATAACGGGAATATCGATATACGAGTACATTACCTTTCGCTGTTTTTCAAGGTATTATTATAACCCATAGCTATTTCTACAACATAAACTTTATTTGCAGAGCTTAGAATTAGAAAATGCTCTGTGAGTTGTGTCCATTGTATATATGTGTTATTAAAAAAGGATCGAGAAAATTAACTCAATTAAGAAATAACTCATAAACATGCACACTCATAAACCTTTTGGAAACATTATCTATCTACATTTAATTGATTATACAAGCAAAGTGACGGTTGCAAACTGCATCGAAAATAAAGTAGTAGGTGAGCAAATCGGATTTAAAGTGACGGTCTTGAAGTAAGGAAGAACATGATTGGTTACGGACATGTAAAAATAATGGATAATGCTAAGGAAAAGCGGAAGAATGTAGGGCGTCGAGTACGGCCACGGCATACTTTCCATGACGAATTTAACTTGTGGAAAGTGTTGCCTTAAAAACTGACGAGACAAGAGTAAAAACATGCAAGTTGAAGTGAGGTGTGTAAGAGTCGTGCCGTATATCGCTCTGTTCTCTCTGCCTACGTATGTGATATAGCGTGAAGTTATGTACTTTTAATAAAATGTTATTTTATAATAGCAGCAATAGTAGACTAGTAACAGAAATAACTGTAAACCATCGGCAATGTCAATACGAGCAGCTATAACCTCAAGTACGCCGCGCTCCTATATCTTGTCAAGAACTCTTCACGAGATAGGTCCCAGATGAAATATCGTTATTATTGAGTGTGTTATTTTATTAAATATTTCTATCAAAAATGTTTTCATATCTTATATACTTATTTATATATGTATAGAATTATATTTATAAAGATTAAATCAATATTTAATTGCATCTGAAGTTAGCCACTTTATTGAAATAGAGGTATTTTTCTTTTTTATGGCATAGGAGGGTAAACGAGCATGCGTGTCACGTAATGGTAAGTGACCACCACCGCTCATGCCTTTAAGGCCGTAGGATGAGAAAGGATGGGGAAGGGAGGTGGGCCTCCGGATACCTCTCTCACCGAACGAAACGCTGCATGATCCACGTTACGCCAATCTTACCACCGGCCAAGCAAGCCCATTAATGCAGCGAACTGCTTGGCTCTACCACTGTTAAAAGTACAGAAGATTTGTCACAATTGTCACAGAAATTAAAATAATTGCCGATTCTATTAAATTTATTGTTTTTTTGTTTTGTTTTTTTTTATTGCATTTTTTAATTGTATTGCAGTACGAAGTTAGCCAGCACAATTAGTGATAGTAATATTCCCCTTTGTTTCCTTACGGTAAATTATTTATAGGTAACGTTTGCAATGTTAATATTTCAACATATACATAAGTGTAGTATATATAGTTAGTGGTGAAATTATAATCTCGTCCAACATTGCAATCATTGTTAGTGGTTTATATACAACAAGTATGTCCCGGGAATTCCATGTAACTCCACGCAACAAAGCCTCAGTCAGTATTCAGTATTGTAAAGCCCATACATGTATAAAGGGATGTACATGAATTCTGTATTCCATAGATTACTAGACGAATTGGTTTCCCATCTCACTGTTATTAAAGTAGGAGTCAGTATAGAAGCCTTGCTTGTATGCATTTAGTATTCACGTATCACCTGTCTGAAATGGACTATTTGAACTTTTAATTACATTTTAATTGATGAAGCATTACTGATCACCAATTAGAATGCGATTGAGTACAGAAATTTCAATTTGGCTGCATCAATATTTAATTAAACCGTTTATATTAGGAACATTTTGTTGATGAGTAATCTCAGATATACGAGTACATACTCTTTTGATGAAAATTCTGGTTTAGTATATACGTACATACATAAGCTCACGCCTGTATCCCATGGGGGTAGGCAGAGACTTTGGCTTTCCACAAGCTACGATCCTGACACAGATGTTTCGCCTCATCCACAGTCATACATCTCGTCATGCATTCACGTCGGTTTCGGGTGCTACGCATTTTGCCTTTTTTAAGCAGATCATTTTTTTCATCGTGGTAGCTCCGTCTTGGTCTCCCAATTCCGACCCTACCACTCACATTCGCTTCGTATACCCTTTTAGTCAGTCGACTTTCATTCATTCTTGCAACATGACCAAACCATCTTAATATACTTCTCTCCACCTTGGCCACCACATCATCCTTAAGCTTGCATTTCTTCCTTATCACGCTATTTTTCATTCGATCCGCAAGGGTGACTCCACACATACTTCTCAGATAACGCATTTCTACTGCATTCACCTTACTTTCATGCTTCGCCTGCCACACCCAACACTCACTCCCGTATGTTAGAGTTGGTACCAACACACCACTGTGAATCGTCAAGCGTGCCTTTTCAGACACAGCCTGACTACGCATCAGGGCATGTAGTGCACCATTGACTCTATTACCAGCAGTCACACGCCTTTCAATATCTACCTCACAATTACCGTCTCTGGTAAACATACTTACCAACATTACTTACACAACCATATCACACACTGTTACCTAATTCTCTCTCTCCACAACCATAATTTTCGTCTTACTTACATTTATTTTCATATCTTTTTCTCTAAACCCTGCATTCACCAAGATTAGCATGTCTTGTAACTCTGACGCCGACGGAGCAACTCTTCCATCCTTAAACCACATTCAGTCTCTTTCAGATTTATCAAACAACTGTCCATATAAAGATTGAAAAGCCATGGTGTCGCAACACATCCTTGTCGAACAGCTTTATAGATGTTAAACCAGTTTGAGTGCGCCCCATTTACCCTCATACAGGCTGAATTCTCGTATAGGGAATTTCAAGCCCGCACAAGGCGCTCGTCAACCCTATATGTACTAGACAGTGTTGACCATGATTCATTCCTGAGTACACGATCGTAAGCCTTCTCTAGATCTATAAAAGCACAGCACACTTTTTTAGACTTAGCTAGATACTTCTCAGATATGGTTCTTAAAGAGAAGATCTGATCGATGCACCCCTGTCCTCTCCGAAATCCCGCTTGTACATCCCACAATTTCTCATCAGTTACATTCGTCACTCTTGCAATAAGAATCCTCGCACACAATTTACCTACAACACTGAAAAGACTAATGCCTCGGTAGTTTTTGCAATCCTGCCGCGACCCCTTCCCTTTATGCAAGGGCACAACGACTGCTTTAGTCCAGTCATCTGGAACACAGCCATCACGCCAACACACATTAAAAAGTAGTCGCAACAGTCTTACAACCACTCCCTTGCCACTTTTCAGCATCTCGGTAGTTACCCTGTCATACCCTGCAGACTTACCTAATTTTGTACCTTTAATCGCATTAATTATTTCATCTTCCGTAATTTCCTGATCTGCATCGTTTTGTGAGTGAGTGGAAGTTGAAATGTTTTCCAGCATATTATTGTGAGGATGTGCCTCACTACACTCAAAGAGTTCCTCAAAATAACTTTTCCAACGATGCAGAACATCCCTTTCGTTACTCAACAGTTGTACATCTTTATCTCTTATAACGTCCAACTCAGATGACCTTGAACCCCCTCGAGCCAATTAAACCTGCTTCCAGAACAGTTTTAAATTGGCCCTAAAATTTTCAGACATGTTTCTGTCAAACTTCTCTTCTATACACTTCTTCTTTTCCTGTACCACAATTTTAGCTCTCTTTTTTGCTTCCGCATACACACCTTTTGCGTTTACTATCTGGTATACGTTCTCTTTTTGCCTTTCATTACCTTTCGCTTTGATGGCTAGTCTATCCAACCACGCCCTTTTCTTATGCTCCACTACTTTCTTAACTTCTGCATCCCACCAACATTCATCCATCGACCTTCCTTTCTTTCTATTTACCTCTCCACATACTTTGGCAGCTGCTCCAACCATACTACTTTTTACAACCTCCCAGATATTATTCATTTCTCCCGCATATGAAACATCCCATACATGATTTGTCCTTTCTACCATTTCCCTCAAATATTTCGCTTGTACTATGTCAGTCAATCTTACAACTTTTATTCGGCCAAGGCTCGTAGTCGGCTTTTTGTTCCACTGACGCCAGGCTTTAATCACAAACATCCCTAATTCGACTTACCACCAAATAGTGATCTGTTCCCACACTGACGCCACGATAGCTTCTGGTATCTACTACTTTACTTTTGAGCCTATGGTCTACAATCACAAAATCGATCATACTCCTACTTTCATTCCTTTCCCATCTATACTCATGGATATTCTTGTCGTGGAACAGACTATTCGTAACCACAAGGTCCTTTTCCAGACACACTTGTAACAAGCTGGAGCCACTCTCGTTTACTTTTTCATCACCATACTTTCCTAAAACTCCTTTCAAAACCCTCTCTTTCTACTCCAACCAAGCTGTTACAATCTCCTATTATATTAATCCTCTCAATATTCTTGCATTTACTCCATAACAATCTCACACTATCCCAGAACTCCTCCTTCTCCGACACTGGGCGCCCGGTATCCGGTGCGTATACAGCTACCAGAAATACACGTAGCAGACCCAGCTTTAGTTATGTATGTTTTAAAAAGAAAAAAAAATGAATTTGGAATGTCACGTTTTATTTATTTATATTGAAATGTGTTACCTATTTTTCTCTGCACTAATTGCATAAAGTTTACTGTTTTGTCAAAATTTAAAATTAACGATGTTTGAGTAAATGAATTGGTTTAATTTGACTGCTAATGTTTTTCTGTTCGTTTAAAAAACGATTATTAGTAGCCACAGCTATCATTTCGTATAGGGCATTTCGTATCACAACTAATACGATGATGAACTAACGTGTTACTCGATGTATTTACAAGGAATCGATAGAACCGATTAAAAGTTGAATCGAGGCTACAAAAACTGGTCGTTCTCTATATGACGAGTATGTTAGTTGGTAAGTTTAGATGTTTTTTTTTTCTACATATACTGGTCCATTTTGTGGTATGCTTTTGTATTATGAAATAGATTACGATAGTATAGTTACGATTGATTATTTTTTTGGTTATAGATAATAATTTTGATATTTTCATTGTGGAACTGGAAAACTAATTTACGAGGCGAAGCAAACATGTATTTTGATACTACGTATACATTGGAATGTCAAGTATGAGTACGTAACGTCGTCACAATGATCTGCTCAAGAGGTTGTGGGATCGAATCCCGGCTAACACCAATGACCTCTCGGATTTGTTTCGGAAGTCTTCCTTAATAAATGCCGAGGACTGACAACATTGTTCCCAGAGTATGGTAATAGGTTCAGCCATCTGTTCCATTTGGTGTAGGCAGCCGTTTTCTATACCTTCGGGTAAAAAAGGCGTGAAGTTATAAAATGGACACTGTTTTTTTTTTTAAATTCACAGGTTGTTAGATGTAGTTCTTACGGTATATAAAGATAAATATCTAAAAATGAAAAAAAATGCATTCAAATTTGTAGCAATACTCTTGCAATTCTTGCAGTAATAGTTCTCCTAAGAGTTATTTTATGAAGATAGATATTTTGAGGGCTTGATAGAACCGCATTAGTCTACGAACGTGCCCCTGCATCTCAAACCACGAGACGAGTGCTCATATATATATATGCAGGAGATATTTTTTTCAATTTGAAAATTGTTCAATCCAAAAAGTCCGTCAATCAGAACACGTAGCAAATGTTGGTGCTGAGCAACGACATAAAAGGCTTTCTATGTTTTCTGTCTATTAATTTTTTTTTGTCGGATGTAGTACGGATATGTTTACGGATAAAAAAAAACTACAATCAGATCAATCGCTTTTATAACATTGCTAGCTTACCCAACAAAAGTTGTATTGCCAAAAAAATAAAATTTACAAAATAGGGGTTGATCTTAGAGCAGTGAAAATTTGGGTTTACATGTATTTTTGTATGTTGTTTCATAAAAAAAATAACATAACGTCACGTATTTGTTATCCGAAGGTGTAGGCAGCGGCTGTTAAGCCTCGTCTCGCAGTTTTGTTTACGTTCGAAATGGAATAGGTGGCGAACTTATTGCCACAAAGTTGTCAGTCATCGTTAGTTATAACACATAACTTCCGAAAACAGCTAGGATTCGAACCCGACCTATTGATTCAGAAGCGGTGAGCTAATAAAAATTAAAAATTTATGGAAAAATAAAAAAAAAAATATTAAGGAGTGAGGCTACCCATAACATTTAGGGGGATGAAAAATAGATGTTGTCATATTCTCAGACCTACTTATACGAGATTTTTATTATTAGATTATGAAACATTAAATTATTTCACAAATATATTTTCTTTCAGAATTTTGAATTATTGCTTGTCTGTAAAGAATAAAGTACCGATATATACAAACAATGATACCGAAAGTCTCGGTTTTTCAGGGGGTCGAGTATCCCGCTTCTGATTTGCAGTTGCGGGTTGGATTCCGGACTCACACCGATAATTTCTCGGAGTTCTTTTCGGAAGTTATGTGTGATAATTATCGATGACACATACTTTGTGCCCGGTGGATGGCAATAGGTTCGCCACCTACTCCATTCGGGACGTAATGTATCTATTCGGTTATAACAGGCGCTGCTTACACCTTCGGGTAGAAAAGGAGTGATGTTACGTTTACATTATGTTTGATATATAGGTACTAACTTTTACAGGGTGGTAGTTTTGGAACAAATAAAGTCATCAAGATTTCCTGATATAAGGATTTATTCTAATTAAAATTTACACGTTTATTGCTTTGGCAATGAAAACTAGCTACCCCCACATAATGGTTTTGGCAACTGACACCTATTGCCACTTACGTAGTAACGAGTTATTCTTAAAGCCCAGTCGCGAGAATATGATCATAATATTATTTGGTTATCATTAAGTCCTATGAATCAGATGAACAAAAATTTTGCAGCGCCATCTCGTATATAAAATAAGTATTATAAAAAACTTAATTTTCTCCATCATTGGTTACTATAAATATAATGTCTAGACGTAATCTGTTTTCGGCAGAGTAATACCGACGGGAGCCGCAAAATTAATTATTTCGAAAACACTATTAGGTACTGGTATATTCGAAAATTTAGGAGTCTGGTGATATTGAATTTGCGCTGAACTTCCCTGTCGATATGAACGAATTTTGTGAATCAACAACATCATACTACAACTATATTATATTCCCGTCAATAATTGGTAGTGTACAGATAATTTGAAATTCAAGTTAACAAACAATTTTGATTTGGTTAGTGTGGTGGCGAAGCTTTTAATTATGGAACGATTTAATTAAAACTGTCTACCTCGATTATGGCTCGTCATAGGTTAGCTCAATACACCAGGAGAGTGGCCATCAGAGGGGGAAGGCGGTGGAAATAGTTGTTATGCTGCTACAAACACCAAAAGAGATAATCATATCTTGTCAGTGAGTAAGCGATACCGACAGACCGTCGTTAAAACATACGGAAAATTATTAATTTATTGGCAATTTGTTTCACGTTTCTACTTGTACTTCTAACTATTTGTGATGTGGTATATTTTAAAACAGAACTACCATCTTGATGGTACAGCAGTAGAGGTATAGGAGATAGAGAGTAGGCTTCATCTTACTTATTAGTAGAGATGCGACGAGTAAGAGTTTTGCCGAGTAAAGAGCTTGATCAATTTTCCATTAAATTAACTAGTATTTAAAATTAAATTAATGCAAGGTATGATGCAAGAGCATAATCGCACGCTGCTACACATTCGTATCTTCTACGTAGAGTTAACCCGCCTCTGAAATTAAAAGCTCACTGTGCACAGTGCTTAGAAACACTTTTACTCATAGACAAGCGAGAATATCTTTTAGTGATATGTTTTGGTGCCCTGTCCACCACCGGAAACGACTCGGTAGGTAGGAATAGCAATCTACGAAATGGAAATTTTATTGAAGCGAGTTACTCGGCGGTGTGCGAGTATCAAAAAACCCGCCGAGTATGCTGAGTACAGAGTACTCGGCCCATGTCTACTTATTAACATAAAAAGCACTGTGCTTAAGATATGATCACACATTCTAGTTGTACATCTTGGCAATCTAGCCATGCAATTTTTCCACAACCTCATATGTACATAATGTCATTCCATCTTCTGTAATAACCGCTAAAGACTGTGTTTTATCAAGTCAGTATTCAACTTTTTTATGTAACATAAGCACCGGGAGCAATGACACAACAGACTTGGTTCATTAGGTAACGTTAAAAATAAATCTTTCAGTAATGTAATTATAGAAAAATACTTTGGCTGAGGGCAGATAACACTTTTTTTTTAATACTCATAACTCTTTCCTAACAAAAGAAATATATTACCCACTAAAGCTTACACGTGTACGTCGCCCCTTACTAATAATATGATCGCACTTGAATTGGCGCGAAAAGAATCCTACAATGCTCGTCCAATCCACAATTCCATTCGAGTAATAATATTGGTACGGTCCCTAGTGTTGTGTGCAAAGTATTTCTAAATTATATCTGATATAAAATACGAGTAGTAAGTATTCTGTTATTACGTGACGTTATTATTGAATATTTACAAATGGTACTAAAATTGTGTAGCTCCATATATATATATATATATATATATATATATAATATATCACAGTATTATTACGACGCAATTTGCAACGAGGAATATCGAACCCTTAGGGCAGCTGTGCCATACAGATTGTTTCTTTAGACACCATTGATAAAACTGGATATTCTGGTTAGGGGTCCCCTTTGTACACAAAGGAGTACGAACAGTACTGCGTGTTTATATGTACAATGACAAGCTTTGCATGATAAAACATATTAAATATATAGCGGCGCGATATAAACACGTATTTGAAACCAACGATTCTTTGGCTTTTACAAATAGTATTCTTTATTTAAAAGAACGATAATCAGATTAAATATGGGTACATACCAACTGCTAAAGTTTTTTGGTCTATAATCTATGGGCTATGACAAAAATGAATTAGCCTGATATTTAACTTTTTCCATTTCATGTGGAATAGTCTACATACAATTTACTACATCAATTATCTGTCGTTGAAAGTCATGTCAAAAATAATCTAGCGGCTTCATAGATTAGCCGTAATAAGCAGACTGAAAAATGTTGAAAAATATTGAAAAAGTCATTTATAATTGATTAATTTTTGTGTTTCGTAAAGAAAACTTAATTCTGTATATATATATTATAAACAGACAGACAAATTTGTATATAGATAACTATATAACTTATAAGTTTAGTGACGTAGGATAGAGTAATATCATTAGGACATGACTGTGTGTTTTTCTATCGAACTCGTATCAGGAGGGACTTGAAGGTTCACTTCCGGCCGAGGAATCAATTTGTGCCGCATCGTAGACATGTAAAATAAAGAGAAGCCTCTACAAATGTCTTTCGTAGATAAATAATAACGATAAACTCCCACGATTTGACCCAAGGAGAATATAGGTTATACGGAGGCTTTATTTCATTTTACTCGAGCCGCGAACAAAAAGACCGTCGTATCCTATCCCATTCTTTGTTATAGGTAGGTAAAATCGAAATTTGTCGGATGAGTCTCTACTAGTGATATACATAAATATTAGGTTATGATATATCAGTTCCTGTTATATTTTTTTACGAATTAATATATTAAGTTATTATTAAAACAGCAACGAGTTTTAAACCATACGCGTTTAAATTCGTTGCTGTTTTTGCTGCTTTTTTGTTTAAACGATTTCGAAAAGGAACAAGATTTTATTTAAGTTTTTTTTATTGTGTGTTATTTAAAAAAATAATTCTTGACTGCCTGTTATATTTAATATTATCATTGTTTTTATGTATGGTTTGTTAAATAAAAAGTGTTGATCTATTTGTAAAGCCCGCTCTACACTTAGTCCGCGGATCGCGCGCGATGGCTGCGAAAGGGCGCGAACGCTAAGTATGGAGCCGTTTCGCATATTTTTCGCGGTTTCGCGCTTTGTTCCCCAATTTTTGTCGGTTTTTTGTTCCGCGTCAAAGGGAGCGCGAAGCGCGAACGCGACGCGAACGTGCATGACTCCACACTCGCAGTCCGCAATGGTCAGTATTGTTCGAGCCATAGTCTGAGCTAGACCTGCGTCCGTGGCTATCAAAAAAATGAACGTAACGTGGACGAACGAGATAGAATTGCAATTCTTGGAATATTACCAAGCGGAACCTATTTTGTGGGATCCTAAGCAAAAGGACCATAAAAATAAATTAAAAATTCACGATGCATGGATGCGCATCAGCGAAATTATGGATATATCAGTTCCTGATTTAAAAAAGAAGAGGGATTCGTTACTTTCCAGTTACAGAAGTTATAAAACTAAAGTAAAGAGATCGCTAAGTTCTGGTGCCAGTGTGGACGACGTGTACAAGCCCGTTTGGTTCGCCTATGAATTAATGGATTCCTTCCTGAGTAACACCACAAAATGTATTAAAAGTATAAATACGGTAAGTAACACTTTATTAATGCCAATAATTTGTATCTACTCGTACAACACATTTTAGTGACTAAAATAGTAACAAAATTCGTTTCGTATCTCCGTGGCAGTAGCAGGTGAACGGCGTGGTATATTTCGTACATTTCGAACTGCACATGTTCTTTCAATTTCACTCCTCCATGAACCGGGTTGTACAAGTACATCGTTGTTGTCATATTGGTCGATAGTACCGGGTGGTGAATAAATGTGTGAAGAACTTCTGCTTCGCCTCAAATAATTATGTAATAAGATACATGTCATTGTAACGACACTAGCTTTCTCTGGCTGTAGTTGAATAGGTTTTTTGAAGATTCGGAACTTTGTCACCATTATACCAAACGTATTTTCTACAACAACCCGTGCTCTTGACAATTTCTGATTAAAGATACGTTCTTTAGTGCCTACGTTGTGTTGACCAGGAAATGGTTTCATGATATGTTCTGAAAGAGCAAAAGCCCCATCTGCCAAGAAGATGTAGGGTACGTCAACATTTGAATCAGGTAGTAGAGGATGTGGTACTGGTAAATTTAATCGGTTGGTGCAAATTCTTTTCCACAAAATACTATTTGAAAACACTCCACCGTCGCTAATTCTGCCTTGACATCCAATATCAGCAAAAATAAATTTGTATTGGCTGTCTACTGCCGCTAGTAAAACTATACTGAATGTTCGTTTATAGTTATAATATTGAGATCCTGAGTTAATTGGACTTTCCAAAACAATATGCTTCCCATCTATCGACCCTACTGCTCGGGGAAATTTGGCTGCAAATCCTTTTTCGATTTCCAACCATTCATTTGGGCACGACGGAATCTGAAACATAAAAAATACATTTTCATTTATTTTCAGGAAAGGGAACTACCAAATATCGATGAAGAAAGTCAAAATCAGCATGTTGGTGACAATCAGAATGGAAACAGCGACGGAAATGCCATACAAACAATTCGGCGACGCCAAAATCCCCCCGAACTTCTATCGGCGGGAAAAGTTGTCCAAGAAGCTTTGAATACTTTCGCGTCAACATTGAAAAGAACCGATGCCGCAAGACAATGTAATAAAGAAGTTGACGATTGTGATTTATATGCTCAACTACTGGCAACAAAATTGAGAAAAATGTCTGAGGAAAAAAGACTTAAACTGATGCATGATATTGATGGCATGATTTTACGTCATCAGTACGGATACCAATCAGAAACGCAGTTTTCTCCATTACGATCATCACCCTCCCCATCATATATTCCAAACCAATTTCAGCGACCTGGTACTTCAGCTTCAAGTTATTCCGATTCAGCAGTACACTGCACCCCGAAGACCATAAAAATCATTAATTCAAAGAGTGCACCTAGGACTGAGTCCTCAAATCAATCCAATCAATCCATGCCAGCATCTTATAATTATTTTCCAATACATACCCCAAATACAGCCCTTGATGTGGGCTCAAATATTTTGATTCATTCTAATGAACTAATTTGCCCACCCGTGGTTCGCTTGCCAAATCCAGACGAATATCAAGTGGTCAATGAATCAAACATTATTGAAAAAGCCTTCAACGTCAATTAAATATTACGTTTTTGCCTTGAAATAATAAACCTAAGTAATTAAAAGAGGCTATAAAGAGTGAATTTACCCTAATATGTATAAGTTAACTATTTTATTAGTATAGTAAGCTCTTGATTTATTTTGTTTGGTTATTACAATAAATAGATAATTAAATTATAATAATTTTATTTCTTACTTTAATTTCATCCTTTAGTGCTTCGTTCAGGGCGTGACATACTTCTGGAATGATATTGGAAATCAGTTGAGGAGATATTTTAAATAGGAAATGTAAACTTTGGAAGTCGTCCCCTGTAGCCAAATATCTCAATGTTAGAGCTAGACGTATCCGAGCTGGGATAGCTTCTCTTAATTGGGTATCTTGTTTTGAAATCTTGCTTGAAATCTGGTTTAGTAAATATTCAAAATCAGTTAAAGACATCCGAGTAAACTTATGGAATTCCCCAGAAGGTTCAGCCACTAACTCATTAAGCAGTTTTTCCATAGTTATCCTGTAACAGAAACATAAAGAGATTAGATTAAAGCTAATTATTCATTTACATAAGAAACTGATGATTGCAAACCTACCTTGATCGATTACGATGGATACTTGTCATCCACCACCTTCGTTTTCTCCACCGATTCTTATTTAGCGTTTTATTTTTAATATATACATAATTATAATACGCTAACGCGCATAGGGACGCAGCAGCAGCAACAGCAACTTCGACGTCCATTTCATTCAACGTTGCGAACTGAACTGTGAAAATACCGCGAACCAAGGCGAATGTGGAGCCGTTGTTGAATGCGCGGCAGCTCCGCGGCGCGATGACGCGCCGTGATCCGCGGACTAAGTGTGGAGCGGGCATAACACAAATTTCTACGTATTATTAGAAGGTCCATATTTTTCGAAAGCTCGGTAAAAGTAAAAAATATTTTTTTTTGTAAAGTTTATTTACGTTGGCAGAGTTAAGTTTTATAGAGTGATTTTGAGCGATCTTCAAGTGATAAATCAATAGAAATGCGCTATCAATTTCTTATGGTAGTAATAAGTTATTGAAATCTTTAATTAGTGCAGTGCTGTCCGTACTAAAGCGCGACAATTTAAGTAATCAGATCTGCAGTGATTATTTGGCATTTTTAACTATTAGTATAATTAATTATAACGTTTTCTTTTAAATGTTTTATGTCGAAGCGAAATTAAAGTGTCTGTTACTAATACTGCAATAACTGGTTTTTACTAGATACATTTTTTTTTTAATTTTTACAATTTATGTCTGTCTGTCTGCCTGTTCCGGGTAAACTCTGAAGGGTCGGGACGGATTTTGACGAGACTTTCATTGGCAGGCAGCTGGTATAATAGAGCTAAGAGTCACTTAGTATACAATTTTTTAAAAAAAATAACTTTTATGTATTGTTTTCGATTCGAAACCAAGTTCGCCGGGTCGACTAGTTTAGAATATAATCATTCAAAAATAAGTAAATCTACCGCATTTAATTTAGTTACTTGTATAAAATATTTATCAAAGGAGGTACATATTGGAGTCTTGAAATAGAACAAGCATCCATTCGTTCCCATTGTACTCACGATAGTGCCTATTTAGAATTTTAAGAATAAACTTACCTATTGTAAAGGCAGGTCGCCAACGCGCCGCACCGGTCCGGTTACGTTTGTTGAATATGTATCAGGGTACTTAAAAGAGGCACTCTGTATAAACGGTGCTTCTAACGTAATTTGTTGAAACACACTGGCCAGTTTGCTAATAAAAAAGAAACATTCTAAATTTAAATCGAAACTCCTTTAAGAATTGTATTCACATAGTGTCATGAAAAACATGAAAAAAGAAAAAAGTATACCTCATTGATTTTGTCGATTAGTAAATAATGGATGTAACATAACATAACATCACGCCTTTTGTTACCCGAAGGTGTAGGCAGCGGCTGTTAAGCCTCGTCTCGCCGTTATGTTTACCTCGCAAATGGAATAGGATTGCGAACCTATTGCCATACCAGTTTTTCAGTCATCGATATTTATCACACACAACTTCCAAAAAACAATTTCGAAAAGCCATTGGTGTGAGCCAGTGTCTGGAATCGAACCCGGAAAAATTTATAATTTTTATTATTTAACAATTAGTGATTGCGGATTCACTCACGTGGCGATATTGTATTTTAACATTTAACAAGTTTCAGATTTTTATAACGCAGAATTAAATAAAACTCATAAGGCTTTAATTAGATCCAAAACTTTCAGAGTTCAGGTAGAAAATAAGTCACAGAAAAAAGTTGAGTTTCTTTGTCGTTTCTCCTAATTGTACATACAAATATGTACATATACATCTACTCTCTAAATTATATACATTATTATTTGTATATTGAACTGATTTATAAGCGTAAAAGGGAATAGTCAACAGGAAATTTCGTAATGGAAATAAAGGATAATCTAAGTAATGCCCGGTTACTAAGTTAACACATCACGTGACGTGAACTTTTATCAGATACGAATTCCCTTTACTAAACTAAACCGATACAAGTTTGATATATATACACACGTACATATAATTTTGTTGGGAGAATCATTTTGTAGGTAACAAAGCCATGAAAAAATTGCTTTTTGCCCGATGCTTATTACTATGCTGACGGTGTTCCTATTTGTGGTAGGTGAACGTAACAAAAAGCACCTAGGTGGGCGATTCTTGTGTGGTTAAGCCGTGCCTCATTCTTTACTGTCACTATTACCAAATCCATGTTATTGACGTGGTTACAACGTGACCAAATTATTCATATTTATACCTAGCTCCTTATTTTACAGAGTTCAATTCTAAAAGAGTGTTCTAATAAGAATATAGCTTACTGCCTATACTTTCAATGTCAATGCTCAACAGTAGCTACTATTGCTCGTAGCAAGATGCTATATAAGAGCCTTCCTTGATAAACCTATCCGCCCCAAAGAGAATTTTTCAATTCAATTTAGTAGTTTTGGAAATAAACAAAAAAACTATCCAACTTTAAAATACTCTCGAGAGCAATGAATCCGGGTCACTTAAAGAATGTTAAAAATCTCGGAAACTAAAAATGATAGGTTAATGCAATAAATTGTATTTAATAGACAATGTAATACTCCTTAAATGAAAGTAAAAAAAATATGAGTCACCATACATTTTATTAACACAAAATTACATAAAGAAAAAATCTGCTGATCTCTCCTTAAAACAAAAATAGGAAACATGAAATTTTTGAACTTTATTACGATTTTCTTGAATTTTAATACTTCGTATTGCCTCCTCGTGCTTCCATTACTGCGTTTACGCGGTTTGGCATGCTGTACACCAAGTTCCTTATACGATTTTGGGGAATATTCTCCCATTCCTCTGTGAGAGCAATTTTGAGCTCACGAAGCGTGATTGGGGGAGGGTTTCGTTGTTTTACGCATCTGCCTAGCTCGTCCCAAGCATGCTCGATCGGGTTGATATCCGGGCTGCGCGCTGGCCACTCCATACGAGTAATGTTCATCTCTTGAAGGTAGTCATTCACAATCCTACCTGTATGAGGTCGGGCATTGTCATGCATAAATATAGCATCCTCACCTAAATTGACCATAAATGGACCAACGTGATCATTGAGGATTTCTTCCACATATCTTACGCTAGTTAAAGAGCCGTTTTCTATGATCACCAGCTCTGTGCGACTTTCAGAAGAAATTCCGGCCCACACAAGTACAGACCCACCACCGTAGGCTACTTTTTCCTCGATGCATGCTTGCTTGAATCTTTCCCCTGGTCTTCGATACACTCTGTGTCTTCCATCGTGCTTGTAGAGCATAAATTTTGATTCGTCGGAGAACATAACTTTTGACCAATCTTCAATACTCCAATTTACGTGGCTCTGGGCATATCTTAGTCTTGAAATACGATGCCCACGCTCCAGTTTAGGGCCGTTTGCAGGTCTAAGGGGTTTTAAGTTAGATTCAGCAAGCCGACGTCTTACTGTCCATGCACTTGGGTTACTTCCTCCGAGGCGTCGAAACTGATTGGTGAGTTCAGTTCCTGTGAGAAAGCGATTTCGAAGCATGGTGTTCACCAAGTATCGGTCTTCTCGTGCTGTGGTATACCTGGTTCTGCCCGTTCCTGGTCTGCGTAGGTTAGAACCAGTTTCTTCGTAACGTCGGAGAACTCTTTGTACTGTTGACAGCGACACACCAACAGTCCTGGCTGTATCGCGCTGACTCCGGCCGGTTTCCAGCATTGTAAGTATTCTGGTGCATTCTTCAGGCGTAAGCGACATAATTTCAGCTTGAATAATGAATATAGAGCACTATCAACATGGTTTATGTACCCACATAAATGACAGATTACAAACAAAAGCAAAACCAAATGCTGTAATTTCGTAGTTCCATCTTCGAAAGTGGCCCTTTTTCAAATTTGATTTTTTTATGATATAACTTTACAATAACTAAGAAGTTTTAATACCTTCATTTAAGGAGTATTACATTGTCTATTAAATACAATTTATTGCATTAACCTAGCATTTTTAGTTTCCGAGATTTTTAGGATTCTTTAAGTGACCCGGATTCATTGCTCTCGAGTGTAGTATAGATAATAAATGACTTACCGCGAAAGTACAGACAACGCGTCTTAGAACTCGGTCCTTATAAAACTTACACCATATTTGGATTTTTTTGGTATAAAATGAATTGTTTTCGTAATGTAAAGACTAAGAATTACTATATATCTAAATAAAACGAATTAGTTAAGTTTTTTTCAAAATTGTTTTCAGAAGTTAAGTGTGAAAAATATCGCTGACTAAAAAACTTTGTGCCCGGTATGGCAATAGGTTCGCCACCTATTCCATTGTGACGTAAACATAACGGCGGGACGAGGCTTTGCAGCCGCTGCCTACACCTTCGGGTAACAAAGGCGTGAAGTTATGCTAGTTAAGTTTACTAAGTTTGGTAAAGATTTGATTGAACATGATTTTTAATGCTTGTAGCGTTAGTCGTTTTAAGTGCTCACGTATATGTAGTAACCATCGCCTATGGAGATGGGAAAGTACTTTCCAGGACACTTTATTTATCATAAATTTTATATTTATTTTATTTTTTTACGAGAACAGCTTACATAATAAGACATATTGATTTATTTTTTTATCGACATCAAATTGTATCTAATTTTATTTGCTCCACGACGTGACCTGAATTGATCGAACTGTTCCTTGCTCCTAGTAATGGAGTATACAATTACAATACATGTCATTGAAAAACATTAAATAAGTGGATCACTAATTAACCCCGCGAACTTTGTTTCGCGTAAAAAGTGAAATATTGTCATTGTGGCATATCCCAAAGAGATAGACAAACACCATGGCAACCTTTTTTAGACCTTCTTCAGGTGTATAAAAATGTAGTACATTATTTTGATCTACCACTTAGGTTCAGCCAGTGTTTGCTCAGAATGTCCTAAATTTCTTAAAATTATCACTTTTCAAGAATACACTTTACACGAATTATAGATACAAACCAACCCGTTGACACATTCTATCTATTAAAAAAAACGCGTCAATATCCGCTGCGTAGTTGCAAAAGATATAAGGGGACAGACAGCGGAAAACCACTTTATTTTGATGTTGCATAAGATTGCCGATATTGTAACATGCCATATATTACAGTATCGACAATTATTGGGAACACAAATTGAGTCTTATAAAAAGTAAGCGTATATTTTTTTATAATCAGTATCAGTATATAAAACAGGTCGAGCACCCCGCGGTTGATTCAAATTCACAATTCGTGGAAATTAGTTTCGAAACTAACGCGGGTATGTGTAAATATCGATGACTGAAAACTTTGTGCCCGGTATGGCAATAGGTTCGCCACCTATTGCTATTGGGATGCAACGTAACGATTCGATGAGTCGAGTCTTAACAGCCTCTGCCTACACTTTGGGTATAAAAAGGCGTGAAGTTATGTTATGTTTTGAATTATTCCACATGATTAATTTAGATATAATTTTAAATATAATTTAGATATACCTGAAAATGAAGAGTATAGTTTTGACTTTTACATAAAATACATGATGAACGAAATGGTGGCGCTAGATATATCTTGGGCACAATTTCATCCACCATATAAATCTTAAATAACTTTTATGAAGATTTGAGAAGTTCTTTTGTACAAAACCATTACGAAATCGTGACTTTTGGCAGTTAAATAACTCAAAATTAAACTAACCCAAAGCAAATTATATGTATACACGATTTTTTTTGTTATTTACAAAATTCTAATGATAAATCGGGCCGTGGTCGGGGAACAGCGAAAGCAAGAACGGCAGCGCATTACTTTTTTCATTACCGTCGGTATAAATATTTCCAAATTCCCGAAATGGATGGCGCTCAGTCGGCGCGTCAAAAAGCCTTTTGTTATCTGGGCGTTATTTTTCAGGGGTTAGGATTCCGCGGACAAAGTGAATCGCATATTTCACGACACTGTAATCTCGTTTCTAGTTTACACGAATTAAACATATTTTGTATTTAATATTATTGTTGAATTTTGAAGTTTTTTTCGCTTATATTTAATGCGATTTATTGCAAGTTATGTGTGATAAATAACGTTGACTGAAAACTTTGTGCCCGGTATGGCAATAGGTTCGCTATCGTTCGGTTCCATTTGGGACGTAAAGATAACGGCGAGTCGAGACTTAACACCCTGTCTACACCTTCAGGTAGATAAAGGCGTTATGTTACGTTATGAATTATTCCACGTGAGTTTTTCAGATATAAATATTTTAGTATCTATATTCAGTGTTCTAAGTACAAGTATTATCTATATATATAAATAAAATTTAAGTGTCATTTATATTACAGTTTTTTGTCATCGAAAATCTCTAAAAGTTACCAACCGATTTTAATATTCATTACTAATAGCGGTTTTTATGATTAAAAAGCTACTCAGCTTATTCAAAATTAACATCGGATTGGCTTTTCAAAATTTATACTTTGAACTTTTGTTAATACCAACGAAATTTATATATCAATATGGGAATGCTGGGGATATTACATTCTATTTTTTAATTTTAACATTGCATTTCAATAAGTTTTCGTGTACTAAAAAAATAATTACTAATTAAAATTTGTGTTTGTTTCAGAAATGCCCGATGTCAGCTGATACTCCTACTATGGTACACCAGTTCACTGATAATAAGATCAACCAGTGCTGGAGTCGCATGTCCAGATGAGTGCTCCTGTCAGAGTGTATTTGACCCAGCGGAGGGTGACTTAATACGCATAGCTTGCACCGCCGGTGGTATGCGTAACATTCCTGTGGAATATATGGACAGGAATGCGCACATTATCATCATATCCGCATCACCAGATCGTCCCAACTCACTAACCGTAGGTCCAATTTTCACCCAACCCACACCATTCGTCAACCTACGAGAACTTCACATCGTTAATTCTAACGTTCCATCCATTGGTCAGTATTCCTTTTGGGGCCTTCAAAATCTAAGATTAATCAACTTGACCTATAACAATCTCACTAGTATCAGAACAGATAACTTTCGAGGACTCATTAATTTAACAGAACTCTATCTTGACCATAACAATATAGAAGAGATGGCCAGCGAAACATTCAGACATTTGACTGCGCTGAAAAAGTTGAGTCTAGCGAACAATCATATTTCAACATTAGTGCCGAGATTGTTCAGAATGTTAGCCAAATTGTTGTATCTAGATTTGAGTTACAACCCACTCACAGATTTGAATCCGGAAGTTTTCAAAGATATCCAACATTTGACCGTTTTCAAATGCAGAAGATGTTTGCTCAGAAGGGTGAATACGCAAATTTATCATTTGGTGCCTAATTTGGACGAATTGGATTTGGGCGACAATCTATTTAAATACTTGACATCCGATGAATTTATAAGTTTGAAAAAATTGAAGAAACTAAGGTTGGATGGAAATCAACTATCGGTTATTGTGGATAATATGTTCGGGCGAAATCGACAACTTCATTTATTGTCTTTAGCACGCAACCGTCTCGCCCTCCTGGCGCCAGTGGCCCTCGCTAATCTGACTTCCCTCGTACACCTAGACATAAGTCACAATAAAATCGACAGATTTCATTTGCAAACATTTGCACCTGTAGTCGATTCGTTGAGAACTATCAATTTTAGTGGCAACAATTTACCAATGAACGAAATTGCAATTCTATTACAGATTTTACCAGAAATTCAAGGTGTTGGCCTTGCGAATTTGTCGCTTACAGACATACCTACGAATTTTTTTATATACAACGAGCACCTTATCGCATTGGATATATCTTGGAATAAATTCACCAATTTTCCATACAAACTGTTGACAAAAACGAAATATTTACAAAGATTGGATATTTCACATAATAAATTACAAACTTTAAGTGAACAGGACTTACAAAGATTAGAAGCTATAGCTCAGGTGAATTTGGCTAAGAACAGTTGGCGTTGCGATCAATGTTCAGCTGTAAATATGTTCGTATATATGAGTACGACGGTTCTCAATGGAACTATAAGACATCTGAAATGTTATTCTCCGATGCGATTGAGGGGGTGGTCTTTTTCTGAACTGACTTTTGACCGATTAGATCCTTGTCCGACCACGCATGAAGCGCAGATGAGTGTGATTGCTGGACTGATGTTGCTTTGCGTGGCTGTGCTGGCGGCTGTGGCAGCAGCCCTGTGTTGTACACGTCGACGAGCTGCCCGTTATTACACGAACGAGGAGAAGCGACGCGAGCATGAGCACGAACATCCCGAAGAACTCCTGGGACACACTGAACTGGGAAGTGTTGCCACAATACACGCACCATACCACTTGGTGTCTAAAGGTAGCTAACATACTAACCGATCGCCGGTAACGCAGGCGCATCATCAGCAGGTTTTATCACGCGTAACTCTCAACTACCCACCAACAATAGCTTCCGTACCGGCCCCATCCTGCGGCGTACATAACCAATATTTACAAAAGCCCCTTAAACCTCCACCTATGTTCGATACAAAAGATATATGATACGAATATGAGGACGATTTAGTTTAAAACCAAAGATTTATTAATATTTAATTGCTTACAGTTTAGATATCTGTGTTGAAATTGTGTGGACTTTATATGAAGTAGTTAGTAGTAACAGAATTCAAATATTTTTCTACCGTACATAATAAATTGATGTAGTTTAAGATTTCAAACAGGTCTTATTTATAATTAATATATTTGGCATAATAATAACTAATGAAAAATGATATTATTGTCTATATATAAGAAGTAAATATATAAGGTTAGTAAGTGATAATGTGATGTAATCTCTTTGTAGAAGATAGGAAAAGAAAAAATATATTTTAATATTAAAAAAAAAAAAAAAACAAAAATACTCTATTTATATATAAATATATATATAATTACTTGCAGTATTTTTTATTTAATAATTAATATAATATTATTCATTTTTTATTATACACATTATTATATATATTATACACATATATTTTTATTTGCATTTATTAACATTAAAATTAAATAATTCAAAGATTGTAATAAGAAAGTGATTTTATTTGGTTCGTAAAGTGATTTTCATTTTTTTCAAGTGATGGCACGTCTCAATTGGTTTATTTATTTTGAAAGAAATGACAATCTATGGAAAAGTATATTGGAATATCCGTGATTGGAATATTGGTATGTATAATAATGTTTTTATTTATTTTATTATTCAACGATGGAATCAATTGAGATTTTAACTAGTAAATCAAATTTTATTTTCAATATACTCCAAATAACTGCATCGCATATTATATCTTGGCGGGTTAAAAAAGACATTTTTTTCATCCAGGTAATTTTTAATTATTATGGAATTACATTACAATGATATATTTGCAAAATTATTAAATAATAATTTCGAATGTTTTGATGGCAAGAACATATTGATATTGTAGATTAATTTAAGTCTTTCACGATTCTATATTTAGAGAAAATACTAAAATTTGCTTGACTTTTTTAATAACCGATAAATTACTAAGGCCGTTGCTTTGTAATTACGCTAGTTTTAAAAACCTTAATATTAATTTTATTTAGATATATATTCAATAGTTATTTTATTTAAAACTAATTTTAAATATTATTCAAAATTATATAATAACATATTATAAAGATAAAAAATATTTTAAATTATAATATAATCGAATAGGCTGTAATTAAATATTTATAATTTAATATATACAGCATCATAGTTTAAAACTGATGATGGTATATTCTCTTTATAATCAACTGAACTTGACTTAAACCAAGTACGTATATATGTGTACTAATAATCGAAAGTAAAGACATAATAACTATAAATAGTATTGCGAATTTAACATAATAAATAATGTACAGAAAATCATTCATTCATTACTACCAATATCGTGTTCAAACATTATTATGAATACTCAAATTCATTCGGTATTGTAGATAAAAAAAAATATATTATTCTAGCTAGATCACTCGTCATATTCAAATTATTTTGGAGTGGTATATTAACAATATAACAACTAATATTCGAAAAAAAAAACAGTCTTTACCTATCAAGAATCGAGTTTAGCAAACAGTATTTCAGGCCGCAGGTGACCAAGTAATTTTAATTGCTACTACTCAGCATAATTCTCGGCGGGTTCGAAAATAACGTGAAAAAAATAACGTGTTCTATATTATGAGTATCTATATTGCAAAAAAAAAAAACTAGACGTATGTTTTACAACTGCTGTATTAATATTATTTCGTAACATTTAGATGATCAATGTTAATATTGGAATTGAATTATTAAAATGCACTATAATGTATTATTCACATCATCTTTGAAAAAGATATCTCATACTTTATAATGTTTTAACAATAATTTAATAATAATTAGTGTTTTAATTGATGTATATATAACAGGTTGGGGAAAAAGTATTTTCGTATTTTTGTATGAAAAGTCAAGACATTTTTTTCAAAGTTTATTTACATTTATTTACAATATATATGTACCGTTTTGTTGAATAACTTTCTGCCATTTTGTGGGCAGAGACATTATCCCGTTACTGTAGAAACTTTGGGACTTCTGATCAAAAAAACGGGACAAATAGTTTTGGCAGTCCTCTCTTGAGGTCAACCTTACAGAACCTAAAGAATTCTGAAGAGACCGAAACAGGTGAAAATCTGAAGGCGCAAGGTCAGGGCTATATGGTGGATGCACTAGGACCTCCCAGTCGAACTCTCTTAATTTTTGCTGAGTGGCTAAAGATGTGTGTGGTCTAGCGTTATCGTGATGAAAGACCACACCCTTCCTGTTGATCAATTCCGGCCGTTTTCTCTCGACTGCTTCCTTTAATCTCATCAGTTGCTGGCAGTAAAGATCAGAATCGATGGTTTTGCCGGACGGTAAAAGCTCATAATGAACAATGCCCTTCCAATCCCACCATACACACAGCATCACCTTATTTCGTGTTAGGCCAGGTTTGGCCACAGTCTGTGAAGCCTGGCCAACTTTCGACCACGACCTTTTTCGCACGTTCTTGTCGTACGTGATCCACTTTTCATCGCCAGTTATCAATCTCTTCAAAAACGGCTCGGTTTCATTACGTCTCAATAATGAATCGCAAATGAGTACACGGTTCATTAAGTTTCTTTGAGTGAGCTCGTGTGGCACCCAAATATCGAGCTTTTTTGTATAACCAGCTTTCTTCAAATGGGTCAAAACTGTTTTGTGGTCAATTCCCAGTTCTTCAGCTACATTGTAACTACTAATATGCCGATCTTGCTCCACTCTTTCAAAAATGGCGTCCATTTTATTCGTAACAGGGCGACCAGAGCGAGGTGCATCTTTAACATCAAAATTTACGGACTGAAAACGTTTGAACCAAATTTGTGCTACTCTTACTGACACTGCATCAGGTCCATAAACATCACAAATTTTTTTCACTGCTTGAGTTGCATTTTTGCCTTTTTTATAGTAAAATTTTAAAATGTATCGAATTTCTTCATTAGATTCACTCATTTTTACGGAGAGAAAAACAAATGAAAAATAGCGGGAAACAACTTTTTTTATTTTTTTCTTTTCTTTATAATGTAACCTTTTTAAAGTTACCAAAACCAGCCAGACACAAATAGTGCAGTCAAAGAAATTTTATAATAAGTTTATACCTACGTTATGCGAAAAGACTTTTTCCCCGACCTAATATTATATAAATTAAAACATTAATTATTATATTATTAATTCAATTGCAATATTAACATTAAGCATAAATAATATATATATATATATCATAATATTATTTTTGGACGGAAAAAAATGATTTAGAGATTACTCGCACGAAAAAACCGAGATGTTTTCTTGATCCAATAACAAGAGCGAAGAGCCCTCAGGGATTTACAGCTTAAACATACAAAATTGCGCCACTGTTAGGATGGATTGAATGGATAACATCTGAATGGCATTAGGTACTCATTATTTGCAGAAGTGAATTAATAATATTATAATAATTAATCACAGATAGTAAGTAGAGCCGTACAGTTCGCTGCATGAATGGGTCGGTTCGACCGGTAAAATACCACGACCTCTCACAATATTGACGTGAAGTGACAAATGCCGCGTTTCTTTTGGTATGAGAGGTATCCGGTGGTTCACATCTACCCATTTAATTTCCTTAAATGCCGAAAATATAACAAATTCACAATATATTTATCCCTTAGACTTTACTAAGCACTTATAATCGTAATACAAAACTACTAGCTAAAATTTGCGGAGCTTAGATTCCCTTACATTACACTGTAGATGGCGGTAGTCACTTACCACCATGTAATCCGCTCGCTTGTTAGCCTTTAGCTCCATAAAAAAGATTTTTCCAAAATACTACCTTTTTGTTAGAATACAAGTTTCGTTTAGTGGTAGAGCCACGCAGTTTGCTGCACGAATGGGCCGGCTCGACCGGTGAAATACCACTACCTCTCATAATATCAACATAATATGGCTCATGCCGTATTTTTTTTCGGTGAGAGAGGAATCCGGAGGCCCACCTCTCTTTCCTATCCTCTTCCATCCTGATTCCTATTTTACCTTAAAGACCGGCAACGCAGCTGTAACTAAATGGGAGCACTCTCTGGGTTGCAGGTAGTGCAAGTTTCTATCATGTTGGCTTGTTTGTCCCCCTATCTCATACAAAAAAAAAACCTCATTTTATGTAATTTTGAAAGTTGTGTCAAAATTCAATATTAAATTAAAAAATGTCAGGCCGTATCCAGGACTTTGGACCCTAAGTTAGACAAATATTAGTACCGTAACGATTACATTTATCGGTGTATCATAAGTTCAGGCATTTTGTCTATATTTATTGGATCTTTACGCTTTTAATATCCGACTGTAAAGACACTGGCAAATGTACCTCGACACGTAGAATTCTGATCTCAAAAACAATCATGTAACATGAATTCTTCTGTTATTACATTATTAATAATCTTAAAATTAGTTATTATATATGACTAGAGAAAAATATACGCAAAAATATATTGTTACAAATACATCGCTGACCAGACAAACAAAACTTACTTATAAATATCGTTGTTTTGTCTGTGTGTTAACAAGAGAGAGATGAAAATTATACTTATCTACAATTAGTCTTTGAAGTCAGTCGCAGTTGTCTTACCTTTAATATAAACTTTGAAAACGTGCTAAATCCATTCGAATCGCAAACTTGAGAACGTGTTTTACGAATTACTTAGTCATAGAAAACACACATATATTATCCAATATATCTGTAAATTATATTTTTAACAGTGGTAGAGCCACGCGGTTGACTGCGTGAATGGGCCGGCTCGACCGGTGAAATACCACAACCTCTCAGAATATCGACGTGAAGTGGCATATGCTGCGTTTCGTTCGGTGAGAGAGGTGTCCGGAGGCCCACCGCCCATATAAACCGATAAGGTTGCGACCTCTTGGGTATCGATGCTGTCCGGGGGGCGTAAGTCGCTTACCATCAGATGATCCACTTATCGGTTTAACCCTTTTCCCATAGAAAAATATATTGTAAATGTACATACACGAGCCGCGTTTCTTATTTGTCAGTAAAGTAAAACCCCAACATGTTTGACTGTTTTAAAACAGCTACATTCGTTGCACATATTTAGTAATCTGCCTCTGAATTATACTAATAGTTAAGTCGGTGTGCAATAAATTATATTACTAATCAGTGTTTATTAATAATAATATAAAAATTAATATAAATTAAGTTAACGAAATAAGCAATTTTTCGTTTGTTTTACGCAGTCATTGACGTATCGTGACTGCTTGTAAGGGAATAACACCAAAACAGTATTAGTTGTAAATATATAAAAAAAAAAAAAATTGATGTTCAATATAAGCGAATCAAAGCAATATAATATTAAAAATAGCCATTAAAATGTACATAATACAGAAAACTAACATGTTTACTGTAAATTTAACATAATATTCAGGCGCAGATTACTAAATATCATATAAATAATTGATGTGTTATTATATAGTGATCAGTATATGAATAATAAAGATGTTGAAAAAAAACAGTAAAAAAAAACCAAAAAATAATAGATATACATATGATAATAATAGTCACAGAAAAAATATATAATCATTACCATTTAATAAGTCGAAGATAAGATTAAAATATTTTGCACTTTCCAGTTCAAACTCCTTTCAAAGACCGGCAAAATAATATAATAAAATTTATTTTGAAATTGATAATATTATAATGTATAATAAAAATTAAAGTACTATTATGCTGAATCCGTTAAGCATGAAACGTGGCAAGAGAAAAGAAGACAGTGATTACTGAGGTCGACCTATAAATCTCGCAGACGTCTGACTCGGAAAAGCATTAAAAAAAATGCTAATGTCCAGGTAATGAAGATAGAATCTTTGCAGTCTTATGGCAATGCAAAAACGGACGTACTTCTTTATAAAAGATTAATTTATTTGTGTCTCTTTCCCGGTTGTACATTTATGAAGACTTATTTATGAAGTGAATATTCTAGAATATTCTTAGACAGATTTCGATTGCAGATAAGGTTATATATTCATTAGATGAAAGGCCGTTGAGCATAAGTGTTTGGGTAAGATTTACCGACATCATAATAAGGATAATTAGTTTGTCCACTCACTAGTATCGTTACCTATGGGATAGTAAGTTGAACCTTCCTCTCGTATAGTGATCCAACACCTATCTATTGCACTATTTGTCTAAAAACATATGGATAACTTGAAGATGTACTATGGTTACATTGCTCAGGTTAAGCAATCTGGCACCAAGTTAGTCAACTAACATATATATATATATTGTCATTTATATCGATTATACCTTAGCCGTAGTCGATTCTGGTACCGGACCAGCGGGTTCCATGCCCTAGATAACCTATAAACATTTGTGCAAAACCTACTTTTAACATGTAACTATGTGTATAGTTTTTAATAAAACAATATATCTCCAAAAATAACTTCATGTCTGACGAGTTTTAGTTTTAGCTGAGTTTCAGACAGAACTTCGTGAAATGCAAAAAAAAGCACTCCCTTTACATTTAAAAGTATTTCGCTATAGTAAATTGTTTTTGTCATTGTATAGTTCGCCGTCACATGGCCGTTGAAATCTATTTATGATGAAATTTTTTTGATCTGTTTTTGATGTGAAATGAAACCTTTTAGTTTCCAACTTTGTTTTCTTTTATTCCAAAAAAAAGTTTTCCAAATTAAATATATATTCGGTATTAATGTTACGTAACCCGAGAGGCAAAAGGTCTCCAATTAATACATTACTCTAATGATTCACCATGATAACGATATGATAAGTAATTTACTAATTAAACCGTAATATTAATTAAAATTAATTAATGTTACGTATTCTATTTATGCGTACTTCTTATGATATTGATAATACATTGATTATATAATATAGTGATTAAATGTAGTTTTAATTTAAATTAAGGAGTTATGAAGGCGTTTCTTATATGATTATTTGTTAAGATTTTTATCATTAATAGTAAGTAGTTCGGTTATTTTCTTTATGTTTAAGAATACGAATGCTAATGGTTGAGTATGCAACCTTAATGTTTCAACCTTTTATTGGAGAGTCGAAAGTCACGCGACAAAACAATTAACCGAAAGCCACATTCCGATTTCAATTTTCCAAATCGTAGACATGTTTTTTTTTCTGATTTCACCAATGTTTTATTTTTCACCAGTACTTACTATAAAAAGGATTATTAACAGATACCAGTATAAAGGATATTTAACTTTTGCATGTAAATAACTTATATAACCCAAAATTATCAAAATTAAATATAAATATATTATTCTAAATATAAATAGAAAGTTAATCCCATAACTCGAATTTCAAAAGATATTATTTGGCTATCGCATTGTTCGTAGCGAAGGCAGTTCGTATATGTCATATAACCAGTATTATTCAGTAATCTGTAAATACGCAGCAAATAAATACAACAATACACTACACTTATATAAATATATAAACTACTACAATTATATAAATATATAACTGTATATCGATTTCATTACTACGAACCTTTTATACAGATTTGATTCATTCAATTATTAAGGTTAAGTCATTTTATTTGTAAGCATTCCTTGGGTCCTGTTACAAGATTGTAAATATTAATTAAAAGGAACCCATATAATTATTTGATTATTTTGTGTAACTATTATATAGGTGTTTGTAACTTATTTGTGTGATATTATTTATTTGTTTTATATGTTTGAAAAGTTAATTACGAGTCAGGCCTATATCGATACAAACATAAACATTTTATTTATATCTATTGAAAATAATCACGAAAAATAAACTAGAATTTTTTTTTTTTAATTATATTGTTTAAATTTAGATACCTACTTAGAATAATATTTTATTATTGATTATTAATGTTGGATTTTTTTAAAATGTGTTTTTTTTTTTATGTATTTATGCGTTGAAATTGCGTGAAAATGCGTTGTAATTATTACGATAATTATTAAATACAATAAATAAAAATAAAATTTGATATAATATTGTGCCGTGCCAAAAAGTAAAATGTGAAGAGTGCTTTTTATTTATATATTTATGTGAAAATATATACATATTTATTTATTTTGTTTGCATTAGCCTTTTAATAATCTTGATTAATAATTATTAATTAAGAGCTAAGTTATATTAATCAGCGATTTTATATTATTAGTCGTAATGTTTAAATGGATAATGTTTGCTAAACGC
This sequence comes from Euproctis similis, assembly GCA_905147225.2. Taxonomy (NCBI): domain Eukaryota; kingdom Metazoa; phylum Arthropoda; class Insecta; order Lepidoptera; family Erebidae; genus Euproctis; species Euproctis similis. Next base: position 16,324,056 of record LR990107.1, on the reverse strand, counting down.
GAAATGTATAATGCGATAAATAACATTTTCGCTTACAATTTTATTTATATTGCTTGATAACTACAGTCACTGTAGTTTAACAGACTATAGTAATTTTATTGTAGTAAAACTATTGTTCTATATGAGTGTATTAAATGTATATGTATATATTTTTAAGATAATCATCGTTTTATATAGATATTTTAAAACTTATAATTTGTTTAAAATTCGGAATGTAACTGATATTAATGAAAAAGGGTATTATCATATTATATGACGTTGAGTAGAATGGAAAATTGTGTAGTTAGGAAACAAATATTTGTGTCGCATCGCTATGTATTGGAACATTGTTTAGCATGTATAATTGTATAGGTATTAAAAAAAAACCTGCATACATTAATTATTTCTTGTGATCTATAACTACATATCTCTTTGAAAATTACTTAATATTTATTATCTATAACTTTCGAAGTTAGGATCGTATTCAATATATGTTTAGAGTTAGCGAGATATAATTTGCGATTAATAGGGAACTTCTTATATCAACATAAGGTATGAAAACCATATATGTCGTTGTGTGTCGCAAAAATTGCTGTATCTTTTTAGATATCCGTTCAAATGAGCCATTTGTATGTAAGAATCTATAAACTTAGTAGGGGATTTCTGTCTGCATATATATACTACGAAACATTTAAAAAAAAATTATGTGAGCAATTAGAAGACAGTAAACATTATTTTTTTGGCTATCTGTATATCCATATGTACTCTAAAATATAAGATGGATTTTAAAGATATAATTTATCAACCATTGCTCAGAGGATGATTTGGACATGGTTTTATTAAAATCCGATTACTGTTAAAAAATACAACAGTAATTACAGTACCGTAATGAAATTAAAGAGAAAATATTAATTGTACAATATAATACTAACAATTTTATCAAAAGAAATACAGCTGTTAAATGTCACTCACAACTCGTCGGATCATCATCAGCACTAGTGTATTGCAGTCCACTGCTGGACAAAGGCCCCTCCCAATTTGCACCACAACATCCGACTCTCTGATTTCAGCATTCAGTAATTTTCCAGCAGCCTTTCTAAGGTCCTCTGACCATCGGGCTGGTGGGCGCGGTACAGTATGCTTACCAAGTCGCAGTGTCCACTCTATGACCTTCTTGATCGATGGATGATGTACCATCGGTCCTTCGGCAGATGTGACCAGCCCATTGCCACTTCAGCGAGCTTATTCTACGAGCTATATCGGATATAGTTGGTTTATAATGTAGACGTCATCGTCACTATTTATTTTGCTATGTTAATTTTATTATTAAACCACATGGATTTATCACGCTACAATACATTATTGAAACAATATACGCCTCTGATTTCCCAGCAGACTACAAAGCCGTTATCTGCAAGGTTACCCTTACCTTTTGTTTAGCAACGGTAACCTATAAAAGAGTATTGTACCAAAATTGTTAAGGTACACAAAATCCCCGAACAAAATTGTTTGAATATTCTCATTACGCAGAACAATTTCGATGTTTGCCACGTCCGAGTTTATTTTCTTTTAAAGCTGGCAATATTGATGGCTGTAAAAGTAATACGAAAATGTAATTCGTTCGAAATAATTTATTTCAAAATTTCAATTTCTGACATTCCAAAACGACGCTTGTTTATAGTGCCCTCGGGATTTCAGGGGTTGTAATAAGCCTATATCATTCTCCATGTTTAGATGAATACTTTGACATTCTTTAAAATAAAATCCATCAAGACATAAGAGTTAAAAGATCTGCCATAGAGACATACATTTTACTAATTCGTAAATAACTCTTTTTGACGCCATCAGCTAAAAATATATTGATGATATTTTTTGTCCGTTATTAGTACCAATTTAATATTATTTTAAAGTTTATAAATGAAATAGTAGTATATATATATATAAATATGTCTCTAATATATATACGTCTAATTACTTACCTAACTTACCCTGAAAAGTCTTTTATGACAGCCCTTATATGAACTCTGGATGTATTCGTAGAAATTGTTATATTTTAATATTTATTTTATTGTGTTTTATACGGAATACGTTCAATAACAATATAAAATCTAATTAAGTATAATAACATAACAACTGTTTGATTGGTCTATATTATATATAATATTTAATCTATATTAAGTTTTAGAATATTTTCAGTTTTCTGTTTTCAAAATTTTCAGTCCTTCTGTTTGGCCAATATTATACCTTTTTACCTTTTTTATAATTGCAGTTTTTAATTTTATAACTGTCTTTTATATTCCGTTATGTGTGCATTTACTGTAATCAAATGGTATCGATTTTTTATACCCTCTTCTTGATATATCATATATAAGCTTTTGTTTGTTGTTACTTACATATATGTCATTAACGTATGAAAACTAAATTTCCTAGGTAAAGTCATAATATCAATAAATATATGTAACTGCTACTTTTTTTTTTTTTGTATCGCAAGTATTTCATATAGTTTAGGACATATGATGTTTTGGCATTTTGATATGACTTTTTTTACTATATCTTTGGCCATTTAATTTACTGTTTGAATTTTAGGTACCTATCTTTTGTATATCTATTTCTGTAGTGATAAATGGTTAATTAAAAATCTATGTCATCTCATGTATTCCTTCGACGTTCACTTTGTAATAAATTAAAAAAAAAACTCGATGTATAAATCTAATTGTCTAATAAATGGAATAAAACTGGTCACAATAGTATTATTAATTAAATTACAAATCGTTTAAAATTAATATTCAAACTCGTACCTACCCATTCAATTCCTGGTTAATTCATATACATACATAAATAACTTCACGCCAAATCATTGCGGGGTAGGCAGAGAGAACGGAGCGCCATAAGGCACGATTCTTACACACCACACTCGCTTCGTTGACTTTCATAACTCTTTTCATGCACGCGCGTCGTTTTTTGAGGCTCTTAAAAGCAGCTTCCTCCAGAACACGTTCTGTTTGGTCACGTCTCGACAAAATCGTGACGGAGACGTACGAGTATACGGTACGAGTACGAGTATATCATCCGAATATTATAGCTAAAATTTTTCAAATTCTCATTGGCGTGTATCGTGTATGTTTCGAACTCGAGAACTCACAAGCAGAATCAAGAATCTTTAAGACTGATTCATATGTCAAACCAAAACCTATACCTATTGTGATCTGTAAGCTAAGATTCAATCTAGAAAAGATAAAAAGAAATTTCAATGTCATTTGTTATAAATAAAAAAAGAGGTAATGTAATAAAAATGTTAGACAAGTGTATGTGGCTTAGTTTGGTAAATTAAAACTAGATGGCGCTGTATGTATTGAAAAAAGAAAAACAATAGAAAGTTAGCATAATTATTAATCACTCAATAAGTTTACTTGAGTATACATCTGATGTACTTATATTAATTGAAAATATTATATAAAATGAAGTACATAGATACATTTTATTTACTATCTTTTTTATTCGCCAAAAAGTAATTCGTACTCCATTGATTTCGTCGGTGGCTGTTTAGTGGTAGAGGGTATCGGATATTACAGGGGAAGTTCCAAAGGCATCGATCATCGTTACTGTCAGACGGAGAGAAATGCCTTTTAAATAGGTGGTTGGTCCATACTTGTTGGATGATAGTATAGCTTGGATTATCATTAGCTCAGTTTCCGCTTTTAGATTTAGTTGAAGTTTAATAGTAAGAAGGTAAAATTAATAACAGTAATAACCATGTAGCCATCAAGAAGTCATTACTAGACTATCTAGGTAATCGATAATCTAATCTAGGGTATCGATAAAATATCAAGTCACTATAGTTTAAATATTTAAAAAAAGAATAATGTATTTTTTTCTGCAACATTTAAAAAGAGTTTTCATTTCTCATCGAAATAAACCAAGTAACTGGCCACTTACACACTTACATTGTAGGTATATATTTGATACAAACACAAATATTTGCTCTATTTATGAAGTAGGTATGTTTGTTTATTGTGCACTGGTTCCCGACTAAGTTTACATTGTTCAAGCGCTAAATCAATTGGAAAATACAAATACCTACACTACAAATTGAGCCACTTTAGTAAATTAATATCAATACAGAATCCTGATTGAATGTGTTTATTGATAATCCAGCTTAAAGCTTGAGCTATAGTTGCCACATCAAAAATGTATTCATCATTCACGTTATGTATCGCTAGTTTAATAATTTTACTTATTTATAAAGATCGAATTCTCTAAAATATCTTTGACATACAAGGGAAAATACAAATATAAATCAGTTTTATTCTTTCTATGCTTAAAATGAGTGGAAATAAATATTTCCAACAGCTAAAAGTGCTCACAAGTGTCAGATAAAAAAGCTCAGTATTTCTAGAACTCTTTGAGTGTTTTATTTATTGCTAGGTATAAAAAGACAGTTTTTATAACTTCACATTTATTAATTTACTATTTTACTTATATTTACTTACTTTACGTATTTGCACTATGTATCTGTAAACTTTAGTCGTTTTCAATAATAATGCCGTGAGTAAAATGGCTGCGGGGAATTTTATTATTTATTAACGATCTACAGTGTTTAAGCCCAGTTGTTCGCCGGCTCGACTGGTGAAATACCACGACCTCTCAGAAGATCGACGTAGAGTGGCTCATTCCGCGTTTCGTTCGGCGCGAGAGGTACCCGGAGGCCCACCTTTCTTCCCCATCCTTTCCTATCATACTTCGTTAAACGTAGGCAACACAACAGTATTCATGGGCGGCACTGGTCACTTACCATAAGGTGACACGCATGCTCGTTTGCCCTCTTATCCCATGAAAAAATCTGATATGATATAGTTAATTGAATGTGGATATTGTTGTAGTTTGATTATTCAACTAGTATATATTATTTTCATCATTCCGAGGCCGAAAGTTTGAATTTCTTCTTTTGTTTGCGGGAAGAAAGATGCATATTTCAGACTGCTCACAATTAGTGACAGTTTAAAATTTAGTCTATTTTTGTTTTAATTTTCTTCCCGTTATCTATTTGAAATAACTTATTACCATGGTAACCGTGCAGTTGTTATTTCAAGCCCATATTATTATACGCGCGGCAATAACATCATTTAATAATAATAAAATAAAATAATATTTATCTAAGAGTCAAATTTTCTGATTCTGATAAAAATTACATCAAAAATATACATAGAAAAAAACTTGTGTATAAAAAATAAGTGAATACAGCTGTGTAAAAAAAAACCCGACAATGAATTCATCGGATTATTCAAGTGACGACTCTGAAGATGAAGAAGTGCGACGAAACATTGCTGCGGAAGCTGCGGAAATAACTCAAAATTTAGCACCCTCCAAATCGGTACAGCGATATAAAAATTGTCGAATATTATTAATAATATCTATTAAGTTTAAGATAATTAAAACTATTAATTTTTTTTTTTCGTTTGCGGGGGCTTTGCCCCCCCAACCCCCCACCGGGGCTTCGCCCCGGGCCCCATCGGGGCTTCGCCCCGAACCCCCTCAATGAATAATTTGAACTACATTCGTTTTTCTTATATACAATGTCATTAAACTTTCGGTCCTGGTATGATGAAAAATAGTATACGCGCCACGGGAAGATAGCAGGACTTTTCGACCCACGCTTTTGTCACCCTCGCCTTCGGCTCGGGTGACAATATCGCGCGGGTTGAAATGTCCTACTTTCCTCCCTTGGCACGTAATGTACTATTTCGGTATTTTGTATTTATAAAGAAAAATGTTCGATAAAGATTCTGTGTAAATAAAGATTCATTTTCTTAATAATCATTACATAGTATAAAACAAAGTTGCTTTCCGCTGTCTGTCTGTCGACGCTTAGATCCTCAAAACACCGCAATGGATTTTAATACGTTTTTTTTAATAGATCGTATGTGTCGACGGGGTGGTTTTGTATGTTTAATACATGTACTTATAATGTAGTAAAGAAAAAGTGATATTTTTCGAGATTTAGTTTTATTCATTTATTACTTTTGATCCGGAACAAGGTCGCCGCGTCAGCTAGTGTACTTTAAACATACGAATATATAGGCAGCGACTGTTACGCTTACCAAATTTTTTCGTCCTAAATGGAAACCTATTCCTTGCCTTGGGTACAATGTTGTCAACCATCGCTAGTAATTAAATACCTATAAGTTACGACAAGACATTGGTGTCAATCAGGATTCGAACAATTCGAACACCACTTGATTCTGAACTGGTTTTCTTCTACACCACGGAGACAATTCTAATTATGAAATATTGAACTGAAAATTTATGACGGGTATTTTTCTATGTATATTTATATTCTGTATTTATAATAAATATGTATTTACAAAAAAAGGATATATCTAGCACAAGCATTTAGTTACTTAGTTTGGAACTAGAAGGCGCTGTGTGTATTGCGTCCAAGATATTATATTATTAACTATAAGTACCAGAGGCAATGGGTGATTCTAGTCTGACTATGCCAGTGCAAGTATTTTAGTGATATCCTTAAAAAGCCCATGTGATGTAGTCTTAAAAATCGAAGCTGAGGAGCATGTTCTTCGGTTTTGACGAGATATTTATTATACGACAAGAGCCATGACAGTCGAAGAAGCGAGTGACGGTAAGTTTTCTCTGCCTACCTCACAAAGGACTTAGCGTGAAGTTATGTATGTAAGCACATTGAAAATGGAAAGAAATATATGATGTCATGGAGCGCATGCATGTGCCTCTTTAAGAGATTTTTCTTTTTTTCTTTTTTGATATAAATATGGCACCTTGGCTTACTCACATTTTGGGTCTCACAAGTAATATTAGAATTAGGGTACGTGATTCGTTTGTAAGTCGGTTCGATTACGATAACACCCGGGATTGGTTTCACGATATTACGAACAAATCCCACGATATTATTGAAACCTTCTACAATCTACATGCAATTTTGTATGAAAAAAGAATTGTTTAACATTATTCCTGCTGTTTATTATTTCCCTTATAGTCTATGAATATTTATGACGAGCCTCGTGGTGCATTGGTAAAACTACCGACTGCAGAATCGAGGTTGGTGGGTTCGATCCCCACCAGAATACAAATATTTATGACGGGTATTTTTCTATGTATTATAAGTATGTATTTACAAAAAAAAGTATAGAGTATATCTAGCACAAGCATTTAGTTGCTTAGTTTGGAACTAGAGGGCGCTGTGTGTTTTGCGTCCAAGATATTATATTATTATTAAGTTTTATTTCTTGTTCAACTATAAGTACCTACCAGAGGAAATGGGTGTTTCTAGTCTAGGTAACTATGCCAGTGCGAGTGTTTTAGTGATATCCAGTAAATGTAGGTACCTCTGTAGCAATACACTAAATGGGTTATCGAAAAAAATATGTAGTTATATAAACGCGATTATAACTTGTAAAATTGTTTTAATTATTGGAGCATCTAAGTTTTATATTTTTAATCATGTACATAATAAAATGTATAGGTATTTTAAAATGTGATTATTTAAAAATCAATACAAAGAAACAGCAAATATAAAATTAAAAGCTTCTCTATAATAATCTTCGGTATTAGTAGTATTATTATCAGCTTGCCTCCTAAGGCATCTTATAGTTCTATACGTATTTTTGCCGCACCAGCGCATAGCGACTTTTGTCTTGGAAAAATGCACATTACCCGCTTATAGGAGAGGATTCTTCACAATCCTAGACTATAGATATAAAGAAAATATTTTATAGACAGTACTGATCCTTATCACAACTATGTTGGCTATCAATAATATGTCATAAAACTATTTCAAACTCCATATTTATAATTTTTTGTGGGTTATTTTTATCTGTATATAATATTTGTATATACTTAGAATAATGTAGAAAGTACCTACATCATAGAACTCTAACTGTTTTTGAAGTCAGCAAAGAACAGGAAAAATACACTATCTAAGCTTACATAAGAAAAACACGCGATCTCATCCTGAACAAGCAGTATTGCAAAGTCAACAATGCATGTAGTCCTCGTGAATGGCTCGGCATGATGCCTCCATCAGCTCTCGTTGTGACATGACAGAAATGTTGGGCAGAGATTTAATCATTAAGTATTATAACTGTGTCATAAGACATGGTTATTTTTGTTACGATTTTTTTACTGGATAAGGGGGATAAACGAAAGGCTAGGTCATCTGGTGATAAGTGCCACCCGTGGACACCTGCAACGCTGATAGTATTACAGTTGCAATGCCAGTTTTATGGGAGTGACGGGAAGGGAGGAAGAAGGGTGGTGGGCCTCCGGATAACTCTCTTACCAAACAAAATGCGACATAAATCACTTTACATCGCTATACTTACAGGTCGTGTTATTTCATCGGTTGAGCCGGCGCCAATATGCAGCCAACTTCGTAGTTTGGCTCTACCAAGTACCTCTTCGACCATAAAAAATATATTTAAAATTATTAATATTTGTTACTTAGTATGGATTACTATTATAGCTGTATGTGGCTAAAAGTATAGTGAGATTTTTTTCAGAAGAGAATCAAACTGAAAGGAATAATCAGATCTCTTTTATACAAAAACCTAAAGGTGGTAAATAAATAGATGGAATTAAACAATTTATGAATTCCAATTATATATAAAGTACGGACTCAACCACATGAACAACCCGATTCCAAGTAGTCATATAGGGGCTAATATGAAAAGAACTGGACAAAACACGCTATCGATGAAATTTTTTGACTAAGTATTAAAATTGTATTGAAACCCAATCAAAAGTTGAAATATTACTTTATTATTTGAAAACCACATAGATAAACAAAAAAAATATATAATTTTACACTTTATTACATGCAATGAATATAATTATTATTTCCGGCAAAAAAAATCCCTGAAAATACTAGTTTCAAACTATATTATGAGGACAGTTTGACAGTTTCATAATATCCGCAGAGTGAGGTATGTGTGCAAGTACGCAAGAATTACACCCGACTAATCCTCGACTCCAGCCATTCGTCATATTTTATTACCTACTATATTCGGTATCAAACGATCGAATATTAATCCATCAAAGTTCCAGATTATACATTTAGGGTGAAATAGTCCGAATTGATGTCATCCATTCTCCTCCCCCCATTTTGAGCCAATTAAAAGACAATAAAATATAATAAGTACCACACTGTATTATTAATCTCAGATATCCGGTAAAATTCTGCTTTTTCATCAATTTCACTGAAAAATTTAATAAAATAATAAAAAAAAATTATGAATATAATAAAAAATAATAAAAGTAATAATAATAAAAAAAATATTAATAATAACAATATTTTTTTTTATGGATTATTCACAAATTTTATTTTTATTATTATCTAGCTAACCCGGAGAACTTTGTTTCGCATTAAAAGTAAGAAATGAGTAAAATTTAGATATTAAAACGTTTTGGCGCGCAACACAACTACTATGTACCGCTATATTAATACTGTAATATCTTCGTAAATATTCGTTTAAATTACATACTGTAAAAAGCAATATTGATCTATATTAAATTCACAATCTAGTTCATACACTTAACTGGATGAAAATTAATGCTGTAATGTTTCAAATCACTTCGTAAATAAGCCCTTATTTCTAGACTTTTTTGTAGATCTTTTGAAGGTGTATAACCACAGTGTATAACAATGTAGTACATTATTTTGTTTTATCACTTAGGGTTCAGGCAGCGTTTGCGACTAAAGATCTAAATCTTGAAAATTATCACTTTTTGAAGTGGAATTTCTAATGTCTCGTGCAAAAGCGTTTAATGCTTTTAACGCCCCCTCGCGGGTATTATACGTAATATAAAACACTAAAACATAAATCGGCTTATATAAACCAAGGAAGAGAATTTCCATAGCGTGATTAAAAACTGTACATAGACATCTAGTAGCTAGTAGCGGCACTGTTTTTATCGCACCGTGTTTCAAAAGTACTAACTGCATAAAAAATATTGTTTTTAATTTTTAAATTTATATGCTACTTAAAAAAAGAACAAAACAAAAAATTCTAATATTAGTAGGAATATACAAAGGAGGCATTTTTTAATGCTATATAATAATAATAATAACAAATAATAATTAGTTTGACGTCGCTAAAACTGAAAAATCAACCTTGGGAACCTTAACCTTAAGTATCCATACAGACACAGGAGTAACACAACTAGTTCAGTATTAGAATTGTAAAACATTTAGTAATTAGTCAATAAATAATATAGTTATTAAAATGCAATAGGTCACAGGTAAATAACGGCTTTTTTACTTCTGTATTTATTACTGTATTTAATTTCATTATATAAACTAAATTTTAATTTGTCTTAATTATTTTTACCTTATTGCAACCATTAGTGTACATGTACAAAAGTACAATTAGATTATAAATACGTTTAAGAAGTATGAAAAACAAAATGGGTAAAATAAATAATTTCTTTCTAATGTGCCGCCAAATAATCTATACATGTAATAAAATTGTAGGAAAGTTGAATATTTCATTGAGTTTCATTGAATATTTCATTTGCATAATTCTTGGGATATGATCTACAATCGATACTGAACCTCAAAATATAGTTTTTGTCTGTTTGTCTGTATGTTTGTTACGGATAAACTGTAAAAGTACTGCATGCTTTTACGTCAAATTTTGCTTAAATATAGCCAAGAGGGTCGGGTCAACACAGGCTAAATATTATCACGCTATCACTAACTGGGGGTGAGCGATGAACCCGTATAATGGCACAGGCACAGTATTCTTCCTGCTTTTTTGGCGTCCACGCAGATGAAGTAGCGAGCAACAACTAGTATAGTTATTAAAATGCAATATGTAGCTAGTAAAATAAGAGCTTTTTAATTTCTTTGTATTTAATTTCATTACATAAACTAAATTTTGATGTGTCTTAATTATTTTTACCTTATTGCAATTTCTTTCTAATTAATGCTTTTTGTGCTATCTGTACTAGTATTTTTTTTTGTAAATCTCTATTTTTTTTTGTAACACAACAAGTAGGTACGAAGCGGCTACCGAACATGCCAGACGTATATTTGTTAATAAAAGGATAATTAAATCGATATTTGTTATTTTGCAATGTATGTAAGTATCTAGGTATGTATATAATAAGTATGTAATAAATATTTATAATGTATTGAATCTTAGAACTTAATTTTAAAGTTTTTATACACGCTAAGTTTGGATAATATTATTAACAGTCGTAGAGCCAAGCAGTTCGCTGCATGAATGGGCTGGCTCGACCGGTGAAACTCCACCGCCACTCATTCAAATATAGTTTTAATGCTTTTTTACAATATGGGTATCAAATGAAAGGGCGTTTCAATAGTAACTTGAAAATGTGACGTCATTCTAAAACCAATGCTATAAGTATTTTAATACATTTTACAATATGGGTATCGAATGTACTTGAGCTTGGGGGAGTACCTAAATCAAAGAACAATGCGACGTCGAACATGGCACATCCTCCTAAATAAAATAGTCACCAAATTCTACCCAGACCTTAAGATGGGGATACTCCAGTGGGGATCGAACCCGCCAATCTCCGTTCCACAGTCAGTAGTTTTACCGTGTATTGGTAAAACTACCGACTGTGGAATGTAAGTTGTGCTCTTTATAAATTAAGCGTGTTATAAATGTTCATCTGTTAAAAAGTTCCACTTCAGTAGCGCGTAGGGACTCCGCGTAATTTTTTTTTACTACACTAAACACGAATTATCGATTAAAACCACCCACCCTCTAACTATTAAAAAAACCGCATCAAAATCCGTCGCGTAGTTTTAAAGATATACGCATACAAGGGGACAGACAGCGGAAAGTGACTTTGTTTTATACTATGTAATGATTTGTGCTTAATCCATAAAAAATTGTTTATGGATTATGCACAAATTTTATTTTTATTATGATTTTTTTTTTAATTTATATTTTTTTATAGAATACATATAACGCATTCCAAATTATTGATTTTTCTAGGTAGGATTACTTTCTTAGGTGAATATTCAGACCATATTCAGTAGGCCCATTAACTCTTAAATCTATTTAACACGAGGATCGACTTAAAAATCATTTTACCTGTAATTGGTTTAACTTACTTAATTTTACGTATACAATATTGTTGTGAGATCAAATAGATTTTCTTCTAATGAATTAGACGGATTAGTATATAAATTATTATAGTGATAGTGAATAGTAAATATATTATCTACAAATAAAAACCACCCTAATAATTTTAAAAGAGCTCTTCAACACATAAGCACATTGTTTTTTTACAATTATTGGTAAAGTAATCAATTCTATGTTCAAAACCTCATAAACATATGTATGTCTAATAGCACCACCACATGTTCAATTTCTTTCAAAATATATTTAACAAATTTCACATAACGTAACATATATATATTACTTCACGCCTCTTGTTACCCGAAGGTGTAGGCAGCGGCTGTTAAGCCTCGTCTCGCCGTTATGTTTACGTCCCAAATGGAATTGGTGGCGAACCTATTGCCATACCGGGCACAAAGTTTTCATTCATCGATATTTTTCACACTTAACTTCCGAAAACAATTTCGTAAAGTCATGGTCACGTGTGAGCCAGTGTCAGGATTCGAACCCGGACCTCTGGATCAGAAGCCGTGTGCTCTCCCACTGGACCACTGAGACTGTTTTAACAAATTTTGTTACAAGGACTTTATTAATTATAAGTATGATTTAATAAGTGAATGTTTGCACTAAATATGATTTATAATACACACGCACATATATTGACCCCAATTCCTTCGTTTCTTCTTCTTTCTAAGATTCTTACGTAACTTTTTTTTTATAATAATAATTTCTTGGACACAAAACACACAGCGCCCTCTAGTTCCAAACTAAGCAAGTAAATGCTTGTGTTATGGATACTAGATAACGGATATTAATTCGTATATACTTTTCTTTTGTAAATACATACTTATAATACATAGAAAAACACCCAGACGCCACACAAAAATTCATGTTTGTCACAAATATTTGTGCTCGTGTGGAAATCGAACCCCGACCTCATTGCTGCGGCCGGTAGTTTTTCCAATGCGCCCCAAGGCCGTCAAATAACTCACTTGCTAATTTGACTTTCTTATAAATCACACTCATAATCTTCTACCAGGATTTGTTCTATTTGGTCATAAAAAGTATGTCCTGGTCGGCCTCGATTCCTACATCCACCCTCTTTTGCACTGTATATCTGTTTAGTTTTTTTTTATTAGCCACATAATTTAAAATATATGATAAAATAGAGTATGTTCTTCGCTATTATAGAATTAAATAGAAACTATACGACAAATAAATATTAAAAATTAATTGAATACATTAAATACATACAAAATACATTGGATTAATGTCAGTGAAAACATTTCCTACTTCGAGAATGAAATGCAAAATATAAACAGCGACGAATTAATATCTACTTTATTTGCGAAGCGCTTCTGTATTTCCACTTTACAAGATATTTAAGAAGCAACTAATATTGCGTTCATAGCTTTTTTAATGGTAACTTTGTGTTTATTTATACAAGCTCTGGATAAATACTTGCAATGTTAGATTGCCTCATTTTATTTCTTTATAAGGGACTAAGAAAATGTATATGAATGAAAGATTATTCAACATATATTATTTATGACAAACAATGGTATGGCTATGGCGTTCGCTGTATGGAAGTGCCGGCTGGACCGGTAAAATACCTCGACCTCTCAGAGTATAACGTAAAGTTGCTCATGACGCAACTCATTCTATGAGAGAGGTAAGCAAAGGCCTGTAATATAAGTTCAAAAACTTTAATTACAATGAATTCAATAATTTCGATTTTCGTACAAAGTATTATCTCCCGTTTTAACCTCAAAAAAGAGTTCATTTGTAAAGATACTCACGTTATCAGTACAACCTCAACACCATAAAGCAAAAACTGTAAATTTCCAGTCTTATACTGGAAAAACTAATTTTACTAGTCCACAAACATCCTACTTACGTTTCACCCATTAGGGAGATCCGTTTTTTAAAAAAAGTGTGTGTAAGTACCGTCTTAATACTCAGTCCTACTATATACTTACATATTAGAGTGTTTAACAGTATATTATTTCAGCAAATTCAGAACTTGGTTGCTACCTGATATTGCGACCCAAAGTAACGAACTCACGGCGTCCGGTCAGCACTTGAAGTCATTCTTTTCACACAAAGATGAAATAAAAGATTTCTAGTTAGGTTTCTTTAGCTTATATTTCTACGGTTCCTTTTGTATGAGATCAAGAGGACCGGTAGTTAGAAGATGAAAATATTGCCGCACACATTTTGAAATTGAAATTCGTAATGAAAAATGAATATTAACATGAAAGTCACAGCGTAATAATATTAAAGTTATTTAAAAACTATGAAAATATTTATATTTGACGTCCTCGACGGAATAAATTGAAATAAACTAAACAATCACCATCTTTTAAGTGCTCTAAATCCTAGTTAGGAACACAAAAAAAAATCAAGAAAAGTAAAGCTGAATGGCAATGCTAATCCTCTTTGCAAAGAATAGACAAGCCTTCTAGTCGCGAGAGGCCTCGATCAGTCTCTTTGCGAGATCTTTATAGAGTGTATGAGCACTCGGATCCCATGTCTCCAGGGTCTCAACCCTAACGGCTCAAAAACACAATCACCTACAAGTTTTCTGTATTTGTTCTGCTTAAGATTTTCTGCTGAAACAGCAGCCACCTCTATCGCGCTTGGAAGGGTGTCAACGCAAGTAGCATCCCACACCAAAGGCTATCCCTTGCTGTTGACAACCTTTCCGCAGCGACATAAATGCGAGGAAACACAGGGAGTACCTAAACAAAGGCAAGTTGCGATACTGAAAGTCGTATTATCTAATAATGTTCCTACATTGGGCGATGACAGTGCCTTAAGCCACACACCGGACTCCCAATTCACAGCCAGCAAACGAGCACGCTCAGCATTTCCTACAGAACCACTAATAAGTGATTATTTTAAGTTGGCGCAGAGCGGGCCGTCCTATCGTCTCTGGAAAAATGGGTTGGTCGGTAAATTTGAGTTTACACAGGCCAGTTTCCAGGCATTTACTGCCTCAGTCTTGGTTAATACTTCTGTGCTATGGACCGAAGCCAGAAAAGCTGGTAAGCTCACATTGGAAATTTTTCGATTACTTAGACCCCCTAAACGAACTGGTAGGGATGCCTGTAGCCATGGCCGGTCGTATATCGAAGTGTTCAAAATCAGTGTAGAACAGCATTAAACTTTAGTAGGCGAATACACTTATACATACATACATAACTTCACGCCAAATCCCTTGCGGGGTAGGCAGAGACAACGGAGCGCAATAAGGCACGATTCTTACACACCTCACTCGCTTCGTTGACTTTCATAACTCTTTTCATGCACGCGCGTCGATTTTTGAGGCTCCTAACATCACCTTCCTCCTGAACACGTTCTATTTCGTCATGGAATGTGTGACTAGGCCGTCCTCAAATCCTACATCCATCCGCTCTTACATTGTATATCTGCTTAGTCAATCTTGCATCATCCATCCTTTCTACATATCCGAACCATCGGAGCATGGCCTTTGTTACTTTTACACCGACACTCTCTTTTAATCCGAGCGTATTCCTATCTTAAAGGCCGGCAACGCTGATGCGACGCCCCTGGTGTTGCAGATGTCCATGGGTGGCGGTGATCGCTTTCCATCAGGTGACCCGCTCGCTCGTTTGCCCCTTTATTCCATAAAAAAAAATAATAATAATCCGACTTCCTTCCTTATAACCTTGTTTTCCACGCGGTCAGCGAGGGTCACTCCGCAGATTTTGCGCAATGTTTACCGCGTTTATCCTACTTTCATGCACGCTCTGCCATACCCAGCTCTCGCTTCCATAAGTTAGCATTGAGATCAGTATTGCATTGTGAATTGCTAGCAGGGCTTTTCTGCTAATATCTTTGCGCCCAGGAATCTGCCCAACGCCCCATTTACTTTATTTCCTAACGCCACTCTTCTTTCTACATCCGCGGTGTACTTATGCATATTATAATATATATATATATATATTATATTAATACTAAGCTTTATTGTATCTAGAAAGTAGACATTTTTAGAGATCAGCTTTCAAGCGTTCTTCATTGCGTTCTTGCATTTCTTTATTCAGACTATTCCTCATGTCCAGACGTATAATGCAGTTAGAGTGGCAGCACGTGTACGCGGTCTAGACGATGCTGAGCCAGCGGATAGGGAAATGACACGTTTTCCTTTTTGGTCCATTCTTAAGCGTTCTAGTGAGATAAAATATCTAACTTTTATTATATCTATAATAATAAAAAGATATTGAATATCGTAAATTGTTCATTATATTTTGCGCAAAAATATGGAAGGATTTAGATGTAGAGGAAGGCCATAAGACGAGTTGGTTAACCGAATTGATTTAGCGCAAAAGTTAGTCAGTAAGAATTAGTTTAAAACACTTTTTATGATATCTATTTAAAACGAATACCCTAAATAGTACATATGTTACTGATGATTACCTAGCTAAACGTATTAATGAGGTCAATTCTAGCAAGTTGGTTGGTTGGCGAATTGTAGCTAAAATTACTCCAGCGAATAAACACCAAATCTTCTATATAATAGAGTAAATAATTATCGTATTATCTTTGTCTATTGTATTGTAATTTTGACTAGTTCACATCCAGAATGATAAAATGCTGCCAATTTATAAATAATATATACTTAAAACAATTTATAAGTAATATATACTTATAACAATTTATAAGTAATATATACTTATAACAATTTATAAGTAATATATACTTATAAATTGGCAGAGCTTTATCATTCTCTCTATATATATTTTAACAAACATTCAGTACTTCTTCTCACTCCTCCACTACAAAGTTCATGTTAACCAAATCTCGGAGAATACGCATGTGCCCTTCAACCCTAATAAGGGATACAAAAGTTTTTCGATTCGCGTATTAATATAAAGATAACCAACAACACGCGTGTAACCTCGGTTCACATATGAGTTTATAACTTCCGCCAGTTTGTTGTCGAGCATCAATAACGCTAAATATGTTTTACATTATTTTTCTTCTAATAATAAAATTTATATATTTGTATCAACTAGTTTGCATCAGAAAAGAAACCTTTTTATTTCCAATATTTCACCATAAATATGATTTATGTAGGTCTTTTTTTGTAAACATCAGCCTATGTACCTGAATTGACAGCAACAGTTGTCTGGAACAGGGAAAATAATTATTATGTGATATATATTCTTGGAAAAGCTGCGTCCTACGACTAGTCCTACGACTTTTGTAACTAGTAAACATAAATTTTATTAATTGGATAAATTCCACGGAAAATTTCCAAAATACACTAATAGATTATCATTTCGCTAATTCATTATCTCGAGCTTGCATTATAACATTATTCTTTTTAGATTCTAAATCTTCGTAGTGACTTTGTTCAACAGAAACAAATAAATCTACATGGTATTCTGCAATTAATATGCTAGTTTTTTATTTTGTAGTAAATTTGTAACGCGTGAAAAGCAGAATTCCGTAATCAAGAAATCATAAGATATATATTTATTTGAAAAATATAATACGATATGACGATATAAAAATTTAATGAAATTCAAATGGCCACTAGAACAACGCCCGTTCTTGAGAGATTGGTAAATGTGTACCGTGTTCCGTGGTGAAGGCTTAAATATAATATTTCCCGCGGAACATTTAAGTCGTACGATGTTTTTATGTATGTATTTTATCGTTCACTCGACGTTGTCTCTGAAAGCTCTCGCGAGAGGTACGGACTTGTTTGACAAATCTGTGCTGATGTTATAAAAAAGAGAAATTTGTTTATTTGCAATCGATAAACATTGAAAGTAATGAAATGATTTGTATAATTATTTAATCGTTAGAAAATTATTTTTTTCAGCAATGATGTATGTATGATTGTATTAGAGTTTATTTCTTTTATGCCCTGAAAGAAAAAAATCCCTTGCCTTCCCTCGTTTCTGTATAAGTTAATAATAGAGATAAACACACAGATATAAACTACATAAACACTACATAGATACAGATAAACTCTATTTGCTTTGAATGTTTTTTGGGAAATAAATCTTTAAAAAATTTTTTTGCATATAATTTTCTAATGGTGAAAAAATTATGTATTTAAATTGATCGAATTTAAATTAATCAAACTATGCAATAATTCCTCTTAGAATATAAATGAATATAGATTAAAGCCTCTTTGATATGATTTACGCGGGAAAATAAGGTTAATGTCTAGCGACAACTTCAGGTCGTATGTTAGGAGATAATACGCTCACATAAAAGACAAATGCTGTCATCATGGGCTTGACACGTGGTTGTAAAAATAAATAAGGAGACCGCATTATACTGAGGAGGCGCATACGACTAAGTTATACGCATAGGTAATATGTTTGTTGTAAACTATATGTTGAACAGAGAAAAGCCCTACTAGGGTCGCTTATTACTAGGAATACCTACTACTACAATCAGGATCATGTTTACTTTGTAGATTACTATTTCTAGTACATATACTATTGCTAGAAACATATCTATCAACGCTTATGACATATAACGGTCTCCATGCTGAAACTGTTATATTTGTTTTTGGACAACTACCATACGGTCAGTGTTTTAATTACGAATGTTTGTTGAACTTTTCGTTATTGTGTGACTGTTTGAGTCATATTTAAAAAATATATAGCAAGTTGGCTTAAATATCTTTTTCGAATAAAATGAAAAGTAAAAAAGAAAACTGTGCCAAATGTTAAGGTATGTAGTCTTGATTGCTTACTTTGTGTCTCTGTATGAAAGGTTCTGAGTTCCAATTAGAGCACACAATAATGTTTTTTGAAATATTTCGATAGTTCACTTATTTATTCAATAACCTATATCTATATAATATATAAGAGATTTCACCTATATATTGACTCATCACGATATCTCTGGAACCATAAGGCGTAGCGACTTGAAATTTGGTAGGATTATTCCTTTCGCCGAGTAGAGGTCAGCTAAGAACGGATTTTACGAAATTCCACCCACAAGGGGGGTTGCGGGGGTGTTAACAATGGAAAATTCCCATTTTTAACCTATAGCTGCTATCGACTTCAAATTTGTCGAAGATATTGCAGTATTAACATAGCGGGGCAGCAGTTATTACTTTTGATGCGAAACAGAGTTCGCCGGGTCAGCTAGTATTATATATATTTATTCAGCTATATATTTATTCAGTTATCTATACATTAACTGAATGAAATATGCTCAATATGTAGCTATAGTTGTTTATTCCATGTGACTAAATATTTCATTTGGATCGTGAAGTTAGAAGAGGGATAGGTAGTATGAAACCTATTGAAGCGCTAGAGAAAAATGTTAAAAGGATAATGTTATGCATAAATGTTAGAAGTTTTCAGATTAGGCGAATTGAAGATGAATGCTTGAAATTAAAATTATATAGTTTTATGTCTCGCTGGTGCAGTGGTCGAGCTCCCCGCGTCTGATTCCGAAGTATGATCCTACGATTTCTCGAAATTCTTTTGCGGAAGTTATGTGTAATAATTATCGATGACTGAGAATTTTATGCCCAGTGTAATGGCATTAGGTTCGCTACCCATTCTATTTGGGACGTGATCGTATCGATTCGGCGAGTTGAGGCTTTAACAGCCGCTGCTTACACCTTCGGGTTTTATATCAAATCTGAGAAGATTTCGTAGAAAAATAAAAACTTAATAAAACCTTAAAAAAAATAATAATGAACTTTTATTTAAATTTAAAAGACATCTGATGACTTAATATTCTGACTGAATACTTAAATGTCTTTAAAATTAAATCATAACATCAATCTATGACATATTTACACACGCCACCGCGCCGACTGGGGGAGATTTCGTGAAAACAAACTAAAATATTTGCTACCGGGTAGCGCTTACCAACATAATTATGACTTTGTATAATAAATATTTCTCAAAAAAAGCATAATAATGTCATCATCATTAAGGCTGACCCGTTTTTATATAAAAAATGTTTCTAATTTTTAATTTATTCATGTCTCCTAATTACTTAATCAATTAACTCAAATACCGGAAGATAGCTTTAGCAGAATATTGACAATTAGGACAACACCAAATAGACATATTTAGTGAGGTAGCCTTCCCGAACCTTAATAGCAAAGATTCCTTACCTCGCCCGCTCATTACTATGCTGGGCGCGTAACGTCCCTTTGATACCAAGATGTCACGGGCCACAGTTACAATGACGACTCACACTGTGTATCGTTCATTTATTTAGGTATTGTATACTTCAATAAATGTTTGTGGTCTCATTAGAACAATTTGGCACACTTTCTATCTGAAGGTGTAGGCAGCGGTTGTTGTGCTTGTACTCATCAAATTTATGATACTTTTCTTATAGGAATTAGGTAAAAGCGAAAAACTTGTGACCTAATGGTAAGTGAGAGCGGGCACAGCTATGTTATGGGTTTTTCTCACTGAATGAAATGTGCCATAAGCCACTCTACTACAATTTTCTGATAGTAGCATACAGTGATATTTCACCGGCCCGTCTTATCCACTCTCTCAGTAATTTAAATTATCTTTGTTGTTATTAAAAGTATGTAGGTATGTTCTTTTATATATTATATGTGTATAAATACATATATATATATATATATATTATATGTGTTTTTTTATTTAGTACCAATTACGTCGTATAAGACAACGTAAGACGTTTATCGTCTCATGTTACAACCGGCCAAAGGTTTTAGGGTTTCAGGTCTTCAAAGGTAAAACAGAAATTCTGTACGATCCTATAGTAGTAGTTACCAACTTACTGTAACGCTGGCTATTTCGAAGGTAGACTTGAGAAAAACTTTTACAAAGCTCCTGATCAATTGTGTATGTGAACAGTTTCAGTCCCTTGGTATTTAATAGAACAAATGGATAAGAGATAAAAGTAAGAATTTTAAACAATATCCGGAATTATTGTTTGTAACTTCATCCCCATCCTTGTAGCGACAATGGCTCGTCTCGCCTAAAGAAATATTTTCTCTCAAGAGATGTAACAATTGTATTTACAATGCGAACGGAGACGCAGGCAACTATTAATATAATAGGAGAAGCTGCGCATAAAGCACAATTTAAATATTACGACTAGCAATTACATATCAAAAGACTCTTGAATACATTATGTAATATCTAAGAGTATTTTTTACTGTATTGCTATGATATTACAAACAGGAAAATCTTTTTGATCTATATTTTAAGAGGTCATATAATATAATTATTGGAAGCTTTCTAACTTGTCTGATAATAATACGTTTGTAATTATCAAGTATCCTGGATATATTGGTATCCGTATTTTTTTTTTGGACAAACGAACAAGTTGGTCAACTGGCAACTACTCGCCGCCCATGAAAAGCTTGGCGCGTTGCCTTCCTATAAGGGAGTAGGAGGGGAAAGGAAGGGGAAAGGGGATCGGGCCTCCAAAAACCTCTCTCACTGAACGAAACGAGTCACAAGTAACTTCACGCCGATATTACAACAGGTCGTGTTATTTCATCGGTCGAGCTGGCCAATTCATGCTGCGAGCTGCAAGACTCTAAAACTGTTAAAAGTAGTAGTAGAATTAATTAATTTAATTAGTAGGGTGTTGTTATGATTGTCGAGATTAGCCTATAGTAGATAGATTAGCTATTAATATATCACTTATCTTAGATATTATTATAGAGCAGTCAGCGACTATTGTTTGTGTTTTTTTTTTATGCAACAGGAGTGCAAACGAGCTGGCGTGTCACTTGATGGTAAGCAACCAACGCCGCCCATGGACACCAGTAACACATTTAGTGTTACTGTTGTGTTGCCGACCTTTAAGGGATAGGGGATAGGAAAAGATGAGGAAGGGGGGTGGGCCCCCGGGTACCTCTCTCAGCGAACGAAACGCGGCATGAGCCACTTTACGTCGGTCTTCTGAGAGGTCGTGGTATTTCACCGGTCGAGCCGGCCTATTCATGCTTGGCTCTACTTGTTTTGCAAAACAAACACAATTGGTCATTAACATTAGTGTTACTACATGGACATATAATTCTGTAGCAATATTAACTGTTATAAATCCTGATAGAATCAGGTTGAACTAATTAAATGAGTTCGTGCGACTGCCATGCTTTCATTTCTCATCGTATTTCCATATCCTGACATAAGTACATTAGTACTTACTGTAAAGAGTGTTGCCACGTGCTATCCTATTCCGGTGATACTTACTTTGAATCTGAATTATAATATAATAATATATAATATCTTGGACACAATACACACAGCACCATCTAGTTCAAGCTAAGCAACGAAGACGGATATTAATACATATACACTTTTCTTTTGTAAATACATACATATAATAACACCCAGGCGCCACACAAATATTCATGTTTGTCACAAATATGTCAGTCTGCTTGTGACCACGGCCAGTGCAACCTGGCTGAAACGTCGAGCTAATAAAGGTAAATATTTGTTTGCCAAAAAAATGTCGCGTTAATTCCCGTTCATTATTTCTGAACAAATATTTGTGCTCGGACGAAAATCGAACCCGACCCCAGACCTCGATGCTGCAGCCAGTAGTTTTACCAATGCGCCACGAGGCCCGTCGAATTAAAAAATCAATTGAAAATTGCGCTATCTTAAAAGAATCACTAATTAGTGGTTCTGTAGGAGATGCTGAGCGCGCTCGTTTGCGGGCTGTGGGAGAGTGGGAGTCCGGTGTTTGGCTTAGGGCACTGCCATCGCCCAATATAGGAACATTATTAGATAATACGACTTTCCGTATCGCAATTTGTCTTCGTTTAGGTGCTCCCTGTGTTTCTTCGCATTTATGTCGCTGCGGAGAGGTTGTCGACACCAAGGGACATCATGGCCTCTCATGCGCCAGGAGCGCCGGGGGCATTTCCCGTCACGCCAACATCAACGACATTATCTGTCGTGCTCTTGTCACCGCCGGTGTACCAGCCGTTCTGGAACCGAACGGTTTGGTGCGCGATGATGGCAAGAGACCCGACGGGATGTTTCTTTTGCCTTGGAGGATGGGTAGGCCTTTGGTGTGAGACGCTACTTGCGTCGACACCCTTGCACCATCGCATCTTCCAGACACGGTAGAGGTGGCCGGTGCTGCTGCTGCTTCGGCAGAAAATCTCAAGCGGCACAAATACAGAAACCTTGTAGGTGGTATTTGAGCCGTTTTGGGGTCGAGACTTTGGGGACATGGGGTCCGAGTGCTCGTGCACTCGCAAAGATCTTGCAAAGAGGCTGATCGAAGCCTCTCACGACCAGAGGGCTGGTCTATTCTTAGCACAGAGGATTAGCATTGCCATTCAGCGTGGCAATGCGGCCAGTCTTTTGGGCACGCTGCCAGTAGACCGAGATGCGGAGAAATTTGATTTCAGGTAGTTTTTTTATTTGTATATATTGTAAATAATGTATTTAATTTATTTGTTCTTATTATTGTAAATAAAGTTTTTGAAAAGAAAACGTAACTTCATCTCTTTTTCTACCCGAAGGTGTAGGAAGCGGCTGTTAAAGCCTCGATTGGCCAAACGTAAACGTAAAGAAACGTTACGTCCCAAATGGAATAGGTGGTGAACCTATTGCCATTACACCGGGCCCAAAGTTGGTAATCAGCGAAAACTAATTATTTATAAAATTAACATATCAAACTGTTGACAAGAAATACTCTGCCTTCTCACTCTGTCATACAAAAAATAATAAATGGAAAACAGCAAGTTACAAAGATTTATTATCTGAAATGTAAAATATAATAAAAAAAATATATTAAAACAAAATATAAATTAATATGAAATAAGTACGTCGAAATTTCATAAAAAAAAATTGTTTCATGTTTGATATTTTACGTGATCTAATTGCTATACGAATATATATATTTGTAACATTGTTATTTACATATTGAGATTTGGTCACTATAATTATATTAAATTAGAGAACGGTAGATAAATACTCCAGTCAAACAATATGAAAAACCATGAGTATCTATATTCTTGTCACATTGAGAACGAAATACTGAAATCTTGCACACAAAACTTCTAACAATATGTATTTTGTTTGAACTTGGATAATATTAAACAAAACTGCTTCCCGCTGCATTATCTGTATATCCGTTAACTTTAAGTCAGAAAACCAAATTTTGAAAAGTTTTTCTCATCTGTTTGCTCATGTTACACGGTTGACTTGTGATTATTAAACAATTTATCTGGGACACCTGAATCAACTTAATCTGTGTATTGAAACTAAGCAGATAGATAGTAAATAAAAACCACGACTATCTTATAGGTATAAATACTGTCCACTTGGTAGGGAAGTACCATTGCGAAGTAACATAGTTTTTATAGACAAAACTTTGCTTACCTACGTGGAAGAAGAAAAAAAGCACGTAATTACCACGAGCGGCTCTATTTCCAGGGCTGCAGAGCCCCCCATGACAATAGTTATGCTATTAGATGTAGAATCGATAAAATTTATATAGTTAAGAGTCAACTTAATAAAAATCAACGACCTAAAAGTTAACTGTTCGGTAAGGACGACAACGATTTTAGTACGAATCAATATATAAAGATTGTAAAATCGAAATTAAACTTAGTGAGAACTGAGTTATGCGATAATAATATAAAAATAGTAATTAATGAGGAACAGCAAAACCACAATCTTAGTAAGCGGGTAATTAATAATAAATTTCTTGCGGACAAATTGGCATTTAATCTACGCGTATTATTAAAATAGTAGTGTACCATCGTGCGGTGTTCAGCTTAATTGATGAATATATATACACACCCACAATCATGTCTTTTTCATATAGGGGGTAGGCAGCAACTACTTTCATTTGCTACGATCCTGACACACATTTCTCGCATCCTTCACTCCCATTATTGCTTTCAGTCACGCTCTTCGGCTGTGGACACTCTTGACCTGGTATTTCTTTAATATATCATTGATTTGATGACGGTAGCTTCGTTCAGTTCGATATTTATCTACTTATTTGTAATATAACTGTATATTTATGTAAAAATTAGTTTTTGTGTAAACAAAGTAAATATTTATAAAAACTTTTTATTGATACAATAAAATGTATGCTAATACCCGACTCTCAGTATTACAAATTGGAATCATATCTAACATTTTTACATTTATTTGTCTCTTTCAATTTTACTAACTTCTTTTTATTTTAGACTCCTCATTATTAATTATGATATTATTAATACTCACAAACTATAAAACGTTTACTTAAGATATACAAGCAGTTTATAATGTTAGTAAATAAAAAAAATACAGTCAAGTATTTCATACGTAATATTCAGCACATTATTTATATGAAAGTTTTGACTTATATTTATGATAACTGATCCCCTCTGTTCTCTTGGGTAGTAGTTAGATAAATGTAGCTTTTAATCATCATTTACAAACTGACTATTTCGTGCTTGACGAATTTCCGAAATAAGTTTATTAAGTTCGTACTAAACTTAGTAATGTTATAGTACAGTATTAGTTTGCAGAATAAAAGCTTTTTTTTGGCAGGTTTTATTTATTTACAGAGAATTCTTGTCTCTATAGTCCGGTGGTTTAGAATGTAAACAGCTGATGGCAGGTCGTAAGCTCGAATCCAAGTACACGCTTTTTCATTGATTTTGTTTTGTATTTTAAGAATCAAACAT
Organism: Euproctis similis; assembly: GCA_905147225.2. Taxonomy (NCBI): domain Eukaryota; kingdom Metazoa; phylum Arthropoda; class Insecta; order Lepidoptera; family Erebidae; genus Euproctis; species Euproctis similis. Next base: position 16,298,301 of record LR990107.1, on the reverse strand, counting down.
ATAGATGGATTCCTTACTTTAACACAGACTTCATTCAGACCATTTATCTAAGTCGGTGGTCCACTGGTCAAGCTTCCAGCGATTCAGATTCTGAATTCATGGTTTGGATTTCGGACTCTCACCAATGATTTCCAGCAAGTCCTTTTCGGAAGTTATCTGTGATAAATATCGATGACTGACAACTTGGGGTCCCGTGACATAATGACAAAAGGTTCGCCACCTACTCCATTTGGGATAAAACATGACGAATCAGCGACTCGAGGCTTTTTAGACAAACACTTCTACTACTAGTCTTACTACTTGATATTCATCGGGTTACCCTACTCACTCTGTTTTTTTTTTATGGGATAGGAGGGCAAACGAGCAAGCGTGTCACCTGATGGTAAGCAACCAACGCCGCCCATGGACACCAGCAACACATATAGTGTTACTGTTGCGTTGCCGACCTGTAAGGGATAGGGGATAGGAAAGGACGGGGAAGGGGGATGGGCCTCCGGGTACCTCTCTCACCGAACGAAACGCGGCATGAGCCACTTTACGTCGGTCTTCTGAGAGGTCGTGCTATTTCACCGGTCGAGCCGGCCCATTCATGCAGCGAACTGGTTGGCTTTACCACTGTTCTAAGTTAGCATTGATATCGGTATCACTTTATGAATTGTAAACCTAAATTTACTATCATTTTTAACAATAAACGTATTATTATATAGGTTATATATTAGGACGTAAACATCATGATGAGTCGAGGCTTAATATCCACTGCCTACACCTTCGGGTAGAAAAAGGCATGAAGTTATTTTATGTTATATATTGGTTATACAGCAATTAACTTTTTTTTTTGGTGTGCACATAAAATATACACAGTAAAATTGCACTTAGATTTCAATCAAGTTGAGATATTAAGTTTCTTGTTCGAATCTGAAACAAATAATTTGTTATTACGTTGCAATAATAATTGTAAATTTCTGTCTAATCTCGTCAATTACTAATTATTAAAAACCCATTTCAAATATATATAATACATGCAGCATGAAAAAATATCAGATATGTATTTGAAATGAGTTCTCAAGGTCTCAGAATCTATAGGTGGAATGTACAGTGAGTTAAGCGGTGTCGGATATCGCTGGGGAAATCCTGAAGTCATCTATCATCATTACCGTCAGATAAGCGAAACCCCTTTTAACGAATTGCCAACGATTTGTTGACTATGTTCCACATCAATTTCTGTATCAATAACACTTAATACATAGCTTAATATACAATTGTATTATTTGTAATGTAACATTTATATAACAAAGATTTTTCTCTACTAAATGATTCAGTATAATCAACACATACAAACATGTTGATGCTGAGGTGAATTGGACATGTGGAAGGAATGGCTGAAGTAAGACCGACTAAGCAGATATAGAGTGCCAAACTGGTTATTTAACCGTGGAGAAAAGCCTCAACACACTTTTCATATGACAATTTACTTCGGAAGCCAAGTTGAAGAAGCGAGTAAGCGGGTGATTAAAAAACATTTCTTATGGAGTTTAGATTTCTTTGCTTACCCTACAAAGTCTTGGCGTGAAGTTAAGTAATTAAGAGAATATTTTTAAATAAGGTAAGTACCTATTACTATAATTATGATCGATTTCTATCATTGCATAATATAAAACAAAGTCGCTTTCCGCTGTCTGTCACCATAAATGCTTACATCTTTGGAACTACGAAACGGATTTTGAAGTGCTTTAGTTAATAGATCACGGGATGATTTGTATGTATAATACATGTTTAATATAGTGAAGAAAAAGTGATCATTTTTGAGATTTAGCTATTTTATTGTAAACGCGGTAAAAATCACTTTTGATGCAGAACAAAGTTCGCCGGGTCTGCAAGTTGAATAATATTATTGTATGTACCATTCATTGTAATGTGATGTATTCTTTACCGGGTGTACAATAAAATGTAGTCAATTCCTTGTACGATTTGAATTTGTGACCTAATAACAGCCAGCCTTCAGTACTGTCTCCGATTGTAAAATTTCACATATAATGAGTACGGATCAACCATTCTTTCATGTGAACGACGGTTTTCATCTTTCTCCGTGATTATAAACTAGACGATTTATCTAACGAAAGTAGGTTAGGTGGAGTAGTTCCCTTTTCCGCCCCCCATCTGTCTGCGTTATTTCCTTAGTATATAACAATCTAATCTAATCTTATCAAAGTAGGCTTCATGGCTTTTGCTATGTAAGCTAGACGGAAACATCTATGCCTTCTGTGTACTAAGTATCGGGAATTTGTCAATAAGACAAAAATACAAATTATTCATCTAAATTTATTTTATCGCCTTCAAAGTAGGCCCCATCGCTTGCAATACAACATCTCCACCGCTTCACCCACTCTTCCATACATTTTTCATAGGCTATTTGCGGTATGGCCTTTAGCTCATTCAGCGAATTTTCTTTTATGGCTTCTATTGACTCAAAACGTTTTCCTCGAAGTGGTAATTTTAACTTGGGAAATAAAAAAAAGTCAGACGAAGCCATATCAGGTGAATAGGGTGCTTGGTCGAGAACGTTTGTTGAATTTTTCGCTAAAAACTCTTTCACTATAATGGCTGTGTGTGATGGTGCATTATCATGGTGCATTATCATGGTGCAGCATCCATGAGTTGTGTCGCCACAAATCTGGACGTTTTCGGCGGATACTCTCACGCAAACGCTTCATGACGCCTAAATAATATTCTTTATTCACTGTTTCTCCCTATGGAAGGAATTCGGAGTGAACCACACCACGGTAGTAAAAAAAACTGTCAGCATCACCTTGATTTTGGTGCGACTTTGCCGCGGTTTTTTGAGTTTCGGCTCGTTTTCGAGACGCCATTCTGAAGACTGTTGGCTTGTTTGCATGTCATACTCATAAACCCATGTCTCGTCGCCAGTTATTATACGTTTCATAAAGGTCGGATCCGTAGAAGCTCGGGAAACCATGTCTTCAGCGACATGCTTTCGCTGCCCTTTTTGAACAAAATTGAGCTCTTTTGGAACTAGTCGAGCGGCGACGCGTTTCATGCCTAAAATGTCAATGAGAATATTGTGGACGGACTTAAAAGCTATGTTTGCCTCAATAGCCAACTCTCTCAGACTCATACGTCGATTTTCGAGCACTAGCTTCTTGATTCTGTCGATGTTTTCTTTGGTCGTAGCGGTTGAAGGTCTACTAGAACGAGGCAAGTCTACTACTACTTCTCGGCCTTCTTTAAAAGCCTTATACCATTCATAAGCCCTTGTTTTCGATATACATGATTCGCCGTAGGTATTTCGCAACATTTTTAGTGATTCACCACATGAAATATCATTCGAAACACAAAATTTAAGGCACACTCTTTGTTCAACAATATTTTCCATTGTAAAAATCGCCGAGGACTCAAAACTATGACCAACAAAAGGTTTAGTTTAAAACAAATTAAATGACAGATCCCGTTCAAATTTTGCGCGCTAAATCAGTACAGTGCTACCAACATGCAGTAAAAAAATTAGAACGACCTCTTTTACGCGGGTCTCTTTATTGACACATACCCGATACTTTTTACACAGAGTAGTATGTGGCACCTAAATAACTATAACAGATCAAATGTCTGCCCCGGGTATGTATTGAACATCCGACATGTACGCGGTAAGGCCCCCTGGCCACTACGCCGGGGAGCATATCCTGGTTAATTTAAATCAAGCTTAAATGTCAGTTTCACTTGATGCCTAACTATTACAGAAACCGTAACATATGATTTAAAAATAATTTGGAGTAAAACGTATTTATGGGTGGAGTTATAAATTTTGTAATTGTAACAATTTTTCGGATATGTATGTTCTAAGTTCACGGGAGACTTTACGGCAGCTCTAAACCAAATCTGGTATAACGCGATATAATCCTAAAAGTTGTTTTAATCTATGAGTGAGATTCGCGAATGTCTGAGATATAAACAAGCAAATTAAAAAAATGCAGGTATTTTAATATTAACTAATAACAAGTGCAACATCATTATTCATCTAAAAAAAAGAGACAGTTATAATATCATCAAGTTGATACAATTTTTTGGAAGTGTAATTGGTATAATAATGAGAAGATTTGCAAATTCAAATATTCCCCTACAATTTTCAAAGGATTACTACTTTGATAATTTATTTGGTAATCGCACAGTCGTCAAAAACTAAGATTCAGTGAATGGAGCAATAACAGTACAAACTTGACGTGATCGTTGTTTTATTGTAGATGAGTTCCGACATTAAGTAATAAATTTGCAATCCGTCGCAAACATAGCACACATGAAAATAACAACCAAGTAACATTTGGATTCAAGATATCACCAGACAGGAACCGCACAAATACTTCCAAAGAATTAACTCCACCATACAAGTCTACTGTTATACATACGAATTATCGTATCGTTGTTCTGGAGGGTTAGTATACTTATTCTGAATCAAGATATTTCGAGTTTGAATCCTGACCCATCATTTTTCAAAATTATTTTCTCAAGTAGAAATCTTTTTATATTGGAAGATGTAGATAGTGAAATTACTACACCGTCTAATTTCTGTGATCCCCAAAGTAATATTGTAACATACATTATTATCTTAATAATATTAATGGAATAAAAATATAGGTTTTATGAATACGTATGACCTGAAGAGTGTTTAATATTTAAGAATTAATCAATATATTGAGTACCAAATCGAGTTGGTACTAAAAGGAATACAGATAAAATATAACATAACATAACATAACATAACATAACTTCACGCCTTTTGTTACCCGAAGGTGTAGGCAGCGGCTGTTAAGCCTCGTCTCGCCGTTATGTTTACGTCCCAAATGGAATAGGTGGCGAACCTATTGCCATACCGGGCACAAAGTTTGTCAATCATCGGTATTTATCACACATAACTTCCGAAAACAATTTCGAAAAGTCATTGGTGTGAGCCAGTATCTGGAATCGAACCCCGGACCTCTGGATCAGAAGCCGTGCGCTCGCCCACTACGCCACCGAGACTGTAAAATATAGCTCATACAATATGTTGAACTGGGACTTATATTTGTTGATACGCGTAATATTTTATTTGTAACTTCTCCAAAACGTTAAAATGCTAATTTGAATAAGTTATTACATTTAATATCTATATAAATAAACGTAAATTAAGTAAACAACATCCCTTTTAGAAAAAAAATGGGTGCGTGTACTTATGTACGCGCGTGAGAAGTTATACTTCTTTGGCATCATTAATATATATATATATATATAATTATTAAAAACAAAATTTAGAGAATAATAAATATATAAGACATTATTTTGTATATATTAAATAACCAATAATAAGTATTTAACATTAATAATTTAATAATATTTAGTGTTAATTACATTAAATAAAAGTATTTTAATTTATATCAATAAATAATACATACGGATAGTTAACCTCAATTATATTGGAGCACTTGAATAAGCACAATTTTTTTCACAAATATTCACAAATAGTAAGTAATATCAATCAAAATATTCAATTTAAATCACTACTGAATATAATTTATTAGCACATATATAATTCGCACTTGTATGAAACTAAAACACGTGTTGTGAATGTATAAACTAGAAACATGTTGATAAATATTATATATTATTATTATATTATACTGTTAATTTTGTGTCACAGATGCGCGCGCATCTTAAAATTTCACTCTCATCATTTTTTCATAACGCGCCTAAAGAAGTATAACTTGAAAAATTGTGTTCAATTCAAAAGCGGGAACAGTTTAATATTATTATGTTTTAATTAATTCCATTTATAATACAGTTGCTTTAACAAAGTTAGTGTATTAATTACTTACTTAACTTCTGACCAAGTCCTTTGCGGGGTTGGCAGAAAGTTATAATCAGTTAAATTAAGTGGTTATTTAGAAATTTACACCAATTTTAATAAATGGTTTTGTGATAAAACGTTTTGTATTACTATTATCATGTACAATACTTTCTTATCAAAACCTGCCTTATTATCCTAATGAACTGCTGACGACGAAGGTAGTAGAGGGAATTTGGTACGTGACCAGAACATCATCTAATAGTTAGACAAACTCTATTTGTCATCTTGCATAAGAAATGATTATAAGGAAGTATATTAAAAGGGACTCCTTAGTTCCTGGAAATGTTTAATGTGTATTTTAACTTTCATATCATAACTAGCGACAAATCATATTATTATTTGTTTAGATTTTACACGACAGCGTTACAAGTACGTTCTACCTCTTAAACACTTTTTATGGGATAGGAGGGCAAACGAGCAAGTGGTTCACTTGATGATAAGCAACTACTCGCCCATGAATACCGTGGTGTGATGCCGCCCTTTCAGGGAGTAGGAGGGAAAAGGAAGGGGAAAGAGGATCGGGCCTCCGGATACCTTCCTCACCGAACGAAACGCGGCACGAGCCACTTCCCGACGATATTCAGCGAGGACGTGATATTTCACCGGTCGAGTCGGCCCATTCATGCAGCCAATTGCAGGTTGCAGAAAGGCTAGGTTACAAAAAGTTTAAAAAATAATCGAGTCTACTCTACCAATGTTTAAACTTTCTGTAACCTAAAGTAACATAAACTAAAATGCAATTCATTTCAGTTTAAAAGCAATTCATGTCAATAGTCATATCAAGATCCGTTACGGCAAACCGTGATAGTTACATAAGGTGCACTGTTTGCCAACGAAACCATTTCCCTGCGTAGTCGGTAATTAATAATTTTAATATTTCAATTATGTTAGTTTTTATTAAACGGTTTTATTTAGCTCACCCCGTTTGTTTTATTCTTTCTTGGGTCAAATTTAGTAATTCAAATTTCACCCTCTTCCTGTCAACCGATTAATCTGAAATTTTGTATACACTTTGGATTTTGGTGACAATATAATTATGTTTATTCATTATCTTTATAAATTCAAGATGGCCGCCGCTACAAAATGGCGGATAATTTATGTTTTATTAATCCCATCAATATGGGTATCAAATGAAAGGGCTCAACAAGCAGAATACAATATACTATAAAAAAATTAAATCCAAGATGGCGGCCGCTACAAAATGGCGGATAACGTAGGTTTTATCAATCCAATATATAGGTCTGTTGTGAGGTCCAAAGACAATGTGATAATTTTTTAACTATACTTATTCCCTAAAACATCTAATTATATAACTAATATTAAGACAATGAACATTTTTATCATTGTTATAAAACATTATGAAAATTATGAATTCAGTTAAATACTCGTATATACATTTATTTTCAGTTTTTACATTTAGAGAGATACATGTGAATACAAAGATTCAAATAGAATATTTGATTGGGTAATATTAAAATAAACATTAGCCGCAAAATAATCTGATATATGGTTATCTAACTTAACTCACTCGCTCCTGAAATCGCCTTGCAGAAGAACACGTTCAATTTGATCATAGGAAGATTGTAATGTCTATCCTCGATTTCTACATCCTTCTGCATTTGCACTGTATATCTGTTTAGTCAATCTTGCATCATCCATTCTTTCTAATATACATGTCCGAAACATCGGAGCGTGTCCTTCCTTACTTTAGCACCGACACTCTCTTTCAATCCGACTACTTTGTTTACAACCTTATAAGAATTAAAATATTAACAAACACAATGTGCAGAAACATTAAATATTATAATTATCAGTGGAATCAGTGGAATCGGGATCAGTTAAATATATTATTATCATCTAATATATGTATAAAATTCTCGTGTCACAGTTTTCGTTCCCATACTCCTCCGAAACGGCTTGACCGATTCTCATGAAATTTTGTGTGTAAGTATGTGTAAGTTGTGGGTAAGTCTGAGAATAGGACAAAATTTATTTTTATTCCCCTAAATCACCCCTCGATATTTTTATATATATTTCTGTTTCTTATTTTTTTATTAGACCAAAATACATACAACCCTAAATTTTCAACCCCCTACCATCAACACCTATTTTTTAAATTTTATTTTTTAGGCAAGACAACGTTTGCCGGGTCAGCTAGTTTACTATATATTTTTGACTGGCCTTTTCAATGTAAAATATCCCTTTTAACATACACCGCACATTACTGATGGTCATAAATGGACTTATATAATAATAATTTCACGTTAAAAATTCCATCAATGGGAGATTTAAATTTAAAAACAACTCCGCAACCGTTTTTGTATTAATGCTTTTATCTTTAACATTTAAAGCCCACGCATAATAAGGATAAATATAATTAGTATATGGGAAAAAATTGTACTTAATATAAATTATAATATAATAATAACATTGTTTTAAGTTTAGTTAATTACTAATATACCAGTCGAGTCGGTGGTCGAACACCTCGCTTCTGACTAATGAAGCCTTGGTTGGTTAGAATTCTGGCTCACACCGATAATTTTTCAGAACAATTTCCGGCAGTTATTTTCAGACTTCAAAATCCGGCTAAACAAGGGCATAACCGCTTCAGCCTACACTTTTTGGGGGATAGCAGCGTGAAGATATAAAATAATATAGAAAATGCTAGTCACGTCTTTAGAGATACAGATACTTCTCTCTCCGAAAGAAACGCTGCGCGAATCGCTTTACGTTAATTTTTTGAGAGGTGAATACGTATACGTAACGTATACGAATTATACTTTAAAATCAGACACAAATATATTTGTCATGTTTTATAAATATATTTTATCTTTACCACTAAAAGGCTACTGTCCTGCTCATATTATAGTAGCGTGATGATATTTAAAATAGTTTAAGGCTATTATTGTATGTAAAAAAATTGAGAAGTTTGGGCTAAGGTGCTTTAGTTTTCTTATCAAAATTTTGCCCCACTTTTTTTATAGCTAGGATTTCGGAAAATCCAAAGCCTTTCATAAGATATAAATATTCAAACAAATAATTAGGGAAATCGATCCAGCGGTCCACCATTGATGCCATTCACATTCATTCATTTTATATATATATGCAAGCACGAAATACCTTCAATTTCCATTCGTATGATTGCAATGTTTGAGTGACAATTATTTTGTTGACGGTACGTGTATGAAATCGAATAAAAGATCCAATTATTTCTCGAACAGATATATACATAAATGTTTTGTTGATGAATTTTTCATCACAAGTGGTTATATGCCGTATATGCAATACGGTCGTATAAATTAACTTTAACAACATGAACTGCCTGCAGGCATTAAGACAATACCTGAGACCCTGGCTGAGAACATTATCTTAGACACTCCACATGCTGCCAGTATTAGATTTCTCTTTTAAATTAAAGTTCCGTTTTTATTTCAAATAGTTATAAATAATGATTAGAAATTCAGAAATATTTTTATAACATCTGATTGATTCGACGTATACTATTTTCAAAAATGAGCAAATATATAAGTTGACGATTTTCTTTCACGTGAACAAATAATATAAAAAAAAAAAAATGTAATGCCAGCATAACATCGCGAGAAAAAAAGGATTTTTTTGGCATATCGCCATTACGTCGTGATAGATATATGTCTCATGTTATTTATGATCTTGTTTTCTTAATCAAAAGCTTTAGTTTTTCAGCGTCTCAGAGTTCGTACAGAAAACATTATGATAATCGGCATGAATACCTAATAATGGGGACAACTTTTAGCCATTATTCAAGCTACATTTATATTAAGAACTGTTATTAATAATATTACTTTGTTGTACTATTAAGGGAAAGTATTTGATATCTGTTACACTGTATATTGAAGATACTAAATATTGTAAATTATGTTGATACTGACTCAAGGAAGCAAAGCAGTAATCATGAGAAGTCGGCTGGGTGCATTCAGTGTCACTTATTTAGTTAATGTGACCATATTATAAAGTTTTTTATCCCGTTAACATTCAGGTCTCGGTGATCTGAATGTCGAACACCTCGCTTCTCAATCAAGAAGAAGAAGCATCAAGAAGTTATCAAGGATTCAAATCTCACACCGATGACTTTTCGGAATTCTTTTATCAGATTATATCAAATAAATATCGATGACAGACAACATTGTGCTTGGTGCCTATACATTGAAAAATAAAAAAGTATAGATAAAGTTATTAATAAATGTGCGTAAATAAGTGTGCCTTCTCTAACAAATTTTTGTTAGTCGAAAACAAATTACATTGACTTATACTAATTCTGTATAGTTAAGGGTTGCCTGTAAGAAATTACTTTCAGCGATAAGGCCGCCATTTTTACTTTATATGTTTATATGTATCTCCAATGTATAGAATAGAATAGAAGATTCTTTATTGTACACCAAATTAAACAAATAACAAAAATATATACATCATCATCATCAGCCTGTTGCAGTCCACTGCTGGACATAGGCCTCTCCCAATGTGCGCCACAACATCCGATTCTCCGCCTTCCGCATCCAGTCTTTTCCAGCAGCCCTTCTGAGGTCGTCTGACCATCGGGCTGGTGGGCGTCCTACACTACGCTTACCAAGTCGCGGTCTCCACACCATGACCTTATTAAAATATATACATAAAACATGATTACATTTAATTGTACAATTGGCGGTCCTATCGCACAAGGCAATTTCTTCCGGACAACCACTGGAGGGAAAGAAAGAAAAAAAGAATTAAAGGTTGTCGGCGGTATACAAAAATAATAAAGCTACATTATATAAGATAAATAATAATATATTTTTATAATTATACAAATTACTTAAACAAACATACATAATAATACAAATATACATATATACATTTAAATATAAACAATATACCCACATATTAATACACGCATGATAATGTCAATGCTACTGTACTGATAAGTAGTGTTGTTTTAGCCGTGATTAAAAGATGCTAACGGACATCGATTTTCTAATATCAATAGGTAATTGATTACACAGCAGTACAGCTTGAACTATAAATGATTGACCATACAAGTTTGTAGAATGCCTTGGAATGAATAAGCTCAAATTTTCAGAAGACCTCAGGCACTTCGAATATGTTTCATTTAAGAACACGAAACGTTCTTTGAGATAGTTAGGTGTATTTGGACTATATAGAATGTTGTATAATAAAATTAGGATATGAGTATTCCAGCGAAAACGAATAGGAAGCCACTTGAGTTTTTTACGAAACTCGTAGATGTGGTCATACTTGAGAATACTAAATATGAACCGTATACATATATTTTGAAGTCGCTCAAGTTTATCCAGTTGTGCTTCAGTGAGATTTAGGTAGAAGTAGTAGAGTATAGGAAGAAGAAGAGTTTGAGCAAGTGCAATTTTGGTGGCAATGGGCAAGAAATTTTGTAATCTTCGTAATAAAAAAAAAGACCCTGCCGAAGCAAACAGTTCGCGGCTTACTTCCTGCAATTGGGGACCCCAGGACAAAGTGCTAACAATATAAAAGCCTAGATTCTTAACTTTCATTCTGATTGGTAAATTAACACCGTTAAAAAGAACAATGTATGTTTATTTTTATTAATTTAAGGTGTACACATAAGGAATTATCCATCTATCTATCATATTAAGTTACTGGTTGACCCGGTGAACTTTGTTCCGCAGCAAAAGTAATAAATATGTAAATTTTGGCTTTGTTTGCTATATAATACATGAAATAAAGAAAAAGACCACTTCGTTGTCACCCTCAATCTATTAAAAAACAGCTGCATCAATTCATTCCATAGTTTCAAAGATATAAGCATATAAGGGGACAGACGGTGAAAAGCGACTTTATTTTATACTGAGCAATGATTTAAGAAGTTACTGAACTCTCAAAACTTAAAATATCCTTAAGTTTTGTAGAAGATTAATATGTTTCTGAAATGTAAATGTGAGTTCTGTGTTAATATTGATATTCTTTCAATTACTCTTTTCGCAATCAAAGAAAAGGTAGTTAGACGAGGTAAGGAAAACTTTTATCCTGATCTACATGAATAATGTCAACATTATCGTTTGTCTGGGCTTTGTTTTCAAGTTTCTTTCCCTCCTATCTTATTCGGTTCATTCCAGTTCCGAGTCAATTATATTAGAAATAGTTACAATAGAATTGAGATTTCATCCATTCTAAAGGCTATGCAGTTTTAAAAACATTAATTTAAATGAACCGGTCTTCAGTATATCATGCATATACTTCGAATGTTATACTGTGGTTGGTATATTTAGGACAAGCTGGTTGAATTATGTTTTGCTGAGTATGAGTAAATATAAGATATTTTTTTTTAAAAAAACAGCCTAAGTTACTTGCTATTACATCAGATACCGCCCAAAAAAGATACCTCAAAATCGGTCTTGCCATTTCAGAGATAAGCTAGAACAATCAGGCCGACAGACAATTGTAAAAATAGTTGTTCTGGTGTTTGTATATATAAGTAAATATATACATTCCGTCTATTTGTTCACATGCATATTGTAAAAAGCGGATAACTGATATGATTAAAAATTTCAAAATAATGGACAGTTGGAATTTATGATGTTTGCTCGTTTGGTTACAAGACTAAGTAAAATATAAGTGAGGCCAAAAATTTACTTTTCATAACAAGCGAAATCCAACTCCATTTTGAGATACTTTTGATTTAGAAGGCTAAAATCATTGCTGAACTTTGTGTTCAGTAGAGCGTGTATTAGACACTTAAGAAGATTAAATGAGGCCTGTCAGGAACGTCAAATCTACAATCCGAAGTTTGGGGATGATAAATGACTTAAGAATAAATCATCCGAACTAAAAACTCCCACATTTGAGAAAAACCTTTAGAGTACAATCCCACCAGTTAAGAAACTGGTATTCTATTCCTCTTGTTCTGTACAAACATTTAAAATCGACAGATAATACAATATGAATGCAGATTATTAAATTTAATTAACAAATAAGATTAAGTCACTAACACATATTGTATACTCTTTTCCAATCGTAATATTATATTATGAACATGAGAATACGCAGTTAAGAATACGAAAATAAAATGTAATAATTAAGTTTTTATTATTTTCCTTTAAGATTAAGAGAACGTTTGCAGTTCTTTTTCTCTCTGGCATCATTGCTGACATCATAATTTACTACAGTTGTTGTAATTTAACTACAATCGTTACTATCGTAGTTGAAATTTTGTCGAAAATTTTAATGTGTAAATTTGTTTCAGAACGCATTTTCCAAATCAAATTTGCTGTCATTTATATTTCATAAAGAAGTTATCCGAACTTGTATAACATATATAGTCTGTTGAAAATGGAATGGAAATAGTCGTTACAGGTTGCGAAAGCAAAGTAGTTAGTACTTAATTAATTTGACTGAAGTAAATGCAACAAGCTTTTCCAACTACTCTCAAGTAAATTGAAACGTATAATGTAAATGTGAAAGTTTGATGTTAAATATTTATATTCGTTTAATATCCCAATTCAGATACTGATAAGTGATTCCCATTTTTACTATAAATATCATACGGCCATGTGAGACATAACTTTTGAATACTTAGCTTGGAGACACGAGTCCATAGACAAATAAATGACCTATTCAGAGACCATACACAAAACAAGACAATTCTTGATATCTTTTAGCGTATTCCAAACTCAAAATAATTAAAGTAGCATGGAGTATTTAACACACTCAGATAGACTTTTTTCTAAGCCCTTAAATACAAGTCGAAATGTCATTGTTAATAATAATTTGAGCGCTATTTAGTAATTGAAACTATATTTAACTACTAATTTGATCTTAAAATTATTATCATACTCACGACTCCTACCGCAAAAAGTTATAACTTTTCTCTCTTTATTATTATAATAATAGATGTTATAAACAATTAAATAAATCTTTGAGTCGATAAGTTTATAATTCATTCATTCATTGCATGTAACTTGGCTTAAATATTATTTTAAAATTCGAACCCATAACAGAGAAGCTCGAACAAGGGCATGTTCCTGTATGTCAATAGACCTTGAAACCTTAATGACATCATTAAATAAATCTTACTTACACTTACGATGAAATGCGAGAGTTGCTAGATAGCAATTATCTATACATATATGTATCTAGTTACACACACTCATATAACATATAACTCATTAACTCCCTCTGTTGCCATACATATGGCAATAATAATATCATTATATATATTGAACGACTTATTACTATGTTAAATGTCATAGTTTAATTAAAAAAGATAATTTGAAGAAGTCAATATGGTCTGCGAAGAATATAGCAGCCCTCTGGTCGCAATAGGTATCGATTAGTCTCTTTGCAACGTCCTTAAAATACAGTACCGATTAAGATTTTCCGCGGTAGCAGCAGCATCACCGGCCACCTTTATCGTGCTTGAAAGATGTGATATAATAAGGGTATCGACGCAAGTAGCGTACAACACTAAAGGCCTCATCACTCATTTTCCTGCCATCATCGCGCACCAAACCGTTCGGTTCTAGAACGGCTGGTACACTGGCGGTGACAAGAGCATGACCATTGTACACTTGTAATAATTGTATATGATTATTATACCTGATCATCATTACATAGTATAAAACAAAGTCACTTTGCGCTGTCTGTCCCCTTATATGCGCATATCTTTAAAAGTTTTGTCAATAACAGAGGGTGGTTTGATCTATAATTCTTATACGATGTTGTAAAGAAAAAATGCTAATTTTTGAGATTTAGCACTTTAATTGCAAATGCTGGCTGAACCCTAAGTGATAGATCAAAACTATATTCTACATTATTAAACACCTTCAGAAGGTCTACAAAAAAGTCCGCGAGGGCATATGTCTGTCTCTCAGGGATAACCCACAATTACCATTTTTATTTTATAAGCTTTTATTTAACTTCCACTGTATGTATGTAAGTATGTCTGTTTGGTGGAATCTTGTAACTCAATTTTGAAGTAGATATCTTCAACCGATTGAGCTGAAATTTTGTATACACATTAACTTTGGATGACAATGCACGATATGATGTGTGACATCATTCTATATCCAATATGCCGGACGACCCAAGATGGCGGAATGGATATTTTTAATGCATTTCTGCAATATGGGTATCAAATGAAAAGGCTTATTGAGCGTAACTCAAAATATAATATGACGTCATTCTAAATCCAATATGGTGGAATATCCAAGATGAAGGAATATATATTTTAAGCTTTCGTACAATATGGGTATCAAATGAAAGGGCTCATTGGCAGTAACTAAAAAAAATAATGTGACGTCATTCTAAATCCAATATGGCGGATCATCCAAGATAGAGGAAGAGGTTTTTTAATGCATTTCTACAATATGGGTATCAAATGAAAAGGCTTGTTAATAGTAGATCGAAAAATAATGTTGTCATACTAAATCCAATATGGCGGAATAAACATTTGAGTTTCTACAATACGGGTATCAAATGGCCCTTTAATTTGAGAGTTATTTGAGAACTTCAAAAACTATGTTTCGGTGGTTCAGTGGACTAGCCTCTTTCGAACCCAAGAAGTCTTGGGTTCGAATTTAGGGTTCACACGTCATGTCTTTTCAAAATTCTTCTCGAAAATCATGTGTGATAAATACTTTTGACTGACCAGGTTGTGCTCGATGTATGGCAACAGTAACAGCAAAATTCACTGTATGAATGGGCTGGCTCGAGCGGTGAAACACCACAACCGGCTCACGCCGCGTTTCTTTTGATGAGAGAGGTACCCGGAGAGGCCCACTCCCCTGCCCCATCCCTTCCTACTCCCATATCCTATATCCTACTTTGTATGAAACTTTTTTCGGTTCACGTGAGGTAAATAGCGGAGGGCAGTAAGATTTATACCTTTTAGAGTCAGCCAATGAATCTTTATAAAATTATTTGATGTGAGTTTCTAGCTGCGTGTAGTAAAATATTTCAAAAATATATTTCTCTTACTCAATTTGTTTTTTTTTTTGAAAAATATATGAAACTATACTTGTACTTAGGACGAACTATATCTCCTGAAGATTCCATACCCAAGAAAATAAATAAAATAATGCCGGTTCGAAGAAACACCTTTATTCTTCCTTGCATGACATGTGGTTCCAAAACTGCTTTAGGAATACTGTAAAGATGTCGCAACTGTGTTCACGCTCTATCATAGACAAAAGAACCTAAAAATTACAAACGAACTTACAGTTGAAGGAAACTTACGTAACAAGAAACTACCAGCCAGTAATGAAGTAAAGTTGGTCTAAGTACTTACTTGTAATATAGTAACTGTTAGTTTTGGGGTCAGCAAGTTGTTTTGAGTGGAGGAAAAAATAAATAAACAGTTTCTATTATTGCAACTTTACGCCTCCATATAATTGAAGTAGGCAGTGATGATTACACATTAACTAGAATGTTTGAGGCCCAACTATGATAAATACAACGTGCATATGAATATAATTTTGATTAATGACTTTTAGAATGAATACTAGTCCAATAATAATAAAACGTATCTATGTTTCAATAAGATTAATACATAAAACTAACATTAAAATTGCATTTTACAAGATTAATTCCTAAAATATCATGAAAAGACTTGTGTAAATAGTTTTTGAATGGACTATTTATTTTATTTTAATCTATTTTCGTATAAAATAACGATATTTACTTTATATCAGAAATCAATGTCTATTATTTTTACTTATCAAATTTACAATGTATATTTAGATCACACTAACAATCATCGGGACAAACAGCTAAGTACAAATAGGTTTCATATATGGATAACCATTCATATTTTGACCGCAAACCGTAATTGAAAACTTGGTGTGTATCAACACACTCATAATCATATGGCGAAAATAAAAATTACTTTGGTTTGTGTGTGTTCGTATATTAAACTGCAAACACCATCTAATGCTATTTATATTTATTGTGTATTTTTTATAATTGAAAACTTTGTGTTTGATTATTGTGAAAATAAAAATTACTTTGGTTTGTGTGTGTTAGCATACTTATGTCTTAAATAAATATAACCATAGATATAAGAATAATTGATCGGCAATAGTCACCAAAACAACGAGACCAAAAATGGGTTCTTGATGTGTGAGTATCAATGTGTGCAAAAAGCGCTTCAAAGTGTCAACTTTTACATAGTTAATGTTCATGTGTTGAAATGTAAATATCCTGAAAATCTACTTTACATGGTTGCGCTGTCAGTGATTAATATTGGAACATTTTTCCTGACATCTCCCATCTATTACAGTCTATGCTAAATCTATGAATATAACCCTTATAGAAAAAATATACATGACCTTTATATTATTATTTAAACGATAAATATCAATTTTAAAGGTTAACTATAAAATGTGTGTTCATATGTATTTATTAATTAGAAACATATAGTAGATAACATGTATTTTTAAAAAAATATTTTTTGACGTGACAACGTCTTAAATTAGGTTGCGGCTGGGAGTCACTTATGAAAAAGTGTAACGCTCGGTAACGTTACGATGAGTCACCGAACGAGAGAGAGGCCCGCCGAAATAAATAAATGTCATACTATTGATAAATGTTGATAGTGTTAAGTAAATTATTAGTTTAAAATTAATTAATTAATTAATTATTATTTTACAAATTTTCATTAATTTCAAATTTATTTAGCAAAAATTTGAACCTTCGATCTGAATAAATGTTTTGATTTTCGAATTGATTCTTTAAAATTACAAATATTAAGAAAAAGTGGCAGATATAAGAAAACTTGATTTAAACTGTGTTGAGCAAGAATTTTAACATCTAATTTAAGTAAATGTTTTAATTTTCAACTTCATCATTTACAATTACAAATTTTAATTAATTTCAAATTTATTTAGCAAAAATTTGAACCTTCGATCTGAATAAGTGTTTTGATTTTCAAATTGATTCTTTAAAATTAAAAATTCATCCATTCAATTTCAAATGTTCAACAGGAATCACCACTCTCAAAACAATGGAAACGGACGAGCAAATGCCTTCAACTTAATTATATTCATATCAATAAATATTCTACCGAGAAAAAGACGTTGTCACGTAAAATCTTCGCCCGTAAAACCGACTTTACAGGCAACCAGATTTTTTTTGTACTAAATAACTTAGTTTTTATCTTTAATTGACTTGGCTTAATAACTTATATTTCGAGCTATGTTAAACTTTCGGCTATACATACTTTACAAACTTGCAGATCATGACACTTTCTTGAAAGGTATCGCGAAATTAACCGATTATTAACGGCCAAAAGTGACTAGTAGGGTCATAGTCGCCAATAACGAAAAAAGAAGAACTATAAAATGTCAGTATAAATAGGAAACGTCGTCATAATAATAATCCACTTCTTTGCGGTTTATAATCAAATTATCTTTATTATTGAATAATTCAAAACATTATGGTACGAACTAATGTGCATTTGTTGGCTGATATTTGTGCAGAAACTCTTTATATATTGTTATTAATTCGTAGACAAAATATTAGATATATAACGACCATTTTATGTTTGATCTTTACAATTTATCTCTTACTAGTTGACCCGGCGAACTTCGTTCCGCATCAAAAGAAATAAATTAGTAATATTTGGATCTTAAAAATTTCAATTTGTGCTAATTATCGGCACGCGTTTTGGCGCGCAAACGCAACTGCTATGTACCGCTATGTTAATACTGTAATATCTTTGTAAATATTAGTTTAAATTACATGCTGTAAATGGCTATATTGATCTATATTAAAAGCACAATATATTTAAGACACTTAATTGGATGAAAATTAATGCTGTAATGTTTAAAATTGCTTCGTAAATAAGCCATTATTTCTCGTAAAAAGTTAAAAAATAATAATGGTCATTGTGGGTTATCCCTAAGACATAGACATATGCCCTTGCGGACTTTTTTATAGACCTTTTAAAGGTGTATAATAATGTAGTACATTGTTTTGATTTATCACTTAGGGTTCAAGCAGCGTTTTCGATTAAAGTTTTAAATCTTGAAAATTATCTTTTTTTTTCACTACACTATTCATGAATTATAGATCAAAACCACCCCGTTGACACCCTCTAAGTATTAAAAAAAAACCGCATCAAAATCCGTTGCGTAGTTTCAAAGATTTAAGCATACAAAGGGACATAGGGAAAGAGAAAGCGCCTTTGTTTTATACTATGTAGTGATATCTTGAAACAGGAAAGAAATAATATTGTTATGACATATATACATAAACTCGCGCCTGTATCTTATAGGGATAGGCAGAGCCTACTTCTCTTCAGAAGCTACGATCCTGACACACTTCTTTCGCCTCATCCACAGTCATATATCTCATCAACATTCACGTCGGTTTCGGGTACAACTCATTTGTTTTAAAAAATATTATTATTGTATGTGATATTGTATAATCTTGCTTAATTATTTGTATCAGCTTACACTTTTATTAATTTTCTAAAATACGCTTAGCTTTCATTTATTTTAGAAAAATATGAATATATATTGTATATCAAAACTTCCACTGAGCAAATATCGATTGTGTAGAAAGCAAGAACACAAAGTACAAATATTATATTTTACAAAGAAATTTCCATCTCCATTGTGTTTTTATAATCGGTGATATACAAAGAGTTCTCCAATCGCACGTTTATTCCAAGTAAACTGTCTATCTGAAAGCAAGAGTTACATAAACACGCATATAATACTATCATAAGTGCGTTGACGACTCTTTGAAAATATATACAGACAATCTTATTATGAGTGGGTTCTTGGAAATGTATTCTGTGTAGAATTTCAAAAGGATGCACTATTAAACCAGCCAAGTGGAGATCGATTTTACTTTATCAATACAAGGAATAGTAGTGGGCGTAGTCTTCTATAAGGCCGCGGTAACAGTTAGGATAAGTTAAATTATTTTGTTATTGTTAGTGAATTTTTCTGCCACCGACTCTTGCCTTCACTTGTGTAGGCTGCCTATTAATCTGAGGGCTAATATGAACATGTCATTGTAATTTCAAAACAACTAATCACCTAAATAAATCACTATGCTTAGCTACATATATATCCCTCCTCAATTAATTATACATGATGAGTTTAATTTGTGCTCGTAAACCTTTAAGTACTTACGCCCCTGCAGCCTCTATATATGTCACAGAATCATTTACTTATAAGCTGATTTCGTAGTTTAACGATCATATATTATATATGTATATGCCGGAGTGTGTAGACACATCTTTAGAGTATTCTTGTACTACTTTTGGTTTTATAATATCTACACTAGCTGACCCGGCGAACTTTGTTCCGCACCTAAAGTATTATATGAGTAAATTTTGGATATCATGAAGTTTAATTTGTGCTATTATGTTAATACTGTAATATCTTTGAAAATATTCGTTTAAATTGCATGCCTTTACAGCATGAAATTTAAACGAACGGCCAGAATCAGCTATATTACCTGCACAATCTATTTAAGACACTTAATTGGATGAAAATTAATGCTCTAATGTTTTAAATCGCTTCGTAAATAAGCCAAAACTTAAAAAATAAAAATGTTCATTGTGGGTTATCCCTAAGAGATGTTTAATAATGCAGAACATTGTTTTGATCTATCACTTAGGGTTCAGCCAGCGTTTGCAATTAAAGTTCTAAATCTCCAAAATCAATATTTTTTCTTTAGAACATCATATATAAATTATAGATCAAAACATAACTTTTAAAGATATAAGCATATAAGGGGACAGACAGCGAAAAGTGACTTTGTTTTATACTATGTAATGATTATACTAATACTATCATGAGCAGTTATTAGTATAGAAGTGTACTTATCACGTGAGCAGAAACTTTCTAAAACTAGTGTTACTCAGTTAACCAACGATTATAAGAGACGGCTTCCTAGTAATGTCGATGTCACATCAGTGGCTGGGGTGAGGTGTATGGACTGCCGTCTCCTTTCCTTGGATGCATTCAGAGTATGTCTCTGAGACGCGACAGTAACTGACAGTGTCGTGAATATTTTGCAATAATAACTCTCCTGATAGATTGAGATTACTTTATCAGATAAATTAGAAGCCATACCAGACCACGGTGTGTATACGCCACACACTTTCACACGCTCTTTTTTTCCGACATATTAGAAAATTAAGAGTCAAACTCAACGTCAATGATCTTCTATACTAATATTATAAAGAGGAAAGATTTGTATTTTTGTATGTAACGAATGAACTCAAAAAGTACTGGACCGATTTTAATAATTCTTTTTTTCTTTAGAAAGCTACATTATCACTAAGTAACATAGGGTATGTGTAATCATCGTCGTCATCGACATTTTGTTTGTACGCGAGTAACATCGTGATGCGGGAAGCTACATACTATAAAGCGGTACGAAGTTCGCGCCGTCTGCTAGTATTTAATATAAGATGACGTACATCTCTCGTTATGCAATTATTTAAATCTGACCACGATCACCTTTGTATTTAGTTAATATCGTTTTAATTAAATTTAATCCAGTACTAGTTTGCTTATGTTTGTTAGATATATATATATAATTGGAATCTCGGTATCGGTTCCAACGATTTTCATGAAATTTAGTATATAGGGGGTTTCGGGAGTGATAAATCGATCTAGTTAGAAAATGTTTTTTTATAGTATTTTATAATTCATATTTTTTTATTATTCTGTCGGTAAAATATTCCTATTTCATCATTTTATTAGTATGTTATTCGTACATAAATATAATTTCAAAATTTATACAAAAAAAACCTAGCAAAGCTCGGTCATACAGGTACGAGAAATTAAATATAAGTTTATGGAAACGCTCTAAAATTATCTCATTCACAAATTGCTTCTACTGGCCTGTATAAAATACTGAAAATACAAACAAATCTTGGCACAAATTTTATTATGAAAAAATGAAATCAACGATGAATAAAATGTTTCATCCAAATACATCACTAATTTATCCGAATAAAACTTTTAAATATAGCTAACATAAATGTATCATATATTAAGAACAGACTTAGTTAACAAGATAGATACAGAAAGACGTACAAATAAAAAGTTCAAGGATCAAACAATAACTGGGCAAAGAAAGATGAAGAGTTCGGCACGCACGAAATCCTCATATCCGACGTTACGACCTTTGTTATTTTTATTAATAAATCCTTCCTGAAAAATCCTTTCAAAAATTGCCTTTGGTTTTCGCAACTTTAAAAATCGACGTTATTTTTGATAACGTATTAGAAACATACTGATGGTTATACATATTAGATTTGTTATCTTCAAGCCGGATTGTTTTGTTTTTATAAATTAATCTCCCCATTTCTAATATATAAAATTCTAGTGTCACGGTGTTTGTAATTATAGTCCTCTGAAACGGCTCGACCGATTCTCATGAAATTTTGTATGCATATCGCCTAGGTCGGAGAACATCTAATTTTCATCCCCATAAATGTTAATTAGCCCTACTTAATTGTTTTTTAGTTAACAGGCTAAAAAAATACATACAACCTAATTTTCAACCGCCTACGATCAACGCCTATTTTTAAAATTTTATTTATTTGGCAAGACAACGTTTGCCAGGTCAACTTGTATGTGTATAAAAATCTTTTTAGCTCTTTCAAAGTCTCGTTAATTAAAACCTACCGGACTCCGGAAAATACCGACATTATTACTATTACCCTTTAAAAATTCTTTGATTTTTAGGCTTTTCTAAATTATGATTTCATTTAAAATATGTAAAAGCCTTTGTCTTAAAAGAATCCATCTATAATGAAAAGTTAATTTAAAAACCGTTCCGTTGTTTAAAAGATCTAAGCGCGTAGACGTCGGTAGCGACTTTTTTATACTTATGAAAAGATTAGTAAATTATCCTTTTGGCATATAAGATAGTTTGACTGCTAATAAGTGACTGCACTATGATCTATATTCTAACAAATTTCATCTTGTTTGCTATTTAGTTGTCGATAATAATTCTCTCTGAATTCACTGTTGTGTTCTTTGTACGGATGTTATTTCCCTAGACGTGCAAAGGGTAACTTGATGATGTAGTAATTTTTTGTTGCCTTTACAAATATATGAATATCCACTTTTGACATATCGTAGCTAAGTAAGAAGAACTTTAAAGTAACAGGATCGTTGAGTGACATACATACTTAAATTGACAAAGTTACTTACGCTGAAGGCATAAAGAACAGAATGTCTTATTGCACAATTATTACAGACCTATCATCCACGTTCCGTTTTCAAGATCAAATTGACACGTTCGACTCCTGCACAATTACGATTTCGCACTGTTTTGTCATCCATTATTTCTACAGATCCGAATAACATAATGTAGTAAGTATATGTTCCACATTTATTCATGTATATGCAGAACTGTATGAGTGCAATTTGCCAAATCTGTGGCGGCCTCATTGTCGTTTATTTGGCACAATTTGTTCACTATTCACATATGACTATTGATATGTTCACATATTGTGGTAACGAAGCATTATATCCCATAGAAAACGTGATTAATTAGCCTGAAACCGAATCAGTAAGTTGGATCTCGACAGTAGTGTGATAACTGCAAGACACCTCGTGGGACTTATGCAATTTTAGTAACTGATGCACACTAATTCAAATACTATTTATGCTATTAATTATTTATTGGAGAAGAAAAGTATTATTTTAAGTAAATTAACATTTACTGGTAGGTGGTAGAGGTCAATAAAGGCTGCAATGAACTTTCTGGACCAAATTGGCTGTCTTAGTCTGACAACTTGCAAATTGCCCAATCATGTAACACGAGATCTATGAAATTCGATTGAGTAAGGAAGCGGGCTAGGTGATATAGCATGATTTAATATAATTAACATAACGATATTAATTCTGAATGTGTTAATTATAAATATCCATACAGCATCAGTATATTGGTATTAACATTTAATCATCAAACAGAAAACATCTCCACAGCAGTGACTGATTATTATAACTACCCGGATTGGTGAAAAACGTTGACCTCTCAGAATCTTAACGTAGAGTGAATCAGCCGTATTTTGCTCGGTAGGCGATTATTCGAAAGACCAACCCGTTCTCATCTCCAATACCCATACCACTTCCAACCCCTTTCATATCATGTAAGGGCCCGGCAACGGAACTGTAACACTATCGGTGTTCAGATGTCCATGGGTCGCGTTTGTTGCTTGACTTTGGTTGTCACGCCTGCTCGTTTACCTCTCCTATACCATAAAAAATATAATAAATATTTTTGTTCTCGGGTTGGGCCAATTCGGACAAATTCCGGTTTGGTCGAAATGGTATCTCGCCCATAGATGTGAAAGTACCTAGACATGATTACCTTACTCTCCAGGATTAAGAGTGTGGAGTAGCATAAATATAACATAAACATAATATAATTTTACGCCTTTTTCTACCTGAAGGTGTAGGCAGCGGCTGTTAAGCCGCGTCTCGCCGTTATGTTTACGTCCGGGCACGAAGTTGTCAGTCATCGATATTTATAACACGTAACTTCCGAAAATTACGAAAAGTCATTGGTGTGTGCCAGGATTTGAACCTACTACTTCTTGAATTAGAAGCGGGGTGCTAGCCACTACGCCACCGAGACTGTTGTAAATAAAAATATAGATTAATAAAAATAGAGTTATATATTTGTAAAGTGGCTCATCCCGACGGATTAGTTGGTAAATGTAAATTCGCATAATCCGCTTTCCACGCTTTTCCTTAACATTTAAGGAATTGCTTTGAGACAACCTTCAGAGTTCAGCTAACTACCCTGAATATTTATTTAAAATTTAAATGTAGACTTTGTTCCTAATATTTTTTTTTATTGCATTTAGTAGTTGAGGTTGTACGATGAGAAAGGTTCCTTTTATGTATCAGCACAAAAGGAAGCCACCGTCGGCGTTGGCAAGTGACAAAAGGTGGACTGATAGAATGAATAATGAAATTAAGTGGAACTGCCTCAAAGGAAGAGGACTTATTTTTACACACAGTTATTACGACTTTATATATAACTCCCTTGTATACCTCCTTTGTAACTACGCGCAACAAATTCTGATGAGAAATACTTTTTTAAGTTTCTTTTAGACTGAGGGTTTCAAGAGAGTGAATAGTGTGAATAATCCATGCATATATGCGTCCACGACCTCTCAGAAGAATGTCGTAAAGTGGCTCATGCCGCGTTTCGTTCGGTGAGAGAGGTACCCGGAGGCCCATTCCCCCCTTCCCCATCCTTTCCTCTCCCCTATTCCTTAAAGGTCGGCAACGCAACAGTAACACTATATGTGTTGCTGGTGTCCATGGGCGGCGTTGGTTGCTTACCATCAGGCGACACGCCTGCTCGTTTGCCCTCCTATCCCATAAAAAAAAAATGCATAATATAGCAGAGAACATAACACAACATTTTCGATATTTCTAGCTTTAATTGCAGAATAGCGATGGCGTACGTCTAATCTTTTCAGGATAACCCACAATTACCATTTTTATTTCTTTACTTTTTACGAGAAATGTCAAAGCCTAAAGGGATCTTGTACATTGTTATAGGCATTGTGCATTTATTAAAGATTAATATGGCACTGTACAGCATGTAATTTTAATGAATATTTTCGAACATATTACAGATTTAATATCCAGTGACAGTGGTTGTGTCGCAAATAAATATCAGCTATATATAATACAGCCAATTGGACGTAATGGAAATTTAAATTTACTTATTTATTGCTTCTGAGGCAAAACGAAGTTCATTCGGTCAACTAATAGATACAAAAAATGAAAAACGGTCAGAATTAGATATTCAAAATATAGTTAATAATATAATAATAATATCTTGGACACAATACACACAGCGCCCTCTAGTTCCAAGCTAAGCAACTAAATGCTTGTGTTACGGATACTAGATAACGTATATTATAATACATATATACTTTTCTTTTGTAAATACATACTTATAATACATAGAAGAACACCCAGACACCACACAAATATTCATGTTTGTCACAAATATTTGTGCTCGGGTGGGAATCGAACCCCCGACCTCATTGCTGCAGCCGGTAGTTTTTACCAATGCGCCACGAGGATATAGAGATCTATTTCTTTTTTTAAATTATTTTGTGTGACGTTGTAGCTGAGTATAGTCGTTCAATTTGCAGGATTAAATAAATAAAAAACTATTTTTTATTTATTTAACCCCGCGTGTAAATAAGAAAAAAAACTAAAAAATATATGTCAACATGTTGGAATGTTTGCTACTCAATCCTGGATAAACTAAAAATTCTCTATTATATTTTAAAATATAATATACATTCTTACCTTAACGATAATGAGTTGATTGCTGTAATAAAACATTGTTATAAAACCAAATTTAGGTTGGCGAGGTAACTTATAAAGTTGCCGGTCCGCTGAGCTTCTTAGTAGTCATTAGTCAAACTTTCAACTTGTCATTCAAATATAGACTTTTTGGAACTTCCATATAAACTAAGAAGGCTTATAAAATACAAGTTAATTTTCACGAGTACTGTTGGAAAAAAAAATTAGATTCCAATTCATTCGATCCATTATACATGCTAACATACAAGCTACTGGAATACGTTTCTATTATATAGTTTTTCATTAAGAGGGACTAGATGTTGGTGGCCTGTAGCAATCTGCTTATTTGGATGGCGTCTGTCTAATCTGTTGTTTACTATTCAGTCACTGATGACAAATCAAGTATGTCAAGTTACACGGTTGAGTAGCCCGTCCAAATGATAAAACTGTAACATCTAAATGAGTAGCAGTTGATCATCGGCTCGCCGAATTTTAACGTTCCTAATGGAATAGGTGGAGGAATCGATTGTCATGCACCGGGTACTAAGTTATCAGCTATTTATCGCACATAGCTTCCGATAAAAAATCGGAAAGTCTTTGGTGTTAGCCCGAAATCGACCTCTCAAATTTTTGATTCAGAAGAGGGGAGTTCGTCCACTGCATTACCGAAACCGATATAAATATACTACAGTAGGCTATATCTGTCGTAACTGCGGATTGTAATAAATTATAATACAGATCTTTCCTTAATTCAAAATTATCAAAGTAATCACCTCAAGCTAGTTGAGTTCAGTAACATGAAGGATGTTTTGATGAGGCACTAACTTCCGTCTCCAGCGTCATTGTTCTTATGCTAATAAACCTGAGCCAAACTTTATCTGGCTCGTTTCATATACATAACAATTGTCTCACACAGAACTGCGTAATAATTACGACGTAAAAGTTCTAAGGACTTATATCAATATTTATTTAGGAAATCCTATTTATTTCGTTAAGGCTTAGAGAACTTTCTTTTATACATACTTACGATCGCGTCTTTTTCACACGTTGGTGGGCAGAGACTGTTTTCTGCCATTTGCAACAATTCCGACACACATTTCTCGCTTATATAAAGTTCGTCATCTCCTATTTACATGGCCAAACAATCTAAGCATTTCTTTTACTATACTTATGACTGACTATGACCCTTAATATTTGAATCATTACAAGTTTACTAGTAAATCAGCATTAATTATTTAACTTAATATCGTAAAATTTTCAAGATGTAGGCTGTGGAAGTAGTGTGGAGGATACAGTTATCTATCCATTTCGGTATTTAATTTGATTTATTGTCTAATGAATTTTAAGTATTCACATGACTTAAAGTATAGCGAACAAACATACTTTCTATGATTACATATATGGATAGGTAGCTATATAATCTATATATTAGAAAGGTAAGTGGAGTAAAAATATTTATATGTGATGCGATGTACAAATGACTATTGAAATATAACCTAGTTTGATCTCCGAAAAATTCTTGTTCACTTTTATTCAACTTTCGAAAGAATATTAGAGTAACAGGAAAATCTAAGACGAAAGTAGCACGACGATGTTTCTGGACGGGTTATCTATTTAACTAATATATAAAATTCTCGTGTCACACACGTTTTCGTTCCCATACTCCTCCGAAACGGCTTGACCGATTCTCATGAAATTTTGTGTGCATATCGGGGTAAGTCTGAGAATAGGAGAACATCTATTTTTCATCCCCCTAAATCACAAGGGTAACCCACCCCTCAATATTTTTTTTTAATTTTTCGATATATTTCTGTTTCTTATCTTTTTTATAAAACGGGATACAAAAATACATACAAACCTAAATTTTCAACCCCTACGATCAACCAAGTAAAATTTTAAAAATAGTTTAAAATTTTATTTTTTGGCAAGACAACGTGACGGGTCAGCTAGTAATATACACAAACATAAGGGACATATATATACTTATATATATATATAAGTATATATATGTCCCTTAAACTAAGGGACATATATATACTTATATAATAATAACTAATAAACATAAGGGACATATATATACTTATATATATATATATAAGTATATATATGTCCCTTATGTTTGTGTATGATATCGATCAAACGAAACTTAGCTGTATTTTTTAAAAACCGGATTTCCTTAAACTCTCAGTCTCTTGAATAACATAATTCAGGTCATTTATAATCTTTAGAAGAAAATGAAGTAAATTTTGTTAACACCACACATCATTAACTGATAGGTCAATTTGGACTTTAAAAGCGCATCACGCATTTCTCCATTAATTTTGAATCGTATATCCGTTTGGTCATCCACTAAACTAATAGCAATAAAATGATTTTGTTTAGCTATAGCTTATTCGTATTATTAAAAAAGCGCGCTAAAAATTTGCTTCAATAAATGCTCTATATTTTCAAATATTGATCTCGAAGTCAAACTACTCTGTGCACATGTTTTTTTCTCTATTTCAATAATTTAAGGACCTTCTTGCCTGTGCATTTGTGAGAGATGTGGTGAAGCATCAACCTATTACTGGATTGAAGGTAACCGGACTTCCGTTAATTAATTATTGACGTGTATACAAGAAGTATCCGCCATGTTTGATGTTTATAGCTAGCTAATCTAATACGTGGTATAGACTTTAGTTAATTTCGCTAATTGGCACCTATGAAAATGTTAAATCAAGTAAGAAATATTTTACTCTGCAGTTAGTTCTTGGATCCATTTATTTTCCACTCGGGTTTTATACGAACCTCTAATTTTATGAATTCAACTTTTACTTTGTTAACGAGACGTTGCTAGAAGCACGACTGCTTTTGATTTTTTTTTTGTATTTAAACTAAGTTTTTTTAGTTTTCTTATCTTATTGCGAAGTCTGTGTCGCAAAACCTACTTAGTAAATATTCGTATAATATTTCCCTCGTAATACACTGGTGTTACCGCTAAAATGGATTTGCAACACAATAGACAACAATAGCCATTCAACGGATTCTTTTTAAAAACACGCTATTATTGAGAATTTCTTTCAGGAGAATCTGTAAAATACTGTCTTAGAAAAGTTATCTATTTGACCGTGATGGTTAGAGATTGTTCTATAATTCTTCATTATTAATTAATTATATCAAATTAATAATTGTTTAAATTATTGTATAAAACAAATCTTAAACTATATCAGAGTTTTGTAATAATTATAACTTTTATACTGTAATTAAAACAGTTCTGACAACTCCAGGAGTGAGTTGGCATGAAGCTGTCGAAACAGAACTAATTGCTGGCCGTCGGTATTAACGAACAAATGTTTGTATATATTTACAATCAAAACATGTGTATTTAAGAGAAGGGATAGCTCGCGTATTTAATTGAAGGAACAGACAGGGGCGGAAAGGTAAAAAGTAAAGGTGTATAATAATGTAGTACATTGTTTTGATTTATCACTTAGGGTTCAAGCAGCGTTTTCGATTAAAGTTTTAAATCTTGAAAATTATCATTTTTTTTCACTACACTATTCATGAATTATAGATCAAAACCACCCCGTTGACACCCTCTAAGTATTAAAAAAAAACCGCATCAAAATCCGTTGCGTAGTTTCAAAGATTTAAGCATACAAAGGGACATAGGGAAAGAGAAAGCGCCTTTGTTTTATACTATGTAGTGATATCTTGAAACAGGAAAGAAATAATATTGTTATGACATATATACATAAACTCGCGCCTGTATCTTATAGGGATAGGCAGAGCCTACTTCTCTTCAGAAGCTACGATCCTGACACACTTCTTTCGCCTCATCCACAGTCATATATCTCATCAACATTCACGTCGGTTTCGGGTACAACTCATTTGTTTTAAAAAATATTATTATTGTATGTGATATTGTATAATCTTGCTTAATTATTTGTATCAGCTTACACTTTTATTAATTTTCTAAAATACGCTTAGCTTTCATTTATTTTAGAAAAATATGAATATATATTGTATATCAAAACTTCCACTGAGCAAATATCGATTGTGTAGAAAGCAAGAACACAAAGTACAAATATTATATTTTACAAAGAAATTTCCATCTCCATTGTGTTTTTATAATCGGTGATATACAAAGAGTTCTCCAATCGCACGTTTATTCCAAGTAAACTGTCTATCTGAAAGCAAGAGTTACATAAACACGCATATAATACTATCATAAGTGCGTTGACGACTCTTTGAAAATATATACAGACAATCTTATTATGAGTGGGTTCTTGGAAATGTATTCTGTGTAGAATTTCAAAAGGATGCACTATTAAACCAGCCAAGTGGAGATCGATTTTACTTTATCAATACAAGGAATAGTAGTGGGCGTAGTCTTCTATAAGGCCGCGGTAACAGTTAGGATAAGTTAAATTATTTTGTTATTGTTAGTGAATTTTTCTGCCACCGACTCTTGCCTTCACTTGTGTAGGCTGCCTATTAATCTGAGGGCTAATATGAACATGTCATTGTAATTTCAAAACAACTAATCACCTAAATAAATCACTATGCTTAGCTACATATATATCCCTCCTCAATTAATTATACATGATGAGTTTAATTTGTGCTCGTAAACCTTTAAGTACTTACGCCCCTGCAGCCTCTATATATGTCACAGAATCATTTACTTATAAGCTGATTTCGTAGTTTAACGATCATATATTATATATGTATATGCCGGAGTGTGTAGACACATCTTTAGAGTATTCTTGTACTACTTTTGGTTTTATAATATCTACACTAGCTGACCCGGCGAACTTTGTTCCGCACCTAAAGTATTATATGAGTAAATTTTGGATATCATGAAGTTTAATTTGTGCTATTATGTTAATACTGTAATATCTTTGAAAATATTCGTTTAAATTGCATGCCTTTACAGCATGAAATTTAAACGAACGGCCAGAATCAGCTATATTACCTGCACAATCTATTTAAGACACTTAATTGGATGAAAATTAATGCTCTAATGTTTTAAATCGCTTCGTAAATAAGCCAAAACTTAAAAAATAAAAATGTTCATTGTGGGTTATCCCTAAGAGATGTTTAATAATGCAGAACATTGTTTTGATCTATCACTTAGGGTTCAGCCAGCGTTTGCAATTAAAGTTCTAAATCTCCAAAATCAATATTTTTTCTTTAGAACATCATATATAAATTATAGATCAAAACATAACTTTTAAAGATATAAGCATATAAGGGGACAGACAGCGAAAAGTGACTTTGTTTTATACTATGTAATGATTATACTAATACTATCATGAGCAGTTATTAGTATAGAAGTGTACTTATCACGTGAGCAGAAACTTTCTAAAACTAGTGTTACTCAGTTAACCAACGATTATAAGAGACGGCTTCCTAGTAATGTCGATGTCACATCAGTGGCTGGGGTGAGGTGTATGGACTGCCGTCTCCTTTCCTTGGATGCATTCAGAGTATGTCTCTGAGACGCGACAGTAACTGACAGTGTCGTGAATATTTTGCAATAATAACTCTCCTGATAGATTGAGATTACTTTATCAGATAAATTAGAAGCCATACCAGACCACGGTGTGTATACGCCACACACTTTCACACGCTCTTTTTTTCCGACATATTAGAAAATTAAGAGTCAAACTCAACGTCAATGATCTTCTATACTAATATTATAAAGAGGAAAGATTTGTATTTTTGTATGTAACGAATGAACTCAAAAAGTACTGGACCGATTTTAATAATTCTTTTTTTCTTTAGAAAGCTACATTATCACTAAGTAACATAGGGTATGTGTAATCATCGTCGTCATCGACATTTTGTTTGTACGCGAGTAACATCGTGATGCGGGAAGCTACATACTATAAAGCGGTACGAAGTTCGCGCCGTCTGCTAGTATTTAATATAAGATGACGTACATCTCTCGTTATGCAATTATTTAAATCTGACCACGATCACCTTTGTATTTAGTTAATATCGTTTTAATTAAATTTAATCCAGTACTAGTTTGCTTATGTTTGTTAGATATATATATATAATTGGAATCTCGGTATCGGTTCCAACGATTTTCATGAAATTTAGTATATAGGGGGTTTCGGGAGTGATAAATCGATCTAGTTAGAAAATGTTTTTTTATAGTATTTTATAATTCATATTTTTTTATTATTCTGTCGGTAAAATATTCCTATTTCATCATTTTATTAGTATGTTATTCGTACATAAATATAATTTCAAAATTTATACAAAAAAAACCTAGCAAAGCTCGGTCATACAGGTACGAGAAATTAAATATAAGTTTATGGAAACGCTCTAAAATTATCTCATTCACAAATTGCTTCTACTGGCCTGTATAAAATACTGAAAATACAAACAAATCTTGGCACAAATTTTATTATGAAAAAATGAAATCAACGATGAATAAAATGTTTCATCCAAATACATCACTAATTTATCCGAATAAAACTTTTAAATATAGCTAACATAAATGTATCATATATTAAGAACAGACTTAGTTAACAAGATAGATACAGAAAGACGTACAAATAAAAAGTTCAAGGATCAAACAATAACTGGGCAAAGAAAGATGAAGAGTTCGGCACGCACGAAATCCTCATATCCGACGTTACGACCTTTGTTATTTTTATTAATAAATCCTTCCTGAAAAATCCTTTCAAAAATTGCCTTTGGTTTTCGCAACTTTAAAAATCGACGTTATTTTTGATAACGTATTAGAAACATACTGATGGTTATACATATTAGATTTGTTATCTTCAAGCCGGATTGTTTTGTTTTTATAAATTAATCTCCCCATTTCTAATATATAAAATTCTAGTGTCACGGTGTTTGTAATTATAGTCCTCTGAAACGGCTCGACCGATTCTCATGAAATTTTGTATGCATATCGCCTAGGTCGGAGAACATCTAATTTTCATCCCCATAAATGTTAATTAGCCCTACTTAATTGTTTTTTAGTTAACAGGCTAAAAAAATACATACAACCTAATTTTCAACCGCCTACGATCAACGCCTATTTTTAAAATTTTATTTATTTGGCAAGACAACGTTTGCCAGGTCAACTTGTATGTGTATAAAAATCTTTTTAGCTCTTTCAAAGTCTCGTTAATTAAAACCTACCGGACTCCGGAAAATACCGACATTATTACTATTACCCTTTAAAAATTCTTTGATTTTTAGGCTTTTCTAAATTATGATTTCATTTAAAATATGTAAAAGCCTTTGTCTTAAAAGAATCCATCTATAATGAAAAGTTAATTTAAAAACCGTTCCGTTGTTTAAAAGATCTAAGCGCGTAGACGTCGGTAGCGACTTTTTTATACTTATGAAAAGATTAGTAAATTATCCTTTTGGCATATAAGATAGTTTGACTGCTAATAAGTGACTGCACTATGATCTATATTCTAACAAATTTCATCTTGTTTGCTATTTAGTTGTCGATAATAATTCTCTCTGAATTCACTGTTGTGTTCTTTGTACGGATGTTATTTCCCTAGACGTGCAAAGGGTAACTTGATGATGTAGTAATTTTTTGTTGCCTTTACAAATATATGAATATCCACTTTTGACATATCGTAGCTAAGTAAGAAGAACTTTAAAGTAACAGGATCGTTGAGTGACATACATACTTAAATTGACAAAGTTACTTACGCTGAAGGCATAAAGAACAGAATGTCTTATTGCACAATTATTACAGACCTATCATCCACGTTCCGTTTTCAAGATCAAATTGACACGTTCGACTCCTGCACAATTACGATTTCGCACTGTTTTGTCATCCATTATTTCTACAGATCCGAATAACATAATGTAGTAAGTATATGTTCCACATTTATTCATGTATATGCAGAACTGTATGAGTGCAATTTGCCAAATCTGTGGCGGCCTCATTGTCGTTTATTTGGCACAATTTGTTCACTATTCACATATGACTATTGATATGTTCACATATTGTGGTAACGAAGCATTATATCCCATAGAAAACGTGATTAATTAGCCTGAAACCGAATCAGTAAGTTGGATCTCGACAGTAGTGTGATAACTGCAAGACACCTCGTGGGACTTATGCAATTTTAGTAACTGATGCACACTAATTCAAATACTATTTATGCTATTAATTATTTATTGGAGAAGAAAAGTATTATTTTAAGTAAATTAACATTTACTGGTAGGTGGTAGAGGTCAATAAAGGCTGCAATGAACTTTCTGGACCAAATTGGCTGTCTTAGTCTGACAACTTGCAAATTGCCCAATCATGTAACACGAGATCTATGAAATTCGATTGAGTAAGGAAGCGGGCTAGGTGATATAGCATGATTTAATATAATTAACATAACGATATTAATTCTGAATGTGTTAATTATAAATATCCATACAGCATCAGTATATTGGTATTAACATTTAATCATCAAACAGAAAACATCTCCACAGCAGTGACTGATTATTATAACTACCCGGATTGGTGAAAAACGTTGACCTCTCAGAATCTTAACGTAGAGTGAATCAGCCGTATTTTGCTCGGTAGGCGATTATTCGAAAGACCAACCCGTTCTCATCTCCAATACCCATACCACTTCCAACCCCTTTCATATCATGTAAGGGCCCGGCAACGGAACTGTAACACTATCGGTGTTCAGATGTCCATGGGTCGCGTTTGTTGCTTGACTTTGGTTGTCACGCCTGCTCGTTTACCTCTCCTATACCATAAAAAATATAATAAATATTTTTGTTCTCGGGTTGGGCCAATTCGGACAAATTCCGGTTTGGTCGAAATGGTATCTCGCCCATAGATGTGAAAGTACCTAGACATGATTACCTTACTCTCCAGGATTAAGAGTGTGGAGTAGCATAAATATAACATAAACATAATATAATTTTACGCCTTTTTCTACCTGAAGGTGTAGGCAGCGGCTGTTAAGCCGCGTCTCGCCGTTATGTTTACGTCCGGGCACGAAGTTGTCAGTCATCGATATTTATAACACGTAACTTCCGAAAATTACGAAAAGTCATTGGTGTGTGCCAGGATTTGAACCTACTACTTCTTGAATTAGAAGCGG
The DNA here is from genome assembly GCA_905147225.2 of Euproctis similis. Classification (NCBI taxonomy): domain Eukaryota; kingdom Metazoa; phylum Arthropoda; class Insecta; order Lepidoptera; family Erebidae; genus Euproctis; species Euproctis similis. Next base: position 16,263,010 of record LR990107.1, on the reverse strand, counting down.
GGTGCTAGCCACTACGCCACCGAGACTGTTGTAAATAAAAATATAGATTAATAAAAATAGAGTTATATATTTGTAAAGTGGCTCATCCCGACGGATTAGTTGGTAAATGTAAATTCGCATAATCCGCTTTCCACGCTTTTCCTTAACATTTAAGGAATTGCTTTGAGACAACCTTCAGAGTTCAGCTAACTACCCTGAATATTTATTTAAAATTTAAATGTAGACTTTGTTCCTAATATTTTTTTTTATTGCATTTAGTAGTTGAGGTTGTACGATGAGAAAGGTTCCTTTTATGTATCAGCACAAAAGGAAGCCACCGTCGGCGTTGGCAAGTGACAAAAGGTGGACTGATAGAATGAATAATGAAATTAAGTGGAACTGCCTCAAAGGAAGAGGACTTATTTTTACACACAGTTATTACGACTTTATATATAACTCCCTTGTATACCTCCTTTGTAACTACGCGCAACAAATTCTGATGAGAAATACTTTTTTAAGTTTCTTTTAGACTGAGGGTTTCAAGAGAGTGAATAGTGTGAATAATCCATGCATATATGCGTCCACGACCTCTCAGAAGAATGTCGTAAAGTGGCTCATGCCGCGTTTCGTTCGGTGAGAGAGGTACCCGGAGGCCCATTCCCCCCTTCCCCATCCTTTCCTCTCCCCTATTCCTTAAAGGTCGGCAACGCAACAGTAACACTATATGTGTTGCTGGTGTCCATGGGCGGCGTTGGTTGCTTACCATCAGGCGACACGCCTGCTCGTTTGCCCTCCTATCCCATAAAAAAAAAATGCATAATATAGCAGAGAACATAACACAACATTTTCGATATTTCTAGCTTTAATTGCAGAATAGCGATGGCGTACGTCTAATCTTTTCAGGATAACCCACAATTACCATTTTTATTTCTTTACTTTTTACGAGAAATGTCAAAGCCTAAAGGGATCTTGTACATTGTTATAGGCATTGTGCATTTATTAAAGATTAATATGGCACTGTACAGCATGTAATTTTAATGAATATTTTCGAACATATTACAGATTTAATATCCAGTGACAGTGGTTGTGTCGCAAATAAATATCAGCTATATATAATACAGCCAATTGGACGTAATGGAAATTTAAATTTACTTATTTATTGCTTCTGAGGCAAAACGAAGTTCATTCGGTCAACTAATAGATACAAAAAATGAAAAACGGTCAGAATTAGATATTCAAAATATAGTTAATAATATAATAATAATATCTTGGACACAATACACACAGCGCCCTCTAGTTCCAAGCTAAGCAACTAAATGCTTGTGTTACGGATACTAGATAACGTATATTATAATACATATATACTTTTCTTTTGTAAATACATACTTATAATACATAGAAGAACACCCAGACACCACACAAATATTCATGTTTGTCACAAATATTTGTGCTCGGGTGGGAATCGAACCCCCGACCTCATTGCTGCAGCCGGTAGTTTTTACCAATGCGCCACGAGGATATAGAGATCTATTTCTTTTTTTAAATTATTTTGTGTGACGTTGTAGCTGAGTATAGTCGTTCAATTTGCAGGATTAAATAAATAAAAAACTATTTTTTATTTATTTAACCCCGCGTGTAAATAAGAAAAAAAACTAAAAAATATATGTCAACATGTTGGAATGTTTGCTACTCAATCCTGGATAAACTAAAAATTCTCTATTATATTTTAAAATATAATATACATTCTTACCTTAACGATAATGAGTTGATTGCTGTAATAAAACATTGTTATAAAACCAAATTTAGGTTGGCGAGGTAACTTATAAAGTTGCCGGTCCGCTGAGCTTCTTAGTAGTCATTAGTCAAACTTTCAACTTGTCATTCAAATATAGACTTTTTGGAACTTCCATATAAACTAAGAAGGCTTATAAAATACAAGTTAATTTTCACGAGTACTGTTGGAAAAAAAAATTAGATTCCAATTCATTCGATCCATTATACATGCTAACATACAAGCTACTGGAATACGTTTCTATTATATAGTTTTTCATTAAGAGGGACTAGATGTTGGTGGCCTGTAGCAATCTGCTTATTTGGATGGCGTCTGTCTAATCTGTTGTTTACTATTCAGTCACTGATGACAAATCAAGTATGTCAAGTTACACGGTTGAGTAGCCCGTCCAAATGATAAAACTGTAACATCTAAATGAGTAGCAGTTGATCATCGGCTCGCCGAATTTTAACGTTCCTAATGGAATAGGTGGAGGAATCGATTGTCATGCACCGGGTACTAAGTTATCAGCTATTTATCGCACATAGCTTCCGATAAAAAATCGGAAAGTCTTTGGTGTTAGCCCGAAATCGACCTCTCAAATTTTTGATTCAGAAGAGGGGAGTTCGTCCACTGCATTACCGAAACCGATATAAATATACTACAGTAGGCTATATCTGTCGTAACTGCGGATTGTAATAAATTATAATACAGATCTTTCCTTAATTCAAAATTATCAAAGTAATCACCTCAAGCTAGTTGAGTTCAGTAACATGAAGGATGTTTTGATGAGGCACTAACTTCCGTCTCCAGCGTCATTGTTCTTATGCTAATAAACCTGAGCCAAACTTTATCTGGCTCGTTTCATATACATAACAATTGTCTCACACAGAACTGCGTAATAATTACGACGTAAAAGTTCTAAGGACTTATATCAATATTTATTTAGGAAATCCTATTTATTTCGTTAAGGCTTAGAGAACTTTCTTTTATACATACTTACGATCGCGTCTTTTTCACACGTTGGTGGGCAGAGACTGTTTTCTGCCATTTGCAACAATTCCGACACACATTTCTCGCTTATATAAAGTTCGTCATCTCCTATTTACATGGCCAAACAATCTAAGCATTTCTTTTACTATACTTATGACTGACTATGACCCTTAATATTTGAATCATTACAAGTTTACTAGTAAATCAGCATTAATTATTTAACTTAATATCGTAAAATTTTCAAGATGTAGGCTGTGGAAGTAGTGTGGAGGATACAGTTATCTATCCATTTCGGTATTTAATTTGATTTATTGTCTAATGAATTTTAAGTATTCACATGACTTAAAGTATAGCGAACAAACATACTTTCTATGATTACATATATGGATAGGTAGCTATATAATCTATATATTAGAAAGGTAAGTGGAGTAAAAATATTTATATGTGATGCGATGTACAAATGACTATTGAAATATAACCTAGTTTGATCTCCGAAAAATTCTTGTTCACTTTTATTCAACTTTCGAAAGAATATTAGAGTAACAGGAAAATCTAAGACGAAAGTAGCACGACGATGTTTCTGGACGGGTTATCTATTTAACTAATATATAAAATTCTCGTGTCACACACGTTTTCGTTCCCATACTCCTCCGAAACGGCTTGACCGATTCTCATGAAATTTTGTGTGCATATCGGGGTAAGTCTGAGAATAGGAGAACATCTATTTTTCATCCCCCTAAATCACAAGGGTAACCCACCCCTCAATATTTTTTTTTAATTTTTCGATATATTTCTGTTTCTTATCTTTTTTATAAAACGGGATACAAAAATACATACAAACCTAAATTTTCAACCCCTACGATCAACCAAGTAAAATTTTAAAAATAGTTTAAAATTTTATTTTTTGGCAAGACAACGTGACGGGTCAGCTAGTAATATACACAAACATAAGGGACATATATATACTTATATATATATATAAGTATATATATGTCCCTTAAACTAAGGGACATATATATACTTATATAATAATAACTAATAAACATAAGGGACATATATATACTTATATATATATATATATAAGTATATATATGTCCCTTATGTTTGTGTATGATATCGATCAAACGAAACTTAGCTGTATTTTTTAAAAACCGGATTTCCTTAAACTCTCAGTCTCTTGAATAACATAATTCAGGTCATTTATAATCTTTAGAAGAAAATGAAGTAAATTTTGTTAACACCACACATCATTAACTGATAGGTCAATTTGGACTTTAAAAGCGCATCACGCATTTCTCCATTAATTTTGAATCGTATATCCGTTTGGTCATCCACTAAACTAATAGCAATAAAATGATTTTGTTTAGCTATAGCTTATTCGTATTATTAAAAAAGCGCGCTAAAAATTTGCTTCAATAAATGCTCTATATTTTCAAATATTGATCTCGAAGTCAAACTACTCTGTGCACATGTTTTTTTCTCTATTTCAATAATTTAAGGACCTTCTTGCCTGTGCATTTGTGAGAGATGTGGTGAAGCATCAACCTATTACTGGATTGAAGGTAACCGGACTTCCGTTAATTAATTATTGACGTGTATACAAGAAGTATCCGCCATGTTTGATGTTTATAGCTAGCTAATCTAATACGTGGTATAGACTTTAGTTAATTTCGCTAATTGGCACCTATGAAAATGTTAAATCAAGTAAGAAATATTTTACTCTGCAGTTAGTTCTTGGATCCATTTATTTTCCACTCGGGTTTTATACGAACCTCTAATTTTATGAATTCAACTTTTACTTTGTTAACGAGACGTTGCTAGAAGCACGACTGCTTTTGATTTTTTTTTTGTATTTAAACTAAGTTTTTTTAGTTTTCTTATCTTATTGCGAAGTCTGTGTCGCAAAACCTACTTAGTAAATATTCGTATAATATTTCCCTCGTAATACACTGGTGTTACCGCTAAAATGGATTTGCAACACAATAGACAACAATAGCCATTCAACGGATTCTTTTTAAAAACACGCTATTATTGAGAATTTCTTTCAGGAGAATCTGTAAAATACTGTCTTAGAAAAGTTATCTATTTGACCGTGATGGTTAGAGATTGTTCTATAATTCTTCATTATTAATTAATTATATCAAATTAATAATTGTTTAAATTATTGTATAAAACAAATCTTAAACTATATCAGAGTTTTGTAATAATTATAACTTTTATACTGTAATTAAAACAGTTCTGACAACTCCAGGAGTGAGTTGGCATGAAGCTGTCGAAACAGAACTAATTGCTGGCCGTCGGTATTAACGAACAAATGTTTGTATATATTTACAATCAAAACATGTGTATTTAAGAGAAGGGATAGCTCGCGTATTTAATTGAAGGAACAGACAGGGGCGGAAAGGTAAAAAGTTTCAATAGTAAAAACGTTTATTGAGAAATAATTGCAGCCTTAATTACCAAGATATAACGCTAACAGACACAGGATTTCGATAAAAAAAATAATGATATTAATATTGCAATTATAAGAACGAAAAATGTTTATTTATATTGAACAAATATTGAAATATTTCTCATACACGTCAGCGAATGTGAGGCTTTTATTTGTAATACTGTGTGATTCCAATTAAATGAAAGCTTACAAACGTTAATCATGTAGACATCTACTCGTTTGATTTAAATGTAACAATAAATAAATTAAACGATTTGCGATACATTTACGTTCAATAGTATTTTTCAACTACCTACTGCGTTATTGAGTGATTTCTCGCTTCGTATATATCTATAAGCAGTAGAACTTGATATACTTTAAAGAAAATAGAGGAAAATGTGTCTTTAAGTCACCTGATTGAAAGTGACTACCGGCGCCCATAGACGCGTGAAACGCCAGAGGAGTCTCACACTCTTGGTTTGCCGGCCTTAGAGACAGCAGTAGTTACGCTTGTTTTTTTTTTATATTCACATTTGAGCAATTTTTTTTTTACTTCATTTCGAGAACGATTCTACACCGATACTTCAATGTGAAAACTCCCCATTTCAAATCCTGGTACATATCTAACCGTTGGATCGGTTTAAAATAAAAATGGACCAATTTCGCTTTCGGCAACATTCAGAAACATAATCTGCATGATTTTCTGAGTTCAAAACCATACACCGAACGCGGTCCTCACATTTCTCATATTCATCACCATCCAGCGCTTGCACTATATTGGAAGCTTAGTTTGCCGTGCAATATTAAGCTCGGATTATTAAAACATATCTGAATCGCATTGGCACATTCATTAACCTTTTTTCTCAGCATGAAAATTATTTTATATCTTTCCGTCTCACTTATAAAAATTCACATACATAATGTCATCTTTAATGTTTTATTTCTCCATTACTTTTTGTTTCATCTTAAAATTTAAAATGTAGTCTTAAAATGTAGAAAATTTTGTCTACCTACCGTTAATTGCTTCTTGGGACAGCTAGTATATAACTAAAATTGGGTCTTAGTTATATACTAGCGGTCCCAGCAAAAAATAAAGTTTTTGATCAACAAATAAAAACTAGGAGTTGATCGTAGAAAATGTGAAAAAATCAAGGCTGCATAGAAGAAGAAATAGAGTTCGTGTGAGTGAGTTACCACTGGCCCAAGCGATGATGGATGACGTCCGTGTTGTGGTAAAACTTGAAAATAATCTGTCAAACTAATGTGAAACTATAAGTGGAACTATTATTGAAAAGATCAGTTACTGGCGTGTCCCAACGATCAGGAACCTCGGCCCGCTTGGTTGGCCTCGGTTGGTAGTCTGTCCAGCTCGACGCAGACACTAGTAGTGAGTCTCGAAACTAATGTGAATCCCTATCTTATAATTGTTTGCTATCCGAATAATACTAATTCAGATACGTGATCAGCAATGCCTTTATACTGATTGCTGCATACGACCGCTACCGTTTTTTTTCGAGTTATGAAACCAAATGTAGTTCGCTAATACTCCACTGACTCCACAGATAGCGGCATTGTGTTCACGTTTCTTACTTGTAGTATATACTAGTACTATACTCATCGCACTGTTTTATATTTTATTATTCTCGCACACATATAATATGTTAAATGATATGTCAACATTCAGAAGTTTTTAAGTGCAAAGTGGAACATTAGGAACTGTTTTAAGTGTTTCACTGATAAACGGTCGCTGAGAGCCGGTATCCTGCTATCTAAGTATACACGCCGCTGAACATGAACATTTTTAAGCTAGAAACACAAGCTGACGTCGTTTACAAACTATACATTTTCCTCTTAAAATGTATTTTTCAACTGTAGATAAACTATTTTTTTTATAGGATAGGAGGGCAAATGAGCAGGCGTGATGGTACGCACCTGATGGTAAGCGACCAACGCCGCCCATGGACACCAGCTACACATATAGTGTTACTGTTGCGTTGCCGACCTTTAAGGGATAGGGGATAGGGAAGGATGGGGAAGGGGGGATGGGCCTCCGAATACCTCTCTCACCGAACGAAACGCGGCATGAGCCACTTTACGTCGATCTTCTGAGAGGTCGTGGTATTTCTCCGGTCGAGCCGGCCCATTTATGCAGCGAACTGCTCGGCTCTTTCACTGTAAAAGCTTTAATAAAGCTATAAAGCTTTTGGGATTTACAGCTTAAACAAAGGATACAATATAATTATCAAGTATTACTGATAAAAATATCTATATTATTAATATAATAAACCAGAATATTTTGTATACATAATACATCAAATTGAAGTGTCTGTTAGCTAATTTTCTGTCGTGTGTTTTTTGTCTGTCTGTATTTTCTGGATAAACTCTGAATGGGTGGATCGTTTGTGACTGGACGATTTTATTGACAGGTTGCTGGTGTAATGAATAGTAACTTGGGGTATTTTTGTTAGTTTTTTTTTCAATTTATTGCTTCCGAGGCGACACAAAGTTTGCCGAGTCAGCTGGTCAATAATAATTGCTCGTATGTATACAGTAACTTAAACGTTACATAAAAAGTGTGTTATATGAAAGCTTTGTAGTTATAAAAGCGGCAGCTACTTCGCAATAATACATTGATTGTTACTTTTATTCGGAACAAGAATGTATTCTAGGCTAGACCAGCGTTATAATGTACCGGTACGAGGTGTTATTATTGAGTAATAGCCATTCGTTCACACTGATATCATCGTGATTTATACTTAAATAGATACCATCAAAACTGCTATTCGTATGAAACACGCGATATATATAATTTAGAAATACAAACTTGTATTGTAAATAATAATTCTTCATCTTTTTTATAAATTTGACCAATTGTAACTCAACGCAGATCGTTGCATTATTGGATCGGCTCAACCGGTGAAATACGGTCTCTCAAATTATCGAAGTAAAGTAATGTGGCTCATGCTACGTTTCGTTTGGTGAAATATGTATTCAAAGGTCCAACTACATCTCGCTTCCCCATTTCCGAACTCTTCTATCCATCAAATAGCAGACTCTTCTATCTATTAAATAGCAGAAAAAGCGGAAAACGATTTTTTGTATGTATTATGCAACCTTTAAAACTACATAAGCCTAACAGCCGCTGCGGACACTTTCGGGTAGAAAAGGCGTGAAGTTATGTTATATATGTTTTAAACTATTGGAACATTTTCAAAAATATTTTATCAATGGAAACTTATTTTTTCAAAAAATAACTTCGGGGATATTTATTTTAGAGAAAAATATTGAAAACCTCAGAAATTCGTGAAAAAAAAATTATGCTGCTGGTCACATTTCAAATTTTCTTGTGATATTCCAAGCTGCTCTTGTCTTAGAGTGTATATTTACATACATACATACATAACTTCACGCCAAATCCCTTGCGGGGTAGGCAGAGAGAACAGAACGCCATAAGGCACCATTCTTATACGCCTCACTCGCTTCGTTGACTTTCTTATCTCTTTTCATGCACGCGCGTCGATTTTTGAGGCTCCTAACATCACCTTCCTCCAGAACACGTTCTATTTGGTCATGAAATGTGTGTCTAGGCCGTCCTCGACTCCTACATCCATCCGCTTTTGCATTGTATATTTATTAACATTAAAACAACTTTTAGGATTATATCGCGTTTATTACTTATTTTTATTTATTTCCCGACGTTTCGAACTCTTTACAGAGATCATTTTCACGAGTGATGAACAAAAAGATGGTAGTCGTTCAAAAGCTATTTTCATTGGTACAGAGAGCACCCACTTTTTGGAAATAAAAACCAAAAAGTTGATGTTGAAAATATGATTTTTACTATCGGTAACCCACATCAGACCATGAAACAAAAAATTTAATATTTATTTATAAGATAATATATTTACTAAAGAAAAAATTAAGGTTTTTTTTGTAAAAGACTCATACCACTTTGTCAGTGAGATTAAAGATCGACATCTCACAGTCAATGAAACAATGGTCAGTTTTGATGTTCAGTCCTTATTTACTTGCCTACTTGTACAGGACTGCATCAATATTATATCTAAGAAGCTAGCAGAAAATCAAATAGCCAATGAATATACTGAACTATTAGAACACTGCCTCACATCTGGCTACCTACTGTGGAAGGACAAATTCTGCAAGCAAGTAGATGGAGTGGCCATGGGCTCACCGGTCTCTCCTGTCGTGGCCGATATATTCATGGAGGACTTCGAGGAGACTGCTTTGGTGAATTCACATGTAAAGCCCCGTTTCTACAAGCGATATGTAGATGACACTTTCACAACTTTACCATCTGACAAAGTAACTGTATTCTTAGACCATCTTAACTCCATAAATCCCAAAATACAATTCACAATGGAACTGGAGTCTAACAATTCTCTAGCATTCTTAGATGTGTTAGTTATTCGTAACTCTTATTACCTTGAGTCACACTGTGTATCGAAAGAAAACCCATACAGATAGATACCTGAATGGTGAATCTCACCACCATCCTTCACAGTTAGCTGCCGTGTCAAAATCATTGTTTCAGAGAGCACGAGGGATTTGTGACCAGGAACATATAGCAGAGGAGATTCAGCATGTGAAAAAAGTCTTACATTCCAATCAAGCTTAAAGTTCCCAGAAATCATCACAAAAACCGAGTGAAGCGAGCCACAGTTGAGCGCCAACCTGCCATCTTGCCGTACATAAAAGGGAATCACTGACAAAATTGGCTATATTTTAAAACGTGCTTAGATTAAAACATACTTTAAGCCACCCAAGAAAGTTAGCCAATTTCTACCATCTGTCAAGTGCCACATCCCCTTACAAGACCCAGGAGTATATAAGTATAGTATATATAAGCGTAATTGTGGATTCTCTTATACCGGACAAACAAAGAGGTCCATTAAAATCAGGATGAAAGAAAACATAGCTGATGTGAAATACAACCGCTATAATAAGTCTGCTCTTTGTGAACACTGTAGGGTGGGCCTAAAACACTACATCAGGTTTGACAAACCACAAATCCTCGCCAAAAAACAACATTATCGTCCCAGGATGATACGCGAGGCTATTGAAATCAAAAAATTTCAATAGAAAAGATGGCTGGAAACTATCACCTAGCTGGAACCCAGTCATAAGTCTTATCAAACCTAGCCCACAATCAAACAGCTCAAGACAGCGAGATACTATTAGTATAGTTTGCAGGTCAGACCCACATCAGAAACCAAAATTATGTAGAATTTTGAATAGTAGAAGTAGTATAGAATAATCAAAATAATTTTATTAACCTGGAAACCAAGTTTCTTTTCTCAATTTTTTTTTATGGGATAGGAGGGCAAAGGAGCAGGCGTGTCACCTGATGGTAAGCAACCAACGCCGCTCATGGACACCAGCAACACATATAGTCTTACTATTGCGTTGCCTACCTTTAAGGGATAGGGGATAGGAAAGGATGGGGAAGGGGGGTGGGCCTCCGGGTACCTCTCTCACCAAACGAAACGCGGCATGAGCCACTTTACGTCGGTCTTCTGAGAGGTCGTGGTATTTCACCGGTCGAGCCGGCCCATTCATACAGCGAACTGCTTGGCTTTACCACTGTTAAATACTGCAAATAATAGTACTATCAATAGCCCGTCCAAAATGAAATAATAATCAGTTTTGAACAACAGCCACTGAGTTTTCTTGCTGGGTCTTTCTCAGGACTGGTCGCGTTTTTGACCCAGTGGTAGATTTTTTTAACAAATATCATCATCATCGTCATCATTAGCCCTTTTGAGGTCCACTGCTGGACATAGGCCTCCCCCGTAGAGCGCCACAGCTGCCGGTCCGCTCAATCATGGGGGGTTTTTGCCATAATCGCCACGCTTGGCAGGCGGGTTGGCGATCGCAGTAGGCTTGAGAAAGAATGCTGCTGCCCATTCTTCTAGCTTTTCCCTTTGTCGCTTTTTACGACACCCACGGGAAGAGATGGGGTGGCGGTATTCTAAGCCGGCGCCTCACAGCAACTTACCTTTAAATTTAAAATCAATCAATATTTAGTAATAGTTATACTCTGATTTCAACTAACTTAAGAAAATAAGATTATCATCTAATAATTAAAAATAGCAACTATTATCTATTTAATCATACAGCAATGGATCCAAACAAATTTTTTTCTTTAGTAAATATATCTTATAAGTAAATATTTATTTTTTTGTTTCATGGTCTGATCAGGGTTACCAATAGTAAAAATCATATTTTTAACAACAACTTTTTGATTTTTATTTCCAAAAAGTGTCAATGAAAATAGCTTTTGAACAACTACCATATTTTTGTTCATCACTCGTGAAAATGATCTCTGTATGTCTGTTCGAAACGTCAGGAAATAAATAAAAATAAGTAATAAACGCGATGTAATCCTAAAAGTTGTTTTAATGTTATGAATATAACATACAACATAACATAACATAACTTCACGCCTTTTGTTACCCGAAGGTGTAGGCAGCGGCTGTTAAGCCTCGTCTCGCCGTTATGTTTACGTCCCAAATGGAATAGGTGGCGAACCTATTGCCATACCGGGCACAAAGTTTTTCAGTCATCGATATTTATCACACATAACTTCCGAAAATAATTTCGAAAAGTCATTGGTGTGAGCCAGTGTCTGGAATCGAACCCCGGACCTCTGGATCAGAGGCCGTGCGCTCGCCCACTGCGCCACCGAGACTTGTCATGAATATGATACGCGAAAACCTAAGAAATAAATATGTATATTTATTGTCGTACATTTTAAGCTAAACGGTACATAATACAGAGAGATCCCTTTACCTACAGAGTTTGTTTTATTTATAGTGAACGACACCCCGACCTGTAAGGTATATGGCCACACCCTAACCGAAGTCAGAGTGTGGGACTAAAGTGTGCGGTAGGTCTTGCCGCCGCCTCAAGCGTATAGCTCTTGATGGTACTCTTAAGGAGAGTTGTGCTGAGAATTCCTCCTCTCCCCATTATTCGGTTGGGTTCCGTAGCAGTATATCGCCTGCCGAATGCGTGTTACGCCCAACAGGTAGCTAAAACTTCAACCCGCGGTTGGGACGCCAGCGAAGCCGGCTACCAGTACCCGGTTCCAGTAGCTGGTTCCGGAGAAAACATTATGCTCAGATTAATATGAGCAAAACACTGACATATTTAGCGGTACAGATATATAACATAACATAACTTCACGCCTTTTTCTACCCGAAGGTGTTGGAAGCAGCTGTTAAGCCTCGTCTCGCCGTTATGTTTACGTCTCAAATGGAATAGGTGGCGAACCTACTTCTATACCGGGCACAAAGTTGTCAGTCATTGATATTTATCACACTAAAAAAAAAACGAAAAAATTCGAAAAGTCATTGTTGTGTGTGGAAGGAAGTTGACGCGGTTAGCTCCTAGTAGGTAAATTTCTAGTACAGTGTTAAAGCCTGAAGGGTGTTTTGACAGTATTTTAATTGTAGTATATACATACCCTTTATAAAGGTACTAAATAAAACGAGATACGTACGTACGTGAAATATAGCTTCTAATTAAATTACTTCCATTCCAGTTAACTTGGTCAAATATCTTTTGATCGTTTGTATGATAAATGAAATTAATTAATCCTTTCGATACTCACGCTTGTAAATATCAGTACAGTAATTTGATTTTATTTGTATAAGTATTTTTAATATAATCGAAGGCGTTGTTCAGCGGCAGTTACAAAAGTCATAGTATACATCAGTATATATCGATAGTTGAGAAAATTGTGTCCGATAGGTATTATAGGTTATATTTACTGACCTGAAACTTTGACCTGTATAGGCATAACTGCTTCGGGCTAGACCAACTTTAAAATCTAGTGTAAAATTAAAAAACAAAAAAATCCTACTGGTCAATTGTCTAAAAGATTCTTGACTTTTGCCAATTTTAATAGAAACTATACCGCTTATTGCCAAATATAAACCAGTCTTCTGATCACGGGAGGTATCCATTAGTTGCCGTCTAAGTTCTACATAAAAAGGAGTCCATACCTGATTTCCCTAGAGTGTCAGCCCTCAACGGCTTATAAACATATTCCGTAGTCAGAAGTACCGTTATTATTTATTTAAAAAGTTAAATTCATCTCTTTTGATTCTGTGTTATTATTTTATAACGCCCTTGTGGTTAAACGAATTGCCATTAGTCCCTTATATACTTCGTAGACAAATTATTTACATTCAAATTCGGTTAGTATAATTTTCTTAATAATGACGAAAATCCTCCGTATTAATAATAAAAACAAGGAACTCGTATTAGAAAAATCGAATTACGTAACATTGGAATGTAAAACAAATCGATATCAAATTATATCATTTCAGTACTTTATAAATAAAATATACTCCAGATAAAATGTGAAGGCCGTTGGGGAAAGATGAAAAAAAAAAACAGGTTGATTGCTTTGCGTCTGTCAATGTACTAAATATTCATAAGCTTTAATTTATTGACTTCATGTGAATACCTTTTTCTATTTTTCTTCATATTTATTACATTGTTTATTTTTTATTTTATTTTATATATATTTCAAGCAGTTAATGTTTATCGATCTGCATATATTATGAACAAAACGCGAATACCATAGACTGGGTTTATATAATAGGCCTCTTGGACCCAGGCTGTACCTAACACAGGATCTCCTGTAAATGTTATACCCGTTTATTTAATATAGTAATAACATTTAAGTTTTTTTTTACATTGTTACTGTTGATATTTTTTAATACTAGTACCCGTCGAAAACTACTCAAGTCGAACAATGATTTGGAATTTTCTATTTAACTTGTTTCGATTGCAAGATTGACCCCTCATGAACGACTAAAAATCAGTCTTGATATTTTCATTTTTTAATTCCCAAATGTCTGTTACATGTGGTAGGAAGTTTAAAGTCAAATTTTCACTGGAACGTAAGCGATTTTGTTTTTATTTCATTATATACATTGTATTCTTCAAGAAACAGATGTTGTACATCTTGCAAAGTGATAATTATGTTTATAATTGGAAAATAAAACACGTATTTTGAATGTACCATTTTATTACGTAAATAAATTGTAAATCTAATAACATTGCAGTTTAATTTATGAATCCGCATTAGGTGAACTAATTGTTTACATAATTCTAGATGGAATAATACATAATTTAAGGTAGATTTAGAGAAAATCAGGATTTTTTAAACATATACCCACAAAAGACCCCTTCTGTGAACAGTCCTTCAGAGTGTCGACACAGATACCCCCCCGTGGGTTTACACATAAGAAAAGATAAAAGGTCCGTCGTCGTCGTCGTTAGTATAATTTCTCTTAGCAGCTTAGCATGTTTGCTATCACTGTAGTCGAGATGATGGGTAATTAATAAAGTATAGATTAGATTAGATCTGTTACAAAATCTAGTTCTTCATGATTTCAGCTCCACTTTTTAAGAACATAACAACATACATAGCAAAAAATATGCGTAAGTCCAAAATGGTATTGCTGATTTAATTTTAAAACTTGTATTTTCATTTTAGGTATTACAATCATATGGGTCTACTACTATGTCTATTTCCAACATATTTTATATAACGAATACATACATGTTTCACGTAAAGACTTGCAGGGTAGGCAGAGAGAAGTGAGCGCTATAATGCACGCTTCTTACACACTTCATTAGTTTTTTTTGAATTTCATAACTTTTGTCACGCACGCTTGTCGGTTTCTAAGACTCCTGAAAACAACGACTCGTTCAATTTGGTATTGGTATATCACGAATAGATACGTGATTAGAGCTCATTTTTGGTGGAAACCAGACTCTCAGCGTAGATGTTGATAAAACCACAAGACCTATATTTGCACATGTGTCAAGTACAGTTCAGTATGTTTAGATAAAAACCTAGTAGTAGGTTATATTATTTCTGAGTCCTTACTAAATTATTTCTGTAAGATTTTAATATAAGATCATAATACGTGTTAAGACAACTATCAAATAAGCAAGTAAAAAAAAACCGAAGCAATTCTTGGTATCTCTAAAAACCTCTGTTGTGAGCAGTTTTGAGCATTCTCTTTATCCTATGATAAACGGCTGTCATGATAGGCAATAAATTGAAAGGAAACCTCAATAAAAGGTTCACTCAAGTTGCGGTTCACACTGATGGCAAAACATTTGGTATGATCATACCTACCGATATTTCATTCTTTATTCAATCATTACATATACATATATTTTTTTATTCTGTAAGACCAGTTTTATTTATAATCTGATTGCAATAAAAAGAAAATAAATTTACCACCTCTGGGGAGCAGCCTTAGAATTATCAGAATTAATTTAATACAAAATAAAGGACCTAGTTCATATTCTCGTGGAATGTAGAAATGATCTTAGGCGACGAGCAGAGCTGATAAATTGGTCTGAGGAAGGTTTAGTGAATCGCGCTCAGAAGGGGCAAATGTGCTGTATAAATATGTATGTGCTAAATTAGGTTAAATATAAAAAAAGAACAGCTTCCAGCTTTCCATATTGGATATTATTTGTATTATTTAGGGTTAAATATTAGATTGGAAATATTTTACACTAAAGCACTTGTTGATTGTGTAACGGGTGGTGTCGTAACTAATGTACCGGTTTATTGTTGTTGGAGACTATCCTAGTGGTAGGTGTTACTGGCGACTCTTCTTATGGGTGGTGGCATCGTGAGGCGGATGTTCTTTGGTGACGGTGAATGTAACGGTAGGTTACTGGTGATTCTTCTTGTGGCTGGTGTTATATTGTGAGGTGTTGGTTCTCCAGCGATGGTGGATGAGTGGTCGATTAATGAAAGACGTAAGTACGCTCTTGTCATCTTTATTTGTGTCAGCGACAACTGTGTGTCACTGCCGCAGACTATGCGAACAGTGGTTATATACTATTGCTGGCACGAACATGAACGTGCCATGAGGTGTAATATCCCTTACATTAGTTAATACAATCACTGATTTGTCTCATGAAGGCTTGACAAAGACTACTGTTTCCATCTGCTACGATTCCCACACACATTTCCCATACTGTCTTGCTCGCTTTCTATACTCTGCTTATAGCTGTTATGGCAGAGTGTTCACAACTGCCGTAAATGTATGCATTCATGGCAGTTGTGAACACTCTTGACCAGCCTTTCTCTAACTCATTATTGATTTACTGATGGTTGGTTCCGCAGGTCAACCTTTGCCGGTTTTTTTTTATACTTGTCCCATATAGTTGTTACGCTAGTCTTCTTTTATAAATAATTGTTTTATTACAAGCTACGTCATTTCACTATCTCCACATGGCCGTTAGAATATAAATATGAAGACAATTTTATGATTTTATTATAAATTCTAGTATAATCTTGGAAATTTTGGTAGGACGCAAATGTGCAAGCGGGTCAACTGGTTTCAGTGACTAGCGCTGCCCATGGATACATGAAACACAAATATTCTTACAGATGCTTTGAGGGTCATGAAGGGAGTGAGATGGACAAGAAGAGAGACGAACGAAATGCATCGTGGTATTTCAACGGTCCAGCACCTCCTTTTATGCAACGAACTACATAGCCACAGCACTACCCCTGCATATTTCACATATAACAGTAGAGTACTGCCCCGCTATCGCAACAAACCTACTTCATAATAGTAGGACAATTATTTAATACTAGTTGTTGCAATAATAAAGTTAATACTATCGTCCCAGGAGTTGGAAGGAAAACTAATTGGATGAGAGATGAAAGTCTAACGAGTAGTTTCTTTGTCTGTCCATTTCGTAGATAATAAAGATAAATACAAAATAAAATGGGACATAAAGGAATCGTGTGGATTTTCACATAAAAATACTTATAAAATTGTTTTAAAAAACCTGATTTTAATTTAGATTGTAAAGTAGAAATCACCCAAAAAGGAGAGTCGATTTACGAAATAATTTTAATTCGCCCTGTTTGATTTGGCCGACTGTTCTTCAAGTTTAAGAAGTTTCTTTAATTTGAAAAATTCCGTCTTTTCTCCATGTTATATATTGATGAGTTGAAAAAAGAAACGAACGACTATGAAACATTCAAAAAACACAAATTTGACCAATTAAATTCTGCGTTATTTAAATTCTTAAATTTACTTTACTTACAAGTTTGCCTGCCCGTTTGGCAGGCTTGTCACCTGATGGTGAGCAACAAACGCCGCCAATGGACACCTGAACACAAACAGTGTTATAGTTTATAGTATAGGCGTTGCCTGCCTCCATAATGAAATATGGAAGGGGTCGGAAGTAAGATGGGAAGCGGATGGGGAAAGGGGTTAGGTCTCCGGATACCTCTATCACCAAGCAAAATGCTGCAAGATCCACTTTGCGTCGATATTCTGAGAGGTCGTGGTGTTTCACCGGTCGAGCCGGCCCATTCATGCAGTGAACTGTGTAGCTCTACCACTGTTTTTATAGTAGTAAACAGTTGGATATGGAAATTATAAATTGTAGGTAAATACTTAACAATAATTAATGCCATGGTTATTGCTGCTGGTTTCAATAAAGCAGGAGATAATATATACAGAGGATAATTGGCATCTCTAAAATTAATATGATTTATATACAGTTCAAAGCTTTTCACCTTCAAACATTGTACATATTCGTTAGCTTATGCAAATGTTAAAATCATTAAAAATAAATCAAATTTTAATACAATTTGAAGAAATGACGAGTAATGGATAATCCTATTCTACCAATACCCATAATAAGATATATTTGGCATGATAACTATTTTCGTTCCAATTAAATTATCAAGAAATCAATCATAATACAATGACTGGTTTATGAGTATGCAGAGTAAAATGATAAATACATTTTGGATTGTTAATGTCCTTTCGGATATAACACATGTCGCTTCACATGTCGCTAAATTTCATTATATATTCTTCCAGTAATTCAATCTTGAATTATTCTTATATAGACTTACAGACAATTTGCGAATCTAAGTACTCGTTCACGACGAAGTTAGCTACAGTTTTAACGAGCTCCTAACGACAATGACTGTAGAGATGGAACTTAGTATGTCATCAAAAAAATCTTCTAATAGTTTCTGAGTTTGCGGACACCTTGGCTATCTTCTTCATATATTTATACTTTTTTAGTCCTATTTTAAAATTACCAAAAACTAAACATACATAATTTTACACCAAATCCCTTGCGGCGTAGGTAGCGAAAATAACTCATAACTCACACTTCATAGCTCTTATCATACACTTTCGTAGCTTTCGAGACTCTTTACATCACCTTCAGCGAGGATACGTCCAATTCCGTCATGGAAAGTGTGTAGTAGCATTCCCCGACTCCTAATTCCTACTACCTACTATTAAAAAAATACTCAAAAAAAAAAGTTAAACCGACTTTTAGAAACGTAAACCACAAAATCATTAAGTAAATGAAAACAGTACCTTCATAACTAAAAAGCGATAAATAATGAAACTTACTAATTTGTATACTTAATACAATATACAAAACGTAATACTTATATAAAGTAATCTTTTACTGTTATAATATTTACTATTGCCACTCGTTATTGAAGTCGGTGCAACACAATGTCGGTGCAAGCCCAGGTAACGTAATCTACGTTACCTGGGCTTGCACCGACATTAAAAATAAGTGACAATTTAGTGATAATGATGAACGGGAATTAACGCGACACTTTTTTAGGTAAACAACTATTTACCTTGATTAGCTTGACGTTTCGGCCAGGTTGCACTGGCCGTGGTCACAAGCAGACTGAAGTGGCGCCCTCACGACTCCGTAGATGAGGTAGATGTTTGTATATCTACCCTCATCGCTTGGTGCTGTTTTTTCTTCATTTTTCTAAATACCGTCACACTACACTTATAACGTCCCTATTCTGTACGCCCTACGACGCGTGTCTATTCTGATAGATTAGCCGACTGTGAACTAAAGCGAGGTGTTACTATTTTATTAATCACTGGATTCCATGTTGCGGA
Source organism: Euproctis similis (assembly GCA_905147225.2). Lineage (NCBI taxonomy): Eukaryota > Metazoa > Arthropoda > Insecta > Lepidoptera > Erebidae > Euproctis > Euproctis similis. Next base: position 16,243,857 of record LR990107.1, on the reverse strand, counting down.
GAGCTTGAATCCATCCTCCCGATTGAAATTCTTGTGTTTTTTAATTTCAATCGCTTCACGCACAGCTCTTGGATAATAGTGGCGATCATTGGAGAGGACTTCCGGATGGTCGAACTCGATCCAGTGATTAATACCGCCGAGAATTATGTGTTCGGCTATCGCTGATTTGTTCACCTGTCGATTCTTCACTGCGGCTTTGTGTTCCTTGACCCTTTCAGCTATTGTTCGCTTAGTCTGGCCTATATACGAACTACCGCGATAGCCGAACACATAATTCTCGGCGGTATTAATCACTGGATCGAGTTCGACCATCCGGAAGTCCTCTACAATGATCGCCACTATTATCCAAGAGCTGTGCGTGAAGCGATTGAAATTAAAAAACACAAGAATTTCAATCGGGAGGATGGATTCAAGCTCTCCGCAACATGGAATCCAGTGATTAATAAAATAGTAACACCTCGCTTTAGTTCACAGTCGGCTAATCTATCAGAATAGACACGCGTCGTAGGGCGTACAGAATAGGGACGTTATAAGTGTAGTGTGACGGTATTTAGAAAAATGAAGAAAAAACAGCACCAAGCGATGAGGGTAGATATACAAACATCTACCTCATCTACGGAGTCGTGAGGGCGCCACTTCAGTCTGCTTGTGACCACGGCCAGTGCAACCTGGCCGAAACGTCAAGCTAATCAAGGTAAATAGTTGTTTACCTAAAAAAGTGTCGCGTTAATTCCCGTTCATCATTATCACTAAGTAATATGCAACGCGAAAGCCTAAAAGTTTTTAAGTGACAATTGTAAATATTATAATAGTTAACGTTATCCACAAGCAAGGAGCTTGTTTATTTTCCAGAACTGTCCTTTCTCTATTGTTTTTACACGATTAGTTGAGATTTCTGTCACGTATATTCACATTAAAACGAAACCGTGAATGAACCTGTGTATAGCATAGATGATGATATTTATCTTCGTAGACACGGGTTAAGTGGATTTTGACAGTGTTAAAGGTATAGGTAGGACAGAGTCAACCAGTGGAATACCAGTACTTTTCTAGAAAATTGACCTAATATCTCAAACAATGTTTGCTTCCGTTTAAAGGCCCATCTTTCCCCCTTGCTCTAACCTAATTTTAAAAGGTTGACATCGTGCTCGTGTTGCACTCGGCGGCGGCAAAGTTACAGAAAGCAAATAACGATCCTACTCTAATGTAAGTGGTTATTGTGATGTCATTATATATATATATATATATATATATATAAATAGTAAGTAAATATGTGTGACTAACCTTTCAGAAAACTTATTTGTCCACTTTGTGAATAGCTTTGTGTGTTGAAGCACCGGCGAACTTCATAAACGTAACTAGAGAGTGGACTTATACCCCACATTGAACACATTTTACATTTACCGTCACATTTAACCTGGACTCTTATTTATATGCAGAAACACGACATTATCAGAAAGCAGTTTTGCTTTTGCCGCAAGGATATCCACCACTACGTCGGCACCGCTTTGAGCGAGATAAATCACGCTTTTGTGCACTCTATCTCTTAAAATTGCATAGTTATATCTAAAAGGATTTTATAACGTTTAAATTGTTCTTTACATAAAGTGAGAATATAGCCGAAAATGCGTTAGAACGGTCATTTCTGCATTTACATGAATAAAATCCACTCCGTCTCAGTTTCTAGTGTAGTTTTTCTTTTTTCTAGTATTTGTTGGCGCCATTCCCGAGTGAGTACCACCAGGTCACAGTTGAATCAGAATAACAATTGAATGAAATTTTCACCGGTGCCGTTTTCCGTTTTAACTACAACGTGCTAGTGGGAAGAGTTCTACATAAAACAATACAATATTTGTCTATACGAATAGGAATCTAATCTGCTAAAATAAAAATAATCTTTTTTAGACAACTCAGACTTTTAAGAGAATTTGAATTTCAATGAAATTTATCATTATTTTAGATCGCCATGTTCCTTTAATGGTATTATTGTGAGTTTCGTTTAGTAATATAACATCGTCGGGTCTCGGTCAGAGAACTTGTTAGATAATCATTAGTTACTTTTACTTTCTGTATGCTCTACAGCATACAGAAATACAGGCAACTATAAATTTTCACCCCTCTACGAGCAACCTCTATTTTTAATTGTTATCTTCATTTTTTGGTCAAGTTTTTATTTTTGCACAACAACTTTGCCGAAACAGCTAGTCTCATATATTTTTCTTAGACATCCTAAGGTCATAGTAAAATATTTGCTTGGAAACCATTTATTTATACTTATTAAGCCTTGGATGGTGAAAATTTACAAGGCTTTCTTCTGTCGCCAAATAGTATATTATTTAAGCCCATGGAACAAGTTACTGTCATGAATCGTACACAATATGTTTAATATAAGAAGATTATCATATTAATTAAGATTAAACATTAAAGCTATAGAATTACTTCATTTGTTATTATCATTACATAGTACAAAGTAGCTGTCCGCTGTCTATCCCCTTAAATTAATGCGAATTTTGATGCGGTTTTTTGTAATAGATAAAGGGTATCAAACGGGTAGTTTAGATGTATAATTCATGTATACTGTATTAAATAGAAAGCGATAATTTTCGAGATGTAGCGCTTTAATTGCAAACGTTGGCGGAACCCTAAGTACTATTACCCTAGTGTACTACATTATTATACACTTTTAAAACGGTCTACAAAAAGTCAGCGATAGTGTATCTCTATCTCTTAGGGATAACCCACAGTGACCATTTTTAATTCTTCTGTGGCGAAACAAAGTTCGCTGGATCTACTAGTCTATCTATATATATAAAAATTAATCCACATTTCCCTTGGTCATCGCATCACGCGTGTACGGCTTGACCGATTTCGTTAATTCTTTTTTTATAATGTTCCCTGAAGTATGAGGATGGAGAACTTACAGAGAAAATTTTTGAAAAAGTCCTAGATAAGTCACACAGTAACAACACTTTTCTTTACTCCCATACAAAAGATTCCTAATAATACTTAATAGACAATTTGAACTTTATTTCCTTGAGTTCAGTTGTTAGTGTCGATATTCCGTGAAGTTAAAACAATTGAGTGACATTGTTATCGCGTGAATTTTTGACATTATTTTAAAACAGTATTTTTATTAATTGTGTTTTCAGTGTCGGTGGTCGAGAGGTCGAGCTCACGCTTTTGAATTAAGAAGATTGTGGTATCGAAACTGGGCTCAAACACTCTTTTCTTTTTGGAATTATTTTCGATAGCTGTGTGTGTTATGGAATAAATTATTCCATTTGGGACAAAAATTCAGCGAGTCGAGAGAGAGAGAAACTTGGTTAGGCTATGTATTTTTTTGTGATAATCTATATATATATATATATAGATTATAAATTGCTGTTCGTTTTAAATTGGTATATAAATAAATTGCTGTTCGTTAGTCTCGCTAAAACTCGAGAACGGCTGAACGGCTTAATCTTATCTTAGTCTTGATGTTCGTGGAGGTCTAGTTAAGGTTTAAAGGCGAGAAAATATCGAATAATTTCCGGGAAAACCCTAAAAACAGCGTTTTTCAATTTCCCATACAAACGTTTTCTAAATAAAATCTAGAGTTCAATGTATCGAGTACTTTTCTTAAAATCTAATGCGCATTTGGTCTAGGATCCCAGGGCGACCAGAGGTCACGTATTTTCTGACGAAGGAAATCTGGATGGTTAAGTAGTGTTAGTTAAGTTGTGTTATTAAGAACGCTTGCTTAGACGGTCAATTTTCAGATATCAGGTAATAAAGGTACGTAAAAACATTACTTATCTCACGTAAATTCTCCAAGGTGATTTTTACGTATTATATATTGTAGGCAATATACCCTAAAAAATAAGTCGCCAATACTCCCAGACACATTATTGCTTTGCAGGCCGTATTGCTTTGCAGACACTTTAAAGCTCCCAAAATAATTACTTAACTTCACGTAAATTCTGATGCTCCATTTTTATATATGTCCACCCATTAACCAACCCAGTAACCATTTTAAAACCTTTTACAAGTTTTCTTAATTTTTTCCAAATTATTAAACGGCCTTTGTTTTCCCCTTTTTGAAAAATGCCATAATAGGCCATTTTATGCAAAAGATGATGCAGAAAAGTATTAGATTATTAATTATACATTTTCTGTTATGACATTAAATCAACTTTCAGGATTATATCGCTAAATACATAAATTTTCTAACATTTGATTTAATTTTATAACAGTGGTAATATAGCAACACCTCTTCTTAGCTACAAAAATGATCTTTTTGATCTAAATTGTCACGTGTCTTAAAATGTCTCTCGAAATAAAACCCGGGATATAAGAAATGTATCAAGGCCGCGGAAAGTTTCCAGTCGCTCTTTTCATAACTTTATTAGCTCTTAAACATCGTCACTGCTTCGCAGAAACATAAATATACACAACATTTGGGGTGTGTGTGTATGTTGTATGTATTATATTTTCTAGTATAATCTGGGACACCATTTCTTAGACACCATTTTGTTTTTTTGTTTAATTACAGAGGGGGCAAACTTACACGTCACCAGGTGGTAAGTGACTACCGCTGCCCATAGACATCTGCAACTCAGACATTGTTAGGTATCTCACTGGAACAAATCATAGAGTGCAGGAGACAATTTGATGATCTAAAATGAATATGATTTATATACAGTTGAAAGCTTTTAACTTTAAACCATTGTTTATATTTTAATTGTGAGCCTAGTTTAAGGAACTGATGAGTGATAGGTATGGAGTGCAGAAGTAAAGCGAACCATCTCAGTGATTTAAAAAGTGTCCATTGAACATAGAGGGAAAAATATTACATTTGGCGCTAAAAAATTTTTCTACACGCTTTTTTTTCTGCACGGCGGCAAAGCGGATGGATGTAGGAGTCGAGGACGGCCAAGCCTCAAAAATCAACGTGCGTGCATGAAAAGAGTTATGAAAGTCAACGAAGCGAGTGAGATGTGTAAGATGGCACTCCGTTCTCTCTGCCTACCCCGCAAGGGATTTGGTGTGAAGTTATGTGTATGTGTGTGTACACTAGCGCTGTTTTGGTGAATGTTCGAACAATAATTAATTTGCTGTTTACAAGTGGGTGCTTTTTTGACTAATGCTCTATACAAGATGGTTCTCCTGTCTTCTACCCTCCTTAGTGATGGATAATACTATTCTAAAAATACCCTCATTTAGCTCTATCTGATACGATAACGCTTTTCTTTCGAACTCCTTTATCAAGAAATTAATCTTAATACAATTACCGGTTTGTGATTATTCAGAGTATAATGATAAAGAAAGTTTGCAATTTGGTTGACTGTGATCATTTCGACTAAAAGTTATTTTTTAAAAAACACCAAATTCACTATATTTTTGCCTTTTATATGAAGTGAAATGTTTGTTTTTTTTTTCGACTTGTCAAATAATCATAATTTGAGTTTTTTTTATAGGATTGGAGGGCAAACGAGCAGACGTGTCACCTGATGGTAAGCAACCAACGCCGCCCATGGACACCAGCAACACATATAGTGTTACTGATGCGTTGCCGACCTTTAAGGGATAGGGGATAGGAAAGGATAGGGAAGGGGGTGGGCTTCGGGTACCTCTCTCACCGAACGAAACGCGGCATGAGCCACTTTACGTCGCCCTTCTGAGAGGTCGTGGTATTTCACCGGTCGAGCCGGCCCATTCATGAAAAGAAAACCAGAGTTTTCTTTTTCTGGTGGAGATGACGATGGTGACATCGGTAGATTAAATTGCATCACAACTTTTATGGCAGCAAGGATGTATGTATGTTTTTGTCGCCGATAATATTTTTTTATTAAATATACTTAAATTCTTTAAGTGTAGAAAGTTAGTAAACTTAACGGTTTACATGTTTTAAATAGTTGAAATAGACTCAGAGACAATTTGCAAATCTAAGACACGATCACGACGTAGTTAGCTACAGTTTTAACGAGCTCCTAACGACAATGACTGTAGAGATGGAACTTTGTACGTGAACAAAAAATTCTTCTAATAGTTTCTGGGCTAGTTCGAGGATACCTCCACGAAAGGCCACTGAGATCCCTTTGCCTACAGAGTTTGTTTTGTTTCTAGTGAACGACCCTCCGACCTGTAAGGCATATGGCCGCTCACTTTGGCCACACCCTAACTGAAGTCAGAGTTCGCAATCGACCAGTGCAGTATTAACATCACTTAATAGTAGCCGTAGATTTTACATACATGTCACAGGCCATTTCTCTTGTGGGGTAGGCAGAGAGAACAGAGCGCCATAAAGCACGATTCTTACCCACCACACTCGTTTCTTTTACTCTCATAACTTTTATCACTCTCGTAGGTTTTAAACGCTTCATATATAACCTTTCGCAAAGACAATTGCAATTTGGTCATGGAAAGAATATTATGGCCATTCTCGACACCTACATGAGTCCGCTTTTGCACAATATATCTGTCTTATATATCTCACCATGGTTATAAACGCAACTTGTATTTTTATTCTTATCGCATTAATAAAATCGCCACCAAAATTGTAGTTTTGCAAAAACATTTATTTACTAACATACCAACAAGTATCTGATCTTGTGACTACTATTAACATACCTAGTCGACAGAGATTGTAAACTATCAAATTCAAGACATTTAATAATAATTTATTGCTTGAAACATACAATAAACCTTTTGTAATACAATTTAGATGATGGAAGACATTGATGGAAGACGTTAATGACGGTGTATCGATAAATCATAGGAAAACAATTTAATTTAAATTGTACCTTGAAGATATACCTAGCTCTACATAGATACATCGACCTACAACATATTATATACATAGTTAAATTTGAATAAGTAAGTTTTATTGGCGAGGGTGCTTCTAGAATATACTTAAAATATACTTAAAATATTAATGAAAACAATCATAAATGTTGTGTCAAACGACTGTAACGGCATCGCGATGAGTTGAAGGAACACTTTCTTAACTTATTATTAAGGAAACGTAATTACTTTATAACTTTGTCGTCTGAGTTGAGTGTAATCAAACCAGAGTTTAGTGAGCAATTACAATAAGCAAATTGAACAAATAATTAGAGAATTACAGGAACGTAAAAATAGAGAAAATAATATTATACTGGTGGGTTTGTCGGAGCAAGTCGGTGCCACCTCTCAAGAAAGAATTAACAAAGATGAGACAGATGTGTTGAAGATTACGTCTTCTATATCTTCAGATATACCCAAACCCATTAAAATATACCGCATTGGGAAATATACACCCGAAAAAAACCGGCGCCTTAAAGTGTGCTATGAAAAACCAGAACCAGCTAAAGTATTGTTGCGTAGCAAAGATAAAATGCCTCCTCACATTAAAATATTCTCGGATCAAACACCAGCACAGCAAAAATATTTTTTTGCAGTCAAAGACGAATTGAACCGACGCACAAATGAGGGTGAAAATAATCTCATTATTAAATATCTAAATGGCATACCAACAATTACTACGCTCACCCCAAAAAACTAACAAACAAACCAACTACCAAGATCATCAGTTACCAAATAGTCAATAACTACCAAGATATTCAGACTGTCAAATCATATTTAACATTTTTCTATTTAAACGCTAGAAGTATCCGAAAACATGGTAAATTTGACGAACTGAAATTTATTATATCCTCAATACCCACCACCATAGACATAATATTAATCACAGAAACATGGATAACATCAGATGATCAAGCATTACAATTACAGATACCTGGCTACACACACTATTACAATATTCGACATGATAGTGTAGGCGGAGGTGTCTCGGCCTATGTACACGATAGTTTGAAGCATAGTTTGAATGAATCAACCTATATAAGTGGTGTCAATTACCTATGGATTCATCTTCAGAAATGCCAACTAGACATTGGCGTCATTTACAATCCTGGTAACACAAATAACAGAGACTTTCTGCAAATACTTGATCAACAGCTGCATCAAAGGAAAAGATCAATTGTTTTTGGTGATTTCAATATCGATTTACTAACAAAAAATAATAAATTATGCCAATACAAAGAAACGATAAATGAAGCAGGATACATCTTTCTCAACAAAATAAATAAGGTCTACTGTACAAGGGATTGTGCTACAAAACAATCGATTCTAGATCACGTTTATACCAATCTAGAAACAAATAAATTTAAAATGGCTATCATAAATTCGTCTATGTCAGACCATAAGCAAATATATTTACAAATCGACAAATTTAAACCTCCCCGCAAGAGTCGTAAGATATATCAGGCGTTAGATTACACTAAATTATACAATTTAATGAAGATGGAGGGACTTGAAGGCGAGTACGACGACTATTTAACTTTAGAAACTGAAATTAAATATCACATAGAAGAAAATAAAGTACGAAAAACAAAAATATTAAATCCACCACGAGATGACTGGATTAACGGAGATATTATAACTGGTATACGTGACAGAAACTACTTATGGAGAACTCATAAAAATAATCCCAACAACAAAACATCGAAAGAACAATTTGAAAACAAAAAAAAAGCTTTAACAAGATTAATTCAAAATACTAAAAACACATATTACTTCAGACAATTTAGCAAATGTTTAGATAAACCAAAAAAAATGTGGGCTCTTGTAAATCTATTAGCAAGTAACAAAATCAAAAATCGGTGTGCACCTTCGAAATTGATAATAGACACAAAGGTAGTAATAGACAAAACTCAAATCTGTAACGTATTTAATCAGTATTTCTCAACCATAGGATTTACACTAGCGCAAAAAATCCCAAAAAAATTTCATGACATATCTTTTATAACTCACACCAAAACTCACTCACAAGCAGATATAGAACTAAGCAGTCTGGAACCATGTACTACTGAAGAAATAACAAAAACGATCAAAGCTCTTGATAATAATTCTAGTAGTGGTATTGACGGTATAACTACTAAGGCTATTAAATGCCTGCAAAATTTAATTGTTAGTCGGTTGGTCAAATGTTTTAATAAATTAATGGTGGACGGGAAATTTCCAGACTCACTAAAAATTGCTAAAGTTACACCTATATTCAAATCTGGTCCGGAAACTGACCCAGGTAATTATCGCCCCATTTCAGTCCTGCCAATACTTTCAAAAATTTTCGAAAAGATATTGCATACAAGACTATTAACATATTTAGATTCTTTTAATTTCATTTCAAACCGACAATATGGTTTCAGAGCCAAAAGTAATACTACTACTGCCACAATTGACCTTGTAACCAATATCAAAGCAAATATAGACCAAAAAAAAATTGTTGTAGGGGTGTTTATCGACTTGAAAAAGGCTTTTGATACAGTAAGTCATAAACTGTTACTCTATAAATTAGAAGGTATAGGTATCAAGGGAAAAGCACTCAAAATTTTTTCATCGTATCTGACTAATAGATCGCAGTTTGTTAAAATCGATGACGTAACCAGCGATAAATCACTTATTACATGCGGAGTTCCCCAGGGCTCAATTCTTGGACCACTTTTATTTAATATCTACATAAACACAGAAATAAATCAAGATAGAACGGCGAATAGGCGTGGCAAGCGTGCCAAAACCCTGCACTATATTGCATGCTTTTCGAAACTCGCTCTCATTACGAAACGAGCGTTCCTGCCATGCGTTCAGGATGTAAAAAAATAGATAAAACGTCACATATATGCCTTATTATGCTGTGAAAAATTGTAAAAACAAAAGTAGTGAATCAAATATGAAAAAAGGAAATATTTCGTATGATCAGTAAGTACAGAAAATCAGTAGAAAGTATTTTTTTGAGATTATAAATTATTGTTTTACTTTTACTATGTTCAATAATTACGATCACAAGTTGCATATTTTTTCGTTATGATAAATATCCATTGCTGTCCGCATTCAACGCTCGTATACAAAAACATTGCGCGTATAAATTATACGCGTAATGTACGTCGAATCGAACGAAATACACAATACACCTGCCAGTTAATCGCTGTGATTCGAATGTTAGAGATGGGCACTCCATGTATCGTTGAGTGTTAGGACTTATCGATAAATTAATTCAATAATAATTTGAGTATCAGCTCATATCTTGCTTTGTCCCTACTTTATTCTAACACCACAAATTTCAACCAAAGTGTTTCGTAATTACATTGGCAGCAGTTTATTTGACAGTATAAGTTTTCACCAATTTGACCAATCGCCGATGGAAAATCATCTCGTTCTTCTCAAATGGGCAGTAACCGAGGTATATGTAGACGTTCGGCTTCGTTATTTAACTAGGACTGTGAGGCCAACCCTTACAAAAAGGCAAATATTTAATAAATATGTATAGTTTCAAGGACAGTAAAATATTTATAATTAAATTTTATATACTGTTGGAAAAATATGTTTTAGGTTTTAATATGTCGGATTGAAGTATTTAACATGTTTTACTTTCTATGATTATCGTTACAGAAAATCAATAAAGTTAGTAAAATATAAAAATAATAAAATTAACACACGTTGCCGATATTAACATCGATAATCTAATGTGAGTGTCTCCTAACTAGTCGCTCCGCTCACAATGAAAATGACGTCACGCTGAGGGCGTGGTTTTTCAAAAAAGTGACACGCTCGAAATGTATGGAAATATGCCATCGCGGCCGTTCTATCTTGATCTATTTCTGTGTACATAAATGACATGGAACAGCTGGGCCTTCATGGTCACTTGACCTTATATGCCGACGACACATGTCTCTTTTATTTTGGAGCTGCACTGCACCAAACTCTTTTATTAGTACAAGAAGATTTAAACATCTTGTCAAACTGGTTCAAACACAACCTACTTACCATAAACATTACAAAAACATGCTACGTAATATTTAGATCTAAAAATAAAACTATACCCAATCATCAGCCCTTAGTAATTGATAACATTCCAATAGATGAAAAAACCTTTGAAAAGTATCTTGGCTTGAGGTTAGACCAAAATTTGACGTGGAATAATCAGATAGAATATATTAAATACAAAATATCGTCGCTCATAGGTCCATTACGATCTGTGAGCAAATGTATTCCACGTAAACTATGTTCAAATATTTACAATTCGTTGGTCAAGCCACATTTATTATATTTAATTGAAATATGGGGCACTAGTGCAAAATCAAAATTACAACAATTACAAAGGAAACAAAACAAAATCATAAAAATAATTTTCGGATTACCTTTTTCAACTCGGACGCATACTTTATACGAAAAAACCAAGATTATGAATATAAAACAACTTTATGTTCTCAATACCTGCCTTCTAATTAGAAAGATTTTAAATAAAACAATTCATACTAGCCTAAAATTTATAAAACAAATAGATATAACAAAACGTAGTTCTCGACGAGCAAGCTTACTTGTTCTTCCCAAAAAAATTAGAACAAATTATGGGAAAAGAAATATTAATTTTGAAGGTGTACAACTTTATAATGCTCTGCCCTCGCACATAAGAAATGCTAGCTCATTTGTCTTATTTCGATCTACCCTCATTCAACATATTTTAGATAAACGTTCACTATTAACTTGAAACATTTTTTTTTTCCTGACTTAATGGGACAGATGAGCTTAAAGCATTCTTAATATTGTTGTAACGACCACTGTTATTTAAATTTAATATTGTTCTCATGTAAGTGACAAATGTAAGTCTTTTTGAGAATAAAGTCTTTAAACCTAAACCTAAGCAGTATAAGCACTCAAGGAAAACCAAACGCAAAATATAGTTTTAGAGAAATTAAAAAGAAAACATTCATTGTTATATTTTTTACAACTGTACCCTATACCGACAGCAATGACATAACCTATTGTCATATGTCGAGTATAATTTTAACAGTTAGTGATTTTTTGAGATCCATGGATAACTCTCTCATCGATTGAAACGTAGATCGAGCCACTTCATGCCTATATTCTGAGAGGATATATTTCACCGCTTGAGCCGGCTATTCATGCAGCAAACTGCAAGACTGTACAGACGAGCAAGTGGGTCACCTGATGGTAAGCAACTACTCACAGCCCATGAACACTTTAAGGGATCGGGAGGGGAAATAAAGGAGAAAGGGGATCGGGCCTCCGGATACCTCACCAAATAAAACGCGACACGAGCTACTTCATGCCGATATTCTGAGAGGCAGGGGTATTGCATTGAACTGTTGACAGCCTGTTAACAGTGGTAGAGCCAAGCGGTTCGCTGCATGAATGGACCGGCTCGACCCGTGCAATACCACGACCCCTCAGAAGATCGACGTAAAGTGGCTCATGCCACGTTTCGTTCGGTGAGAGAGGTACCCGGAGGCCCACCCCCCTTCCCCATCCTTCCCTATCCCCTATCCCTTAAAGGTCGGCAACGCAACAGTAATACTTTTCGTGTTGCTGGTGTCCAGGGACGGCGTTGGTTGCTTACCATCAGGTGACACGCCTGCTCGTTTGCCTTCCTATCCCATAGAAAAAAACCACTGTTAAAAGTTTCATTATATTAAAATAGGAAATCCAAAATTTCTTCTGAGGCGAAACAAAGTTTCCTCGGTGAACTAGTTATGAATAAACTTATGTAAACAAACAAACTTGTATCTAGATATTTATAATTGATGGCGCCATCCAATTATAATCTGTACAAAACATTACTGTCACGTGACATCAACTGAAGTTGTCACGTCACGTTATCCACGAGTAAGGACTTTGTTGATTTTCCCGAACTGTCCTCTCTCTATTGTGTTTACACGATTAGTTGAGATTTGTAATAAATATGTTCATGATAGGAAAGACCATGTATAAGCTTGTATACCGCGTAGATAACGGTACATAACTTAATATTATTCACGTGTTAAGTGGATTTTGACACAGACAGAGGCTCGCAGTTTGCGGCATAAAAGGGGCCGGCTCGACCGCCGATTGATGTCCGCGGGCGGAGCTAGTAGCTAACCACAAGATGAACCGTTTACTTGTTTTTTACAAGTGAAATTGCTGTAAATATTGTAGTAAACTTTTATCAACTCCTTTTTTAAGTTAAGTTACAGATAACGAAGAACGATCCGTGGTGTCTTTGTACCTCAAATAGTATGGAAATATGTATGACTAACCTTTCAGAAAACCTATTTGTCCACTTTCTGTATAGCTTTGTGTGTTGAATTACCGGCGAACTCAATAAACGAAGCACTTCACATATAACCTGGACTCTTATTTATATGCGGAAACACGACGCAAAGCAGATTTGCTTTTGCTGCAAGGATATCTACAACCACGTCGTGTGCACTCTATCTCTTAAAATTATAAAAAGGATCAAACGATTTTATGACGTTATTTTTCTTAAATAAAGTAGACCTTAGACTTAAAGTAGGCCTTAGACCCATTCGCTATATTTCGTGATTTACATGAAAAAAAATAAACATAATTTCATCTTTTAATGTAGATTTTTCTTTTTTTATTTGTTCGCGCCGTTTCCAAGTGAGTACCATCAGGTTCCAATTGTTTCAAGATTACTATGAAATGAGAGCTTGTCAGGTGCGGTTTCCGCTATAACTACAATGTCCTGGTATTTAACTAGTCGATTAAAATACACTGTATTATTGAAAATAAGAAAAACTGCGTTATGTTCCACATGAAACAATACAGTTAGCAAACCTATTGCTTTTGAACTGGAGGAGCTCAAAGTTATCAGTCATCGATATTTGTTACAACTTTTTAACTACTACTACTAAAACTACTACTTGCTTATCATTCTGTATACATATTGGTAAGTACATTTTTAAGGAGTTCTTTGTAAACTACTTGTTTAACTAGCCTCAAAAACGTAAGTTAATATTTTTTAACACAATTTTGAGGCCTACAAATGATAACACGTTTGTCAAACGTGGTAGTTTTATAATAATACTAGCTGACCCAGCAAACGTTGTCTTGCCGAAAAATAAAATTTAAAAAATAGGGGTTGATCGTAGGGGGTTGAAAATTTAGGGTTGCATGTATTTTTGTATCCCGTTTTAGAAAAAAAATAAGAAACAGAAATATGTCGAAAAATTAAAAAAAAAAATTGAGGGGTGGGCTACCCTTGTGATTTAGGGGGATGAAAAATAAATGTTGTCCTATTCTCAGACCTACCCGACACGCACATAAAATTTCATGAGAATCGGTCAAGCCGTTTCGGAGGAGTTCAATTACGCACATCTAGACTCGAGAATTTTTTAAATTAGATACATGCGTCTAAAGACCACTAAGTTGGCGGTCCATCAGACAGGCATGCTTGGTGGCTACCTTTGTAGAGTATAAAAGTCTGGCATGTGACAATACGTAAATATGTTTATATTTTTAAAATATTGTAACAATTTAATAAAACATATTATTTTTGTTTGTAACAGTTTTTTTGGCCAAATATACAGACTTTTTTTATGGGATAGGAGGACAAACGAGCAGGCGTGTCACCTGATGGTAAGCAACCAACGCCGCCCATGGACACCAGCAACACATATAATGTTACTGTTGCGTTGCTGTCCTTTAATGGATAGGGGAAAGGAAAGGATGGGGAAGGGGGGTGGGCCTCCGGGTACCTCTCTCACCGAACGAAACGCGGCATGAGCCACTTTACGTCGGTCTTCTGAGAGGTCGTAGTATTTCACCGGTCGAGCCAGCCCATTAATGCAGCTAACTGCTTGGCTCTACCACTGTCAAAAAGACTGTTTATTTAATTTTATGAGCCTAATAGTAATAGTATAGCATCAACCTCTTTAACTTTTCCAGTTACAAAACGATCGGAAATTCAAAAGCAAAGATAGTTAAGGCACCCTTTTGCTTTTCATAAAATATCACGTGTCTTAAAATTACGCTCGACCTATTAGAGATTTAAACGTGACTGGGATAAGATTCGAGTCGCTCATCTCATCATTTTATTAGCCTTTAAACATCGTCACTACCTCGCTAATTTATTAACATATTTTATATATTATTATTTTGATTTGATTTACATTACATTATAATAATAATATCTGGGACACAATACACACAGCGCCCTCTAGTTCCAAGCTAAGTAACTAAATGCTTGTGTTATGGATACTAGATAACGGATATTAATACATATATACTTTTCTTTTGTAAATACATACTTATACTACATAGAAAAACACCCAGACACCACACAAATATTCATGTTTGTCACAAATATTTGTGCTCGGGTGGGAATCGAACCCTCGACCTCATTGCTGCAGCCGGTAGTTTTACCAATGCGCCACGAGACCCGTCAAATTATATATATTATATTATATTTATTTAAATACCTATTTTTAAATCTGCACTATTTTACTTGTGATATTAATGAAACAGTAGTGTGTATTTATATTTGTAAACTGCGGATGGCTAAATATATTAGTGGATTTGACGTCGTGACCTAATCTTGTGAGATTATTGCATAGCAAAGCTATCGATACGAAATGCTATTAATTACATAACATAACTTCACGCCTTTTGTTACCCGAAGGTGTAGGCAGCGGCTGTTAAGCCTCGTCTCGCCGTTATGTTTACGTCCCAAATGGAATAGGTGGCGAACCTATTGCCATACCGGGCACAAAGTTTTTAGTCATCGATGTTTATCACGCATAACTTCTGAAAAGAATTTCGAAAAGTCATTGGTGTGTGCCAGTGCCAGGATTTGAACCCACTATTTCTTGAATCAGAAGCGGGGTGCTCGCCACTGCGCCACCGAAGACTTTTTTTGCTATTAATTAATTTCTTCAAAATTGTTCTTTTTTTAAAAAACGTGGACTAGCTCTGATATTCAGGCGATGTTTTAATCACAAGCTGATATCATTAGCAAAAGTGTTTACACACCTAGTTGTCACGACCATTCATATGACAAGTGAGAGCATTGTTTTATTTATTCAGAATAATGTAAAAAACCACGCCGTCTATTATTTTATAACATATTAATATTGTTAGTTTAAAACTTTTAGACATTCTGGTGATCCAGTGGTCGTGAAACAGTGCTTCTGAAATTATTTTCGGAAGTTATGTGGGATAAATATCGATTGAAATCTTTGTGTCCAGGGGATAGCATCAAGTTCACCAGTACTCCATTTGGGACGTAAACATAATGGCGAGTCGAGGCTTAAGCCACTGCTTACACTCACGGATAAAAAAAGGCGTGCAAAAATGTAAAATTTACAGTACTAAGAATTATTTTGAGAAAAAAAAAGCACTCAATATAAAATAAAAACTTAAATCCAATCCGTTGTTTCACCGGGTGGTCAATAAGTTTTTAAAGCGAATTGTGAACACAAATGGGCTTGACTGAAGTGTGGAACTGCAACTGAACGGTGATAAAGTGGAAAGTTAAACAAAACTAGACAAGACAGCTGAGAAAGTTTATGAGTTAAGGCAGCACTATACTGTTTTTACTCATTAAAGGAAATGTCATGCTTACTCAGTGTACAATCAGCGCAGCGCGCGTTTGAAACCAGTAAGTAAGTAATTGAAAATAAACTTTATAAGTGAAAATAATTATTACCGGCTGTATCGACGAACATTACAAATTATGTTTGTTATACTTCGGTTTCGTGTTAGAGGGTTGATAATGTGTTGTTTGTATTGTATGTATTGTGTATGTATGTATGTATTATTCTACTGCTAATAAATTAATTACGTACAAAATTTGGTTAGGTTTGTCTCATTTTAGATATCCTACACTTATTTTATATCTTTCAACAACAGTAAAGATGTCTATCAGTAGTGAAAGTGCACCAAACAAACAAACAAACACACTTCCAATACTGCACTGTGAATCCAATTACCACACATAACAAGTATGTTGTTAAGTATTCTTATCCCATTGAGAGTGCTATAAAAATCAATTGAGCTGCCGGTGAAAGGGTGGCTGTGGGGGTTGAAAGGGGTGTTCCTGACAATCGTTTCTTCTTTTGCATAGCATAACATACTAATAAGACTTAATCTTGTGAGATTATTGCATAGCAAAGCTATCGATACGAAATGCTATTAATTACTTAGCATAACTTCACGCCTTTTTCTACCCGAAGGTGTAGGCAGCGGCTGTTAAGCCTCGTCTCACCGTTATGTTTACGTCCCAAATAGAATAGGTGGTGAACCTATTGCCATACCGGGCACAAAGTTGTCAGTCATCGATATTTACGAGTATCACACGTAAATTCCGAAAATATCGAACAGTCATTGGTGTGTGCCAGGATTTGAAACCACTACTTCTTGAATCAGAAGCGGGGTGCTAGCCACTGCGCCAACGAGACTGTTTACCATACTGATAATTATTCTCTAAGGATGTTTTAAACATACCCTCCAAATCAAATTGACGTTATGTTATTATCAAACTTACGTTTCAAATAATAACATTTATTATTTGAAACGTAAGTGAATGGAGTGTTTATTCTTAATCCCCGAAAGCAGTGGTTAGCACTTCATTTATAATACAAATTAATCAAATGTATAACTCAATTTAACAAAATATTACATGTTCTGTTTTGCGTATTATAGGCTTAGTGCAGCACCAATAGCAATAGATTAAATAAAATAAAAAAAATTGATTACAATCAGTTCAGTACACTATTTTTTAATCACAAATCAATGTATTTTTTTTATCCACGTCCATATAATTTAAAAAAAGAAACTAAAATTTCAACAATGTTTAGCGAAAACGTACGCGGTGGAACTTTTCCAATTAACGTATTTTTTTATTGAAACCTGAAACTGGAGTGAGCCTCTCATGTGTACTTTTAATGTATGGCGAAATCGCAATCAGATATTTGCACGTTTTGAAACGGTCACCGGGAACGATTGCACTGGGCCTGAGGGTTTTTACAACTTTTCCTGTTTTACTTTTAGTAATATTTTCTTTCTGCATGAGCCATTTGCTTGTACCTCCATAGCTTTATATACCCGAAGGTATAGGCAACGGTTGTTAGGCCTCGACTCAACGAATTATAACATCTTAATTTTTATATGTGGCTTAAATTTAATGGAAGATAAATAAATATGAAGAGTACAATCAGCCGCTGTGTATGGCTTTCGTGGATTATGAAAAAGCCTTCGACTTTGTTCGGCAGTTCTGGATGCATTGCAGCGATGTCGGATTGACTGGCGTTATATCGGGGTGTTGAGATGCTTGTATGACACCGCCACGATGGCTGTCCAGATACAGGACCAGGTGACGAACTCTATCGAGCTGAATCGAGGTGTAAGACAGGGAGATGTCATATCTCCCAAACTCTTCACCAACGCTCTAGAGGACGTCTTCAAGACCCTGGATTGGACTGGACAGGGTATCAACGTGAATGGTGAGTACATCTCACATCTTCGGTTTGCCGACGATATCGTTGTAGTGGCAGAGTCGCTGGAACAGTTAAGCGGAATGCTGCGCAGCCTGGACGTGTCCTCCCGGCGTGTCGGTTTGGGCATGAACTTGGACAAGACCAAAGTCATGTTCAATGAACATGTCGTGCCCCGACCGATAAGCGTCGAAGGGTCAGTTCTCGAAGTCGTAAACAAATACGTCTACCTAGGCCAAACTATCCAGGTAGGTAGACGAAACTTCGAGAAGGAGGCCGAAAGGAGGATTCAGCTGGGTTGGGCTGCATTTGGCAAACTGCGTCGGGTCTTCAGCTCGCCTATACCGCAATGTCTGAAGACCAAAGTCTTTGACCAGTGCGTCCTACCGGTAATGACCTACGGTGCCGAAACGTGGACACTCACGGTGGGGCTAGTCCACAAATTTAAAGTCGCTCAGCGAGCTATGGAGCGGGCTATGCTCGGGGTATCTCTGAAGGATAAACTCAGGAATGAGTATATCCGCCAGAGAACTGGGGTAACCGACATAGCTCGTAGAATAAGCTCGCTGAAGTGGCAATGGGCTGGTCATATCTGCCGAAGGACCGACGGTAGATGGAGCAAGAAGGTCATTGAGTGGAGACCGCGTCTTGGTAAACGTAGCGTAGGACGCCCACCAGCCCGATGGTCAGACGACCTCAGAAAGGCTGCTGGAAAAGACTGGATGCGGAAGGCAGAGAATCGGATGTTGTGGCGCACATTGGGAGAGGCCTATGTCCAGCAGTGGACTGCAATAGGCTAATGATGATGATGAATGATGAAATAAATAGTGCACTTGAACTGATCACAATGTTCTGTCATGGATAATCATTACAAACAACTCCTGAAAAGTCATTGGTGTTTACCACCAACCACCAACCACCAACCACCAACCACCAACTTTACTCTCTTTTTCTCTTCTGTCCTATCGTGTTTCAATTCATCTCAGTTTTTATACTTCATCTGAAGTTTTTTTATGTAGACTTTAATTTACTAACCCATTCCCTTTTAAACTTAAAAATAAATAAGTTTCATTATCTATAATATTTTTAATTTATCAAGTAAAGTGCTCTGCTAACTGTATAAATATCTTCGCCTTCGTATCTAAGGCCAGCGGCATTCATTTATTCAATGCAGTTAAGTATAGACAGAGTTGTTCAAAATTATTTCGCAGCCGCTATTAATCCGTTGTTAGTACTATTTTATTCACAGTTGTATTTCAACTCTAGCATTAGTCTCTCCACTAGTCGGTACTACTTAGAGACGTTAATTTTAGTAAATTTACGAGTACGTCTGAATTTAAGAACAATAAGAAAATGTTTACTTTTCATTTCATCTTAAACATTTTTCCTCGTAGTTTAATTTTAAAAGTATAAAATTTCGGCAACCGGGATCCTGGATTGATTTTTTATAAGCAACCTTATAACGCCGTTTATTTTTTTTATCTAATTTGAATTCAATAACCAGACCGTTATAAAAATGGTCATTTATTGCACCTGTTTAAACCTGAGAACAAGACAGTTTTGACCGAAAAATAATAGGCAACCTAACATTTCGACGGGCCACGGCATTGGTAAAACTGGCTGCAGCAATGAGGTCGGGGGTTCGATTCCCACCCGAGCACAAATATTTGTGACAAACATGAATATTTGTGTGGTGTCTAAGAGTTTTTCTATGTATTATAAGTATGTATTTACAAAAGAAAAGTATATATGTTTTGATATCCGCTATCGAGTATCCACAACACAAGAATTTAGTTGCTTAGCTTGGAACTAGAGGGCGCTGTGTGGATTATGTCCAAAATATTATTATTATTGCATACTTAAAGGCTTAAGACTTTCCAGTAGTGTAATTCTATTACAATTGTTCAAATAAACACGACGTGAAAAAAACACCAATGATAAATCATCATATCGTAGATTGAAATTTCTCAAGCAACCCTTATGCAATATACTAATTAATATTATGAATGGAATATGAAATACGTTTCAGCAATTAACACGACACGACAGTGAAGGTGAAGGCGAAGACGATAAGTGAGTTCTTCACAATAATTGTCTGTGCATGAGAACGAAACTCTAGTCTACGAGTTGTATCGACTTAACTTGATTTAAAGAAATATGGCCCCTAACTGCAGGCAGACAGAAGAACTAAAGTTGTCTGCTCTGCCGCCGGAACGGATCATCTCAGGAGAATACTTAGCGGTGTTTCTCGAAGGATACAGTCCAACCCTGTTAGTTATTTTATAGTAAATCCCTTGAGAACCTTTATTCAATAGTTAATTACTAATACCGTACAATTTAACAGTGGTAGAGCTAAGCAGTTCGCTGCATGAATGGGCCGGCTTGACCGGTGAAATACCACGACATCTCAGAAGACCGACGTAAAGTGGCTCATGCCGCGTTTCGTTCGGTGAGAGAGGTACCCGGAGGCCCACCCCTCTTCCCCGTCCTTTCCTATCCCCTATCCCTTAAAGGTCGGCAACGCAACAGTAGCACTGTATGTGCTGATGGTAAGCAACCAACGCCACCCACGGACACCAGGTCCGTGGGTGGCGTTGGTTGCTTACCATCAGGTGACACGCCTGCTCGTTTGCCCTCCTATCCCATAAAAAAAAATGTATATTATACATATTTTCTTGGTTACACTGTCTGCTGGCAATGTAACCTTAATACAGACACTCAGTTTGCTGCATAAATAAAAAAATCAATTTCCAATTCGTCTGGTGAAATACCGCGTAAAGTGGCTCATGCCATGTGACATTTAATGAGAAAGGTATCCAAGGCCAATCTCAGATATATAAAAAGGTCGTATAATCCTAACAAAGTCCTGGTCGTATAATCTTTAAATGGAAAGAGAGTTCAAATCTTATATCCCTAGAGTTAATCTCAAGTAATAAATACTCTATTACTATATTCGCAGTATTCACAGTAGGACCTGTGTTCATTCATTTTTATTACAAAATAATGTTTGACTCGGAAGATAATAAATGATTTAAAGGAAAAGACACAAACAAATCATTTCCATTTAATTCTTAAAAGGTCGGGTTTATGGGCAGTCACTTAAAGGTTTGGAATACTTATCTTGACATTGCAGAGATTTACAGTTGGACAGGGTTGATTTTACAGTTGCCTGCCATCGTCGTGGGATGTTGCTTAAATAACAACTGCTCTCTCAGTATTTGTGGTAAGCTGGTAAGTCTTATTCAAAACTAGCTGCCCGGATAAACTTAGTTCTGTTAAACTTTAAAAGTTAAAGTAGTCTCGTTGGCCCAGTGTTCGAGCACACGGCTTCTGATCCAGAGGTGACACACCAATGACTTTTCAGAAGTTAGGTATGTGTGATAAATATCGATGACTGAAAACTTTGTGCACGGTATTGCAATAGGTTCGCCACCTATTCCATTTGGGACGTAAACAGTTATGTTTACAGCGAGACGAGGCTTAACAGCCGCTGCCTATACCTTCGGATAACAAAAGGCGTGAAGTTATGTAAACTTTAAATTAAATGAATATAACTTATACACCAGTTTTCACATTTATTTAACAGTAAGAAATAATAATTTCCAAGAATATTTTTTTATTCGACTTTCACTTACTATTTGCTCCAAGGAACAAAAAAATACCTGGAGTTCATCGTGAAGTTATTGAGTTTTACGCTCAGGAACTATCGAGCTTGTTTATATATGTACCCTAGCTGACCCGCGAACTTTGTTCTGCATTAAAAAAATATTTTACAGATTTACAATTACATTTTTATAACATTATTTATGAATTAACATTAACTATAACCCACCTGTTGACATCTTCTATCTTATAAAAAAACAGCATTTGATGCTGTTGATGCCGTTGCGTAGTTTCAAAGATCTAAGCGTATAAGGGGACAGACAGCGGAAAGCGAGTTTATTTCATACTATATAATGATATTAAATAACATTCCACGGCACCCTTCTACAAATATAAAAGCCCAAACTATAGCTGAAATAGAATTTAAAAAAATATTTATAAATTAATAGATTTTAATGAGTGTAAGTATATGTTCGAAATTTGCTGGAATTCACTAATTTACAGTTCGCAGTGGCGAGTTTAGGGAGAGATAGCCGGTTTCCCGCTTCGCTGGAGACGTTTATCAGTGGACCACTTAAAGCAGCACTACCATTTCCTCAACTATTTCACTTTGCACTTAAAACTTGTAGCTGTTACTAAGTTATATATATATTTATGTTACATTAAGATTCAATGTAAGGAATTGTTGGTAAACCAAATGAATATAGGTGAGTGTCCAAATAACAAATTGTTTTGTTGTTAATTGTATACCATCTACATTTGTCCACATACTGGCAACTTTAGGTCTCCAGTCTATAGGCATTTAGGAATATATCAAGTTACTTCGCTGAAAATATATTTATAGTCTAGAGCCTTTTGTTACCACACGTTGAAGTATTAATAACGTAACGTAACGTAAGTTCACGCCTTTTCTACCCAAAGGTGTAGGCAGCGGCTGTTAAGCCTCGTCTCGCCGTTATGTTTACGTCCCAAATGGAATAGGTGGCGAACCTATTGCCATACCGGGCACAAACTTGTCAGTCATCGATATTTATCACACATAACTTCCGAAAATTTCGAAGTCTTTGGTGTGTGCCAGGATTTGAACCCACTACTTCTTGCTGTAGTGAAGTATTAATAAAATAAAAATAGTTTGGATAAATTTAAGCATTTAATGCACATCTAAAATTATTGTTATACGTACGTAAATTTGTATAGATGATTAGTTTGTTTGAAGAGGAAGTTTTCAGGTCTAAAGGAGAAAAAGAACAAAAAATGTTTTATACCTCCAGGATACTTTCATCAGTTGTAGTGTTGTAGAATGTGCAATTTGTACAGAGCGTGTGTTCTGAATAATGTTACTTTGATTAAGATGTACTCATAAAAAAATAACTTTGAGAAATAAGATTACCCGTACAAATATATTATGACGAAATAAGTTTCAGAACTGAACACGCTCACTACATCGGCTCGTTACCTTGTCATGTTATATATTTTCCTCATTTTTCAGTAATGCCCAAATCATCTTCGTTATTTGATACTATATGTGTATGACGTCATCATGATTGATTACGACATCTGCCCTTCATGTCTTACGGTAACTATTAATTCTCAACATATATAAAAATCTAAATAAAAATTATATTGACTAACAATTTCAAGGATTTAGAGCATAAATGTAATCTTTAGTCCCCTTATACAACTGCGCCAGAAAGCGTTTCATATTTTTCGAGTGTAAATTTATAAGTAAACATTTCATTTGGTCTTTGATTGGTAAAGATTTTTTAGTTACCATTCTTAGCAAAGATATTTTATTTTAAATATCTTTGAAAAATCTATGCAACGATGTAGTATATAATTAGAGCAAATTATAGTACAGTAATGATATCAGTACTCAAGGCAGACCCCAATACACCCCGCAGCTGTCAGCCCCTGAAAAGAGAAAACGGTGTAAAAAAGAAAGACTTTAAACGGATAAAATCATTGCGCTCATGATAGAAGAAAAAAAGTACAGGAACTACAAATTATTAATGTATAAATTTATCAATTCGAGAACACGTCGCCTTTTCCCGTTGTTAAAAAAGGCAACCGTTTTATAATAATAAATTGACAGTTTCACAACTTACCTTCACGCCTTTTTATACCCGAAGGTGTAGGCAATGGCTGTTAAGCCTCGACTCACCGTTATGTTTACGTCCCAAATGGAATAGGTGGCGAACCTATTGCCGTACCGTATTTTTAGTCATCGAACTTGGTACCGCTATATTGTACGTTGCTTCCCGCCTCACACTAAATAGCACACAAATATTTCTGGAAGAATATATTACGTAATAAACCTCGTTTATTTCAACTTTTATAGTGTCGTACCTGGATGCTTACGACAGAGGCATAAACCGCGTTAATGACATTGAGTTATTTGTCGTTATAACATTTCTTAATACGATATTAAAGACAAAATACATAAGTTACTAAAAAAAATGATACCACTTAAAAACTTATATAGATAAATTCTCTTTAATATGTTAGCAACAATTTTCAATGATAAACTCCGTTGTGTTCTTACAAGAGTACATAGGAAACTTACGTACATTCGAAAGGCGAGCAAGTAAGTAGCACCGCACATGGATAATTGCAAAACTATGGTGCAAACCCTATAGGGGCGCAGTTCCGTTGCCGGCCTTTAAAATACGATGGTGGGGGATTAGAATGAGGAGGGTGAAAGGGGTAGTTTTCTCTTTCACAAAAACAAACGCGTCATAACACACTTTACATATTTTTTTGAGGGATTATGAAGCAATCTGTGTGGCTCCACCATAATTCGCTTCTTTTAAATTAACACCCAATTGAAGCATAATGTTTTTCAAACCATCCGTTCCTATGTTCTTTTGTCTTAGTTTTTATCTTCTCTTATTTCCTTCGCCATTCAAATTTATCATTTTGTACGACATGTGTGTTATCCCTTCTCATTACATGTCCACAGGCCCGGTTATTAAATAATCATTAATATAGTTATAAATAATATACGAAATAGCTACGTAAGTTAAGAGATAAATTGAAATTTCTCCATTAGCGGCATTATTAAAATAATGATGCTCTTCATATTAAATTCTATCCGTAAACACTTAGCTCACGATAAACCAATTCGTGAACATATGAAGCGATTACGAAGAAGCTTGTTAAAGAAAAATAATATTATTATTATAACGAGCTATTATTATTATTAATATTATTATTATTACACTATTAGTGAAGACAATAAAAAAATACAGTAAGAATAAATAATATATTATATGTACATTAGGTAGCTTCTGACTCTTAAACTATCTTTATGTCCTTGAATTTGCAGCCAGAAAGGTTTGGCACCCTTACTTAATTAACTTGGCAAATAGCGATTATTATTGAAAATTCCTAAAACATGTCATGGGTGTAAAGACAATTTTGTCTTTCGTAATTTTTTCAAAATTAGTAACCTAATATTAACTCCGAAATAAAAGTTCTAAGATAATTAACTAAGCAGAACGATCAAATAACATAATTTTGATCAGCAAAAAGATCAAAGTGTTATACATAATAAAAAATGAAACAATAATAATTAGCGTAAAGAGATGCATTTAATTTTATTTCATTGCAAATAATATTTTTTAGTTAAAACAAAATCTTTATTATCTAACGCTAACTTTGGGTAGAAGTATCTGCTTTTTGTTTGTATGTTGAGCCCGAAATCGAACCCACGATTTTTACACCAGAAGCTGGGAGCCCGACCACTGTACTACCGAGACAGTTATTAGCTTAGGGACTTATTGTTTTTAACTTTTAAGAATACTGATCAACTAGCATATTAAGGATTTCTAGAAAGCATTTTTTTTTTTTAACTGAACATCTCAGAATTCAGAAGTTTGAATACTGACCCACTAGGCCAACGGGGAAATACAATTTAAAAAAAGTGACACATCTCTGTGAAAAGTACTATTTGTGTCGATTATATGATAAAACCTAGTATACAATTTTGTGAAATACAAAAAAAATCAATATATATCATTACATTCACACATAACTTCATGACAAGTGCGAAGTGGCAGGCAGTGAGAAGAGAGCGCCTGAAGGCTGGAAGGCTTCTTATAAACCTCACCCAGTGAACTCCTTTGACTTATATAACTCTTGTTGTTTGAAGGCTCCTGACATCACATTCGCAAAGACACATTCAGTTAGATCGTGGAAAGCGTATTGTAGCCGTGCTCGACACCTACATTCTGCCGCTATGACATCATCCATTCTTTCTACATGCCTTTCCTTACTTTAACACCGACAATCTCTTTCAAGAAATAAATTAATACTTTTGAGTTGTAAAAACTTTAAGTTGCTTAACAAAGTTCAAGCTTGTTATAATTACAAGTTGGTTGTGGCATCGCTATTGTATTAGTAACGCTCTGAGTTGTGAGACAACATTCGAAAATTTATACGTGGAAATCCAAAGTCATAATTAATTAAATAATTTACAACTTTGTAATGTGACTGCGTGTAGACAAACCGAGACGAGTTTGGCAATATTGAAAGTCGGCTACTTACCATGAGTAATGCTAAGTTAAATTAAATAACAACTATTACGCAATTTTTATGTTCGTAAATATAAAACTAAAATTTACGAAAAAGTGTGATATCCATAAACTAAATTTCAGAAATAAAAACAAACTCGATGTGCCCACTACTAGGCTCCATAAAATCTCTAATTCGTTCCCAGGTCAATATACGCTTCTACAATAAACTTCCAAACGACGCGGTCGAATTATCCATGGGTAAATTTAAGAATTATAAAATAGATTATATCAAAGGGCTTACTATTGTATCGCCAATTATGTAAACGACTAGCAGACCGCGCGAACTTCGTACCGCCATATTTTATACATTTTCCACTAAAAAGATTATTGCCGCAATCATATTAATACCCCAAAGCTTTCCTCATAAATGGACTATCTAACACTAATATTTAATTCAATTCAAGTTCTTGATACATACATACAAATCTTTAGGCCAGATCCCTTGCGGGGTAGGTAGAGAGAACAAAGGGCCATAAGGCACGATTATTACACACCTCACTTGCTTAGCTGTTGATATTAGCGACTAACAACCAAGACATATTATGGTGATAATATTATCAATTTCAATCAACACTTTATAAGTAATTAATAGTAAATAAATATTAATAGAATGTACTAGTAGTGTATGTATGTATGTAGTAATATTAGTAAAACTTAGTCCGAAGCTTTTTGTCAACTTTGGCCCACCCCCCTTTCCCCATCCTTTCCTTTCCCCTATCCCTTAAAGGTCGGCAACGCAACACATTATATGTGTTGCTGGTGTCCATGGGCGGCGTTGATTGCTTACCATCAGGTGACACGCCTGCTCGTTTGCCCTCCTATCCCATAAAAAAAATACAACTTTTAGGGTTTCGCGTTGCATATTACATAAATATAATGAACGGGAAATAACGCCACACGTTTAGATAATAATCAAACAAATAATCCAAAAATATATAAAAATTTAATTTACGTGTCTTATTAGAATCGGAAATCATCATCATTTA
The DNA here is from genome assembly GCA_905147225.2 of Euproctis similis. Classification (NCBI taxonomy): domain Eukaryota; kingdom Metazoa; phylum Arthropoda; class Insecta; order Lepidoptera; family Erebidae; genus Euproctis; species Euproctis similis. The sequence continues at coordinate 16,216,386 of LR990107.1, read as the reverse complement.
GCAGACCGCGTGAACTATGCATCGCCATATTATATACATTTATCACTAAAATTTATTGTCCCACTCTTATTAATAACTTAAACTTTCCTCAATAAATGGACTCTCTAAAACTAATATTTTTTTCAATCCAAACCAGTAGTTCCTGATACATACATACATAAATTCTTGCCAAATTCCTTACGGGGTAGGCAGAGAGAACAAAGTGCCATTAGGCACGATTATTACACGCCTCACTCGCTTAGCTAGTATGTATTAGCGTACTGACAACCAAAACATTGATAATATTTACAACTTCAAAGAAAGCTTTATTAGCAATGCCACTTATGAACAATGAATATAGCAATGAACTTGTCTTAAGTTTTTTGTCAACCTTTAGTTTTTTTTAATACTACATAAACATTTTTTTTTATTTGGTCACTATTGTTGACTTCAACGAAAAAAACGGGACACCATATGTTCAAACCGGGGTAGCTAACACACAGTGAGTGTTTTTTTTTTATAAGTCAAATGATGTCGGTTTTGCGATTAAGCTTATCGAAATAAATTTACTACATTTTAAAAGATATCACGATCTTAATAATGTAAAGTTTATTACATGTATCTAGAATGTATTATAAATCATTGACATCAGTCACACCTTGTCAGTGGTAAAGTCACGCAGTTCGCTGCATGAATGGGCCGGCCGGCTCGACCCGTGGAATACCACGACCTCTCAGATTATCGCTGAGAAGTGGCCTTAGCCGCGTTTCACTCGCTGAGAGAGGTATTCGGAGGCCCAATCCCTTTCCCCCTCCCCTTCCGAAACCCACTCCCGACCCCACCCATATCCCATTGTAAGGGCAGGCAACTGTAACACTGCATGTGGTGAGGTGGCCATGGGCGGCGTTTGTAACTATCATAAGCCTGCTCGCTTGCCCCTTTACAATAAAAATGTATCCTACTTCTAATATATAAAATTCTGGTGTCACAATTTTCGTTCCCATACTCCTTCGAAACGGCTTGACCGATTCTCATGAAATTTTGTATGCATATCGGGTAAGTCTGAGAATTTTCAACCCCCTACGATCAACCCCTATTTTTAAATTTGATTTTTTGGCAAGACAACGTTTGCCGGGTCAGCTAGTAATATATAAATGTGAATGTAAGTTTGTTTGTGTGTTATGCTTTCACGCGATAACAACTCAATCGATCATCATGAAACTTTGTACACATATTCTTTGAGGCAATTTACATATACTTGAACCCGAAGGTAAAACTTATAAAATAGTCTACAACAATATACTCTTATAAAATTGTTACAGTCCAAAATTATTTATTTTTTTTACAGAGAAATGTATTTTACCTTAAAAAAATGTTGTTAGTTTTTTAAACGTCATTGTATGCAGTAATTTTAAAAATTAATAATTCCAGCTAAGCAATAAAACAGAGTTATCATATTGATTAACTTCTATAGTAATGATCTTTGATACCTATTTAATGGATTTAATGCGAGCGAAGCCGCGGGTAAAAGCTAGTAACTTTTATAAATAAAAATACCACAAAATACGATTAAATACTACAAATTTTAAATTCTAATGAAAGTATTGAGCGATATGATGACAAAGAGAGAAACAACAATACAACATAACTTCACTCCTTTTCTACTCGAAGGTGTAGGCAGCGGCTGTTAAACCTCGTTTCGCCACTATGTTTCCATCCCAAATGGAATAGGTGGCGAACTTATTGCCATACCAGGCACAAAGTTTATAGTCATCAATATCTAAATACACATAACTTCCGAAAACAATTTCAAAAAGTCATTGGTGTGAGCCAGAATTCGAACCTGCGACTACTTTATTCAGAAGTGGGGTTCTCGACAACTGGACCACCGATACCTTTTAGCAAGAAACAAACGTAAAAAATCTACCTGCTAGCTGTCGCGGTCCGAGCTGTCCGAGTCGGATACATCATCCGTAGTGCAACTAAATATTTCCCTATGAAATGAATACTTACATTTTGTATATTGCGATATCTTTTGAATTAAATGTCCGTATTAAATTATTCAAAAAGTTCTAGAAAGGTATTGAATCTATCTTTTTATTGAAGTAATTTATTTTAAGGAGAATTAATATCAAGGTACAAAATAAAGCATTTTTATAACGACATCAATTTAATTATTTTAAAAAATTCAAACAACACTTATTGTGAGATAACTACAATAGTTAGACATATGGCATCGCGGACTTTTTTATAGACAAATTTATGTTCTATAAAAGTGTTCTACATTGTTTTGTTCTAGAATCAATAGTTTTCACAGCGTTCACGATGTAAGAATTATTTTCGAGTCATTTTCTTACACCTTGAGTTACATTATTGGACTTATAGTAAGGATACCTAATTAATTTGAAAATATAATATAGCCTAAAGCCTTCCTCGATAAATGGACTATATACCACTGAAAGAATTTTTAAAATCGGACCGGTGGTTTCTGAGATTAGCGCGTTCAAACAAACAAACTCTTCCGCTTTATAATATAAGTATAGATAAAATCGTTTGGAATTGAACTGCTCCTTTTGTGTTAAGTTGATTGTTATTTTTTACCATTTGTTAAACTGGAAATTGAAAAGAGTCGGCCTCGAGTTTCTTGCCAGTTCTTCTCAAGTCATGACGCCGGAACTGGCACTTAGATTCGCTTTCACAAGACAGTGTGATGAAAGGGAATCTAAGGGTACTGTTACACATGCTAATAAAGAGCATGCTCATTATGAACATGCTTATGTCATTTGCTGTCAATAAGCATTCTATTTTCAACTATGCTCTTGAATATATATGGTCAATATTATCATGGCTGTCGATTTTGAGAGACGATAATAGAATTCGATTAGTAAACGGACCATTTCTACAAAACACCAAGTTAGGATGGTTGTTATCGGGGCCGTTAGACACTAACGTCCAGAATAATACAGGTAGTCCTCGTACTCGTGGCATTTTAGGTTCTCAAAACACACGACGTAAATCGAAAAAACGTAATATATAAATCGAGACATATCGTACACTATTTTTAGACTACACCTACTCGTATTTAGGTTTAACGCAACGCCGGAGTTTAAACGTATATATTGTGACTTCATGAATTAATACGAGGCTTTTAAGTCACAAAGCCGCGTTAATAAAATATAGAATTCTATTTCCTGCCTCATCACAGGGTGTTAAAGGGAAGTAGTACTTCTAGTATACGTAATAATAAATCGCTTATTTCGACAAGTTCTAATTCAACTACGAGTCTATCAGCTCATCACCGCGGCACCGTAACGTACGGAACTGCATTGGCGCCGTATGCGGTGTATACGGCAGTTAGGGTTAGAGTGTGAGGATAGTGCTCTACATCGCGTTATAATATATATAATAATGTACGTTATATACAAATAAAAATAATGAGTCGATAAGGCAAACCGAGTCTTTGTCTGTTGACTAATTAACTGCATCGTAGTGCACGTTAGTCAGATTCGCCCAACGAGATTCGTTTCCTCATATTTACAATTGTTTACTAAATAATTCTCCATTAAAATCGAACACGACAGAAATGTCACGCGTTTCTGGTTTAAACGTATTTTTAGATGATAAAAGGGTGATTAGAGTAGGTAGGCAGTAGTAGATTATGTAAATCTACTATATTGTAGTTTTAATTTCAGCAAGAAACATCCGATTCTTCGAAACGTTCGATTCTACTCTATACTAAACACTATCTATCGATATTATCAGTTAGTGGAATGTCACGTTTGTTTGTTTATTGGTTTTGTAACTCGAGCAGTATACTTAGATCTTGTCACCAGTCTTTCCACTGACGATTTTAATTTAGCTTTTTACCATTTTATTAACAAACATGGCAAACCGAATTTTCTTCATTTTACAACGATAATTCAAAAAAAAAAATTGATTTTGCCGCGAATCAAGGAATTAAATTTAGTTTTATTCCGCCCTATTCACCCCATTTTGGAGGACTATGGGAGAGTGGGATAAAGTCATGTAAGCGTCACCTTAGACGTATTGTGGGCAATAAAAACATAACTTACGAGGAAATAAGCACGGTTTTAACGCAAATCGAGGCCGTTCTCAACTCCCGTCCGATGTCACCTTTATCCACAGATCCTTGTGATTTCACTCCTCTCACTCCTCGTCACTTCCTTATAGGAAGACCGTTGATTGCCCCACCGGGCGAAGATTTGTTGACAGATATGAAAACGTCCCGACTCACCTGGTATCATCGCCTCGAGCAGCTACGGCAGCAGTTTTGGAAGAGGTGGTCCAGAGAGTACGTATCGGAGCTCCAACAAAGAACGAAGTGGAAATCGCAACAAACTGATTATTCTGGGAAGTCTGGTACTCATCAAGGATGATAACTTGCCTCCTCTCAAATGGCGTTTGGGACGTGTAATCCAAGTGTTTGCCGACGGAGTCTCCCGTGTTGCCGATATCCGAACAACTACTTACGGGGACGACGTAGAGGGCGTTCTCAAAAATATGCCCGTTACCAGATCAGCAGAAGGATGCCGAGACACCTGATGCGAAACAGTTGGAAGCTGGTTCTTCCAAGGCCGGGGGCATGTCACCGCATACTCCTAACGCCATCTAGCATGCGTCGGAAGAAGTGCGCGGCGTGAAAGAAGCCCCTAAATAAACGTTCAAATTCATTTGTATTCACCATTCAATCATCATTGGTATTCATATTCACATATTGTAAAAGTTTCTTCTCTCTATTCAAATTAAACGTCTTATAAAACTAAACATAAACGTATTATTTCTCATACATCAAACATAATTCACAATCATTGGGGAAATAGATGATTGGAAACCTTCTATACTGACTAGCAAGAGTTTCAAATAAGTTTCGCCACCTCATTATATCTTTGGAAAATTTATTAATTTTGATTAATAATGGAAGAGAGTAAAGAAGACTACGCGAAACTATAGTTTTGCAATCCTAAAATAATATAGAATTCGTATTTGGCAAATATTATATTTGTGTGACAAAATAAAAAAGAACTACATTATATTAATTAATTTTGATCTATCGCTAAACAAATCTGTATTACACTTACTGCATAACTCATATTGACACCAAAGCTCTTGCGGGACTAAGCCCGTTTACCGCTTACTAAACTTTAATTAATATTTGGCGAGCACGTCCCATATCGTTTATTAATTTTAATGACTATTTGTTGTTATCACGCTTTTGTTTATATTTTAGTAATTATTTATTCTTTGTTTCATTTATTTAAATAAATTAAAACGGGTATACTTTTTTATTTTATTTTATTTATTTCTAAGACTTTCAATGAAATCAACTTATCAATGAAAATAGCTTTTGAACAACTACCATCTTTTTGTTCATCACTCGTGAAAATGATCTCTGTAAAGAGTTCGAAACGTCGGGAAATAAATATAAATAAGTAGTAAATAAACGCGATATAATCCTAAAAGTTGTTTTAATCAACGGGTATACTTTTCTAGAAATTAATTAAACAGTCTGTGACTAATTTATGGCAATAGATGTAGTCACTTTTCTACTTTGAGGATGCAAAATATCCGATAATATCGAGGTGTAATTCCAGCTGCAGAACCTATCCAGAGTCTTACACTATAGGCCGCGGTAATTAATATCGTTTACACAGCGAACCGTTTGAAAGCTCCCCGGAGGGATGACTTGTTCGTCAAATATTGTTATACCTTGAAGTAATTTGCACGCTGTATACACAATCTAATAAAATTTTAATATCACCATAAATTATATAGAATACAAATAGTCATTTGTCACTCATATTACATAGACAAGTGGAGCCTTAACTTGTATTATATAGGGATCGTAATAACCTGAATAGATTTTTTTTCCAAGTTCAATACTTCTTTAGAAAAAATATATGTGGGTTTTATAGAACATTGAAATATATTTTTGCAAGACGTTTGATCACTTGATTTTATATCTAAAAATATGCTTACAACAGAACTCTAATATTTTTCTATTAAAAATTCTGTCTAACGGCAAATTTGTTACACAAAGACGCATAAGTAAACTTTTTTGTTTTCTTGGGCACCCAAAAGGTTACCTCGTTGTAAAAGAAAATCACCTAAAGTGAATTTCAACAAAATGGCATTACCGAAAGTTTTGAGAAGAACCTTTTAATAAGAGCTTTTAAATAATAATGTTGTTGTTAATAATGATCTTTTGATAAAATCTTATTGCCAAAAAGGAATATACGTAAACTTTGTATGTTATTATTATATGTAAAATAAAAAAATAAATAAGTTTAGTTGTATTTATAATTTTAAAAGACAAATTATAAATAAAGCTGAAGTAAAATTACAACACTTATCAAATATTTTTTATTACAACTAGCCCAACGGCTTAGACACAATTCAGCGCATCATAGTTTTATTTATATAGACAGAGATGATCCAAAGATCTTTTTTGGCTTCGGCAAAATTTTGACAGAAAATTTTATAACGAACTAATTAATACACAACGCAAGGTAAAGTACACAAAACTAAGTTTTGTGTATTTCACCTTGCAGTAGGTAGCTATAATATAACTTAGAAACTTAACCAACAAATTCGTCGTTCGTCTATATTTCGAGAGTTGCTTTCTTAGCTTTCCTGATAGTAATTTTTGCGTAAATATAAGTATATCAATATCTGAAAAGTTCTTTACATATAATACGTATGAGCAACATATACTATTATTTTATATATAGTTATGGCCTGCAGCCTCACTTGTGTCAAATTCTATTTTCACTTAGCGTAAGTTGCCATAAATTAATTTGCCATACATTGTATAGTCTAGATTTGAGCAAAATTTTGTTGAAACCTTAATAAGACTTATATTCCATGTGTTTCCTCGCATCTATGTCGCTGCGGAGAGGTTGTCGACAGCAAGGGACACCCTATGGTGCAAAAGGTGAGCCAGGGCTCATGAGAGGCTATCCTCCCATGAGCCCTGGCTCACCTGAGTGCCGGCCGCATTTTTCAGCATGCTAACATGAACGACATTATCCGTCGTGCTCTAGTCACCGCCGCTGTATGAGCCGTTCTAGAACCGAACGGTTTAGTGCGCGATAGTGACAAAAGATCGGACGGTATCTATCGGCTTCGTAGATGGGTAGGCCTTTTGGCGTGGAACGCAACTTGCATCGACACTCTAGCGGCATTTCAGCTTCCAACCTGGTAAGTGATTATGATTTGAGCCGTTTGAGGCTGACACTCAAGGTCCAAGGCTTGGTCCCAATACTTGTTCGTTTTATAGATGTATTTCTGAAAACCTAGTATAGTGACACAACATACATACATTCCGTGACCAAATAGAACGTGTTCTGGAGGAAGGTGATGTTAGGAGCCTCAAAAATCGACGCGCGTGCATGAAAAGAGTTATGAAAGTCAACGAAGCGAGTGAGGTGTGTAAGAATCGTGCCTTATGGCGCTCCGTTCTCTCTGCCTAGCCCGCAAGGGATTTGGCGTGAAGTTATGTATGTATGTAGTATAGTGATGGTAAAACACATATATTTTGCAATAGTCGACCAGATAGACCATTTAACTTGCTTTTGTGTATCCACAACAATATCAATCACGAACCCTCGAGGGGGGTGGGGGGTTCTCTCGTCGTCGGCGCGACAATATTGCACTACTTATAGCTCCATCCACAATGAATAGCGCTTGTACAACGGCCGGATAGCATGATTAGAAGATTATTACGAAATGCTTTAACAAAAAAAATCTGTAGCATGAAATATTAGCTGTTTGAGACGCTTTTAATGAGCGCTTGTTTGTTTTAAATCTCAGTGTTTTAAATAACGTAAGTATCTGTGTTACTGATTTTTTTTCAGTGACTTTTTATTGTAGTCATTGTAATCTATAAGAACATCTTAAATATATCGTCCCAATCCAGACTGACTGCTGCTACTTACACGTTCAGGTGAAATGTTTAAAGTTAGTTAGCTGGTTTGTGTAGTGAATAATTTTTTTAAATTACCAATTTAAATGTGTTTAAAGAATAATAAAACTATATTTTAATAGATATTTTTTTTAAACATATTAACGAGATGACGTCATTCTTCCACAGTTTATGGGTGAGGCTAGAAATTCAGTGCAGAGTTGATTTTGAGTTCAGCGGAGCATGTAATCTGAACGTCAAATGTTCAACCCAAAGTTAATGTTTGACAAATGTGGCGTGAATAAATCATTTGTACTTAACGCATTCCTGAAACATCTCAGAGTATAGTCGAAGTTGCAAAAAAGTATTATTTACTCAACATACCGCTGTTACTTACATAGTATGGTCTTATTTTATTAATGTAATGTTCAATGTTTACTGTCCACGTTTAATTTTGTTTTTACTTTTAAGCAATCACATCTACAATCATGACGTATATTGCGTATTCTAATTGAATATGACGAAGGCTCTAGAGAGCTCCAATTGAGGCAATTTATGGGGTTGGAGAGAAATTTAATCACGTAACGTAACTTCTCGCCTTTTTTTACCCGCTGGTGTAGGCAGTCGCTGCTAAAGCCTCGATTCGCCAAATTGTTACGTTACGAACCGAATGGAATAGGTAGCGAACCTATATCATCATACGCAGGGCTCAATATTGTCTGTTATCGATAATTATTATTCATAATTTCCAAAAATAATTCCGAGAAATCATTGGTGTGAGTGCAGAATTGCACCCAGAACTCCTTGGTCAGTCATTTATCGGTAAGTATTGAGTCTGAAGACATCATTAAGTAAAAAATATTGTCAATGAACCATTAAGAGAATTCATATAAAACTCCTACATTCAATTGTGAGCTATAATTATCTATAACATATTGTATTTTGTAAAATAAAACGTTCTTGAATTCAGAAATTAAATAAAAGATATAATATTAAAGGCTTTTATATTTTAAATATCCATTAAATATACGCTGCAATGATCATAAAATTGAATGAACTCCTCAAGTTATGTGCTATTCGACCAAAACACGTTTTCCTGCTCATAGATATAATCGTCGAATACAGAAACTAGCAGTTTGGGAACAGCTTAAAATGTTTCTGGATGTATTTTCCCATTATTGTACTTTAGTAATGTTATTTAGTCTGTGTTTATATATTAAGAAGGATCCTAAAGAACTGTTTCTCTAGAAATCCATGTTGTCGGTCTTTATACGTATTATATTTTGTTATCAATTCCCCTAAGTCTGAAAACATCACTAAGCAAATCATCAAATCATCAGATCGTCAAATCAAATGATCAAGCAAATCATCAAAAAGTAACAACTGTTACCTAACTGTAACAAAAATAACAGTTGTTATTTTTTTGTAGTTGTTGTTACTTATTAAATCATACAAAAAAGGATCTGTACAAACCAAACATTTTCTTTAGTAAATATATCTTGTAAATAAATATTTAATTTTTGTTTCATGGTCTGATGTGGGTTACCAATAGTAAAATTCATATATTTTAACATCAACTTTTTGATTTTTATTTCCGAAAAGTGGGTGCTCTCTGTATCAATGAAAATAGCTTTTGAACAAATACCATCTTTTTGTTCATCACTCGTGAAAATGATCTCTGTAAAGAGTTCGAAACGTCGGGAAATAAATAAAATTAGTAATAAATAAACGCGATATAATCCTAAAAGTTGTTTTAATGTTATATCTCCAATATTCTGATATCTTTGTAACTACGCAACGAGTTTTTTTTTTCAATAGATATAAGGTGTCAACGGGTTGGTTTATATTTGTAATTCATTTTAGATATAATGTCTGTAAAAAAGTTATAATTTTCGACATTTAGGATTTTAGTGGCAAACGCTGGCTGAACTCTGAGTGATAGATCAAAATAATGTAGGACATTATTATACAGCTTTAGGTCTATAAAACATTACGCTAATTTTATAAGTCTATCTCTTAGGGACCTCAAAAGGCTAATGATGATGATGATGATGATGATCTCTTAGGGATAATCCATAATGACCATATTAATTTCTTTACTTGTAACGCGAAACAAATTTCGCGGGGTCAACTAATCTAATAAAAGTATGCATTAACAGCAAAAACAACATTTTTGGATAAATATAGGTTATTTAGTTTCCAAAACACAAAAAATAATTGATGTAGATACAGTAATATATTAATCTATTATTATTCTATCTTGGCTATTCGCTTATTAATAAGAACACGTAATGTAACAGATTAACTGTTATAGTTCACAAGATAATAATTCATTCAATTTAATACGAGGTGAGGGAAGATTGTGACGTCTATGCAATAATATTAATTAAGGGTTGTAGTAAGTGGTGAACAAGCCCTCTTATCTCTACGCAAGAGCCTTCTCGTTAATACGCATTAGACGACGAGTGGAATTTAGATTTGTTTGACAACATCACCAAGGTTGATTGGCACAAAGATTTAATTATTCCTGTCAAGCTCAATATTCTCAGCTAAAATAAACATTGCTATATATTCTGAGTGCCAAAATATTATACGTATTATTACTTCTCTCTTTTTGTTATTACCACAACTTTTCGAATTTCTTGAGTTACAAATGTGTATATACGGTGGAACATATTGAAATAATGTGGGGACTTTTGTCTTCTCAGTGTCTCGGAGGTTGGTCACCCCACTGTTTATTAGAAGTTATATAGTATATGTTAAATACCATTCCATGACTAACAATATTCTACTAGACTTTTGATTACTATTATTATCTTCATATATCATAGTTTAATCCTAAAAATCTATGTTGGACGAAATAAAATCATCATCAAATCATTGTAAGAACTGCTGTTTGCCTGCTATTAACTTTCATTTGTCGCCACTGCGAATATTAAGTAAAATATTCGGACTTTGGACGATATTCCATAAAAAATTGAATGACATTTACTGTTATCAAAAATCGTAGTGCCTTTTCCCAAAACGTGTATAGGTTGAAGTAAAATCATCATTTAAAATCTCGTCCGAGAACATTTTTCAGCGGCGAACAATATTCACATAACTTGCAATAGGTACTTCATAAATTTTACAGTTTTATTTATCCTAGAAATACACTCAGTCTTTAAACAAATACAGGATTCGCCTCTGCTGCTTGTTCAATACCCAATTTGTCACTGACAGATACTTTACCGGCGCACTATTAGTAGATATTGTTTGGAAATCAAACGAACTTTGTACACTTAAGTACTATTTAATTAACTATTTTATTTGATATACAATATATATGTGCACAATGCGCGTGCACACTGTGCGAAATTGGTCGGCGAAGTGAAGCCCTTTCCTCCTGACGGACACGCCGGGGCGGCGTTCCTCATCCCCCGCCATCCCTTCACTTGCAAGTGGGAATAGCGGGAATATCCGCGTGAACATCCTCCGCGGCATTGAACTTTCAACTTTCAAAAGCTTCAATTGTCGTCATTTTCCAATTATCACACCACTGCAGTTCAGCAACGTACTCTCGCCGCCATTTCTCCCAGAAGTGCTGTCTTAACTTCCTGATACCTGTTGGGACGCTTAGATACCATTAGCTCGGACGGTACCGACATCAATGGTCGTCCAATTAGAAAGTGCCCTGGGGTTAGTGGAACAGGATCATTTGGGTCTGAGGAGAGAGGTGTTAAAGGACGAGATTTAAATCGCTTCAATTTAGATATTAGCGTAGCGAGTTTCTAAAATGTTAGGGAAGAATTATATAATGTGCATATGCTAAACACAAACATGATGCCTTTATTGTTGGCGAAAACTACTCTTGGTTTACGACTGAATCTGAGTATACCTTTCAATTCATTTTTTGCACTCTTGAAATTAGTACCATTAAATCAAATTACATGAGGTATTCCTCTCCTATTGCTAATACTCCTTAAACACAAAATGAATGAAGCAGTGCTCAGATCGCTTACCCTAATTAAAGTTAATTATTTCTTACTTCTTAATAGAAAACATCCTAATGTTAATACTTGAGTCACAGGTTCATAAATTTACTTAATTTAATTTGATTCCTCTTTAGTAGCAGCGCCGGTACTTGGGTCATCTAAATATAATCGAAATAGAACTCATTATAATGATATTACTAATCTTAGAATCCGGACATTCATTGGCTAACTGGAGGAGTGCTTAGAAGTGGCTAGTGCTTAGAAAAGGCGCAGACGATGTTCCATATATCATAGTGTTAAACTGCAAAGACCTCAGTGGCAGGGTTTTATTTTCCCTCCACAGCACTAACTAATCTCTCTGACTGTGACTCTTTCACTAAATTCTGTCGGAACATTTTCTATGTCCCCTGCTATAAGGTATTATTACTAAACTTAAGATAATATTAATTAAAACATTTAGTATTACTGATTGGCCCAATCATCTGTATGTTATTTATTGACTTACGAGTATTTAACTTTCAAACATTTCCTTCCTTTAAAATGTTTCCAAACCAAGGGATGCTTTAGGTTCCTCCTTCAATGGCATAGCCACAGAAAATCTACCACTTGTTAGTCAAGACACAGATTTGTAAGAAATGTTCTTCACAAAGTTGCTCTTCAATTGATAGTGGTTTTCCTTCAATTCCTGAGTGGAATTATAATAAGATTAGGCATAGGTAAACCAGTTTTGCAAGAGTCCATGTTAGGATGGCTCATAAGTGGTCCTATATTATCGAAGCAACCTAGTGCCAAAAAATGTTGTAATTTCTGTATTGGTTGAAGTATCATACATATAAGATAGTACAGATATACTTACACGTACTTAATGAATACTTCTTTCAAATATGAAACAAATAAAGCTTTTAAAGTTTCATACAGTGGTAGAGTCAACTTAACAGTGGTAGAGCCAAGAAGTTCGCTGCATGAATGGGCCGGCTCGACAGGTGAAATACCACGACCTCTCAGAAGATCGACGTAAAGTGGCTCATGTCGCGTTTCGTTCGGTGAGAGAGGTACCCGGAGGCCCACCCCCTTCCCCATCCTTCCTTATCTCCTATCCCATAAAGGTCGGCAACGCAACAGTAACTCTATATGTGTTGCTGGTGTCCATGGGCGACGTTGGTTGCTGACCATCAGGTGACACGCTTGCTCGTTTGCCCTCTTATCCCATAAAAAAAAGAAATACACATGCATAACATGTCAAGTTCCTTGTGGATTAGGCAGAGAGTAAAGCGACATGAGACACGATTCTTGCACACGTCACTCGCTTCTTTGACTTTTTATAACTCTTTTTATACACGTTTGTCAATTTTTAAGGCACCTGACATCCTCTCATAAGGTCATCTTAAATTTGGTCATGGAAAGTGTGTTGTGTCCACGACTTCTACATCCTTCCGATTTTACAGCGTATATGTGCTTAGTCGATCTGTATATCTGCTTTAACTAAGCAGATTTGATTGGATTTATAGATGTTAGAAATAAATTGGAGTTTTATAATTTCCAAATACTAACTGGAAAATATACCTTAATATGTATACACATGCAAATTAGCCATCGCAAAAATAAAACAAATTCTTTTATATTAATTTCATAAATAGTATTTTATGGCTCATTTGTAATATCGATTAACAACAATCATATAAAATATTCACCCAGAGCTGAAAATGAGACATACTTAAAAGTTAATTTTCCACATACTTACACTTTTACACATACAAAACGAATGTATTTAAGAAATATGGCATCGAAATAGACTAATCTTAGAATCAGAATCAGACAGAAATAGACTTAATCCGGGACATAGTCTGTTATTCTGTCTGTCCGGACATTAAAGACTGTTTTCACAATCGGAACAGTTCATTATAATCAACTAGTGCCATCCATGGATACCTTTTTTTTTTCGCGAGGAAATGCTTTATGCACACCCCCCGCCTGCGAATGGCAGGGGGTAGTGTGGGACTCCCAAAACAGTAAACTGCAATGGATACCTGCCATACAGATATTGTTACCGTTGCCTTTATGATAGGACAGGAAGGAAATTGGCTTATTTTTCGAATACCTCTCTCACGAACCGAAAGACTGTATTAAAAACTTTATATACTCATTCTCAATATTTTGAGAGGTCATAGTATTTCACGAGTCTAGAAAGCACAGTCAAGAATCAAAAACATGTACCCAATTTCGTATAACTACATATTAAAACGCTTTCTATTTTACGGAAAAAAATACGTCCTCATTGTATTTATTGATAAATGACTAATGTTCAATATTTGTTCATAATCATTATTCAATCATTACTGCACTAAGTATGTTAAGCACACGTGGAACAAATGGTTGATCGATTTGGGTCATATTTGACGGAATTCAACGCAACTATGTGTTATGTTGTTGGTTGTTCAATATGTAAGGGATACTACACCTCGTGGCACGTACATGTACGTGCCATCAATAGTACGCACAGTATGCTGTAGTGGTCGGTGTGCAGCGACAGGCAGTTGTCGCTGACACGAATAAACATGACAAGATTCTAATTACGTCTTTCATTAACGACCACTCCCGTACCATCATGAAGAAGTACCAACTCGCGAACACCAGCCACCAGCACAGTCACTAGTAACGTCATCCGTTACAAATACAATTTGATTGTTCTAATTTCATGACAAAATACCTTTTTTAGGAATGTGTTTAATATACCTACTAAAATGGATAGTGATTAAACATACATAAAGGTGTAAGCAGCGGCTGTTAATCCTCGTCTCACCGTTATGGCGAATAGGTGGCGAACCTATTGCCATACCGGGCACAAAGTTTTTAGCCATCGATATTTATCACGCATAACTTAATTTTTATAATGATTAACCACTAATTTTGTCTTTAATTAATATTTTTTTTTTATTTCCCCTTCCTTTTTGTTACATATTCAAAATACTTCGATATAAAACGTGCAATTAGTAACTGATTTTTATTACTTTTAAAATAAATTTACAGTTGTTCGTCTTTATAGTTGTCGTTCTTTATATTGTTTAGTTGAGTGCTCGCGGCACGGAAACACAAAAGGAAACAAGAAATATCACGGCGTCTGCCACTCCTCTATTCTTTATATTTCGTTTTTTAAGAAAAATTCTGCGACAAAAGAATTAACACAACATATTTCTTATTTAATTTCTAAGATAAATCACCTGGCTATGGAATCGGTGTGTGGTTAAACTGTTTTAAAAAATAAGATCAAAAATAATATTTTAAAGTGTACCTATAATGTAAATTTTTAAATGTTTTTTATTATTTTTTTAATTAGAAATTTTTCACGTGTGCCTTAAGTTTTTTCCGAACACTTTCTGAATTTTTAAAACAACTAACGCTTAAAAATAACTAACTAACTATGTCTGACGGAGAGCAAACTCGGTTTAGAATCACAATTGAATAGAAAGTCAAATAGAGATGTTTTTCGCAATATTCTCGTAATATACAAACACAAGTTTATAAAATTTGCAGTGAACATATCCACTGAGGTCCTGTTATGTTTTTTTTTTAATATTCTGTAGCCAAAAGCATTCAATCACCTTTCCTTTCAACTAGTGTGATCCTGAACTCGATGTTGCAGGTGTCTATATCCGCTTGCCACCAGGTACGCCGCTTACTCTTTGCCCCTTTTCCCATATATGTTAAATGCTCGTTCCAAGATATCATATGATAACTTCTCGGCTTTTTTACTTGAAGGTGTAGGCAGCGGCTGTTAAGCCTCGTCTCGCCTTTATATTTACGTTCCAAATGGAATAGGTGGCGAACCTATTGCCATAACGGGCACAAAGTTTTCAATGATCGATATTTATCACACATAACTTCCGAAAACAATTTTGAATCGACCTCTGGATCAGAAGCCGTGTGCTCGACCACTGCGCCACCGAGACTTTTCCAAGATACCAAAATACAAGAATAGGTAGATGTTTTTTTGTAATATTTTTTTTTCTTTTACTCGGAAATTTAATAAAATAAAGTTAAACATAAACATTCCGAGCAAGTAAATTACTCAAATTTTATATTATGCGAAAGAGTTATGATTGAAGGCAGTTAAAAAAGTCGTAGCCTTTTACTTAGTTTTAAAGAGTTGGTCTTTTAAAATTTGAATCAGCTCGCCATCGACGTTAGGCACAGGGCGATGTGTGTATTGTATCCAACAATATTATTACATATTGTATTATGTAACGCCTGGTTAAAATGCACATCATTTCTTTGTTATTATTTGTTGAACATCGTTGGTTATGGGTCGCCCTTCTTATCTGTTGGCTCTCAGTGTGACGTACAATCTCAGGTTACCATGGGCTATGATACCAATTTCAAACGCTATTTTAAACATAATAATACTTATACATTATCGATAGCACATATAACTGCTATATATATTTATGTTGCATGCATATCTGGAAATTTAATTAAATAAATTTGAAAGGGAGGAATTCAGAACAGATGCAAGGATAATGGTTGATGATGTAGTGCTGGAACAGGTGAATGAAATTGTATAGCTTGGATGCGCTTTTAGCAGGGATGGCAGGTACACCGCGGATGTAGAAAGACGAGTCGCGATAGGAAATAGCGTAAATGGAGCGTTGGGCAGATTCCTGGGCGCGAAAAACATTAGCAGAAAAGCCCAGCTAGCAATCCACAATGCAGTCCTGATCCCAACGCTAACTTATGGAAGCGAGAGCTGGGTATGGCAGAGTGTGCATGAAATTAGAATAAACGCGGTAGAAATGAGGGCACTACGCAAAATCTGCGGAGTGACTCTCGCTGACCGCGTAGAAAACAAGGTTGTAAGGAAGGAAGTTGGTTTGAAAGAGAGTGTCGGTGTAAAAGTAAGAAAGGGCATGCTCCGATGGTTCGGACATGTAGAAAGAATGGTTGATGCAAGACTGACTAAGCAGATATACAATGCAAAAGCGGATGGATGTAGGAGTCGAAGACGGCCAAGACACATATTCCATTACCAAATAGAACGTGTTCTGGAGGAAGGTGATGTTAAGAGCCTCAAAAACTGACGCGCGTGCATGAAAAGAGTTATGAAAGTCAACGCAGCGAGTGAGGCGTGTAAGAATCGTGCCCTATGGCGCTCTGTTCTCTCTGCCTACCCCGCAAGGGATTTAGCGTGAAGTTATGTATGTACGTGTATGTATGTAAATGTGTGATTGGATCTATTTGATCTAATACATTACTTGCAACACCGACGGACGCCATTCGTTAGATGGTAACTGTTGTCAGTTGATAGTTACAACTTATTTTATGGGGACTGATAGAAGTTATATGAAGGTTGAAGTTTTGTTGTCGACATGTAAGTTTCTCTTGCACAAAAAAATCTATCCATATTGGTTTAAAATACAGTTACGTACATAACTTCACGCCAACTCGCGGGGTAGGCAAAGGGAACAAATCACTATAAGGCACGATTCTTTGTCATTTCATTCGCTTCTTTAACTCTTATAGCTCGTGACCGACAAGATTGCATGTTTTTAAAAATACATTATTATATGACATAAATCATATTTTATGTAAATATTATTGCAAATTAATTAAAGTTGTTATATTTTTTTCTAAAATATCGACATTTTCGGGAATCGTTATGCGGAATCATACTTATATGGAATACAAAAACATTTTATTTATTTAAATTTTTCAAAAAATTATTTTTCCATTTTGTATTTTAGAATTTAGAAAGGAGCCACTTAACGATTTTGGACTCTTATCTTGACGTTTCAGGGGATTATATACAATCGTCTTCGAATATTGCTGGAACAAAAAAGACAAACAAAAATACTTACGTTTTAATTTTTTAAAGAGGTAAAAGGGCAGACGAGCACGCGGCTTACTTGGTGGATAGTGACTAGCGCCACCTATACTTGCAACACAAATAGTGTTGTCAGCCTTCAATGGAGTAGGAAGGAAAAGGGAGAGAATAGAGGTGAGCTTTTTTGTGTCGCTCTTACAGCACGATATAACTACATATGAGTTACTTTACGTTGATATTATGAGGGGCTTTAATACTTTTAAATTTAATCAGGATTCTGAAATCTTTGTGTGTCACAAAACTTGATTTCAGCAATGCCTTCAACTGTGTGGATTTTGATGTTTTGTTGGCTTTGTTGCGCTCCCTTAACATATCTCCAATCGTCATTGACTGGTTTCGCAGTTACCTGTTCGGACGTCGGCAGCGAATTTGTGTAGAATATACTTTTTCTACCTGGTGCACCACATCTGCTGGCGTTCCTCAGGGTGGCGTTCTATCTCCTTTGCTTTTCGCGGTCTTTATTAACTCTATCACAAATCAATTACTTTCTTCCTACCATCTTTATGCTGATGATTTACAAATCTACACACAGACTTCACTTAATACGCTACAGGATGCAGTAACAAATTTGAACAAGGATTTAACCAGAATTTGTGACTGGAGCAAATCCTTTGGACTCAAAGTTAATCCAAATAAGAGTCAAGCTATAATCATCGGTAGTCCTAGGACTACTGCAAAAATAATCTGGTCTCTAATTCCTACAATTTATTGCGATGGCCAGGCGGTTCCCTACAGCGATTATGTAAAAAACTTAGGCATTTTCATAGATGGAGGCTTGTCTTGGGTACCTCAGCTGCGAGAACTGAGCCGTAAAATATTTGCTTCTGTGGGCTCTTTGCGCGGATTGCGGAATATTCTTCCAGTTGCTACTAAAATTAACCTTGCGCAATCCCTTCTTCTCCCCATCCTAGATTACGCCGATGTCAGCTATCCTGATCTCACTGAAGACCAACTTAATAAGCTTGAGAGGCTACAAAATGTCTGTATAAGATTCATATTTGGATTGCGGAAATATGATCATATTTCAGAATATTGCACTAAACTCAAGTGGTTACCCATTCGCCTTCGCCGGAATACTCATATCCTCTCTCTTCTCTATAACATTTTGTTTAATCCTCATACTCCCCCCTATCTCAAGGCACGCTTCAAGTACTTTCATAGTACAGACACTGGTGTTTTCAGATCGTCGGGGAGCCTGAAGCTCAGGATCCCAGTGCATTCGACACGATTCATGGAGAAGTCCTTCACCGTGCAAGCCGTTCTCCTGTGGAACGCATTACCTCTCTCCATTCGACAGTCCAAATCCCTATACACCTTCAAGACTCGTTTAAAAGAGCATTATCTATCACTATAAATACTGTCATTACATATTTAAGTTTATTTAATTCAACTGTTAATGTTTATAATTTGTAGACTGTTATTATATGTGTATATTGTGTTTTTTTTATGTTCGGTCTGCAGTCTCGGTGGCGCAGTGGTCGAGCACACGGCTTCTAATCCAGAGGTCCGGGTTCGATTCCAGATGCTGGCTCACACCAATGACTTTTCGAAATGGTTTTCGGAAGTTGTGTGTGATGTCGATGACTGACAAACTTAGTGCCCGGAATGGCATGGGTTCGCCATCTATTCCATTTGGGACGTAAGCATGACGGCGAGACGTTCTAGACAGCCGCTGCCTACACCTTCGGGTAACAAGAGGCGTGAAGTTATGTTTTGTTATGTTTATGTTATATTTATTATTTTATATATTGTACTATTCTGTTTTATGGATATGTAAAATATATTTATATTATTTTGTGTGTATGTATATATAATTCGTTTGTGCACCACACTGCCCTTTATTTCTACCACAACATCTCTCTAAATGGTTGTCTGGAAGAAATCGCCGTGCGCGATAAGACCGCCCATTGTATAACCAATAAGTAAATGTATAATTGTTGTAAATCATATATATTGTAATTAAATGGTGTACAATAAAGTAATAAATAAATAAATAAATAAATAAAACTTTGTGCCCGGTATGGGAATAAGTTCGCCACCTATTCCATTTTGGATGTAAATCTAACGGCGAGTCAAGGATTAACAGCCACTGCCTATATCTTCGGGTACCAAAAGCCGAGAAGTTATGTTATGTTAAAATAAACACACACTTCAGAATTCAATACTTTAACGCGTAGCCAGCAATATTTTATCTCAACACGACAATTGAATTATCTGTTTTTTTTATAGGATAGGACTGCAAACGAGCATACGTGTCACCTGATGGTAAGCAACCGACGCCGCCTAGGGACACCAGCAACACATATAGTGTTACTGTTGCGTTGCCGACCTTTAAGGGATAGGGGATAGGGAAGGATGGGGAATGGGGATGGACCTCGGGGTACGTCTCTCACCAAACGAAACGCGGCATGAGCCACTTTACGTCGATCTTCTGAGAGGTCGTGGTATTTCACCGGACGAGCCGGCCTATTCTACAGCGAACTGCTTGGCTCTACCACTGTTTGTACCAAATTTAAGGATATTGAATCAGTCACGGAGTCATTTGTCATATCTCGGACACAATATTGTGAGTCAGCAATATTTACCACACATGTAGGTGAGATTGCTAAAAAGTCATTGGTGTGTACCCTTAATCGAATTCGGAACCTCTCAATCAGATGTCGGAGTGTCAAATAATTGGTTCACCGATTTCGCAATATCATAAAATATGTACAATAAACCCCCGCTAATCCGACAAATGTTTTGCAAAGAGGTGTGGGATAATATATTCATTGCCAAAAGTTCTAAATTTTTAACACATAAACACATAGTATATAAATTTACAGTATTTGGTAATCTAACAAAAAACAAATGTAATTTTAAGGTTTATTTAGGTTAATAAATATGTTGTATTTAGTAAATAAAACAAAAGAAGGCAGAGTTTAGGAGATGGATAAGGAGAGTTTAGGTTTTTTACACACAAACGGGTCATGTGATGGTAAGCAACTAGCGCCGCCTATGGACACCTGTAACTAGAACAGTTTTACAGTTGCATTGCCGGCCTTTAGAGGGATGAGAACGGAGCAGTGGGTCTCAAGACAACGTTTCTCGCCGAACGTAATGCGGTGTGCACCACTTTACGTTGATATTCTGTGAGGTCGCAGTATTACACGGGTCGAGCCGGACCATTTTTGTAGCGAACTATGTACACAAAAATTCATGCACATCTTTAATTCAACTTCAGCTCTGTAGTCTTTGTAGTGCCCAATATGATAAACCTTATTGATAACGGTGGCCTAATTAAATAGGTTAGCTCTCCAGCTCTGCGTATCAACCAATAATCAATCTGAAATTATTTCCGGACATAATTTTACTAAGTGTTTTTGTGCAGTATTGGAATCGAGTATGATTTTCCTAATTAAGTTATCGAGTTGGCAACATCGAATGCCAAATACTTGCAAGTCACATTGCAAATGACATTCTAAAGAATATTAAATTTACCTATCAGCAACACTGATATGAATGCAATTTTCGTCCGTGTACTCGAAATATTAAATTTAAATATATCACAATTTCACGGATTGGAAAAAGGAAGAGGATTTTCCGAAATTACTATACAGCTTTAAACGTATTTATCAATTCAAACAAGTTGTGTTTCCATTTTATCAGTTGATTTTTCCCGTGTATGCTTTTATAGCAGCCTGAAATATTATTGTTTGTATTTATTTTGTATAACCAATATTATTAATTTATTTATAGCTAGTTGACTCAGCGAATTTTCTTTCGCCTCTGATAATAAACAAAAACGATAATTATGTGTTATCCCTTTTGAAGGTGTATAATAATGTAATACATTGTTTGGATCTACCACTTAGGATTCAGCCAGCGATTGCAAAGGGTATATCTCAAATATTATCACTTTTTATTTGATAAGTAGATACTATACACTATACATGAATTATACTTACAAACCACCCCGGTGACACCTCTGTCCTAAAAAAAAACTAAATCGAAACCGTTGCGTAGTTAAATCTAAGCATATAAGGGCAAACAGACAGCGAACAGCGCTTTAGTTTTATTCTACATAACTAGTTGACCCGACGAACTATGTTCCGCATCAAAAGTAATAAATAAGTAAATTTTGGATTTTTCACTTTTTCTTTACTACATAAACTATAGATAAAAACCACCCCGTTGACACCCTATCTATTAAAAAAACCACAATGGAAAAAATGTTTATCATACACATAATTACGGATTACATTATCACTTAACAGTGCTTTATAAAACAAAACATTGCTTTTTAAAACTAATTTGATATTTTATTTACAATTTCATTTGCCTGTTTGTTTGTTGGAGCTGAGTATTGTAGTGATTGACGTTAATTTTAAACGTCTATAATTACACTCTGGTCCAATTGCAGCATTTATTCTATTTAATTAAAGGCTGATTCGTGAATGTCGTTAAAATATCATATTAGCCTCAATGCTTGTGTTCTTGTAGGAATAATTTGGTTGACGTGAAATTTACAAGTGCATTTTTATATCAGAAATTTCAAGGTTTTAAAGTATTATTGCTGCATCATCATCACATAGTATAAAACAAAGTCGCTTTCCGCTGTCTGTCCCTTTATTTGCTTTGAAACTACGCTACGGATTTTGATGCGGGTTCTTTTTAATAGATAGAGGGGATCGACGGGGTGGTTTGTATGTACCATGTATTATATATGGTAAAAAATAAGTGACAAATCCAAAATTTACAAATTTATTATGTACTTCTGATGCGGAACAAAGTTCGCCAGGTTAGCTAGTTACTTCATATACATATGAATTAGTCGTTGTAAAAAGATTCTGGTACTTTTCTTTATTTGAAGATTTATGCAATATTTATTCAATTACGCTGTTTATAATCTTACTGTTTTTTGTTTCTAATTAATAAATTTGGGGTTTAAATTGGGTCCTTATATAACAAACAAGTAGAAATTATAGTTAATAGAGCATAAATACGCATAATTTGTTGTACCGGTCGAAAACCGTAAAAAACAAAACGAGTCTGTTGATTTTTCAAAGTTAAGGATGATCAAGAAATTATCTTACGAATACAAAATTTATGCATTACATATTAATTGTATGGTAAATAGATTTATAATTTCTGATATGGTTGAATATATTAAGATTTTGAGTTTAAAAAAAGATGGAAAATAATGACCACATCTACACACAGATAGTACTGCAAACTAAATGAATATATCTCAAACAAGATATCACTTTGCAGAGTAGTAGAGCCAAGCAGTTCGCTGCATGAACGGGCCGGCTCAACAGGTGAAATACCACGACCTCTCAGAAGACCGACGTAAAGTGGCTCATGCCGCGTTTCGTTCGTGAGAGAGGTACCTGGAGGCCCACCCCCCTTCCCCATCCTTTCCTATCCCCTATCCCTTAAAGGTCGGCAACGCACGACAACACTAAACGTTTTGCTTGTGTTCATGGGCGGCGTTGTATGCTTACCATCAGGTGACACGCCAGCTCGTTTGCCCTCCTGTTCCATAAAAAACAATTTTAGCTTAAAAAGCGATATTTTTACGTGTATGAAATCTCTTTACATCAGAATATTTAAAACATCCACAAAACATAATAAAAGCAACGGAAATATTAACACAATGGAATGAGGTTTTGTTTTATATTATACAGTTTTAGTGGGATTTATGTGATTATATTATTTGTGAAATTGGGACATTAGGCCTTCTTTAAATAGATGCCATCACACGTTAAGTCAAATTGCGCTATTTCTTTCTTCGTAGGGTTATTATAACAAGTCTCAAGATAATTAATAATTTATTATTTGATTTTTTTTTAATTATCAGTAATCGTGTACCTGTTGTCTCTACAAAGAGGAAACAAAAGAGAAAACATCTACTCTGATCTTTTGTTTATTTGTTTATTTTTACACTTTGATTTTTTCCTCGGATACGTTCTGTTGTACCTACTAGTACTAAATAAATAAATGTATGGTAGAAACGGCGTCGTTTGAATCTATATTGGTATTTTTTATCTACGGTAGGTTTACTCTAATCGTTCATAGATGCCACCATACGTTAAATTAAATCGTGCTATTTTTGTCTCCGTAGGGTTTATATAAAAAGTTTTAAGTTATTCTTCAAATAAATACATAATTCATTATTATTATAATAATCAGAGTAACACATAAAGCGCGAATTGCGATAGATGGACATAAAAAAATTTAAACAATACATATATACTAAAGTTTTATTTTAATAAAAACTTATATAATAATATGTCCAGTCCGTTTACCGAACTTTGGAAATTAAGTCATATATCTAACATTACAATAATTATAGACTCACTCATTATTTGACTAGAGTCAACACAAGTTGTCTGTTATCGAATACAAAATACCTATACTCAAACTCATCATCATCATCGTCATTAGCCTTTTGAGGTCCACTGCTAGACATAGGCCTCCCCCATAGAGCGCCACAACTGCCGGTCCGCTCAACCATGGGGGACTTTCGCCATAATCGCCCCGCTTTCCAGGCGGGTTGGCGATCGCAGTAGGCTGTATTTTCTTGAGAGAGAATGTTGCTGCCCATTCTTCTAGCTTTTCCCTTAGTCGCCTTTTACGACACCCACGGGAAGAGATGGGGTGGCGGTATTCTAAGCCGGTGACACACAGCATAATCAAAACCATAATCAAACTATGTGCTAATAATTAAGAGAATATCGTTCAAAAACTACTCATATCATATTCGTATACTACTCGTATTTTTGCACGATATGAGTAGTTTTTGAACGATATTCTCTCTTTCTCTGCTCTTAATCGGCATCGTTGTAATAAAACGTTTAAAGTGACACTCAGTAAGTAGATTCTGCCCAGTTATTAAATATAAACTTCCAATTTAAATCCTAAAAGGTCGCCGCACACAAGTCCCTCAGGAATGCCCTCAATTCGTACCCAAAAAAAAAATACTTCGGCTTAAATTCTGCGGCAAATGTGGTGAAAAGGGATTTTTTCATAACATTGTTATAGTGCATATTCCTAGGAACAGTTTGTCGACTGCAATTAAATTGTGGACAAAGCTGTTTCCTTGTGCTTGTGTTAGTATTCTGAATTATATCGTCACAGTCTGCAGCTATATACTACTACTAAATCTTATATACATTTACACGCATATATGGATGGTACTCTAGTTTACTTTCAGCTGGAAAGCAAATACGTGCTAATTCATATTGTAATTATGTATTTTATTGTATTGTAACTTTACACGTATTTATGGGTCATGTTGCCTGAAATCAATGATTATTATGATTGACATTAAAACAACTTTCAGGATTATATCGCGTTTATTTATTGTAATATTTATATATAAAATAAAACTTGTCATCATCATCATTTGCCTTTTGAGGTCCACTGCTGGACAGGCCTCCCCCATAGAGCGCCACAACTGCCGGTCCGCTCAACCATGGGGGATTTTCGCCATAATCGCCCCGCTTTCCAGGCGGGTTGGCGATCGCAGTAGGCTGTATTTTCTTGAGAGAGAATGTTGCTGCCCATTCTTCTAGCTTTTCCCTTAGTCGCCTTTTACGTACCATACCATATATGGATGGTACTCTAGTTTACTTTCAGCTGGAAAGCAAATACGTGCTAATTCATATTGTAATTATGTATTTTATTGTATTGTAACTTTACACGTATTTATGGGTCATGTTGCCTGAAATCAATGATTATTATGATTGACATTAAAACAACTTTCAGGATTATATCGCGTTTATTTATTACTAATTTTACTTATTTCCCGACGTTTTGAACTCTTTACAGAGAAGTCTTTTTTCTTTCTTTAATCTCTAGAAAGAGTAAATTAGTAATAAATAAACGCCTCGTTCAATGTCATGAACGTGACTCGCGAAAGTCTTAGAGATGATTGTTATCATTTATCATTATACATATTATAAAATCGTGTCTAAACTGTACATTTAGATTTATCTTTTTAGAATAATATATGGGACATGGTCTACAATCGATACCGAACCTAAAAATATGGTTGTTAGAACTGTCTGTTTTCTGTTGGTCCGTGTGTTTGTTTCGGGTAAACTCTATAAGTACTGCATGCTTTTATGTCAAATTTTGCATAAAATTGTCAAGAGGTCGGGTCAACACATAATTTAAATATTATCACGCTATCCTCATTTGGTGTGAGCAATGAGCATAGAATTTTTGCTCGTTCGCTTCAAGGGCCCTGTTGATGGAAATTGACTGAAATACGTACCAGTTGTTGTGTGTTGATTTGAAACATTTATAAAATAATAGGAATGTATTTTTCATATTCTAATTTAGTCCATAATTATGAGTTACAAAGTTCCACTTCTTTATCGTGGAGCGACTACATGCCCTTTTATTTTCTTTTCTTTTCTACTATATCTAAATTTCATTAATTTTTACTTTCATAATATAATTTCATCGATATTTAAAGTGCCAAATTAATGTTGAAAAAAGTGCACTAGCCTATTAAAATATACTTACAGATCTGTTTCTAGTTCAAAAAAACTTTTTTGAACGCTGGCAGCTCGAAAACATAAAAGGAACCGTCTCCGACTCTTCATATCTCGCATTTATTGAAAAAATCAGCAACAAAAGAGTCGACAGAATACTTTGTTAGATAATGTTTATGATCTTTTATTCTAACTTGTTAGTTTCGACAAGTTGCACGACTTTCAAGAAGGCGTTGTGTACTGTTTATTATTGTAGCTACTGCTCACTATACAGTACGTAATTACGACTCGTATTATTGCAAGAGTGGCTTTGTAGTTTATTGGTAAATTATCACATACAGTGACAGTTTATATTGCTATGAACGTTTGTATAGATATACAAACGTTCATAGCAATATAAACAAAAAAAAATCAGATTTATATTATTAGTATAGATATACTAATAATATAAATCTGATTTTTTTTTGTTTGCACTAAGCTTAGCAACTACTAAGTGGAATGGATTTTTTGTTTGATAATGATAGACAGTCTATTTATCGATGAAGGCTTTAGGCTATATCATCACACTAAGATCAATAGGAGTTAAGTATTAATTTCAAGTTGTAATAGTGAGTATATGAACAGCTAGAATTTCGCGTGGTAATAAGATCCTATTACATAGCTCATACACACAGTTGCGTGACTTGGGACTATACCTATGTATATAATCTTTTTTATGTGTTAAGGAGGCAAACACGGACGTGTAATCTGATGGTAATCAACTAACGCCGCCCATACACACCTGCAACACATATAGTGTTGCGTTGTCGGCCTTTAAAATACCGTAGGGAAGAGGTCACAATTGGGAAGGGAAAGGGTGAGGGGTTTTTAACAGCGGAAACCTTATTACTAGTCTGGGGAAGCTGGTGGTGTTAACGTACGGGGAGTACCCCATTCCCTTACCGACTTCCAAATAGGTCGATATCGGTTAAAACCATTTGGGTGTTCCTCGTTACCACGGCCGGGTCGCGGAAACACTTTCACACAATATTGCGGCTCCGACAGGTTGTCGAAGCCTTTTGCCATAATTCAGACACAATTTCATTAATCATTTTACAGTTACATAACTTTCTAAACTGTTTCGAATATTCATTGGCATATTTATCCGGAATTTATCTCGGGATCTCTCTATAAAAATACGGAATGCCGGTAAGTAGTAAAACAAGTCATATTTAAATAAATCATCATCATCGTCATCAGCCAGTTGCAGTCCACTGCTGGACATAGGCCTCTCCCAATTTGCGCCACAACATCCGATTCTCTGCCTTCCGCATCCAGTCTCTACCAGCAGCCCTTCTGAGGTCGTCTGACCATCGGGCTGGTGGGCGTCCTACGCTACGTTTACCAAGTCGCGGTCTCCACTCCATGACCTTCTTACTCCATCTACCATCGGTCCTTCGGCAGACATGACCAGCCCATTGCCGCTTCAGCGAGCTTATTCTGCGAGCTATGTCAGTTACTCTCGTTCTCTGTCGGATATACTCATTCCTGAGTTTATCTTTCAGAGATACTCCGAGCATAGCTCGCTCCATAGCTCGCTGAGCGACTTTAAATTTGTGGCCAAGCCCCACCGTAAGTGTCCACGTTAAATAAATATGACTTAAATATGATTTGAAGTCATATTTATTTTGAATATTTGAATACACGTGTAATACATGTGCTTTAAATATTTCAATAATAGTCTTATTATTATTAGTCTTTGTTAGTTTGTTAATGTAAAATTAAATTGTTCTTGATATAAAACAGCTAGTTATAACTACTTTTCATCGACGTCAATCTGATTGTATATTTTTAAACACAAAATCCTTAATATTAAGAAAAGGCGTCTTTGTTAACTGCCTTCAAACATAACTCATTCGCATATTATAAAATTGGAATAATCCACTAGCCTCGGCATGTTAATGATTAACTTTGTTTAATTAAATTTCGAGTTCGTGAGTTTAAAAAAAAACAATGTTATAAATAAACTATTCGTTCTATGGAATAGGAGGGCAAACGAACAAGTGGTTCACCTGATGGTAAGCAACTACTCACCACCCATGAACACCGAGGTTGCCGTCCTTTAATGGGATAGGAGGGAAAAGGAAGGGAAAGAAGGTCGGGCGTCGGGATACCTCTCACACTGAACGAAACGATATTCCGAGAGGACGTGGTTTTGCACCGTTCATGCAGCGAACTGCAAAAGTCTACCACTGTTAAGAAAGAAAGGAACATCTATTTGTGTAATTTATTATGTATTTATTATGGCAAAAGTGCAAGTGGCGTACTTGGTGGCAAGCTGCTGTGAATTCTTGCAACATTGAGTTCAAGATCGCAGTTATATTGCTGGCCTATAGGACAGGATATAGGTACAGATACAGAATTATACAAAGACATTGTCACTACTTATTTTACAAGGTTGTGTTCATAAATTACGAGAAAAAATGTGGAAAACATATGTTCTTTATATTCAATTGTGATTTTAAAACAAGTTTATCTAATTACGCTACATCGAATAATACAGAGAGCAAATATGAAAACTGAAATGTTGAAACAATAAATATTCGAACTGTGAAAAGCTGTTTGTTGTATTGAAAATTTTACGTTTTTTTCCGAAAATAAGATATACTAAATAAATACTAAATAATAATAAACTGGCAACCCTTTACCACAAAACGTCATATTTTCAATTCTCCTCAATTTATTAATTTATTAATTGAAATTATATTTTTATAATAGTTTTATACATTAATTATACAAAAAGAAGCAATATATTATTTAAAAAGAAAATCAGTAAACCCAAATTATGAAAGATATTCAAGAAGAAATGCAAAATATAATAGTGACAGCGTCATGTCAAAATTACGAAAAATTGATATTATGATTTATTAGATTGGATTAAACTAACATTGAATTGAAATATCAAGATGTTAACAAGGGCTAAAGCCAGATTAGCAAACGCACTACGACCAACCCCGGATTCATCGCTCCGCTCCGCCTCACAATTGCCGGAACCCATACCTATGTCATTGGCCCCTGTGGAAGCGTCGAGCTCATCCTCAAGTGATGAATATTTCTCTCCCCTGGCATCACCAGCACCAGATCGTCGGAAGAGGAGAGGCCGGCCGCCGTCTAGCTTGGGATCCCGAGGCCCACTGGTCTCTAACAGGATCCCCGCTGCCGGTGGTGAAGTGCACCGCATGAAATGGACCCAAACCATCAATGAGAACGTCATGCGGGCATATTTTAGGGCTACAAGGGGGGGAACTAACCTTACAGCATATCGTAGCCGCATGTTGCTTCTGTTTCAGGATCTTGAGCCGTCTGTCAACGTCTCGGCACAAAGATTGTCGGATCAGGTGAGGGTCATCCAACGCTCTCGTTTGTTGGATGACGTTATACTTGAGCGGCTACGCTCTGAATCCGTACAATCAAGTTCTGATACATCTGCTTCTCAACTTATCAACACGATAACAAATACTAGGAAGCCTACTTCATCAAATCGAGGCATAGAGGTAGATGACAGGATTATTGATGCGGATGCCCAGTATAATAATGAGGAGTTAAAAAAATCTTTGGAAGGTGTGATTCGTGAGTATATGTTCATGCCCCATAATATTAGGCCTCCACTACCGCGTTTGCCCACAAATAGAAAAAACATAGCGCTTGTGAGTGCTTTAGACTCGATTTTAAATAGTTATTTAGACAAAAGTAATAATCTGAGCGATACACATTCAATTCTCTATTGTACTGCACTAACGGCTTGTCGTGTAGCAGGAATAAATATTTCACACAATGATAGTGTTACACGACCCAAACCTAATAAGCCAAGCTGGCAACAGAGGATTGAAAGTCGTATCGCTGATGCTAGAGTACTCATTGGCAAGCTTATCTGCTTCAGGTCTGGTAATACGCGTCCGCGGGTGATGCGTTTTGTGAAGCGGGCGTTCTTAGGGACTACTTATAGACCCGAAGAATATATGGCCCAAATTACAGAACGCATCGATTACCTGAAGCAGAAGGTCTGTGCGTGGGCAAACCGTATACGTAGATATAAAAAACGATATGAACGATATGCTGTGAATCGCATGTTCCAAAGAGATCAAAAGCTAGTATATAGAGACTGGGAACGTCCTCTTCAGGCTACAGATGTTGGACCATTACCAGATGCTATAACCACAAAGAACTTTTGGAGTAGCATCTGGTCAGCACCAGTAGTTCACTCTGAGGGTGCCTGGATCTGTGATGTTGAGCGGGCATGTGAAAATATTACTCGTATGCCATCTATTAAAATTGCAGAAAACGATGTCAGATGTGCGGTCCGTTCGTTATCCAACTGGAAATCTCCTGGACCGGACGGACTGTACAATTTTTGGTTAAAATGGCTACGAAGTTCACATGCTCGTATAGCTACACAGTTCCAAGAGACCATAGAGAACGGGACGTTGCCAGAGTTCTTGACGACTGGCAATACATATTTGCTCCATAAAACAGGTAGTACTACGGACCCCAGTAATTATAGACCGATAACAAGTTTATCATCAATATATAAGCTTCTTACATCCATTCTGCGATCAAAAATTACTCAACACATTGAAATGAATTCGGTTATGTCTACTTCGCAGAATGGTTGTAGAAAAGGAGGCCGTGGTACTAAAGAGCTTCTCCTCATTGATATGACCATTAACCAACAGGTACGTCGCCGTCGTGGAGATCTGGCGACAGCCTGGATAGATTACAAGAAGGCGTTCGATTCTGTGCCTCATACGTGGCTGATGAGGGTGCTCGAGCTGTATAAGGTAGACAGAACATTGTGCACCTTCTTAGAGACATGTATGAGGCAATGGAAAACAGTGCTTTCATATCCGGGATGTCGGCAGAGCCGAGACGGCGGCGTGCCTTTGAAGATCCAGCGGGGTATATTCCAGGGAGACAGCCTGAGTCCGTTATGGTTTTGCCTGGCACTGAATCCTCTTAGCACTTTGCTGGAGAATTCAGGTCTAGGCTATCGGTTGCGGAGAGGGAGTCGGTGTCTGTCGCACCTGCTTTATATGGATGACTTAAAGTTGTTTGCCTCGAACAGATCCCAATTAGTGGAGTTATTACGGGTAACTCAAACTTTTAGTAGCTCTATTAATATGGGGTTTGGGGTAGACAAATGTGCGGTCATGCATGTAAAGCGAGGTGTGATCGTGGAATCTGAAGGCATATCACTTTCAGATTCCACACGATTTCGGTCTCTCTCTGTAACCGAAACCTATAAGTATTTGGGTATATCGCAAGCTTTATGCATTAATGAGGTGAGCTTGAAACAACTAATGCGAGAACGTTTCTTTGGCCGTCTAAAGAAAGTTCTAAACAGCTTACTATCTGGCGGTAACAAAGTTCGTGCATTTAATAGTTGGGTCATGCCTGTCCTAATGTATTCTTTCGGTATACTCAAATGGACTCAGACTGAATTAGATGCCCTGGATAGAAAGGTTCGTACACTTTTGACTGCATCTCGGATGCATCATCCACGTTCTTCTGTGATGAGGTTGTATATTCCGCGGAGGTGTGGAGGTAGAGGTTTTTTAAACATCAAATCTCTTCACAACCGCGAGGTGTGCAGCCTCAGACAGTTCCTGCTTCTTGCTGATGTGGATGTGATCCGGGATGTGGTCAGGGTTGATGACGGATTTACTCCGCTTGCGTTGGCTAAAGAGAACTGGCGCAAACCTGTAGTTTTGAACACCACTGATCGCTTGGAAGTATGGAGGAGTAAAGAGTTACATGGACGTTTTTATCGGGCCTTACATGGGCCCGATGTGGATACATTAACATCTGTATCCTGGTTACGTTTCGGTGATCTTTTTGGAGAAACCGAAGGTTTTGTATTTGCAATTATGGACGAAGTTATGATGACCAACAACTATCGGAAATATATTCTGAAAGATGGCACAGTTGACATTTGTCGGGCATGTCACTGTCCCGGTGAATCGATTAGACATATTGTCTCCGGTTGCAGTCGTCTAGCTAACGGCGAGTATTTGCATAGGCACAACCAAGTAGCCAGGATAATCCATCAACAAATTGCTCTAAAATATAACCTCGTGGAAAGGGGGGTTCCGTACTATAGGTATATGCCCGACCCAGTTCTCGAAAATGGTCATATTACGTTATACTGGGATCGGTCTATTGTTACTGACAGAACTGTTGTTGCCAACAGGCCTGATATAGTGATAGTAGACCGATTAGAGCGCCGAGCAGTGATCGTTGATGTCACCATCCCCCATGACGAAAATCTCGTGATAGCTGAAAAAGATAAACAATTGAAATATTTGGACCTTGCTCACGAGATTTCTGACATGTGGGATGTTGATTCAACGATTATTGTTCCGATAGTCATTTCAGTAAATGGACTTATTGCCAAGAGCCTCGACCAACATCTAGAGAGGCTCTCGTTAGGCAGCTGGATCAAGGGCTTGATGCAGAAAGCGGTACTACTAGGCACGGCACGTATCGTGAGGAAGTTCCTCTCTTTGGGGCCCTGACCACTGGTAGCTTGGTCCCTGTACCCGATGCCAGTGGGTTTCACTTATTTTTATATTTTTAAATGTATTTTTTATATTTATATTTAAAAATGTACTTATAAAGTGTGAATAATAAATAAAGAGAATAATAAGACTAAAATCAAAATCAAAAATAATTTTATTTTCACAGGTCTTTACAGACACTTAAAAATGGTCAATTAATACAATATTAGTAAAATTAAAACTGCGTACTTTTACTCATAAATATTCAATTAATTAAGAAAATCCTAATTTCTTTGAACAGTTAATAAATGTAAGTAGCGATTCCAAATATCAAAGAAAATGAGAATTCGTATGTTCAAATAGAAATCATTAAACTTTATTACGTAAAAATATTGAGAAGAATTATTTTTACGTCTCTCTTATTTTAATATATCTTCCAGCGGATCAAAGACAGACGTTCACGGTACAATATATTAACTTATTATATTAATATAATTATATTAACTTACTTATTATAATTATATTAACTTATTATTGTAAACATTGCATTAATACTAACCCTAGATTTAAGTCTCATGTAATTACTCGACATGTAATTACATGACGGGCCTCGTGGCGCATTGGTAAAACTACCGGCTGCAGCACTGAGGTCGGGGGTTCGATTCCCACCCCAGCACAAATATTTGTGACAAACATGAATATTTGTGCGGCGTCTGGGTGTTTTTCTATGTATTATAAGTATGTATTTACAAAAGAAAAGTATATATGTATTAGTATCCGTTATCTAGTATCCATATCACAAGCATTTAGTTGCTTAGTTTGAACTGGAGGGCGCTGTGTGATTATAAATAAAAAAAAATAAAAAAATTACTAACCCTATGGAAACTTTTCCGAAATAAATGTGTTTATTATTATTATTATTAATCCATACTAAGTTTTAATAAAGTCTTCTTTATCTATGTTTTAAATGTATCAATACTCAACTCATAATTTCATATCCCAATGCGTATAAAACACAGAAATAGACTATCAAGATTAGTGAATAGGGTCACGTGTCTAATAAACTAGCAGAAAATATTAATAAAACACCTGTAATTCAGTTTATAAAGAGTATTTCAAATCTTAGAATAATCTTATGCTTTAAGCGAAGTTATCACTTATTTAAATTCAATCCAAGTGCTTTGCGACTTAGTCAGGAGGCTTAAAATATTACAAATCTCATTCGTTTTAATAACAATTCATCCAAAAAGACGTAAGCCGGATTTCAACATGTCCCGTAAATTTATAGACTAAGATATTCAATATTTATAAATAACTAGCTGACCCGGCGAACTCTGTTTCGCATCAAAAGTAATAACTGCTGCCCCGCTATGTTAATACTGCAATATCTTCGACAAATTTGAAGTCGATAGCAGCTATATGTTAAAAATGGGAATTTTCCATTGTTAACACCCCCGCAACCCCCCTTGTGGGTGGAATTTCGTAAAATCCGTTCTTAGCTGACCTCTACTCGGCGAAAGGAATAATCCTACCAAATTTCAAGTCGCTACGCCTTATGGTTCCAGAGATATCGTGATGAGTCAATATATAGGTGGAAATCTCTTATATATATATAATATATATATAGATTTAACTATAATTACTTAATCAAATTTAACTTAATTTTACTAAGACCGTGGCCCAGTGGTCGAGCACACGGCTTCTGATCCAGAGGTCCGGGTTCGATCCCTGACACTGGCTCACACCAACAACTTTTCGAAATTGTTTTCGGAAGTTGTGTGCGATAAATATCGATGACTGAAAACTTTGTGCCCGGTATGGCAATAGGTTGGCCACCTATTCCATTTGGGACGTAAAACATAACGGCGAGACGAGGCTTAACAGCCGCTGCCTACACCTTCCTGTAACAAAAGGCGTGAAGTAATGTATGTTATGTTAACTTTAATTACCATCTGAGCATATCCATATTCATTTATTTATGGGATAAAGGACGGTAAGAAACCAGCGCTGCCCATGGACACATTGGACACCTGCAACATAGATAGAGCTGCAGTCGCGATGCCGGCTTTTAAGAGTAGTACTAGTATTACAGGAAGAAAAGTGGCCTTCATATATCTCTCACCGAACGAAACGCGGTATGAGTCATTGTAATCATTACATAGTATAAAACATTTATTTAACATCTTCAGAAGGTCTAAAAAAAGTCCACGAGGGTGTATGTCTATCTCTTAGGGATAACCCTCATCATTTTAATTTTTTACTTTTTATGAAAAATAATGGCGATTTTAAACATTACAGCATTAATTTTCATCCAATTAAGTGTCCTAAATAGATTGTGCATGTAATATAGATGATCCTGGCCCTTTACAGCATGCAATTTAAACGAATATTTTCGAAGATATTGCTGTATTAACATAGCGGGACAGCAGTTAAAGCCAATAAATAGCACAAATTGTACCTCATGATATCCGAACTTGCCTCATTTATTACTTTTGATGCGGAAGAAAGTTCGCCGGGTCAGCTAGTATTTAATAAAAAAGTGTGTCAAAAACATATTCGTAAAAGAGTTTCTTTATCTTTATTTGCTTCACTGATGCAAATATTCTACCGACTCATTACATATTACACATACATGTATACATGTAAATACACACACATAGACGGAAGACATTATCATATTAGTTCCATTCAAACTCAAACGTTAGTCACGGTTAACACGTAACTGTCACAAGTAGTCACGGTTGTATCTCACACTACTACTTACGTGATATAATTGATATGATTAAATGGTAGTTAGAAACAAAGCGTGCACTAACTATAAAGATATTTCATACATAAGATTACAAAATCTCAACACAGTATGAAGAGATTTCTATATTATATTATCAAATACATTTCATAACTTGCTATTAAATATTCCTATTGTTTTAAATCACATAACTTCACGCCATATGCCTTGCGTGGTAGCGATAGCGCCATAAAGTACGATACATACATTACACCTGTCCACGGCTTTCATCGCTTTTCCGTTGGTAACAGTCCCGACATCTCTTTCCCTAAATACACATTCAACAATTCCTATTGTTTTGTTATTATCCGGATATGTATGGATATTATGAATATATAGTTGATGCATATGATTGTATGGTGCATTGGTAAAAAGTGCAAATATTTATGATAAGCTTAAATGTTTGTAAATTTGTAATAAAATATACATAAAAGGCATAAAATAACCGTACTACATATATTTTTTTATGGGATAGGAGGGCAATCGAGCAGGCGTGTCACCTGATGGTAAGCAACCAGCGCCGCCCATGGACACCAGCAACACATATAGTGTTATTGTTGCGTTGCCGACCTTTAAGGGATAGGGGATAGGAAAGGATGGGGAAGGGGGGTGGGCCTCCGGGTACCTCTCTCACCGAACGAAACGCGGCATGAGCCACTTTACGTCGGTCTTCTGAGAGGTCGTGGTATTTCACCGGTCGAGCCGGCCCATTCATGCAGCGAACTGCTTGGCTCTACCACTTTTAAGTAAGTATATTTATAGTAAATATATATTATTAAACCGCATATAGTTGCGATGACACAAGAATTTAATTGCTTAATTTGTAAAGTAGAGGGCGCTGTGCGCATTGTGTTCAAAAATATTATAAGATACTATATTATGTATTACATATATATTATACTGGACGTCATCCTTTTGTTATTATTTATATAACATTGCTGTTTATGAGTCGTATCTCTACTATGTCGGCTATCAGTGTGATGCAGTACCATCTCAAGCATGATACCAATTTCACCCCCACAACGCTCGCTCAATGTTCAAATCAAGTAGTGCGTGATTGCTAAGCTCTATACTTGATATATATCTCGATGTCTATACAGTCAGCTAAGTAACACTACAAATAAAATTCATGTCTCTGCACTATAATTATACTAAAATTTTATAGTCAGTACTGGTACTTTATCGATAGTACAGAACGTCAAGATGCTAGACAATTCCCGGTACGTATCTGACTAATTATATAGATAAAGTTGTGATTGGATCCGCATTTATCTAATTCATTACTAGCACTGTCAGCAGACGCCATTCGTTAGGTGGTAGTTGATAGTTATATCTTCTTTTAAATATCTTCTTTTATATATTTTGCTATCAACAAACCTACAGAACTTCACCACAACTCCATTGCGGGGTAGGGAATAGAGCGCTATAATGTACAATTATTACATTTAATCTCTATAATCTATAATCTTAATTTTGTCCAATTTCCAAAGACATTTAAATTCATTGACACGAGAAATATAGAAAAATTAAGTATCCAACTTAACCTTTTTTTTGCCCGAGAAAATGCTTTATACACATCGACACGCCCGGCAGGGGGTAGTGTGGGACTCCCAAAACAGGAAACTGCAATCCGATCCTAGGGTTACCCACTAAAACCTCGCGGCGACCTTCCTCCGGCGTTGGGGTGGCCCAGGATAGTGCATCAGCCCTCTGGTCCACTCATCCTACTCATCCTAATAAAAATTTGCACACAACTTATTACAAGACCAGGCTACCGAACGATAATAAATTTACTTTAACTGTAGTATCAAATTTAGTCTACGCCATGAACAATCTAGTCAATAGTTCCTCGTACATTCTAACACAATTTCACAACTTCTTACAAGATCCTTTATACATCTCATTCGCTTCTTCGACTCTCATAATAACTCTTGACCGACGAGCGCGTACTTTTATAATAATACAAGTATTGACATCAAATAAATCCTACATAAATATTAGTCCAAATTAAATTGAAGTTGTTAAATTATTTGTAAAATAATTTCACCTTTTCGAGAATCGTGGTTCTGAATGATGCGTATTAGGTATACAAAAACATTTTAGATAAACTTAATCTTAAATAAATTATTTTGTGTTTGAGGATTACAGGATAGACACTTTTAGATTTTGGACTGTTGTCTTGACATTGGAGGGCATTTTATACAATATTATTAGAATAAAGATTACTGGAACAAAAAAAAGACTAAAATAGTTATGTTTTCTTTTGTTTTAAGGGATAGGAGGTCAAACAAGCAAGCGGATTAAATAGTGGAAAGTGGCCGCCCATGGACACTGCAACACTGAATATGTACATGTACAAATGTTGTTACAGTTACATTAGCCTTATAAGACAGAGAAACGGCCTCAATATATACCTTCCATCTAAGGAGACATAGCATGCGCCACTTTACGTCGATAGTATGAGAGCTTGAGGTAATTTATTGGTCATGCCGGCCAATTCATACAGGGAACTGTTAAATTTCATTAGGTTTCTTTACTACATTATTTTACAGTATAGGTACACTCCAACATTCAATACTTTAACTAGTAGCCAACAATTCTCAATACGAAAATTGGATTATCTGGTTTGTACCAAATTGAAGAAGATGGAATTGGTCATTTGTTAAATCTCCGGGGCAATATTGTGAGTTAACTAACTAAAACTCTCCGTTTCCATCTCTTCAACTCTTTCTCTTGTTTTGGTTTATTTATAAAATTTATATTTATTTTTTTATATTTATTTTATGTATAATATTATGTGACTACCTATTATTAAATTTATTTGTCTGTTGCGTTTATTTTTCAGATTACTTACGGCCAAGACAGACATTCTATGACCAAAAAGAACGTGTTCTGTAGGAAGGTGATGTTAGAAGACCTATGGCAGATAGAATAGATTCTCTTTGGCTACGAAGAGGCTAAGGGACGTGGCGTGTAGGTATATTGTGTTTTAACTACCCAAATAATAATATTAATTATAGCCTGAACATCAAACCTAAACAAAGCTCTTCAAATAATATTTTATAGTATGAATTTTATCAGTCAAGAAGTCATGTCAAGAATATTAAAATAAAATCATGTTAATAATGCAGTACAGTGTACAATTCAACCGCTCCGCTCGCATTCCTTTTGTTACTTCTGTTACAAGACACCTGACGGATGAAATTACATTAATTCTGTATAGGACAGCAGAGAGACATTTATCACTGTAATAGAATAGTGCCAGTCCTAGTAGATAAGTGCCTTCAATTTACTAGTAACAACGGCCGGATATCTTGTTCACAATAATAAAAATTGAAAAGGAAACTTAAAAGTGTAAACTGCATTATTATATACAACTATGGTATGTTTAAAACAATAATACCGCCTTGCCATGCCCGTCAGGAAGAAAGAGTTTCACTTCGCCGACCGACTTCGCACAGTGTGCACGCGCATTGCGCACATATATATTATAATAAGTAATAAAAGTTTAATTAAAGAGTACTTAAGTGTACAAAGTTTGTTTGATTTCCATAATAATATCTTAGACACGCCCTCTAGTTCCAAGCTAAGCAACTAAATACTTGTGTTATGCATACTAGATAAAGGATATTAATACATGTATACTTTTCTTTTGTAAATACATACTTATAATACATAGAAAAACAACCAGTCGCTAGACAAACATTAATGTTTGTCACAAATTTTTAAGCGCGGTTGGGAATCGAACCCTCGACCGCATTGCTGCAGCCGGTAGTTTTACCAATGCGCCACGAGACCCGTCAACAATGATAGTTAAATGTGCAAGGATCTAAAACTTCAAGCTAGCAAATTAATGTTTATTTAAAAGAGTCTTGAATAATGATATACGTATATATAGTTTAACTTTAAATATATACATATAACTAGCGGCCCGCCCCTGCTTCGCACGGGTACATACACACACACATACACCCTTTTTTTGCATCGGGTTTCAAAAAAAAAGTAAAATTATAAAGGAAGTTTGAATTGCGCGTACTTGAGAGGTTCTCAAATTTTGTTCAGCAAGCCGCTGCGAACGCTCGATACTTGACTCTCTAGCACGCGATTGCGACGCGTATTCTCTCCGACTTGCAAGGCGATTTTCAGTTTCTGATGAAGATTCCTCATTACGCCGTATTTTTATTGCCCTCGCCTGGGAACTATGTTTAGAAAGTTGAGATCTCGATCTTTTTGGCATTTTTGGGCATTATAAAATGAAAAATAAAAGGAAATAAATTATTAAACAGGCTTTTACTAAATTTTTGCTTATTGAACTATATGAAGTACTAAGCTTTTTGAATAATTAAAATACAATATTTATTATCAGGTAAGTAGTAGGTACTTATTGAAAGAAAATTAAACATATGGGTTTAGAAAACTACCTTTTACTAAATTTTTGCTTAAATTTTGAACAGGAATACCCATAAACTACTACTATAAGCAGTTTGAATAGTTACATTAAAATATAATATTTATTATCAGATACTTATTTACCTACGAAACGAATTTAAAGCGAATTCAACATTTTTCAAGCTAAAATCATACGCACACGACCGCTGCGTAGGGAGGGCATTTTATTTTATTACATTGGCTCCCCCCCCCGTACCCCAGTGACGCTTATATGGAGCCTACATCGCATGCTGGCTAGCTGAACGCGGTGAGCGAAAACAACGCGACTTTTTTCTAATACTTGCATTTTTAAACTCATGATATCTTCCGAATGAAATGTCCGAATTGAATAATTCAAAAAGTTATAAAAAGGTATTAAAGCCGTCTTGAATATAAAGTAATTTATTTGGATGAGGATTAATACCAAGGTACAAATGAAGAGCCTTTTTAAGAGGCGGCATATATAAATTAATATTTTAGAATAAAAAATTGCTTACTGTGACATAACTATAATATTTAGACATATGCTGTCGCGACACTTTTTGTAGATAATGATGAGTTCTGCAAAGTCGTAGTAAATGATTTTGTTCTATCATCAATAGTTTTCGCAGCGCACGCGACGTAAGGAATTTTTCAGGTCATTTTTTTACACCTTATGTTACATTATTGGAGTTTTAGTAAGTATCCCTAATTTTTTTTAAAATATAATATAACCTTTTTTACTCGGGGATAATGTAGCTTTCCAAAGGTGAAAGAATTTTTGAAATCGGTCCAGTAGTTTCGGAGCCTATTCATTACAAACAAACAAACAAACAAATCTTTTCCCCTTTATAATATTAGTATAGATAAACGTAAAAATACCTTGACCATATATAAACAATCTGGCTTATTACAAATTAATAATGAGCTACAATGTAGTCTCGGTGGGCCAGTGGTCGAACACACGGCTTCTGATCCGGAGTCACACTAATGACTTTTCGAAATTGTTTTCTAAAGTAAAGTGTGAAAGATATCGATGACTGAAAAACTTTGTGCCTGGTATGGCAATATGTTCGCCACCTATTTCCATTTGGGACGTAAAACATAACGGCGAGACGAGGCTTAACAGCCGCTGCCTACATCTTCGGGTAACAAAGGCGTTAAATTATGTTATACGTATATATACAATGTTTATATGTTTTTCTCTTTACGCTTAATATTTAAGGTGAATATTATTAATGAAAGTGGCCTTATTCCATGTAATAAGGCCACTTCCATCAATGATAGGTTCGGTTTCATTAGGTCCAGTTCTGATTTAGAGGTCTCAAGTCTGAGACCAGGCGTCAACACACGAGAAATCATTGCCGCATCACTATAATGTGATTGAAATAAAAGGACTATTTTTGAACATCGGACACATCGGATTAGGTTAAAATTACAGCATAATTATGGGTTGGCCACCATTTGGGACGTAAACGTAACGGCGAGTCGAGTCTTAACAGCCATAGCCTACACCTTCGGGTAGAGAAAGGCATGAAGTTATGTTCCGTTAAGTTTACAGCATTATTATAAAGACATACATACCATCACGCCTTATTACCCGTAGGTGTAGGCTATAAAATATCGACTGGCCGAATTATGCATCCCAAATGGAATGGATGCGCAACCTATTGTGATATACTGGGTGCAAAGTTGTCGGTCATCGTTATTTATCACACATATTTTTCGGAAACTGTGACACTGGACCACCGACATCATATTATCAAAAAGCAAATACAATTCAGCTTTTTGTCTATATTGAAATCGAATATTAGAGATATGGTTTTGTTAATTAAGTTATCGAGTTGGCAACATTGAATGCCAAATATTTACTTACAAGTACTATTTTAAAAAATAACTAGAGTATTCAGACTCTTATTAACCGACCAACCCATTTCCCCAGAAACAGTGGGTCGACCTGATCTGAGCATTGAAGTGAAGTGGCTCATGCCGTTTTTTGTTATGCGTAAGAAGTATCCGTAGGGCCACCTCACTTTCACTACCGCTCCCCGGCTAGCTACACAACTATGACACTCTGTGTTGCAGAATAATTTAAGCTTACTATGTCCTGCATAATTCTAATGTCGAATTGTGGTCCTAATAAATATGGAAAAAAATCAACTATACTTGGGGTTGTGTCACACGCAGTTAATAATAAATTTATTTAGAGAACAAGAGAATATTAAAAATCCAGGACAATAAATTACGGTTACTTGACATGGAAACTCCTGGAAAATCCCTAATTTTCACGTTGCAACCCTTGCATAGAAGGGTATTATGGAATACAAAATGTTACGCTACAGAATATTAAATTTACCTATCATCAACACTTATATAAATACGGAATTTTCATTCGTGTATATAAAAGATTAATTTGAAATATAAATTATATGAAACGGGTATTTTTCGAAATCAATATACAGTCATTTCATGAAAAATCTTTACAGATCTACTCTCGAGAGCAATGAATCCGGGTCACTTAAAGAATGTTAAAAATCTCGGAAACTAAAAATGATAGGTTAATGCAATAAATTGTATTTAATAGACAATGTAATACTCCTTAAATGAAAGTAAAAAAAATATGAGTCACCATACATTTTATTAACACAAAATTACATAAAGAAAAAATCTGCTGATCTCTCCTTAAAACAAAAATAGGAAACATGAAATTTTTGAACTTTATTACGATTTTCTTGAATTTTAATACTTCGTATTGCCTCCTCGTGCTTCCATTACTGCGTTTACGCGGTTTGGCATGCTGTACACCAAGTTCCTTATACGATTTTGGGGAATATTCTCCCATTCCTCTGTGAGAGCAATTTTGAGCTCACGAAGCGTGATTGGGGGAGGGTTTCGTTGTTTTACGCATCTGCCTAGCTCGTCCCAAGCATGCTCGATCGGGTTGATATCCGGGCTGCGCGCTGGCCACTCCATACGAGTAATGTTCATCTCTTGAAGGTAGTCATTCACAATCCTACCTGTATGAGGTCGGGCATTGTCATGCATAAATATAGCATCCTCACCTAAATTGACCATAAATGGACCAACGTGATCATTGAGGATTTCTTCCACATATCTTACGCTAGTTAAAGAGCCGTTTTCTATGATCACCAGCTCTGTGCGACTTTCAGAAGAAATTCCGGCCCACACAAGTACAGACCCACCACCGTAGGCTACTTTTTCCTTGATGCATGCTTGCTTGAATCTTTCCCCTGGTCTTCGATACACTCTGTGTCTTCCATCGTGCTTGTAGAGCATAAATTTTGATTCGTCGGAGAACATAACTTTTGACCAATCTTCAATACTCCAATTTACGTGGCTCTGGGCATATCTTAGTCTTGAAATACGATGCCCACGCTCCAGTTTAGGGCCGTTTGCAGGTCTAAGGGGTTTTAAGTTAGATTCAGCAAGCCGACGTCTTACTGTCCATGCACTTGGGTTACTTCCTCCGAGGCGTCGAAACTGATTGGTGAGTTCAGTTCCTGTGAGAAAGCGATTTCGAAGCATGGTGTTCACCAAGTATCGGTCTTCTCGTGCTGTGGTATACCTGGTTCTGCCCGTTCCTGGTCTGCGTAGGTTAGAACCAGTTTCTTCGTAACGTCGGAGAACTCTTTGTACTGTTGACAGCGACACACCAACAGTCCTGGCTGTATCGCGCTGACTCCGGCCGGTTTCCAGCATTGTAAGTATTCTGGTGCATTCTTCAGGCGTAAGCGACATAATTTCAGCTTGAATAATGAATATAGAGCACTATCAACATGGTTTATGTACCCACATAAATGACAGATTACAAACAAAAGCAAAACCAAATGCTGTAATTTCGTAGTTCCATCTTCGAAAGTGGCCCTTTTTCAAATTTGATTTTTTTATGATATAACTTTACAATAACTAAGAAGTTTTAATACCTTCATTTAAGGAGTATTACATTGTCTATTAAATACAATTTATTGCATTAACCTAGCATTTTTAGTTCCCGAGATTTTTAGGATTCTTTAAGTGACCCGGATTCATTGCTCTCGAGTGTATAAGCTTTAACGAATAATTTTAAACAAGTGGTGTTGCCATTTTATCAGTTGATTTTTCCCGTGCATGCTTTTATGGCAGTCGAAAGTATTATTGTGTATTTATATAAGATATTATATATTTTTTTGTATAATAACGCTTTCAGCATTGGCATTGGAATAATTATGTACACACAACTTCGAAAACATCTAGTACACATTGGTCTTTTTTTTTTTATTAATAGCGTTAATTTCAGTCTTATTAAGTTTGTAGTTGTTTTCATTGTCATCATGATCATTTGCCTTTTGAGGTCCACTGCTGGACAGGCCTCCCCCATAGAGCGCCACAACTGCCGGTCCGTTCACTCATGAGGGGTTTTTGCCATAATCGCCACGCTTGGCAGGCGGGTTGGCGATCGCAGTAGGCTGTATTTTGTTGAGAGAGAATGCTGCTGCCCATTCTTCCAGCCTTTTCCCTTAGTCGCC
The DNA here is from genome assembly GCA_905147225.2 of Euproctis similis. Taxonomy (NCBI): domain Eukaryota; kingdom Metazoa; phylum Arthropoda; class Insecta; order Lepidoptera; family Erebidae; genus Euproctis; species Euproctis similis. Next base: position 16,171,897 of record LR990107.1, on the reverse strand, counting down.
TTTTACGACACCCACGGGAAGAGATGGGGTGGCGGTATTCTAAGCCGGTGCCACACAGCAATTTTCTTTGTAATGAGACTTAATACATATTTCTTCGAATATACTTATTATATTGTTGGTTTTATATAAGTTTCTATTAATAGTTGAAAATTTTATAGTTGCAATCTGGGTATAAGGATGCCTGGAAGAGATTGCTCATAGCGATAAGGCCGCCCTTTGTACTCATGGTTTTAAGACCTTTTCTGTATTCTAATTGATATTTAATATCTATGATACAAATAAAGAGTTATCTATCTATCTATGTATACAAATTACAAAAAGATATTTTCACTAAAATTGTATTTAATTGAGTAAATATACAGAAAGCTTACTAAGCCGATCATAAAAAGTAATAATTAAAGAAAAAATGTTAAAAGTCAATCTCTATTTCAGTAGGTATTCAGAACTAAAATATTACATAATTATTTTTAATTATAGCTAATTATTTCTTATCGCTACCCCACATCCTGACACTGGCTCACGTCTATGACTTTTCCAAATTGTTTTTGGAAGTTATGTGTGATAAATGTCGATGACTGAAAACTTTGTGCCCGGTATGGCATTAGGTTCGCAACCTATTCCATTTGGGACGCAAACATAACGGCAAGACGAGGCTTAACAGCCTACACCTTCGGGTAACAAAGGCGTGAAGTTACGTATGTATGTACCCCATATTAACGAATTTCAAAGAATGTGTTGAAAAAATCTCTTTCTAAAACACGGATTACAAAAGAATATCACGTATTAATTCAATAAAAAAATAATTTTCTTATTGAGTTAAATTATGATTATGATTATTTTTTTCTCAAATTAATATGTTACTGTTTTAAAAACATTGTCTAACTAAACAGACCTAAATAAGTTTTATTTAACTACAAGGCCTAATCTAAGGATTGCTTAAAACTTTAAATATATATAGAGCAAAGTATTACTATAGATTAAAAAAAAAAACAGTTATTCTTTTGTTCTAAATATTAAATATCTTAACAACATATTATTTAGAACATCCACTAACATAAAATAAAGCAGCGGAAATATTAACACAATGAAAGGAGTTTTTGTTTCATATCCTGCAGTTTAAGTGGGATTTATGTGATAATATTATTTGTGAAATTGGAATAGGCAGCCTTCTTCAAACTTCTTGGACTGGAGGAACTCTGAATTAGAACGATTCGTCTGTTAAAGGTCGATAAAACATTAATTAATAACATGTTATGTTATGTTGCATGCGAGCACGGTTCCCGAAGTTCATAGTACTCCACATCGCCAACAGACTACGTTAAACGTTAAATATAGATAAAATTAAAGAGATGCCAATATGCAAGAAGGAATGTGAAAAAAGTGTCATAATTTTCAGGAGAGAATGAGTAATATTTTATTTTTTTATCATGACATATTTAGTTCCTGTAGTACATATCTCTAGTATTTATCCTTTTGTACCTATTATTATTTTCAACGTTTCACATTTGCCAGGAGTTTTTTTTTTTTTTGGTTTTTTCTTACAAATGTTTTTTTTTCTTTTTGCGGTCTGTAGTCGAAACGAAAATCAGCAATGAATTCCCTTTTGTTGTAATAGATTTTAAGATTGGTTTTTTTTTCGGTGTTGTTATTTCCACTTAATGTCCCTTATCACCTTTAAATTGACAATCAGTTAAGGCCGACGAAAGAGTATCACTAAAAATACAAGGTTTCGTGTGGTCATAACTCTTTATTGATTTAAGTTTGCCAGTGGAGCTAGTAGAAAATTAATTAGATCCAAAGAGGTCAATCTCAACTTAATTTTTTCATTAAACCAAGTCTATGTCATTATATTTTCTGATTCGATGTGTAAAAACCGAGTAAATTAACGGATAAGCACTGCGTATGGAGATCTGCAAGAGGTGACGCCGGTGACGATTTTCTGAGAGTACGTGTTATCTCACTGGTCGAGCAGGCCCATTCATGCGGAGAACTCCGTAGCTCTACCACTATTAAAAATTATCAATATTTTATGTCTACAGATGTGAATTAAGTAAAAAAGTTTTTAAAGAGATAAATAAATCAAACTGCAATATTGTTTGGTGCAAACAAGGAGACACCAAGTGCAATCCGGTCCACCTGGACTATTTTCGGGGGTTCGATTCCCACCTGAACACAAATATTTGTGACAAACACGAATATTTGTGTGGTGTCTGGGTGTTTTTCTATGTATCATAAGTATGTATTTACAAAAGAAAAGTGTATATGTATTAATATCCGTTATCTAGTATCCATAATACAAGCATTAATTAGTTGGTTAGCTTGGAACTAGAGGGCGCTATGTGTATTGTGTCCAAGATATTATTATTATTATTAAAATAACATGACATGACTTCACCCCTTTGTTACCCAAAAGTGTAGGCAGCGGCTGTTAAGCCTCGTCTCGCCGTTATGTTTACGTCCCAAATGGAAAAGGTGGAGAACCTATTGCCATACCGGGCAAAAAGTTTTCAGTCATCGATATTTATCACACATAACTTCGGAAAACAATTTCGAAAAGTCATTGGTGTCAGCCAGTGTTGAGATTCGAACCCGCGAACTCTGCATCAGAAGCCGTGTGCTCGACCATTGGACCACCGAGACTCAACTTTAGACCTGTCAAAAACATCTCTTTTGCATAATTTAAATTTTGAAGAATTTCCTTGTTTTGTTTATGTATAACATTTATTAAATAAATTTTCTAGGTAACATCTAAGTTTAAGAGTAAATAGATATTGTGTACAAATATATACGTATAATTTAATATCTCGGAACGAGCAAATCATGTTCGTATAAATGAGGTAGTTAATGAGAAAACAAGTAGGCAACAGCAACGGTATTTTCCCCTTCCCATTCTCTATTTCACTTTTAGCAGTTGCCAAGCAGTTCGCGGCATGAATGGGCCGGCTCGACCCTTGAAATACCACGACCTCTCCCAAGATCGACGTAAAGTGGCTGATGCCGCGTTTCGTTTGGTGAGGCCCAGCCCTCTTCCCCATCCTTTCCTATCTAAATTCCTTAAAGGTCGACAACGCAATTGTAATACTATATGTGTTGCAGGTGTCCGTGGGCGGCGCTGGTCACTTACTATTAGGTGACATGCCTGCTCGTTTCCTCTCCTAAACCATAAAAAAACTGGTAGTAAGTGCCTGTAGAAATCAGCAACACTGAGTTCAGGATCACAGTTGCTGGCCTTTAAGATAGATGAATAATGGATGCTCAATGTTAAGGAATAAAAAAAACCTCAACCTCATTGGACATTTTCACTGCAAATTTTATAAAGTTGGTTTTATATATTTCTAGAAAAATTGCGGACAACATCATTTCTGTCTATTCAATTGTTCTCTATAACAAGTTTATCTTGTTGGCCTTTATCGAGGAATAGTGAGATCAAATAAGAAAATACACTTATATTTTTAAACAATGTATGTGAACTGAGAAAAGTAGTTCGTTCTATTTCATTTTGGGACGTAGACATAACGCAAGTCGAGGCTTAACAGCCGCTGCCTAAGCCTTCGTGTAGAAATAGGCGTTATGTTATATTATAAATGATCTTTTGAAAGTATATATGTATTAAGCACAGCAAATTGATGTAACTATGACTAATGCTCTGGCTATGGATATTGCCCCGCCATCTATTCTACTAGCCCATAATCCTTATTGAACAACGAATGGGCCGGCTCGGCCCAGGAAATATCACGACCTCACGAAATATTGTCATGAAGTGGCTCGTGCCGCGTTTTGTTTGGTGAAAGAGGTTTCCGTAGGCCCGATCCCCTGAGAGAGGTTTCCGTAGGCCCGATCCCCTTTACCCTTTCTTTTCCCTCCTACTCCCTTAAAGGACGGCAACGCACTACGGTGTTCATGGGCGGTGAGAAGTTACTTACCATCACGTCACCCACTTGCTTGTTTGCCCAGCTATCCCATTAAAAAATTCATATCACAATCAATTCCTAAAGTGGAGTCAGATTAAATTATCAAATTTTTTGTGCCGAACAATAAAATCTAATTTATTTCCAAAAAGTGGGTGCTCTCTGTATCAATGAAGATAGCTTTTGAACAACTACCATCTTTTTGTTCATACTCGTGAAAATGATCTCTGTAAAGAGTTCGAAACGTCGGGAAATAAATATAAATAAATAATAAATAAACGCGATACAATCCTAAAAGTTGTTTTAATCAATAAAATCTAAGTTTTGAGTAAATGACAAATGGTATAAAACAGCTTGACTATGCAGTGAGAAACTACAGTCATATTATTTCGTTCCTACATTTATTCGCTTCACCACACATCTGTTAGAGCAGAGAGTGAGTTTGTGAACCAACCACTCACCGCAAGGCATACCACAGGGAGATGAGACGTGTCGCCTCAGCGGTACAGCTTCAACATAATGTGATACATTCTCAAATCAAACAAACTTGTGTTCCTCGTAAAGTGGCACTGTGACATTGTTCTAAATAAACGGTATATTTAATAGCCTTAAAAATCGAGAAATGAATGAAAAGAGTTATGCAAGTCAACAAAGCGAGTGCGGCGTAGGAGATTCGTGCCTTATGGCGATCTGCTCTCTCTGTCTACACTGCAAGGGATTTGGCGTGAAGTTACGTATGTATATGTATGTATGTGTATTCAAACGGTATGTAATTAAATAAAAAATAAAATAAAATGATAAACTTGATTTGGCGTGAAGTTATGTATGTATGTATGTAATTAAATAAGGAAATGAAAATGAATCTGATAATTGAAGAAAAATAATTTACGTAATTCTTCTATTATATTCAGTAATTACTTAATTCAGTTATTTACCGACTATTTTAGCACTATTTTTTAAGTAGCATCACAAAAATCACTAAACTTGAACCAGACTTCAGACTTGAACGAGCTAAGTTTAACGGATGTAATTACGAATATAAAATATTAATACTAATTTATAAAAGGTTATATAAAGAAAAGGTTACATAAAATGAAAGAAACAGAAAGAATATGCTTGCAGTCCTGCTGCATGAATGGGTCGGCTCCACCGGTGAAATACCACGATCTCTCGGATTATCGGGGAATATCTACGTGAAGTGGCTCGTGCCGCGTTTATTACGGTGAGAGATTGGCCCGATCCCCTTTCCGCTTCTACTTCTTTAAGGACGGCAATAATTTATAATTTGTTTCAGTTCTACTTGATTGATGCTGTTAGAAGAGAATTAGGGAGATCACATGTACTCACTTGAAAAGCATACAGACATATTAGACAAGTATGGTTATGTCACTTAAGAGATGATTGCTGCTGTCTTATAATCTTCCGTCATCAATCATTCTTGGTTTATCACTTGATGTATTATTGTGAATGTTGATCAAGGTCAAAGAATTTGTAGGTAAGTGCTGTAAGTTTGGGGATATCGAATTTCACAGGGTAAATCCTGAAGTCATCTATCATCATTACCGTCCGTGTAGATAAGAGTAACCCCTTTTAACGAATTACCAGCGATTTGTTGACTATTCACCAATTCTTGTAGCAACAGTACTTAATGACTGATTCAGTGTTTAATTATTGTCTATATAGCGTTATAAATATTATTGTTATGACTTGATATTCTTCTATTGTGTTGTATGTTTCTTTAATATTCTATTCTTTGACATTCTTCTATTGTCACTGACCTCCACCTCAGTTAAATTCCACATTTGCGGTGCCAAAGTTCTTCACACCCGCGTCCGTCCACCCTCCTACGCCTAATTCGGCACACTGATTTCCCCTTTAGATACACAATCTATACTGACTGTGAACAGTATACGGGACTATCTATAATTTTAAATAGAGGAAGCTGAAGAGGAGCTGGTGAATTTCGGATATTTTAGAATAATATTGTTTATATTATAGCGTTTCGAAATGCACACAATAAATATATAACAGCGGTTTAATTAACCTAGAGGAATGTGGATATAGAAACAAATATTAATATTGATGTATTTTCTTAGGGGAATACATTAAAATCAATGCCGGCAATTTTTTTATATTTATGTCAATTTTTCCTCAATTTCTGTGCAACAATTATAATTAAACAACAAATATATACTGTATCTGTACATAATAAATAAAAATGTATTTTATCGAGTTTTTGTAGATACATTTTCAGACATTTACCATCAGTTGCGCAGCAATTTAAAATTGTGCATTAGCAAAATTCAATTTATATTCATTAACAACTTTAGTAAATAGCTGAACATAATATTCACTGAAAGGTAATTTAGCTTAAACTCGTGTGCGAGTTAAGTGCAGGCAGAAGCCATTTACGTCGACGACCCACCTATTACAAAGTCCGACCATGCGAGTTCACGAGTCTCAAATTTATTACAGGGTATCTGTCAGTACTTTGAGGCTTGTGTACTAACTCGTTTTATTTTCTAAGGTTTGTCCAGATATTTATGGGTTTGACACATATAAGCTTTAATAACATACATAACATCATCTAACTTCCAATATTTGCTGAATGTTTAATTATTTCAATTACTCATTGTTACTTTTTGATTAGCTACCATTAATTTGGAAATGAATGAGCCATCAGGTCTTTCCTCGACTAAGACCACAAAAGCAAAAATAAGTTACGAAACGAATGGTTGAATGGCCTATTTTCTATGTATTAAATAGCGTATAGTAATGGAAAAATATAAATAGATAAATTAATATCAATGTAGTGAGCTATGATATTTAATTTCTTGAAATATGTATTTAATCTTTACTTCGTATGAACTTAATGACGATATTTTGTTCCACCTAATCCGAAATTATTACATACATACCTACGTAACTTCACGCCAAATCCCTTGCGGGGTAGGCAGAGAGAACAGAACGCCATAAAGCACGATTCTTACACGCCTCACTCGCTTCGTTAACTTTCATAACTATTTTCATTCACGCGCGTCGATTTTTGAAGCTCCTAACATCACTTTCCTCCAGAACACGTTCTATTTAGTCATGGAATGTATGTCTTGGCCGTCCTTGATTCCAACATTCATCTGCTATTGCATTGTATATCTGCTTATTCAGTCTTGCATCAACCATTCTTTCTACATGTCCGATCCATCGGAGCATGCCCTTTCTTACTTTTACACCGACACTCCCTTTCATTCCAACTTCCTTCCTTACAACCTTGTTTTCGACGCGGTCACCGAGAGTCACTCCGCAGATTTTGCGCAGTGCCCTTATTTTTACCGCGCTTATTCTACTTTCATGCACACTCTGCCATAGGACGGCATTGTGGATTACTAGCTGGGCTTTTCTGCTAATGTTTTTTGCACCCAGGAATCTGCCCAACGCTCCATTTACGTTATTTCCTATCGCCACTCGTCTTTCTACATCCGCGGTGTACCTTCCATCCCTGCTATAAGCGCATCCAAAATATTAAAAGTAAAAAAAATAAGTTGAAAAAGATAAAAAAAGTTTTATTTGAAATAAATACACTGCTTTAATACGATTAATAAACTTATACTTGTAGAGTCCCTGCATGAATTGGGCCCACTTGACCGGTGAAATACAACGACCTTTCAGAATATTTGGGTAAAATTCCACTTCTAACCGTTTTAAGCCACTAACGAAACCATTCAAAAGGGTTGATGTCAAGCAGGCGGCCCGTCGTAAAAACATAGCCAAATCTTTTGACAACACGGATAGTTGCCATTCTTGAAATGGGATAAGGGCAGAAAAATAACGATGGATAATTAATACACCTACCGGATATCGTGAGGATTTGATAGTTCGAATATTTTTTCCCAAAGAAAATATAAGATCTACGGTCCATTAAAATCATTTTTATCTTTAATTTTATGTTAGTCAAATAAGACCAGTCATGCGAGTAGTTGTAGCCACGGATAACAACAAGTGTATTTTTAACCGGCTTCGAAAAAAGGAGTATGTCGAGTTCGTCTGTATGTATATATATATATTATGTATGTTCACCGATATTTTCGTCAATTAAGGACCGATTTCAAAATTTTTTTTCGTTGTATAGTATTTACCTCCGAGATGGTCTCATTTTCACCAGGTCAGGATCTGATGATGGGTACCAGGGGAAATCGAAGGCATCCACCAAAAATTGTATACGAGTATGGTGGTTTTATTACGAAATAGTGATGTCTTAAGGATATTCTTTATGGTGCCAACATTTTATGCTACTGTGCTGATGAAGAAGCCACAGAACTCCTCAAAGGTTAGGAGTTTGAAGACAGCACCGCAATTGGTCGATAGAAACTACTTGGTAGTATGCAGGGCTAGCGTGTGGCTTGTGAAGTATGCTGAAATATACACCTTATGCTGCTATGCTGATGAAGAAGCCACAGAACTCCTTAACGGTTAGGAGTTGGGAGATAGTACTGCAGTTAGTCGATGGATACTGTATACATAGGACTAACGTGTTACTTGAGAGGTATGCTTAAATCAACATCTGATACTGCTGTGCTGATGATGACACTACAGAACTCACGTTTAGGACTACACAATTCTGTAAAAATGTTTTTATTTTTTATTTTCTGCAATTATATATTAATATATTTCGTTTCCAGGCTACGATTGGCCTTCATTCGGGCTGTAGTGTTATTGGGTCTACCCATAATAATTACAAAAATATAAAAGGTTAGCGAGTATTATCATACTTTTTTATCCAAGTATCTATTTATCACAATTATAGCTCTCTAAAATATCAACTATACAACAAAATATATTTACTAAACTGAAAGCCATGTAAACTAACTTGTATTGAAGTTCACAACTCATTAATATCACTAAAACTCGTGAAAAATATTTATTAAAAAAAAGTTAAACCGACTTCTTGAAACGTAAACCACACAATGTATAAGTATATGAAAACAGTACCTCTATAATTAAAAGCGATAAATAACGTACCTTACTCATTTGTATACTTAGTACAATATACAAAACGTAATACTTTAATAAGTATAGTACTTTATTAGTGATCTTTAACTATTATAATATTTACAAATGTTACTTATTTTTGGAGTCGGTGCCAGCCTAGTTAATATTATATATTGTGTTGCACCGACTTCAATAATGAGTAACATTTGTAAATATTATAATAGTTAAAGATGACTTTATTAAAGTATTACGTTTTGTATATTGTATTAAGTATACGAATGGTAAGTTACGTCATTCATCGCTTTTTAGTTATAGAGGTATTTAAGTGGTAGAGCCAAGCAGTTCGCTGCATGAATGGGCCGGCTCGACCGGTGAAATACCACGACATCTCAGAAGACCGACGTAAAGTGGCTCATGCCGCGTTTCGTTCGGTGAGAGAGGTACTCGGAGGCCCACCCCCCTTCCGCATCCTATCCTATCCCCATCAAAGGTCGGCAACGCAACAGTAACACTATATGTGTTGCTGGTGTCCATGGGCGGGGTTGGTTGCTTACCATCAGATGACACGCCTGCTCGTTTGCCCTCCTATCCCATAAAAAAAAAATAGAAGTCGGTTTAACTTTTTTTTTTAAAGTAATTTTAAGATGTTATTATTGTATCTTGAAATTTTGAGACAAACCAAGTTCTAAAGAAAGAATATAATTATGGAGATCAGAAGAAGAATCGAGAAAATTCCAAGAAAACGAAAAATGATTTAATTTTAAAGCTTTCAAATTTATACGAAATGTCTGCAGCACACTGATAACTGCTATTAAAAGATTTTGCAACTTAAAAGTACATCTTTTTATCAGCTCCATTATGACAATATAATTACATAGACTTGATCTGATGAAAAGATAAATTTGAGATCGACCTCTTTGAATCTAATTGAGTATTATCTACTCTCTCCAGTTGCAAACTTCAATCAATAAACTAGACTATGCGATTTTTTTAAGTTAAGAGATACTTTTACATACATACATACGTAAAAAAAATATGAATTTCGGGATTTAGCACTTTAATGACAAATGCTGTAAAAATACTTTTGATACGCAACAAAGTTCGCAGGGTCAGCGAGTATACAATAAATTCAAGCTCTACAAATTTAAACAAATATACAAGCAACAACGTGTTCGTGGACCCTTGTACTATAAAAATAATTGTATAGTAGAAACAACATTATGAAATTTTGGATTTTGAACTAAGCATACGCAAAACGATGTCAGCTGATGCGAACCATATGGGTATGCCGCCTGCTCCGTCGAGCGACTGCGACTTACTCGGCTCCGTCAGGCCCACATGTGTGACATGTAATAGATATAGGAACAATATTGCGACGATATAAAAAGGTTTCATTTAAAAACCTTTTTAAAAAATCTTTTGTTTTAACGCTCTAAAAAGAAGAAAACAATTTATCCTTAAAAATGTCAACTATCAGCTTATAGCCTCATTATGTACAAATCATATAATAATAAAAGCTTTTTGCGCGATTTGTAAATAACTAGTGCCCATTTATCTATGTCAAATCAAATCGAGACGGTATTTCTACGGTGGTAGAGCCAAGTAGTTCGCTGCATGAATGGGCCGGTTGGACCGGCGAAATACCACGATCTCTCAGAAGATCGTCGTAAAGTGGCAAATCCCACGTTTCGTTCGGTGAGAGGGGTACCCGGAAGCCCACCTCCCTTCTCCATCCTTTCCCATCCTACTCCATTAAAAGTCGACAGGTGGGTTGCAGGTGCCCATGGGCGGCGATAGTCACTTACCATCGGGTGACACCCATGTTCGTTTGCCCTCCTATACCATTGAAAAATAGGTATTCAAACTTCAAAATATTCAGTTAATATATATAATAAAAAATAAATTAAAATAAAATAACTTTTTTAAATAGCTTTCGTTTATGAACTCTTAAAAAGGTATAGTGTATAAACAATATGTTACTCTATATTAAAAACTTTAATATCCGAAGTTATATGCAGAGGCAATTATAGTGCGAAACGGAATAATTTTCTAGCCAAAAACTTATTAACTTCCACAAAGTTAGCGAGTACGTTGCTAGACTTTGTTGTTCACACAGTTGCATGAATGGGCCGGCTCGACCCATGAAATACCACTTTTACAATAGAATATCGACGTATCCTAAAGAATCTTAGTGAAAAGAGTTATGAAAGTCAACGAAGCGAGTGAGGCGTGTAAGAATCGTGCCCTATGGCGCTCTGTTCTCTCTGCCTACCCCGCAAGGGATTTGGCGTGAAGTTATGTATGTATGTATCGACGTGATGCACCCCACATTTATACTTTTCTGCTCTCTGTCTTGCCATCTTCCTTGAACGTAGAACAAATGAAAAAATAAATCTTTTTTTATTGTTTGCAGCAAACAAAAGTAATTGTTGTGAGTCAAGGTCCCGGTGGTCCCGTGGTCAAGCTTCTGAATCTAGAGGTCGCCGGTTCAAATCCTTACACTGGCTCACACCAAGGACTTTTCGAAGTTCTTTTCGGAAGTTATGTGTGAAAAATATTGATGACTGAAAACTTTGTGCCTGGTATAGCAATAGGCTCGTCAGCTATTGCATTTAGGACGTAATCATAACAGTGAGACGAGGCTTAACAGTTGCTGCCAAAGGCGTGAAGTTATGTTACCTTATGTTATGTTTGTTGTGAGTCAGCATTTGAAATTTAGATCCATTTGATAAAAGTTGAGAATCTCAACTTCTATTATTTCGGTCTTATTCTTATGAACTAGTTCGATCGCGAACTACACAAGACTAATTGAGATGCTGAACAACAAGGCTATTGAGTCTTTTAATGTGGTTTCATACGACATCCAGGTTATGACTAGAAGAGGTGGCTTAATTAAGTGCAAATTAATAATGCATTGATTGTTACATAGAATACAGTAGAGACGTAACTGTCACATCGTATGAGAATTGAAACGGATTATTACTGTAAAATTGTAATATTATTTTGAAAATGTATAATCCTTGTTTTTTTTAGATACCAGAGAAAATGGGTTTTCTGTAATTTCTAAAATTGTAATAGTATGTAATGGTATAAATATGTCATTCTCTCAATAGACCTTTCAATCTAGAGGCCTTCCAACTCTTCGTAAATACGATAGGTACTACAAAAATATAGGAATAGTATTTTATTGTTTAAACACACATGACTTCGTGCCAAGTCTCTTGCTTGCCAAGCAAAGAGAACGGAGCGCAATAAGGTACGACTCTCACACCTCATTGGCTTCTTTGACTTTCATAACTCGTGTCATGCACGCTTGTCGGTTTTTAAGGCTTCTGAGATGGTGATGTTAGAGGTCTTAAAACCGACCGAAGAATTCTTGATTGATTATTTTTTTGTTTGCTTTACAATTTATTTTACGAGAGTCGACAACACGAAAATAAATAATAATATGTAAATGTTTTTCATTACAAATGTCAGGAGGAAAATTGAAGTACGCACAAATAGTTCCTCTGACCTCAGTTCGAATACTGAACATACAGCTTAAAATAACAAACTGGTAGATACAATAAAAGATTCTTTTTTTTTTAATTTGGTGTAAAATTCCAAGGCTTTTGGTGAATAAACAAATTTATGATTTAATTTCTCAACGATTACTGGAATAGATGTATGAGATAAATATACTTACAAGAGATTAACATTATTTGTTGCTACTTGCAATATTCTACACAGTTAGGAGTTCAAAATATTGAAATCCATGACCCAATTATTTGACACACCGATATCTAAATAAGAGGATCAGAATTCGATTAAGAGTACACAGAAATAAACTTTCAGAAATCTTACCTATTGTGTGATAAATATTGCTGTCTCGCAATATTGTGCCCTATATATGAAATATGACTCCGTGACCAATTCAATCTCCTTTATTCTGCTACAAACCTTGCTTGTTGGATACAAGTTATGGTATGAATGCTGGAGTATACCTAACTTTATTTTAAAAAGATATTTGTATTATTAAAAACATACGTTAAGAGGTATGGGAGTCGAGGAAAAGAATGAGATGAGGAGGAATCATGTAAGAAGTTACTTACGAGAGCTGATTGAATAGTTCTCGGCCTAACCTAGATTTGATGGTAGAACGGAAGTAAATTTATGATATGATGGTCCCATAATAAGTTATTTGCAACATATTGTTGGGATAAGTTGGTTACTTATTTTTCCATATTTTTTTTGTGTCAATGAATTCGAAATTAGAGCCGTGATCAAATAACTGGTCAATAAAATAACTCCAATTATCGGCAACATCTAGAAAATAGTTTAAGATGACCGAAAATATAAACTTAAAGGAAATAAGTATAACTATTAGGATCGCAACTGTGCGGCTATATTTTTAAAAAGACAAATTAGGTCTGATAAAAGTTTCAGGAATATGGGTGCCGCGTTTTTTGTACAAAATTGCAAGCGATTTTTATCATAAACCACGAATCTAGCGGTGTTTCGTTCAAATAATAATGATTTTGTACTTAGATTTCTAGTTTCACCATCGACAAAATTTGCATTTATGCAATGTAGTGATTCAGCAAGGGTAGTGGGAGTACAAGGGAGTTGTTTTCATTAATTACTTCCCTAAAGGACAAACTATTACAGGACCCTACAATGCTAAACTGCTCGATAAAATAATAGAAAAAAAATCAATAAAAACGGTCAGCAGTATTGCACCGCCGCACAAATCGGTTGTCACCTTAGCTAAGCTACATGAAATTCAATTTAAAGTGCTGAACCATGCACTTTATTCATGTGATTTTGGACCGTACTACTATTACCTGTGTAAAAAATCATTTAGCTGGGTGAAAATGTTCCACAAACGAAGTGGTTTTCCGGGTCGTTAGATAATCTATTAAATAAAATTCTTGTGTCGCGGTATTTGTGGTTAAAGTCCTCCGAAACGGCTTTACCGATTCTCATGAAATTTTGTGTGCATATTGGGTAGATCTAAGAATCGGACAACATCTATTTTTCATCCTTCTAAATCACAAGGGTGATAAAAATCCCATCCAATCCCCTAAATCACCCCTCAATATTTTTTTTTAATTTTTCGATATATTTCTGTTTTTTTTTTATAAAACGGGATTCAAAAATACGTAGAACCCTAAATTTTCAACCCCTATTTTAAAATTTTATATTTTGGCCTGACAACGTTTGCCGGGTCAGCTAGTCTAATATATAAAATTTTCGTGTCGCGGTGTTTGTTGTTAAACTTCTCCGAAACGGCATTACCGATTCTCATGAAATTTTGTGTGCGTATCGGGTAAGTCTGAGAAGAGGACGACATCTATTTTTCATCCCCTAAATCACAAGGGTATCCCCTCAATATTTTTTTTTTAATTTTTTGATATATTTTTGTTTTTTTTTTTATAAAACGAGATACAAAAATACATACAACCCTAAATTTTCAACACCCTACGATCAACCACTATTTTTTGAATTTTATTTTTTGGCTAGACAACGTTTGCCGGGTCAGCTAGTATGCATATAAAAGTTCGAACATAGAGTAAATATATTAAGTTATGAGGAAGGTGTGTCTAAAATATTAAAAACATTTATCCAAAAAATTATATTTTATTGGTCAGGCAGAGAAATTTTTTAAATCAACCCTCGCATGTATCTGTATTTTAAACCAAAATGGAAAGTAAAGTTTTTACTGCAACATAAATTGTTTCGTCGATAATGAAATTACCAGTGGTAAAGCCAAGCAGTTCGCTGCATGAATGGGCCGGCTCGGCCGGTGAAATACCACGATCTCTCAGAAGATCGCCGTAAAGTGTCTCATGCCGCGGTTCGTTCGGTGAGATAGGTACCCGGTGGCCCACTCCCCTTCCCCAACCTTCCCTTTCCCCTATGCTTTAAAGGTCGGCAACACAACAGTAACACGATTTGTGTTGCTGGTGTCCATGGGTGGAGTTGGTTGCTTACCATCAAGTGACACGCCTGCTTGTTTGCCCTCCTATCCCATAAAAAAACCTGTTTTAATAGAGTAAAGGGGTAAACAAACAAACATGGTAACCCTGATGGTAATTGAATAACGCTGCTTATAGACAGCTGAAATCCAAATAGTTTTATAGTTGCATTACCAACCTTTAGGGGAGTGAGATGAAAAGTGAGGGGGACGAGTCTCCGGACACCACTGTCACCGACCGAAACGCGATAGGACCCACTTCACTTTGATATTCTGAGACCAAAAAACTATCAACTGACAACAGTTACCGCCTAGCGAATAGCGTCTGCCGACGATGCAAGTTATGAATTAGATCAAGAGGATCCAAAAAAATTGTATCTATTTAATTAGTAAAATGGGTACCGAGGAAGTTACAGTCTGTGCCATCGATAGTATACAAGTTTCGGCAATAAAAGTGTAGTATAATAATAGTGCATTACATTTGTTGTTATTTGTGGTGTTACTAAGCTGGCTGCATAGACATCTAGATATATATCACGTTTAGAGCTAAGCGATCGCGCACTATTTGATTTGAACAATGAGCGAGCGTGGTGGTGGAAACATTGGTATCATGCTTGAGATTGTACTACATCTCACATATTTCCACAGCCAACATAGTAAAGATGCGATTAATAAACATCGATGATAAGATTCGATAAATACTAACAAAGGAAGCGTCGTGCAGACAATATATAGCTAATAATATTTTTGGACACAATACCGACAGCGCTATCTACATTCCAAATTAGGCAACTACATGCTTGTGACATCGGAAATAGATGTCGTTTAATAATACATATTTCTTTTCTGTAAATATGTTGTACTGTTTTTCTATATAATTTATGTATAGTGAGTACAAACATATATAATCATATGCTGGAACTATACATTCATAATACCTATAGATATCCTAATAATAACAACAAAACAATAGGATTTGTTGAATGTGTCCTTAGGGAAAGTGATTTCAGGAGACTTAAAAATCGAAGAGAGGATATGACAAGAGTTATGAAAATCGAGGAAACGAGTTAAGTGTCTTAGAATCGTATTCTATAGCAAGTTGTTAGGATGTTGTTCTATAATATACTAGCCGACCCGGCAAACGTTGTCTTGCCAAAAAATAAAATTTATAAAATAGGAGTTGATCGTAGGAGGTTGAAAATTTAGGGTTGTATGTGTTTTTGAATCCCGTTTTATAAAAAAACAGAAATATATCGAAATATTAAAAAAAAATTGAGGTGTGGGCTACTCTTGTGAATTAGGGGGATGAAAAATAGATGTTGGCCGATTCTCAGAACTACTCAATATACTCACAAAATTTCATGACAATCGGTCAAGCCGTTTCGGAGGAGTAAGGGAACGAAAATTGTGACACGAGAATTTTATATTTAAGATTAATTATCAAAATTTTCAAATACATTAGTATTTGATAATTATAATTAATATAGGAATCTCCTCTTGGTATACGCTTTATTCTTATTTACCATTTAATCATATCTATACTTATATTATAAAGCGGAAGAGTTTGTTTGTTTGTTTGTTTGAACGCGCTAATCTCAGAAACTACATGTCCGATTTCAAAAATCTTTTCAGTGGTATATAGTCCATTTATTGAGGAAGGCTTTAGGTTATATTATATTTTCAAATAAATTAAGAAACCTTACTATAAGTCCAATAATGTAACTCAAGGTGTAAGAAAATGACACGAAAAAAATCTTACGTCGTGAACGCTGCAAAAACTATTGATTCTAGAACAAAAGAATGTACTAGACTTTTACAGAACGTATAAATGTCTACAAAAAAGTTCGCGAGGCCATATGTCTAACTAACAATAGTTAGAATGGCCTCGCGAATGGCTTTTTATAAATAATTATAATGATGTCGTTTTAAAGCTTCTTTCTTCAGTACCTTGGTATTAACTCTCTTCAAAATAAATTAATTCAATAAAAGGATATATTCAGTACCTTTCTAGAACTTTTTGAATGTTCCAATTCGGATATTGAATTCAAAAGATATCTCCAAATACAAATGTAAGTGTAATGTAAGTATTCGTTTCTTAGGGTAATATTTAGTAACTACAGTACGGATGATGTATCCTGACTCGGACAGCTCGGCCCGCGACAGCTAGCAGGTAGATTTTTTTGTTTGTTTCTTTCATATACATATATACATTGTTTCTTTTTAGATAGTCTTTTTAGATAGTCTTTTTAGATAATCTGAAATTATGACTGATAAATGCTGTTATAATTACAGACATAACCTGAATAAAAAGGTGGCGGCTTCGAATCCTGGCTATGTGCGCGGTATGGGAATAGATTCGCCACCTCTTCCATTTGTGAGGTAAACATAACGGTAAAACGAGGTTTAACAGCCGCTGCCGACACCTTCGGGTAGAACAGGCGTGAAGTTGTGTTTCTGTTTCTTTCTTTGTCATCATATCGTTCAATACTTTAATTAGAATTTACAATTTGTAGTATTTAATCGTCTTTTGGGGTAATTTTATTTTATTTTGTAATAGTTATTAGGTTATTTTTTTATAGTATAGGGGACAAACAAGCTGATAGTGACCAATAAACGCCGCCCATGGACACCTGAACACATATAGTGTTACAGTTGCTTTGCCGGCCCTTGCAATAGTATATGGGTGGGGTCGGGAGGGGGATAGGAAGGGGAGGGGGAAAGGGATTGGGCTTCCGGAATCTTCTTTCACCGAGCGAAACACTGCAAAAGCCACTTTACGTCGATATTCTGAGAGGTTGGGGTATTTCACCGGTCAAGCTGGCCCATTCGTGCAGCGAACTGTGTGACTCTACCACTTACAAGGTGTGACTGACGTGATCGATAATACTTTCTAGATATAATACAATTTACATTTTTAATATATTTTTAATAATTAGATATATCTTTACAAATGAAATGAATTTATTTCGATAAGATTAATCGCAAAATCGACATCATTTTACTTGAAAAAAAAAGACACTCACTGTGAGTTAGCTACCCTAACTTGAACATATGGTGTCCCGTTTTTTTTTTGTTCAAATCAACAACACTGAACAATCAATGAAAAAGTCGTCATTAGAAAAAACTAAAGATTGACTTCGGACAAGTCCCAATATTATAAATCGTTGATTGAAGTTGTAAATATTACCAATGTCTTGGTTGTTAGTACCCGCTAATATTAACAGCTAAGCGAGTGAGGCGTGTAATACCCGTGCTTTATGGCACTTTGTTCTTTCTGCCTACCCCGCAAGGAATTCGGCGTAAAATTATGTATATATGTATCAGGAAAGCTTTAGGTTATAAATATCGATTACTGACAACTTTGTGCCTGGTATGGCAATAAAAAGTGTTTTAAAAACATATTCTTAAATAAGTTTTTTTCTCTTTATTTACTATAATAGCAGTGATGCATATACTCTACGTACATATGCATATAATCATTACACATAAATGTATACATATAAATACAGATATTGACGGAAGACATTATCATATTAGTTCCATTCAAACTCAAACGTTAGTCACGGTTAACACGTAACTGTGACAAGCTGTCACGGTTGTATGACACACTACTACTTACGTGATATAATTGATATGATTAAATGGTAGTTAGGAACAAAGCGTATACCAAGAGGAAATTTCTATATGGACCGCGCAAACTTCGTACCGCTATATTGTATGTAGCTTCTCGCCTCACGGTGTTACTCGCGTACAAACAAAATGTCGATGACGACGATGATTACACATAGCCATGTTACTCAGTGATAATGTATCTTTCTAAAGAAAATAGAATCATTAAAATCGGTCCAGTACTTTTTAATTTTATTCGTTACATACAAAAATACAAATTTTTCCTCTTTATAACATTAGTATAGATAAATAAGATTGAAGTGTCTATTTATAATATTGAAATAACCGCTCTCTACTACATTCATATCAATATATATATATAATGTACCAAAATACTAGCACTATGTTCTCTCTGCCTACACCGCAAGGGATTTGGCGTGAAGTTATGTATGTATGTATGTATGTACTAGCACCAAAATAACATTTCCTTACATTTTATTCTGTCTCTTGGTTTCTAGTATTCTCTGAAATGCTGGACCAATTTTGACGGGACTTTTATTGACAGGTCGCAGGTGTAATAAGGAGTGATATGACTATTTGTTTTTTAGAAAAAAAATCATTTATTTATTCCTTCGGAGTCTAATCATAGTTCACTGGTTCACATACCGTTACAATAAGAGCCACTTGAAAATAATTCTTCGCATTTTTTTTTCATAATAAAGTATAATAAACTCTATTTGAACAAGCGAACTCTCATTTTCTTTGATATCGGTAACTCACATTTATTAACTGTTCAAATACTATATGTATAAGTATCAAATAATATGTATATTTGTATGTATATATTTTTTCGTATATATGTTCATGTATTGCGGGTATTACCCACTTAATGTATTTTCATTGTAAAAAGATTATTTTAAATGTTCATTTGAATTATTTTCTGTACCAATTCTTGGCAGGCTGTCTGTTTAACCCAAAGGTTGACTGGCAGAGAATGCCTCATGGCATTAAGTCCACCTTGTGTACTAAATCTTGTACATTAAGATTAAATAAATAAATTAGATTTTATTAATTAATTTAATTCTTTTAAGTAAAATTGCGCAGTCTTAATAATGTTAAGTATTTATCTTAATAATCTTATTAATGTTAAGTATAGCCATTATTAAAATGATCATGATATAAATCAACAAATTTAATATAGTACCTACTTTACTTCGCCAAGGAACTAATTTCATATTTTAAAAACATATCTTTAATACTCAGAAAAGGGATACGACTCTGTAAACTGCCTTCAAGCATAACTTTTTCGTATAATATAAAATATGAATAATTTACTTGCTCAGAATGTTTATGTTTAACTTTGTTTAAATAAATTTCCGAGGTTAATGAATTTAAGCAAAAAGAAATGTTATAAACTTGACTGGCCTCGTGGCGCATTGGTAAAACTACCGGCTGAAGCAATGAGGTCGGGGGTTCGATTCCCACCCGAGCACAAACATTTGTGACAAACATGAATATTTGTGTGGTGTCTGGGTGTTTTTCTATGTATTATAAGTTAGTATTTACAAAAAAAAAAGTATATATGTATTTATATCCGTTATCTAGTATCCATAACACAAGCATTTGTATATACAGGGCGCTGTGTATATTGTGTCCAAGATATTATTTATTACTATAAAGAAACAGCTATTTAGGTAATTTAATGTTTTGGATCGAGCAATTCTCGTCGATATCGATGTCGAAACGGGACAAAGAGCAAGCGGCTTAATTAGTGGCAAGCACCTATGGATACCTGCAACACCGAGTTTAGGATCACACTTGCAGAGCTGGCCTATAAAAGGGGAAAGGTCATTGCATGATTTTTAATACAAAATATTAAAAATAACACATAACCGCTATTCTGTGGACATTGTCACGGCAAATTGTGTAAAGTTGGGTAAATATATTACGAGAAAAATTGCTGAAAATATTTTACCTGATTTTCTATATGATTGTGTTTGTAAAACAAGTTTATCTCTATTAGACTTCATCGAGGTGTTGAGAGAACAAATAAGATTTTAATTTTGAAACAAAATAATCAGCCTGAGAAAATGAGATAGTTGTATTAACAATTGAAAAAGTGTTCCTCGGATTTTTCGAGCACCCCGCTTCTGAATCCAGTAGTCGCGGGTTCAAATGCTGACACTGGCTCTCAATTTGTTTTCGGAAGATATGTTTGATAAATAACTATGACTGAAAACTCTGTGCCCGGTATGGCAATAGGTTTGCCACTTAATCCATTTGGGACATAAACATAACGGCGAGACGAGGCTTTAACGGTCGCTGCCTACACCTTCGGGTAACGAAGGCATGAAGTTATGTTAAGTTATATGCTTTAAATTCTTAGATTTATTATATTAAGAATAATTTAACTACATATTGTTTTTATGGCTGAGTAGCTTTTCATTCCAAATTTCAACAAAGAGATCATTTGATCAGGTTCCGGATGTTTCCAAATGCCTTTTCTTAAAACAATCCGAAAGTTATCTAACTGTAAAATAACTAATAAAATTGTATCCAACTGAGGGCGAAAAGTTTCGGCAACTTGTCGGGACTGCGGCGCTGAGTGAAAGTGTATCTACGACCCTGTCGTGTGTGGTTGGTATTCGGAGGTTGGAGGTGAGTTATTTGGAGGTTGGTAGAAGGTTGGAGAGTACAGCAAAACTACCAGCTTCCCCAAGCTTGTGATAGTTATCAAAAGCTTTTAAAAAATGTTCTAAAAACTTACGGCGTATCAAGCCATAACTGTCACTACCTAAAAATTCGATTCATTTCTCACAATATGTACATATATAGCAATAAAAAAAAACCAATTTAATACTTAATATTCCAAGTGTCATCTATTTTACAAATCAGAAAACTGGGTATCTTACTTAAGATACCATAAATCGCACAATATTACAGATACAATAAAACATATATACATAACATAACATAACTTCACGCCTTTGTTACCCGAAGGTGTAGGCAGCGGCTGTTAAGCCTCGTCTCGCCGTTATGTTTACATAACAAATGGAATAGGTGATAATTTTCGCGATTTAGCACTTTTATTGCAAACGCTGGCTTGAAACGTAAATGATAAATCAAAACAATGTACTACATCATTATACACCTTCACAAGGTATACAAGATAGTCCGCTATGGTTTATGTTTTTATTTCATCCGATGCGAAATAAAGTTCGCTCGGTCAACTAGTTGAAAATAAATCGATATTAAATGTGCACACAGAAAGCACTTTTTTCACTTTAAAAATAAATTTACAGTTGTTCGTCTTTATAGTTGTAAAATATCGTTGTTGAGTGTCGTTGTTGAGTGATCGCGGCAAGGAAACAAGAAATATCACGGCGTCTACCACGTCTTTAGATGTCGTATTTTAAGGAAAATCCTACGACAAAAGAATCAACACAACATAATATTTGTTGTATAATTTCTAGGAATATTTGTTCTTCCTTATTAGTTTCGACAAGTTGCAAGACTTTCAAGAAGGTCTTGTGTACTGTTATTATCACAGAAATAAATCAAGATAGAACGGCGAATAGGCGTGGCAAGCGTGCCAAAACCCTGCACTATATTGCATGCTTTTCGAAACTCGCTCTCATTACGCAACGAGCGTTCCTGCCATGCGTTCAGGACGTAAAAAATAGATAAAACGTCACATATATGCCTTATTATGCTGTGAAAAATTGTAAAAACAAAAGTAGTGAATCAAATATGAAAAAAGGAAATATTTCGTATGATCAGTAAGTACAGAAAATCAGTAGAAAGTATTTTTTTGAGATTCTAAATTATTGTTTTACTTTTACTATGTTCAATAATTACGATCACAAGTTGTATATTTTTTCGTTATGATAAATATCCATTGCTGTCCGCATTCAACGCTCGTATACAAAAACATTGCGCGTATAAATTATACGCGTAATGTACGTCGAATCGAACGAAATACACAATACACCTGCCAGTTGATCGCTGTGTTTGTTAATCGCTGTGATTCGAATGTTAGAGATGGGCACTCCATGTATCGTTGAGTCTTAGGACTTATCGATAAATTAATTCAATAATAATTTGAGTATCAGTTCATATCTTGCTTTGTCCCTACTTTATTCTAACACCACAAATTTCAACCAGTGTTTCGTAATTACATTGGCAGCAGTTTATTTGACAGTATAAGTTTTCACCAATTTGACCAATCGCCGATGGAAAATCATCTCGTTCTTCTCAAATGGGCAGTAACCGAGGTATATGTAGACGTTCGGCTTCGTTATTTAACCAGGACTGTGAGGCCAACCCTTACAAAAAGGCAAATATTTAATAAATATGTATAGTTTCAAGGACAGTAAAATATTTATAATTAAATTTTATATACTGTTGGAAAAATATGTTTTAGGTTTTAATATGTCGGATTGAAGTATTTAACATGTTTTACTTTCTATGATTATCGTTACAGAAAGTCAATAAAGTTAGTAAAATATAAAAATAATAAAATTAACACACGTTGCCGATATTAACATCGATAATCTAATGTGAGTGTCTCCTAACTAGTCGCTCCGCTCACAATGAAAATGACGTCACGCTGAGGGCGTGGTTTTTCAAAAAAGTGACACGCTCGAAATGTATGGAAATATGCCATCGCGGCCGTTCTATCTTGATCTATTTCTGTGGTTATTATGTTATTACATAGTACTACAAACCACGCCGTTGACACCCTCTGCTTATTAAAAACCTTCGAATCCCCAAAAAACACATAGAATTCCGTTGCCAAGTTTCAAATGTATAAGCATAAAAGGGGATAGACAGCGGAAAGTGACTTTGTTTTATATTATGTAATGATGATGATATAAAATAAAAATGTAAAGTAAATGAAAGAAATGAATAAATCAAAGACAAAATTAAATGTTCATCACTATAAATTTTGTAATATTTATATTATACACATTACAAAATCCGAGGGCCCAGCACATCCTCCCGCCCTTCCCGATTTCTCGCATGTTTGACTCCTTCCTATCATATCATTTAAGCCGGCACTGTAACACTATCTGTTTTGCAGGTTTTCTGTGATTGTGATACGCTTGCACCTCCATCCCATAAAACAGAGTAGGACCATTCGGACCAGGACATTCTTTCGATTCTAAATTCCTAAAATATGCTTTTTGTTTTGTATGCGTATTATAGGTGTAAAATGGTTTTAATTATGACTCTATCTATTTTAAATATCTACAACTCAAATTGACTATGCAGGTATATCTTAAGTGTAAAAGCGCAACGATGTAGGAGTCGTGGACAACAACGACAGACTTTCATGATCAAATTGAACGTGCATTTAAGAGAGGTTATCAGGAGCCTTAAAAACTGAAATGCGTGGATGACAAGAGTAATTATGAATGTCAATGAAGCGAGTGAGTGCGAGAGTTTAAGAATCGCGCCTCCTGGCGCTCTGTTTCTGCCTACCCCGCAACGGAATTGGCGCGAAGTTATGTATGTATGTATGTGTTAAACTCCAATAGCTATATTTGTATGTTATATATGTTCTAACCAATACACTTTATCATGATCATCATCATTATTAGTTATTGCAGTCTACTGCTGGACATAGGCCTCTCTCAATTTGCCCCACAACATCCGATTCTCTGCCTTTCGCATCCAGTCTTTTCCAGCAGCCTTTCTCAGGTCGTCTGACCATCAGGCTAGTGGGCGTCCTACACTACGCTTACCGAGTCGCGGTCTCCACTCTATGACATTCTTTCTACATCTACCATCGGTCCTTCGACAGATCAGACCAGCCCATTGCCACTTCAGCGAGCTTATTCTACTAGCTATGTCGGTTACTCCGGTTCTCTGTCGGATATACTCATTCCTGAGTCTATCTTTCAGAGATACTCCGAGCATAGCTCGCTCCATAGCTCGCTGAGCGACTTTAAATTTGTGGACTAGCCCCACCGTAAGTGTCCACGTTTCGGCACCGTAGGTCATTACTGGTAGAACGCACTGGTCAAAGACTTTGGTCTGCAGGCATTGCGGTATAGGCAAGTTGAAAACTCGACACAGTTTGCCGAATGCGGCCCAACCCAGCTGAATCCTCCTGTCGGCTTCCTTCTCGAAGTTTCGTCTTCCTAACTGGATAGCTTGGCCTAGGTGCGAGAGATGCGAGATTTACTCAACATTCAAGTTGATACCCTGTCCAGACCAGTCCAAGGTCTTAAAAACGTCCTCCAGAGCGTCGGTGAAGAGTTTGGGAGATGTGATATCTTCCTGTCTTACACCTCGATGTAGCTCAATGGAGTTTGTCACTTGATGTGTCATATAAGCATCTCAACACCTCGATATATCGCCAGTCAATCCGACATCGCTGCAGTGCATCCAGAACTGCCCAAGTTTCGATGGAGTCGAAGGCTTTTTCGTAATCCACGAATGCCATACACAGAGGCTGATTGTACTCTTCGGTCTTCTGTACAATCTGCCGAACAGTATGGATGTGGTCCACGATACTAAAGCCTTTTCGAAACCCGGCCTGCTCTGGAGGCTGGAATTCGTCGAGTTTTACAGCGAAACAATTCGGGACGACCCTTGAGAACAACTTGTAGATATGGCTCAGTAGCGAGATGGGTCTGTAATTCTTCAGTAAGCTCTTATCACCTCTTTTGAAGAACAGCACCACCGCACTCCTGCTCCAAACCTGTGGTGTTATACCCTGGTGTATGACGGAATTTAAAAGACTTGCTAATTCTTTTAGGATAGGAATCCCGCCAGCCTTTAGAAGTTCTGTTGTAAATTCGTCATCAGCCTTGTTAGAACAACAAGGTAGTTGCCCAAGAGCCGCACTAATCTCGCTTTCTGCGAAATTGGGGATGTCCTCCCTGTAGTGACGCGTTGTGGTCATTTTCGCTGTGTCCCGTCGGCGCGGTCATACGTGTGGAATAAAGGAGCCCATAAAAAGATTCTATCTCTGCAAGAATCTCAGGCTTGGAGGTGACAACACGTCCATCCGTAGATTTCAGTTTTTTCAGATGGGGCCTTCCAGCTGAGCAAACACTTTCGACCCTTTGTTGCGGTCGCGTCCTCGATTGCTCGAGTATTCGATCGACGACTTTCTAATACGCTGGTTTAGGCTTTTCCATTGTGACGAAAGCAGCTGATCGGATGGAGTTTCTCGCCTTTGCCTCATCAGCTCGAGCGTCTCAGCAGAGAGTTTGGACTCCTTATTCTGCGATCTTGGGAACAACCTTTGAGATACTTTTCTCAGCGTGTTGACCGCAATGGCGGTCTTTTCGTCCACGTTGCCTGTGGTTTCCAGCAGGTCGAACCGATTTTGAAGTTCCATTTGGAACTTTTCCGTTTCGGCTATTTGGAGTGGCATAGGTCGGAGAATAGACCTCATTTCCGGGTCCTTTCAGCTTTCAAGTTAATATTTAGAGAGCCTTGAAGAAGTCGGTGATCACTTCCAGTATTGAACTGAACCTTCGTACATCGCCTCGGCTATCTCGTCAGAGTATGTCGAGGTCGGCGCATATACCTGTATCACCTTCAGGGTGTACCTGTTGATAAGTTTCAGTACAAGGTACGCTACCCTGGTGGACACACTACTGATCTCCACAGCGCTGCTAACGAGGTCCTTGTGAACGAGAAAACCGACACCCCCTTGGGAGTGCTGGTCACCTTACCGAAAGTAAAGTAAGTTGCCCGACTGTAAGATTATCGTGTCCTCCCTCTCTCGCCCGATTTCAGATAGTCCTAAAATATGCCAGTTCAAGCAACCCAGCTCAACCGGAGTTCGGTGAGGTGCTGGTCCAGCTGAAGAGTGCGTCCATTGTACGTGGCCACGCGTAGTTGATTTGACAGCCTGCCGTAACCCGGAGATTCTTAGCTCCCCCTGTCGTGGTAACGGTGCGACAGGGGGTGGGTAGTGGGACCACCGGGAACTGGGGGCCTTTGATTTTGCGCTTTTTTCATTGGAGGTTTTTGCCCATAGTCCCCACGCTGGGTAAACGTGTTGGAGACCGTAGAGGTGAACCTTTTAAAGATAGGGACGCTGCTGCCCGCCCCTACCAAGAACCTTTAGGTTGACCCATTTTTGGAATGGTTATCCCGCCATTCTTCGGTGTTGTGCTGTGTAAGCTTGTCAGCCATATGTTTTTCTTTCACTCCCGGCTGACTGAGATAAATGTTAAATACTGATAGCTGGATGACAAGAATTTTTTATTAAATTTAGTTCTTACACTGAAACATAACATAACATAATTTCACGCCTTTTTCAACCCAAAGGTGTTAAGCCTCGACTTGCCGTTATGTTTTACGTCCTAAATGGAAAAGGTGACGAATCTATTGCCATACCAGGCACAATGTTTTCAGTCATATATTTATCACACATAGCTTTTGAAATTAATTTCGAAAAGTCATTGATGTGAGCCAGGATTCAAACCCGCGATCTCTGAATTCAGAAGCGACCGAGGCTACACTGAAACATATTATTGATTAACATGGAAACGATTTCTTTTTGGAGTATAATTTGTCAGATTGTAGGGAGTGTTACATCGCTGGTTTTGTTTAATGAAATAAAATGAATATTATTTGATGAAAAGTAGGTACTATATACGAAAAGATAATTTAAGTTTATGCAAAAATAAACATCACAGTTCGGTTTTGCCAGAGCAATTTCATAAAGAAAACAATGGATCTAACCGTCGTAAATGATTTAGCAAGATAGGTTAAGTGGATGTGAAATGATAAGAAGGGTGTCAGAAGAAGATTGATGGTTCTCGTGGAGCAATGGTAAAACCACAACTACGAAATGAAGGTCAGCGGATTCGATACGCATCTTCTTGCAAATATTTATAATCCTCCGGGCGTTATATATTACAAGCGTATATTTACTAAAATGAGGCAACACATGTTCATTTAGTGGCTTAGCTTGGAAAACTAGTGTTGTGTAAACAATCACAATTAGTGCCGAACGTCAGGCATTCTAATCAAATACAATACAGATTCAAAGCTTTACAAATAAATTAAAATTCAGACATTTCAAAAACTGTTTTGATATTGGTAGGTCTATTAATAGTACTCAAATGTCTAGTAGAATATTGTCAGTTATCGAATGGTATTTAACATAGATAACTTCAAATAAAGAAGTGGGGTGCCCAACCTCCGACCCACTGAGACCACAAAAGTCCCCATTATGTCAATATGGTGGAACATATTGAAATAATGTGCGGACTTTTGTCTGTACACATTTGTAACTCAAGAAATTCGAAAAGTCGTGATAATATCAAAAAGAAGGAAGTAAACATGAAGTACATTTATTACTTTAGATCATTTTAGCTGAGAATATTGAGCTCGACAGGAATAATTAAATCTTTGTGCCAATTAACCTTGATGATGTTGTTAAACAAATCTAAATTCCACTCGCTGTCTAATAGGTATTAACGAGATGGCTCTTGCGTAGAGATAAGAGAGCTTGTTCACCAATAACACAACCCTTAATTAATATTATTGCATAGACGTCACAATCTTCCCTCACCTCGTATTAAATTGAATGAATTATTATCTTGTAAACTATCACAGGTAATCTGTTACATTACACGTTCTTATTAATTGGCGAATAGCTAAGATACAATAATAATAGAGTAATATATTGCTGAAACTACAATAATGAATGTTTTGTGTTATGGAAATCATTACATAGTATAAAACAAAGTCGCTTTCCGCTGTCTGTCCTCTTATATGCTTTGAGCTTTGAAACTACGCAACGGATTTTGGTATAGTTTTTTTAAATAGATAGAGGATGTCTACGGGGTGGTTTTTGTGTATAATACATGCATACTGTACTAAATAAAAAGCAATAATTTTCGAAATTCATCACTTTATTTGAACACGCTGGCTGATCTCTAAGTTATAGATCAAAACAATATACTAAATTATGATACAACTTCAAAAGGTCTACAAAAAAATCCTAGGGTACATATGTCTATCTCTCAGGGATAACGCACAATGGCGATTTTTATCTTTACGAGAAATAATAGCTTATTGATTATATAAGCGATTTTAAGCGTTACTGCATTAATATTCATTCAACTAGGTATCAATAGATTGTACATGTAAAATAGATCAATATGGCACTTTACAGCACGTAATTTGATGTATATTTTCGAAGATATTGCACTTTTAACATTGCGGGATATAGCAGTTACGTCGCGCAATAGTATCGGCCAAACTAGCACAAATTGAACATAATAATATCCGAAATTTACTAATTAATTACTTTTAATGTGGAACAAGGTTCGCCGGGTCAGCTAGTAAATAATACATTGAAAACACAAAAAATGTGATGTACGACAGTAAGAACGCAATATATGGTTGACAATATACTTTAAAAATTATATGAAATAAAAAAGAACCTACTATGAAGATATCAGCGGCATATTGAGTAAATATTCCCTTTTTTACAACTTCGACTATACTCTGAGATGTTTCACGAATGCGTTATGTACAAATGATTTATTCACGCCACATTTGTCAAACGTTAACTTTGGGTTGAACATTTGACGTTAAGATTACATGCTCCGCTGAACTCAAAATCAACTCAGTACTGAATTTCAAGCCTCACTCATAAAATGTGGAATAGTGACGTCAACCCGATAATTATATTTAAAAACAAATATCCTTTGTAACCTGGTTTCATTAATTTCTCAACACGTTTGGTCATTTATAAGATTTATTCACTATGCAAACAAGCTAACTAACTAACTTTAAACATTTTTTAACTGAACGTGTAAGCAGCAGCACTCAGCCTGGACTGGGGCGATATATTTATGATGTTCATAAAGATAAATAGAACGTGTTCTGGAGGAAGGTGATGTCAGGGGTCTCAAAAATCGACGTGGGTACATGAAAAGAGTTATGAAAGTCAACGAAGCCGGTGAGGGGTGTAAGAATCGTGCCTTATGGCGCTCTCCGTTCTCTCTGCAAACCCCGCAAAGGATTTGGCGTTAAGTTATGTATGTATGTTCATATAGATTACAAGAACTAAAATTAAATGTTACTGAAACAGTTTCAGTAGTACAAATACTTAACGTTATTTAAAATACTGAGACTCAAATGAAAGCATACAAGCGCTCAGTGAGAGCGTCTCAAACATCTAATATTTCATGGTAAAGATATTTTGGATTAAAACATTTCATTATCATCTTCTAATCACGCTATCCGGCCATTGTACAAGCGCTAATAATTGTTGATGGAACTATAAGTAGTGCAATATTGTCGCATGGACCAACGATGAGTGAACCCCCCACCCCCCTCGAGGGTTCGTGATTGGTATTGTGGTTGACACACAAAAGCAAGTTAAGTGGTTATCTGGTCGACTATTGCAAAATATATGCCTATAAATGTGTTTACCGCCACTATACTATGTTTTCAGAAATGCAAGTGAAAATTGAATTAGAGAAAAATTAAGATATCATATTATTATAAATTTATCGTCTCCATGGTAAAAAAGAAAGGGCAAAGGGTAAAGTAAGAAAGAGCATGCTCCGATGGTTCGGACATGTTGAAAGAATGGTTGATGCAAGACTGACTAAGCAGATATACAATGCAAAAGCAGATGGATGTAGGATTCGAGGACGGCCAAGACATACATTCCATGACCAAATATATAGAACGGGTTCTGGAGGAAGGTGATGTTAGGAGCCTCAAAAACCGATGCGCGTGCATGAAAAGAGTTATGAAAGTCAACGAACAGGCGTGTAAGAATCGTGCCTTATGGCGCTCTGTTCTCTCTGCCTACACTGCAAGGGATTTGGCGTGAAGTTACGTATGTATATGTCGCAGCCGGTCATGAGTACGGACACTAAACGAAACGCAAGCGCGCCCTCTAGCGCTTTGACAGAGTCGTGGCGATGGCATCAAACTCTGCGGAAATCACTTTCTATTCAGCCGCCGAGTTGTGAAGTCTAACCACGGAACTGTTCTACGTTTCGCACAGTGTTTCTATTGTAACAAAGTTTGTCAATGAATACCCTCTGATTATTATAATATCGTTTATAAATTCCATACTCTTTTCATTTGCACGATACCTACATTAGCCCATACAATGTCTGAACGTTCGGAACGTAATCCTGTTGAGCCTCATATTCCGGTTGAACCTACATCAGAAGTTGGATCGAATCGTGCAAATGTGAATCCCTGCGAAGATAGTGAAAATCATTGGCGCGTACTCTTCGAAATGCAAAATAAACAAATGCGCGAACTGATACAAGCAATAAAGACGCCGAGTGCGAATAATAACATGATGTTGCCGGAATTTAACCCGGATAAACACGACTCGGATGCACGATCATGGTGTGCAACGGCTAATTTGTGTCTGGAAGGAAGCGCAGTCCAAGGAAGCCAGCTCATTATGATAATCAGCAAGGCGCTCAAAGTTTCGGCGTCAACGTGGTTATCACAGATAACCTATCCAGGTATGTCTTGGGCTGAATTCAAAGAATTATTTCAAGACAGATTTGTCGGTGTGGAAACATCCGCGGCTACCCTCATTAATTTGAGTAACGGCAAACCTAAAGAAAATGAGACCTACGCCACTTACGCGAGTCGTCTTATTACGTCACTACTTGGGCGATGGAAAAACATGAGTATTGAGCAGATCGCGGTGTCGAAAGTCCTGGCTCATTTGGCTCAAATTGACACTCGCCTGCAACGACTAGCTTTTACCACTGAAATCACATCACGCCAGCAGTTGCAACAAGAACTCCAAGCTTTCGCGTACCTCAAGAGAAAAGCCCTTATAGATACCCGGTTAGATGCTACCGTTGAGAAACGACCGAAGTTTTCGTCGTCATCTCAAATCAAGTGCCATGCCTGTGGTAGGCTGGGTCATAAGCAAGCGGATTGTCGCACGAGGAAAACAGAAACAAAGAAGCCATGTCTTACACCAGAACCTACTACTGCTGTTCAACGCCAGCAATCCAGCGGCAGTTCTGTCGTTTGCTACAAGTGTGGTGCTCAAGGCCACATAGCTAGCCGCTGTACAACCAGTGGATCCAGTGCTGCAGCTGTGACAGAAAAACGGGTCAACCTGTGTCAGGTTCAGCCCCCATCCGGAACTCTAAACCATTTCGGTGAGCATTACAAATTTGATTTTGATTCTGGAGCCGAGTGTTCCTTAATGAAAGAAAGTATTTCAAAAAAATTTAGAGGTAAACGAATAAACAATTTGATTTCCTTAATTGGTATTGGTAATAAAAATGTTAATTGTACTTTGCAAATATTATGTAGGGTAGAAATTAATACTTTCGTGACCGAAGTTTTATTCCACGTATGGCCAGATGATGATTTACGTAGTAGCATTTTAATAGGCCGTGAGATTTTAGGTAACGGGTTTTCTGTTAGTATGACTGCAACAAAATTTACTTTACTACGAGACAGTATTGTAAATACGTGTAACTCGACAGATGTAAATACCTCCGAAAATAATTTTGATCATATTGACACAGATATTCCTTCTGATAGACTAGGTGAGCTTGTGGATATTTTAAAACAATATTCCGACTATTTAATTAACGGTTTTCCAACAACTCGCGTGAATACGGCGGAATTGGTAATTCGTATGATAGACCCTAGTCGTACGGTGCAAAGACGTCCCTATAGGTTATCTCTAGACCAACGTCAGGTTATGCGAGATAGGGTTGACGAGTTATTGCAAGCTAAAATAATTAGGCCTAGTAATTCACCTTTTGCTAGCCCTGCCCTTTTAGTAAAGAAACATGACGGGTCGGATCGTATGTGTATTGATTATAGGGAGTTGAATATGAACACTGTACCGGATCGTTACCCGCTGCCATTGATTTCTGACCAGATTTCACGACTTCATGGTACCAATTTCTTCACAAAACTAGATTGTGCAAGTGGCTTTCACTTAATTCCTGTTCAGGCTGAGTCAATAGAGCGCACTGCTTTCATAACACCTGATGGCCAGTACGAGTTTTTAACTATGCCCTGTGGCTTATTTCAGCAAACGCACGACGCCAGCTGAGTCAAAATATCACTCGTACGAGTTGGAGACGCTTGCCGTCGTCAACGCGGTAAGACATTTTAGACAGTACTTGCATGGTCAAGAGTTTACCGTTCTAACCGACTGTAACTCGCTTAAATTGTCACGCAGCAAAATCGATTTGACACCGAGGGTTCATCGATGGTGGGCCTTTTTACAGTCTTTTAATTTTGACATTAAATATAGAGTCGGTAAACAGATGGCTCATGTTGATTTCTTTTCAAGGAATTTGTTACTATCTGAATCTACAAAGCCACACATTGACAGAGTAGAGCAGAAGCGTGTCAACCTAACGGAAGTATCCAGCAATTGGCTTCATGCAGAACAGCAACGGGATGCAGAAATTAAGAAATTAATTTCTGATCTGAGTCAAGGACTACTAAATGATGATGTAGCTAAAACTTACGAGGTAAGATCAGGCATACTTTATCGCAAGGTGCAGCGAAATGGTCGAACGAGATGCTTGGCGATAATCCCTCGTGCTATGCGTTGGTCGGTAATCAATAATGTCCATGATTCTCTTATCCACCTTGGATGGGAGAAAACACTTGAGAAGCTGTACAATCATTATTGGTTCGAGGGCATGAATCGG
Organism: Euproctis similis; assembly: GCA_905147225.2. Lineage (NCBI taxonomy): Eukaryota > Metazoa > Arthropoda > Insecta > Lepidoptera > Erebidae > Euproctis > Euproctis similis. The sequence continues at coordinate 16,138,772 of LR990107.1, read as the reverse complement.
TACGTCAGGAAGTTTGTGGACAATTGCGTGACTTGCAAAATAGCCAAGTCTCAGTCAGGTAAGGTACAGGTCGAACTTCACCCTATCCCAAAAATTGCAGTCCCGTGGCATACTGTTCACATTGATGCCACTGGGAAGCTGAGTGGAAAGAATGATGATAAGGAGTATGTTTTGGTGATGATAGACGCCTTTACTAAGTACGTATTGCTCTCTCACACTAAGAACATTGACACCAGGAGCAGCATCAAAGCAGTAGTTGATAGTGCGTCATTATTTGGTGCCCCCGTACGTATAATTGCAGACCAAGGTCGCTGTTTCGCCAGCAAAGAATTTCGTGACTTTTGTGACAGTAAGAACATCCATCTTCATCTCATTGCTACAGGCTCATGTCGTGCCAATGGTCAGGTAGAACGCATTATGAGTGTGCTAAAATCCATGTTAACCGCAGTAGAGTCTGACAAACATAAGTCGTGGCAAGACTCCTTAGGAGACGTGCAGCTTGCTCTAAACTGTACTGTTAATCGTGTTACAAAAGCTAGCCCGTTAGAACTTTTAATTGGGAAAGTAGCTCGTCCTCTAGATTTGATGGCCAACGATAATGACGAGGTGGTAGATCTTAACGAAATTAGAGAATCGGCATCTCAGGGCATACAGACATCGGCGAGTTATAATAAGGCGCGTTTTGATAGTAATAAGGCAAACGTGATAAAGTTTTCGGTCAATGAATTCGTATTAATTAAAAATGAGGAACGCAATCAAACAAAGTTAGATGCAAAATTTAGAGGTCCCTTTCAAATTGTTGAAGTTCTAGATGGGGACCGATATGTTTTAAAGTCGTTGACTAATAATCGTACTTACAAGTATGCGCATGATCGCTTAAGGAAGATGCCTGATTACCAAGTACCCATTGAGATTGTGGAGGAAGACGAAATAGATGATGAGGTGACGTCTAGTTAATCTTGCACAAGTTCACGGTTCGTTGGGTCGGAGACTGTACCAGAATGCCGTAGCCGTAGCCTAGTAGAAATCGGTATCTGCTGCTGTGTAGTAGACCGTGGGTTGGCGGTAGGCGGTAGTTCTGGGTAGTACAGTCGGATCTTGCCTTGAAGCAAAGATCATAGAGTCGGAAGACTCGGGCTTCCCTTGAGGAAGAGTATGTTTGTAGATGTTATTGCGATGCAATAACTAATGACCACGAATGTGATACTTGGTGCTTCTGGAGATTGTTTTATTTTACTTTGCTAAATTTCTTATCAGCTCAATGGTACATGGTCTCAGTTATCTTCAGTATTGGAACAGTTTGTGAATTGCTATTGTTGAGTGATATTAAGATAGCACAAATAATTTGATTGTAATGAATACACTTGAATGAGTAAACCAGATTTTTATTTTTCCGAAAAGCAAAATAAGGTTGTTTGATAGGATGGGCCGAACGCAGACTGTGCTGTTATTTTCTTCTTGCAGACTAACACACGAGGGCGTGTGTCACGCAGGACGGCCGTGTCGCAGCCGGTCATGAGTACGGACACTAAACGAAACGCAAGCGCGCCCTCTAGCGCTTTGACAGAGTCGTGGCGATGGCATCAAACTCTGCGGAAATCACTTTCTATTCAGCCGCCGAGTTGTGAAGTCTAACCACGGAACTGTTCTACGTTTCGCACAGTGTTTCTATTGTAACAAAGTTTGTCAATGAATACCCTCTGATTATTATAATATCGTTTATAAATTCCATACTCTTTTCATTTGCACGATACCTACATTAGCCCATACAATGTCTGAACGTTCGGAACGTAATCCTGTTGAGCCTCATATTCCGGTTGAACCTACATATATGTATGTATGTGTATTCAAACGGTATGTAATTAAATAAAAAATAAAATAAAATGATACACTTGATTTGGCGTATGTATGTATGTAATTAAACTCTCTCTGCCTACACCGCAAGGGATTTAGCGTGAAGTTATGTATGTATGTGTAAGTACCGCCACCTATTCCATTTTGGGACGGACAATTCTGCTAGTTGAATCATAATAGCCGCTGTCTACATTTGCAGATAAAAAAAGTGAAGCTATAAAAAAATAAGATATTTCGACTTACAAAATTTGAATCTGTAAATATTTAGAACAGGTGACTATTAGGTAACTGACCGTATTTGCACAATATTGTACGTATTTGGTAACGCAATTTGGTTCTGACATAGATTGACATGGGTGATGGGTGGGTATGAAGGAGAGAGATGGGCGAATTAGAATTTTGACGAAGCAAAATAGTAAATAGTGCATAGGATGTACAGCAAAATGATACGTCAACAACAGCAGACAGTCTTTATATTTTATTCGCAGCTGTAAATCTGTTGTCTTTTGTGGTTGAAACTGTAGGAACATGGGGTCTGAATGCTCGTGCACCCTATAAAGATCTTGCAAAGAGATTGACCGTGGCCTCCTGCGACCGAAGGACTGGTCTATTCTTCGCACAGAGGATTAGCATTTCCATTCAGCAAGGTTGTTTTGTGGGCACGCTGTCAGTAGACCGAGATGCAGAGAAATTCTATTTCAGCTAGTCTTTTAATGTACACATTATAAATAATCTAATTTTTTAATATATACAGTGCTAAATCGAAAGACGGCAGGAGTCTAGGACGGCCATGGCTTACTTTTCAATGCCAAATTAAACGTGTTCTTAAAGAAGATGATGTCAGGAGATTTAAAAACGAAACAGAGCGAGTGTGACAGGAGACATGAAAATCAAAGTTGATAGAGAAATCAAACAAAAAAATCAAAGAGAAAGGATCAACTCATGTATGAACTTTTCAGATATTGATATATTTACGTATAACTTATTAATTTACTTACTTTATCACAGGGACGCTGTAACTCTCGAAATTTGGCCCATATGGGCAGGTCGCAAGACGGTAGTGAGAGGACTTCAGCCGGTTACTTTATTTTCTTGGCATTGCTTCTAAGTTATATAACTGCCTATGCTCTTAGTTTTAAAAACTCCATCTTACGTTGTGTATTACTTATTTCGTTGCTAAGTTACTGTAGAAATTTTACTGAAGCCAAAGAAGACCTTCCGATTATCTTTTATCTTTCTGTTTAAAACTCTGTTGCGCTGAATTCTTCCTAAACTTTTGGGCCAGATATAATTAATCAGAATTGATGTTATAATTTTATTTCAGTTGTATATATAATTTGTCTTTTCAAAATGACAATAATTAAAATTATTTATTGAATATAAAATATTTAGATACAATATATACGTATATTGTATTCGGCAATAAGATTTTATCAAAGGACTATTACTAACAAGAACATTATTATTTAAAAGCTTGTATTAAAAGGTTCTTCTCAAAGCTTTCGGTCAGGCCATTTAGTTAAAATTCAATTTAGGTGATTTGCTTTTACAGCGAGGTAACTTTTTTGGTGCCCAAGAAAACAAAAAAGTTTACTTATGCGTCTTTGTATAATAAATTTGCCGTTAAACAGAATTTTTACTAGAAAAATATAAGAGTTCTGTTGTTAGGGTATTAGTAGATATAGAATCATGTAATCAAAAGTCTTGCAAAAATATGTTAAAACATTTTATAAATCCCACGTTTATTTTTCTTAAGAGGTCTAGAAAAACAAGGTCTAGGAATAGAATATATACCGTCCCTGGCCAGTATTATTTGACGCTCTGTTAGATTTTATATAAAATAATAGTTATAATAATAGCCTTTTATTTAACAATCTTACAAAATATTCTTAATCTATTACAAATATTTGATTTGACACCGGTACATAAAGATTGTCTTGCTCTCCAGCATAGGCCTCCCCAAGAGTTTTCCACAGATCACGGTTCTGTGCTTGTCTTTTCCAATGAATACCCGCTACTTTTCTAATATCATCTTCCCATCTACGACGCTGTCTCCCTTTCTTTCTTTTATATTGTCTCGGGCACCACTCTGTAATATCCCTAGACCATTTATCCTTTTTGCTCCTGATCATATGACCAGTCCATCTCCATTTTAGTTTTTTAATACAGTAAGTAATATCGGTGATTTTTGTTTGCTTTCTTATAGATTCTAATTTTATTTTATCTCTTAGTTTAATATTAAGTATACTACGTTCCATACTGTGTTGGCATGTTTCAAGTTTACTTAAATTATGTTTCGTTAAACTCCATGTTTGGCATCCATATGTCATAACAGGTAAAATACATGTGTCAAATATTTTGCCCTTAACTTTCAGAGGTATGTTAGGGTTTTTCATTACTTCCTTGAGAGACCAGTATCTTTTCCATGCCAAATTGATTCTGTTATTTATCTCTTTATTTGTGAGGTCTTTTGGAGATATGATCTGTCCGAGGTATGTGTATTCTGCTACATATTCTATTGTATTGCCATTTACTGTTATTGGGATATTTTCTAGATTTGTCATTACTTTGGTTTTAGCTGTATTCATTGATAGTCCCACTTTGTCACTTTCATATACAAGTTGTGCCAACATTTCCTGTAATTCTTTTGGATCTTCAGCTATTAGAATGAGATCGTCTGCAAATCTTAGGTGGTTTAGTTTTACTCCGTTAATATTTAGTCCATACTTATCCCACTCCAGACGTCTAAATACATGTTCAAGAACAGCTGAGAAAATTTTGGGTGACATAGGATCACCTTGCCTCACTCCTCTTTTTATTGGAAAGTATTCCCCAACTTGTTCTGTTTGTATTTTTGCTTTCATGTTCTTATAAATGTTGATTATCAGCTGTATATATTTTTTGTGAACTCCTTGCCCTTCTAAAGCTTCCCATATTTTTGAGTGTTTTAAGGAGTCAAATGCCTTAGTATAATCCACGAATGCTAGGTAGAAAGTAATTCCGTATTCGTTGCACTTTTGAATGACTTGTTTTATCGTGTGGATGTGATCTAACGTTGAGAAGTCGCTACGAAATCCTGCTTGTTCTTTTGGTTGATTCTCATCCAAGATCTTTGTTAGACGGTCAAGAATTATCTTCGAAAATGCTTTGTACACATTAGACATTAGGCTGATGGGTCTATAATTGGCTATATCATCTTTTTTCCCTTTTTTATGAAGCAGTATTATAGTGGACGAGGTCCACTGATGGGGTATTTGTTCTGTGAGCAAGATTTGATTAAATAAGTTTGTGATACTATTTGTTATTATTGCAGATGATCCTATTAGTAGTTCGTTAGATATGCCGTCTTCTCCTGGCGTTTTTCCTCTTTTCTGTGATTCTATAGCTTTATTAACTTCCTCTCTCAATATGCATGGTATCTCTTTATAATTGCTTGCATCATAGGTCTTTGGCTGAGTGTTTTTATCTATAATTTCATCATTGCTGTATAATTCCCGGTAGTATTCTGTTGCTATTTGTAGTATTTCAGTTCTAGCTGTTTTATCTTTGCTATTTTTGTGGTGTTTCATACTGTTGATCCAATTCTGGTTTTCTCTTAGTTCAATCCATGCTTTCTTGAGTCCACCTGATCTTTCTACGTAGTGGTTTATTGTGTCGGTTCTTGTTTTCTCTCTGTATTTTCGTATTTGCGAGTTTATTTCTTTACTTGTTTTCACTATTTCGAGTTTGTTCTTTTTTCTGTCCTTAAACATAGCTTTCCTTTGTCTGATCAAGTTTCTTGCTTCGGGTCCTAGTTTGTCTTTAAACTCTTTAGTTATTCTGATCTTGGTTTCGATTTCTTTTAGTGCTTTTTCTAGGGCATCATATTTTTCTTGGACATCATTGATGTTATTTTTTGTTTCTAAAATGGTATGTAGAGTGTCTAGAATATTTTTCGGAATTGTTAAGGGTAAGGCTTGTTTAGTTTTTTGAATATTTTTTCTTGATATTTTTGGTTCTATTGTGTGTAGTTGTCCTCGAAGCAGTCGGTGGTCTGTGTTATAGTTAAGTTGGTTAACAATATCTATATCTGAAAACAATCTAGGTTTATTTGTAATAATGTAGTCTATTTCGTTTCTTGTCTGGCCATTTGGTGATACCCATGTCCATTTCCTACTGGGATTTTTATTGTAGTAGCTGTTCATGATGTGTAGATTGTTTTCCAAAACAAAATTGATCATTCTTTGACCATTGTCGTTCCTTTTTCCCGTTGTGTGTGGTCCAAGTATTTTATTCTCGTTCTTTCTCCTCTTTCCTATTTGACCATTGAAGTCACCCATTATAATTATGGTTTTTTGCAAGTTCGGCATGATTTCATTGAGTTTCTTATAAAAATCGTTTTTTATTTCTTCTTTGGCAATTTCAGTGGGAGCATATATTTGGACTATTGAAGTTGGTTGTTTATAGCCAGGCAATTTGATATTCAACAGAGCAATCCTGTCTGATATTCCTCTGAATTCTATTATTTCAGTTTTGAGATATTTCTTGATCATAAATCCTACTCCATACAAACCTGCTGATATATTTTTGTAGTATAATATATAGTTATCATGTTCTTCAATTTTTTCATCAGCTCTACGTACTTCACTTAAACCTATAATATCCCATTTCACAGTTTTTAATGCCTCTTCTAATTCTAAAAGGGATTCTTGAGATTTTAAGGATCTTGTGTTCAGTGTAGCTATATTTAATCTATTCCTGTGTTTTTGATTATTCTGGGTTAGTGGTTTATTAGATTTATATCTGTTTATTTTTAACTCTTGGGGGGAGATAGACCATACCGGTCTATCTCCCCGCGGTGACCGGCCGTGTTGGGGATTTAAAAAATAATAGTTACTATATTTTAAATTGATTTGGTTTTTATTTCATCTTATTCTATCAATTATCTATTTTTTATTTGTTAAACATTAATTTCAGAATCATTAAATTTTCGTGATATTTCTTGTTGATTCCCCGATCGGGACTGATAGTTTTTTATACTTTTTTCTACATTTTATTGTATAGGTACACTTTCACAAAAATAAATACGAATATGGAGCTACAAAAAATCTTTAACATGAAAATCTATAATATTGTTGTTTAAATATACTAATTTACTATTTTTTAAAACTCTTTACAGACACTTAACTGCAATAAAGTAAAGAGCGTCTATTGCATCTAATAAATTGGCCAGGGACTGTATATATCTATTTATATAAAATGATCATACAAAAAAAAACTTGAAAATAATTTAAAGTCAAATTAAACTTTATTTTCATAACATAAAGTTCAGTTATTAGTGGAGATGTTTCGGGAAGGCACAACAATTGAGTGGCATTAGTATCGCATGAACTTTGACATTTAATTATAACTAAAATTTTGTAGAGTGCGTTGTCAGTATCGATGGTCTAGTGGTCCAAAAAGTCGTGACATCGATTCAGAGCTGACACTCTAATAATGCATACACCGTGAAAATTACTTCAAGAATATTGAAAGAACCAGTCATCCCTCTGGAGAGCTTTCAGACGGTTCGCTGTGTAAACGATAAAAGATCCACGATGTATGGTTGGTAATGTTCCTTTTAAATTGTTCTATGTAAAAGTAAACGACATAATCGTCCCTAAGAAATATCTTTATATTACATCCTTATAAATAATTTGACCAGATTTTACCCGACGATAAAATAACACGAAGAAAGTGTTATTTTTCTTTTGCACGATCAACGGTAAGACTGTGAATAGATTCTACTACAAATTCACGCTACTGTCGCGTAAAGATATTAGCAGCTGCAATTACACCACGAGATTATCGGATATATATTTTTTTAATTTTAAATAAAGTTAAGTGACGACACCTATTATATAAATCAGTCACGGATTCTTCAATTTAATTACAAATGTTAATTTTTGAAAAAGCCTGTTCCAGTTCATTTTCTAAGCCTCTCATTAAGTTTATTTGTCCATATAATGTTATAATTATCAAAACGATAATTGTCAAATTTCAACAGGTAACAAGAAATACTCATTAAAATTAATGAACGATATGGGACGTGCTCGCAAAATATTAATTAAAGTTTAGTAAGTGGTAAACGAGCTTAATCAAGAGCTTTGGCGTTTATATGAACTAGGCAGTAACTGTTGAGAATTATTAAACGATTATATCAAGGGTTAAATAAAATACAAAGTAGTTTTTTTTTTAATTGTCTGACTGGTCAAACAAATATAATATTTGCCAAAAAACAGAAGACTTTATTTTTTGATTAAAAATAAAACAAAGTGAAGAAGAGTTAAAGAGAAACCTACATAAGGTTATTATTTTTGTAGTCTATAATATACATAACATAACTTAACGTAACGTACCGTAAAGTAAACAATTTCCACCTCCAGAATTAGAAACTGACCACCAGTAGTATTATAGATTACCAGTCTCGGTAGTCTATACTGTAATATTGACAAATAAACAAAACGTAGGCGAAATGAGTACCTTACAAAGTTAACGCTTCGTTGAGCTTTGTGTTGATAACAATAAGTCGAAATTGTGACATTCAAAGCTTAGCTAATCTTCTTAGAACTTTATTTAGTAGTTGATATTCAGTTATTAATTTAAAATAATGCCGTACAGTTTATGGAGGATAAAATAGTATTTTTACTTTACAGTCTTTAATTCAAGGTAAACAAAAAATAAGTGTCTGAAAAAGGTAGGTTTTTGGTTTACTTTTTCAAGATTAAAACCTTATTTATGAATACCTACTCTCGATATTAAAAACCAAGGCAATCAAAAAAGTAATTGATTGCATTGTTTAAAAACACTAATTGGTGACACTAATGCATCCTGTATTGTTATTTTCAATAATAATCGCTAATTACTAACACATTATACTAGTCTAGGAGTCAGAGGTTAACTTACAAACATATCATTAGGTAGAACGATAGAACTTCATATTACAAGCGTCATTATTTTAATCACAAGGAAATGAGGAAATTTCTAGTTAGCTCCTGTTACATAGTTACTTCGTACATTATATATAACGATATTAACGATTATTTAGTAACGAAGCCATGGCCATGAAGAGGGTTATTACATATGTCGTGCAAAATGATAAATTTGAATGTCGTAGTAAGTAAGAGATCCCCTTCGCCCTCCTCTTTCTATCCCACTCACTATCCTATTTTAAATACCGGCAACGCAACTGCTAACCTGTAGGTTTCCCGGTTATTCATGTGCGGTGCTAGTCACTTAATGCGAGGTGATACGCTTGCTCCCCATTCCTATGTATTCTTGTAGGAACACAATTTGAACAGAGTTGAGAAATTCAAATTGAAAATATCTTTATTCCTTAGACTTTACAATGTACTTAGAATCATCATCCAAAACTACTAGCTAACATTCGCGGAGCTTAGATTCATCACACAGCTTTCATCACACTGTTTTGAATGTGAAAGCGAATCTAAGTGCCAGAGAGGTTCCTTAAAAATAAATGAGACCCTACTTTCATAACTCTTATGTGTGAATTACGTTGAAGGATTTAAATATAAGTTTTTTTAAATGCGTCAATGTTTCCTTTACCAATGAATGTTTCTTTTTTCCGAAATAATAATAATATTATTTAATATCGTATTAAGAAACGTTATAACGACAAATAACTCAATGGCATTAACGGTTTATGCCTCTGTCGTAAGCATCCAGGTACGACACTATAAAAGTTGAAATAAACGAGTTTTATTACTTAATATATTCTTCCGAAATATTAGCGTGCTATTTAGTGTGGGAGCGGAATGTGTTGGAAAAAAATATAGAAATTATGATTTGCTATAATTTATTTTATTAAAAAAAAGAGTAAGAAGGGTCCTTCATTATATTAAAGCTAGTGGTATCCACTGATATTCAAAGGAATAATAATAACATGAGCCTGATAGATGAGAAGACTTTTTAATAATTGAATGAAATAGTTTAATGAAACTACGTGAAAGTCGTTTTGAATTTTATTAAACACTAATTGCCTTTTTTAACAAAAGGAAAAATTGATGTGATCTCAAATTATCAATTTTATGATTTAAATGTGTGTCATATTAGTACATTAAAGAATTTGATTTTTCTATACCACAAAAGAAATATTACAACAAATAATTAATTGAATTATTCACAATATTAAATCACATGGTTCCTATACTAACAAAAAAATATAAAGAAAACAGTTTACAGTATTTAGTGACGAAAATTACACATTTATTTATTTTATTTTTCTGATAAATAAAAAACTGTAACATCCTAAAAATTGAGCGATTGAACACACACATACATTACTTAACTTCCGAGTCCCTTACGAGGTAGGTAGAGAGAACAGGTACAATTCTTATACACTTCACTTGCTTCTTTGTCTCGCTTGTCGGTTTTTAAGACTTCATCACCAACTAAATAGTGCATAAAATAATAAATTCTTGACAAAAAAATAAAACCGACCTAAGTTTCATTGGATAATTAAAAATTATTACAGTGTACTTGAACACGGTACTCCTAGTTTGATATGTCGTAAATCACCTAGATATTACTTATTTTTATAAATAAATGAACACGGTTAATTCGGTTTTAACTTTATCTTGCTATTTAGTGAAGCAAACCAAATATCTTCGGACAAAGAAACAGATTAACGTTGTATTAATATTTAATAAGATTTATAACTAGATGCCTACTCCTTATTCTCACTAACTAATACAAACCTATACCTCATCCATTTGAGAGAGATTTTGATTTTAATGTAGTTCCTCTACTTTTTTCTTCTAACATGAGTGCAATGATTTTACCCGCAGTACTTAGCTTTAAACTCTTTCCTTTTTTACGTCCTTTTCTCTTTTCAGGGGCTGACAGCTGCGGGATTTATTGGAGTCTGCCTTGGGTACTATTCTCATTATTGTACTATATTATAGTCTAATTATATAGTTACTTCATTGCATAGATTTTTACTAAGATAATTTTAAAAATATCTTTGAAAACCATTCTTTTAAAGGCCAAATGAAATGTTTACTAATCAATTTACATTAAAAAATATGGACCACTTTCGGGCGCAGTTGGATAAGAGGAGTAAAGATTACATTTATGCTCTAAATCCTTGAACTTGTTCGTCAATATAATTTATATTAAAAAAAAACATAACTTCACGCTTTTTTCTACCCAAAGGTGTAGGCAGCGGCTGTTAAGCCTCGTCTTGCCGTTATGTTTACGTCCCAAATGGGTGGCGTCCCAAATAGGTGGCGAATCTATTGCCATACCGGGCACAAAGATTTTAGTCCTCGATATTTATTACACATAACTTACGAAATTAATTTCGAAAAGTCGTGTGACGTGTGAAGTGTGAGCCAGTATGAGTTTTAGATTATGCTATCTTCTTAATTTATAATTAGATTCTTACATATTTCGAGAATTAATAGTTACCTTAAGACATGGAGGGCAGATGTCGTAATCAATCATGATTTCGTCATACACATATAGTATCAAATTCCGCAGATGATTTGGGCATTACTGAAAAATGACGAAAATACATAACATGCCAAGGTAACGAGCCGATGTAGTGATCGTGTTCAGTTCTGAAGCTTATTTCGGCACAATATATTTGTACGAATAACCTTATCTGTCGGAGTTATTCTATAATTATGTATATACAAAGTAACATTTTTCAGAACACACGCTGTGTACAAATTGGAAGTATGAAACATTTTTTGTTCTTTGTAACGCGAAGAAAGACCGGGAAACTTCCTCTTTAAACAACTAATCCTCAATTATAGCTAACCTGCATATAATAATAATCTAAGATGTGCATTAAATGCCTAAATTTACCCATAATACATAAACATAACTTTACGCCTTTGTTACCCGAAGGTGTAGGCAGCGGCTGCTAAGCCTCGTCTCGCCGTTAGGTTTACGTCCCAAATGGAATAACTGGCGAACCTATTGCCATACCGAGCACAAAGTTTTTCAGTCATCGATATTTATCACACTTAACTTCCGAAAACAAATTCGAAAAGTCATTGGTGTGAGCCAGTATCTGGATTCGAACCCGGACCTCTGGATCAGAACCCGTGTGTTCGACCACTTGGACCACCGAGACTACTTTTACTACATTATTCATGAATTATACATAAAAGCCACCCCATTGAAACCCTCCATCTATTAAAAAAAACACATCTAAATCCGTTGCGTAGTTTCAAAGATCTTACAAGGGGACAGACAGTGGAAAGCGACTTTGTTATATACTATGTAATGATTAGTATCAAGAATTTTGTGACATTTTCGTCGCTACTAAAATACGTGTGCTTTTATAAATATTAAAATAGCGTCTTATCTAGATACAACCGTAAAAGGATATTGTGCAATTTATTTTGGTTTATGAAGGACATTGCCTCAGGAATTCCGAATCAAAGAATGCAACAGTCACAGTAATATCGTCCCGGAACATACGACTGACGTCTGGAGACAAACTAAGGAGATGCGCCAGTCTCGAATGATCCACTCCATATTCGGTACCACCTATTGCATGCCTAATCAAATGAGTAGCTGCATTTCTATCTTTGGGCTTACTTTTTAAACTTTCTTTCCTATGAACTAACAATTCGTCAAGATCACCCAATTGTATATTTTTACGTGGCAACTTCAATGGATTGAAAAATACTTTTCCCTTCATATGCTCTCCGACCAGTTTCACTGCTTGCAATGGTGTTATCATATCCCACAGCCCATCTGAACCTATAATTAAAAATTTATCATTTGCTGTGAGTCTCTGATAAAATATTTCTGGCATTGCAGACAGATATGGTGGGGTGTGATAATATTTTTTATTTTATTAATATTTCAATATGTTGTAACAAAAAGCCTCTATTTTATCTTGTATAGTAGCGAAGTAACTTGATACATTTCTTAATGCCTATAGACTGGAGGTCTAAAGTTGCAGTATATAAACAGATGTGGATGGTATACATTAAACAATAAAACAATTTGTTATGTGAACACATACCTACCCGTATATTCATTTGGTTTCCATCCAACAATTCCTTACATTGAATCTTAATGTAACATAAATATGTTACTTAGTAACGACTACAAGTTTTAAGTGCAAAATGAAATAGTTGAAGAGCTGGTACTGCTGCTTTTAAGTCCACTGATAAACGTCTCCAGCGAAGCGGCAACCCGGCTATCTCTCACTAAACTCGCCACTGCGAACTGTAAATTAGTGAATTCCAGCAAATTTCGTACATAAACTACTTTCATTAAAATCTATTCATTTCTAAAATATATTAAGGATTGTTTGAACTTTGTGATTGTCAAAATGTTTTTTTGTTTGTATTATATACGTCATATATACTATATTAACGAAATCGAAAGTTCTTCAGCGTAAATATAATAAGTTCTCGATCAACTTAAGATATTTGTTTGTCCTTCAAAGGTCACTTATGGTGTAACTAGAGTTAAATAACATATTTTTGTAAGCAATCATTTTTTATTGTTGCAAACGTGATTACGTATAAATAAATCATAATATAATTTAATTTAAATTATATTCACTTTTCACGGCGGTTAGTCTAGAATAAGTGTTACTAGTTAAACACAAATACTGAGAGAGCTGTTGTTATGTAAGCAGCATCCCACGACGATGGCAGACAACTGTAAAATCAACCCTCTCCTGCTGTAATCCTCTGCAACGTCAAGATGAAGAATGCCCGACATTTTAAGAACTAAATGGGAATAATTTGTTTGTGTCCTTTAATACACAATAATAACTGTCGAGCATAATGATATTTTGTAAAAAAAAATGAAAGAATACAGCTTGTATTAGTCGTTGAAAATACGAATTTACATGGCAGCGCGTTGGCTGGCGCGAATTAAAAATTCATAATACGCCAGCTGATCGCAACGTTACGTTATGGAAGCGAGAGTTGGGTATGGCAGAGTGTGCATGAAAGTAGGATAAAGATTTCGAAAGGTCATGGTATTTAACCGGTCGAGCGTGCTATTTCGTGCAGCAAACTCCGTAGCTCTACTACCGTTAATGGAAGTAATAATAAGGTTACTTTTCCAGCAGACAATGATGCCAAGAAAATATGTAATTTAATATATTATACATTTATTTCTACGACTTTCACGAATCTCACTCATAGATTAAAACAACTTTTAGGATTATATCGCGTTTATTTATTACTTATTTATATTTGTTTCCCGACGTTTCGAACTCTTTACAGAGATCGTGAAAATGATCTCTGCAAAGAGTTCGAAACGTCGGGAAATAATCCTAAAAGTTGTTTTAATCTAATACACATTTGTACGGTATAAGTGAATTACTATTAAATAAAAGGTCATAAGAGATTTGGTATAAAGTAGTTACTTTATACCAAATCTCTTATGACCTAACAGTGTACTTAGCGGTACTTCAAGAAATACCGCTAAGTATTCTCCTGAGATGATCCGATGGCAGAGCAGATAACTTTAGACTTTCTGGTATCTAACATTCAGAGACTATATTTCCGTAAATCAAGTAAAGTCGATTCAACTTGTAGAGTGGAGTTTCGTTCTCATGCACATAGAATAACTGTGTAAAACTCTGTGAACTTATGGTCTAAGATCCACTGAACATCGATCTTCACTCTCTTGTATAATATACCATTAAGTAAGTATAAGAGTAGCCTAAGAAATTTCATTCCAGCCGTTAATAATGAAATTTAACAAACATTACTGATTATCGAGTTACTGACGAATTTAAATTGATGTTTATTCTAAACTAGCTGACCCGGCGAACTTCGTTTCACCTCAAAAGCATTATATGAGTAAATAAAAGATTTTTTCTAATAAAGTCCCGTAAAAATCGGTCCAGCCATTAGCCAGAACAATCAGACAATCAAAAAAAAATTATTTTGATATGATATAAAAAGCGGTTATTTCAATTTGACAAACAGACACTTCGATTCTATATTAGTATAGATTACGATTAGAATAGATATATATTGGTCAAGAAATACTGAGTATTTTACATTTTACTTTTAACTCCTTCCCTTAAAGGTCGTCAACGCAACAGTAACACTGTATGTGTTGCTGGTGTCCACGGCCGGCGTTGATTGCTTACCATCACGTGACGCCTGCTCGTTCGTCTTATAAAAAAGGATCATTTCAATTCCAGAAATTAAAGTATTTCAACGACATAACAACAGAATACATAACTTCACGGCTTTTCTACCCGAAGATGTATTCAGTGGCTGTTAAGCCTCGTCTTGCCGTTAAGTCCACGTTCCAAATGGAGTAGGAGGCGAACCTATCGCCATACCGGGCACAAAGTTTTCAGTCATCGATATTTATTACACATAACTTCCGACAACAATTTCGGAAAATCATTGGTGTGAGCCAGGATTTGAACCCGCGACCTCTAGATTCAGAAGCGGGACGCTTCAGTGGTCGAGCGTCCCGCTTCTGACCACCGAGATGTTAATTAATTTAATTATGTCGTGTGGCTGTTTTTGTGCTTGCCGTGCCCGACATGGTTATATTAAAATTATATTAAAACACAATTCTGACATAGCAATACGACTCTTTCTTTGACCAATCTTTTCTAGTCGTCAGTGCGGTTAGCACTTGAGATGGCCCTTCCCACATTACTTTGACTGCGACTACCATCGTCTTGTCCTCTGCATCATAATATATAATTAATTAAAGTGAGAAAAGTTCACGTAGCAGTAAAATACCACACTATCCCAAAAGATCAACAAAAATAAATCATATAGCGTATATTTTTACAATTTGTAATGGTAGTTATTGACTAACATTGAACAATTACATTAGTTAATATAATAATAGTTAATTACATAGTTACATTAACATTGAATATTTTTTTAATTTTCCCATACAAATTTATCATTGTCCTGCTCTTATCCCACTCTTAGTGGGGTCAGCACAACATGTCATCCTTTCCAACTATCCATGTTGTCAAAAGTTTTGGCTCCATCTAATTGTCATAATTTATCCTAATAGTTCTATAGGCTTTCTTTCCAGTGTCCTTCCAGTATCCTGTCGATGCAGGTCGCCAGGTTATGTTGCGAAATGAATACTTGTAATTTATTGATCCGCTCTAGAGTTTCACGATGAGGAAGTTGGTCTGATCAGTGAGAGATGACTCACCACCTGCTTTTTCCTATAGTGGATGCCATCTGAACTAATAAATTGTTGTTACCTTCAACAACTTTGATGATGATCCCGTTGTTGGATAATGTTACCGCCTCTGCGATGCTTGTTCCAAACTAATGCATGATTCCTTTAAATTTTAAAACAGTTTTTTAGTTTAAAAATAACATATATAACCAATATTTAATAAAATAATTGTAAATTGCAATACTTCAAACATATTATAGTGACATACACTGGTGACATGACACAACAAATTTTGACATTTGATTGAAAGTTTAAATGTCAATATTCATACGATACCGACGAACGATGGACTTTTCTACTAACAATGAACTATATGGTATCTTATTAAAGGTCAATTTGCCTTGTGTGTCAAAGTGTATACGAATCGTTTGCATGGGAAAATTAAATTGTATTTTTTAGTATTTTACTCGCAATTTATCCCTATTTTCTCTATCCTATGTCCGTCTCCTGGCTCTAAGCTACCTCCCTACCAATTTTCACCCAAACCTGTTCTGCCGTTCTTGAGTTATAAGTGGTGTAACTAACACGACTTTCTTATATATATATAGAATAAAGATTAACAAAATTATAAATTATTTGTTTTTTATCTCTTACTTTGTTTAATATTCTAATAACGCAGGACAGCGTCTGTTGGGTCAGCTAGTACTTACTATTAAGTACTAGCTAATACTTATAATAGATTTCTAGTAAGTAGAAAATTGTACATTTGTTTGTGTCAGTCCTAACTAGTGTAACTTTTGGTGAGCATACATAACAACTGGTGATCTGACGGTAAACTACCAGTAGCTAGCAGTTGAGTTTGCGGCTTATAAAATGGGATGGCTGAAGGCAGCCAAGCGCCAATAAGCCATTTTTTTGAAAGATGGATACTATGTATTTTACCGGTCGAGCAGGGCGAAAACTATTCGGAAAGCTACAGGGTTCCAATACTTAATCCACAATCCAGAATTTAACACATATTTATAGAATTTAAGTAAATGAGAAACTGTTTAACATAAAACGAAAACTAAAAATTTTCTCATTGCTCTTAAATTCAGTCGTATATTTACTAAAATTTACGTCTGTAAGTAAGTACTGGCTAGTGGAGAGACTTATGCTAGAGTTGAAATATAACTGTGAACAAAATAGCATTAACAACGGATTAATAGCGGCTGCGAAATAGTTTTGAACAACTCTGTCTATACTTAGCTGCATTGAATAAATGAATGCCGCTGGCCTTAGATACGAAGGCGAAGATTTTTATACAGTTAGCAGAGCACTTTAATTGATAAATAATTAATAATATGGTAGATGGTGTAACTTATTTATTGTTACGTTTAAAAGTAGATGGGTCAGCAGAATTAAAGTCTACCTGAAAAGCTTCAGCTGAAACATGAAAACTGAAATGGGCTGAAATACAATAGAGCAGAAGAGAGAAATAGAGCAAAAATGGTTTACACCAGTGACTTTTCAGAAGTTGAGAGAGCTGACCCTTTGACATTTAGCGGTCCGGGCACGACATGTTTATTGAACATGACCTTGGTCTTATCCAAGTTACTGCCCAAACCGACACGTCGGGAGGCCGCGTCGAGGCTGTGCAGCATTTCGCTTAACTTTTCCAGCAACTCTGCCATTACAACGATGTCGTCGTTACTCACCATTAACGTGATACCCTGTCCAGTCCTCCAGTGCGTTGGTGAAGAGTTTGGGAGATATGACATCTGCCTATCATATACTTTGATTCAGCTCGATGGAGTTCGTCACCTGGTGGTCCTGTATCTGGACAGCCATCGTGGCGGTGTCATACAAGCATCTCAAAACCTCGATATAAAGCCAGTCAATCCCACATCGCTGCAATGCATCCAGAACTGCCTTCAGAAGTTTCAATAGAGTCGAAGGCTTTTTCGTAATCCACGAATGCCAAATGCCAGCGGCTGATTGTACTCTTCGGTCTTCTGTACAATTTGCCGAACAGTATGGATGTGGTTCACGGTACTAAAGCCTTTTCGAAACCTGGCCTGCTCCGGCGGCTGGAATTTATCGAGTCTTGCAGCGAGACGATTCGTAACGACCCTCGAGGACAACTTGTAGATATGGCTCAGGAGTGAGATGGATCTGTAATTCCTCAGTAAGGTCTTATCACCTTTTTCGAAGAACAGCAAAACCGCACTCCTGCTCCAAGCCTGTGGTGTTATACCCTGATGTAGGACGGAATTAAAAAGACTTGCTAATTCCTTTAGGACCGGAGTCCTCGCTTTCTGCAATGTCAGGGTTGTCCTCAATGTAGTGACGCATTAGAGGCTTTGTGGTCAGAGAGTTCAGAGAGAGGTCAGAGTTTGGACACTTTTTCTGCGATCTCGGGAACAACCTTTGAGACACTTTCCTCGGTATGTTGACCACAGTGTCGGTTTTTTTGTGCAGCACGTTGCCAGTGGTTTCCAGCAGGTCGAATTTTTTAAGTTCCATTTGGAACTTTTCGTTTCCGACTATTTGGAGTGGCGTAGGTCGGAGACTAAACCTTATCATCTGGGTGCTTTCAGTTTTCAAGTTAATATTTAGAGAGCCTCGAAGAAGTCGGTGATTGCTTCCAGTATTGAACCTGTTGATCACAGATACATCTTTAAATATATGCTTACTATCCGTAATGATAAAATTTATCTCGTTCCTTGTCACAGAATCGGGGCTTCGCCAAGTCCACCTCCTGTGGAGACTCTTTTTAAAGAATGTATTCATCAAGAAAAGCCCTTCTGACTCTAAAAAGTTGATCAGTATCTGGCCATTGTGATTTCGGCACCTCAAGCCATATTGACCGATTTTTGTTTCGCCGCGTTTTTTCTTCCCACTTTGGCGTTGAAGTGCCCCACAACAACGTTGTAGTTGAGCCTTGGGGATACCATGTATTGCTTTTGCAATATCCTCGTACATCGCCTCGGCTATCTCATCAGAGTATGTCGAGGTCGGCGCATATACCTGTATTACTTTCAGGTTGTGCCTGTTAGTGAGTTTCAGTACAAGGTACGCTACCCTGATCGACACACTACTGATCTCCAGCTGCTAACGAGGTCGTTATGAACGAAGAAATTGACACCCCCATGGGAGAGCGGGTCACCTTCCCGAAAGTAGAGTAAGTTGCCTGACTGTAGGGTCATCGTGTCCTCCCCCTCTCGCCGGACTTCAGATCCGCCCTAGAATATGCCAGTTCAAGCAACCCAGCTCTACCTCGAGTTCAGTGAGGTGTTGGTCCAGCCGAAGACTGCGTCCATTATAAGTGGCTACGCGTAGTTGTTGTTGGAAGTCTGCCGTAGCCGGAATTTCTTAGCACCCCCTGTCCCACCGTTACCACGACCTCTGCCTTGGCCGGGAATAGTGGGACCACCGGGAACTGTGCCGGCCCTTGTATTCGCGCTTTTCTCATGGGAGGTTTTTTGCCTATAGTCCCCACGCTGCACAGACGTGTTGGAGACGGCAGGAAGTGAACCTTTTACAGATAGGGACGTTGTTACCAACAGCTAACAGCTCTTAGGCAGCCGGGAGCGAAAAAAAAACAAATAGCTGTTGACTGATTCCCAGCCCTTACCAATATGGGCACAATCATAATTTCACGGAATTCAGTCAGGTTATTTCGCAGGATTTTAATTACAAACACCGACTGACTAATTTTCTTGCAATATAATTACAAACACCGACTGAATAATTTTCTTGCAATATAATTATAGTTAGTAGATATATTTATGAGTCCCATAAACTAATGTTGTTCAGACCTTATAGTTTGTTATATCAAATGATACTTCGTAGGTTCGCGACCCACAAGCTGGATGCGAGAGCCTTTATTTTGAAAACTCGTAATTTCAATTAAGTTAATGTTAAATCATATATCTTTTACCCTACTACACTGATCAAATCTCTTCATATCTAGTGATATTGTACACTATAAGCACTAATTAGATTAATATTATTCAGTGCAGTGAATAGTACCGAGCAGTTACTTCTGCGCTACAATTAACGTTCATATGATGAAATTAAATTACTATCTAATGAATTCTTGACAGAGAAGTAGGAATAAAAATCGTCGTTTGCCACACACTAACAGTATAAATATTACAGATCTCAAGTTCATACAAATGTTTGCGTCTACTATAAAATATCGCTTTCATATTTCGGTTAGGTTAGATTACCTATTGTAGAGATTCACACTGTAATGTTTCATATTGAACTCTTCTTTTCGTCTTTTTAATAATTCATTGTATTCTATTCCACTAGTTACCGACTAGCACGTTGGAGTTATAACGGATACCGCATCGGCAGAAGTTTCATTCAATTGTGATTCTAAAACAACTGTGACCTGGTGATACCTACTCACTCGGGAACGGAGCGAAAAAAATACTGAAAAAATGTAAAACTACTCTAGAGACTGAGACGGAGTGAATTTTATTCATGTAAATGCAGAAACGACTGTTCTAACAGCACCTTTGGCTATATTCACACTTTATGTTAAGAAAAATTTAAATATAAAATCCTTTTAGATATAACTATGCAATTTTAAAAGATATGGTGCAATAAGGCGGGATTTATCTCGCTCAAAGCGGTGCCGACGTAGTGGTGGATATCCTTGCGGCAAAAGCAAAACTGCTTTCTGATAGTGTCGTGTTTCTGCATATAAATAAGAGTCCAGATAAAATATGGCGGTAAACGTAAACTGTGTTCATGATGCGGTATAAATGCCCTCTCTAGCTTCGTTTATTGATTCCCCGGTGAACCAACACACAAAGACGTAAAAGAAAGTGGACAAATAGGTTTTCTAAAACGTTAGTAAGCCACATTTCCATATTATTTCACGTACAAAGACACCAGGGATCGTTCTTTGTAACTTAACTCAAAAAAGGAATTCTTAAAAGTTTACTACAATATTTACAGCAAATTTACTTGTGAAAAATAAGCAACCGGTTCATGTGGTGGTGCCTCAGTCTCTGTCAAAATCCACTCAACACGTGAATAATATTATGATATAAATCATCATCTACGATCTACACAAGCTCAAAAACGGTTCTTCCTAATATATCATGAATATATTTAATAGAAATCTCTGATAATCGTGTCAACACAATAGAAAGAGGACAGTTCTAGACTCGTGGATAACGTGCCATGACAACTTCACTTGACGTGACAGTAATTATTTGTACAGATTATAATTGGATGGCGGCATCAATCATAAAATCCAGATACAAGTTTGTTTGTTACGATAATTATGTTTATACATAACTAGTTCACCCAGCGAACTTTTTGCGAGATATTTGTACTCGGATAGGAATCGAACCCGCCAACCTCGATTCTGCAATCAGTTTGTGCTTTACCAATGCACCACGGGGCCCGTCGCATAACCCGTAATATTCTGATTATTATTGTTGCTGATCTGCAAAATATACTTTTAATACTGTATTGTTATCTATTTAAATGATAATATTTGGGTGTCATCTCATTTATTGAATTGATTTTAAACATATTTTCGACAATCCAAAGCAAGGCTATTCGTAAGTAGCATAAAGATAGTGGTTTTTTTTTAAATAATTTGTATCAATAATAATTTTGTGATATTGTTTTTTTACCGTCATTAGTGATATCTTTTACACACACTAGCTTTTGCCTACAAAAGCTAATGTGTGTAAAAGATATCACTAATTGTTAAAATTATACTCGACATATGGCAATACGTTATTTAATATCGACATAGAATACAATTAAAAAAAAATACATTTATCAAATTTATACATTTTTATTTGTTTTGTGTAATCACATTTTTCACTTTTGATTTTCTTGAATGCTGATACTCCTTCTAAGCAAATTTCATTGCTCACTGAACTCCGATTTGATTACACTCAACTCACTACAAAGTTATAAAGTAATTACGGTTCCTTAATAATAAGTTACCAACGTGTTCCTTCAACTCATCGCGATGCCGTTACAGTCGTCTCAAACAACATTTATAATTGTTTTCGGAAAATTCTCATTTCTCCTTTATTTAACTGTTCATAATTATTTAATGTGTTACAAATTAATATTTTGTGTATTGTGTATTTTCTATAATATTCTAGAAGCTTCATCGCGAGTAAAACTTATAAGTAAGAGTATTTATATATCTGTTGTTGTTCTATTTTTGTGGGTATATCTTCAAGGTACAATTTGAACGAAATTATTTTCCTATAAATTATCGATACACCTTCATTAACGTCTTCCATCAATGTCTTCCATCATCTAAATTGTATTACAAAAGATATAATGAATGTTTCAAGTCCTGGATTATTATTACATGTCTGGAATTTGATGCTTATCAAACTGTCTCAAATAGATAAGTTCAGAGTAGTCACCAAATCAGCTAATAATTTTTCAAAACTACAATTGTAGTGGGGATTTTATTGATAGATCAGCATCCGGCTAACTTCGTCGCGCATCAATAGTATTTTTACAGTGTTTACAGTTAAAGTTCTAAATCTCAAAAATTAACACTTTTTTAAACTAATTTTACATGAAACCACCCCGTTTTTACCTTCTATCTATTAAAAAAAAACACATTTAAATCCGTTGCGTATTTTAAAAGTATAGAAAGGGATAGACATCGGAAAGCGACTTTGTATTAGAATATAGGTATTAATTACTTTTGTAACTATAGTGATTGACTAAACAGATATATAGTACAAAAACGGACTGTTGGAGTCGAGGACGGTCACGATATACTTTCCATATCCAAATTGAATTTGTCTATGCAAACGGTGATATAAGATGCATTAAAAACTTACGAGAATGACAAGAGTTGTAAAAGAAAAGAATCAAGTGTGGTGAGAAAGAAGTGCTCTGTTCTCTCTGCCTACACCCGCCCTATCGTATACCTAAATCAATTCTAATTGATTTCTAATGGAATTTAACATTTGAAATATATTAGGCTTACGAATATATAAAAATTTAAAGTTAAAATCTTACTGAATTTAAATCATATTCGTTTTAGATCATCCTTCGTTCCGTTTTAGTTTCCGTTTTAGTCTTCTGCATTATATGATTTCTTCAGCATTCATTTATTTGTGAGGGAAAATATTTAGAGCCAAGTGTTTATGATGAAAATTAAAAAAGTATGTAAGAATTGAAATAATGAAAATAGGTTAAATTTGTGCTTTTTCTCTCAAACATCTCTGAGTCTTTCGATTTGGCACGCTGTGTTTCAGGTGTCCATGAGCAGCGCTAGTCACTTACTACTTTGTGACCTACTTGCAAGTTTGCCCACTAATAAAAATAAAATAAAATAAGCCTTTATTGCTGAGTGTACAAATTTAGTATCTGAATCAATTTTATTTATAAAGATCGGTACATTTATCACATAGGCCTCCTCTAAAGACCTCCACTCACACCTGTCCTTCGCAACTCTCATCCATTCTTTTCCAGCTGTTTTCTTGAAGTCTTCTTCCCAGCGTTTTGATGGTCTCCCTTTGTTCCTTTTCCCCTCTCCTGGGTACCATTCTGTTATTGTTTTTGACCATTTCCCGTTCTTCTCTCTAAGCATATGTCCAGCCCATTGCCATTTTAATGTTTTGCATATTTTGCCTGCGTCTATAAATTTAGTTATTTTTTTTAATATTTTCTAAGCTTACTCTATCTCTTCTTTTAACTCCAATTACGCTTCTTTCTATCCCGTTTTGGCATACATTTATTTTATTTGTTATGTTCTTCGTTAATGTCCACGTTTGGCATCCGTATGTTAAACATGGCAAAATGCACTTTTAATATACTTTTCTTTTGTCTTTTATTCGCATATCTTTGTTTTTCATAATTTCGCTTAGAGACCAGTACCTTTTCCAAGTATTGGCTATCCTTCTCTCGATCCCCTTTTGCATAGTATTACTCGGCGATATTAACTGTCCGAGGTATAAGTATTCTTTCACATAGTCTATTTTCTCCATGTTAACTATGATATTGTATGTTTGTGAACCGTTAGTCATAATTTTTGTTTTATTTGTGTTCATTGATAGACCCACTTTCGCGCTTTCTTCAGCTAGTTGTTGTAGCATTTTCTCTAGCTTTTTCGGGCACTCAGAAAATAGAATTAGGTCATCGGCGAATCGCAAATGGCTTAAGATTTCACCGTTTATCTTCAGTCCATTTTTGTCCCAATCCAGATTTCTGAATACCATCTCCAGGGTTGCTGAAAATAGTTTGGGTGAGACGGGGTTTTGGGTGAGACGGGGTCACCCTGCCGAACGCCTCTATGCTTTGCTGTTCGAGTAAATATTTTTAAGTATTTGTATATATTTATTTTGTATGCCCTGTGTATGTAGTGCTTCCCAGATGGAATTGTGTTCCAATGAGTCAAAAGCTTTGTTGCAGTCAACAAATCCAAGATAATAGACCTTATTGTATTCTTCATATTTTTCTAGGACTTGTCTCAGTACATGTATATGATCTATGGTCGAATATTTGCTACGGAAGCCTGCCTGTTCTTTTGGTTGGTTAAAATCAAGTGTTAGTGTAATTCGAGACAGAATTATTTTTGAAAATACTTTATAAATATTGGACATCAGACTGTAATTACCTATTTCTCCTTTATCTCCTTTTTTATGTAATAGTACTATTGTAGATATTGTCCAATCAGCCGGGATATCCTCAGTTTCTATAATATCATTGAATAAGTCTGTTAGTACTGGAGCAATCACTGGTGCTGTTGTCATTAGTATTTCGTTAGTTATCTGATAATTTCCTGGTGATTTACCTCTTTTTTTTTGGTCTGTAATGCTCTTGTCGTTTGTAATAGTATTTTTGAAACTTCTCCTTCCTCTGTTTCAATACTTAGGTGGTCAGTCTTTAATTTGGGTTTCTCACTTTGGTATAGGTCTCGATAATAGTCAGTAGCTATTTTTATTATCTCATATCTTTTATTTGTGTACTTTCTGTCTTGGTTCATAGCTTATAGCATCCAATCTTTTTTACTATTCAATTCCTTCAACGCTTTTCTAATTCCACCAGTTTTTTCAATATGTTTTTTTTAATGTTCCTTGCCTTTTTATTTTCTTATCTTTCCTCATATTTTCATTAATCTTTTTGCTGATTTCAGATATTTTAGAACGGTAGTCTATGGTTTCTTTTCTTCGTATAAGTTCTTTTCTTTCCTGTAATAGCTGCTAAGTCTCGTTAGAAAACTTTTTGTTTTTCTCTGTGTTTATTTTCTTTGTTTCCGTTATTAGCAAGTTCACGAGTTTCTCATACCTTGTCTGAATTGGTTGTGAACTTATATTTTCTTTTCTAATTATAGTTTGTAAATTAGACGAAAATTGGTCGCTATTACCGGTGCATAGTAACATTGTTTTCCCATTGTGAAATTTTCTCTTATTCTTTGCAGGTGCACCTGTTAACTGAGCACGTACCATTTTGTGGTCTGAGTTGAAATTTAAGTTATGTATAACAGATACATCGTGGAAGTTCTTGGGCTTGTTGGTTATCACAATATCAATTTCATTTCTGTACATTACATTTGGAGAAATCCATGTCCATTTTTTCGTTCGTTTTTTCTTATAAAAGCTATTAAGAATACTTAATTTATTTTCTAGCGCAAAAGTGATCAATCTGTCTCCATTTTTACTTCTTTTGCCATATCAATGGCTTATTACAGCATTAATTTTCATCCAATTAAGTGTCTTAAATAGATTGTGCATGTAATATAGATGATCCTGGCCCTTTACAGCATGCAATTTAAACGAATATTTTCGAAGATATTGCAGTATTAACATAGCGGGACAGCAGTTAAAGCCGATAAATAGCACAAATTGAATCTCATGATATCCAAAAGATTTACTCATTCATTACTTTTGATGCCGAATAAAGTTCGCCGGGTAGGCTAGTAAATCATAAAATTGTCGTCATATTTATGTTCTAAGTGATATTGAGACAGAAGTGGTAATTAAAAGTGTAGTTATATATTTTGCTAACGGTCAAATGTACAGGAACAATCGTACTTTATGTACTTCAAATCTACGAAGTTTATGGTAGATACTAATAAAGAAACAAAGGTATTAAAATTATTTTCCACGGGAGAGGAATGGGGCGGCCATTATTCTCTACAGCGATTTTTTACCCCATATTAAAAGATTACAAATTGTAATATCTTAGTATATTGTATGTTTTTACTAGTAGTTATTATTTTTTGTATAGTTGTAAGTAAAGGTCGACGGACACTGGTGTACCCAAGGTTCTTGTACGCGGCAAGACATGAACATGCGCAAGTTGAAAAAAGGATGATGAATACTGGAGATTTGGTGCTGGAAGAAGATGTTCGGCATATTATAGACCGAGTTTCGTAACAATGTATCCATACACCAGGAGCTCGGGATTACTAGGCGTCTATTGATCATAGTGCAGGTGCGCATGGTGCAGTACTTTCACCATGTCTCTAGACGCAACTATAACTCCAATGAATCACTGATGAAGCAATGTAAACTCGACGAAACCAGTTTACACGCTAGATTATCTATATGTTGGACAGGCTAGGTTAAATTCACTATGGTTAACCTCGTATCAGACTGCACCATATAGTCTGCAACTCTGAGAGATGGCGGGAAATGGCGTTAAAAGACACGTGACATTTTATATTAAGCAAAAGGTGCCTTCACATTCATTCTTTTTAAATTTCCGATATTTTTGTAGCTCAGAGGAGTAAGTACTAATACCATACGTGGGCATCACACACGTGCTGTCGACTATTTACAGTCGTCAAAATTTTATTAAAATATATCACTTATGCCCGAATACTGAACCGCCACTCAAATCTGACAATTAATAAAGTGCTACTTACTGGCTCAAAATTTCATGCATTCTGTCTAATGTGACAGTTACCTAAGTAGCGCTTATATATTTGAGTGGCGGTTCAGTATTCGGGCTTTAGCCTCTTAAACCAATAATATAAATGTAACCAAGTGCGAGCCAATATGTTTAAGTATTAATATTATCATCTTAATCATAATTATTATGATAAATATATTTATTGTGTATATTATTCTTATTTGATAAGATCACTTTATTATTCTTATTATGATAATTATCTCTTGTTAAACATATTGTGTGCGGTGCGTGACAAAAACTTATTCCAAGGGCTCAAATAATATATTATTTGGCGACATACGAAATCCGAGCGACAAAAGTATATATAAATGGTGTCCAAACAAATATGTACCTAACTTTATCCTTAGGATCTCAAAGAAAAGTATATTAAACTAGCTGCCTCGGCAAAAATTGATGAGTTTGTTTTTTAAAGTGAAACTTTTATTACATCGTCTCAAACTTTTTCGTCTGCGTGTTGCATGTCGCGTGACGGTCGGCCGCGGAGTAGGGATAAAGTGAAAGGCGCTCGTTAGAGCGCCTTTCACGTCTATTATCGTTTATTTATTTATTTATAATTAATTAATTACCCAAATATGTATACACTTTATTTTTGTAAATAAATACCGTAAAAACATGTAGAAAAACACCCCCAGACGAGGGATCGAACCCGCCCCGACCTTGTGTTATCGGTAGTGCGGTTTACCGATGCACCACGAGGGCCGTATGTATAATCGTCTAATTACCGTCCTCTTTACCAATTTCGACACATTTTCTAGGATCGGGTTTGTTTGTTTGTTTGTTTGTTTTTTACATACATACATATACGTACGTACGTATTGCAGGCGGAGAAAAAAAAAATTATATTATTAATATAACAAATGACACGATAAAAGGGAATATAATAAATTCGTATGTATTGTAAACGACGGAGGCGTAGGCGGCGGCTTTTAAGTTTCCAATTCCAAAAAGTGAACTACATATATGTGACACAGTTATGTTCGTCAATTTAGTAGTGAATATCTGGATGACCGAGCTTTGCTCGGTATTTTCTTTTTTTTTATAAATTGTGTTTTTTGAAAATTATATTTAAGTACGAATTACATACTAATAAAATAATGAAATATCAATAATATTTTTCGATCTTACCGACAGAATAATAAATATATACTAATATATACTATGTACTAACATATTATATTAGAAACATATACTTAATTTTTTGCAGTGATAAACTGTAATAAAAGCAAAGCAAACACACATTGACTTCGTGTTAGTTAACAACGCCATCTGCTGGAATAGAAATTTCATGAAAATCGTTGGAGCCGATTCCGAGATTCCAATTTTATATATATATATACAAGAATTGCTCGTTTAAAGATATAAGATAAGATAGTGCTCTTTATATATATGTATTTGTCACATTTTCATAATAAATCGAAATATCATATTTACTGGAGGAAAAAATATCGTTTTGTTTTGTAAAGATCCTTTGTTGTAATGTTGTTAACGTTTAATAGGTGTCGCGTTATCCCTAGTGCCGTAGCTGGAATACTTGTCGATTCGGGCGACATCTATCGATATAGTACGATATTACGGCAGAATCATCAATAGTAGCAACCTAGTAGCGCCATCTAGGAATTATTGTCGTGACCACGTAAAAAAATATTAGTTGGAGACCTAGTCTACTTTTATCATTTCCCATTATCATTCCCATTTTCTAAGTATAAAATTAAGATTGATGAAGCAATTTTTATACCCTTAATGGAATATTATTCCGAAAATTTTTAGTTAAATGTCTATAATGTGAAAAAAAGTTTCACTTTTACGGTGGTTTCATAAAACCACACAATTTTTTTTTTATGGGATAGGAGGGCAAACAAGCAGGCGTGTCACCTGATGGTAAGCAACCAACGCCGCCCATGGACACCAGCAACACATATAGTGTTACTGTTGCGCTGCCAACCTTTAAGGGATAGGGGATAGGAAAGGATGGGGAGGGGGGTGGGCCTCCGGGTACTTCTCTCACCGAACGAAACGCGGCATGAGCCACTTTACGTCGGTCTTCTGAGAGGTCGTGGTATTTCACCGGTCGAGCCGGCCCATTCAGCAGCGAACTGCTTGGCTCTACCACTGATGAGTGAAAATAAAAAACTACTAAAAATATAGACGCTGAAAAAAATAGACGTTGACCGGTTCGCAGGCCTAACTGACGAAACGAAATTTTATAAAAATCGATCGAGCCACATCGAACAGCATGAATCGAAAATTTCCTAAATTAAAAATTAAACTACCCACTGTCGCCAATGGGCAACTATTTTTTTTTTAGTTTTTCTTACGGAATTAATAGGTAGACTATTCTAATTCTGTTTCTTATAGTTAAAGCCAATATGGTAGCTGTGTACCCGAGACAGTCGCAAAGTAGTATCAGCTTCAAATACATACCGCGTTCCGTTCGGTGAGCGAGGTGGCTTGATCTCCTTTCCCCTACTCCCTGAAAGGACGGCAACGCACCACGGTGTAGTTTATCCTGCTACTTTAGAGCATATATACATATATAGTACATATATATATACACATATATCATCCGAAAAAATGTTACAATATTAATAATAATATGATAATAAAAAAATTACAACATTGTACTATAATTGTTTATCTACATTAATAAGAAGAAATACATTATATACAATTAAAAAACTAGCTAAAATCAAATTTCTCTGCATCTCGGTCTATTGGCAGCGTGCCCAGAAGACTCTCCGCATTGCCACGCTGAATGTTGAATGGCAATGTCAAGCCTCTGTACGAAGAATAGACCATTCCGCTGGTCGCGAGAGGCTCGATCAGCCTCTTTGCAAGATAACATTGTTGCAATAATACTATGAGATTATAATATAATAATATACTACGATATCTGTGGGGGGAGTGAAGATTCATAACTCCATGCATGAATAAGTTTTACTCCAAATTACTTTTTAAAGTATTATGTTACGATTTCTGTAACAGTTAGGCATCAAGTGAAACTGGCGTTTAAGCTTGATTTAAATTAACCAGGATATGCCTCCCGGCATAGTGGCCAGGGGCCTTTCTATGTACATGACGGATGTTTAATACACATCCGGGACAGATATTGGAATGGTTATGTTTATGTAGATACAACATATAAATGTTTTTGTCTAGCTTACATAGCAGAAGCCATAAAGCTTACTTTGAAAAGATTAGATTAGATATTTACTTATATATATTAAGGAAATATCGCAGAGAGATGGGGGGCGGAAAAGAGAATTACTCCACCTAACCTGTTCGTTAGATAAATCGTCTAGTTTATAATCACGTAGAAAGATAAAAACCGTCGTTCACGTGATATAGTGGTTGATCCGTGCTCATCATCTGTGAAACTTGCTATCGGAGGCGATACTGACGGCTGGCTTATTAAGCGCACAAGGAATAGACTACATTTTATTTTACACCGGTTAAAGAATACATTACAATGAATGGTACATGGTCAATATCAGGCAATAATATTATATTATTCAACTAGCAGACCCGGCTAACTTTGTTCCGCATCAAAAGTGATTTTTACCGCTTATAATAAAGTGCTAAAATTATACATGTATTATACATACAAATCACCCCGTTGACACCCTTTACCTGTTAATTAAAACACTTCAAAATCCGTTCCGTAGTTACAAAGATCTAATCATTTATAGGCACAGACAGCGGAAAGCGACTTTATTTTATATTATGTAATGATGGCGATTGATCATATTTATAGAGATATTATTATACTTACATTATTTAAAAAATATTCTCTTACTTACTTAACTTTGCGCCGAGGTTTTGTAGGGTAAGCATAGAAATTTGAGCGCCATATGACATGCTTTTTAATCACTCGCTTCCTCGCTTCTTCAACTTGGCTTTTGAAGTAAATTGACACATAAAAAGTGTGTCGAGGATTTTCGCCACTGTTACACTACCAGTTGTGTACTGTATATCTGCTTAGTCGGTCCTACATCGTATATTATTTCCACATGCCCAATTTACCTAATCCACATGTTTGTACATGCTGATAATTGTATTCTACCCAGATTGTACAAAATTATTTAGTAGAGAACAATCTTTGTTACATAAATTTTTCATTACAAATAATACAATTGTATATTAAGCTATGTATTAAGTGTTATTGATACAGAAATTGATGTGGAACATAGTCAACAAATCGTTGGCAATTCGTTAAAAGGGGTTTCGCTTATCTGACGGTAATGATGATAGATGACTTCAGGATTTCCCCAGCGATATCCGACACCGCTTAACTCACTGTACATTCCACCTATAGATTCTGAGACCTTGAGAACTCATTTCAAATACATATCTGATATTTTTTCATGCTGCATGCATTATGCTGCATATATTATTTGAAATGAGATTTTAATAATGATTAATTGACAAGATTAGTTAGATGTTTACAATTATATTATTGCTACGTAATTACCAATTATTTTTTCAGATTCGAAGAAGAAGCTTACTATCTGAACTTGATTGAAATCTAAGTGCAAACTTACTATGTATACACCAGGTAAAAAATGCTGTCAGGTAAAAAATGCTGTTTAGCTTAGATAACAAATATATAGCCTATATATTCATACGTTTATTGTTTTAAATGATAGTCAAATTTAATTTACGATACGTAAAGCGATACTGATATCAATGCTAACTTATGGCAGAGAGAGTTGATTAACTTGATGAATACCAAGTAGCAAGACTAGTAGTAGAAGTCTTACCCTGGAAAAAAAATTAACATAACTTCACGCGTTTTTTCTTCTCGAATGCATAGCGGCGGCGGTTAAAGCCTCGAGTCGCCGATTCTTTATGTTATATACCGAATGGAGTAGGTGGTGAACCTTTTGTCATTATTACACGGGGCCCAAAGTTGTCAGTAATCCATATTTATCACACATAACTTATATGTTAAAGTAAGGAATCCGTCTACGATCTATGTTTGATTTTTAAAACACAAAACATAATCAATGAAAAAGCGTGCACTTGGATTGTACCTTGCGACCTTCCAAGCAGCGGTTTACATGCTAAACCACCGGACTAGAGAGACGATAATTCTCTGTAAATAAATAGTAGACTTTTGGGAAGCTTTTATACTGCAAACTAATATTGTACTTTAGACAAATTACTAAGTTTAGTACGTAAGTAATAAACTTATTTATGAAATTCATCATGTATGAAATATTCAGTTTATAAGTGATGATTAAAAGCTTCATTTATCTAAACTAAACTACCCAAGAGAACGGAAGGGATCAGTTATCATAAATATAAGTCAAAACTTTCATATAAATAATGTGCTATATTATCTATGAAATACTTGAATGTTTTTTTTTATTAACAAACATTTTTATAATGTATGTTAATAAAACAAAACATTTCAAGTGCTAGTAAATCTTAAGTAAACTTTTTATAGTTTGTGAATATTAAGAATATCACAACTAATAATGAGTAGTCTAAAATAAAAAGAAGTAAATAAAATTTGAAGATATAAATAAATGTAAGCATTTCAGGCAACGATGTGTTGTTTGTTTGCAGTAAATATACAAAATTATGACGACATAAGTTGGCTGGCAGTGTTAGATATGATTCCAAATTTGTAGTACCGAGAGTCAGGTATTAGTATACAGTTTATTGTATCAATATAGAGTTTTTTATAAATATTTACTTTGTTTACACAAAAACTCATTTTCTACATAAATATACAATTACATATATACAAATAAGTAGATAAACGTTGATCTGAACGAAGCCACCGTCATCAAATCAATGATATATATAGAGAAATACCAGGTCAAGAGTGTCCACAGCCGAAGAGCGTGACAGAAAGCAATAATAAGAATGAATGAAGCGAGAAATGTGTGTCAGGATCGTAGCAATTGAAAGTAGTTTCTGCCTACCCCCTATATGAAAAAGACGTGCTTGTGGGTATGTATATATATTCATCAATTAAGCTGAACACCGCACGATGGTAGGGAAACACTCTACTATTTAATAATGTGCGTAGATTAAATGCCATTTTGTCCGCAAGATATTTATTATTAATTACCCGCTTACTAAGATTGTGGTTTTGCTGTTCCATATTAATTACTATTATTATATTGTTACCGAATAACTCAGTTCTCACATATGTGAAACTTCACTATTACAACCTTTATATATTGACTAACAGGCCGCGCGAACTTTGTACCGCCATATTATATACATTAGTCCCACTCATATTAATAACCTAAAGCTTTCCTCAATAAATCTAAAAGTAATATTTTTTTCAATTCAAACCAGTAGGTCCTCATACATACATACATAAATTCACGCCAAATTCCTTGCGGGGTAGGCAGTGAGAACAAAGTGCCATAAGGTACGAACACGCCTCACTCGCTTAGCTGTTGACATTAGCGGGTACTAACAGCCAAGATATTGATAATATCAATCAACGCCTTATAATATTATTATCCATGCCAGGGACTTGTCCGAAGTTTTTAGTCAACCTTTAGTTTTTTTTAATACTACTTAAACGACTTTGTTTATCTGGTCATTGTGATTTCATCAAAAAACCGGGATACCATATGTTCAAACCAGGGTAGCTAACTCACAGTGAGGGATTTTTTATAAGTAAAATGATGTCGATTTTGAGATTAATCTTAACGAAATTAATTTACTACATTGAAAAAGATATCACGATATTAAAAATGTTAAATTTGTTAACATAGAGCATTATAAATATACCTCACATCATTCACACCTTGTCAGTGGTAGAGTCACGTAGTTCGCTGCACGAATGGGCCGGCTCGACCGGTGAAATACACCGACCTCTCAGAATATCGGCGTAAAGTTGCTTTTGTCGCGTTTCGCTCGGTGAGAGAGGTATTCTGAGGTCCAATCCCTTTCCCACTCCCGTTCCTATCCCATGCTGACCCCACCCAGCCGGCAACGCAACTGCAACACATGTGTTCAGGTGTCCGTGGGCGGCGTTTGTGGCTATCAGGTGACACGCATGTTCGTTTGCCCCTTCTACAAAAAAATAACCTCATAACTACTACAAATTAAAACAAAAATACCCCAAAAGACAATAATACTTCAAATTCTAATTAAAGTATTGAGCAATATGATGACAAATAAAGGAACAACATCACAACATAACTTCACGCCTTTTCAACCCGAAGGTGTAGTATTAGTATTTTGCGATATCTTTTGAATTAAATGTCCGAATTGAATCATTCAAAAAGTTCTAGAAAGTTATTGAATCTATATTTATATTGAAGTAATTTATTTTGAGTAAAGTTAATACCACGGTACAAAATAACATCATTATAATTATTTTCAAAAATTCAAAAAAACACTTAATGTGCGGTAACTACAATAGTTAGACATATGGCGTCGCGGACTTTTCTGTCGACAATTATATGTAATGTGAAAATATAGTACATTGTTTCGTTCTATAATCAATAGTTTTTGCAGCGTTCGCGATGTAAGAATTTTTTTCGGGTCTTTTTCTTACACCTTGGGTTACATTATTGGACTATATAAATCTCATCGATTCTACTTCAAGTAGCATAACTATTGTCATAGGTTGTACAGAGTTTGAAAAGAGTATTCGGCACGTGAGTTTCTTGCCCGGTTATCCTCATGATAGGAATTATACTCGAAATCGAGCCGCTCGTGGTAATTACATGTTTGTTTTCTCCTTCCATGTAGGCACGCAATGTTTTGCCTGTAAAAACTGTGTTACCAATAAATATCTAGTATTTTGATTAAAATTTAATTTTGCTCATTCAGGTATTATTATCAGTATCTCATACTTCTCTACCAAGTTGATAGGCTTTATACCTACACGTTAGTCGTGGTTTTTATTTATTATCCATCTGTTTGGTTTCAATGCTCAGATTCAGTGGATTCAGGTGTCCCAGTTAAATTGTTCAGTAATCAGAAGTCAACCGTGTAACATGAGCAAACAGATGAGGAAAACTTTTCAAAATTTGTTTTCTGACTCAGAGTAAACGGATATACAGAAAAGGCAGCAGGAAGCAGTTTTATTTAATGTTATCTAAGTTCAAACAAAATCCATATCTACATATAAATATATTTTAACACGCGAAGAAGAAGTTTTGTGTGCAAGTTCGTGTAAGTATTTCGTTGTCAATAGGGAACACACATTTGTCACATTGTTTGACTGGAGAATATCAAACAGTCTTATTATTTAGTTTCGAGTTGGTGTATTTATTCTACCTTTCTCTGATTTAGTACAATTTTAATGACTAAATCTGAATAATTAATAGATTTTTCAACGCATTTTTTTATGAAATTTCGTCGTAATTATTTCATAACTATAATTTACTTTCATTAAGTTTCGGATATCAAATATTTGTAAATTGCTGTTTTCTATTTATTATTGTATAAATGACAGAGGGAGGAGGCAGAGTTTCTTTGTCAACATTTTGATATGGTAATTTTATACATAATTAGTTATCGATGATTGACAGCTTTGGGTCCGGTGTAATGGCAATAGGTTCACCACCTTTTTTTTACTACGCGAGGAAATGCTTTCTGCACACCCCACGCCTGGTTACAGCAGGGGGTAGTGTGGGACTCCCAATACAGTAAACTGCAATCCGATCCTAGGGTTACCCACTAAAACCCCGCGGCGGCCTTCCTCCGGCGTTCCGGGCCTCCGGGTACCTCTCTCACCGAACGAAACGCAGCATGAGCCACTTTACGTCGATCTTCTGAGAGGTCATGGTATTCACCGGTCGAGCCGGCCCATTCATGCAGCGAACTGCTTGGTTCTACCACTGTTAGATAGTTCAACCTTATTCAATCAGGATTAATAATAGTTAATATTGCTAATCTATCTAATGTAGCCTAATCCCGACAATCATAACAACTCCTTGAGTAGTTGTCCTAGTGCAGTCTTGCAGATCGCTGCGAGAATGTGCCGGCTCGAAGGGGGAATTACCTCGACCTCTCGGAATATCTGCGTAAAGTGACTTGTGCCGCATTTCGATTGGTGAGAGAGGTATCCGTAGGCCCGATCCCTTTTCTCTTTCCTTTCCTATCCTACTTCTTTAATCTACTTCTTTAAAGGACGGCAACGCACCACAGTGTTCATGGGCGGTGAGTAGTTACCTTACCATCAGGTGACCCATTGCTCATTTGTACAAAAAAAAATACGGATACCAACGTATTAAGGATACTTCGTAATTACAAATGTATTAAAATTTGAGATTAGCTGTTTCAATGCATTCGAGCGCACTTAAATGGTTTATCTTTTTCTGTGCAAGCTGTGTTGCTTTTTTTTTATGGGATAGGAGGGCAAACGAGCAGGCGTGTCATCTGATGGTAAGCAACCAACGCCGCCCATGGACACCAGCAACACATATAGTGTTACTGTTGCGTTGCCGACCTTTAAGAGATAGGGGATAGGAAAGGATGGGGAAGGGGGGTGGACCTCCAGGTACCTCTCTCACCGAACGAAACGCGTCATGAGCCACTTTACGTCGGTCTTCTGAGAGGTCGTGGTATTTCACCGGTCGAGCTGGCCCATTCATGCAGCGAACTACTTGGCTCTACCACTGTAGAATGCACTACCAGAAAATATAAGAAAAGCCCAGACTATTACCTCGTTTAAGTCATAGCTTACGCAGTATTATTTAACGTTACAATAGTCTATTGTTAGTATTTGTTTATTTAAGTATGTTTTTATTTATGTATATTCAATATATTTATTTATATATGTTCTATTTATGTGTTTAAGTATATATGTAGTATATATTTTGATATTGCAATTAAGTATGTTTTGTTTTGTTCTTGTTTTGTAAAGCATTACCCATCTTCCGTGCATATATCTCCTTATTTAGGTTTCCTGGAAGAGGTTGCTGTAAGCGATAAGGCCGCCGTTTGTGCTCCTATATAAGACTTCTCTGTACATATTGTTTTTATAAGTTCTCATGTTTATGGTGTGCAAATAAAGAGTATTATTATTATCAGACAAGTTAGAAAGCTTCTATTAATTATGTTTTATATCCCTTAAAATATAGATCAAAAAGTTTTTCCTGTTTGTAATATCATAGCAACACAAAAAAAAGAATCTTCGATATAACATAATGTATTCAAAAGTCTTTTGATGTGTAATTGCCATTCGTCATATTTATAACGTGCTTTGAGCGCAGTTTCTCATATTATATTAATAGTTGCCCGCGTCTCCGTTCGCATTGTAAATACAAATTTTACAAATTACATCTCTTGAGAGAAAATGATTTAAATTATTTTGGCGAGACGAGCTATTTTAACTACCTGTAACTCAAAGAATTAAGGGGGGTGAAGTCACAAACAATAATTCAGAATATTGTTTAAAGTTCTTACTTTAATCTCTTATCCATTTGTTCTAGTTTAACATCATTCTAGTAAATACCAAGGGATGGAAACTGTTCACAGTTTGACTGTTTGACCAAGAGCTTTGGAAAAGTTTTTCTCTAGCCTACCTTCGCAACAATTGCCAGTGTTACAGTAAGTCGGTAACGACTATTATAGGATCGTACAGTATTTCTGTTTTACCTTTGAATACCTAAAACCCTTATACCTTAGGGCGGGTGTAACATGAGACGATAAACGTCTTATATTGTTATTCAACATATATGGCATTATTGGGGCTTCCACTAATACACACATTATATATAAAAGAACTTACTTTGAATAACAACAAAGATAATTTAAATTACAGAGAGAATGGATAAGAAGGGCCGGTGAAATATCTCTGTCTGCTCTTCTCGGGAAATTATAGTTGAGTGGCTTATGACGCATTTCATTCAGTGAAAAAACCCATATCGTAGCTGTGCCCCCTCTCACTTAC
Source organism: Euproctis similis (assembly GCA_905147225.2). Taxonomy (NCBI): domain Eukaryota; kingdom Metazoa; phylum Arthropoda; class Insecta; order Lepidoptera; family Erebidae; genus Euproctis; species Euproctis similis. Next base: position 16,100,992 of record LR990107.1, on the reverse strand, counting down.
CACCAGGTGACAAGTTTTACTCTTTTATCCAATTCCTATAAGAAAAGTATCGTAAATTTGTTGAGTACAAGCACCACAGCCGCTGCCTACACCTTCAGATAGAAAGTGTGCCAAATTGTTCTAATGAGACCACAAACATTTATTGAAGTATACAATACCTAAATAAATGAACGATACACAGTGTGAGTCGTCATTGTAACTGTGGCCCGTGACATCTTGGTATCAAAGGGACGTTACGCGCCCAGCATAGTAATGAGCGGGCGAGGTAAGGAATCTTTGCTATTAAGGTTCGGGATGGCTACCCCACTAAATATATCTATTTGGTGTTGTCCTAATTGTCAATATTCTGCTAAAGCCATCTTACGGTATTTGAGTTAATTGATTATGTAATTAGGACATGTAAATACATTAAAATAATAGAAACTAAATTTAAATAAAAACGGGTAAATTTAAATAAAAGACATCTTAATGTCATGATGACATTAAGATGTCTTTTAAGGTAAACATAACGGCAAGTCGAGGCTTTAACAGCCACTGTGTTGACTAGTTAACAAGTTACGTTTTTTAGGTTTCCTTTTCCGACTTTTTCTCTATCGCTTCATTAGGTTTCATACTTGATGCTGCCTATCCCTTTTCTGACCTCACGTACTGAATGAAATATTTGGGCACATGTCAAGCATATTTTATTCATTTATTTAATAGATAACTGAATAATATTTGAAAAATCATTGTCGTGTGCCCTAATTGGAACCCGGAACCTTTCATACAGAGACGCAAGGCAAGCAATCGAGACCCCATATTCTTACATTTGGCACTGTTGTTTTAATATTTAATTGTATTACAAAAAAATATTTAAACAAACTTACTAATTTTTGTTTTTAAGTATGGCCCAAACCGGCACACGATAACGAAAAGATAAACAAACATTCATAATTAAAACACTAACCACATGGTAGTTGTCCAAAAACAAATATCACAGTTTCAACATGGAGTCCGTAATGTGTCTTAAACGTTGATAGATATGTTTCAAATGTAACATATCTATCTATATTATTACTCCGTAGTAAGTACACAAATTGTATCATAATAATAATAATCTACAAAGTAAGCATGATCCTGATTGTAGTAGTAAGTATTCCTAGTAATAAATGTCCCTAGTAGGGCTTTTCTCTGTTCAACATATAGTTTACAACAAACATATTACCTATCCGTATAACTTAGTCGTATGTGCCTCCTCAGTATAATGCGGTCTCCTTATTTATTTTTACAACCACGTGTCAAGCCCATGATGGCAGCATTTGTCTTTTATGTGAGCGTATTATCTCCTAACATACGACCTGAAGTTGTCGCTAGACATTAACCTTATTTTCTCGCTTAAATCATATCAAAGAGGCTTTAATCTATACTCACTTATATTATAAAGAGGAATGATTACATTGTTTGTTTCGGCTTTGAACGATTTAAATACATAATTCTTTCACCATTAGAAAATTATATGCATACATGTTTTTTTAAGACTTATTTCTCAAAATAGATTAAAAGCTAATAGTTTATCTGGATTAATAACTTATACAGAAATGAGGGATGGCATTTTTTTCTGGGCATAAAAAGAATTATAGTCTATCATAAATCTATATTACTTCTGAGAAAAAGTAATTTTCTAACGATTAAATAATTATATAAATCGGTTCATTAATTTCAATGTTTATCGATTGCAAACAAACGCATCTCTCCTTTTTATAACAACATACAGATTTGTCAAACAAGTCGGTACCTCTCGAGAGAGCTTTCAGAGACAACGTCGAGTGAACGATAAAAAATACATAAAAATATCGTACGACTTAAATGTTCCGCGGAAAATATTACATATATTTAAGCCTTCACCACGGACCACGGTATACATTTATCTCTTAAGAACGTGCGTTGTTTTGGTGGGATTTTTATATGAACTCATACATTTTTCAAAAGTAGTTCTAAGAGTGGTAAAGCCACGCGGTTCCCTGTATGAAAGTGTCGGGTTTTCTTTTTCGTTTGTGCGGTATTTAATAAAAAAGTGATTGGGATTTTGGAATTCTACTTTTTACGTGTTACAAATTTATTACGAAATCAAAAACTGGAATAATAATTGCAGAATACCATGTCGATTTATTTGTTTATGTTGAACAAAGTCACTAAGAAGATAAAAAAATACACTCGATATAATTAATTAATGAATTAATAAAGCAATCTATTATTGTATTTGGGAATATTTCTGTCAAACATAATATAACATAACACCTTCGCGTAACAAAGGCATGAAGCCTTTGTTACGCGAAGGTGTAGGCAGCGGCTGTTAAGCTTTTCTCGTCGTTATGTTTACGTCCCAAATGGGTCGTAAACAGGGTGGCCGCACCTATTGCCATACTGGGCACAAAGTTTTTAGTCATAAATAGTCTTTTTTATAGTCATACATGACATAAATATTAATAGCTAAATTGATATTTATCACTCAAAACTTCCAAAAACAATTTCGAAAAGTCATTGGTTTGAGCCAGTGTCAGGATTCGAACCCGCAACCTCTGGATCAGAAGTCGTGTGCCACTGGACCACCGAGAGTTCAAACCACACTAAAAGTATTAAAATAAAACGTCTTTATTATACGAGATAGTCGTCGAAATTATCCACTGGTGGAGCGCACTACTTCTGATTCGAAATGTTGTGGGGTCGATGCAAGGCTAGACGTTATAAATAATAACTGGTAATATAATCATAAAATAGAGGAAACGTATTTATTAAAAAACTTAAAACGTAGTTTTAAATGATGGACGTCGACAGTGGTTACAACGTCAAAAATTAATAAAACATTAAGTTTTTTTGTGTTGCTGTACTAGGATTTAGAGCACTAAAAAGATGCTGATTGTTTAGTTTATTCTTATGTATTTCCCCAAGAACGTCGAACATAACTATTTTTATAAGATAAATATGTACATATCATTTTAATATTAATACGCAGTGATTCATTATTCATTACAAATTTCAATTTATAAATGTGTGAGATAGCGTGCTAAAATATATTCTTCTTGTAACTACCGGTCCTCTCGATTTCGTACAAAAGGAACTGTACAAATAAACCTAACGAGAAATCTTTTATTTCATCTTGCTATGAAAAGACTGACTTCAAGTGCTGACCGGACACCGGGTGAGTTCGTTACTTTAGGTCGCAATATCAGGTAGCAACCAAGTTCTGTATGTTCTGAAATAATATACTGTTAAATACTATATATAAGTATGTAGTCATAGTAAGTAAGAAAGTACCCTTGCAAAGGACTGAGTATTAAGACGGTACTTACGCAAACTTTTCTTAAAAACGGACCTCCCTAAGGGGGTTAAACACAAGTTGGTAGTTTGCATTATAGTAAAAGTAGTTTTCCCAGTATATACATTTTCGTAGTCCCTTATAAAGAAATAGAATGAGGCAATCTAACATTGCAAGTATTTATCCAGAGCTTGTATAAATAAAAGCAAAGTCTCCATTAAAAAAGCTATGAACGCAATATTAGTTGGCTTTTGAAATATCCTGTAAAGTGGAAATACAGAAGCGCTTCGCAAATAAAGTAGATATTAATTCGTCGCTGTTTATATTTTGCATTTCATTGTCGAAGTAGGAAATGTTTTCACTGACGTTAATTCAACGTATTTGGTTGCATCTTTGAGATTTAATATTTATTTGTCGCATAGTTTCTATTCAATTCTATGATAGCGAAGAAAATAGTCTATTTAAGAAGAAGAAGAAAATTCTCTTTATTTTCATCAGATATTTTAAATAATGTTGATAATAAAAAAGTACTAATACAGTGCAAAAGAGGGTGGAAGTTCCTATATCGAGGACATACTTTTCATAACCAAATAGAACAAATCCTTGAAGAATATTATGTCAGGAGACTCACAAATCGACTAGCGTGTGTGACAAGAGATAAAAGAGAAAGTTAAAGAAGCGAGTAAGTGAGGTATGTAAGAATCTTGGATAGCAGAAGATACGAAGGACTTGGAATGGACTTGAATCGTATTTAAAGCAAACAATCAAATAATTAAAACATAGTTTTAATTGATTGAATTAAAACATAGTTTTAATTGATTGAATTAAAACATAGTTTTAATTATTAAAGTAATATAACGTAACCGAATTTGTTAAATATAACATAAAATAACTTCACGCCTTTTGTTATCATCTCATTGTTTTTTGAACTCTTATAACTCGACCGACGAGCATCCATGATTTTAATGATACAAACATACATAACATAACTTCACGCCTTTTGTTACCCGAAGATGTAGGCAGCGGCTGTTAAGCCTCGTCTCACCGTTATGTTTACGTCCCAAATGGAATAGGTGGCGAACCTATTGCCATACCAGGCACAAAGTTTTCAGTCATCGATATTTACACACTTAACTTCCGAAAACAATTTGGAAAAGTCATTGGTGTGAGCCAGTGTCAGGATTCGAACCTGGACCTAGGATCAGAAGCCGTGTGCTCTCCCACTGGACCACCGTCTTAAATATGTTATGTTATGTTATGTTTATGAATTTTTGAAGATAGAACTGTTTACTTTACCAATGATTGTGAAAAAACAATGTGCTTATGTGTTGAAGAAAACTTTCGAAATTATTTGATCGGTTTTTATTTGTAGATCACTATAACTTATGTACTAATCCAGATAATTCATTAGAAGAAAATCTATTTGATCTCAAAACAATATTGTATACGTAAAATTAACTAAATAAAACCAAAGATGATTCAAAACAAATAAAAGGTAAAAGTATTTTCAAAGTCGGTCATCGTGATAAATTGATTCACGGAAAAGTCAACTTTCGTAACTGTATTATAAAATGTTCTAACAGATTATGGGCCTATCAAATATGGACTGGTAATGTCCACATAATAAAGTATCTTACCTAGAAAAAATAATAATTTTGAATGCGTTATATGTGTTCTTTGTGCATAATGCGACCCTTGTCAGTGAAATTGACGTAAAAGCAGAATTTTACCGGGTATGTGAGATTAACAATGCAATTTGGTCATCATCATCATCATCAGCCTATTGCAGTCCACTGCTGGACATAGGCCTCTCCCAATTTGCGCCACAACACCCGATTCTCTGCCTTCCGCATCCAGTCTTTTCCAGCAGCCTTTCTGAGGTCGTCTGACCATCGGGCTGGTGGGCGTCCTACACTACGTTTGCCAAGACGCGGTCTCCACTCTATGACCTTCTTACTCCATCTACCGTCGGTCCTGCGGCAGATGTGACCAGCCCATTGCCACTTCAGCGAGCTTATCCTACGAGCTACGTCGGTTACCCCTGTTCTCTGGCGGATATACTCATTCCTGAGTTTATCTTTCAGAGATACCCCGAGCATAGCCCGCTCCATAGCTCGCTGAGCGACTTTATATTTGTGGACTAGCCCCACCGTGAGTCCACGTTTCGGCACCGTAAGTCATCACCGGTAGGACGCACTGGTCAAAGACCTGGTCTTCAGACATTGTCTTCAGACATGCAATGTGGTACTTATTTTATTTTATTGTCTTTTTAATCGGCTTAATATTGGTGAGGAGAAGGATGCGGACATCGATGCGGATGATTTCACTCTAAATAGAACATTGATTAATTAATATTCGATCGTTTGATACCGAATATAGTTGGTAATCAAATATGACGAATGGCTTGAGTCGAGGATTAGTCGGGTGTAATTCTTGCGTACTTGCACACATACCTCACTCTGCAGATATATTTTGAATAACTGACAATCTGTCTTTGTAATATAGTTTGAAACTTGTATTTTGAGGTAGAATTTTCCGAAATAATAATGAGTCGAACTTAAGAACAAATAAATAAATTGATTTGATATATATATATATCTAATAAATACCACGTCGGAATCGGGTTGCTCGTGTGATTGGGTCAGTATTTTATAGTTGGAATTCATTATTTGAATAATTTAATGTATTTATTTACCACTTTTAGGTTTTTGTAAAGACTTATAAATTTAAAAAGAGATTAGATTATTCCTTTCAGCTCGATTCGCTTCTGAAAAATCATGAGTATAATTTTTAGCTATCTAAAGCTAATAGTAATAAGCCATAGCAAGTCGTTTATCCCATTATCCAGTAAAAAATCGTGATAAAAATAACAAATGTTTAATCACACAGTTATAATACTTAATGATTAAATCTCTGCCCAACATTTCTGTCAAGTCACAACGAGAGCTGATGGAGGCATCATGCCGAGCCATTCACGAAGACTACATGCATTGTTGGCTTTCTAATACTGCTTGTTCAGGATGAGATCGTCTATTTTTATGTAAGCTTAGATAGTGAAATTTCTTTGGTATGAATATCGAATTCATAGCTGTTCTTTGTTGATTTCAGAAACAGTTACAGTTCTTCGATCTACTTTCTTCATTTATACTTATATTATCAAGGGGAAGAGTTCGTTTGTTTATTTGAACGCCCAAATTTCAGAAACCACGGGTCCGATTAAAAAAAAACATTCAATGGTCTATACTCCATTTATCGAAGAACGTAACGTAACAAATCATCATCATCATCATTAGCCCTTTGAGGTCGACTGCTGGACATAGGTCTCCCCCATAGAGCGCCACAACTGCCGGTCCGCTCAATCATGGGGGGATTTTGCCATAATCACCACGCTTAGCAGGCGGCTTGGCGATCGCAATAGGCTGTATTGTCTTGAGAGAGAATGCTGATGCCCATTCTTCTAGCTTTTCCTTTAGTCGCCTTTTACGACACCCACGGGAAGAGATGTGGTGGCGGTAATCTAAGCCGGCGCCACACAGCAGCACACGTAACATATGGCAGCATCTATTTAAAGAAGGCTCAATGTCCCAAATTCACAAATAATATTATAGCATAAATCTTACTAAAACTGTATAATATAAAACAAAATCTCCTTTCATTGAATTAATATTTCCGCTGCTTTTATTTATGTTTGTGGATGTGTTAAATATTCTGGTTTAAAGATATTTCATACATATACAAAATATCTTTTTTAAGTTATAATGATATTTTGTTTTAAATTTCTATAAGTTAAGTTTAAGTTAATCCTGAGTTTATAAGACTTGGTCTTGTAGTGGATATAACTTAAGCCACTGGTATGTGGTCAATTATTTCCCATATTTTTATACTCAAGATCATTAGAAGACATAAGATAATAATAAAAAAAGATTATAATCATCGTAATTGAAGATATATTGCTTAAATCTTTGAATAAAAGAAAATACCAAAATCTTAGTACTACGACTACATCATTCGTATATCTAAGTATACTTTTATAACCTTGAAGTTACAAATATTATTATTATTTATTATTATTATTGCACTTACTAACCTTATGTCAAACAAATTATTCCGACCAGAACACAAGCATTGACGCTAATATGATATCTTACCGGCATTCACGAATCAGCCTTTAATTAAACAGAATAAATGCTGCAATTGGACCTGAGTGTCTGTAATTATAGACGTTAAAAATTAACGACAATACTCAACTCTCGCAAACAAACAGACAATTTCAATTGTAAATAAGTTAACTGTAAATTAATTTTGTTTTGAAAGAAACTAGCAATATATAGTTATTCCGAATTTTTCTAAAATTGTGAATGATAAATATTTTTTCTCGGCCGCTGCTGCAATCATTACGCAGTACTAAACAAAGACGCTTTTTGCTGTCTGTTCCCTTATATACTTAGATATTTGAAAGTACCTTATAATATTGGTTATAAATAATAAATACAAACAATAATATTTGTGGCTGCCATAAAAGCATACACGGGAAAAATCAACTGGCAAAATGGAAACACAACTTGTTTGAATTTATAAATACGTTTAAAGCTGTATAGTAATTTCGGGAAATCCTCTCTTTCCAATCCGTGAAATTGTGATATATTTAAATTTAATATTTCGAGTACACGGACAAAAATGGCATTCATATCAGTGTTGCTGATAGGTAAATTTAATTTTCTTTAGCATGTCATTTGCAATGTGACTTGCAAGTATTTGGCATTAGATGTTGCCAACTCGATAACTTAATTAGGAAAATCATACCCGATTCCAATACTGCACAAAACACTTAGTAAAATTATGTCCGGAAATAATTTCAGATTGATTTTTGATGTATTTATACCCAGAACTAGAGAGCTAACCTATTTAATTAGTCCACCTTTATCAATAAGGTTCATCATATCAGGGACTAAACAGACTACAGAGTCGAAGTGAAATTAAAGTTTAATGAAAGCATGATTTTTAATGTTCTCATTATTTTTTATGTATTTATAACTAAATATCAGATTAAATGCAATTGCATATTTGCATTTACGTTTAAATATTTAGTCTCTCAAAAGTCAAAAATAGAAGAATAGTTAATGAGCAAATTATATCTTATGTTACAGAAGGTCATTTTTCCACTTTTCCCGTAAACCTGCGACTGTTAAATTGCTTTCAACTCAGTCTGTTAAAATTTTTTAATGGGATCAATTCAGTCAATGAATAAAGTATATAGTTACATAACATAATATAGCATAACTTCACGCCTTTTGTTCCCCGAAGGTGTAGCCAGCGGCTGTTAAACCTCGTCTCGCCGTTATGTTTACGTCCCAAATGGAATAGGTAGCGAAACCTATTGCCATACCGGGCACAAAGTTTTTCAGTTATCGATATTTGTCACACATAACTTCCGAAAACAATTTCGAAAAGTCATTGGTGTGAGCCAGTATCAGGAATCGAACCCGGACCTCTGGATCAGAAGCCGTGTGCTCGACCACTGCGCCACCAAGACTGATAAATAATACTGATAAAAACTATATACTGACTGATAAAAAATATATAGTTACAACGAAAATATATGTATTGGTCTATCCTTTATCTATATTGGAAAACATAGCCGAATTTTAGTTAAGTAAAATTTTTATTATTGTGAACAAGATATCCGGCCGTGGTTACCAGTAAATTGAAGGCATTAACTACTAGAACTGTCACTATTCTATTACAGCGATAAATGTCTCGCTGCTGTCCTATACAGAGGTAATGCAATTTCATCCGTCAGGTGTCTTGTAATAGAAGTAACAAAGGGAATGCGAGTGGAGCGGTTGAATTGTATACTATAGTGCATTATTAACAATGAGTTGTTAGTAATGCACTATATGTCTTCTTTCTGAAAGGTCATGGTATTGGTCCGAACAGCGTGGCTCTTACACTATCAAAAACCTCATGAATTTTTTTTTTTTGCTAAAAACCGCTATTTTGTCAAACATTTTATCTCAATCAATCAGGATTAGTTTAATTTATATAGTTTATAAAAAAAAAAATCTTTGTGTTTTTTTGTGTTTTGTGTTATGTGACAAGCCGTACAGAATCCACGTGTGTATCAGTATAATTGTTACTTTTGTTAGCTACATGATATATTACGAATGAACACTTTACTAAGTTTGTTTTGTTTTCGGAAATATTTATTCTGAGTGTTGCTTTTAAGTAATGGTGTAGTATGTATTTTGCGAGTGCTAGAGCCATGCAGTTCGCTGCATGCATGGGCTGGCTCAAACGGTGAGATACCTCGAAGTAAACTGGCTCATGTCGCATTTCGTCGTTGACGAAGTACCTCGAGTTTTTTATATTTTGTCTGAAATTCTAATATATAACATAACATAACATAACTTCACGCCTTTTGCTACCTGAGGGTGTAGGCAGCGGCTGTTGAACCTCGTCTCGCCGTTATGTTTACGTCCCAAAATGGAACAGGTGGCGAACCTATTGCCATACCGGGCACAAAGTTTTCAGTCACCGATATTTATCACACTTATCTTCCGAAAACAATTTCGAAAAGACAGTCTAATTAAATTTAGTAATAATATATCTGAGTAAATTTTAATATAAGTTGCAATACTCGTATTCATTCCGATAGTGAATATACCATACTTTATATATTTTTTAAATCTTTAATATCCGAAGTTGTTGAGATCTCCAAACGTGGAGTTATTTTTTTAGTCAAAAATCTAATAACTCTAATAACCTGATCTCAGCAAGCTGGTAGAGCTCGCTGCAAGAATGGGCCGGCTCGACCTGTGAAATACTACGACCTCACAGAATATGTAACAACGTAAAGTGGTGTACACCGCATTTCGTTCGTTCGAGAGGTGTCTGGACACCCACCGCTCCATTCCCATCCTTCAAAAGGCCGGCAACGCAACTGTAAAACTATCTGATTTACAGGTGTACATAGGCGGCTCTAATTGCTTACCATCATATGACCCGCTTGGGTGTATCTCATAAAAAAGGAATCGGAGTGTGTCAGGATTTGAATTCTAGATCAATTTCATTCTATTCATCACGAAACTATTTCGTGGTTGGCAATGAGGACAGCTCTATAAGGCACGATTCTTACACACCTTTCACCATCTGGCATCACCTTCCTGATTGGTTACTTTTATATTTCCATAATAATTTATATTACGATAAATACTAAAGCATTGAGTCAGTCAATAGTTATCATTCATAGCCGCACTCCAATAGCACGCTCTTAAGAAAATCTAATCGAAAAGTCACTAGTGTGAACCAGGATTCGAACCCGCATCTTCTTGACTCGGACGCAGGATGCTCGATCACTGGACCACAGATACTTATTAAAAATGTTTGCTATTTATTTTAAACTAGCTGAAGTGGCGAACATTGTTCCGCATCATAAGTATTTTACAGCGTTTGTAATTTAAGTGCTAAATCTCAAAAAATATATAACTTTTTATTTACTACTAGACCGTTGACACCCTCTATCTATAGAAAAAAAAACCGCAAATTTGTAAGCATATAAGGGGACAGACAGAACAAACAGACAGGGCAAGCTTTGTTCCGCATGAAAAGTAATAAAAGAGGAAATATCGGATTCATCACTTTTTCTTTACTATATCACACATGAATTATAGATATTCAGTATCACGATTTTCGAAAAGTTCGACTTATTGAACAAATAATATAACAACTTTAATTAATTTGGAATATTATCTAAGTATTCATTCATATCAGTATTTTCACTTTATATCAATATTTGTATCATTAATGTCTCGGTGGCGCAGTGGTCGAGCACACGGCTTCTGATCCAGAGGTCCGGGTTCGATTCCAGACACTGGCTCACACCAATGACTTTTCGAAATTATTTTCGGAAGTTATGTGTGATAAATATCGATGACTGAAAACTTTGTGCCCGGTATGGTAATAGGTTCGCCACCTATTCCATTTGGGACGTAAACATAACGGCGAGACGAGGCTTAACAGCCGCTGCCTACATCTTCGGGTAACAAAAGGCGTGAAGTTATGTTATGTATGTTTGTATCATTAAAATCATGGACGCTCGTCAGTCGAGTTATAAGAGTTCAAAAAGGTAATGAGATGACAATTCACTAACCAACTTGACAACGAATCGTGCCTTATAGCGATTTGTTCCCTCTGCTTACACCGCAATGGAGTTGGCATTAAGTTATGTAAGTATTTGTATTTTAAACCAACATGAAAAGAGTTTTTTGGGCAAGAGAAGTTATTTTGCTATCGACTAAACATCGATAGCAAATTAACTTCAATCCCATTGGCGATTACAACTTCACTATCAGTCCCTATAAAAGAAGTGATAACTATCAGCTGACAACAGTTACCACCTAACGAATGGCGTCTGCCGATGGTGCAAGGTATGAATTAGCAAGCGGATCCAATCACAACTTTATCTATTTAATTAGTCAGATAGATACCGAGAATTGTCTACCATCTTCACGTTCTGTGCTATCGATAATATATAAGTACTGACTGTACAATTTTATTATAATTAAAGTGCAGAGATCTAAATGTTATGTGTAGTGTTACTTAGCTGACTACATTGAGATTGTAAGTGATATTACGAAGAAAAGATCGTAATTACGTCTTTTATTAATCAACCACTCATCCACCATCGTGAACCGCCTCACGATGTAACACCATCCACAAGTATAATCGTGAGTAATACACTCGAGAGCAATGAATCCGGGTCACTTAAAGAATCCTAAAAATCTCGGAAACTAAAAATGCTAGGTTAATGCAATAAATTGTATTTAATAGACAATGTAATACTCCTTAAATGAAGGTATTAAAACTTCTTAGTTATTGTAAAGTTATATCATAAAAAAATCAAATTTGAAAAAGGGCCACTTTCGAAGATGGAACTACGAAATTACAGCATTTGGTTTTGCTTTTGTTTGTAATCTGTCATTTATGTGGGTACATAAACCATGTTGATAGTGCTCTATATTCATTATTCAAGCTGAAATTATGTCGCTTACGCCTGAAGAATGCACCAGAATACTTACAATGCTGGAAACCGGCCGGAGTCAGCGCGATACAGCCAGGACTGTTGGTGTGTCGCTGTCAACAGTACAAAGAGTTCTCCGACGTTACGAAGAAACTGGTTCTAACCTACGCAGACCAGGAACGGGCAGAACCAGGTATACCACAGCACGAGAAGACCGATACTTGGTGAACACCATGCTTCGAAATCGCTTTCTCACAGGAACTGAACTCACCAATCAGTTTCGACGCCTCGGAGGAAGTAACCCAAGTGCATGGACAGTAAGACGTCGGCTTGCTGAATCTAACTTAAAACCCCTTAGACCTGCAAACGGCCCTAAACTGGAGCGTGGGCATCGTATTTCAAGACTAAGATATGCCCAGAGCCACGTAAATTGGAGTATTGAAGATTGGTCAAAAGTTATGTTCTCCGACGAATCAAAATTTATGCTCTACAAGCACGATGGAAGACACAGAGTGTATCGAAGACCAGGGGAAAGATTCAAGCAAGCATGCATCGAGGAAAAAGTAGCCTACGGTGGTGGGTCTGTACTTGTGTGGGCCGGAATTTCTTCTGAAAGTCGCACAGAGCTGGTGATCATAGAAAACGGCTCTTTAACTAGCGTAAGATATGTGGAAGAAATCCTCAATGATCACGTTGGTCCATTTATGGTCAATTTAGGTGAGGATGCTATATTTATGCATGACAATGCCCGACCTCATACAGGTAGGATTGTGAATGACTACCTTCAAGAGATGAACATTACTCGTATGGAGTGGCCAGCGCGCAGCCCGGATATCAACCCGATCGAGCATGCTTGGGACGAGCTAGGCAGATGCGTAAAACAACGAAACCCTCCCCCAATCACGCTTCGTGAGCTCAAAATTGCTCTCACCGAGGAATGGGAGAATATTCCCCAAAATCGTATAAGGAACTTGGTGTACAGCATGCCAAACCGCGTAAACGCAGTAATGGAAGCACGAGGAGGCAATACGAAGTATTAAAATTCAAGAAAATCGTAATAAAGTTCAAAAATTTCATGTTTCCTATTTTTGTTTTAAGGAGAGATCAGCAGATTTTTTCTTTATGTAATTTTGTGTTAATAAAATGTATGGTGACTCATATTTTTTTTACTTTCATTTAAGGAGTATTACATTGTCTATTAAATACAATTTATTGCATTAACCTATCATTTTTAGTTTCCGAGATTTTTAACATTCTTTAAGTGACCCGGATTCATTGCTCTCGAGAGTAGTTGATTTTTTTCCACATTTATTAGGACCACAATTCGACATTAGAATTATGCAGGACATAGTAAGCTTAAATTAATCTGCAACACAGAGTATCATAGTTGTGTAGCTAGCCGGGGAGCGGTAGTGAAAGTGAGGTGGCCCTACGGATACTTCTTACGCATAACAAAAAACGGCATGAGCCACTTCACTTCAATGCTCAGATCAGGTCGACCCACTGTTTCTGGGGAAATGGGTTGGTCGGTTAATAAGAGTCTGAATACTCTAGTTATTTTTTAAAATAGTACTTGTAAGTAAACATTTGGCATTCAATGTTGCCAACTCGATAATTTAATTAACAAAACCATATCTCTAATATTCGATTTCAATATAGACAAAAAGCACTCCGCTGAATTGTATTTGCTTTTTGATAATATGATGTCGGTGGTCCAGTGTCACAGTTTCCGAAAAATATGTGTGATAAATAACGATGACCGACAACTTTGCACCCAGTATATCACAATAGGTTGCGCATCCATTCCATTTGGGATGCATAATTCGGCCAGTCGATATTTTATAGCCTACACCTACGGGTAATAAGGCGTGATGTATGTATGTCTTTATAATAATGCTGTAAACTTAACGGAACATAACTTCATGCCTTTCTCTACCCGAAGGTGTAGGCTGTGGCTGTTAAGACTTGACTCGCCGTTACGTTTACGTCCCAAATGGTGGCGAACCTATAATTATGCTGTAATTTTAACCTAATCCGATGTGTCCGATGTTCATAGCTAAAGACTTACCATCTATAAATGTAACAAAAAATCAGTAATGTTCACAAATAATTGCTCTTGGGTATCCAAGTTCGTTCGTTGGTGTCCAAGTTCGAAAATAGTTCTTTTATTTCATGATTGAAATATATATATATAATGTGATCATTATAGTGATTCGGCAATGATTTCTCGTGTGTTGACGCCTTGAGACCTCTAAATCAGAACTGGACCTAATGAAACCGAACCTATCATTGATGGAAGTGGCCTTATTACATAGAATAAGGCCACTTTCATGAATAATATTCACCATATTAAGCGTAAAGAGACAAACATATAAACATTGTATATGTTCGATATTTATCGGTCTCTTTCGGTAGTTCGTTCGTGTCGCGACCGTGTGCCGCCAGATGGCGTTTTTCGTAGTATAAAAATGGTATGGCCGCGTTGTCTGAACGGTCTGAACGCTATAGTTTTCGTGTGTAACATATAAATTCGCACGTTGTTTGTTATCGCGTAAAAACTTACTCTGCCTATGACTTTTAGTTGGGCGTCGGTTGTAGTTCTTAGAATCAGTAATCGGGTCATATTTTGGCCACCGTGCCTGGTCTTGGTTTGAATTGGTATTAAGTGTGGTGTGCAAGGATTCGGCTATTCCTCCCGGTCTCGAATCCTCAGGGAAGTATCTACACACATATTTCAGACAATAGACACATCATAACATCACTTACCTATCTATCAGTACACTACATTCCTCAACTTCCCATGACCAGCATCTGCAAGGGTCTGGTGAGTACCTACTCTAAGTTCTTAGTTACTCTCATAGGGCACTATTATCGAACATTTCTGGTAGCAGAGCGTGGTTTAATATATTAAAATATTGGTTTCGTAATAGTTATTGAGTCCTTTGTGAAAATTATTAAAATTATTTGCATCAAAATTAAAATAAGTGGGTAACTTTTTTATCGTATTCAATTGTACTTAATCGTAGGGTTCATATTTTTTTTCTGAATGTAGGTAGTTACTGACTCATTGGAGGAACATTCTCAAGAGTATTCTAGGTACTATTATTCTTGTCGATTGTAATAGGTATTTACATTTATAACTTTATAACTCACGTAACTTGCATAGCGCCTGTTATTTGCGTGTCGTAGGCAGACTACTTTCTTATATCGTTATTGAAATATTTTCGATATTTATTTTATTTATTTTTTGTTATTTGATTATATCGTTTGAAGAACATATACACATAATATATCGTTCAGACCGTCTGTTCGTTCTGAATTATATTATAAAATAATATTTTTGTTACATCGATCTTATTTACTACAACTTGTATCCGAGTGTTTAGCAGTTCGTTTGTAACCGTTTCGTTTATTATTTTTAAATAATGGCACCGACATTAACAATTGCGGAGGCTAAAGCAAGTTTATCGAATATAACTCGCTGGCTTGCGTCAGCTGTTTCTTTAGTCGGTCGTGCGGATAGGGTTGCTGCGCTCAAGGACCGTATTGAAAAGGTGCCTATCAAGGTGGATGTCCTGGATTCGGTCTACCGGGTATTGCTGCAGTCGGATGACCCCAAACTAATAGAATACGGTAATTCGGAGTACGACCATTGCATGACGATGGTTGATCAGCTGATGGAAGCAGCGGCCACGGGGCAGGTTAACCAATCACCTGCCCCCTCCATCGTGCTGTCGGATAGTATTTACCATGAGCGTTTGCCGACCTTAAATGTGCCGACCTTTGCGGGTTCTCTTGAACAATGGCCTAGTTTTGTAGCACTTTTTGAAAGCGTAGTACACCGCCGTCGGGACTTGGCGGATTCGCAAAAGTTTGGATATTTACTTACGTGTTTAAAGGATGAGCCTCACTCTTTAGTTAAGCATTTGGAAATTAATGATATTAATTACGGTATAGCTCGGGATTTATTAACCCGTCGTTATCAAAATACGCGACGGATCGCTGATTTACATGTGGCGGCTATTTTAAAAATCCCTCAACTGTCATCGGTTCACCAGTTGCGGTTCGATCTTTTGAACCCCCTCTTAGTCGCTATAAATGCTCTTAAGGGTTTGAACTTCCCCGTAACCGAGTGGTCTTTTATATAATTACATATTTTTTTGAAAAAAGTAAAAGTGTGTGTCCGCTCCGACGCACGACTGGAGTTTACTCCTCAAGAACGATTATAAAATAAAATAATAAATATTTACTGTCTACAAATATGAACACATTTCTTCGTAATAGAGAATGGCGTATCGCTATAAAGAGTGTTTCTATAAAGAGCTCAGGACATTGTATGGAGTGCCGACTCTTATTTATATGCTCTGTGACTATAAAGAGCTCAGGACATTGTATGGAGTGCCGACTCTTATTTATATGCTCTGTGACTATAAAGAGCTCAGGACATTGTATAAAGTGCCGACTCTTATTATTATACATTGTAAATCGATTCTTAAGGAGTAAACTCCAATAATAAATATATACTAATATATACTATGTACTAACATATTATGTTAGAAACAAATAGTAATTAGTTAACAACGCCATCTGCTGGAATTAGTTAACAACGCCATCTGCTGGAATAGCTTTAGTGTTGTTGTCGTTAAAGCAAGTTAAGTGCTCACAATTTAAAATAATTCACATTCGCCAATAGATGTCAGGAATTCCAATAAAAAAGTAAGTTGATGTTTAAGTTAATTATCGATAAAACACGATAAAATGAAATTTTCTAAAAATGATTCCTAGCTAGATCGATTTATAGCCCCCGAAACCCCCTATATACTAAATTTCATGAAAATCGTTGGAGCCGATTCCGAGATTCACACACTTTTTATTAGGAGTACGATGTTGGCGATGCTACTGTGGCGCCCCTCGTTTCATTACCAAAGATCGAAAAATATTATTGATATTTCATTATTTTATTAGTATGTAATTCGTACTTAAATATAATTTTCAAAAAACACAATTTATAAAAACACAATTTATAAATAATATAATTTTTTTTTTCTCCGCCTGCAATACGTACTTACGTATATGTATGTATGTAAAAAACAAACAAACAAACAAACCCGATCCTAGAAAATGTGTCGAAATTGGTAAAGAGGACGGTAATTAGACGATTATACATACGGCCCTCGTGGTGCATCGGTAAACCGCACTACCGATAACACAAGGTCGGGGCGGGTTCGATCCCTCGTCTGGGGGTGTTTTTTTCTACATGTTTTTACGGTATTTATTTACAAAAATAAATATTTACTGTCTACAAATATGAACACATTTCTTCGTAATAGAGAATGGCGTATCGCTATAAAGAGTGTTTCTATAAAGAGCTCAGGACATTGTATGGAGTGCCGACTCTTATTTATATGCTCTGTGACTATAGCGCATAACGCATTTCGTGTGACACTCACGTGACTAGTACGATTTTGGTCCCCATAATTTTCATACCCCGGGCCTATATATGTAAATCGATTCTTAAGGAGTAAACTCCAATAAGTTACCAGGGGAAATTAGATCTCGTTTTGAACAGTTGCACGGTGGAGACTCGGCCTCGGACATACCGACATTTGACTTGTTAGTGGGTTTTTTGGAGGATCAGAGTCGCAAAATAGAAAACTTGCCCACTGTGCCATTGCCGGGGCGTTCGCATCTTATTGATTCGTCCAGGCCCCGTCCACCTCGTCCGCAACGTGCTGTCGGATAGTATTTACCATGAGCGTTTGCCGACCTTAAATGTGCCGACCTTTGCGGGTTCTCTTGAACAATGGCCTAGTTTTGTAGCACTTTTTGAAAGCGTAGTACACCGCCGTCGGGACTTGGCGGATTCGCAAAAGTTTGGATATTTACTTACGTGTTTAAAGGATGAGCCTCACTCTTTAGTTAAGCATTTGGAAATTAATGATATTAATTACGGTATATTGCATTAACCTATCATTTTTAGTTTCCGAGATTTTTAACATTCTTTAAGTGACCCGGATTCATTGCTCTCGAGAGTACTACAGTTACAAGATAATAATATATAAAATATCAAGTTTGTACCTAAGCGTTCACGAACTACTTGATTTAAGCATTGATTTTCCGTCTCAAAATATAACACATAACATAACTTCACGCCTTTTTCTACCCGAAGGTGTAGGCTGCGTCTTGTTAAGCCTTCTCTCGCCGTTATGTTTACGTCCCAAATGGAATAGGTGGCGAACCTATTGCCATACCGGGCACAAAGTTGTCAGTCATCGATATTTATCACACGTAACTTCCGAAAATTTCGAAAAGTCATTGGTATGTGCCAGGATTTGAACCCACTAATTCTTGAATCAGAAGCGGGATGCTAGCCACTGCGCCACCGAGACTAATGACTGATTTTCTGTCTCGACCGCTTAAATACCACAACCTCTCGGAATATCAGCGTGAAGTGCCGCGTTTCGTTTCGTTACCTTAAAGGACGGCAACGCACTGCGATTTACATGGGTGGTGAAAAGTTACTTTCCATCAGGTGACCCACTGGCTCGTTTCCATTGCTATCCCATAAAAAAATTTAGCAAGCGTGGTGGCGGTAAAATTGGTATCATGCTTGAGATTGTGCTACATGACATTGGCAGCCAAAATAGCAGACATGTGTCTCATAAACATCGAAATTGAACAAATAATAACAATGGAATGACGTGCATTTTAATCAGGAGTTACATAATACAATATGTAATAATATTTATGGCCACAACACGCCTATACCTTTGTACTTAACTTCGACGACGAGCTGATTCAAATTTTAAAAGACCAACTCCTTAAAACTAAGTAAAGGGCTACGAGTTAGTTAACTGCCTTGAAGCATAACTCTTTCGCATAATATAATATTTGAATAATTTACTTGCTTGGAATGTTTATGTTTAACTTTGTTTTATTAAATTTTCGAGGTAAGTAAGGAGTTAAAGAAAAAAAATTTTTATATAGCAACATCTATTCCTGTAATTTAATATCTTGGAACGAGCAGTTAATGTATATGGGAAAGGGGGCAAAGAGCAAGCGGCGTTATTGATGGCAAGCGGATATGGACACCTGCAACACCGAGTTCAAGATCACACTTTTTGAAAGGAAAGGTGATTGAATGCTTTTTGATGCCGAATATTAAAAAAAACATTACGTCACCCCAGTGGATATTGTCACTGCAAGATTTTGTACAGTTGTGTGTTGAAATATTACGAGAAAATTGCTGAAAACATCTCTACTTGACTTTCCATTCAATTGTGATTCTAAAACAAGTTTTTGAGGACGACGTAGTCTGGCGGAGAAAAAACTTGTTCAGAAAACAAATAAGAAAATATCCTAAAATTGTGAAACAATATTTTAAACTTGAATTAGAAATTGAATTAGAAAAAAGAATTAGAATAATTAATACTGCATAATAAGCAGTAGCTCCAATAATAAGCAGTACAAGACCTTCTTGAAAGTCTTGCAACTTGTCCAAACTAACAAGAAAGTACAAACAATCTTAGAAATTATATAACAAATATGCTGTGATGATTCTTTTGTCGTAGAATTTTTCTTAAAATACGAGATATAAAGAGTAGACGCCGTGATATTTCTTGTTTCCTTTTGTGTTTCCGTGCCACGAGCACTCAACTAAACGATATTTTACAACTGTAAAGACGAACAACTATAAATTTATTTTAAAAGTAATAAAAGGCGGTTACTAATTGCACGTTTAATATCGATGTATTTCAAATATGTGATAAAACGTAGGGAAAATAAAAAAATAAATAAATGAAAGACGAAATTAAAAATCAACCACTCATCCACCATCTTGATGAACCGCCTCACGATGTAACACCATCCACAAGTATAATCGTGAGTAATACTACAGTTACAAGATAATAATTAAGCAGATATACTGATCGACTGAGCAGATATACGCGGTAAGATATATAATAGACATTTTTAAGGTGTTTTTAATGGATAGGGGTGATGTTAAGAGCCTCAAAAACCGACGTATAATAAGTATATTAATATAATGTATTAAGTGTATTAATATTACCGACGCACGTGCATGAAAAGAGTTATGAAAGTCAACGAAGCGAGTGAGGCGTGTAAGAATCGTGCCCTATGGCGCTCTGTGCTCTCTGCCTACCCCGCAAGGGATTTGGCGTGAAGTTATGTATGTATGTATGTATGAAATTAATAGTTAATCACTATAAATGTTAGTATATTAAACAAATTACTAACATAGGTGAATTATATTAAATTAAATGGCGTAAATGGAGCGTTGGGCAGATTTCTGGGCGCAATTAACCTTAGCAGAAAAGCCCAGCTAGCAATTCACAATGCAGTCCTGATCCCAACGCTAACTTATGGAAGCGAGAGCTGGGTATGGCAGAGTGTGCATGAAAGTAGAATAAACGTGGTAGAAATGAGGGCACTGCACAAAATCTACGAAGTGACTCTCGCTGATCGCGTAGAAAACAAGTTGTAAGGAAGTAAGTTGGTTTCAAAGAGAGTGTCGGTGTAAAAGTAAGAAAGGGCACGCTCCGATGGTTCGGACATGTAGAAAGAATGGATGATGCAAGACTGACTAAGCTGATATACAATGCAAAAGCGGATGGATGTAGGAGTCGAGGACGGCCAAGACACACATTCCATGACCAAATAGAACGTGTTCTTGAGGAAGGTCATGTTAGGAGCCTCAAAAACCGACGCGCGTGCATGCAAAGAGTTATGAAAGTCAACGAAGCGAGTGAGGCGTATAAGAATCGTGCCTTATGGCGCTCTGTGGTCTCTGCCTACCCCGCAAGGGATTTGGCGTGAAGTTATGCATGTATGTATGTACTAATTGCACGTTTATTATCGATGTATTTTATATATGTAATAAAACGTAGGAGAAATAAAAAAATAAATAAATGAAAGACAAAATTAAAAGTAATTAATATTATAAATTTTAGTATAATATACAAATTACTAACAAAGGTGAATTAAATGAAATTTTAACAATCAAATTGTATTGAACAACGAACAACATAACATTGTATGTTGAGTACCGACAAATATGACCAAAATCGTTCAGCTATTTGTTCCAAGTGCGCTTAACATATTTAGTGCAGTAATGATGAAATAATGTTTATGAACTTATATTTTATTAATAGGCATTCATCAATAATTACAATAACAATATTTTTTACCAAAAAATAGAAACCGTTTTAATATGTGGTTATAAGAAATTGGGTACATGTTATTGATTCTTGACTGTGATAGAGCCACGCAGTACACTGCATAAACTCGTAAAATACCATGATCTCTCAAAATATTGAGAATGAGTCTACAAAATTTCTAATTCAGCGTTTCGATTGGTAAAAGAGGTATCCGAAAAATAAACCAACCTCCTTCCTGGACGATCACAACGGCAACGGTAACACTATTTGTATTGCAAGCGTCTATGCGTGGCGCTAGTTGCTTATCATGAACTGATCCGATTGTGAAAACAGTCCGGGAAATTCGTTTTAAGTATGTGTAAAATTAACTTTCAATTATGACTTATTTTTTGTTCTTTAATCGATGTTACACATGATCCATAAAATATTATTTACCAAAATATTAAAAAAAAATGCTGTTGCCAAATCAAAATCGCATTTGTAATCTTAGTAAGGTATATTTCCAGTTAGTCATATTTTTATGGAAAATATTTAACTTCAAGCTAATTTCTGGGCTGACGATAATGATGATATTTTTAACATCTATAAATCCAATCAAAAATAACTAAGCAGATATACAGATCGACTGAGCAGATATACGCTTTAAGATATAATAGCAATTTTTAAGGTCTTTGTAATGGATAGGGGTGATTGACGAGCGTGTTATTACAAGAGTTTTAAGAGTCAAAAAAGCGAGTGAGGTGTACAAGAATCGTGCTTTATATCGCTCTTCACTTTCTGCCCACCCCAAAAGGGACTTGACGTGATGTTATGTATGTATGAATATAGATTAAGAATCAATTGTTTTATTGGTTTAATTTTGGGCGAGAAAGGAAGTATTCATTAAATACTTGTAAATTTGTTTGTACTATCTTATATGTATGATACTTTAACTAATGCACTTAATAATATCTACTAATAGTGCGCCGGTAAAGTATCTGTCAGTGACAACTCGGGTAAATCTATTGAACAAGCAGCAGAGGAGAATCTTGTATTTATTTATAGACTAAGTGTATTTCTAGGATAAATAAAACTGTAAGATTTATAAAGTACCTATTAAAAGTTACGTAAATATTTTCGCGGGTGAAAACTGTTCTCGGACAAGGTTTTTAAATGTTGATATTACTTCCACCTACACACATTGCGTCCAAAGTCCGAATATTTTACTTGATATTTGTAGTGGCGACAAATGAAGTTTATAGCAGGCGGTAGAGCAGTTTTTACAATATAAATGATTTTACCGATTTTATTTCGTCCAACATGTTTTTGAAAGTTTAGTATTAAACTATACGGATATTGAAAAAGCGAGATTCTTTCATAGATATTATGGCATTTATTTAATTTAGTATAAATGTAAGCTGGCTGTCAAGAAATTTAAAAAAAAAAACATATTTTTGATAAACATTCAAGCGATTTCTTTTTGAGTTTTATTTGATGAGTTAGTCACGAAACTGGTCTCGTATAAATATATAAAATAAATTTTATTTTCTAATAAGTAGAAAGGTCAGGTCAGGTTTGATACGCAAATTATAATGCTCCGGGCGTGATACTGTATATTACAAGCGTGTATTTACTCAAGAATCCTCTGAATCAAGAATTTGCGGGTTCACACCAATGATGTGTGATAGTTATGTGGGATAAATATATATGACTGAAAACTTTGTGCCCGGTAAGGCAAAAGGTTCGCCGTGGTAGAGCCAAGCAGTTCGCTGCATGAATGGGCCGGTTCAAGCGGTGAAATACCACGACCTCTCAGAAGAACGACGTAAAGTGGCTCACGCCGCGTTTCGTTCGGTGAGAGAGGTATCCGGAGGCCCACCCCCCTTCTCCATCCTTTCCTATCCCCTATCCCTTAAAGGTTGGCAACGCAACAGTAACACTATATGTGTTGCTGGTGTCCATGGGCGGCGTTGGTTGCTTACCATCAAGTGACACGCCTCTCGTTTGCTCTCCTATCCCATAAAAAAAAACCTATTCCATTTGGGACGTAAACATACGGCGAGATGAGGCTTAACATCCGCTGCCTACACCTTCGGGTACAAAAAGGCGTGAAGTTATGTTATGTCATTTACTAAATTGAGGCAATTAAAAAGAACACATGTTAATTCAAGGGCTTAGCTTGGAAAACTAGTGTATGCTACAATCACAACTAAAATCGTGACGAATGTCAGGTATTCTAATAAAATACGATACAGATTCAAAGCTTTTCAAATTAGCAATAATTGAGGCAGTTCAAAAACTGTTTTGATCTTGAAAGGTCCGTTAATAGTAATCGAATGGCAAGAAGAATACTGTCAGTCATTGAATGGCATTTAACATACATAACTTCTAATAAAGAAGTGGGGTGACCAACCTCCGACCCACTGAGAAGACAAAAGTCCCGACATTATTTCGATATGTTCCACCGTCTATACATATTTTTAACTCAAGAAATTCGAAAAGTCGTGGTAATATTAAGAAGAGGGAAGTAAGAATGAACTACATAAAATGCTTTAGCACTCAGCATATATAGCAATGTTTATTTTAGCTGAGAATATTGAGCCCGACTGGAATAATTAAATCTTTGTGCCAATTAACCTTGATGATGTTGTTAAACAAATCTAAATTACACTCGCTGTCTAATGCGTATTAACGAGAAGGCTCTTGCGTAGAGAGGAGAGGGCTTGTTCACCACTTACTACAACCCTTAATTAATGTTATTGCAAAGACGTCACAATCTTCCCTCACCTCGTATTAAATTGAATGAATTATTATCTTGTAAACTATCACAGGTAATCTGTTACATTACGTGTTCTTATTAATTGGCGAATAGCTAAGATACAATAATAATAGAGTAATATATTTCTGAAACTACAATATTGAATATTTTGTGTTATGGAAACCAGGTAGCCGATATACACACATATATATATACTTACAAGTATATATCATTACATATTATAAAGCACGGTCGCTTTCCGTTATCTATCTACTTATATGTTTAGAGCTTTGATCTACGCAACAGATTTTGATACGGTTTCCTTTAATAGATAGAGGGTGTCTAAGGTGTGGTTTTATGTATAATTCATGCATACTGTACGAAATAAAAAGTGATAATTTTTGAGATTTAGCACTTTAATTACAAACGCTGGCGGAACCCTAAGTGATAGATCAAAACAATTTTCTACATTATCATATACCTTCAAAAGGCCTACAAAAAGTCCGCGAGGGCATATATCATTAGGGATAACCCGCAATGACCATTGTTATTTTTTTACTTTTGACGAGAAATAATGGCTTATTTACGAAGCGATTTTAAAAATTACAGCATTAACTTTCATCCAAATAAGTGTCTTAAATAGATTTTGCATGTAGTATAGATGATCCTGGCCCTTCACAGCATGTAATTTAAAAGAATATTTTCGAAGATATTGCAGTATTAACATAGCGGGACAGCAGATTCTCGAAAATTATCTTTTCTTATATTTATCTCTAAGATTTTCGCGAATCACGTTCATAACACTAACACAAACTTTAGGATTATACCGCGTTTATTTATTACCAATTTTATTAATTTCCCGACGTTTCGAACTCTCTACAGTGATCATTTTCACGAGTGATGAACAAAAAGATGGTATTTATTTATTTTTTATTTTAAACTAGCTCAAACATTGGCGATAGTCCTCTCACAACTTCGAGGACATACAAGTGCGTTTATAAAAGACTCATACCACTTTGTCAGTGAGATTAAAGATCTACATCTTGCAGACAATGAAACAATGGCCGGTTTTGATGTTCAGTCCTTATTTACTTGCCTACCCGTACAGGACTGCATCAATATTATATCTAAGAAGCTAGCTGAAAATCAAATAGCCAAGGAATATACTGAACTATTAGAACACTGCCTCAAATCTGGCTACCTACTGTGGAAGGACAAATTCTACAAGCAAATAGATGGAGTGGCAATAGGCTCACCGGTCTCTCCTGTCGTGGCCGACATATTCATGGAGGACTTCGAGGAGACTGCTTTGGTGAGTACACCTGTAAAGCCCCGTTTCTACAAGCGGTATGTAGATGACACTTTCACAATTTTACCATCTGACAAAGAAACTGTATTCTTAGACCATCTTAACTCCATAAATCCCAAAATACAATTCACAATGGAACTGGAGTCTTACAATTCTCTAGCATTCTTAGATGTGTTAGTTATTCGTAACTCTAATAATACCTTGAGTCACACTGTGTATCGAAAGAAAACCCATACAGATAGATACCTGAATGGTGAATCTCACCACCATGCTTCGCAGTTAGCTGCCGTTAGCTGAGCCACAGTTGAGCGCCAACCTGCCATCTTGCCGTACATAAAGGGAATCACTGACAAAATTGGCTATATTTTAAAACGTGCTTCGATTAAAACATACTTTAAGCCACCCAAGAAAGTTAGCCAATTTCTACCATCTGTCAAGTACCACATCCCCTTGCAAGACCCAGGAGTATATAAACTGGACTGTGACTGTGGATTCTCTTATATCGGACAAACAAAGAGGTCCATTAAAACCAGGATCAAAGAACACATAGCGGATGTGAAACACAACCGCTATAATAAGTCTGCTGTTTTTGAACACTGTAGGACGGGCCCAAAACACTACATCAGATTTGACAAACCACTAATCCTCGCCAAAGAACAACATTATCGTCCCAGGATGATAGGCTATTGAAATCAAAAAACATCCAAAAAATTTCAATAGAGAAGATGGCTGGAAACTATCACCTAGCTGGAACCCAGTCATAAGTCTCATCAAACCTAGTCCACAATCAAACAGCTCAAGACAGCGGGATACCATTAGTATAGTTTGCAGGTCAGACCCACATCAGAAACCAAAATAATGTAGAATTTTGAACAGTACAGCATACAATAAAAATATTTTTTATTAACTTGGTAACCAAGTTTCTCAATTCACAATTTCACAAATAATAGTACTATCAATAGCCCGTCCAAAATGAAATAATAATCAGTTTTGAAGAACAGCCGCTGAGTTTTCTTGCTGGGTCTTTCTCAGGACTGGCCGCGTTTGCGACCCAGTGATAGATTTTTTTAACAAATACTTTAAATTTAAAATCAATAAATATTTCATAATAGTTATACTGTGATCTCAACTAACTTAAAAGAAATAAGATAATTAGCTAATAATTAAAAATAACAGCTGTTACCTATTAAATCATACAACAAAGGATCTGTACAAACCAAACTGTTTCTTTAGTAAACATAAATATATTTTGTTAATGAATATTTAATTTTTGTTTCATGGTCTGATGTGGGTTACCAATAATAAAAATCATATTTTTAACATCAACTTTTTGATTTTTATTTCCAAAAAGTGGGTGCTCTTTGTATCAATGAAAATAGCTTTTGAACAAATACCATCTTTTTGTTCATCACTCGTGAAAATTATCTCTGTAAAGAGTTCGAAACGTCGGGAAATTAATAAAATTGGTAATAAATAAACGCGATATAATCCTAAAGTTTGTTTTAGTGTCATTATCTTTTCTTATCAAAACCACCCCGTTGACACCCTCTAACTATTAAAAAACCCGCATCAAAATCCGTTGAGTAGTTTTAAAGATATAATCATATAAGGGGACAGACAGCGGAAAGCGACTTTACTTTATACTATGTAATGATTTACTAAATGTATTTACTAAAGAAAAATTTTGTTTGATGAGATCCTTTGTTGTATGATTTAATAGGTAACAGTTGTTATTTTGATTTATTAGATTATTCTCCTATTATTCTAAATTAGTTGAAATCAATGTATAACTATTATTAATATTGATTGATTTTAAATTTAAAGGTACGTATTTGTTAAAGAATGACTTTCATTATTTAAATCTTATTGATTTATATTAATAATATATGACACTTGGGTAAGATTGAGGTATTTAAGTTAACACAAAAAATCTACCACTGGGTCAAAAACGCGGCCAGTCCTGATAAAGACCCGGCAAGAAAACTCAGTGGCTGTTCTTCAAAACTGATTATTATTTCATTTTAGACGGGCTATTGATAGTACTATTATTTATAATCAAAATAATTTTATTAACCTGGAAACCAAGTTCTTTTCTCAAAATAATGGAATGGAATGGAAGTGGAATAATGACGTCATTACAATAATTATGTTTAAAAAAATATCTATTAAAATATGATTTCATTAATTTCTACACACATATTGTCATTTATATGATGTATTCACTATACAAACAAGCTAACTTACTAACTTCATACATTTTGCAACGTGTAAGTAGCAGCACTTAGCGTGGACTGGGCGATATATTATGATGTTCTTAAAGATTACAAGAACTAAATTTAAATGTCACTGAAAAAGTTTCAGTAATGCATATACTTACGTTATTTAAAATACTGAGATTCAAATGAAAGCAAACAAGCGCTCAGAAAAAACGTGTCAAACAGATAATATTCCATGGTAAAGACTTTTTTGATCAAAACATTTGATCATCATCTGCTAATCACGCTATCCGGCCGTTGTACAAGCGCTATTCATTGTGGATGGAGCTATAAGTAGCGCAATATTGTCGCGTCAACGACAAGTGAACCCACCCTCCTCGTGGGTTCGTGATTGGTATTGTTGTGGATACACAAAAGCAAGATATTGCAGATTAGAGACTAGAGATTAGAGACTAGATTAGAGACTATTGCAAAATATATGCCTACATACGTGTTTTCCGCCACTATACTAGGTTTTCTGTAATGCAAGTGGTCATTGAATTGAAGAAAAATTAAGATATCATATAAATTTATCGTCTCCGTGGTCTGAAGGACAAGTACCCCGCTTCTAAATCAAGAATCAAATCCGGGCTCACACCGATGGCATATCGGATTGTTTTTGGAAAGTTATGTGTAATAAAGATCGATGACTGACTATATTGTCCCGCTTATATTGCAACAGGTACCTCCACTTATTACTTTTTGGGACGGAAAAATTAGGGTCCTCGAGGCTTAGCAGGCGCTGTCTGCACCTCTGGGTAAAAAAAGGTGTGAAAGTATAAAAAAATAAAATATTTCGACTTACAAAATTTGAATCTTTAAATATTTAGAACAGGTGACTTTTAGGTACCTGGCCGTATTTACTTGCACAATATTGTATAACGTATTTGGTAACGCAATTTAGTTCTGACATAGATTGACATGGGTGATGGGTGGGTTTGAAGGAGGGAGATGGGCGAATTAGAATTTTGACGAAGCAAAATAGTAAATAGTGCGTAGGATGTAGGTATAGCCAAATGATACGTCGACAACAGCAGACAATCTTTATATTTATACGCAGCTGTAAATCTGTTGTCTTTTGGGGTTGAGACTCTAGAAACACGGGGTCTGAATGCTCGTGCACTCTATAAAGATCTTGCAAAGAGATTGACCGTGGCCTTCTGCGACCGGAGGGCTGGTCTATTCTTCGCACAGAGGATTAGCATTGCAATTCAGCAAGGATGTCTGGTAGACACGCTGCTAGTAGACCGAGATGCAGAGAAATTTGATTTCAACTAGTCTTTTAATGTACAAATTATAAATAATGTATAAAAATAATAAAATTTTATTTCAATTTTAATTCATTTCTCAACTCCATTCTTTTATGCCCAATTTTGGATAAATATTGCCAAGAGGTCGGGTGAGCCTAGGCTAAATATTATCACGTCATATTTATTTGGTGTGAGCAATGGGGGTTCATTAGGAACTAAATAATTTTTAATGTATTTTTTAATTTATTACCAAACAAGTTTCTTAGGAAAGAAGTTGGATTGAACGAGAGTGTCAATGTAAAAGTAAGGAAAAGCATGCTCCAATAGTTCGGACATGTAGAAAGAATGGATGATGCAAGTAGTTGCACGGTCTTCCGCTTATGCACTCTGAACCTGCTTAGCAGGTAGCTAAGCAGGTTCAGAGTGCATAAGCGGAAGACCGCAGGAGTCAAGGACGGCCACGACTTTCTTTCTATGACCTAATAAGACGTGTTCTTGAGGAAGATGATGTCAGGAGACTTAAAAACGAAACAGAGCGGGTATGACAAGAGTCACAAAAATCAAAAAAGATAAAGAAATCTAACAAAAACAATCAAAGAGAAAGGATCAACTTATTATTATGTAAATGAACTTTTCAGTTATTATATATTAGGTAAAGATACTACTGCTACTATCAGGGACACTGTGCAAGTGACTCTCGAAATTTGGCCCAAATAAGCAGGTCGCAAGACGGTAGTGAGACAACTTTAGCCGGGTACTTTATTTTCTTTACAGCTATTTTTCTTGGCAATATTTCTAAGTTATATAACTGCCTATGCTCTTAGTTTTATATTCTCCATCTTGCGTTGTGTATCAGTGTATCAGTTGCTAAAGTTTCTGCAGAAATTTTGCCGAAGCCAAAGATGACCTTCCGATTATCTTTATCTATCTGTATAAAACTCTGTTGAACTGAATTCTTTCTAAGCCGCTGTGCCAGTTGTATATGCGATTTGACGTTGTTATTTTATTTCAGTTGTTGACATCAATTATAATTATATATAGTATATAAAATACTAAGATACAATATATACCTATATTATATTCGAATATTCGGCAATAAGATTTTATCAAAAGACCATTATTAACAGCTATATTATTATTTAAAAGCTCGTATTAAAAGGTTCTTCTCAAAGGTTGCGGTCATGCCATTTTGTTGAAATTCAATTTAGGTGATTTGCTTTTACAGCGAGGTAACCTTTTGGGTGCCCAAGAAAACAAAAAAGTTTACTTTTGCGTCTTTGTATAACAAATTTGCCGTTAGACAGAATTTTTAATAGAAAAATATAAGAGTTTTGTTGTAAGGGTATAAGTAGATATAGAATCAAGTGATCAAACTTCTTGCAAAAATATGTTAAAACTTTTAATAAATCCCACGTTTATTTTTCTAAAGAGGTATCGAACAATGTCTAGGACTATATTATTAGACACTCTGTCCGATTCATGTAAAATAATAGTTACCATGAGATATTGTAGCGTTTTATTATTTTAAATTGATTTGATTTCAATTTGATCTCAATCTATCAATTACCTATTTTTTATTTGTTAAACATTAATTTCAGAAACATTACATTTTGTGATATTTCTCGGTTTTTAAATGTTTTCGCAACCACAAGGGCCTTAACTTCAGTTGTTTGAGTGGGGAAAGATGGTCTTTCTATCCCTGATTAAAATATTCCAATTACTTTTTAAACACTGCCTACAATTTTAAATAATAATAGAGTAGTATAAAACTCTTAAACAATCTATATAGCCACAGAGACGCGTCGATTCCTCGATTGCAGCTGATACTTAAAAAACATAAACATAACTTCATGCCTTTTGTTACCCGAAGGTGTAGGCAGCGGCTGTTAAGCCTCGTCTCGCCGTTATGTTTACGTCCCAAATGGAATAGGTGGCGAACCTATGGCCATACCGGGCACAAAGTTTTCAGATCACACATAACTTCCGAAAACAATTTTCGAAAAGTCATTGATGTGTATCAGTATCTGGAATCGAACCCGGTCCTCTGGATCAGAAGCCGTGTGCTCGACCACTGCGCCACCGAGACTGACAAATACTGATACTTATTTGTACTTTTATACTTTATAGCATCACTTTCACCAAAATAAATACGAATATGTAGCCTAGAAAAAACCTTTTAAATGAAAAACAATTAAATTGTTGTTTAAATATACCTCCGGGCCTCCGGGTACCTCTCTCAACGAACGATAAGCGGTATGGGCCACTTTACGTCGATCTTCTGAAAGATCGTGGTATTTCAACGACCACATTGTATACATATAACATTGTATTGATTTTTAGAAAAATTAATTACTTCGTAGGCATAACTGTTTCAATACTCGATGATGTACCTTATGTAAATGATGATTAATTATGTGAATCGGACATTTTATTCCAAAAATATTACGGACAGACAGCGGAAAGCAACTTTGTTTTAAACTATATATAGCGCGTAGGCACTTTTGATAGTAGTTATCATTAGATACCTACTATCAGAGGTGCCTATGTGCCATCATTTAAATTATGTATACACAGTGGTAGAGCCAAGCAGTTCGCTGCATGAATGGGCCGGCTCGACCGGTAAAATACCACGACCTCTCAGAAGACCGACGTAAAGTGGCTCATGCCACGTTTAGATCGGTGAGAGAGGTACCCGGAAGCCCACCCCCTTCCCCATCCTTTACTATCCCCTATCCCTTAAAGGTTGGCAACGCAACAGTAACACTATATGTGTTGCTGGTGTCCATGGGCGGCGTTGGTTGCTTACCATCAGGCGACACGCCTGCTCGCTTGCCCTCCCATCCCATAAAAAAAAAAATATAATAATATTTGACGAGCAAGTCATCCCTCTGGAGAGCTTTTAGACGGTTCGCTGTGTAAACGATAAAAGATCCACGATGTATGGTTGGTAATTTTCCTTTTGAATTATTCTATGTAAAAGTAAACGGCATAATTATAATAATAATAATAATATCTTGGACACAAATCACACAGCGCCCTCTAGTTCCAAGCTAAGCAACTAAATGCTTGTGTTATGGATACTAGACAACGGATAATAATACATATATACTTTTCTTTTGTAAATACATACTTATAATACATAGAAAAACACCCAGACGCCACACAAATATTCATGTTTGTCACAAATATTTGTGCTCGGGTGGGAATCGAACCCCCAATCTCGTTGCTGCAGCCGGTAGTTTTTTACCAATGCGCCACGAGGCTCGTCAAATATAATAATAATATAACAATTATCCTTAAGAGATACCGTTATATTACTTAAATAACGTGACCATATTTTATCCGATTTAACAAAGAAAATGTTATTTTTCTTTTGCACGTCCTACGATTTTATTATACCTCAGATTTTACTAAAAAATCACGCTTCTGTCGCCTAAATATGTTAGCAGTTGCAATCACACCACGAGCTAATCGTATTTTTTTTTTATTCGAAACAAAGTTAAGTTACGACACCTATTGTATAAATTAGTCACAGATTCTTTAATTTCATTTAATTACAATTGTTAAGTTATGAAAAAGTATACCTGTTTCAGTTAATTTTCTAAGCCACTCATTAAGTTTATTTGACCATTTAATATCATAATAATGAAGACGATAATTTGTTAAATTTCAAAAGGTAACGACAAATAAACATTAAAATAACATAACTTGAAAGCCAGCGACATCCGCGGATATTCAAATATTACGATGGGCCTGATGTATGAGAAGAATTTTTATTAATTGAATGAAAATATTTTATAAATGTATTCAATATTTTGCTAAGACTATTTTATGCTCTAAATCCTTGAACTTGATCGTTCTTATAATTATAATGAGATTCTTATTTATTTTGAGAGTTAATAGTAACCGTAAGACATAAAGAGCAGATGTCGTAATCAATCATGATGACGTCATACACATATAGTATCTAATTCCGTAGATGATTTGGGCATTACTGAAAAATGAGGAAAATTATATAATAAGCCAAGGTAACGAGCCGATGTAGTGATCGTGTTCAGTTCTGAAACTTATTTGGTCACAATATATTTGTAAGGGTAATGTTAATCATCAAAGTTATTCTTTTTGTGTATATCATTTACAAAGTAACATTACTTAGAACACACACTCTCTACAAATTGCACATTTTACCAGACTACTACTGACAAAAGGAGGTATAAAACATTTTTTGTTTTTTTTTTAACGCGTTGAAAGACCCGGAAACCTCATCTTTAAACAACTAATCCTCTACACAAGCTAACCTACGTATAATAATAATTTAAGATGCGCATTAAATGCTTTAATTTACTTTAATAATAAGGAGTCGAGGACGGCCAAGACACACATTCCAAGACCAAATAGAACGTGTTCTGGAGGAAGGTGATGTTAAGAGCCTCAAAAACCGACGCGCGTGCATGAAAAGAGTTATGAAAGTCAACGAAGCGAGTGAGGTGTGTAAGAATCGTGCCCTATGGCGCTCTGTTCTCTCTGCCTACCCCGCAAGGGATTTGGCGTGAAGTTATGTATGTATGTGTATGTACTTTAATAATAAAATATTTTTTATTTTATTAATACTTCAACGTGTTGTAACAAAAAGCTCTACTATATCTAGCCTGGTAGCGAAGTAACTTGATACATTCCTAAATGCCTTTTGACTGGATATCTAAAGTTGCCAGTATATAGACATATGTGGATGGATACATTTAATAACAAAATAACTTATTTGGACACTCACCTATATTCATTTGGTTTACCAACAATTCCTTACATTGAATCTTAATGTAACATAAATATGTTACTTAGTAACGACTACAAGTTTTAAGTGCAAAGTGAAATAGTTGTAGAGCTGGTACTGCTGCTTTAAGTGGTCCACTGATAAACGTCTCCAACGAAACGGGCATCCAGCTATCTTTCACTATACTCGCCACTGCGAACTGTAATTTAGTGAATTCCAGCAAATTTTGTACATAAGCTACACTCATTAAAATCTATTCATATCTAAAATTTAAAGATTATACGACGACTGGACCTTTTATAACGAGATAGTAGACTTATATTTCTCACGTAACTTTGCCATTCAGCGTGGAAATGATACCAGTTTTTTTTGTTTAAGAAGTTCGAGGGCAAACGAGCAGGCAGTCCACCTCACGTTTAGCAACTATGGACACCTGCAACACGGATAGTTTTAATAGAGTTGTCGCCTTTTAAGAGAGTAGGGTGGGAATGAAGGAGGACGGGGATGGGGCCCTTCCGGATACATCTCTCACCTAACGAAACAAGGATTTCGAAAAGCCATGGTATTTCACCGGTCAAGCGGGCCCATTCGTGCAGCAAACTGCGTAGCTCTACCACCGTTAGTGGTCGCAATATTGATGTTACTTTATCAGCAGAGATTGATGCCAATAAAATATGTAATTTAATATATTGTACATTTGTACGGTATTAGTGAATTACTATTAAATAGAGGGTCTTAAGAGATCTACTTTAAAATAATTAACAGGGTTGGACTGTATACTTAAACTTACCGCTAAATATTCTCCTGAGATGATCCGACGGCACAGCCGACAACTTTAGACTTTCTGTTATCCAACATTCAGAGACTATATTTCCGTAAATCAAGTTAAGTCGATACAACTCTTATACAAGAGTTTCATTCTCATGTTCAGAGAAATAATGCGAAGAACTCAGTGACTTTTGGTCTAAGATCCACTCAACAACGACCTTCACTATTATGACTATTTGATGCAACGTATTTAAGAATGAATGTAATATATCATAAAGTTTATTGCATAAGAGTAGCCTAAGACATTTCATTCTAGCCATTTAGTATAAAATAAAATAAACATAATTATAATACTATTTGTCCCTCATTTCTAACTTTATTAAATATCCTAAACATACAGGACAGCGTCTGTTGGGTTTGCTAGTAATATTATACATATGATAGATTTCTAGTAATTGGAAAATTGTTGATTTGTTTGTCCTAGTCCTTACTAGTCTACTAGTGCCTACTGGATTAACTTTTGGTGAGCACAAATAGCAGCGGGCCACCTGATAGTTAATCACCAGTAACTAGCAGTTGCGTTTGCGTTTTTTAAAATGGAATGTCTTTAGGCAACAAAGCACCAATAAGCTATATGAAAATTTTCTGAAAGATATTGTAAGTTGTATTTCACAGGTCGAGCCATACCATTGGTTCGGAAAACTGCAAAGTTCCAATACTTAACTATTTCAATATTTAACACACACTTTTAGAATTTAAGTACATGAGAAACTGTTTAACATGAAACGAAAAGTAAACATTTTCTCATTGCTCTTAAATTCAGTCGTATATTTACTAAAATTTACGTCTCTAAGTAAGTACTGGCTAGTGGAGAGACTAATGCTAGAGTTGAAATACAACTGTGAACAAAATAGCATTAACAACGGATTAATAGCGGCTGCGAAATAGTTTTGAACAACTCTGTCTATACTTAGCTGCATTGAATAAATGAATGCCGCTGGCCTTAGATACGAAGTGAAGATATTTATACAGTTAGCAGAGCACTTTACTAGATAAATTAATAATAATATAGTTAATAAAATTTATTTATATATATTTTATATAAAATCATGAAGGTGAAAAATGGTCTAAGCAGAAAGAAAATATGACCATACAGAGTCAAAGAGTCGTTAGTTTTGCAGTGATAGTTTTACGTTATAAAAACCCTCAGGCCCAGGGCAATCGTTCCCGGTGACCGTTTCCAAACGTGCAAATATCTGGCTACAATTTTGCCATATTATATTAAAAGTACACATGAGAGGCTCACTACATTTTCAGGTTTCAATAAAACATACGTTAATTGGAAATGTTCCACCGCGTACGTTTTCATTAAACATTGTTGCATAAAAAAGCTTTATATTAATTTATGATTAAAATAAAAAGTGTAATGAACTGATTGTATTCATTTATTTTATTTGCTTTCGCCGTTGCTATTGTTTTGTTAAGTATTATTATAAATGCTGCACTAAGGCAAATATGCAAAATAGGATATATTATATTTTGATAAATTAGGTTAAATATTTCATAATTAGTAAATGAAATGCTAACCTCTGAGCTATTGGGGATTCAGAATTCACTTTCTTTTAAAAAATTTGCTGTAACTAACGTGAATCAGCTTTAGCAGTGTGTTTGTTTGTTTGGTGCGCCTTCACGCCTTAGATGTTGTAAGCTGTAAAATAAGTATGGAATATCTTTAATAAGACAAAGCACATTTTTAAACGTGACTGCAGACAAAAAAATCAATAATAACAAAAATAAATATACATTTTAATAATCTACCCTCTAACCCAAAACATAATAAACATAAGGTTTAAAGTTCATTGATACAGCCAGTAATAATTTTCATCTATATTGTTTATTTTCAATTACTTACTAACTTGATTTGAAACACGTGGTGCCCTGATTGTCTATTGAGTAAGCATGACTACCAATCAACTTTCTATATCAACCATTAAAAACAGTATTGTGCAGCCTTAAGTGATAAATTTTCTTAGCAAACTTATCTGCTTTTCAGTTGTCTAGTTTTCAGCTGCAGTGCTACACTTTAGTCTCGCACGTATGTGGTCCTACGTTCACAATTTATTTGTCTTTAAATACTTTTGACTACCCAATCTACTTCAGTGAAACGTCAGATTAAATATAAGTTTATATTTTGATTATATATTCTTTTTGAATTGCTAGTAATCAGTATTTATTTATTTTTATGTTAGCTATATTGACTGTTTAATATCAGCGTTAATCGTTTGCAAGACGTACTCGTATTTTAAATTTTACTTCAAAAATTAAAGCTAACAAATAAAGAATCACCGCCAAGGAGCATTTTTCTTCTCGGTGATGGATTGAAAACCGGATGGATAAATAGCTGTTGACTGATTCCCAGACTTAATCGATATGCAAACAATGATAATTTCACGGAAATCGGTGAAGTTATTTCGCAGGACTGTGATTACAAACACCGACTGACTAATTATCTTGCAATATAATTATAATTAGTACTTATAATTATGAGTCCCATAACCTAATATTGTTCAGACCTTATAGTTTGTTGTCAATTTATACTTCATTGGTTTTCGACCATTGGGAGAGGCCTATGTCCAGCAGTGGACTGCAATAGGCTAATGATGATGATGAGGTTTTCGACCCACAAGTTGGATTTTCGAGAGCATTTATTTTGAAAACTTAACTTGTAATTTCAATTAAATATGCATTTGTCAACGTTATATCATATATTCTTTACTCCACTGCACTGATAAAATCTCTTCATATCCACTGATATTGCAGCACTAATTATATTGATTTCCACCGTGCAGTGGAAAGTACCGAGCAGTTACTTCTGCGCTACAAATAAGGTGATGAAAATGAAATTGAAGAAATAGTCATATAATTATATTAATATCTAATGACTTCTTGACGAAGAAGAAAAAATATCCTTTGCCTCACACTAATAGTATTACGTGAACTAACCGGGTTAAATTAATGAAAACTTATTTTACGATATCTCATGTTCATACAAGTGTTTGCGTCTACTAGAAAATATCGCTTTCATATTAACAGGATAGTATGCCCCTACTGTTGATATTCATTTCTTATCGAACTATTTATTTTACTCAAGCCGAGTGAGCCAAGAAAAAAAAAACTCTTTATTTCTTGTTTTCAATAATCCAGTGTATTCTCTTCCATTAGTTACCGACTAGCACGTTGGAGTTATAACGGATACCGCATCTGTATAAGTTTCATTCAATTGTGTTTCTAAAACAACTGTGACCTGGTGGTACTCACGCGGGAACGGAGCGAACAATTACAAAAAAAAGAAAAACTATCTAGAAACTGGGGCGGAAAGAATTTTATTCATGTAAATGCAGAAACGACTGTTCTAATATCCTTCGGCTATATTCTCACTTCGTGTAAAGAAAAATTTTAACGTTATAAAATCCTTTTAGTTATAACTATGCAATTTTAAGAGATAGAGTGCACAAAAGCGTGATTTATCTCGCTCAAAGCGGTGCCGACGTAGTGGTGGATATCCTTGCGGCAAAAGCTAAACTGCTTTCTGATAATGTCGTGTTTCTGCATATAAATAAGAGTCCAGGTTAAATGTGACGGTAAACGTAAAACAGTGTACACGATGCGGTATAAGTGCCACACTAGCTTCGTTTATTCGTCGGTCGTAGTCGTTCGCCGGTGATTCAAAACACAATGCTATTCAAAAAGTGGACAAATAGGTTTTCTGAAAGGTACATTTATTTACGCACATTTCCATACTATTCCACGTACAAAGGATCGTTCTTTAAAATCTGTAACTTACCTAAAAAAGGAATTGATAAAAGTTTACTACAATTTTAAAAATACTTGTAAAAAACAAGGAACCGGTTCATATGGTGGTGAGCAACTAGCTCTGCCAACGCACAGCAATCTGCGGTCGAGCTGGCCCGTTTATGCGGTAAAATGCAGGCCCCTGTCACTGTTAAAATCCACTTCACACGTGAATATTATTAAGATATATATCATCGTCTACGCTCTACACAAGCTCAAAAGCGGTCCTTCCTAATATATCGTGAATATATTTAATAGAAATCTCCGATAATCGTGTCAACACAATAGAGAGAGGACAGTTCTAGACTCGTGGATAACGTGACGTGACAACTTCACTTGATGTCACGTGACAGGAATTATTTGCACAGATTATAATTGGCGCCATGAATCATAAATATCTATATAGATACAAGTTTGTTTGTTATCATATGTTTATACATTACTAGTTGATTCGGCGAATTTGTTTCGCCTGAGAAGCAATAAACAACTAAATGTTGGATTTTATTATGTTAAATAATATTGTGATTATTATTTTTCCCGATATGCAAAGTATACTTTCAATACTATATTGCAATTTGAACCATATTTTCAACCAAAAAGCCAAAGCAATGTAATTCGTGAGTGTCATCAAGATATTTTTTTTTAATAATTAGGATATTGAAAAATAAAATAACTTCAATTACTGAAAGTGGTTTTACCGGGTCTGGTGAAGCTGTGTGCAAAAACTAAAGCTAAGCTGTGTTTAAAAGATATCACTCACTATTACAATATACTCGTCATATGTCAATAGGTTATAGACTATCGACATAGAATACAATTGGATAAAATTTGATCTAGAGATCAAATTTATTCATTTTATTTGTTTTGTGAAATCACATTTTTCAATTTTGGTTTTCTTGAATGCTGATACTCCTTCTAAGCAAATTTCATTGCTCACTGAAAACTGATTTAATTATCCTCAACTCACTACAAAGTTATAAAGTAATTACGTTTCCTTAATAATAAGTTAAGAACGTGTTCATTCAACTCATCGCGATGTCGTTACAGTCGTCTCAAACAACATTTACAATTGCTTTTGGGAAATTCTCATTTCTCCTTTATATAACTGTTCATAATTATTTAATGTGTTACAAATTAATATTTTGTGTATTGTGTATTTTCTATAATATTCTAGAAGCTTCCTCGCGAGTAAAACTTATAAGTAAGAGTATTTATATATCTGTTGTTGTTCTATTTATGTGGGTAAATCTTCATCATTTGAACTAAATTGTTTTCCTATGAATTACCGATACATTAACGTCTTCCATCAATGTCTTTCATCATCTAAATTGGATTACAAAAGATATAACGAATGTTTCAAGTCATGAATTATATGTCTATTATATGACTATTATATATTATATTATATGTCTCGAATTTTTACTTAACAATCTCTTTCAAATAGATACGTTCATAGTAGTCATGAGATCAGGTAATTATTTTTCAGAACATCAATTGTAGAGCAGCGACTTTGTTTTATACTATGTAATGGTAAGCATATAGGTATTACATACATACATACATACATAACTTCACGCCAAATCCCTTGCGGGGTAGGCAGAGAGAACAGAGCGCCATAGGGCACGATTCTTACACACCTCACTCGCTTCGTTGACTTTCATAACTCTTTTCATGCACGCGCGTCGGTTTTTGAGGCTCTTAACATCTTAATATAGGTATTAATTGCTTTAATAATTATGGTGATTGTCAAAACAAACATAGTCGAGGACAATATATATTTTCATGAATTATTATTTCATGACATGACCAAATTGAAATTGTCTTTGCAAAAGGTGATATAAGATTAATTAAAAGCTTACGAGAATGCTAAGAGTTATGAAAGTAAAAGAAGCAAGTGCGCTGTGAAAGAATCCTACTTTATGGAGCTCTGTTCTCTCTGCCTAGACCCGCCCTGCCGTTCACCTAAATAAATGTTAAGGAGATAGCCTTTGTTGAAGGTGTCCACGAACTCCGAAACTATTAGAAGATTTTTTGATCACGTACAAAGTTCCGTCTCTACAGTCATTGTCGTTAGGAGCTCGTTAAAACTGTAGCTAACTTCGTCGTGAACGATTTTTAGATTCGCAAATTGTCTCTGTAAGGAAACATATAAACTGTTACGTAATATGTTCACACGTCAAGATCTAAGTATTTCAATAAAAAATATATATGTGACAATAAGGAACATCTGCCTTGCTACCACAAAAACTGTAAATCAATATAATCTAATAACGTCACCATCGTCAACGTCTACGAACTGCGAACACTAGAAAAATCTTGTTTTCTTTCCAATATTGTGATGATTTGGCAAGTCCATATGCATTCAAATATTTCACTTTATATAGAAGGTAGGATTTTTCATGTAATATTATGTTTTTTTAAACTAATCAACTTATCAAATACCATCAAATCAACGATGTCTTAGTGAGAGGCTAGGTCAGGAGTAGCCACGATCGACGAACATGTATGAAAGCGATAATGAGAGTGGAGGAAGCAAGAAACGTATGTCAGAATCGTAGCAAGTGGAAAGAATTAGAATCTGCCTACCCCCATGGGAAAAAGGCGTGGTTGTTTTTAACGTGTTAACTTTTATTAAAAATAGTCACTCACACTTTTTTTTTTCATTATACTCTGAATAATAATAAGCCGGTAATTGTATTAAGATCGATTTCTTGATAATATAATTTCAAAGAAAAGCCTAACCGTATCAGATAGAGTTCAGTGAAGGTATTTATAGAATAGCATTATCTATTATTGATCAGTTCCTCAAGTTGTATTAAAATGTAATTGATTTCTAATGGACTTTAACATTTGAAATATATTATACTAACGAATATATACAATGGTTTAAATTTAAATGCTTTCAACTGTATATAAATAATATTCATTTTAAATAAGCCAATTATCTCCTGAACTCTATGATGTGTTCCAAAAAGATCTGCTGCAATACCCAGGGCATTCTTTTATTAGCGAGGGAAAATCTGCAGAGCCATGTGTTTGCGATTAAGATTTAATTAAAGTATATTTAACAATTGTTTTTTTTTATGGGATAGGAGAGCAAACGAGCAAGCGTGTCACCTGATGGTAAGCAACCTACGACGCCCATGGACACTAGCAACACATATAGTGTTACCGTTGCGTTGCCTGCCTTTAAGGGAGTAGGATAGGAAAGGAAGGAAAGGGGGGTGGGCCTCCGGGTACCTCTCTCACCGAACCTAACATGGCATATGCCCCTTTACTTCGATCTTCTATGAGGTCGTGGTATGTCACCGGTCGAGCCGGCCCATTCCTGCTGCGAACTGCTTGGCTCTACCACTGAAATAATGAGACTTGGTCAAATTAGTCATTTTGAAGCTCTTTTAGTCGTTCGTTTCTTTTCCAATTCAACAATTTGATATAAAACTTGGAACTGAAAAGTTCAAAAATAAGAAACTTCAACAAGTTTGAGACATTCGGTCAAATCTAACAATGCAATTAATATATTTTGGGATTCGAATGTATGTAATTGTTGACTGATTCTATGGTAGAAGAAATCAATAAGTACTGTTGTTTGAAAAACTAATTAATAAATATTTTTATGATAAGATTAACACTTTTTAATATTAAATATTGAATCTACGAATTTCTGGTAAATATCTAAAATAAATTGTCTAAGGAGAAACTACTTGATATACTATCATCTCTTTTTTGTATTTCCAATTAGTTTTCCTGCTACGATTTTAGAAACTTTGTTATTGCAACAACTAGTATTCCACAAATGAACTGTGTGTTGCAGGTGTCCATGGGCAGCACTTACTACCCGGTGACCTGCTTGCAAGTTTGGCCCATATCTAATAAAAAAAACTAAAACATAGCAAAAGTCTAAGGCATGGGTCGCCAAATGGCGGACCGCGGTCCGCATCCGGACCGCCGATTCATTATGTGCGGACCGCGAAAAATCAGCAACTTGCACTACAGAGTACGTAATTTAATAAAAATACATCCCATAAATAGATTCTATGTATATGTCGTTTTCATTGATATGTAAAACAATTATATCCGTAGCCTTTGTTTAATAAATATTTTTTCTATAAAAAGTGGGGACCGCGAAGGTCATTTCATTTTTTTAAAATGGACCCCAAGCGAAATTAATTGGCGACCCCTGGTCTAAGGAGTGGAAATCCAAGGATATACTCGAATATATAAATCATAAAATTGACGTCTTCATTATATTCTTAGCGATATAAGAGACAGAAGTGGTCATTAAAAGTTTTGTTATATACTTCGCTAACGGTCAAATGTACAGTAACAAACGTACTTTATGTACTTCAAATCTACGAAGTTTAAGGTATTATTAGAGACACAAAGATATCAAAATGTTGACGGGAGAGGAGTAAGGCAAATCTCCAGTATTTATCTTATCTTATCAATGAAACATGAACAGCGCGCGAGTTGTAAAAAAGGAAAATAAATACTAGAGATTTACTGCTGGAAGAAGATGTTTGGCATATTATAGTCGAGTTCCGTTATCTGTATCTATCCGCTAGGATTTCAACATCA
The DNA here is from genome assembly GCA_905147225.2 of Euproctis similis. Classification (NCBI taxonomy): domain Eukaryota; kingdom Metazoa; phylum Arthropoda; class Insecta; order Lepidoptera; family Erebidae; genus Euproctis; species Euproctis similis. The sequence continues at coordinate 16,057,982 of LR990107.1, read as the reverse complement.
CTAGGTGTCCATAGTTCAGGTGCGTATGTTGCAGTACTTACGCCATCTCTCTAAAAGCAACATTAACTCCAACTAATCAAGAAAGGTAAAGTCGACAGAACAAGTTCACGCGCTAGATCATCTATATGTTGAACAGGCCAGGTTAAATTCTCAATGGTGAAATTTGTGTCAGACTGCGCCATATATTCTGCAAAACTGAGAGAAGGCTGGAAATGGCTTTAAAAGCTGTGACCGTATCTAACAATATTGCGGTCGCCTCAAAGTAACTACAACCGTTTTGTCAAGAGCGTTACGACTGATTAGAAGTGCAAACGAAATGCACCGATACAGTCAGCAAATTTTTTTTTTTATCCGCAATTCGTTTCTTTTCAATTACTTCCTGAGGTGATTTCGAACGCGTGGTAGTCCGATTGTACATTGAGTAAACTTGACATTTAATCAGTTGATATGTAGTTAACGTAGTATGTAGTATGTAGACAAACACAATTTTATTGCCCAACGTTTGTAGCAGTCTTGTCAAGTCTTGTTTGTCTTTTCACTTTGTCACCGTCCAGTAGCAGTTCCACACTTCAGTATCACACAATTGCGATTCTATGTTCACGATTTGGCTTTAATAACTTTTTATTACCTTTTTTTCAGTGAAATGTCTGACTATGTATTCTTTATTACTCGTATTGTATTTTACAAAAAAAAAATATTGATACGGTATAGAATAATAGACGGCATAGTTTTTACAGCTTTCTGAATAAATAATTCTTTTCTTTTTTCACGAGTCTTAAAATATAGTCATTTTGACTAGGTGTGTAATGGGTTCAGATAAATAAATCATCGAGACATGCCACAATTATCACCATCTGTAACTTCAGCTATTTACAGTTTGAAGATATAAAAACGAACTCGTGTTTTATTAATTTTAAAGAAGATTCTGTTGATTCCTATTTTAAAATTGATATTGATATAAATCTAAGTAACATTTCCTCAAGGAACGTTTACTAATATTATTAAACTAGCTGACCCGGCGAACTCTGTTTCGCATCAAAAGTAATAACTGCTGCCCCGCTATGTTAATACTGCAATATCTTCGACAAATTTGAAGTCGATAGCAGCTATAGGTTAAAAATGGGAATTTTCCATTGTTAACACCCCCGCAACCCCCCTTGTGGGTGGAATTTCGTAAAATCCGTTCTTAGCTGACCTCTACTCGGCGAAAGGAATAATCCTACCAAATTTCAAGTCGCTACGCCTTATGGTTCCAGAGATATCGTGATGAGTCAATATATAGGTGGAAATCTCTTATATATATATATATAGATTAACGAAGCAGTGACAATCAGTTATGAGCTTAGCGACTGGAAACTTTTTCCGGTCACGTTTAAATCTCTTACCTATACGTCGGGCTATATTTCGAGAGAAATTTTAAGACACGTGACTTTTTATGAAAATCAAAGGGGCGCCTTTACTATTTTTATTAGCTTTTTATTAGCTTCACCTGTATGTTTGTATGTTTGTTTGTAACCGACTTCTTTTTAGTGTTCATAGTTCACTTCTCGCACCATCTAGTGGCAATCAGCGGAAAGTCTACGTTATCAACTTGAAACGAGTTCCTTGTATAAGTCACAGATGGCGCTATTCCTCAAATTCGGAAGAAACGCGCTTGTTATAGAAAACCGAACTAAAAAATATAAAATAAATAATAGTTTAAAAAAACTAAAAAACACGCTTTTTATAGAAAACCGAACTAAAAAATAGAAAAAAAAAAAAAATATTTTAAAAAAAGCGTAGGGTGCTTTTTAAGATACTATCGAAATGATAATCACTCTACTCATATCTGTCAATAAAATATTTATAACTATTGACACCATGCACCCCACGCTTTTTTTAAAATAAAATATATTTTTTTTATTTTTCAATTTTTTAGTTCGGTTTTCTATAAAAAGCGTGTTTTTTTAGTTTTTTTAAACTATTATTTATTCTTTATCCCGATACCCGATGTTTTTGTAACTCAGAGGTGTTGATGATATATAATTACCGTTATAAACGTAATAAAATTAAATAAAATGGTTGAAAATATATTTGCTGTAATATAGCTCAAAAAATCTGTGGAAACTGAAAATAATTTCAATGATATATTTTCTTGTCACAATATTTAGAAAATGGCAACATTATTCACGTTTGGCTTGAACTTTATGTAACTCTTGCAACCAAGTAAGCTTGTTTAATGAAATGCCAATATGGCGCTCTCTAGACGCGGTGATTTAATTTATCTAGTACTTTATTGTATAATATTTACTCTCTAATATCTTTCCAAACCATAAGTTTAACATAACACGAATAATAATCAATATAGAGGGTATTCTTTATAATGACAGTCTCGGTGGCGCAGTGGTCGAGCACACGGCTTCTGATCCAGAGGTCCGGGTTCGATTCCAGATACTGACACACACCAATGACTTTTCGAAAATTGTTTTCGGAAGATATGTGTGATAAATATCGATGACTGAAAACTTTGTGCCCGGTATGGCAATAGGTTCGCCACCTATTCCATTTGGGACGTAAACATAACGGTGAGACGAGGCTTAACAGCCGCTGCCTACACCTTCGGGTAACAAAAGGCGTGAAGTTATGTTATGTTATGTATGTTCTTTATAATAGAGTTGATTTCAACTATTATTTTACTATATTGTAACAATAATATTTATTTGATGACTGAAAAACTTTGTGCCCGGTATGGCAATAGGTTCGCCACCTATTCCATTTGGGACGTAAACATAACGGCGAGAGGAGGCTTAACAGCCGCTGCCTACACCTCCGGGTAACAAAGGCGTGAAGTTATGTTATGTTTATATTAATTTATCTAATATATAAAATTCTCGAGTCTAGATGTGCGTAATTGAACTCCTCCGAAACGGCTTGACCGATTCTCATGAAATTTTATGTGCGTGTCGGGTAGGTCTGAGAATAGGACAACATCTATTTTTCATCCCCCTAAATCACAAGGGTAGCCACCCCTCAATTTTTTTTTTAATTTTTCGACATATTTCTGTTTCTTATTTTTTTTTATAAAACGGGATACAAAAATACATGCAACCCTAAATTTTCAACCCCCTACGATCAACCCCTACTTTTAAATTTTATATTTTGGCAAGAGAACGTTTGCCGGGTCAGCTAGTTTCTTCATAATATTATTATTTTATTAGAAATACACGTAATAGTTAATAATAACATTGAACAGTTATTCTGTAATTAATTAATTTTGTTAACCCATAATGTAGTGCGGTAATAGCTACTGCTGGCACATTCATATTCTTTTTTTTACAATCAATTGTAGTTTAGAAAAAAAAATCGAAATTCCATCTATATCCAACATCTATAAAAAGAAACTGGTGATATAGACTAAAAAATATATGTATATGTAATGATTGAATAAAGAATGAAATATCGGTAGGTATGATCATACCAAATGTTTTGCCATCAGTGTGAACCGCAACTTGAGTGAACCTTTTATTGAGGTTTCCTTTCAATTTATTGCCTATCATGACAGCCGTTTATCATAGGATAAAGAGAATGCTCAAAACTGCCCACACCAGAGGTATTTTAGATATACCAAGAATTGGTTGGGATTTCTTTTTACTTGCTTAGTTGATCGTTGTCTTAACATGTATTATGATCTTATATTAAAACCTTACAGAAATAGTTAAATAAGAACTCAGCAATAATCCGACCTACTACTAGGTCTTCATGTAAATACACTGAACTGTACTTGACACGTGTGCAAGTATAGTTCTTGTGGCATTATTAACGTCTACGCCGAGAGCGTCTGGTTTCAGCCAAAAATAAGCTCTGATCACGTATCTATTCGCGATATACTAATATCAACTTGAACGAGTCCTTGAAGAAGTTGATATTGGTATCCTTAAAAACCGACGAGAGACTATGAAAAAAGTTATAATAGCCAGAGAAGATAGTGAAGTGTGTAAGCGTGGCGAACCTATTGCCATACCGGGCACAAAGTTTTCAGTCATAGATATTTATCACATAGCTTCTGAAAATAATTACGGAAAGTCATTGGTGAGCAAGGATTCGAACCCGCGACTTTTTGATTCAGAAGTGGGGTGCTCGACCGCTGGACCAACGAGACTTGTTATACCTTCTGTATACTAAGTATCGGGAATTTGTCAATAAAACAAAAAATACAAATTATTCATCTAAATTTATTTTATCGCCTTCAAAGTAGGCCCCATCGCTTGCAATACAACATCTCCACCGCTTCACCCAGTCTTCCATACATTTTTCATAGGCTATTTGCGGTATGGCCTTTAGCTCATTCAGCGAATTTTCTTTTATGGCTTCTATTGACTCAAAACGTTTTCCTCGAAGTGGTAATTTTAACTTGGGAAATAAAAAAAAGTCAGACGGAGCCATATCAGGTGAATAGGGTGCTTGGTCGAGAACGTTTGTTGAATTTTTCGCTAAAAACTCTTTCACTATAATGGCTGTGTGTGATGGTGCATTATCATGGTGCAGCATCCATGAGTTGTGTCGCCACAAATCTGGACGTTTTCGGCGGATACTCTCACACAAACGCTTCATGACGCCTAAATAATATTCTTTATTCACTGTTTCTGCCTCTGGAAGGAATTCGGAGTGAACCACACCACGGTAGTCAAAAAAAACTGTCAGCATCACCTTGATTTTGGTGCGACTTTGCCGCGGTTTTTTGGGTTTCGGCTCGTTTTCGAGACGCCATTCTGAAGACTGTTGGCTTGTTTGCATGTCATACTCATAAACCCATGTCTCGTCGCCAGTTATTATACGTTTCATAAAGGTCGGATCCGTAGAAGCTCGGGAAACCATGTCTTCAGCGACATGCTTTCGCTGCCCTTTTTGAACAAAATTGAGCTCTTTTGGAACTAGTCGAGCGGCGACGCGTTTCATGCCTAAAATTTCAATGAGAATATTGTGGACGGACTTAAAATATATGTTCACCTCACTAGCCAACTCTCTCAGACTCATACGTCGATTTTCGAGCACTAGCTTCTTGATTCTGTCGATGTTTTCTTTGGTCGTAGCGGTTGAAGGTCTACCAGAACGAGGCAAGTCTACTACTACTTCTCGGCCTTCTTTAAAAGCTTTATACCATTTATAAGCCCTTGTTTTCGATATACATGATTCGCCGTAGGTATTTCGCAACATTTTTAGTGATTTACCACATGAAATATCATTCGAAACAGAAAATTTAAGGCACACTCTTTGTTCAACAATATTTTCCATTGTAAAAATCGCCGAGGACTCAAAACTATGACCAACAAAAAGTTTAGTTTAAAACAAATTAAATGACAGATCCCGTTCAAATTTTGCGCGCTACATCAGTACAGTGCTACCAACATGCAGTAAAAAAATTAGAACGACCTCTTTTACGCGGGTCTCTTTATTGACATATGCCCGATACTTTTTACACAGAGTAGAATGTAGAAGATAGAGACATAGTCTCTCATACGATTGAGATGCCAAAAATAATAAACGAATTTTTCTAAGTTTAGAATAAAATCAGGATCCCAATACTCCTCTTTTGTAATGAAGATACATTTGTTCTACCATGCAACTTGGAAAAATGACGGACAAGATTTTGTGAAATGTTAAATTTATACTTTATTAAATATGGGAGGTAGGGGAGGGATGGGCAGTTGGGAGACATGGGCCACCCTCTTTTGTTCTGATTTGATCATAGATTTTATTTTTTTCTTGATTTGTTAGTTTTCTTTACCAACTGGAAACCCTGTTAATCCATAGGGTATATGTAATTTCTGTAAGTTGTCGAACACAAACACGTTTAAAGATTTTTGGCTAGTAAAAGTAAATATTTTGTTTGTGGTTTCGGATCGTAATAAAGATGAAACTAATAAAAGGAATGTGTATTTTTTGTTATTTATCTATTGTATATTTACTAATCTATATATTAAACTGAAATTCAAGCCTAAATACGAAGATTCAATAAAATACCTATGTCGAAAATGTATACAGAAGGAGCAATGGGCGTTTGGATGATGGGGAGGTTTGGGCATGCCCAATCCTCCTCAGTATAGGAGGATTTTTAACAATTGGTTTATTTTTAATTAACATATCATAACTTCACGCCACTTTTACCCGAAGGAGTAGGCAGCGGCTGTTAAACCTCGTCTCTCCGTTATGTTCACGTCCCAAATGGAATAGGTGGCGAATATATTGCTACACCGGGCACAAAGTTGTCAGTCATCGATATTTATCACACATGACTTCCGAAACTTACGAAAAGTCATTGGTGTGAGGCAGGATTTAAACCCACTATTTCTTGAATCAGAAGCGGGATGCTCGCCACTGCGCCACCGAGACTGGTTTTAATTAAACTCAAAAATTTTGTTTAAATTCATAAAGTAAGGTTTATTATAGGTTCTTTAAAGGATTATTGACACAGATTTATAACCTCACAAATTTTTACTATGCACATTTAATAGTCCTTAATAGGATAACCTATTAAGGACTATTAAATGTGCACTTAGAGCTAACACTACTAGACAATTTTTATTCTTCTTCGTCAGTAAAAATTTGTGAGGTTATAAATCTGTGTCAATAATCCTTTAAAGAACCTATAATAAACCTTACTTTATGAATTTTTTATTTTTTTATTTTTTATATTATGTATTTTAGTATTTTAAATTATCGGAGATTGGGTATAAACCCAATCTCCGATAATTTAAAATACTGTTTAAGATGTTTTTTGTTTCTTAACTCTTATTCTTGATTTCTGTTATTTCTATAGTTTAATAATAGTCTATTTGTTAACTAATTTTTGAATTCCATTATGGATGTAAACTGATTTATAGGCCGTGCCCAAGCCTCCCACCGAGTATGCCCAAGCCTCCCATAGGGAGCATTGGGCACTTTTGACTTAGTTTATAAAATATCGTATAATGTTGAGACTGATTGTAATTTTTAAGAAAGCTCTTCAAATATACGAGTATCTAGCCAAATGTGTGGTGCAACAAAAATTGGCAATAAAAGTTGATTATCTATAAAATCTAATTTTTTATGCAATAAATAGTAAAAAATTGCCCGACCCTCCCCCACCTCTCCTACCCAACTACCTCATGCTGACTCTATTATTATTATTATAATAATATAAATGTTTCCTTTTATGAACATTTCATGTTTTTTAGGGATAGGAGGGCAAACGAGCAAGTAGGTCACCTGACAGTAAGCAACTACTCACCGCCCATGAACACCGTGATGCGTTGCCGTGCTTTTGGGGAGTACGAGGGGAAAGGAAGGGAAAAAGGGATCGGGCCTCTAGATACCTCTCTCACCGAACAAAACGAGCCACTTCACGCCGATATTCCAAGAGGACGTTATTTCACCGGTCGAGACGGCCCATTCGTGCAAGACTCTACCACTGTTAAAGACTCTACCATTGTTACTGATTCTACCTCTTACATTTACATAATATACTCTTGTTGCGGTATAAAATATAGAAATATTGAGACTGATTTATACCTTCACGTGTTACTGCAATCGAACCAATTGCAATTAAACACTCCATATCATTGTTCAACATGAGTACTTCATGATGTTTTCAGTCATGTTTTTTTTAATACTATACCCTCTATTAGTAAAAAAATATTACTTGTAATAATACATTACACTAATATACTCCAATTCTTTAATTGCGATTATTAAATTTAATATACAGATACTACATTTACAGGATATCTTAAGTTATACGCAGTCTGGGTCCAAATATCCAAATATGTAATCCCAGTCTAAGCTATTCGCTTTTCATTCGTACGCAGATAGGAATATATTAACTCATAAAGAAGTTTAATAAATATGACGAAAAATAGAAATAAGAATTCGCATGAAGTCTATAAATTAAAGCTTATGAATATTTAGTACATTGACAGACGCAAAGCAATCAACCTGGGTTTTTTTTTTCATCTTTCCCCAACGACTTTCACATTCTATGTGGAGTATATTTTATTTATAAACTAGCTGACCCGGCGAACTTTGTTTCGCCTCAAAAGCATTGAGGCATTGAGCATATGAGGAAATAAAAGATTTCTTCTAAAATAAAAGAAGCCAAGTTAGTTCTTATTACATCAGCTACCTACAAAAAAGTACCATCAAAATCGATCCAGCCACTACAAAGATTAGCCTGAACAAACAGACAGACAGAAAATGTTATTTTGGTGCAAATACCGTATTTATGTATAATAAATGAATATACAAACATGCATTTCGTAAAAAGTGTAAAAAGATTTGATTGGCCAAGAAATACTTAGAATTATTTCCAATCCCGGAAACAAAAGAACTTAAAGGATCTACTGGTGGCTCCAGTTGTGAAAATTTTACTTTGCCTCCGGCACAACATGTAACAGTACATAGATCATTGTATTTCAACGCCAAACAATATTTACAAATTATTATCATAACTCCAATTTCCGCCGAGCTGTCGGCACAATAATCGATTCATAGTAAAATGCCGCTCGTTCGAAAATCACAGGAGAACTGCGTCTGTGGAATCGCTTATTTTTTTATTATGTCGTGAGGCTGTTTATGACCGACTTCAAAAAAAGGAGGAGATTCTCAATTCGGCTGTATGTATAATATTTTATTTATGTATGTTCACGGATATTTTCGTAAATTATGGACGGATATCAAAAAGATTTTTTTTCTATGTGTAGTGTTTACCTCCGAGATGGTCCCATTTTCACCAGGTCAGGATGTGATGATGGGAACCAGGAGAAATCGAAGGCATCCACCACAAGTTGTATGCAAGTATGGTGTTTTTGTTACGTAATGGTGTTGTGCATAACACCACGCGTACGTAATGCCCTATGGATATTCTTTATGGTGTCAACATTTGATGCTGCTGTGCTGATGAAGAAGCCACAAAACTCCTCAACAGTTAGGAGTTTGAAGACAGCACTGCAATTGATCGACAGAAACTACTTGGTATTATGTAGGGCTAACGTGTTGTTTGTGAAGTATGCTTGAATACACACCTGATGCTACTATGCTGATGAAGAAGTCAAAGAACTCCTTAACGGTTAGGATTTGGGAGACAGTACTGCAGTTAGTCGATGGAAACTGTTTAGTAGTATATAGGAATAGCGTACTGTTTTCATATACTTAAAGATTTTGTGGTTTACGTTTCTAGAAGTCGGTTTAACTTATTTTTTAAAGTATTTTTTTTTGTGTTTGATGTGCTCGACATGATTATATTAAAAAAACACAATTCTGACATACGACTCTTCTCTTGATCAATCTCTCTCTAGTCATCAGTGCGCGTGTCAGTTAGCACGTCAGATGGCTCTGCGCACATTACATAGACTGCGACTACCATCGTCTTCTCCTCAGCATCATAATATCTAATTAATTAAAGTAAGAAAGGTTCTCGCGTACTTAGCAGTGAAGTGCCAAACTATCCCAAAAACAATAACAGTGGTAGAGCCAAGCAGTTCGCTGCATGAATGGGCCGGCTCGACCGGTGAAAAACCACGACCTCTAAAAAGATTGATGTAAAGTGGTTCATGTCACGTTTCGTTCGGTGAGAGAGGTACCCGGAGGCCCACCCCCTTTCCCCATCCTTTCCTATCCCCTATCCCTTAAAGGTCGGCAACGCATAAGTGTTGTTGGTGTCCATGGGCGGCGTTGGTTGCTTACCATCAGGTGACACGACTGCTTGTTTGCCCTCCTATCCCATAAAAAAACGATCAACAGATATAAATCACATAGTGTATATTATTACAATTTATAATTGTAGTCACATACATACATACTAAACATACATAACTTCACGCCTTTTTGTACCCGAAGGTGTAGGCAGCGGCTGTTAAGCCTCGTCATCAATATTTAAACACAAAATCGGGTTTGAATCGTGGCTTACACCAATGGGTTCGAACCCGTGACTTCTTGATTCAAAAGCGAGGTGCTCGACAACTGGATCACAGAGACCTAATTGTAGTTATTTGACTAATCTCAACATTCATAACTTTTTATGTTCCTGTCACCATTATTTTCCTGCCCCTATCATCATCAGTCATCCTATCCAAACTATCCACATTGGCTAAAGTTTTGGCTCCTTCTAATTGTCTTGATTTGTCCTAATAGTAGTGGTATTTGCGGTGCTATTCCAGTATCCTGTCGAACATGGTCGCCAGGGTGTTAGGTTCAAAACCGTTCCTTCTATTGAAGGATAGAGACGGTATCGTTACAAATTAATAAATTTGTGCGAAATGTGTACTCGTAATTTATTGATCTGTTCTTGAATTTCACTATGAGGAAGTTGGACTGATCAGAGAGACGACTCACCATATCTTTTTCATCTATAGTAGATGCAATCTGAACTGATAAATCATTGTCATGTTCTTCGTGGTAAGCTTGAACAACTTTGACAAAAATGGCATCTCGTTGTTGGTTTTTGTTACCGCCCCTGTGATGTCTTCTCCAAACCAATGCTTGATTATTTAAATTTCAACACAGATTTTAGTTTAAAAATGGCTGTTGCTAGTCGTCCGCTAATCGGATGAACAAAATAACTAAATCGTCCGATTATCGGATGAATAAAATAATTTAATCGTCCGACAAATATATTCATTGACATAAAATCAAATTATTATTTTTTCATTATTATTATTTATTCACCTACCGATACTAACACCGAAATCGGTGTTATTGGTACCTTTAGGTCTCCTTTTCTTTTAACCGCAGGTTGAACGACAATGTTGGACAATATCTCGATGAATTAAGAAACCTATACAAGTCAATGCAATATTTTCAATTTTTTCGTTCTTGGTGTACTCCAGTCGTTACTGTTGTTAGTTTTTGTATGACCGTTTTTATTTATCGCTGAGATGTCGTCAAAAATTAAAAAAAAAAACCTAACTATCCTAACTTTTTTTTGGAAAAACTTAATTCAGTAAATGTAATTTTAAAACAGTCTCAGACAAGTCAAAGTTTTTAAGTCAGAAATATAATAGGTAACCTATAGTATCTGACACAATTTTTTCGACTATCGATATTAATCCTTTATATTTTTTGTAACTGCAACTGGACCACACCTTCGACTAGAATAAAAAGCGTAGGTACAAAAAAATGCTAATACAAATAAAATCAAATTACCAAGTATTGATATTTACAAGCGTGAGTATCGAAAGGATTAATTAATTTCATTTATCATCCAAACGATCAGAAGATATTTGACCAAGTTAACTGGAATGGAAGTAATTTAATTAGAAGCTATATTTCAGTGCGTATCTCGTTTTATTTAGTACCTTTATATATGGTGTGTATATACTGTAATTAAAATACTGTCAAAATGCCCCTCAGTATTTAACACTCTACTAGAGATTTACTTACTAGTAGCTGACCGTGTCCTTCCAGTTTGTACTATATCTTCGACTCCCAAAGCAGTAAACTGTAATCCAATCCTAGGGCTACCCACTAGAATCCCCGAGGCCTTCCTCCGGTGTGAGGGTGGTCCAGGACACAACGCAGATAGGTGGTACAGGTTTATATAATTTGATTATTATTATTTACATAATATGATTAATATAATTTAGAATAGAATACACTTTATTTACACCATATAAAGAATACGTTACAGTAAATGGTAAACGTCAGACAAGTACAGTAAGCGGTCTTATCGCATGCTTCGATCTCTGTTAAGCAACTATTATTATATGTTATTATAACTATATTATATTCTTTGTATATCCTTTAAATTTCACAAGTGCCATCTATCCAATAATAATTAGTGATCTTACCTTTTTCATAATAATCTATCTACAATAGAAAAATACATTTTATAACAAAAAAATATAGTTGGTAGACGATGTCAGCTTGTATTTATAGCTTGAAAATGTTCATATTCAGCGGCGAGTTTATTTAGATAGCAGGGATGCCGGCTCTCAGCGACCGTTTATCAGTAAAACACTTAGTTCACACTAAAACGTTTGCTTACTATTTCACTTTGGGCTTAAAAACTTCTGACAGTTATTAATTTCCCAAATGCCCTACAGGAACTGACTGAACTAAATGACTAATATTGTTTTTTTAATTACCACCACTTTAGTATGGCAGTATGTGTATCGACATTTATTTTTATTAACCAATAAGCTATAAAATATTTTAACAGTGGTAGAGCCAAGCAGTTCGCTGTATGAATGAGCCGGCTCGACCCGTGAAATGCCACGACCTCTCCCCCTCTCTCTCTTCCCCGTTCTTACGGCAACGCAACAGTAACACAGTATGTTTTGCTGGTGTCCATGGGCGGAGAAGGTTGCTTACCGTCAAGTGACACGCTTGGTCGTTTACTTTCCTATCCCATAAATAAAAAAAACACAAGTAATTAGTCGTAATTCATCTTTTATGCCTGACAAGTTCCATTTAGTGAAGTCCTGTTACAAGTACTGCTCGCACTTGACGGAATATCACTCATTATTTTATGATATAGAAATAGCCTTCTCAGCTATATTCTCGCTGTTTCTTCAAGATGTAAAACAAATATGCACCCATATGGCACCTAGCAACATTCAAAATTTGAACCTGTGGCATATGGCACCTAGCATCATTCAGAATTTGAACCTGTTCAAATTTTTCTGATTTCAAAACCATACGCCTCTTTTTTGCCATACTGAACTCCATCCAGGGCCTGGTCTATTGCCATTCATACAATTGTAATTTATATGCTTTCTAATGAGATTCAAACTTTTTTATAAGTACCTTTTTTATTTGCACCTAAACAGCCAGTATTCAAATTAGTACTGTCCACTCGTGATATTGGTTATTAAATGTGTGGACCTAAGTACACGTGGAGTGGGGTGACTCGCGCTTTTTCATAAGACCTATACTAAGTTCTACTGCTTACAGATTTATGGGAAGCGAGAGCTCACTCAAAAACAGCAGTAGGTAGTTAAAAAATACAATTAAACGTAAATTCATCGTAAATCGTTAATTTTATTTATTGTTTTATTTAAATTAAACGAGTAGATGCCTACACGATTAATGATTGTAAGCTTTCATTTAATTGGAATCACACAGTATTACAAATAAAAGCCTCACATTCGCCGACGTGTACGTGAAACAAGTCAGTAATTATTCAATATAAATGTTATTTTTTGTTTTTGTGATTTCAGTTTTTCTTTTAATGTTGAAAGCCTTTTTTAATAGCGTTTTATCTTGGTAATATCTTGGTATAATAATATTTAAGGCTGCAATCATTTCTCAATAAATGTATTTACTATTGAAACTGTTTACCTATTTACCTCTGACTATCCCTTATACTGAATACACAAGCACTAATTGAAAATAAATAAAAATATTTGTTCATTAATATCGACGGCCGGCAATTAGTTCTGTTTCGACAACTTAATGCTATCTCACTTTGGGAGTTAGCAGAATTGTTTATTTACAGTATAAAAAAGTTTCAATTATTTCAAAACTCTGATATAATTCTACATTATTTATACACAATATTTCAATGAATTATTAGTTTATTATAACTACCGAATAATATCTCAACTATCAGATTCTTCTGAAAGAAATTCTCAATAACAGCGTGTGTTTAAAAGAATACGTTGAATGACTTTTATTAACTATTGTGTTGCAATCCGTTTTGGCGGTAACACCAGTGTATTACAGTAAATATTTACGAGGGAAATATTATAAGAATATTTACTAAGTTTAGTAGGTTTTTCGAAGTCTGTGCTAAGGTAGGACAACCAAAATAGAAACTTAGTTTTAAATACATAAATCTTAAGAATGAAAAGCAACCGTCCATCTGGCAATGTCTCGTTAACAAGATAAAAGTTAAATTAAAAAAATTAGAGGTTCGTATAAAACCCTTGTTGAAAATAAATAAATCTAAGAACTAACTGCAGAGAGAAATATTTCTTACTTAATTTAACATTTCCATAGGTGCTAATTATCGAAATTAACTAAATTGTATACCACGTATTAGAATAGTTATTCTAATGCGTGGTATATATAGTTATAGCTTGTTATAGCTATAGTTATAGCTAGTTAGCTATAAACATCAAACATGGCGGATACTTAATGTATACACGTCAATAATTAATTAACGGAAGTCCGGTTACCTTCAATTCAGTAATAGGTTGGTGCTTCACCACATCACTCACAAATGCAGAGAAATTATTGAGATAGAGAAAAAAACATCAGCACAGAGTAGTTTGAGTGCGAGATCGATATTTGAAAATTTAAAGCATTTATTGAAGCCAAATTCTAGCGCTCTTTTTTAAAAATACGAATAAGCTGCTTTTTTAATGCTGATTTACTAATCAGCTTGCTATGAAAGAAATAAGGACTGGCAAAAGTATATAGAAACGAATACTTAGATGAGGTGGTCATGTGGAAAGGAGATGACGAACCTTATATAAGCGAGAAATGTGAGTCGGACTTGTTGCAAATTTAAGAAAATAGTCTCTGCCCACCAACGTGGGGAAAAGGCGTGATCGAATGTATGTATGAAAGAAAGTTCTCGAAGCCTTAATGAAATAAATAAGATTTTCATAATAAATATTGATATAAGTACTTGGAACTTTTACGTCGTAATTATTACGCAGTTCTGGGTGAGTCAATTGTTATGTATACGAAACGACCCAGATAAAGTTTGTCTCAGGTTTATTAGCATAAGAATAATGACGCTGTAGACGGAAGTTAGTGCCTCATCAAAACATCCTTCACGTTACTGAACTCAACTAGCTCGAGGTGATCACTTTGATAATTTGGAATTAAGGAAAGAGTTGTAAAATAATTTATTACAATCCGCAGCTACTACAGACTTAGCCTATTGTTATATATTTATTTCGGTCTCACTGGCCCAGTAATGGAGCTCTCCGCTTCTGAAACAAAAAGTAGTGGAATCGATACCGGGTTCACACCAACGACTTTTCAGAATTTTATTCAGGAGTTTTAAATATCGATAGCTGACAACTTAGTACCCGGTGGCATGGCAGTCGATTCTTCCACCTATTCACTATTCCATTTGGGACGTAAAAATTTGGCTAGCCGATGCTCAACAGCCACTCATTTAGATGTTACAGTTTTATCATTTGGACGCGCTACTCAACCGTGTAACTTGACATGGTGATATGCCATCAGTGTCTGAATAGTAAACAACAGATTAGACAGACGATCATAATAAAAAACCTACATAATATAAACTTATTATATTCTCTTAATACTTACTATATGAGTATAAACTATTTACATTATACAAACGAGATACGTATATATTGGAGTTTTATTTAAATAATTTTTCAACAGCACCCGTGAAAATTAACTTGAATTTTGAAGCCTTCTTATTTTAAGTGTATATTGAAAGTTTAGCCTATATTTGAACTACGGGTTGAAAGTTTGACTAATGACTACTAACAAGCTCAACGGACCGGCAACCTTATAACCTCTTTGTTACCTCGCCAACCTAAATTTGGTTTTATTACAGCGATCAACTCATTATTTTTATTAATAGGCCCCTCAGAATATTGACGTAAAGTGGCTCATGAAACGTTTCGTTCGTAGAGAAAGGTATCTACAGATACCTTTCTACTCCTAAATAGAGGTAATATTAGTCAGTAGGGCCACTCCTAAATACTTATATAGGTAATATTAGTACATTTTCGCCGCGATAACGTGGTGGCTTAACAAGAAAATTTTATATTTTTATATTTTGTATATCTTAAGTTCGAATCTTAGTAACAAATCAATTAGTCAAGAATTTGTAATCGCCATTGTCCAACATTTTTCAGCAGTAATTACATATGTTTAACCAGAATGGGGCCTGTCGATCTGTGGGACAGCCTACCAGCAGAGGCTCTTTAATCTTAGCCATAAACAAGACACTGTATTTTGTACAAACAAGTACCCTTTACAGTGGTAGAGACCTGCAGTTCGCTGCATGAATGGGCCGGGTCGACATATGAAATACAACGACCTCACGGAATATCTTCGTGAAGTGCCTCGTGCCGCGTTTGATGAGAGAGGTGTCGGGAGTCCCGAAACCCTTTCCCCCTTCCTTTCCTCACAACGCACTACGGTGTTCTTGGGCGATGAGTAGTTTCTTACCATCAGGTGACCCACGTGCTCGTTTGCCCACCTATTCTATAAAAAATCCTTTTATTTGAATTTCGCAGTGTATAATTTCATTTATAATTTTGGGATTTTATGAATTTTTACATGTACATACATGAAAATTGAGTAACGTGGACTCGCACTGAAGAGACCTATTGTGTCGCCGTTTACTAATATAATTAATAAGGCCTAATTGCTTAATCCGTATTTATACTGATTAGGTTTAACAGTTAGCTGATCCTTAATACTAATAACTACAACTTTATTAGACTTGTATCACAAGCGCATTTGTTCGTACCCCTTTGACACCCTCACTTGCCTGTATATCTTCCACTGCGCACTCTGGGTCAGCGCGAAACAGTACTAAAGTCACTTTCTGATCAATATTTTATTTTATGTAAAAAAAAATACATATTCAGGATTATTATTATGACAACACCTCATATAGTCCATCGATGTATTATTTACAATTTATGTTGTTTAATAAATAAACCAATTAAATTCGGTTCCCGGAAATGTTCCGATAGGCAATATTCACTGCTAGTAAAAACATGGCGTCCTCAAAAATATTTCCATCAATCAATATTGTGATTGCTTTCCAAAAATATATTTTATTTTAACTGGATTCTATGATATCGATATGTAGATGTTTATGAACTTTGTAATGAATAAAGATTTAATATTATCTATTTTAACTAGACTATCCAAAAGAAAAGATTAAATGCGATTTTAATGTATTTATATTTTTAATACACTCTAAAACGGTTTGTAGCCTCAAAATAGAGACTCGGAATAGGAACTAGAACTACACGCTGTTGGTGAGGTGCAGTTTTTAGTATTTTATTCACCAATCATTACAAACATGTTAACAAATAAATTCTCAGATTTTGCCCTATTGACACGCCTGTCAAAGGCCCTTTCATATTTTTTATTTGTTTAACCGGGTCGACTGTACACAGGTTATTAAGTACAACAGTAAATAAAAACGAAATTGCCGTTATGTACTTAACCGTTTTTTATATAAGTATCTATTAGTTTACTCAGAAAATTCTGTTTTGCCTCAGAAGCAATAAGAAAGCTCCCTGTGTCAACTTGTAATATTTATAAAATAAATTTTGTAATATTTGTAAAGAACAAAATAAACTAAATAAACTTTAAATAAATATCCAGCGAAGTTATCAGAAATCAAAAGATTATTTTCAATATATACAATAAAAGTGATACCTCATAAGTAATGAAAAGTTGTGGGAGTGTTTTAACCGAATTTACAGTTTCCTACTAATCCGTCAAGATGAGCCACTTTACAAAAATATAACTCTACTTTTATTTATCTTTATTTTTTGCTACTCCGAGCTCTTATTCCTGAAAAGTTAGGTAGCGGTAATCATGTCTAGATACTTTCACATTCATGGGTCAGACGATTTTTTTACAAAATACGAGAAGACCTCTATGAACCTAATATTTGACGGGCCTTGTGGTGTATTGGTAAATCTACCAAATGCAAAATAAGCGGCCTCAGTCCCCACCCAAGTATAAATATTTGTAATTATTACATGAGAAATAAGGCTAAATGGACGTTTCTCCGTCACCGATTTAGTATATTTTTCTAATGGTATTTTGTGTATGAGACCTTATAGGGGTTAATTTAAGTTTTTTTTATGGGATAGTAGGGCAAACTAGCAAGCGCGTCACCTTACGGTAAGCAACCTGCGCCGCCCATGGACACCAGCAACACGTATGTATGTACGTGTTACCGTTGCGTTGCCGACCTTTAAGGGAGTAGCATAGGAAAAGACGAGGAAGGGGGCCTCCGGGTACCTCTCTCGCCGAATGAAACGCGGCATGAGCCACTTTACGTCGATCTTCTGAGAGGTCGGGGTATTTCATCTGTCGAGCCTGCCCATTCATGCAGCGAACTGCTTGGGTCTACAACTGTGTGTCTGTGAAGACCTATTAAAAGGAGATTTTTTGCTTTACTTGACAATACTGTCTCGGCCACTAAACGGCTTTTTTGCTAAAATTCTTTGCGCCCAAATATCTGTACAATGCTCCAATTACATTGTTTCATATTTCCACTCCTCATTCTACATCCCCGGTATACCTACGATCCCTGATAAAAGCGCATCCAAGCTATACAATTTCATTCACCTGTTCCAGCACTACATCATCGACCATTATCCTTGCATCCTTTCTGGATTCCGCCGTTTTTAAAACCATTACTTTTGTTTTCGTCATATTCAATGTTATTCTATACATTGCAGCCATGGTTTACCTCTACGACCACTGGATCTACTTAAAATAACACATAAATAACACAATATTAATTGATAAATAATTAATAACATTATTATTTGAATTAATTTGCATATATAACTAAAATTATTTAAGATCCACGAGGTGTCTAGCAGTTCTCACACTTCAGTCTAGATCCAACTTACTGATTCGGCTTGAGGCTAATTAATTACGTTTTCTATGGGATATGATTCTTTATTGACATAATATATGAATTTGTGAATAGTGAACACATTGTGCAATGAAGGCGCCACAGATTTGTGAAATTTCAGTCATCACGCCTATACATATTCTCTCCCTATTGACAGGGATAACTATCGGCATATAGACCACATGCGATAATCGGACAAGTAGAAAGAATGAACGACTGCGCAAATATACAGTGCAAAATGGTATGTATGTATGAATCGACGACCCCTGCTACAAACATTCCATAACCAAATTGAACGTGTCAATTTGTGCTTTAAAAACCGAGGAACGTTTATGACAAATGTTCATTCAGCGAACTGCATCTCTCTGCCACTTAAATACTACTGTAAACTTGGTTCGCTAACGTTCTGCTCACTTGATCAATACGCGTTTATTTGAGTTATGAAACCAAAAGTAGTTCGCGAATACTCTAAAGATACTATATACATTATATTAGATCGTGAAAGTACGTAATCAACTTTAAAGTAATAATTCTGTGACATAAATAGAGGCTACAGGGGGTTTAGTACTTCTAGGTTTATGAGCACAAGTTAAACTCATCACGTTCCTCATTAATTGGTGATTCGTTGTCTTGGAATCACAAAGACCATGTTTATATTAGCCCTAGATTAATAAGCAGCCTACATAATTGACGTGAAAAACCTTCACTATCCAAAACCAAACCGATTGTGAACAATATTGACTGTAAAAATCATTCTTCAAAACCATCCTTTTTAAATTCTACGGAGAATACACACTTCCAAGAATCCACTCTCAAAAGGATTGTCTGTATATCCTTTCAAAGAGTCGTCGACGCACTTATTACTTGGAATAAAACGTGGGATTGAAAAACTCTTTGTATATCACCGATTGGAAAAAACACAATGGAGATAAAAATATATTTATATGTAATTTCTGATTCTACTCATTTGATATTTGCTCATTTGCGATATAACATAACATAACTTCACGCCTTTTTCGAACGTGGCGAACCTATCGCCATACCAGGCACAAAGTTCTTAGTCGTTAATATTAATATTCTAATTCTTTTCAAGAACGCGCGTCGATTTTTGAGGCTCCTGACATCACCTTCCTCCAGAATGCATTCTATTTGGTCACGTAATGTCTATCTTGGCCGACCTCGATTCCTACATCCATCCGCTTTTGCATTGTATATCTGCTTAGTCAATCTTGTATCATCCATTCTTTCCACATGTCCGAACTTTTCCGATAGTCTGCCATACCCAGCTCTCGCTGCCATAAGTTAGATCAGATATATCAGATAGATCAGTATTGCATTGTGGATTGTGCGCCCAGGAATCTGCCCACCGTTCCATTTGCTATGTCCTAACGCTACACTTCTTTCTACATCCGCGGTACCTTCCATCCCTGCTAAAAGCGCATAATATACAATTTCGTTGACCTGTTCCAGCGCTACATCGTCCACCATTATCCTTGCATTCGTTCTGGATTCCTCCCTTCCAAACATCATAAGTTTCATTTTTATCACATTCAATTAATATCAAAAATTAGGACCCACAAAATTTCTTTGTATACACCATTCATTTTTACAGTGGTAGAGCCAAGCAGTTCGCTGCATGTATGGGCCGGCTCGACCGGTGAAATACCACGACCTCTTAGAAGATCGACGTAAAGTGGCTCATGCCGCGTTTCGTTCGGTGAGAGAGGTACCCGGAGGCCCACCCCCTTTCCCCATCCTTTCCTTTCCCCTATCCCCTAAAGGTCGGCAACGCATCAGTAACACTATATGTGTTGCTGGTGTCCATGGGCGGCGTTGGTTGCTTACCATCAGGTGACACGCCTGCTCGTTTGCCCTCCTATCCCATAAAAAAAAAAAAAAAAAAATTCTAAACTAATCTGTTGGCGCTAAAATGATCAAGTTACCGGGTGAACTTAATCGTGAGCAAGCAACATAAAACTGTCCATGAGGGAGGCAATGTCCTCTAAAGTCAATTAGGGAACATTTGACGTCCAGTTTTTTATTTTTATTTTTAGAGAAATTATCTTCTTAAAAAGATCCATTATAGTTAATGAGTGGATACAGACTTGAAAAATATGTAAATTTTAAAAAATTTTAGCTGAATCTCTATTCCATTAATATATTTTCTTTATTTTTATTAGTTATTAGCTGTAATTAATTGATTATTTCCCAACACTGATCACAGCGTATTTATTAATTTACAGTGGTATTTCTTCACAAGTAACTAATGCATTTGATTCTTCATATTAGCTTCCCATTTTGGAGTAATATCCCTATTATTTAAAAAGAAGAAGAGATAGAGAGAGAAACGGTGACGCAACATGGTAATGACGTTCAGTTTGTTAAATCAGATCATGTTTAGAATGATTTATATGTGAAAGCAAATCCCGAAATTTCTTGAAACTATAATAAATATGTAGTAAAAAATAAATCATTTAGAACTAAAAATTACCTTGTTCGTCTTAATTTATTGGTTCCATTAGGTACTGATAGGTTCAAACTAATACATTTACATCCTTCATCATCAGCCCGATCGGCTTAAAATTGACAAAGTTTCATACAAACTTTCATCCCCTATTTCATCCCATTGAGGATAGAATTGATCAAAATCTTTACTTAGCGGATGCCTAAGTCATAATAGCTTTATGCACGCAAAGTCACTGCCCGATCGGCTTCAGGTTGGCAAAATTTCATAAAATTTTCATCACCTATTTTATCCCCTTGGAGGTAGAATTGATTAATCTTTTCTTAGCGGTTGCCTACGTCATAACATCTACCTGCATGCTAGATTTAAGCTTAATCTGTCTAATAGTTTCGGCTGTGTGTTGATATGTCACTATGTCAGTCAGTCACCTTTGAGTTTTATATATATTATAGATTTCATTTTTGTCTACGAATAAAATAATAATAAATAAAAGGGCTTTTCACCACCGATTAAGTGTATCATCATTAAATAGTATAAAATAAAGTCACTTTCCGCTGTCTGTACATTATATGCTTTGAAACAACGCAACAAATTTTGATGCGTTTTTTTTAATAGATAGAGTGTATTAACGGGGTGGTTTTTAGCTAAAATGCATGTAGTACTAAAGAAAAAGTGATAAATCCAAAATCTATTTATTTATTTTTATTACTTTTGATGCGGAACAATTTCGCTGGGTCACCTAGTATGTTATAAATGATAAATGTATTTTGGCATATACAATCCATCTGAGGCTTAAAACACACAAACCAATGTAATTTTTATTTTCACAAAAATCATAACACAAAGTTAATAACTTAAAAAAGATACACAATAGAAATGGATAACAGCAGATTGTATTTGTAGTTGAATGTTATCAAAATGTGAAGCCCATTTCGGTTGCGGTTAGAGCTGTTTGTACCAACGCTGATTTCACATGACCACTGGCGATGTCACCTAAGTATACATTGTTTATTTGAAATGTAATTATAATAGACATTGGTTGTTTATAATTGGTTTATAATTGGTATATAACCAACAATCCCGGTGAACTTTGTTTCTCCTCCGTAGCTATAACAATTTATAGCTAAATGCAAAACAACTATTGTATACTTTTGCAAATAATACATGTTTTCCAAAAAAAGTAGCCTGAGTTACTCCTTATTACACTTGTAGTTTGCAATTTGTCGGTTATAAAAGATCACAGTGTTCCAATAGTCTCCGCCTTTGAATCAAGAAGTCTTAAGGTGGTAGAAAAAAAATCATTCAGTTAATATATTCGATTCACTGACAGTATGTACAGGTGATACAGAAGAGTCAATAGAAGATTCATTAGATATAATGGATTGGTCTATGACAAGATATAAATTTACATGTTGAAGTGAATTCCGGTGCCTCGTATGGTAACTAAATACACATTATAATAAATTTACATTTGAACAAAACTACTGAAACTAGAAACTTTAAATGCATCTACATTCGCTCTATCAACTGTTTCTAGTAAGCCTTAGCAAAATTGTTTTATTTGTTACTTTTAAGCCTTCGCAAAAGTATAGATAGCAGTAACCCTTACGACATCTTTTTTCATTGTACCACAGTTTTTTCAGTCATCGATTTTTATCACGCATAACTTCTGAAAATAATTTAGAAAACTTCGTTAGTATGAGAAAGAATTTGAACCTGACACCTTCCTGACCTATACAGAGCACACAGACGACAAATTCTCAATTTTATGAATTTAACAGCTGCCAATAATATACAAGTCTATCATTTGTTTTGAAACGATCATGATAATGAATGTCTGAAACATAAGGCACCATATTGACTTTTTCAAATTATGTTTAATAAACAAACTATGACATTTAACATAGTAATAAGTCATTCAATATATATAATGATATTATGTCTGATTGACGTTTATATGGCAACAGAGGGAGTTAATGAGTTATATGCATAGATTTAGCATAGACTAATAGATGGCACAAGTCAGGAAAATGTACTAATATTCATCACTGACAGCGCAACCGCTTATATTAGATTTTCAGGATATTTACATTTCAACACATGAACATTAACTATGTAAAAGTTGACACTTTGAAGCGCTTTTTACGCACACATTGATAAGTAACTCACACATTAAGGACCCATTTTTGGTCTCGTTGTTTGAGTGTCTATTGCCGATCTATAATTCTTATATCTATGGTTATATGTTAAATGAGGTATGTTTCTAGATACATATACGGATAGATAATTGCTATCTAAGAACTCTCGCATTACCTTTATAATTATAATTTTAAGATTAAATTATAGTTAAATAAAGTTTCAATTAATAAAATAATGTCCAAATAATAATTAACAATGACATTTCGACTTGTATTTAAGGGCTTAGAAAAAAGTTTAGCTGAGTGTGTTAAGTACTCTATGCTACTATAATTATTTTAAATTTGGAATACGTTAAAAATATGAGGAATTGTCTTGTTCGGGTTATGGTCTCATGGTCTCATAAAAGGTCATTAGTTTAGTCTATGGACTCGTATCTCCAAGCTATTTACAAGCTATGTCTCACAAGGCCGTAAGATATTCATAGTAAAAATTGCAATCACTTATCAGTATCTGGGATACTGGATACTGGAACTGGGATATAAAACGAATATAAATATTTAACATCAAACTTTCACATTTACATTATACGTTTCAATTTACTAGAGAGTAGTTGGAAAAGCTTGTTGCAATTTCCTCAGTCAAATTAATTAAGTACTAACTACTTTGCTTTCAGAACCTGTAAAGACTATTTTCATTCCATTTTCAACAGACTATATAAGTTGTACAAGGTCGAATGAGTTCTTTATGAAACATTAATAACAACAAATTTGATTTGGAAAATTTTGTGAGTTTCTTGCCCGGTTGTTCTCATGATAGCTTTTATGCGCGGAATTATGGGAATGCATACCTGTTTCTTATTATTTATTGACATGATCTTATTTGTTGATTAAATTTAATAATCTGCATTAATATTCTACTTTCTGACGATCTAAAATGTTTCACGCAAGGAGAATAGAATAACGGTTTCTTAACTAGTGGGAGTTTATTCTGAAGGTTTTTCTCAAATATGGGAGTTTTTAGTTCGGATGATTTATTCAGTCATTTATCATTCCTAAAGTTCAGATTGTAGATTTGACGTTCCTGACATCTTTTAACTTGTGCATCTTTTAACAGTTACTCACCAAAGTTTCAGCCATTTTGGACGCGCAGTTTTTAGTTTACAGTCGTTTGAGTGAGTAGCTGCGAGTGTTTTTGTGAAAATGGAAAAAAATAAGTATCGAGCTGTTATTAAATTTTTGTTTTTGAAAGGCAATACGCCTACGCAAATCAAAAGTGAGTTAGACTCTGTGTATGGGGACTCTGCACCATCATTTACCGCAATGAAATTTTGGGCAGCTGAATTTAAACGTAGCCGTAAGAGCTTTGGAGACGATGAACGTTCAGGACGTTCAAAAACTGCAACTACTGACGATAAAATTGCTTAAGTTCACGAAATGTTAAACGACCGCGGAATTAAAGTGAGAGAAATAGCAGAGGTTATGAAAATGTCCAAAGAACGTGTTTGTCACATATCAAATCAAGATTTAGACATGAGAAAGCTGTCCGCGCGTTAGGTGCCGCATTTGCTCACATTAGACCAAAAACGTGTTCGAATGAACATTTACAGAGCTCTGTTAGCGCAGTTTAGGCGCAAGTAATTCATCGCTGGGAGAAGTGTGCAGAGTTACAAGGAGACTATGTAGAAAAATAAATAAAAATTGTAAGAAAAAAAATCTTGTATCATTGTTAGGTCGGAAACTTTTCAGACCACCCACGTATGTGCTTAATATGTACTGAAAACCAGTCCATTTCAATTACTTATCATAATTTACTTTTTTTCAATTCAAATAACCCTTTTAAAATCTCTATGATTTTAGAGAAATTCAACTAGAAAGTTTTCGTTGCAAAAATCGGTCTACAAAAACAATCTTTAGAATGGTCGGAATCTCAATTCTATTATAAGTAATTCTTTCTAGACTCGTGGGATTCACTGGGAAATGGAATGAACGAATAAGAAAGGAGGAACTTTAAAACAAAACCCAGACAAACAGTAATGTTGACATTATTCATGTAGATCAGGATAAAAGTTTTCTTTACCTTGTCTAACTACCTTTTCTTTCATTGCGAAAAGAGTAATTGAAATAATATCAAACAGATATCAAAAATTTTCCCTTATATTGTACAAAAAAAATATATAGTTAATCTATACTAATATTATAAAGAGGAAAGATTTGTATTTTTGTATGTAACGAATAAACTCAAAAAGTACTGGACCGATTTTAATATTATTTTTTCTTTAGAAAGCTATATTATCACTAAGTAACATAGGCTATATGTAGACATCGTCGTCATCGACATTTTGTTTGTACGCGAGTAACACCGTGAGGCGGGAAGCTACATACAATATAGCGGTACGAAGTTCGCGCGGTCTGCTAGTATAATATAAATGTATAGTTCTTATTTTGAATAGCTTTTAATATAAATGTAGCTTGAATAATATCTAAAAGTCGTCCCCATTACGAACTCTGAGATGCTGAAAAACTAAAGCTCTTGATTAAGAAATGAAAACAAGACCATAAATAACATAAAAAACATATATATAACGACGTAATGGCGATATGCCAAAAAAAACCTTTTTTTTCTCTTATGATGTTATGCTGACGTTACACGTTTTCGTTTACGATAATTTGGTCATGTGGCCGTCATCTTCTCTTAATTTTGCTCATTTAAAAAAAAATGTTGTCGTTGAACGAATTAGTTATTTTAAGAAAATTACTGAATTTTTAATGGTCACTCATTCCTTGAAACAATAATGGGATTTTAATTTAACCCTTAAGGTGTTTGATATCGTAAAATTGACTAACGTAACTGGCATTGTGGGGGTCGCGCGGGCCCATTACAAAATAGCTTCTAGAATGCAAATGTGCCCAATGCTCAATTTTATTTAGTTTATTTTTATATAAAAACAAATAAATAACAGCATTGTTTTATTGAAACGATCATTTGTACTAATATAAATCTTTTTGCATAAATGCTACAAGAGATCTCATAAAAATTGCAACATTCTCCTTTTTTTCTTATATTATACGAACAAGGAAAAACTATCACTTTGATAGACATAAGGTAAGATATAAATGTTTTGTTGTTATTAATAAAATAAACTTTGAAAATGAAAGGGAATATCGTCTTATCGAAGTTTCAAAATAGATCAATAGGAAAATAATCGTGGGACTTAGGAAAAGAACTTAGGAACATTACAGATGCACTAAAATATCTTGACAATTAATTTAAGATGTATTTGCGCTACTATTCATCTTGCAAAATATGAAATGCTTGCAATTCTTACTTCTTGTTTGGTGAAAGGCTTACAAATTGAATGTGATGAAAACGAAAGTTATGGTACTTGAAAGGGAGGAATCCAGAACGGATGCAAGGATAATGGTTGACGATGTAGTGCTGGAATAGGTGAATGAAATTGTATATCTTGGATGCGCTTTTAGCAGGGATGGAAGGTACACCGCGGATGCAGAAAGACGAGTGGCGTTAGGAAATAGCGTAAATGGAGCGTTGGACACATTCTGGGCGCAAAAAATATTAGCAGAAAATCCCAGCAATCCACAATGCAATACTCATCCCAACGCTAACTTATGGAAGCGAGAGCTGGGTATGGCAGAGTATGCATGAAAGTAGGATAAACGAGGTCAAAATGAAGGCATTGCGCAAAATCTGCGGAGTCTAATCTAAAAATCTAAAAAAGGAGTCAATCTAAAAAAATGGATGCGTGGTGGCCGCCGATGTTAGCCTCACAAATCTGAATTTCTACCACCTCCCTCGAGACTGGAAACCTCTAAACAGCGGCTGCCTATACCTTCGGGTAGAAAAATGCGTGATGTTGTGCTAAGTCGATAACTGACTAATTGTATACGATACTTTTCGATCATATATGCAATAACCATTTGTGATGAAAAATTCTTCAACAAAATATTTGATTCCTATTCGAAAAATAATTGGATCTTTTATTTGATTTTATTTTATACACGAACCGTCCACGAAATATTCGTTATCGAAACGATGCAATCATACGTATGTAAATTAAAGGTATCTAGGGCAATAAGCGTCCGGACTACAATAAATATAAAAATACTGGCAGATCTCGTGAACTTCGTTCTGCCTTGTTATATATCTTAATAACGAAAAAAGGATAATATTTTTCACATATTAATAGTGCCCTGGTGATATATAAAATAGCTTAAGAACAAACTATACACAAAGATTAAAAAAAAATAATTGAACACGATTGGGCCAAGTAATCACTTTTTCTCAAATCAATTTCGCACCCATTTAGACTTTCTCACAAACGAACATACCTTCAAGCCAATTTCCTTTTGTCGTAAACAGAGAAAACATATTAATACACGCCACACTCGTTTCCTTGACTTTCATAACTCTTTTCATACATGCATTTCTTCTATAAATTCTACATTTTATATGTAAAAGATATATAATGAGGCGGTACGGAATACGTGGGGTCAGCTAGTATATGCTAGCTGATTTAATAGTATACCCGTAATTTATACGTTGCGTTTCTTTCAGAGATTCTACTTCTACTCTATTACATTATCTACCTCTATTATATTTTTTTGTATCTTCAAGCTTGATACACGCTTTACGGATCCTCCTTAACATGTCGGCAGCGGCGGACGCCAAGATTCGCCGAATGGTTAAGTTCACATAACTGCCAGAAAAAGTTACTAGAAGCTATCGGTCTGAGCTATAATTCTAACCTATAATTGCATAAGTCTAGAAACAAATGTAAAAATTATGATTAATTTTAATGTAAGTAAAAAGTGTACTTCCGGAAGGCAATTTCTGTAGCCTTAAAATTCGACAAGCATGTATGATAAATATTAAAAATAAGAAGCGAGTGAGTTGTGTAAAAATCCTGCCTTATCTGCGTCTGTTGTCTCTGCCTACCACGCAAAGGACTTGTACTTGCGTTAAGAAGTAATTTTTTAATTGGGTGTAATACTGACCTAATAAATGTGTAACTATATCTATTCATGTAAATAATATTGCGCTTCATGCTTATTTTGACTTTATCTGATGTATTTAAATCTGGCATCTCATATGTGTTTCTCTAGATGGTAAATCTGAAAATAAATTTCTAGATTGTATTATCTGAATTTATAATTGACAGAATGTTTTATAATAATAATAACGTTTAATGTGCAATATTTATTTGTGTAGATTTTCTATGGAACATTTACAGTGAAAAGAATTATTATTATCTGCATTATTTACATTATCTTTGTACCTCACAACAAACTTATATATAAAATGTTTGTAAAATGTAATATTAACATAAACCTATAAGATAAAAACGCCCTACAACATATAAGAGGCTATGAGAGGCTCCTCAACATGGCTGTTCTTATCTTGAAGTACAAAAGAAATTCCAAGTAACGGCACAGGCTTACATGGAAAAACTCACAGCCTCATTATGATGTGGCAATATCGACAAGTCAACACGTTGACGTCACGTGGCAGGAGATTTCAACAAACGAAAATTGTGTGTATAGTGTTTTAAGCAGATATACCGAGTAAAACTAAAAGTTTTAGGAATCGGAAAAAGGCGATTTTCAAAATTGACGTCAGAACTCAGAAGCTTTAAAACCTATGAGCGTATTATGGCAAGAGGTATGAAAGTCACAAAAACTATCGAGATCTTTAAGAGCTGTGTCTTAAGATGTTTTGTTTTTTCTACCTCCCTGTAAGGGATTTGGAATGAAGATATGTAAGTAGATATGGTTTATGTGTCATTCCAGTATCGCGGGTGCAACATTTAGACGCCCGTTTTAGTTTAATATAACTAAATAAAAAACATTTTAAAAGTAATTAGTCTTTGAAAGACTACATTTTAATTTGTTTACTTATCATTAATCAATAAAAAAATATAATCACATTTTCATAGTCAGGAGAAAAGTGCCATAGCGGGTGCAACACGGGTGATTTTAGAGATTATACTCATTCTTCGGAGGGTATGATTTTCAAACGCGCAAAAATAAAATATGACGTAAAAGGAAATAAAATTATAAATACTACTAACTTTTATGCACAAATAATAAAAAAACGGCTAACTGCGTGATTTACAAAATCATGTCTGAAATCGTCTACAGCGGAATTGCCGTCACATAAAATAAGCTCTACCTATACTTATTTGTCAGTGAATAAATCAATATGTCAGTGAATATGAATTGAAGCTACGTTAGGAGATTGAGTAACAGGATCGGCACCCGAGACTGCTTGATTCAGAACCTCTTAGTCAAGAAGGATTAGTTTCGAATTTTTACCACTGGTTCATCGGAGTTCTTTGCGGAAGTTATATGTGACAAATATCTGATCTGAGAAAAATTGTGCCAACAAACGTAGCAGTCAAGATAAAGATCAGGAAGCAGTAGCGCTGCATCGGTCTTTATACTCGGCGTTCTGCCCAAATATTAAAAAACCAAAGACACATAGATCACCTTACACTACTTATTTTTATAAAGTTACATTTTCCTTTAAGTTACAAAAGCTTTTTAAAAATACAGTATTACAGAGACAATATCAAAACATAAGGGTGGAAAACAACAGACTCAGAAATCTAAATATTTAATGACAGTTGAATAAATAATGAACACGGTCCTTTTATGAAACGCAAAACTAAAAACTAACTTATTTTTAAACATTACTTTTAAACAGAAATGAATTGCATTTTAGTTTAAAATATTTCAGGTTACAGAATGTGTTTAAAAATTAGAACCTGCTTGTAACGCTGTTGGGTAAAAACTTAACATATGTGATTGTTAACATTGTTGTTATGAGTTGAAAGACAAAATACGCATTTGTACAATTTAGTGGTAGAGTATTGTAGTTCGTTACATGAACGGGCCTGCTCGACCGGTAAAGTACCACGACCTCATCCAACAACGACGTGAAGTGAGACGTGCCTCGTCTTGTTTCGTAGTCGTATCCGGAAGCACGAGCCGCTTTCCCTTCCTTCCGGTGTGCATGGGCGGTGATAATTTGCTTACCCACTTGCTCGTTAACCTTCCTATTCCTTAAAAGAAATCATTTCTAGGAACTAAGGAGTTCTTAACCTTTAATAGATATTCTAATATCATCTACAATGCAAGATGACAAACACGGCCAGAGTCTGGCTAACTATTAGAGGATGCTTGGATCACGTACCAAGATCCCTGTAATACCTTTGTCGTTAGCAGTACATTAAAGTACTACAAAGACGACATATCTTTTTAATTATTCATTTTAATTTAACACATTGTAACTTTCTGCCTACTCCTCAAAAGGCTTGTCGAGAATTGAAGAAAGTAATTAACACACTAACTTCGTAAAAGCAACTGTATTAAAAACGGAATTATAAAAAATAATAACATTACAATGTTCTTGCCTTTAAATGTACATTTTTGTTGGAAAAAACATGTTGTATACTTAATTTACGTTTATTCATGAAGATATCAAGACTTAATTTTTATTATATTGTAGTGTCGGTGGTCCAGTGGTCGAGCACCCTGCTTCTGAATCAAGAAGTCGTGGGTTCAAATCCGGGCTCACACCAATGAATTACCGAATTTTTATCGGAAGTTAAGGTGATGATGTGCCCAGTGTAGGCTGGCACCTATTCCATTTGAAACATAAACATAACGGCGAGTCGAGACATAATAGCCACTGCCTACACCTTCGAGTAGAAAAAGCCGTGAAGTTATGTTATAATACTTCAACGTATTTTTAAAAGCTTTTATTTAACTTGCACTGTATGTATGTATGTATTTATGTATGTATGTAAGTATGTATGTTCGGTGGAATCTTGCAACTCAATTTTGAAGTAGATATCTTCAACCGATTGAGCTTCAACCGATTGAGTTTACTTTGGATGACAATGCATGATATGATGTGTGACATTATTCTATATCCAATATGGCGGACCACCCAAGATGGAGGAATGGATATTTTTAATGCATTTCTGCAATATGGGTATCAAATGAAAGGGCTTATTATGGGTAGCTCAAAAAATAATATGACGTCATTCTAATTCCAATATGGTGGAATATCCAAGATGGAGGAAAACATATTTTAAGCTTCTGTACAATATGGGTATCAAATGAAAGGGCTCATTGAGAGTAACTAAAAAAATTAGGTGACGTCATTCTAAATCCAATACGGTGGACCATCCAAGATGACGGCATATATATTTTTGATGCATTACTACAATTTATAAATTAAAAATCATCATTGCGATTAAATGGAATAGAAAGCTCCATGCTGAAATTGAATTAGATGATCTCCTTATTGAAGAGCTGGACTGTTTGAAATTAAGCGGTAAACTAACTTGCAGTAATGATGCGTTGAATGAAATGACACTAACCTAACCAGCTATTAACTAAAAATAAAAAAATAAATTAAAAGCAAAAACCCTTTTTAAAGAAGCTTTTATTTAAGAGCTCTAAGAATAAGAAAATAATATTTCCTTAAAAATTTCAAGTATCAACTTAGAGCCTCAGTATGTACAATTTATATAATAATAAAAGCTTGTAATTTTTATTACAATTATTTTAATAAAATATTATTACACAATATAAAACAAAGTCGCTTTCCACTGTCTGTCCCCTAAAATACTCATATCTTTGTAACTACGCAACAGATTTTGATGCAATTTTTTTAATTGACGGAGGGTGTCAACGGGGTGGTTTTTATCTATAATTTATGTTCATTGTAGTAATTTACTATCTACATCTTCCAATATAACAAGAGTTCACTCCTGTAATACTAGCAGATGTAGGCCAAGGGTAATACATGAGTAAATATCTTGAAATATGATTGGTATAAGTCAGGATTCGAATCTGCGACCTCTTGATTCAGAAAGTGTGCTTAACCTCCAGACTGATATGACAGCTCGTATAACTGTAGGCTTATATGGTGGATTTGATTCTTTGGAAGTATTTGTGCGGTTCCTGTCTGGTGATATCTTGAATCCAAATGTTTCTTGGTTGTTATTTTCATGTGTGCTATGTTTGCGACGGATTAAAGATTTATTACTTAATGTCGGAACTCATCTACAATAAAACAACGATTACAAAAATTTGTACTGTTATTGCTACTTTCGCTGAATCTTAGTTTTTGACGACTCTGCGATTACCAAATAACTTATTAAACTAGGAATCCCTTGAAATATTTTGTGTGGAATTTTTGAATCAATCTTTGAAAATCTTCATATTGTAATACCAATTGCAATTTCCAAAAATGTGTATCAATTTGATGGTATTTTAAATGTCTCTTTGATTTATTTTCAATCAAAAAAGTAGTTACACTCATTAATTAATCTTATAAGCGGAATAATTGATTTTAGAGACCTTTATTATTCTTCTATCTATTTGTTTGTTAAAATCGGATTCATTTCAAAGGAATTACTGATTAATTTACGCCTTACAGTCTCCCGTGAACATAAAACATATATATCATTCGAAAAAGTATTCAATTATTAGGGGATGGTAATATTCTAGTAAATTACAAAATGTATGGGGGTGTGAAGATTTTTATTCATAACTCCATCCCTGAATACGTTTTACTCCAAAATACCGTTTAACTTATTAAGTTACGAAATCTGTCATTATTAAGGCATCAAGTAAAACTGACGCTTGACTAAAATTAACCATGATATGCCCGCCGGCGTAGTGGCCGACGGGCCTTACCGCGTACATGTCGGATGTGCAATACACATCCGGGACAGACATTTGAGCTGTTATGGTTATGTAGGTACCACATATAGATGTTTCCGCCTGGCTTACATAGCAGAAGCCATAAAGCTTACTTTGATAAGATTAGATTGTTGGGGATTAAAGAAATATCGGTGATAAAGGGGTAAATAGAACTACTCTGCCTAACCTACTTTCGTTAGATTCTCTATCTAGTTTATAATGACGGAAAAAGATAATAACCGTCACATAAAAGAGTGGTTGTTTCGTGCTCATCATCTGTAAAAATTGTAATCGGAAGCTGTAACTTTAGGCTGGCTTATCAGGTGACATAATTAAATCATACAAGGAACTGGATTGAATAAATACACTTTATTGTAGACCATTTAGAGAATACATACAATGCATGTCTACTTGTTCAAAATATATGAACCTTATCTAGGCAATACATACAATAAATACATCAGATTGATACAATGACATATGTATTGGTACGTGTAGAATGTCATACATGTGTAGTTAGTTATAATGACAAGTAGTATTGTCCAAGTCGATGTTTAAATGTTGTCAATATCTGAGCTTGTGTCTTGGCCGTCCTCGACTCCTACACCCATCCGCTTTTGCATTATATATCTGCTTAGTCAATTTTGCATCACCCATTCTTTCTACATGTCCGAACCATCAGAGCATGATCTTTCTTACTTTTACACTGACAGCGTTGGGATCAGAACCGCGTTGTGAATAGCTGGGCTTTTACGCTCCATTTACGCTATTTTCTAAGGTCACTCTTCTTTCTACATCCGCGGTCTACCTTCCATCATATTACATGCAGGAACTTCCATAATTAAAAAAATACTCCCTTAGCTACTGAACTTCACGCCAAGGCAGGGCAGGTAGGGTAAGCAGAAAGCTCCGAGCGCCATAACACATAATTTATAACCGCATCTCACTCGCTTCTTTCACTTGTATAACTCTTGTCACACACGCATGTAGGTATTAAGGGCATCAGAAGTTGATTGGCTGTTGGAAACTGCGTTGAGTCTTTTCTCGACTCCTACACTACCAGTTTTACCCTGTTTATCTGTTTAGTCGGTCCTACATCGTAAATTCTTTCCGCATGCCCATTTCACCTAATCCACATGTTTGTACATGCTGATAATTATATTCTACCCAGATTGTACTGAATTATTTAGTAGAGAACAATCTTTGTTACATAAATTTAACATTACAATTGTATATGCTATGTATTAAGTGTTATTGATACAGAAATTGATGTGGAACATAGTCAACAAATCGTTGGCAATTCGTTAAAAGGGGTTTCGCTTATCTGACGGTAATGATGATAGATGACTTCAGGATTTCCCCAGCGATATCCGACGCCCCTTAACTCACTGTACATTCCACCTATAGATTCTGTGACCTTGAGAGCAGATATATATTTTTTATGCTGCAAGTATTAAATGTATTTAAAATGAGTTTTTAATAATTCATAAATATATCCGAAAAAGTAGTTTATTATTCATCTGTATAAATAATTACCAATATAATAACACGTTTATTGAGAGAGTTGACCGCAGCCTTAGTCTAAAAAAGTTTGTGTTAAAGTAAGGAATCCGTGTGTAATAAATAAAAATATATATGTTTGATTCTAAAAACACAATGCACAATCAATTATTACAAAACTTGCATTGATGCTGCGACCACTCAAGCAGCGGTCTACATACTAAACGATATAAATAAATAAAGAACTTTGACAAGCTTTTATATTGCAAACTAATACTGTACTATAAACAGATTACTAAGTTTAGTGCGTAAGTATTAAACTTATTTCTGAAATTCGTCAAGCACGAAATAGTCAGTTTGTAGATGATGATTAAAAGCTACATTTATCTAACTACTACCCAAGAGAACTAAAGGCGCAGTTCCACTGAGGCAACACTGAACGACATGTTGCTTGGAACTTGTTTCCTATTGTAGGTGTCCGACAATGTTGCTCAATGTTCCTTAAAATGTCGCATGCGGCAGTGTTGCCCCACGTCGCATGTGTATTGTCGTACATGAGTGTGGCATGCGTCAAAAGCAATTCTAGCCAGGTATCTCCGACCACCATGTCATTACAAACGGTAGCGGCTGCATATTTGGTAATCGCTTTGAATCGAAAAAGGAAGCGAAAAACGCCACGATATTGGAGAAGAGAACTATATATCGATGGTCAAGAGGTTCAGTACAATTTGTACAACAAGTTGGTTGCTGATGATGATGCTTTATTTCGAAATTTGACACGGATGAGTAAAGAAGATTTTCAGTACTTACTAGAAAAAATCTCACCTATGATAAAAAAATATGATTCCTTGTAGGAAGGGATTTTGTTATTCCATAATTCCTCTGCATTATGATAATCTGACTTATCCGAATATCGACGCAAAGAGGCGCACCGCGTCGTTTAAGAGAACTTAGCTGACGGCCCAATTCTTTAATTCCTCCAGTCCCCACTTCTGACCCCTTGTCTATTCCATCTCCCAAGTCAGCAATACAACATTATCACTATAGTGTTGCAGGTATTCATATGCGGCGCTAGAGACTTACAATCAGTTGGCAGGCTAACTCTTTTGTCCCCGATACAATAAAAAAGTAGCGTTAAAAATTTATATCTCTTAAAAGTCTATATTTTGTATAATATATATATTATACTGTTATATTAATATATTCTGCGGAAAATTAGTTATTATATAGTAATGTGCAAATTTACATGTCATTGTGGGATTATAATAATATACGAATTCGCTAGGCAGCGCGTAAGCTGGCTGAAATTAAGAGTTCAAAATTTGCCCCAAGTTCAGTGTAGTGTCATCAGTGGAGTCTAAGTAAAATTGAAAGAAATAAATAAATGCAAACGTTTCACACTACCAAGTGTGATTGGTTGCAGTAAATATATCATATCACAACGACATAAGTTGGTTTGCAGTGTAAGATATGATTTCAAATTTGTAGTATTGAGAGTCGGGTATCGGTATACTTTGCTTACACAAAAACTCATTTTCTATACAAATATACAGTCATATAAGTAAAGTTGGTCTGAACGAAGCTATGTCATCAAATCAATGAAATGAGAAATACCAGGTCAAGAGAGTCCATAATCGAGGACCGTGACTAAAAGCAATAATGAGAGTGAATGAAGCGAGATATTTGTGTCAAGATTTTTAGATAAGAGATAACTACAATAATTAGACTTATACCGTCTTATTACAAATCGATGTACTAAAACAGCAAGTTAGGCTGGTTTAAAAGATCGTGGTCTGATTCGATCACAAATGGTTAGTACTCCTCCTCATTACAAATCGCAAACTATACCGAGTCTTGATTGTACTAAGAATGGCATCTCCCCTCACAGAGTAGAGTACACAATGATTCATTGATTTGAATGTAATTCGGTCTTATCGTTCAGTTTTGAAAGCTATAACCTGGCGGTGGTCCAGTGGTCCCCACTTTGCCAATAACGAAAGAAGCCTTGATAAAGCAATTTATGGTCCCGGAATGTAAATAACAATTGTAATATATTTGTAAAATGATGCGATAAGTGTGTGAACTGGACGCCACGCAAGCATTCAGTATCTTTAACTACTTCTTGTCATTAGGTCGTTTTAGATTCATGGATATAGCTTTTATATTTTAAAATGGATCAATAAAAGATAAAAAGTGGTAAAACTGGAGTCCTGAAATATATCTTGACAGGAAATATAACGCCAGCTGATTTCCGAGTCGAAACATATAGTAGAATATAAATTCTTACATACACATACATACATACATAATTTCACGCCAAATCCCTTGCGGGGTAGGCAGAGCGCCATAGGGCACGATTCTTACACACCTCACTCGCTTCGTTGACATTCATGACTCTTTTCATGCACGCGCGTCGGTTTTTGAGGCTCTTAACATCACCTTCCTCCAGAACACGTTCTATTTGGTCATGGAATGTGTGTCTAGGCCGTCCTCGACTCCTACATCCATCCGCTTTTGCATTGTATATCTGCTTAGTCAGTCTTGCATCAACCATTCTTTCTACATGTCCGAACCATCGGAGCATGCCCTTTCTTACTTTTACACCGACACTCTCTTTCAAACCAACTTCCTTCCGTACAACCTTGATTTCTACGCGGTCAGCGAGAGTCACTCCGCAGATTTTGCGTAGTGCCCTCATTTCCACCGCGTTTATTCTACTTTCATGCACACTCTGCCATACCCTGCCATAGCTCTCACTTCCATAAGTTAGCGTTGGGATCAGTACTGCATTGTGGATTGCTAGCTGGGCTTTTCTGCTAATGTTTTTTGCGCCCAGGAATCTGCCCAACGCTCCATTTACGCTATTTCCTATCGCCACTCTACTATATAAATTCTTAATCTCTAATAAAACTTTGAAGAAACAAAAAGAAGGAGAGTATTTTAAATAAGTAAGTATAATATGCTGCCTATAATTTGCACTAATTAAGCAATTTTATATGATGTTAAATTTCTAGATTATACATACTAACAGGGAACACAAGTTAAGAAAGTGAACTTAAATTGGCTTGGAAAAGGCGATCATCTTTTAGCAACTACAGATTCAGAGAGCTGGTAGTGAAAACCCACCATCAGCTTCACAGGACCAAGCAGTAATTAAAATCTGTCCTCGTGATTATGGTATTGTGGCGTTAACTTTGACAGTGATGCCGTGCAGGCAATGATTTAAGTTCTTCGGGTTGCAACAGTACATACTAACTTAATGATATGTATTCTTTTATTATAGTAACGTATGTACTTAATATTATTTTGCTATAGATTTATAATGGTCCAGATGTTGATGTCAGTGAACCGAGCTGTATGTAGTTCAGAAACACCCGTTAACATAGAAAATAACCAAGAATTGAGAAAAAAGGTTAGTGATAAAAACAATATTCTAATTGATTTAATATTGTAATATTATTTTTAATTTTATTGGTGGAACAGGATAATAAATGTCTTATAAAATGTATTTTCAATTTATTAAAATATTCTATATTTTACAAATGATTACTTCAGCACGGTGAAACAAAACTAAATTATTTTCTTAACAATGCAGAATATCAGTAGTACTTCTATTCACAAAAATATGTATATAAAATATTCTTATACTTAATACATGTGGTCTCTTATGATGTTTATATATAAATATTGTATTTTATTACTAAAAGTATTTTTTATTTAAATATACAGGAAAGATACTAAAAGATATTCCGTTAAAGAGGTTTTCTTTTTGTATTCAATATTGCTATCTAATAGTTGTAGTTATTGAAAGTTGAACACTCATATAATATTAAAATAGTCAATATAAATTAAAAATTAAGATTTGCTACCTAGACAATAAGATAAATTTTATTATAGAAAAAAGGTAAAACTAAATAATACATATGTGTTAATAATTAAAATGTTCTTTTTACCTTTATTTTTTTATCCTATCACCATCAAAGGATAATAATAATTACTAACAGGTTTTGGTTACAGATTTCCGCTGCTTTCAACTTATCCATTAATATTAAATGACTTATTATAATTAATGATACCATTTTAAGACATATTAAAAGTAATTTGGAATTGATTGTTTCTTTTTTAATATTTCCATGTACAGTATTGGTTACAATGGGTGGTATTCTTTCAAGACCACTAGATTTGGCCACCAACATTGTCATCTTCTGCTGGAAACAAGCCTTCCTTCTTATCAATGGAAATGTTATGAACCTATAAAAATAAATTCACTAGTTATTGTAAGAATATATAGTCTTGGTGGTCCAGTGGTCGAGCACATGGTTTCTGAATCCAGAGGGTGCGGGTTACATTCCTGGCTCACACCAATGATTTTTCGAAATGAATTAATTTCGAAGGTTATGCATGATAAATCACTTAAATCGATGACTTAAAACTTTGTGCTAGATATGGCAATTGGTTTGCCACCCATTCTATTTGGGACGTAAACATAACGGCAAGTTCAGGCTTAACAGCCACTGCCTACACCATTGGGTAGAAAAAGTGGTGAAGTTATGGTATGTATGTTTATAAAGGAATACAATCGTAAACTATTATGTTAAATACACTATTACTTACTGCCCAACTTCGCAATGCACATGCTACCTGGATTTCTCCACGAGAATCATTGGATAAATCCTCTTATTAATTTAATAATCTGTTTACCAAAATCTTCTATATTGATTGCG
Source organism: Euproctis similis (assembly GCA_905147225.2). Lineage (NCBI taxonomy): Eukaryota > Metazoa > Arthropoda > Insecta > Lepidoptera > Erebidae > Euproctis > Euproctis similis. Next base: position 16,018,856 of record LR990107.1, on the reverse strand, counting down.
AAAATTGTCATCACTTTACTCGTATAAACACATATGAGACTGTTGTTTTAGAGGTCGGTGAATAGTTTGGATTAATTTTAAATCTTCTAAATCAATTTACTTAGTCCTATTATCTTCCATTTTAAAAATATTTCCATATTGATGAGCAATACAACAACTCAAGCTAACCTCAAAAGTAAACAATTTTGACGTTTATGCAGTTGGTACCATCGTTAAACTAGGGGTCTGGCGAGACTAACTTTTTTTCCAAACATAGACCACCTATTTGCGATAATCTTCATTTTGTAATAAGAATTTTATTTGTTACTTGTCATAAACCTGACTCTTTCCTTAGTCTGTGTTTTGTAATAAGACGGATAGTGTCGTTATATTTTTGTAGCAAATTTTATGCCCTGCAAAGTTGTAGTACACGGTTTTATTCTATAATCAATTGTTTTAGCTTAGATTACATTAGTGGACTTTTACTAAAGCATTCCACGATAAATGGACTATTCAACACTGTTATTTCTAAGATATGCACGTTCAAACAAACAAACTCTTTCGCTTTGTAATATAAGTACACTAGCTGACCCGGCGAACTTTGTTCCGCATAAAAGGAATAAATGAGTAAATTTTGGAAATCATGAGGGTCTAATTGTGCTATTTATCGGCACGCGTCATTACTGCTATGTCCCGCTTTGTTAATACTGTAATATCTTAGTATATATTCATTTAAATTACATGCTGTAAAGGGCCATATTGATCTATATTAAAAGCACCATCTATTTAATTCAGCTAACTGGGAGAAAATTAATGATATTATGTTTAAAATCGTTTCGTAAATAAGCCATTATGTTACGTAAAAAGGTAAGAAATAAAAATGGTCATTGTGATTTATCCCTAAGAGGTAGACATATACCAACGCGGACTTTTTGTAGGTCTTTTGAAGTTGTATAACAATGTAGTACATTGTTATGACTTATCATTTAGGGTTCAGGCAGCGTTTGCGCTTAAGGTTCAAAATCTTGAAAATTATCAGTGTTTTTACTACACTTTACATGAATTATAGATGAAAACCACCCCGTTGACACCCTCTATGTATTAAACAAAATCGGATCAAAATCCGTTGCGTAGTTTCATAGATATAAGCATATAAGGGGACCGCAGACAGCGGCAAGTGACTTTATTTTATACTATGTAATGATGATACATCAATACATAACTTCACACCAAATCGAATAGGGTTAGCAGAAAGAACAGAAAAGAAGAAGTATGGCTTATAATTTAAGTACCTATATAATGTAAAAAAAAATGGAAAAAATTAAAAATAAAAATACTACGGCCGCCCATGGACACCTGAAACACATTGTTACAGTTGCACTGCCGTCTTTTTGGAAATTAGAATGATACGGATGGTAGAATTGGTGTGACGAGCGATGCCGATAACCAACAGGCGGTATTAATCCGAACAATTCCAAAAAGCACTCCCGATAGTATATGCGGTACATGATACATAGAGATGCAACATCTCTCCGCAACGCCAAACGGTCAAGACCATCGGAAAGACCTGGTTTTTAGTCGACAAGCCGAACCGCGCGTCGCTTGTAATATTGTGACATGGCAGCCCACTAAATGGGAGAACTTGGTAGTAGAACGATAGATTCATAAGTACATGGGCTTAAATGACGTCAAAATTTATAGTTGTAATAAAAGTCAAAATTAGTTTTATTTCTAGTATATTTTTTTCAATGTTACATAACATAACTTCACGCCTTGTTCTACCCGAATGTGTAGGCAGTGGCTGTTCAGCCTCGACTCGCCGTTACGTCCCAAATGGAATAGATGGCGAACCTATTGCCATATCGGGCACAAAATTTTCAGTCATCGATATTTCTAACTTCACACATAACTTTCGAAAATAATTTCGAAAAGTCATCGGTGTGAGCCAGAATTTGAACAACTTCTTGATTCAGAAGCGAGGTGCGACCACTGGACCACCGAGACTGTAAAAGTATTGATAATATAAATAACTTATTTAAGAACTTCTAACATGAAGGACATTTAATTTAATATATTTTTGGAATAATAATTATTCCACCTTCCTACAATTTATGATAATTATAATAACAGAATCTGAATATGTAAATGATTTGTCAACACAAATGAAAATGTCTCTTATAAATATATACGTACAGCAATTAGACCTCGTAAAATATCAAACAGAAATTATGAAATGTCGAGGTGAATATTTAATAATTATAATTTACATCCATTATAAGACATAAAATCCTTGTAACTTGCCGTTCCGATATATTATTGTATATATGACAGAGGGAGACGGCAGGGTTGTGTTGTTCAACAAGCATTTGATATGGTAATATTAAAAGCAAATTATTAATGGTGGTTGATTCAGGTACAAAATTGGTATCACTCGAATGGGGTTGCTCGTGCTTACACATTTTGCTTATGTTATTTTATGTCAGGATATGAATTTGATGAGAATATATATATGAAAGCATTTCACTTAGTCAAATCTGATTGCATCACGATCCCTCAATAATAGTTAATCTTGTTATATAATTAAAGGTCCACATAGTAACACTGATGGCCAATTGTTAAATTTATAATTTACTACATCATCTAATACATGGACGCTTGGAACTGATATCCTTTAACACACGAATCGTTCCAATCCCAGTTCCTCCTGTCCACGTCATTACTGATAAATATTAAAAGAAGGCTGCGTGTTCCAATTTCCCAAATAATATTATCACTTAAGTCCCACTTAAACTGCAGGATATGAAACAAAAACTCCTTTCATTGTGTTAATATTTCCGTTGCTTTAATTTATGTTAGTGGATGTTTTAAATATTATTGTGTGAAGATATAATACAAATGCCTTTATTTATTTTTTAATCTAGAGTAATAATTTGTTCTGTTTGTTTGTACAAATCGTCAAAATTGCTTAAAATTTTAAGTAGATAACTTGCAGTTTGAAGCAATTTAGGCAATTTGGCCTTGGAGTAAGATAAAACTTTTTCCACTTGTCAATGGTGAAAAAGCTCTGTTTAATTTGAAAATATTTGTAAAACATTAACACAAAAATTGAACAACAACAAAATCATAATAAATGTAACCCAATAAAAAGACAATCTAAAATTGTCGACGAGCAAGACGAGCCTCGTGATGCATTGGTAAAGCTACCGACTGCAGAATCGAGGTTGGCGGGATCGATTCCAACCCGTATACCCACCCCCGGAAAAACACCCGGATGCCATACAAACATTAATGTTTGTATGGCATCCGGGTGTTTTTCTATGAATTATAAGTATGTATTTAAAAAAGAATCTGGGAATCGGCTCCAACGATTATCATGAAATTTAGTATGGTATTTAGTATTTAGGTTTCGGGGGCGACAAATCGATCTAGCTAGGAATCATTTTTAGAAAATGTTATTTTATCGTGTTTTATCTTGTCGTATCGTTTCGTGATTTATTGTTCATATTTTTTTATTGTTCTGTCGGTAAGATCGAAAAATACTATTTATATTTCATCATTTTATTAGTATGTAATTCGTACTTAAATATAATTTCCAAAAAACACAATTTATAATAAAAGTACCGAGCAAATCTCGGTCATCCAGGTACTGTATTATTATCCGTTATCTAGTAGCCATAGCACAAGCATTTAGTTCATTAATTTGGAACTAGAGGACGTCGTGTGATTTGTGTCCAAGATATTATTATTATTGTAAAAGTGCAAGTAAATACACTTTGTATCAGTAACAGAGAATTACTTTAATACACTCTTTAAAACCATTGAATCGGGCCGTGTATATGAAGCAGCTATAATTAACTGCGAGCAATAAAATGTTCCAGACGAGTTTTGCTATCTTTTAATTCCAATTATAAGAATAGAGACTTACATTTATCATATTTAGTTCACTTGTTTCTTTGTAATAAATATCGATAACTGAACAACTTTGTGCTCGGTATGGCAATAGGTTCGCCACCTATTCCATTTGTAAACATAACGGCGAGACGAGGCTTAACAGCCGCTGCCTACACCTGTGTATGTGTGTGTATGTATGTGTATAAGAAACAAAACAACCGATAATCGGTTCAGCAAGATTTCTGTGTTTCTACTTAACTAACCATAATTTGAGTAAAAAGCAACTATTTGTAATTTGTGCACCCTGATTTAAAACTATAGACTTACCAATTAGATTTTTACAAAAACAATATATTCAGCATATTCGAAGAAACGTAGCTGACATTTAAATAAAAGTGAATAGTACTATATACTTATAAATACCAACTAAAAGCGACAACGAAACAGCCATTACTTAAACAGATTAAATACGGTAATTGGAACAGATTGTTTGTGATTAAAATTAACGACGATCACTAAAAGGCTCACCTCCTACAAACAAACAGACAGTTTAAATTGTAATTAGCAAAGTCTAGTAGATAATGTTTTCCGATTATATGTGTGCTATGCCATAATTATTCTCTGCCACTGTCAACACTTTAGAGTTCCTTTTAAGAGCATTAATATACAAAGAATTATTTATTATAAGATATATTTATTAGTTATAAAGCAGATATACATACAATAATACTCCAGGCTGCCATAAAAGCATTCACTGGAAAATTCAACTGAAAAAATGGAAACACGACTTTTTAGAATTCATATATTAATGAAACTTTAAAAACTTACATATAATTTTTGTACAATAGTAATTTTGATATAACTTAAATTAATATTTGAAGTACACGGGCGTAATTGCATTCACATCACTGTTGTTAGTACGTAAATTTAATATTCTGTAGTAAGTCATTTTGCATAACATCATACCCTTCGATACAAACCAGGGGTTGCAACGTGACGGAATATTAAGGATTGTCCTGGAATTTTTATTTCAAGTAAATATAATTTATTGTCCTGGATTCTGATTTTCTCTTGTTTTCTAAACCAATCAATTATTAAAAGCGCAAGACGCGGCCCCAAAAATAGCTGATTACTTCACAGTTTTTTTACTAAGACCACCATTCGATACTATTTTCCTAGAACAGGCTGAGTTTCTACAACCCTAGACCCAAGTCGTGTGGACGGGGATTACGTAGATTATATATACGCTTAAGGTCTTCAGTGAAATAATCTGCAACACCGAGAGTCTCATAGTTGTGTAGCTGGCTTTTAAGATAGGATAAATAGTAATGGGGAGAGAAAAGAGAAGTAGGATGGCTTTACTAGTATACCCCTCTCACAGATCGTAATACGGCGTGAGCCACTTTAAGTCGAAGTCGCAGTATTGGTCGATCCGATATATCCATTAAGCGAACTAAGTGGCTTTACTACTATCATTATCATTACATAGTATAAAACAAAGTCACTTTCCGCTGTCTGTCCCCTTATATGCTTATATCTTTAAAACTACGCCACGGATTTTGATGCGGTTTTTTTAATAGTTAGAGGGTGTCAACGGGGTGGTTTTGATCTATAATTCATATATGATGTTGTAAAGAAAAAATTTAATTGCTAACGCTGGCTGAACTCTAAGTGACAGATCAAAACAATGTTCTACATTATTAAACACCTTCTGAAGGTCTACAAAAAAGTCCGTGAGGGCATATGTCTATTTAAGGCATATGTTTTATTTAATTTAAGGATAACTCACAATAACCATTTTTGTTTTTGAACTTTTGACGAGAAATAATGGCTTATTTACAAAGCGATTTTAATCATTACAGCATTAATATTCATCCAATTAAGTGTCTTAAATAAATTGTGCAATATAAGACGATCCTGGCCCTTTACAGCATGCAATTTAAACGGATATTTTCGAAGATATTGTAGTATTATTAACATAACGGGACGGCAGTTAAAGCCGATAAATAGCACAAATCAAACCTCGTGATATCCTATATTTACTCATTTATTACTTTTGATGCGGAACAAAGTTCGCCGGGTCAGCTAGTTACGTATAACTTAATTTCGTATAATTATTACTTAGAGATTGCCATCTTCCTATTACGATAAGTATTCGGCACACAATGTTACCAATTCAATAACTTGATTAGGTATCAGGATATCATTACTTTTTGTAATGAATACTCGGCAGATATTGAAAAATTTTTTGCTGGCACTTTCGCCGCATGACTTTCTTTTTTTATGCTATTGTCTAAATCTTCTTCAATTTAAGATATAAGATTCCGCATAGGCCATTAAAATTATCGAATACCTTTTTAATATACATACATACATAACTTCACGCCAAATCCCTTGCGGGGTAGGCAGAGAGAACGGAGCGCCATAAGGCACGATTCTTACACGCCTCACTCGCTTCGTTGACTTTCATAACTCTTTTCATGCACGCGCGTCGGTTTTTGAGGCTCTTAACATCACCTTCCTCCAGAACACGTTCTATTTGGTCATGGAATGTGTGTCTTATATATATATATAACTATACACACCCTTATTGTTTATTTTAGGAATTTACCCAAGTTAGCAAAAACAAAAACCTTACTTATAAGTATTATAACACAGGAAGAAAATGACTTTTTGCTTGGTTTTACCTGAACTGATATTTACAAATTTCATATTTGGAATCGGCCTGCATTGTTTTAACTTTGAATTATGTAATAATATAAATAAGAATTATACCCAAATGTAAAAAATATACACAAGTAATGTTCATTAGGAATAAGATGTTATATTTAAAAAAAAAGCATTTTAATGTACCTATATATTGGGATAGTTTCAAAAATCTGCTTGTTTGCAATTTAAGAAAATGTATGTCTCTCCCTATTTTTTAACTTTGTATTTTTAGATTTTTTCTACCCTTACACACTATTAGGGAACTGGATTCCAAATTTCATCCTTATAAGTCATCAGAAAGTAGGTTACATTTAGGTAATATAGGTACCATATCACCTTAGAGATTACCTGGAACTAACAGTCAGACAGACAGACAAATTGTAAAAAATCTTATTTTAGAGTATGTTTTGTATTTATATTTCAATGAATAATATTATTATTATTTTTATGGGATAGGAGGACAAACGGGCAGGCGTGTCACCTGATGGTAAGTGAAAAGCGCTGCCCATGGACTGCTGCAACACATATAGTGTTACAGTTGCGTTGCCGACTTTAATGGGAATAGAATAGGAAAGGATGGGGAAGGGGGGTGGGCCTCCGGGTACCTCTCTCACCGAACGAAACGCGACATAAGCTACTTTACGTCGATCTTCTGAGAGGTTGTAGTATTTCACCGGTCGAGCCGGACCATTCATGCAGCAAACTACTTGGCTCTACCACTCTAAAGATTGATGAGTTATATTTTTGAGTAAAATTAAAACTATATCTACGTCAGATGAATTTAGTTTGCTTAAATCTTTTATTACAAATAGTCCAGTCATTTAAGGTTCAATTAGGTAAGAATCTCGGAATTTGAGATACCCGGCTGTAACTGCGCTCGCCCACTGCGCCACCGAGACAATATTTGTCAATTTTCACATAACTTGAAATTATACCTTAACGTGGAATTATCCCAGAAAATTGTATTTAGCAAATCGTCTGGAGCAGGTGGTAAAATTGTCAATGGGCAATGCGATGGTTAGAAAGTTAGAAAGTTTGAACTGATAATATACTGGTGGAATATTTGAAAACTGTCCAGGTTTATTAGGTTTTGTAGACTTGACATAATGAAGATGATCGAGACTTTTCACAGATTTCGGATTAACAGCTACTGCCTAAACCTTCGGGTATAAAAAGGCGTGAAGTTATGAAAAAATTGACTGTTCATCAGCTATAAAGGCGAATTTTTAACCGCAGGCACCGTGTCAGTGACCGCGCGCTCTCCGCCTTTTATTTCTAAAACGGTTCACCATATAAAAATAATTTTATACAAAATTCGTAGAGAATTTAGTAATCTACAATATTGATACTGAATACAAATCGCAAAAATCCCATTGGAAATGAAATATTAACGAAGAAAGCGCAAAATACCGATTTTCGTGACTTTGGACCTTAAAATTTAATAGTTGCCGACACCCTACCTATATGTAGGTTTTGAGACAACTTTTAGGGTGTCAATATATAAGTATTTACAGAGTTACAGCCGGGTATCTCAAATTCCGAGGTGAACTTACTATAATGACTGGACTAAAATGAGAAAGAAACTGATTAAACGATGAAACTATGTAACTTTCTATTTATTATATAAGTATGTATTTACAAAAGAAAAGTATATATGTATTTATATCCGTTATCTAGTATCCATAACACAAGCATTTAGTTGCTTAGCTTGGAACTAGAGGGCGCTGTGTGTATTGTGTCCAAGATATTATTATTATTTATTTATTTAACCAATTCCGAAATTACTCACATACATCAAGCGTTTTGAAAATGAACAAGTATACAATTTTATCCTCAAACCATGAATAATTTTTCATACAAATTGGTATTTGAACAAACAAAGTTGTGAATTCGTAACTTAGTTCGCAGAGAAAGAGACACTCGATGCTACTATAAGGTTCCATGCCATGTAACGGGTGCAAGCGAGATAGCAGAATAATATGAATTGCAAACGGAAGCCGCGTCAACGCTGGATCTCTCACTGTGCAATATTGTTTTAATTAGTTATCAAATAAAAAAATTGTACAGCGATGTTTTAAACTCAATCATCCACCAAATTGCAACAAGTTTCTATGTAAGAGATATTGGAGAAAAACCAATGTGAGGTTTGGTTTCGTGAAGTGAAACTCGGTGAAACGTGTGATATTGATAATATAAGCGCCTCAGGCAGCGTCGTCTTTAATATTGGTTTTATCGACACATAACTAATAAATGATGGCTTCAAATAAGGGCATTACTTTATTTTTTTTTAAATTTCATAGCTTTAATTTTTTTGCAAAATGTCTTCAGCATAGTGATAAGCGCTATTCGAAAATTCTGCAACTAATAAGAATACAAATAAAATATAACTCCACGCCTTTTTCTACCCGAATCAGGCCTCGACTCGCCGTTATGTTTAAAGTTTCAAATGGAACAGATGGCGACCCTATTGCCATACACCGGTCACAAAGTTTTTAAACCATCGATATTTGTCATACACAACAAAAATAATATCAAAAAGTCATTGGTGTGTAAGCCCGCATAACTTATAAGTACTGAGTTTTAAACGTCCAATCAGACAATATAATGACATAGACTTGGTCTAGTGAAAATATAAAATTAAATATTATCTTCTTTATCAACACTCGCAAACTTCAGACAATAAAGAGTTGCTGCAGTCCCTCCAGAGATGCTAAATTGACTATCGGTATATTGAAGTGTTGCAGTGTTTGTATAGAAACGCCACTATGTCAGGTCTATTCTCGTCTCAGAGGTCTGGGAGGTTGTTTGGAAGAGCGAGGCAAAGCAGATTACAATAATTGCCAACTCCCATCTTATTTTATCTTAATGTCCTAGGCCAACATCAAGCCACCAACGTCAGGACGTACAGATTACGCTCAGAAAGGAGATCCTGTAACAGACGAATCGTTCCAATGCACGCCATAACTTGTTAATATTTAAAGAAGGCTCCGTGTTCCAATTTTACAAATAATGTTATGCCATAAATCCCACTTAAACTGCAAAATATGAAATAAGACCTTCCTTTCATTGTGTTAATATTTCCGCTGCTTTTATTTATGTTCATGTTTTATTGTGTAAATATTGTGTTGTTTTTTTAAATTAAGTGATATTTTGTTTTAAGTGGACTCTAAGTGAAGAAGACCTGGCTAGTGAAATATAAATTGTGCGACTGGTATGTGGTCAATTTATTCTGTAATTATCAAGATCTTGATATATTAAACCTAATGAGAAATTTAAAATATATTTTCCACATTTAATACGTGATACATGAACTTTGTATTCGTAAGATAATTTCTTAATTAAACATCTTTGAAAAGTCTGAATGTATTATTATGTGTGGAGTAGTAGATTATGTTAGATTTGTTGGATCACCAAAAAATCATCAATCACCTGTTAGATCATCAAAAAAAAATGTGACATGTTTAGGAATATTTCAATTCGGAAGAAATACTGCACAGATATATACTTTTCTTTTATAAATACATTCTTATAATACATAGAAAAACACCCAGACGCCATACAAACATTCATGTTTGTCACAAACATTTGCACTCCGGTGGGAATCGAACCCGCCAACCTCGATTCTGCAGTTCGAACCTTGGTACACACAATGACTTTTCGAAATTAATTAATTTCGAAAGTTATGTGAGATAAATGGCGATGACTAAAAACTGTGAGTCCGGTATGGCAATAGGTTCGCCACCTATTCCATTTGGGACATAAACATAACGGCTAGTTGAGGCTTAACAGCCACTGCGTACACCTTCGGGTAAAAAAGTCGTAAAGTTATGTTAAGTTAGAAACAAAGGTAGGGCCACGCAGTTAGCTGCACGAATGCGTCGTAGATACGGTAGATACGATAGATTACTTCGAAGATGGAAGGCAAGGATTTCTTATTAGCTTCTCTGCGTGTAAATAGTTAAAAAAGCAACGCAAGTGTGTTTATTATTAATAAATTCTATGCCACAGAAAGCGAAGATAAACTCTGTTACAATAAGTACAAAAACGCCACAGCTACATTACGTGTAAGCCGTTTAGTAGTTTAGGCGTGAACGTGTAACAAACAAAGTTACGTTCACATTTAGGTAACATTCAAGACAGAGTGATACCTTGAAATCGCAACGGATGTACTTGCTACTTCCCACCGTTTCCGGCGGTTTTACCTCCCCCATCCGTTGCGTTATATAAATGTACCGGCACCCGGCCATGACTTCCGCTTTATTTTTAAGGCACTTTAGAATCGTCCCTTTATTATGTGAGTAAGTAACGAGATGCGTTGAATTTTCGAATTTTTTGTTAATAACGTCAAGTACCATTTTTACTGTAAAATAATATGAGAGTGGAGTACATAGATACCTAGTTTACTTAGTTATCTAAGTAAGTACATCTAAGTAAGTAGTAAACTTAATTAGATGTACTTATGTTTTGCAATTACGTAAGATCTCCATGTCTTAGCGGTAGATACAGTATTTATTAGTAGAACCCGAGTTTTGATGACTAAGAAGCGGGCTTCACAAACACTAGATCACCGAAACGATACATTTTATTAATTAACTTTTGATGTGTCTCGGTGGCCCAGTGGTCGAGCACACGGCTTCTGATCCAGAGGTCCGGGTTCGATTCCTGACACTGGCTCACACCAATGACTTTTCGAAGTTGTTTTCGGAAGTTATGTGTGATAAATATCGATGACTGGAAAACTTTGTGCCCGGTATGGCAATAGGTTCGCCACCTATTTCATTTGGGACGTAAACATAACGGTGAGACGAGGCTTAATAGCCGCTGCCTACACCTTCGGATAACAAAAGGCGTGAAGTTATGATATGTTATTAATTAAATTAAAATTAAAGCCACATAATGCTTCATATTTTTTCAGATTGATATTCAGTTCTGAAATGCTCAAGTTTAAATCTTTAGGTATTAAAAATTATATATATTGTATAATCCTTTGGTAAATACGTTGCAATAAATTCGTATTATGTGTTTAAATTTTATTTATATTATCCGGCAACAGAGCATCCTCTATCTGAACGACAGTAAAAACTAAACGAATATTTTCTTTGTCTATCTTAAGTGCGTGTATCTCACAGACGTATATTATTATCAGCTTCTGTACGCTTGGACACAGGATATTGGAGAACTTACGTATCTTTTATTTGAAGACTTTTTATGACATATTTCTCGGAAGCGTTTGTTCCCTTATTGTTTGTAACAATATATTGCTATATTTGTATTGGATCCGGACAGTGAACATTACAATAAGAAATAATTTAACTACAGTTTAGTATCTATTGGTAGAGTTCATGTATTAGGTGTAGTCAATTTGGTACAACATTACAAAGTCAAGTCTCAGTGGCGTGGAGGCCGCTTCTGAATCCAGAAGTCGTGGGATCGAACCCAGGCTCAGTTGAATGACCTTTCCGAATTAATAACGCAAGTAGTAACGAGCTGTTGTGTCCGTTGTAAGGCAATTCCGCCACATATTTACGTAATATTTCGGAGAGCGGATGTTGATCAGCGGCGCGTCGTCTAAAACTTTGGGTTGAAAATGGTGAAGTGGGTTAAGTTAAATTTGCACTAATTATGACTTAAATAATCATTACAAATAAGAAAAAATAGATCAAATGTACAGGATGACAGAGTTGAAACCACACAAAGGCTTTCCAGTTTCCTCTCAATATTCATGATACCTATTATTTAAGTCATGTATATTCAGGGTACCGTAGCCAAGATGGAAAACAAAGCCCTTAATTATAGTTTGAACAAATCAGTCCGTCTGTGTTACAGTTAGGTTAGCTATTTATGCTCCTATATATTTATTTGCGCATATAGGCTTGTAGAAATTATATTCGCACGTTACATTTATATAGGCGTATCTACCTGTAGCTATTTATAATATCCGAAAAGGGGAGTATTTTAATTTTCTTTAGGCGGGCTACGATTTTAATCAAATTAATTTATATTATTTACTAGCTGACCTGACGAACTTTGTTCCGCATCAAAAGTAATAAATATGTAAATTTTGGACATCATGAGGTTCAATTTGTGCTATTTATCGGCTTTAACAGCTGTTATGTTTAAAATCGCTTCTAAAATCATCATTCATCATCATTAGCCTATTGCAGTCCACTGCTGGACATAGGCCTCTCCCAATGTGCGCCACAACATCCGATTCTCTGCCTTCCGCATCCAGTCTTTTCCAGCAGCCTTTCTGAGGTCGTCTGACCATCGGGCTGGTGGGCGTCCTACGCTACGTTTACCAAGACGCGGTCTCCACTCAATGACCTTCTTGCTCCATCTACCGTCGGTCCTTCGGCAGATATGACCAGCCCATTGCCACTTCAGCGAGCTTATTCTACGAGCTATGTCGGTTACCCCAGTTCTCTGGCGGATATACTCATTCCTGAGTTTATCCTTCAGAGATACCCCGAGCATAGCCCGCTCCATAGCTCGCTGAGCGACTTTAAATTTGTGGACTAGCCCCACCGTGAGTGTCCACGTTTCGGCACCGTAGGTCATTACCGGTAGGACGCACTGGTCAAAGACTTTGGTCTTCAGACATTGCGGTATAGGCGAGCTGAAGACCCGACGCAGTTTGCCAAATGCAGCCCAACCCAGCTGAATCCTCCTTGCGGCCTCCTTCTCGAAGTTTCGTCTACCTACCTGGATAGTTTGGCCTAGGTAGACGTATTTGTTTACGACTTCGAGAACTGACCCTTCGACGCTTATCGGTCCGGGCACGACATGTTCATTGAACATGACTTTGGTCTTGTCCAAGTTCATGCCCAAACCGACACGCCGGGAGGACTCGTCCAGGCTGCGCAGCATTCCGCTTAACTGTTCCAGCGACTCTGCCATTACAACGATATCGTCGGCAAACCGAAGATGTGAGATGTACTCACCATTCACGTTGATACCCTGTCCAGTCCAATCCAGGGTCTTGAAGACGTCCTCTAGAGCGTTGGTGAAGAGTTTGGGAGATATGACATCTCCCTGTCTTACACCTCGATTCAGCTCGATAGAGTTCGTTACCTGGTCCTGTATCTGGACAGCCATCGTGGCGGTGTCATACAAGCATCTCAACACCTCGATAAATAAAATAAGCCATTATTTCTCGTAAAAAGTAAAAAAATAAAAATAGTCATTGTGGGTTATCCAGAGATAGACATATCGTGGACTTTTCTGTAGACCTTCTGAACGTGTTTAATAATGTAGAACATTGTTTTGATCTATCACTTAGGGTTCAATCAGCGTTTGCAATTAAAATGCTATATCTCGAAAATTATCTTATTTTCTTTACAACATCATATATGAATTATAGATCAAAACCACCCCGTTTATACCCTCTAATTATTAAAAAAAAAACCGCATCAAAATCCGTAGCGTAGTTTTAAAGATATACGCATATAAGGGGACAGACAGCGGAAAGTGACTTTGTTTTATACTATGTAATGATTGAAACAGTATAAATACAAAACTGCACGTTTTACAATGATCTTTTTATCGGACGCTATGCCTACGTTCTGGAGGATATTAAAAATGTATGGAGTAAAAAATATTTTAAAAGTATTTCATACGAGCAAGAAAACCCTGTTCTATTTTCTTTTCCGCCAGAGTGATCTTTGTTCGACACTTAGCCTAATTCTTGAGTGAACACTCGGTTTACGAGCGCTGACCTTGTTCCTTTTACTACTGGTAGACATTTTATCTTACTTAAAAAGGTATTCGTCATTGTTTTTTTTTTCTCTACAGAGTGGAAAATCTTATTCACTTCCTGAATCTGACTTATATCTCTTCATATCCATAATTTATTAATTGATAGTCTCAGTGGCCCAGTCGTCGAGCTCGCGCTTTTGAATGAAGAAGTCGTGGCATTGATTCCGGGCCACCACACATTGTCTTTTCGGAAGTTATGTGTGATAAATATCGATGACTTATAAAATTGTACCGATGCTCTACTACCTATTCTATTTGGATCATAAAAATTTGGCGCTGCCTACATCTTCGTGGAGAAAAAGAATTGAAGTTATTGAAAAAAAAGCAATGATTAATACTCAATCCTGAGTTATTCTATTAAATTTAATTTAAACAAAACTCGTAAGTATATCGAATCTAAAGTAAGTATCATTGTCTAAGGATTAAAAGAAAATCTGTGCAAACATCAATGCGAAAATGATGACTGTATTATTCTAAAAATTGGCTTGTCTGCAAAGTTTTTCGTGAGTTTTTAAAGTTCTGGTATTTTGATTTTACCATCAAATTTTATGCTACTCGTGAAAAAAAGAAAATATTAACAAAACGAAGAATTCTTTTGTATGTATATATTATCGATATACGCAAGCATTGATTGTTCCGCATATTATTTATAATTTCATTACAATTGCCATGATATGCCTTCCATGTTCTACAACAATACAATCAAATTAACAGTGGTAGAGCCAAGCAGTTCGCTGCATGAATGGGCCGGCTCGACCGGTGAAATAGCACGACCTCTCAGAAGACCGACGTAAAGTGGCTCATGCCGCGTTACGTTCGGTGAGAGAGGTACCCGGAGGCCCACCCCCTTCCCCGTCCTTTCCGATCCCTTACCCCTTAAAGGTTGGCAACGCAACAGTAACACTATATGTGTTGCTGGTGTCCATGGGCGGCGTTGGTTGCTTACCACCAGGTGACCCGCCTGCTCGTTTGCCCTCCTGTCCCATAGAAAAGAAAACCATGCTAAATGATAAAACCCAAGGACATACACATCATATTTATAATCCATGGATTTCACTTTTTTGATAACATTTGTTTTTATTCACGACCAATGAGTTATTACGTGATTGAATTTGATTTTTGATAATTCATGACGTTCCACTGTCATTGATCTTGAAATATATAAAAAAATAAAGGTTTCTATAGACGACGTGAATATAAAATTACATTACTTTTAGAAATGTTGTCAACGTTAAATCATTTTGTATTGAGTAATATAATATTAAGAAAATGCAAGCTTGTAAGGGATATAGTTCGTGCATGTCACTATGCTTCACAGCAAGGACCGACAGCTCCTTGCCCACCGTGCCCTGGCCCTGAAATGCAGCCACCTCCAAATTACCCCAAATGTCCACCAGATCCGCTACCTTCTGAGCAATATCCTCCTTACTATTGCTGCCCAAGATCTAAATATTCAGTGAATTGGGTCTACGTTAATGACCAGCCTCCCAAGACGGATGGGGTTGCTTTTGTGGAACGTGCAGCACAGATATTGTTTTGGACTGAAATAATGCGAGGTTATATGTCCAAGATATTATTTATTTATATGGTTTATTTCGATATTAATTTAAGACATACATACATACATAAGTTCACGCCAAATCCCTTGCGGGTAGGCAGAGAGAACGGAGCGCCATAAGGCACGATTCTTACACACCTCACTCGCTTCGTTTACTTTCATAACTCTTTTCATGCACGCGCGTCGATTATTGAGGCTCCTTTATTTAAGACATATTAGTAACTAACTAATATACTTAGGTACTGCTATTTTATAAAGAAACGAATACCTAAAAATCGTATAAAATTTCAGGATTTGCAGTAACGTTGGGACACATGTTTAAAGAGCCAGCCACAATCAATTATCCTTTTGAGAAAGGCCCATTATCACCAAGATTCAGAGGAGAACATGCTCTACGACGATATCCTTCGGGGGAGGAACGGTGCATCGCTTGTAAATTGTGTGAAGCATTTTGTCCTGCACAGGCCATCACTATAGATGCTGAAGAGCGTTGCGATGGATCACGTCGAGCCACTCGATACGATATCGATTTGACCAAATGCATTTTCTGCGGCTATTGCCAAGAAGCCTGTCCAGTAGACGCAATTGTTGAAGGTCCAAATTTTGAATACTGCACAGAGTCACACGAGGAACTCTTTTACAATAAAGAAAAGTTACTTTCAAACGGTGACCGCTGGGAACCTGAGATAGTGAGCAATATTAGAGACAACCATTTGTATCGATAGTCAAAGACAGATTATAAAATTTGAATGTTTTATTATTTATTTGAATGTACCTATTGTTTGATATTAAATTATTTATATTTAACTATTTATTATGTTAAATAATGTAGACATTTGTTTTTAGTTCTTCAAATTCCTTTGATGTCTAAAGTCGTAATCTTTTTACGTCTTTAGACATCAATCAATCGGTACGGGTACGGTAAGGTACCTACCTACTTATAATATAGACAATACTACTACTTAGTATTTAATTATTAATAAAACCAAAAAGTAAGCCTTTAGACCTTTCATATATACGTAAGAATAATTTCAAAATTTCATAAATAATTGATGGCTGTGACAACATAATTCTGTAATACTGAGAACACTGCACAAGCTTTGTGCATAATTAAATCGCAGTAGAGGAACTGTGCCGGATCTATAATATGCACATATAACAATGTTATGATACCAGGAAACAAATCCCTTGTGGTCACACAAAACGCGTTTGCCGCAGAATCTAAGCCAAAGTATTTTTTTTTTTGGGTACGAATTTAGCGCATTCCTGAGGGATTTGTATGCGGCGACCCTTTCAGGATTTAAATTGGAGGTTTATATTTAATTACTTCGCATAATCTACTTACTCAGTCTCACTTTAAATGTAATATTCCAACAATGCCTACAGGTAATTTTGAACGATCTGTTCCGTTTCTGACCCTGATTTTCATTTCATTATAGTCGAATTGTTAGTGAGCCTATAATGTTAGATATATGGCTTTTTTGTAAGTTTTTTTTCGTCTTGCCCCCTTTCACAACGCGCGATGAAGAACAGCATTCTAAAAATGTCCTTATGGATGTCAGGAGCCATAAAAAGGACACGCATTCATGTAACAAAAGAGTTATTAAAGTCAAATAACCAGTGAGGTATGTAAGAATCGTATATTACGGCGCTAATATCTCAGTGCCGTATAGGACTTATTATATAACAAATTTTTATACTCATAATTCACTGATACATATGATTAATTGACAAAATATGTAATACCATAGGGCAAATCAATAAAATATATACTCAAAAATAGAAAAAAAAATCATTGCAGTCTTCCCGCAATAGTATAGCTATTAGTATAACAAATTAATATTTAAGTGGAACACACATTTTTTTTTTTTTTTTTTTGTTATTTCTGCAACGTGGCGATCTGTCTAGAAGACAATAAGCCATGGATTTGTCTGATTTCCATCTGTAGATTGGTATTATATACTACAGAGTGACAGCACAACTCCATCAGCTGTCTCTCTTCAACTTGTGGCAAAACGCGATTTTAGTGTTGGAACATCTTTTCGTTTCAGTCTCACGTGATGGATACCTCCCCCCCCCACCGATTGCACGAGCTAGTTCGTTTACGTGGCTGTTTAATTTGTTTTGGTAGTTCACGCTGTAGTACTGTATTTCTTGTTTGACTGTGTTTATTTTGAGGTCCATGTATATATATCTATTACTAATACATTGAGGTATGTTGAAGATTTGTCTTAATGTTTTGGTCTGAAATCTTTCGAGGATTTCGATATTGCTCACACTGGCTGTACCCCACAGTTGGAAACCATAGGTCCATACTGGTTTTAAGATGGCTTTATAGACTGTCATTTTACTTTGGTTGTTTAATCGCGAATGTCGTCCTATTAACCAATAAAGATTCCTTAGTTTGGCATCGAGTTGTTTGCGCTTATTCCATATATGTTTCGTCCAGGTGAGGCGTCTGTCAAGATGCATACCAAGATACTTGGCATGTTCTTCTTGCGGAATTTCTTCGTCGTTGAGCTTAACTGGAGGACATGTTTCTTTCTTCAGGGTAAATGTGACATGAGTGGATTTAGTTTGATTTGCCTTCATTCTCCATAGTTTCAGCCATTTCTCCACCTCGTTTAAGTGCCTTTGTAGATTTCGTGACGCAGTTTCTGGGCAGGTGTGAGCAGATAACAGTGCTGTATCGTCCGCAAACGTGGCAGTGGTCGTATTTTCTGTTGTTGGCAAGTCGGCGGTGTATATGAGATACAATATAGGACCCAGTATACTTCCTTGAGGAACTCCTGATTTGATTTCGTAAAGAGCTGAGGATTCATTGGTTTCTTTAATTTGAAAACTTCTTCTGTCAAGATAGGACTTTAAGATGTTAGTAAACGAGTGTGGAAGTTGCTTCTTTAATTTGTAGATGAGGCCACGATGCCAAACCTTGTCGAAAGCTTGACTAATGTCAAGGAATACTGCAGAACAGTACATACGATTTTCGAAGCATTTGGCAATGACGTCTACAATTCGATGAACCTGTTCGATAGTTCCATGTTGTCTTCTAAATCCGAACTGGTGGTTTGGCAATATATCTTCCAGGTGTTCTTTCATACGGGTGAGTAGGACTTTCTCAAACAATTTACCAACAATCGAGAGCAAACTGATTGGTCTGTAAGATGATGCATCCTGTGGTGGTTTACCAGGCTTTGGAACCATCACAACCTGTGCAATCTTCCACTGGCTTGGAAAGTGCTCTAACTTTAGGCAGGCATTAAATATCTTGACCATGTACATGACTCCTTTGTGTGGAAGGTGTTTTAGGAGAGTGGCGTCGATAAGATCATAGCCAGGAGATTTTCCTTCCACTAGATTGTTAATTTCTCTTCTGATTTCTTTTGGGGTTGTATTCTTAAGGGGTGGACACATTTGATGAGCTGACTCCAGGTATTCTGAAACGACAGATTCATGTTCTTGGCTGCTCCCAGGAAAGGGCTGAAAGACGTCATATAGGTGTTTAGCGAAGACTGATGCCTTTTCCTCGTGAGATCTGGCCCAATCACCTTCCACATTTCGAATAGGTGGGATCTGGGTTTTAGGGCCTTTAAGCTTTTTGGTTGCTTTCCAAAGAGAATAATTTGTGTCTTTTGTGGGACTCAGTTTGGACAGATAGGTTTGTAATTGTTTGTTTACCATTTCTTTTATGAGAGCCGACAATTCAGCTGAGCACTTATTAAATAAAGTTTTGTCTTTCGGATATCCACTGGTATGCCAATTTTTCCTCAGTTTACGACGTTCCTGGACTTTTTGTCTGATGTTTTTTGGGTACGAGTTGTGTTTGGTGGGTAAACCTTTGAGTTTTTCTGTTGCTGAATCTGCGGCGCTACAGATTATTCTGTTGAAAACCTCCACTGCATTTTCTAGGTCTTCTATAGATTCAATTTTCGTGGTTAGGTTTGTATCGTGCGTTATTTGGCATGCGTAGAGCTCCCACATCATGTTTTTAGGGTTATACAATCTGGTGGAACTCTCTATCATAGTGATGGTTGAGGTTTTATTTAGGATAACTGGAGTATGATCCGATGTTAAGTCTATGCAAGATTCTATTTGGATAAAGTTTCGGTCGATGTTTCTTACTATATAGAAGTCTAATAGATCAGGAGTCTTCTTTCTGTCCGTTGGCCAGTAGGTAGGTTTCAGGGCCGATATGGCTTCTAAGTTATTTTTACCTATAACTTTAAGTAACTGCCTACCTCTTGGGTTGACCAATCTGGAGCCCCAGTGTGTGTGCTTAGAGTTCCAGTCTCCGCCACAAATAAATCGTTGACCAAGTGTTTTGAAGTAAGCTTCGAAATCATACACGGTTAAAGCATGTCTTGGAGGGCAGTAAATGGCTGACAAGGCAGTCTCCGCATGATTGTCTAGTATTTTGACGGTTGTAGCTTGTATCTTATCTGTGCTGAACTCTTTAGATAGGTAGTGTTTTATGTTTTTCTTAATTATTACTGCTGTTCCTCCATGGGTGTTGCCAGACGGGTGATTTGTAGTGTAGATAGAATAGTTTTCGAACGATACATGTGATTTGGAAGAGAATCTTGTTTCAGATATAAGTGCTACATCGATAAATTCCATGTTGAGGAATGTTTCAAGTTCTTGACGTCTTTCCGTCAAGCCGTTGGCGTTCCAAGTTACTACTCGGAGTTGTGAGATCATTTCTTAACTAGGCTGTTGAATACCTGGACCATGCGGTCGAGCATTTTGTCCACCATTCTGTCCATCATGTCGATCATATTTTGCTGCATTCTATTTAGCATGGCTTCCACAACTTCTGTCATTTCCTTATAATCAGTGCGTTCTATAACTCGTGGCTGAGGTCTCGGTCTTGCTGCTTCGGCGTAGGATTTAGTAGGCCTGCGTTCTTGTGGCAAAGGTAGGTTTAACAAAGGCTTGTCTGCTTGTTCTTGTCGAGTGCTTGGTGGTTTTTCTTTTGTCTTGTGGGTAAGTTTGAGAATTCTCTCTCTGTGTTCTTTGTAGATTTTACAGCCTCTATAACTAGCCGGATGCTTTTCAAGACAGTTTGCGCAGGTAGCCTCGGTGTCTGGTCTCTTTTTACAGGTAACAGTAGGATGCTCTTCACCACATTTCACACATCTGTGCGGGCGGTTACAATGGTTTTTTGAATGCCCAAATCGTTGGCATCTTTTGCATTGCAGAATTTCTTTTTTATGGTGAGGCGCCTCCACAGTTATTTTCATGTTATTTATGTATTTAACCTTGAATATTTCTTTGTTATTTCCCTTGGGTTCCAAGTCAACGTGGAAAAGTGGCAGGGGCTCTTTTGTAACCCTATGACGGATATTGACTATTTGTCTGACCTCATGTCCCAATGCAGTCAAGTCTTTTGCAATCTGAGCGGTGTCTTCTGTCGAATGGAGTCCACGGAGCACTACTCTATACGATCGTTCACTTTTCAATTGGTACGTGTAGTGAGCGATATTATTGAAAATAAAGTTTTCTCTGATGTTTTTGTACGCCTGAATGTCTTTGGGTATTATTTTGATAGTATGGCCTGATTTTAGTGCGGTTATTATATACTGGTCGTTTGTAATGAAATTATTCATGGCCTCTTTCAATGAAGTAATATTGAGAACTCCTGTTACAAAGATTGGTTCGGGCTTCGGAACATACTCTTTCTGCAGTGTGTTGACATTGTCACTCTCAGTTTCTAGAGTGTCAAATCTGTTATGGATGGGAATGGAGTAAGATGTTGTATTTCTCATCTTTTTCTGAGTGTTATTAGTGATTGGGCTAGTTTCTTTCCTTTTGTGCCTTCTTGCAAGTGCACTGTCACATTGCCATTCTTTTTGGCTGACCTTTTCTTTATTGTGAGGTGTGTGCTGCAATGTCTCTGATTCACTCAGGCCACTCAGGGAGTTCGACGTGTCTTGTTCCGCTATAATGTTTTCCGTATCATATATTGGTGCATTCGTTGGTAAGGAGTTACTTCGGTTTCTAATGATTAAGCTTTTATGCAAAGTTTGTTGTATCATGTTGGCTGAAGTTGTTGAGGTTAGTATATTGGGTTTGGTTAGTAATTTTTGGGTTTGGTTTTGTTTCATCTTGATTTTTGTTCCCACGAGTAGGGTCGAAATAAGTGGTCACGCAAAGGGGTGACGCCCATCCCCCCACGAAGGCTCGATTCAACGACGTTAGCCGGGTCCGTCGAGGTTGGAGAGTGTGTCGAGAGTGGAACACACAATGGCACGTCGAGCTATACCATGGTCTGAGTACAAAAAGATAATATAGTAGATATTGTGGCAGCTTTGGATTGAATAAAATATATTAAACAAAATACACTATGTGACGTCATATATGTTCTAACTCCGCCAGTGAAAAGGTTATCTTAATAAAAACATTCTTTTGTTCTGTAACTACCAATCTGTAAATTCGTATTAGGAAAAAAAGTTTTTAATAAAACCTTATCCATTGATGCTATATGCAATAATATAGCCTTTATCTATTTAGGTAGTTAAGTATGCGAGGACTCAACTAAAAAACCATGTAACAATAATTAATAAATACAAATACAATCCAATGCAATCTAAGCATTAGTCTCTTTTTGGACGGTTCGGGTAGAAATCGGAATATTATATAGAAGTATTCAAACTCGACTTTACCCATTGTATCTCAAAGCCTTTAAATTTATGTATATCAAATTTTAAAAAAAACACATTTGTATAAGTGTAAGTGGTATTGGAAATTGTCGAATAATTCAAGGGTTTTTTGAATTTCAATTTAGGTACCTACACTAATAGGTAATTTTGGAAGTTACATATCAAGTACCGATACTAATGATCTCGGTATGGAAATTGCCTCGTATTGAAGTATTCAAACTCGACTTTACCCACTGTATCTCAAAGTCTATACCTTGAAATTTATGTATATCAAATTTTAAAAAAAACACATTTGAATAAGTGTATTGTCGAGTAATTCAAGGGTTTTTTGAATTTCAATTTAGGTACCTACACTACTAGGTCATTTTGGAAGTTACATATCAAGTACCGATACTAATGATCTCGGTATGGAAATTTCCTCGTCATCTATTTTACGAGACTATAATGTTCGTTCAGCGGTGAAAGGTATCACTGTCACTCTTCAAGTTATTATAGGCGAATAATAACCTAAAAGAACAACACAATTATGAATACAGACATTGCCTGAAGTGGAATCAGATCACATTACCACTTATAAACAATTTTATTATGCCGGAACCATACTTTCTAAGTTTCGATTTTACGAGATATATATAAATATCTAACGTCACGTCTAACGTCACTTCACGTCTTTTTCCACCCAGACGAATTGACGAATTTTTACGCCCCAAATGGAATAGGTGGCTGGACCTATTGTCATCCAATACAATTTTGTTAGTTATCTATATTTATCAGACAAAATTTCATCAATCTAATCCACGATTCATTGATTCGGAAGTTCGACAAATTGACTACCGAGACAGTACACAATATAGTATAAAAAAAACTCTTAACTATACGATAATTTAAGTCATATAATTTCGTTTCTACATTTATTCGCTTTACCAAATTTCTGTTAGAGCAGATACCTAGTGAGTTTGTGAATACGACGCAAGAGAATCAACAAACCACTCACCGCAAGGCATACCACAGGGAGATGAGACGTGTCGCCTCAGCGGTACAGCTTCAACATAATGTGATACATTCTCAAATCAAACAAACTTGTGTTCCTCGGGAAGTGGCACTGTGACATTGTTCTAAATAGATGGTTTAGTAGCTATCAGTCTTAATACAACAATATATTCGCAGATTGTGTAATTAAGGATCTCAGATGAATTTGTTAATTTTGCAATTTTAATCAATGCGATTCTTATATTAATTGCAATATTATGGTCAAACAGTTTCACAAATTTCTCCACCTGTATTTATTTTAAGCCAACGCGAAAATCACTCAATCGATTTCGTTGAACTTCATTTTTTGTTGACAATATTAAAAAAAAAAAATATGAAAACCTTGCCTGAATTAGATAGCACTTGTTAAATCGTTGAAAATAATATAGATAATAATAATAATATATTGTTTTAGATATTATTAATGACTACCTATAATAATATAGTTGAACACGCGCTGTTCAGGCTTTCTTCGTTTACCTAAGTCGTTATAAGGAATCGGAATTAACTTGATGAAGCTCTTGGATAAGATTTTGGGAGTTTCGTGTTTTGATAAATAAAAATTGTCTTTGGTAATCCATTAACGTATTTTTGTTTATTACGTTATTATTATTACAATTATTATAAATTTAGACTTTATTTTATTACAATGAATCATTATTGAAAATTCTTAAATTGTCACTGACCTCCACCTCTGTTAAATTCCACATTTGCGGTGACAAAGGACTTCACACCCTATTCACCACCTTTCCTAACCCTTTTCGGTAAAATTATAAACATCAGAACATTTAATTTTATTTCAAATGTATTTATTTGAGTTTTTGCAGGTACATTTTCAGTCATGTACCATCAGCTGCGCAGCAAAGTACTGCATTAGCAAAATCCAATTTATTAATTAACAACTTTAGTAAATAGTCCAACTTAATATTCACTGTAAGGTAATTTAGCCTAAACTCCTTTGCGAGTTAAGTGCAGGCAGAGGCCATTTACGTCGACGATCCACCTATTACAAAGTCCGACCATGCGAGTTCACGAGACTCAAATTTATTAGAGGGTATGTGTAGGTACTTAAAGACTTGCACCACAGATCAAACGAGTTCCGTTTAGTATTGGTATTTTAAACTTCAACAATTGGTATTTTATTTTAGCTTTTTTCTAGTTTCCTGTAAAGTACAATTTGTTTTTGAAAGTTAATATGCATATAACAGCTCTTTGCAATCATCAAAATACTCGGGACAAATTAAATCATATCATTTAACTTACTATATTTGTTTGTTTGTTTAATTATTTCAATTAATCGGTGTTAGCTTATGATTAGCTACTATTAATTTAGTTATGAATAGTTTTATCGTGATCTCGACTACTACGTTGGAAACACAAAAAGAAATGAATACCAACTAAACATTTTCTATGTTCGTGCGCGTCAACCGACACTTCTTGGCCACGCACTGTTCTTTTGTGGACCCAGTTGCCGGAAACGGTATTTCCTGACCGCTACGACCTAGGAAATATCAAGAAACAAGCCTATTCCCATCTTAAACCAAGGCAACGCTGGTGTTGCAGATGTCCATGGGCGGCGGTAGTCGATTTCCATCAGGTAAAAGTTCGGTTGCCTCATTCTAACATAAGAAAAAGAGGCATTTAATATATTAAGTATATTATGTTAATACTACTATTTTATATTCTATTTTTTAATAACTATTTTTGCAGTTGATTATGCTCTCGCAATATCTGCAGATAAACTCAGAAATATTAAAACTATACTTCAAATGGAAAAACAATCTGTTAACTATATTATTATGTTCAACCAAATTCGTAATTACTCACACAGATCCAGAGTTTTGAAAGTGAATAAGTACACAATTTTAACCTCTCAAACCATGAATAATTTTTCATACAAATTGGTATTTAACCAAACAATGTACTGAATTCGTAACTTAGTTCCCTTAGAAAGAGACACTCGATGCTACTGGAAGGTTACATCAAATATAAGAGGTACAAGTGAGATACTGAAATAATATGAATTGCAAAAGGAAGGAGCGTCAACGTTATATCTCTCGTTTGGCAATTTTGTTTTAATTAGATAGCAAATTATTATATTATATTTGAGCCTTTATTTATTTCAAATAGCAAATAAGTATAGCGCCGTTTTGAACGCAAGCATCCATACTTATAATAGAATTGCAACAAATTTTATTTGTACTTATGAGCTTGATGATTGATGTTGGAAAGAAACTTAAAGGTGCGTCATGTAAGGATTGTAGCATCAATTTAATACTGTTTTTAACCACAAATAAAGGAACTACTTTAGTACACGAACATATATCATACTTGGGAATAAAATAGGCTTTTATTATTTGATGTTTTCCGGAGCGATATGAAGTCATTTAAGTCTTAAGAAAACAATATAGCCACGAGAAACTTCAGTCGAGTGCAGCTCCAACAACAACTAGTATGTTATGAGATGTTATTACTATTTCTGAGAATTATGAGGCTGTGAAATATAATTATGGAGAAGAGTACAAGACTCAAGAAAATTTCAAGTAGATGCAATACGATTAAAATTTAAAACTTTCAATTTTATGCAGAATATCTGTACTACAGTGATTACCGCTATTCAAATATTCAGCAACTGGCAAGTACTCCGTTTTTACACTTTCAATCAAACTGTTTAATGACATAGACTTCGTCTAATGAAAAGATAAAGTTGAGATTGACCTCTTTGGTTCTAATTAATTATCCACTCGCTCCAATTGGCAAACTTCAATCAAAGAAGAGTAATGAGTAAGAGAAATCTTTTAGGTTTAGAGAGACTTTTTCATAGAGCTTATTTATTAACTGTTTGCCAAGGTGGATTGGAAATGATAATGGACAGCAATTGGAATAACTACAATGAAAAAAAGAGCCAATCTTAAAGTTTGTTTTTAATTTCGACACAACAAAATTGTACAAAAATATTGTAAGAATGAATCTAAAAAGTATATTGCGACTTATTTATTAAATTATTCTGACTCGACACAAAACATCACAGCAATACTTAAGCGTGGGTAGATAGAAAGAACTGAACTCCACAATACACGTACTTGTCGGAGATTCGGAACGTCGGGCCGGCATCGACTTGGGTGTGTTCGAAATAGCATCGGAAGCGAGGCTGGTGCAGTGCACGTGTCGCAGTAAAACATCATCCGATATGCGACGTAATCACTGCAGGTGTCGGTCGTCGCCGAACGACGCCGAACGTCGCCAATCACGCCACTTCGTGTATAAAAAGCCGCCCGATGCATTGCAAGACACATTCGCTCGTCGGCTCTCGAGAAGAGCACAACTACCGCCATTATTGTGAAGAGTGATTGAAAGTAACGTTTGTCACTTCGAATCCATCCAATAGTGAAAAGGAAGAATAAAGATAAACGCCCACACGCACCCACACCCATCTATCTCCGTCATCAGAAGCGGGATGTGACCCTGAAAGAAAATCAGCGTGGTTCGGCTAGTAGCGACGAATCAAAATGGTTGTTACTTATGGAGCAGCAAGCAGCAGTGGCCCGGTTGTCTGGGCCACACCTTATGCTGGTTGGTTGAAGGGATGCACTGCAGCGTCGTCCGGGCCATACCTTATTAGTTGTTAGCAATGGATGGATGTCATCCGGGCCACGGTTTCACTGCATGGAGGCAGCCCGAGCTCATGGAAGTATACGACCGAGGACGGTCGATAGTCAGTCCGGCCGTGACGGCGCAATATCGCAGCGCCGTCTGTGTGGAGAAGAGTGAATGACTTTGACATTCACCCTGGCGCATATTTCTCAACATGATTCGCGAGTACGTGTTGCTTTTACAAACTGGAATAGCTTCGCGACAACAACTACAGAAAGAGTTACAGGCTTTTTCCTATCAAAAGAGAAAAGCACCTGCTGTGGAGGCGTTATCGTTATCTTAGAGCAAGATGCCCTAAATATTTCAAGCATCGACATTAAAGTGTTTCGGTTGTGGAAAATTGGGCCTCCGATAGACTGTGTGCAGATCGAAATCGAAGGAACATAGACCAAGATCACCTATGAAGTCTGACGGGGCTTCTACCAACATTCTAACCATATGACCATCCAGTAATCGGTGTTTCAAGTGAGTTTCAGAGTTTGGACATGTGGCGAATCACTGTACTATGAGGAAGGGCAACCGCGTCGGCAATACCAGCGGCTTCAGCGGCTGGCCGAGCGACGGCGGCGCGTGCATCGAGCGACGGCAGCGCGTGGATCGAGCGACGGGTCGACGTGTGCGTGCCGCAACCACCGACGCCGCGTTGGGGATATTATGACTGTGACACAGAGGATCATACAAAGGTGGTACACAAAGGTGATGTTAGCCGAAGAGGTACAGCCAATCTTTGGCATGCTGTGGTCGCTAATATGGAGAAAGAGGCTAAATACAATCGTTTTGACGCGACAAAAGCTAGAGACGTTTCCTTTGCTGTCGGTGATTTTGTTCTACTTCAGAACGAGGATTGAAACCAGACTAGGCGAGACCCCAAGTATAAGGGTTCTTTTAAAATTATAGAGGTGTTAAATAACTATCGGTATACGTTACGTGATTTAAACTCTAAACATACTTCCAAGTACTCCCACGACCAACTTAGAAAAATGCCTGACAATGAGATTCCTGTAGAGTCGGAAACTAGTGATGTAGAGATAGAATAAGCTCTGTAACCCATTGACCACTATTCAACCAGCTTAAATGTAAAGTTCGCGTGGTAACGTGTGTTGAGATATCGTCACTCGGTGTAAGTGGCATGAGTTACTATCGCTCGATTTAGGCGGTAGTAACGACCCTGGTGTTCGTCACTCGGTGTAAGTGGCATGAGTTGCTTTCACCTGTTTTGGTGATGGTAACGACCCTGGTGTTCGTCACTTGGTATAAGTGGCATGAGTTGCTTTCACCTGTTTTGGTGATGGTAACGACCCTGGTGTTAGTCACTTGGTATAAGTGCCATGAGTTGCTTTCACCTGTTTTGGTGATGGTAACGACCCTGGTGTTCGTCACTTGGTATAAGTGGCATGAGTTGCTTTCACCTGTTTTGGTGATAGTAACGACCCTGGTGTTCGTCACTCGGTGTAAGTGGCATGAGTTGCTATCGCTCGATTTAGGCGGTAGTTAACGACTGTGGGCTATCGTCACTTGGTATAAGTGGCATGAGTTTCTATCGTTCGATTTAGGCGGTAGTAACGACTGTGTGTGCTGTCGTCACTTGGTATACGTGGCATACGTTGCTACCTCTCGATTTAGGCGGTAGTAACGACCCTGTGTGTTATCGTCACTTGGTATAAGTGGCATGAGTCACTAACACTCGATATAGGTGGTAGTGACGCCTAGTTGTGAGATATCGTCACTCAGTACAGTGGCATGAGTTGCTTTCACCTGTTTTGGTGATAGTAACGACCTAGACCCATGAGTTTATGATGGGCTGTGGTAAAGTTGATTTTAATTTAAAGATTAATTACTCCCAAGTTTGGTTGTATATAGTGTGTGAATACTGGTCAATGGTCTGTGTATCTTTTGATGACAGTTAATTATGATGTAATCTTAGTTTAGTGAGAATCGGCATTTGATTCCCTGTAAGATTTGTTTGTGTTGAGACCCTATTCAGTGATATAATCAGGATAGGCCGAGTGTAGACACCTTGATACTGCAAATGACTTTTACTCTTTCAGAAGTATCACACAGGGACGTGTGACGTGTCAAGATGGCCGTGTCGGAGATTCGGAACGTCGGGCCGGCATCGACTTGGGTGTGTTCGAAATAGCATCGGAAGCGAGGCTGGTGCAGTGCACGTGTCGCAGTAAAACATCATCCGATATGCGACGTAATCACTGCAGGTGTCGGTCGTCGCCGAACGACGCCGAACGTCGCCAATCACGCCACTTCGTGTATAAAAAGCCGCCCGATGCATTGCAAGACACATTCGCTCGTCGGCTCTCGAGAAGAGCACAACTACCGCCATTATTGTGAAGAGTGATTGAAAGTAACGTTTGTCACTTCGAATCCATCCAATAGTGAAAAGGAAGAATAAAGATAAACGCCCACAAGCACCGCACACCCAATACTCCGTCATACTTATATAATTTAACCCGGAGCTCATGCTTTACTTCATTGGCGTAAAATTTGTTTTATTTTAAATTAACAAGAATAATATCATACAAATGATAGGACGATATCAGATATTTTTAATATCAAAATATTCAATAATAAAGTAAAAAAAAGATACCTGTCCAATGAAAGAACGAACTGTCGTAATAACCTTAACCATTTATCATATTTTTTATCTTGATCCGACGCTGGACCACATCATCTACTAAATGAAATATTTATATTTATCATTTGTAATAGAAATGAAAGCAGCTTCGCCCATATTTCGAACAGGTTATTGAATGATATTTATGATTTATTTCATAGGCCTTAAAATATATAGCCATTATATTAAAAGCCCATAATCACACCTTTTATGATAGCTGAAGGAGAATGATGCTCTATCATCATTCTCCTTCAGCTGTAAGTCTGGTCTGCAAGGTTAAATTCACGTATCTTTATTTCCAAATGGACTCGGTTATAGTAGAAGTACCAGCAGGGTGTAATTGCCAACGCCTATCTTGTTATATCTCAGTATAGCCTAGGGTATCATTAGGCCACCGACGCGGCGACGTTAGGACGTACGAAGCACGCCCAAAATTAGCTCCTAAAATAGACGAATCGTTCCACTCCGCACTTCCTGCAGTCCACGTCGTAAAATTTCATAAATAATATCACATAAATCCCACATAAACTATGTTGGAATATGAAGCGAAACTTCCTTCCATTGCGTTAATATTTTCGCTGATTTTATTTATGTTCCTAGATGTTCTAAATATTATAGTGTTTAAATATAGATATAGATCTTTACACCATAATACTCTTGTGTTTCCTCGTTTTCTTAGTTCTAAAATAACTCATTTTTTGCAGCACTCGCTCTTATCTACGGCGCTGGGGCACATGCACGAACACACCACATCTAGCGGCACACTCGCCGCGATGCACCAGATCTGTACTCGATTCTAAGCTGCCCTAAGACAGTATTGAACCCTGACTGATTCTAGGAGGGGATTCTTTCCAACGGCGGAGGCGGGCAGATGATCGTCAAAACCCATTATCCTTATGCCACCCATTAGGAACGGGAGCGCAATTATTGTACCCGTGTTAGCGACCATGACACTCATCTTTTCAAGGCATCGGCTTTAGCGGAGCTGCCTGGACCGGGCATCTCTAATTTGAGAGCCCCGATCATTGATCATTGACCACAACCGCGTGGGACAGGCTGTGATCAATACCGCAGCGGTGCTGAGGGGCTTCGGTGGCCCTTCGGATCCTTCGGACCGCCTGTTATGACCCTTTGGGCTGGAATGCTCGGGCAGTGGGTGCCAGTGGCTTTACGACCGACCACCGACACACACGATCATCCTTGTCATCTTTGTTCGGGTTCGCAGATCCTTAGTCACTTTCTTCATCTTCCTTTTCCTTCACTTCAAGGTTTTTCGCTCCATCAGTGGAGGATTCACCGTGCTAGGGGCTATTACTAATGAATACACAGATTATATAGTCTTATTCTAAACATAACTATATCTACTTTAGTAATACACCACACTGGTTTTGCCCCAGAGCAAGTCTCTTGCCCATTTCCGGGAAAAGCCGATCAATTATCTTGGATGACGTTGATTGAGATATGTAGTAAAAACATTACGTTAGAAACACGGTATTTGCAAAATTATGTTACATATTAACGTAAGAGACAAATTATATTGAAGCTTTATTTGTGTCACAACTGAAACGACTTGTATTGAGAATTGTACTGTATAGGTAATAATACTGTGATAATTGTATTGTAGGGTTGTATTGTATTCAAATACACCAATCGATAGAGCGCAAAATTCTGTACCTAAGGGTATATATAGGCAACTCAATCTCCCTTACGTTAAATGATACTTCAAGCGTCGTTATCATACACATAAAAATACCCTTTTTTAAAGCTAAAGTAAGCTAAAGTACGAAATTGGGTAAGTCTACAGGATATGACAGGGTAACTACCGAGATGCTGAAAAGCGGTAAGGGGGTTGTTGTAAGACTGTTGCGGCTACTTTTCAATGTGTGTTGGCGCGATGGCTGTGCTCCGGACGACTGAACCAAAGCCGTCATTGTGGCCTTGCACAAGGGGAAGGGGTCGCGGCAGGACTGCAAAAACTTCCTGATGAGCACCAGCCTTGCCAACTTCTACTCGAGCGGCGGCAGCTGGTAAACAGCTGACTCGCCCGGCTCCCCAGGACCCGGCCCGGAACTCCGTCTGGGCCGGGAGCTGAGCTGCGGCAGGCGAGCCGCGCGACGGCTCGCCCGAGCTCGTCCTCCGTCACCGTACCCAGGAATGAATTATGGTCAACGCTGTCGAATACATATAGGGTTGACGAGCGTCTAGTGTGGGCTTTAAATTCTCTATATGAGAACTTTAGAGCCTGTATTAGGGTGAATGGGGCGCACTCAGACTGGTTTAACATCTATAAAGGTGTTCGATAGGGATGTGTTGCGTCACCATGGCTCTTCAATCTCTATATGGATAGTTGCCTGACAAATCTGAAAGAGACTGAATGTGGTTTAAGCATGGAAGAGATGCATGTCAAGTGCCTACGGTACGCCGATGACCAGGTACTTGCTCCGTCGGCGTCGGAGTTACAAGACATGCTAATCTTGGTGAATGCAGGGTTTAGAGAAATAGGTATGAAAATAAATGTAAGCAAGTTGTGGAGAGAGAGAATAAGGTCACAGTGTGTGATATGATATTAGATGGCGAGAAATTGGAGCAAGTGAATGAGTTTGTATATTTGGGAAGTATGTTTACAAGAGACGGAAAATGTGAGGAAGATATTGAAAGGAGAGTGACTGCGGGTAATAGAGTTAATAGTGCATTGCATGCCTTGATGCGTAGTCAGGCTGTATCTAAAAAGGCACGCTTGACAATTCACAATGGTGTGTTAGTACCAACTCTCACATACGGAAGTGAGTGTTGGGTGTGGCAGGCGAAGCATGAAAGTAAG
Source organism: Euproctis similis (assembly GCA_905147225.2). Classification (NCBI taxonomy): domain Eukaryota; kingdom Metazoa; phylum Arthropoda; class Insecta; order Lepidoptera; family Erebidae; genus Euproctis; species Euproctis similis. Next base: position 15,986,172 of record LR990107.1, on the reverse strand, counting down.
ATGAATGCAGTGGAAATGCGTTCTCTGAGAAGTTTGTGTGGAGTCATTGCGGATCGAATGAAAAATAGCGTGATAAGGGAGAAATGCAAGTTGAAGGATTATGTGGTGACAAAAGTGGAGTGCTGTATGTTAAGATGGTTTGGTCATATTGCAAGAATGGATGAAAGCCGACTGACTAAAAGAATATACGAAGCGAATGTGAGTGGCAGGGTCGGGATCGGGAGACCAAGACGGAGCTACCACGACTAAATAAATGGTCTGTTTAAAAAAGGCAAAATACGTAGCACCCGAAACCGACGCAAATGCATGACGAGATGTATGACTGTGGATGAGGCGAAAGATGTGTGTCAGGATCGTAGCTTGTGGAAAGCCAAAGTCTCTGCCTACCCTCATGGGATACAGGCGTGAGCTTATGTATGTATGTATGTTAAAGCTAAAGTGATATTATTAATTTAAATTGGCAGGAATGGCAAATACACCGCGGATGTAGAATGAAGAGTGGCGTTAAGAAACAGCGTAAATGGAGCGTTGAGAGTGAGAGAGTTGAGAGACTCCTTCCCCATCCTTCCCTATCCCCTATTCCCTTAAAGGTCGGCAATGCAACAGTAACACTATATGTGTTGCTGGTGGCCATGGGCGGCGTTGGTTGCTTGCCATCGGGAAACACGCCTGCTCGTTTGCCCTTCTATCCCATAAAAAAGAGCAAACAAAAACTATTTAAAAAATACAAACTAATACACATAGAAATAGCATAATTTTCATTTTTACATTTTATAATAAAACCTTCCATTTCCAATTGTTAGGGCCATATTTATTCCTAAGACTTTCGCGAATCTCACTCATTGATCAAAACAACTTTCAGGACTATATCGCGTTTATTTACCACTTATTTATATTTATTTCCCGACGTTTCGAACTCTTTACAGAGATCATTTTCACGAGTGATGAACAAAAAGATGGTAGTTGTTCAAAAGCTATTTTCATTGATACAGAGAGCACCCACTTTTTGGAAATAAAAATCAAAAAGTTAATGTTAAAAATATGATTTTTACTATTGGTAACCCACATCAGACCATGAAAACAAAAGTTAAATACTTATTTATAAGATGTATTCATATTTTTTGTTTGTAAAGATCCTTTGTTGTATGATTTAATAAGTAAAAGTTGTTATTATTAAGTTATTAGAAAATTATCTTATTTTTCTAAGTTGGTTGAGATCAAAGTATAACTATTATTAAATATTGATTGATTTTAAATTAATTTGTTAAAAATCTACCACTGGGTCACAAACGCGGCCAGTCCTGAGAAAGACCAAGCAAGAAAACTCAGCGGCTGTTCTTCAAAACTGATTATTATTTCATTTTGAATGGGCTATTGATATTGCAATTATTTGTAAATTTTTTGAGAAAAAAGAAAGGTACTTGGTTTCCAGGTTAATAAAAATTAAAATTATTTTGATTGTCTACTGCACTACTACTGTTATTGGATTTAATACTAGATACAGCATTTCAATTTCAAAATAAACATTGAATAGGTATGCTGTATCTAAAGAAAGAAATGTTTGGACCATCAGCAATTTTTTCAAATGACTGACATCAAACTTGCTTTATCTAAATATAAGTTAATATGATTCCAGGTAGTTTATTTATAATGAAAATAATTAATTTTTCATGTTTTGCTATTTCCTGTAAGTATTATTAATGCGGTATGTTAGACAAAGTAATCTATCTATCTATATATATATATAAGAGATTTCCACCTATATATTGACTCATCACGATATCTCTGGAACCATAAGGCGTAGCGACTTGAAATTTGGTAGGATTATTCCTTTCGCCGAGTAGAGGTCAGCTAAGAACGGATTTTACGAAATTCCACCCACAAGGGGGGTTGCGGGGGTGTTAACAATGGAAAATTCCCATTTTTAACCTATAGCTGCTATCGACTTCAAATTTGTCGAAGATATTGCAGTATTAACATAGCGGGGCAGCAGTTATTACTTTTGATGCGAAACAGAGTTCGCCGGGTCAGCTAGTAATTTATTATAATTAAAAATGTAACAACAAGAACAAGAAATTGTTAATATCTCAAATTAGCGTATAAATCCCGAGCTGCAATTTTGCTGTAAGTAAATAAATGTAAGTACTGATATAATAAAATAGCGTATTTTGGTTAAGTTACAACCTAGTTTCGTCACGAATTCGAAATATTTATGTAAAAAATCAATGTCGTATCTAAAGAAAAAGCAGTTGTAGAAAAATGAAACCGAGATCATTCTGTATTTTTTTCTGAATCGAATGTATAAAAGGCATTTTCGCATTTTTAGAGATACGACAAAATTGCTTTCCAGCGTCGATATCTTCACGCCATTTCATACCCGAAAGTGTAAGCAGTGGCTATTAAGCCTCGATTCGCCGTTATATTTACGTCCCAAATGGAATAGGTGGCAAACCTATTGCCATACCCGGCACAAAGTTGTCAATCGCCGATATTTATCACAAAAAACTTTTGAAGACAATTTGGAAGAGTCATTGGCGTGAACCTGCGACTTCTTGATTCAGAAGCGGGGTGCTCGACCACTGGACCATCGAGACGTCTTCTATGTACCTATTATATTAGTATCTTTATCTTACGTCATATTTGTTATGTTGTTGTGTTATCCTTTATATATTTTCATCATACAAACTTTGGGGTATTGTGTCCAAAAGTACTATAAATAATATTCATGAACCTTGCACAAACAGCTTTGATTTAAAAAGAAAAACATAATAAGCGTAATTACATCGTGATTTTGAATTAATTTTATAAAACGGTGCAGTAACTTAGTATTTTTTTTAATTGTAAGCAAGATATCCGACCGTGGTTACCAGTAAATTGAACGCATTAACTACTAGAACTGTCACTATTCTATTACAGCGATAAATGTCTCGCTGCTGTCCTATACAGAGGTAATGCAATTTCATCCGTCAGGTGTCTTGTAACAGAAGTAACAAAGGGAATGCGAGTAACAACTCACTAGAACAAGATACTTGTTTAATATTATTGTGTTACATACTCGTATAATACTCGAATTTGTAATTATTTTTATTTTGTTTTTCAAATTAATACAAACTACCTACATCTTAACAAATTAATACATTGTTACAAGGCCCAGAGCTTCTTTAAAATTTACAATTGCTTGAGTCAAAATTACATAAGGGATAATTAAATTATGTTCGAATTAGAAATACATTTATTCGAAACTCATTAAGTGAGTTATTGTGGGAAATAAATTTGTTATTTACTACAATTCACAATATTTAATTGTTTAAGGTGACTAGGTACTAACCTTATGTGTACCTAGCCTCGTGGTGCATTGGTAAAACTACCGACTGCAGAATCCAGGTTGGCGGGTTCGATTCACACTCGAGTTCAAATATTTGTAACAAGCATGAATGTTTGTATGGCGTCTGGGTGTTTTTCTATGTTATTATAAGTGTGTTTTACAAAAGAAAAGTATATATGTATTGTTATCCGTTATCAAGTATCCATAGCACAAGAATTTAATTGCTTAGTTAACTAGAGCGCGCTGTGTGATTTGTGTCCAAGATATTATTATATTATTACTTAACATTACATCATTTTTAACAAAATGATAGTAACACTAATAATTTATAACCAACAGAATACTGGGATATTATAGAATAACATAACATAACTTCACGCCATTGTTACGAATAGGTGGCGAACCTATTGCCGTATTGGGGACAAAGTTTTCAGTCATCGATATTTATCACACATAACTTTCCGAAAACAATTTTTATTCTAACTATTGTTTATTATGAATAGAATTTTTACTAAAAATACAAAATTATACCAAACTTTTCACTGAATCGGTCAAGACTAGTCTAATAGTGGGTATTTTATTTTCGAATTATATGGAGATATTTTATGGTGTTATTTTTTTTATTATTTTGCATAAACCAATTGTATTTTGGCACAAAACATTGATGGATTGATTATCGGTGTGCGTTTGTTTGATAATAATAATAAATAGTTTCTTTAGAAATTACGGATGAAAAGATGGTGATAACCACGGATCCAGCTGGATTCGTTTGGAAAGTCGTTTATTTAAATCGGAGCCCTGAACTCGCTGCTTGGTCCAAATTATTTATTAAATAATTGTAAACTAATTTTTATATTGTAAAGTGGTTTTTTTTCGAGGTATAGAATTTTAAGTTGGCATTACTGTTCAAGATGGCGACCAATTTAACAGCTGTCAAGTGAATTATTCTCAGTTTGGTTTGGCAATTCATCATGAATAGACTAACGCCTGAACAACGCTTGCAAATAGTGTGTTGTAAAATAATGGTTCTGTGCGGAATACGTATCGCGCACTACGTCCATTTTATCGTCGATGAAATCGTCCATCAGAGCAGTTAATTCGATTAACCATGGAACGTTTTCGCACCACGTTTACCTACTCTTATTGATAACTCGCATCCCCAGAGACGCCGTACGGTGCGTACAGAAGAAGCTATTGCTGCTGTAGAGCGTAGCATTGAGGAAGACCCGAATGGGTCTATAGGCCATCGAGCGCAGGAATTGGATCTGTATCCATCCAGTATAGAGCCATGATTAGTAACTTTTTCATTCCTGAATTGAACAACCATGATGTCCAGGAGGATTCCAACAAGACAGCGAAACATGACACACAGCTCGTGCCACAATCGATTTATTGAAAGACACATTTCACGTTTTGGACCTGTGAATTGGCCTCGAAGATCTTGTGATTTAACACCGCTAGACTACTTTCTGTGGAGCTATGTAAAGTCATTGGTCTATACGGAAAAGCCACAAACGCTTGACCATTTGGAAGACAACATTCGCCGTGTTATTGCCGATATTCGGCCACAATTGTTGGAAAAAGTCATCGATAATTGGACGTCCAGATTCGACTACTTGCAAGCCAGCCGTGGCGGTCATATGCCAGAAATCACATTTAAAATATAATGCCACAAGATTATCTTTTGAATAAATAAAATTCATGTCAATCGAATAATCCATCGTTGTTTTATTCCAATTTAAAGTTCTATACCTGTAAAAAAACACCCTATATTACCAGAATTAAACTGGTTCAGAAAGACTTGTCATTTGTTGCCTGCTCGGATTTTATCCGATTTATATATTATAACTAGCTGACCTTGTGAACCGAACTTTAAAGTATAACATAACATAACTTGACGCCTTTTTCTACTCGAAGGTGTAGGCAGCGGCTGTTAAGTATAAATGAGTATATTTTGATTTTATCACTTTTTCTTTACTATTGCATACATCAATTATAGATAAAAACTACCCCGTACGCAAAATTGCGTCCGTTGCGTAATTTCAAAAATATAAACATTTAAGAGGACATGACGACATGACAGACAGGAGAAAGCTACTTTATTTTATACTATGTAGTGATAGGGGTTGATCGTAGAAATGTGAAAAAATTAGGATTGTTTAGGATTGACAAAAAATATCTAAAAGTTAATTTTAAAAAATAAGGGATCTCAACGGTCGGGCCATAAAGTTTGCTGCATAGACGGGCCTTCATGCAGCGAACTTCGTGGCTCTACCCCAGTTAAAAATTATCAATATTTTATGTGTACAGATTTGATAAGTTATTTTGGTAATGAATAATAGTTATTTGTTATACAAGAGTGCAAAGTTGCTTTTTAACTTTTCAATTTTGATAACCGAGCAAGCGAAGGATTCTAAAATTAAAAAATTAGAATCCTGAGCGTCAGCGGAATCAAAAGAGCACAAGGTGAAAAATCTTTGCACTCGAGTGCAACACGTAACTTTTCATCCGCCCTCAGCGAGGAAATGACTAAATGCAAAATACTTATTTAGGATAGGTGTCGATATGTATGTCTTTTTTCATCTTTAATGTTGCTTTCAGCATTGAATACGTACTCCATAGAGTGCTTGATTTCTTGGTCTCGGATAATTCAATAAAATATGCCAGCAAAACGTTTTCTGAGAAAGTTTTGGCTCCTTTAGCTAGTCGCCATGAGTTAAACATATCGTACTGTTTTAAATACTTCTCGCGTGATTGTTGAGGTAGAAAGCTCATTTGCGCATTAATAACAGTTTCTGTCAATTCGGTATGCGTTAAATAAACTTCTTTGTCGCTGGAATCACTCATTCTCGTTTTTTTTTTTTTACTTATTTTCAAGTTTCTTATTGATAACAATACGATATCAAAACATAATGACGCGCGTAAAGAAAATTAAAAACAAAAGTATACCAAGGAAGTTCAGAGTCTTGAGTTTTTAACAAATTTAAAAAAAGTTGTACGAATAAAACGGTACCATGGAGATGGAAGTAAATAGGTTTAATGATGTTTTGAAATCACATACCGTGAATGCGATGTTCTAAATTCAAATTTACTTTAACCTCAAGCGGGTAAAAACGGCTTTTGCGCTCAGATATCGAATAGCAAAAATACGATTTCCGAGGTGGGGGGATGAAAATTTTATTAGTTCTGTGCAAGTAATAGTCTATGATACTAGAAGTATCAAAATTGTATGTATGTCTACGCTGCAGTTAGACATCGAGTGGAATCCTGGCCACCTGAATTCTTTTTGGCTGGATTATTATCGAAAAATCTTAATTTCTTCTTACCGGCTATATAAAACTCATACCTCATAGCGTTATATTCCTTCTGCCTAACCCGTAAGATAATTTGGAGAGTTGAAATAAGTAAGTGCAAAATTTTCTTAGTATGTTAGATAATCTTAAGATAGAAATACACTCTCTAAAATGGCTTAAAAGTACGATGTTATTAGTTGAGCCAGTTCATAATACACGTAACTCCATTCACTAACTTCAATATTCAACTTCTGGTAATAAATTAGGGGATATATGAAATAGTAATATAACCGTTCAAACAACTTAAATCCCGATCAATGAAGACTTCATTAAGACTTAGCCTGGATTAATAGAATTGCAGCGTGAATGTCTGTCTCTGATCCGCTCGAAGATATATTAAAATAAGAGAGACTTGAAAATAATCCTCATTATCTTTACATTAAAAAAGTTTAATAATCTCTAATTGTACAAGCAAATTCTCATTTTCTTTGATATCTGTAATTACTACTTACATTTATTAACTGCTCAAATAAATTGAGATTTTATTAATTATCTGAGTACTTATTAGTAAATGTACGTTAGGGTCTTATTAAATATAAATATTATTATAATTAAAAAGAAGTTGATTCAAAAAGTTGTTTATCTAGACGGCAAAATAATTCCAATTTAAAAAAAAAACAATCTCTCTAAAACTAAAAAGAGGAATACGACTTTGTTATCTGTCTTTCTATCAGAACTCTTTCTCATAATAAACAATTTGAATAATCAGTTTACGATGTTTGTGTTTAACTTTTACTAATTTTAAGATAATATTAGTTTCTCGGTAGCCCAGTGGTCAAGCACACGGCTTCTGATCTAGAGGTCCGGTTTCGAATCCTGACACTGGCTCACACCAATGACTTTCGAAATTGTTTTCGGAAGTTATGTGTGAAAAATATCGATGACTGAAAATTTTTGCCCGGTATGGCAATAGGTTTGCCACCTATTCCATTTGGGACGTAAACATAACGGTGAGACGAGGCTTAACAGCCACTGCCTACACCTTCGGGTAGAAACAAGCGTGAAGTTAAGTTAACATTAAATACAAATACGTAAATACGATACAACTGTAAACTGACTATTGACATGTGGTAAGCAGTTTGTTGATTTTCTTGTGTCTTACTAACTCACTCTCTAATCTAACAAAGCTATGGAGACGGCTCTCTAATTCAGGATATTACAGAAGTTTCTTACCAAACAGTCCCTCAATACACACACGAGTACTAAAACTTATATTAGGTAAAGTTCACAATAAACTTTACGCAGAATATAAAAATAAACAACATAATATCGCTTCGAAAAGATAACACTGTTATTTGCTTTTTTCCATAAATAATGGAAAAAAGCAATTCAACTAGAAACCAAAGCAGTTTTCTTGTTTTTGTTTTGTTCAACTTCCAGAAAATTACTGATCAACGTATTCGTCTGTTTCTGTGCACAGCTGCACATAATTATCTTAAAACACGATGCCTTATGAGTAAACACTCCCACTTTTATAATGTACTAGTTTTTTTTTCCTGAGCTAAAAGGGCAAACAAAGGGCAAATGTTAAGAAAGGATATTGATAAATTCCACTCTCAAGGGGATAAAATACGGGATGAAAGTTTGTAAGAAACTTTGTCAATTTTAATCCGATCGGACTGACACTTTGCATGCATAAAACATAAATGACCTAGATATCTGCTAAGAAAGGATTTTTTCAATTTTACTCCCGAGGGGATACAATCAGCGCTTAAAATGTTTTTATGAAACTTTGTCATAGCTAATATGACTTAGGCATCCGCTAAGTAAAGATTTTAAGATGATAGTAGGGGTGTCACCTGATGGAGAGCGACCAGCGCCACCCGTGGACAGCTACAAGATATATAGTAGTTTTACAGTTTCGTTGCCAACCCCTATGGGAGGTAGGAAGGGTTGGGAAAATAAGGTTTAAACAGTGGTAGAGCCAAACAGTTTCCTGCATGAATGGGCCGGCTCGACCGGTGAAATACCACGACCTCTCAGAAGACCGACGTAAAGTGGCTCATGCCGCATTTTGCTCGGCCGCGTCGGCAACGCAACAGTAATACTAAACGTGTTGCAGTTGTCCATGGGCGGCGTTGGTTGCTTACCATCAGGTGACACGCCTGCTCGTTTGCCCTCCTATCCCATAAAAAAAAGGTGGGCCGGCATGAGCCATTTTATTTACTTCTAAGTGGTCCTGGTATTTCACTGTCGAGCCGGCCCATTCATTCACTAAACTATTTGGCTCTACCACAGTTGAATTTGTTATGAATTAAATAAAAACAAGGGCTTAAAGTGAATATTTCTTCAAACGAAACCTACATCCCGTCATCTTCTTTTTCAAAGTGTTCATTCTTAACATATCATAACACTAACAAATGTTACAGAACTAATGTTAAACATGGATTTTTGTTCAGCGGTTCAAATGGCACAAAAAATAACGGAATCAGAATGTTCAATTGAAGAATTCAAAGAAAGAACTCCTATATGTTGCTTCATTATAAAGAAAGGAGTGACACGTGAATAAGCTTTAAAATAAAATGCTTTATATTGAGATAAACATAACTTCACGCCATTTTCTACCTGAAGACTTAGGCAGTGGCTGTTCAGCCTCGATTCACCGTTATGTTTACGTCCCAAATGGAATAGGTGGCGAACCTATTCCCATACCGGGCACAAAATTTTCAGTCATCAATATGTACCTCATCTGTCATAATATCTGGCGAAATCAATTTCGAAAAGTCATTGGTGTGAGATAGCATTGGAACCCGCGACCTCTTGATTCAAAAGCAGGGTGCTGGACCACTAGAGACTTTTTTAAGATACAAGTTTGATATAATACCTATTTTTAATCAAATTTAAATTGATAATAGGAAGGAAGAACCACATATATTGTAATTTATATCTAAATTACTAAGCTTAAACAATGGTATTACTATAGTAGGAGTTATTTAAGTATCGCACCTCATGAAGTTGCGAAAATGTATTTTCAACTAGTATGATGAACTATAAAGACATCTATAAAGATGTCGGTGGCCTAATTAAATAGGTTAACCTACCTCTCAAGTTCTGATTTAGAAGGTATCAACTTTGAGACTGGCTATCAACACACCAAAAATCGATTGTAAATTATTTCCATGCTTATTGAATGTGATTAAAATAAATGCCTGACGAAATTGTGCTCCAAGTATGTCATGGCAACAGACTTATCACCTAGTACACTATGGCATATACAGTATAGTGGACTAAACATTATAGCAGAGAGACATTATAAAGTATAGAGACAATTACATACTTTCATGTGATAAGATTGAAATTGCAAGATAACCAACAAAAAGCAAACAATTCAAAAAAGTAACACTTAATTAAAACATACAATTTTGCAAAGTGCTTTTTAAGTCAGTATCGAAATCGAGTTTTTAATGTATGATTTTCCTAATTAAGTTATCGAGTTGGCAATACGAACTGCCAAATAATTATCGTCATAAGGATACGAAAATTTCAATAAGTAAAAATATAACTTAACCGTATAATACTTTTTATTTACGTAGAGCCACATAGTTGGCAGCCTAAATGTGCTCGTTCGACTAAACCCATGACCTTTCAGAAAATCGCCGTAGGGTGGCCCATGCCGTGTTTCGTTCTGAGATACCCCTCGTATCTGGAGAGCGACCCCAATTTCCATTCCCCACCAGGTTACTATTTATCCTATCTTAAAGGCAAGCTACCCAACTTAACCCAACTATGGCACTGTCGGTGTTGCAAGTTATTACAATTAATAATTTATATCGCAGAAAATCTTTAGTATAAATGCAATCTATACATAATAATTTATATATTATACTAGCTGACCCGGCGAACTCTGTTTCGCATCAAAAGTAATAACTGCTGCCCCGCTATGTTAATACTGCAATATCTTCGACAAATTTGAAGTCGATAGCAGCTATAGGTTAAAAATGGGAATTTTCCATTGTTAACACCCCCGCAACCCCTTGTGGGTGGAATTTCGTAAAATCCGTTCTTAGCTGACCTCTACTCGGCGAAAGGAATAATCCTACCAAATTTCAAGTCGCTACGCCTTATGGTTCCAGAGATATCGTGATGAGTCAATATATAGGTGGAAATCTCTTATATATATATAGATAAAGCTCAAAGGTGACTGACTGACATAGTGACATATCAACGCATGACCCAAACCACTGGACGGATCAGGCTGAAATTTGGCATGCAGGTAGATGTTATGATGTAGGCAACTGCTAAGGAAGGATTTTGAGCAATACTAACTCCAAGGAGATAAAATAGGGGATGAAAATTTGTATGAAACTTTGTCAATTTTAAATTGATCGGGCTGACACTTTGCATGCATAAAGCTATTATGACGTAGTATGACGTATTAAGAAAGGATATTGATAAATTCCACCCTCAAGGGGATAAAATACGGGATGAAAGTTTGTAAGAAACTTTGTAAATTTTAATCCGATCGGACTGACACTTTGCATGCATAAAACATAAATGACCTAGGTATCTGCTAAGGTTTTTTTTTTCAATTTTACCCCCAAGGGAATATAATAAGCGATTTAAAATGTTTTTATGAAACTTTGTCATAGCTAATATGACTTAGGCATCCGCTAAGTAAAGATTTTGATAAATTCTACCCTGAAGGGGATAAAATAGGGGACGAGAGTTTGTATGAAACTTTGACAATTTTAAGCAGTTAGGGCTGAGAGTGCATGCATAAAGCTACTAAGACGTAGGCATCCGCTAAGAAAAGATTTTGATCAATTCTACGCCCAAGGGGATAAAATAGGTGAAGACAGAGGATGTAAATGTATTAGTTTGAACCTATCAGTACCTAATGGAACGAATAAATTAAGACTAACAAAGTACCACCAATGTAAATAAAAATACCACTGTAAATTAATAACTACGCTGTGATCAGATAAAAAGCAATGCTATTTTAACAAGTAGGTAAATCTTATGATATTACATAATAAGGTATTGACTTGAGAGAACATTGCTTCTCACATGGTCAGTTATAGGTTACTTGCTCACGAGTACCTAAGTTCATCCAATAACTTGATAGTTTTAGCGCCTATTGGCATATTAGTTAAACATTTTGTATACAAGGACGTTTTGTAGGCCCTGATTTTTATCACACGCTATACAAAAGTAAAGCTCCAAAAAACTATACTTCTTAACACGAGCGAAGCCGCAGGCAAAATCTAGTTGATGATAAAATTTGTGTACAGAAATAAGAGAACTTCGGAAACTAAGATGATTGAATCCCTAATTTTCCGGCACACCCTGGCATGCATAGAAGGATATTATAATTTACAAAATATCGTGCTACAGAGTATTAAATTATTTATTTATTATATTAGCAACACTGATATTCATGCAATTTTCATTCGAGTAGGTACTTAAAAGATTAATTTAAAATATATCAAAATTTTACCGCGAACATATAAAATAATAATCTCACGGGGAAAACTGGGATTTTAGAAACTACAATGCAGATTTAGATGTAAGTTTTTACAGTTCCATTATGCTTTAAACGTATAAATTCCGACAAATTTTGTTTCCATTTTATATCTTGCTTTTTCCAGTTTAAGCTTATAATGCAGCCTGAAATATTATTGTATGTACTTTTGCTTTATAACCATTGCGATATTATTAGGATACAAGAAAAACATTATTTCGAAAAAAAAATTCAACTAGATATTGCTAAATTCATTTTAAAACAAAACTAAAATACGAGATTTTTAATTCTGTTTGTTTATTTATTTGCGGTAGCTGGGTATTGTACTGACTGTCGTTAATTTTAAACCTCTTAATAGCAGACACTCTATTCCAATTGTAGCATCTATTGTTTTTAAGTAAAGGCGCTTTCGTGAATGCCATTAACATATGATATTAGCGCCAATGCTTGTGGTTGCTTGGTTGGAATGATAAATTTGTAAGTGCATTTTTTTTTAACGCTAAGTTTTTATGCTTTATGTAGTGTCTAAGATTCTAGTTCCTTTACACCTTTCACTATTTAATCTAGCAGTCTCGTTGGTTCAGTGGTTGGTATTATATTTGTGTATTGTGTATGTATTATTGGGTTCCGAGATGAAATATTCCTAAACGTGTCATCTAATATATAAAATTCTCGAGTCTAGATGTGCGTAATTGAACTCCTCCGAAACGGCTTGACCGATTCTCATGAAATTTTATGTGCGTGTCGGGTAGGTCTGAGAATAGGACAACATCTATTATTCATCCCCCTAAATCACAAGGGTAGCCCACCCCTCAATATTTTTTTTTAATTTTTCCATATATTTCGGTTTTTTATTTTTTTTATAAAACGGGATACAAAAATACATACAACCCTAAATTTTCAACCCCCTACGATCAACCACTATTTTTTAAATTTTATTTTTTGGCAAGACAACGTTTGCTGGGTCAGCTAGTATATATATATTTTGATGATCTAACAGTTGAATGATGATTTTTTGGTGATCCAACAGATATAACAGTCTACTCTACACATAATAATACATTCGGACTTTTCAACGATCCTTAAGAAATTATCTTACGAATACAAAGTTTATGTATCACGTTTTAAATGTGGAAAATATATTTCAAATTTCTCATCAGGTATGTTTAATATATCAAGATCTTGAGGCATAAATTGACGACATACCAGTCGCACAAGTTATATTTAACTAAAAGGCCAGGTCTTCTTCACTAAGAGTTTATTTTAAACATTTTTAAACATTACAGCATTAATTTTCGTCCAATTAAGTGTCTTAAATAGATTGTACATGTAATATAGATGATCCTGCTGCTTGCAATTTAAACGAATATTTTCGAAGATATTGCAGTATTAACATAGCGGGACAGCAGTTAAAGCCGATAAATAGCACAAGTTACAAATTTTCGATATCATGAAGTTCACTCATGATATCGAAAATTTACAAATTTATTACTTTTGATGCGGAACAAAGTGCGCCGGGTCAGCTAGTTATTTATAAAGCTTTAAAACTACGCAGCGGATTTTGATATGTTTTTATTAATAGGTAGAGAGTTCCAACATTTGTATAATCCACGCATAGATAACAGTGGTAGAGCCAGGCAGTTCGCTGCATGAATGGGCCGACTCGACCGGTGCAATACCGGACGTGCAGACCTCTCCGAATATCGACATAAAGTGCTCCCCTTGCCTCCTCCCCTTCCCATCCCAATTCCTAACCCCTCCATATCACATTGTAAAGGCTGGCAATGCAACTGTTACAGTTGCCACCCATGTCGTTTGTTGCTTGCCATGGGTGACACGCCCTAGCCAATAAAAAAAAATTCACACTTTTTTGCAAACGCTGACTTGATGATGATGATGATGATTTTATACACCATAAGAATTTATGAAAGAACCTTTCATGGACTGTGAACTGAAAGTGTATACTCTCTGTATCAATGAAAATAGCTTCTGAACGACTACCATCTTTTTGTTCATTACTCGTGAAAATGATATCTGTAAAGAGTTAAACGTATTAAATAAACGGGATGTAGTCCATGCAAAGTTGTTTCAATGTTATGAATGTGATTCGCAGATTTTTGCGAATCTTTAGAAATAAACACTTATGAAAGTCCAAACATGTCCGCGATGGTGTATCTCTTACGGATAGCCCACACTGGGCACACTTTTTATTTCTTTACTATTTACGAGAAATAATGGACTATTTACAACGCGACAAACATTACAACATTAAATATAAAAGCCATTTTATCCTGAACTTATTTTTTTGGTGTTAAGACTACTATTCTCATATAGAAAGTCTCTTAATTCAGTGTGTCTTGGCATAGGCCTCAAAATTCAATTCAAAATTCAAAATATCTTTAATCCATAGACAAAGTACTTAGAATCGTCACATAAAACTACTAGCTAAAATTCACGGAGCTTAGATTTCCTTTCATCACACTGTCTTGAATGTGAAAGCCAATCTAAGTGCCAGTTCCGGCGTCAAGGCTTCTTGAGAAGAACTGGCAAGAAACTCAAGGCCGACTCTTTTCAATTTCCAGTTTAACAAATGGTAATAATTACAATCAATACAACACAAAAGGAGCAGTTCAATTCCAAACTTTTTATCGTTAATATAATATGCGATACAATAATAAGCCCTTTGATTTAATCTACTTTTAATATAATTCTTAAATTTACCCATGGATAAATTTTCCTTACAGCGTAAGCTGCCGAGCTTGTCTACCTGACAACGTTTCTATATGTGGGCCCCATTGTAATTTAGAATCTAATGTTATACCGAGGAAGACAACTTTATTGACCAATTCCAATCTCTCATTGTCCATCACTACACTAGTTTTTACTTGTTTAACATTATTTGTAAAAAATTTAACATAATAATATTTGGTTTTATTACCATTTAAGAGCAAATTATTAGCACTAAACCAGTTTACTATTTTTGAAAGAGCATTGTTTTCATCGTCAATTACTGTCTGTTGTCTATTTACCTTAATCCTATATCATTTTCGATTGCATTCTGTCTTTAGAACTCTTCTCCAGTTCGGTCCCGCTATTAATTTTATATCATCTTCTTATCTTTTTCATTGCTTTCCTCTATTCCTTTTTCCATTCCTAGGGTACCATTCACTAATTATCTTGCTCCATCTTTCCTGGGTACATCTTAGTAAATGACTTGTCCACCACCGCTTTAGTTGGTCTATTTTATCTAGGTGTTTAGTGACGGGCCAGATTTCGCAGTTATAATTATGCTCTCGCGGCTTATAATAGAGCTGTTGTCTCTAACAAGGTTCGTCACTGAAGATTGCGGCCAACATACCCTCAAAATATCTGGCCAAAAAGAATTAAAATAGCTTTTTTCTTAATCACATTTATTAACATAAAATAAATGAACTTAGCAAAATCCAAAATCTATTCTTTATTGCCTCCGCAGCGGAATAAAGTTCACGTGCTCAGCTCCGAGATGGAAAATAGTTCACGGGGTCACCTAGTGATTAATAAACACTACCCAATTTTTCATTCCCATTTAATACCCGGATAGTATAGATAGATTGCGGTCGGGAGAATAACTTTTCTGCATGGTTTTTTTTGTCCGTCTTTTGCAATCAGTCAGTCACCGCCCCAATCATCCATTAAAGTTCATCCCCCATTTGTAATAGTACTGTTTTTTCCCCTCACTAGCCGCATAACAGCATAAACTCAAATAATACACATTTTAGAGACGTATTTCCTTTATTTCTGTGTACTTATACAACTTAGTCAAAAGTATCACATGAATTTATAATTAAAAAATACATTTGGGAGACACTTAAGTAGGTACAGATAAGATAAATACAGTAAGCTACCTAATTTGTAACTGTTTTTTTGTTATTTTTTATACACTACGAAACATTATGTTTGAGATTATTTAATAAATGCCACATTTATAAATAGTGTACATAAACATACGAACATGTTGTATTTTTTTTTAATTTCGCAAATGAATTCGTGTTCGCCGGAACATGTCTGTCTACACAGTTTTTAAACAGATTGTAGTAGATAAACACATATTTATCTATGACAAAAAACTATTATTTTATTTAAATTTGATATGCAATATACAGTGTGCACACAGAATACTAGTTCAGAACATGTGTACGGCTGCATACATACTGAAGATATAACAACAAGTACAACAAATCTATATACCCACATACAATTATAACTCATCCGACTAAATAATTTACGGGAACAGTTAAATACCAAAATATTATTAATTAACATAATGAGATCTTATACTTTATGCCGAGTAAACAGTGCAGCGTATTAAAAAAAAAAGTTATCTGTCAAATTTGACATATCTGTCACTGAACAGATTATGTCATCAGAATACTACGGTCGACTGCTGCTGCACTGCAACGCCTTACACTAAATCGCCTTTTACGATACAATAAAAAGCTTAAACATCAATCATAATCTACATAATACTTAAAACTTAAATCCTTTTTGCCACTGTCTATTGTCTAGCCACAAGTAACTACAAAATTTAATCGAACATATACTTTCCACTGAGGTTTTTAACCGATGCAAATTAAAGAAGAAAAATTTGTGTATATTTACAATTTAAACAACATGATTGTATCTAAGTATCGCGAAAAAACACCAAAGATATTAATTATTATTTATCGACACATCAACATTGTAAGCACGAAATAAATATAGATAAGAGTCTGAACGTAATGTTGACCGAATAGTGTCCATTCAGTGGAAAGGACCCTCGCCCGTAGAGGGCGCTGTCCTTTGAGAAACAGTGACCTATCAACTTTTCAACGCGTGCTTACGTACGTAAAAAAATCGTCGAAATTCTAGCGCAGCCGATTAAAATGTCAGTTTATTATTGTGTACATTAATACTATGGAAAAGTCTATACCGTTCAGCCTCCTGTGTATCTATAATCCGTGATTGTAAGAAAAAGTCATGTTATTTTCTTCAAGTCGTTTAATACATATGGCGCGTCGCATTGTACTTGTGGCTAAGTTAAATTATAAAAAATGCAAATAGGACACGTCGATAAAAAAAAATAATCTAACACAACATCATGTACCCCCCCCCCATCTTCGACACTTAAAACAAATCCAAAATACTAACATTTACTTACCACATTAAGGGGAATCTAGGAATCAATAGGATTATCATATAAGAAATATTTACATTACATTATATCAGACATTTATGTATAATAATAAGTATATGGAATAAACGTCAATTACAAAATAATGATATTCAAAACAGATACAAATGTTTTACATTTTTTTTTTTCTAATTATTATTATGAACCTTTGGAACGCAATAACATTAAATCAGCAAGTTACACAAAGTGCATGCACAGATATATAATATACACAGTATACATAAATATACATAAATAAATTATATATTACTTGTAGATTAGATACAACAACATTTTAATAACTACCATATTATACAAAATTTAAGTCACAAAACTACCATTAAGACAAGATTTATTTGGAAAAAAGCCATAGTGCCGTTGATCAATAAAAGTTTCGCAAAAAAAAAATACATTACTGAAAAGTCCCAGAAGTCAATATCAGTATCATTATACATTTAGAGTCAAAGATAAAAATATATTTTACAATTATACACAAGCTATAGTCGAAATTTGTAACTTGCGTCGATTTGATAAAGTGTTGTATTTATTATCGGTACGAAATTGACAAAAATTCTTAACACTGTTATTATATTATAAGCATGGAAAAATGTGGGTTTCATATATTACCTTTCGTACAGAGAACAGCAAACAAAAGACGTTGCCATTTTTATATTACACTATATGGTTGTGATTAAAACATGTAATTAAAAAAGTTTTAATTTAATTATAATAAATATCATTTGCATATGTCAACATGGAGGCCAAAGATGGACAAGGGAACATTATCGACCCTTATATTAATAGTAAAGAAATACCATCCAGCTTTATTTATGAACGCTGATTATTTATTTCGGTAAATACATAATAGCTTAAAATAAAGACAATACCACATACAGGGTAAATAGGCTACGTCCAGGTTTTAATGTGAAGTGTAAAAGCTCTAAAAATAAACTAAAAGTATATTCAAAAATCTAGGAAATGCTTCGTCCCTTAATCTGGCCGAGAGGGTAGGTAGACTAGTGCGATAATCTTTGCACTTATTTAGGGACTCATAATCTCCATGTGAATTCATAGAAATTATTACTTAATATTCCTTGACCACGGATCGGTCTGCGTAGCGTAGGCCGTCCCCCTACTATATGGACAGAATACCTAATAAAAACAGCTAACAAATATTCATACTGTCTCATCAAACTTGAAGTAGGTAAATATTTATTGAGAATTTATGAATTTACACAAAACTATTTTTATGATTATTAGATATAAATAGTTTATCTTACAGGTGAAAATAACGCCATATTGTTTTTGAGAATAAAATATTAGAATGCGATGAAAAAGACGCGAGTCCGGGCTGTTTGTTCGGACATCGACAAAATTATCGCGCGTAACTTTCGAAATGTACTTAAGTCTTAATTATACAATATCTATAGACAATGTATATATACAAAAGTACCACAGACAGGGTCTCACACAATAGAAAATTACCCATCTAAAAGGACTTATCCGACCTGTAAGAGACTAATTACGGTCAGTATGTGATATTTATCGTTCCATCTATTATTGACTCTATATTCTATTCTCTACTATTATTAGTATATAATCAAAATTACGTTCGTTCACTCAAAAGTCATAACTCATAGTTAAGAGTTTCGCTTCGTTTGTAAATATTATTATTGCATTATTAAAATCTGCTTATTTTTATATCAAGTCAACATTGATTAAGAGTCTATACACTCTGAGAGTTAAGAGCTAAAGGTATTTATTAAATATGAATACATTTAATGTAAAACTTACACACAGACAGAATGTGTACAATGAAAAAGAAAATGGTTGAATAAGGATATTTGTCTATGGATAGTTTTAATAATGTCTATAGATATTTTACTTCGTTTTTCACTTCATCTTAAGCACTAATGATATTATTTATGCCTCCTAACTACTATATGGCTTTTGGAAAGTTCAAAGAATAACAATTTGAATTGTTTAGTTGTTGTATCTCCTTCTTTTTACTATATAATCGGTCATTTGGTTTACTATTTATTTTATTTATTTATTTTATTTTTTTCCATTGGTATTTTATTTGTCACTTCTCTGAAACCTAGTACCTACAAGCTTAGGGATAACCCTTGAGAAATAATGTCACTATAAAAGATAAAATGGATCCATTGGTTCAATAAAATGAGCACAAACCTAAATTGTAAATATAAATGTCAAAATTGTATTAAAATGAAAAATGCCATATTTAAAACAAAAATACTACCCAAATAATTGTGATAAATGACTAAGCAGATGTTTAGTTGAAATGCAGTTGAAAGCGGGAAGAATCATCAGGAGCTTTAGAGGCTTAAAAAATCGACAAATTGTTATATTGCCAAATAATATAAAGATAAAAATCTAAAGAGTGCAATATATAAGGGTCACGTTTTATGGCACTCGGTTCTTTCCCGCCTAACCTACACGGACTTGGCGTGAAGTAAATGGTTTTCTTTATTACTATAAAGAAAAGATTTGGTGTTCACCATTTTGAATAATGAATATGTAAAATAATCACAATTAGGCTACAATTGTTGTTTGTGGTGTATTTCAAATGTAATAAATAAAATAACACATACTTAAAAATGATAATTCTCATGAATCTGACATCTATAAAAATGCCTAGATAAATTAAATATCAAAGAAAATTGTAAAAACGGTCAATATAAAAAATAATAAAAATATTTTATAGTAACATGGGGTCCATTCTGATTTACTCAGAAAGATCTTTACCTATTAGGCAGGAAATAAATCAAACCGGGACTCCAAGTAATTCATCTCTCAATTGCAAAATAACCAGAGTTTACAAATATCAAGAGCAAATAATTTATCAATTGTAAATTTAAAATATTAAAACTTATCGTCTTTGGAGTGGACACTTTATCAAAATATTTGGTGATTTTAATCAAAACACCATAAATTTAATCAATAATTGAGCATAGAGTATGTGATTTTTTTTTATAGTTCAAAAAAGTTCGGGAATCATAAATGAATAATCATGCAGGTTCTAAGTTACACTCTTTGTGTAATATTGTATATTAAATATATTAAAAAACAAGTTTGTAGAAAATTAAAATAAAGTTAAGTGTGATGAAACATTTCATGAATTATGCATATTATGAGGGTTTTCTTTTTTAAAATACGTAACCCTAAATTTGGTGTGAACAAATATAACCAAATACAGCTGCTGAGCTGAGTCCCATTTAATTGTTATAAACGTTGCAATTTTTATTCAACCTTAGAAGGTATTTAAATAGTAAGGATACGTAAATAGACATTTTGGCACAACAGCACTTTGCAGTATCAAAAAAAATAGCACAGCTAAAATATGTACATTCTATACCATTGTTAAAAATTAAAAATCAATATTAGTATGCCCATGTGTGTTTTTTACACTTTCGCTGCTAAAACAAGCTTGAAAATATTTTCTAGCTTAAATTTTAAAAAAAATGTGGCAAATAATTCACTGGGAAGGTGGACTAGAAAATTAAAATTAATAAATTCATTCTTTTTTTAAAAAAAAAGCAGAGTTCGTGTAAAAAAGTCATGCAATAGCAAATAGTTTAAAAACTTTATGTACACGGAACTTGATACTGGCAACTTTCAATTTAGAATCAACTATTTCTACAGAAGTAGTTTAATGTTATTTAAATATTTGCTATGTCGTTATTTATCAGAAGACTAGTTATAATTTATTAGTTAAAACTGCTGAATCAACCTTGTGTTAACTTACTTAATTAAAAATCGCAAGTAGTTACTCTAATAATATTCCCGTGTAAAATATAATATACATATATGTATACATATATAGTAAAATTAACTCACACACAAACAACATCTTAATAAGACAATGTTCAAAACATGCCATATACGTCAGCTATTTACAAATGCTAGTTCAATAAAAAAGATATTTACAGAAAAGAAAATATTACAACACAGCGAAATCTGAAAATGTATGGTTCGACCCGATGTTGGCCAAAAGTCGAGTGTCGGTCAGTTGTGTTTGTCATGATTTTAGATAACGAAAACGCTGCAGGGGCCGCCTATAATATAGAAATATTTACAAAAAACAAGGATATGATGTAACACATGTATATATCTAACCAACTTGTAAATATGGATTGTTCAAGATACTGTTTTGTATCCTCATTTAAACACATACAGAAAATAATACTAGACCAGATTAGTTTAACATTTTGTGTGTAATGATTACTGCAAACTGACAAATTTTAAACTGCTAAAAACTATTCTTCTAGAAAGTCGGAAGTATATTTTAATTTTACAACTTTTTTTATAATGACCTTTTATTAAATCAATTAACATTAATATTTATATTACTTTTAGCGGGGTTATTTTAGTTTTCTCTAATCGTTCATCATTGTTGGTATAATGAAGTAGCACTATACCAATAGAACATAACGCTATAAGTAAAAGTAGATTAGATACCTATGGTTGTAATGACACCTCGGCTTAAAGACTCTTTGACAAACAATTATCAAACATTTGATACACACCCCATTAACAGTTCACACAAGTTCCTTAACACACACGGTGAAACCGATACTGTCTGTCCATGTTTACTGCAACAATTTACACATTCAGTGTCTTTGATCGCTTGGACCGCTTCAACGCTTTTGATGTCCTCACCCACGGAAGCATAAAATCCCTGAAATATATAAATACATATAATCATAACACTCGTTGCATGCATTATTATCTTAGATTATAAATAATTCAGTCATCGAGATGATCAAAAGTAACATCTGTAATCTTATCAGTGGGTTGTAGTATGTCATAACGGGGACCTTCCAAATATATAATACCAGTGCCCCTAATTTATCAAGATGCCCTGGGAGCAAGGCCTTTAATAATCGGTAGATATGTTAAATTAATACTCTCTGCCTACCCTGGAGGGGATATGGCGTAAAGTGTACTGAAAAGTGAAACAAAGTACTAACGAAGGCGGTAGCTCAGGGAGGTCCTCCCCGAAAGCCAATACAGGGAGTGTGTCTGTTATCTCGATCACACGCACGTCGCGTTGGGGCTGAGGCCATATAGTGTAGACAGCTGGCTGCTGGTTGGACAGACCGCTGCACCACGAATCTTTCTGACGCTGTCGGAGTCGCTCCACGTGCCTTTGTTCTCTGACCCGCCTCATGTGCCACCTGGAAAGATCACATGTATACTAAAATATTAAAAAACTACAGCTGTTCATTAATAATTAACAATAAAAGTATTCAAATATGAAAATACAGTTTTATCGATTTCTTGACGATTACTAGTTTCGGAGAAAACACATACACATACGTTCACAACACATTAATTCGCACTGATACATAAAAATACAAGGGTCTTATTGCATATTTATTATTTACGCCAATGAAACTTTAAGAAACTTTAGTATTAATGAAAAATGACAAACTATAAATTAAATCTAATATTCCCAATTCCTAACAAGCAAACTTATTTAGCCACAATTCAGACATAATTGATATAGTATCAACTTTAGTATTGAACACTATACCTCAATTGCCTCCTTTCTTCGGCCTCCAGTTTCTGATGGCGTTTCTCAAAAACCTTATCATCTAAATTTTCAGTGCCTTCGAGACTGTAGCAACTTGTATAAGGTTTTTCGCGCCACCTTGGAACCTGTAAAAGATTCACACACTTAAACTAATAAAAACAAATACATTATACCCTAATATTAGATTATATAATATGCACCCTGTAGTTGCAATGTATGTTTGAGAGAGACAAAGAGACATACTACTGTACAAAATGTATGTAACTACGGTAACTTTTGCACAAAACCGATTAAATGATATGATATTATTGTCATACTAATTGTGACAATAATATCATATATAATATCAACAACAATAATATCATATAATATTGTGTTATCTTTCTGGAAAAGTGTAATAGTACATAAGTAATAGTCTCTCTGCCAAGGAACAGAAAGCCATAAGGCACGATTCTTAGCTCTTCACTCGCATCTTTGATGTTCCTAACTATTGTCATAAAGGCTGGTCGGTGTGTAAGGTTCCTGTTAAAGATGACATTCAGAGACTCGTTCAATTTGGTCATGGAAAGTATGTCATGATTATGCTCGACTCCCACATCTTTTCCATTGTCTATCTACTTAATTAGTCTAGCGTCATTTATTTTTTGTACATGTCCGAACCACCGGAGTATGCCCTCCCTTACTTTTACACCGACACAATCTTTCAATCCATCTTCCTTCCCTACAACCTTGTTTTCGATGCAGATTTTGCGCCTAGACAACATTTCGACCACGTTTGTGCTACTTCCATGCACACTCTGCCATACCCAACTCTCGCTTCCTTAAGTTAGAGTTGCGATCAGTACCGCATTGCGAATACCCAATATCCAGCTGGGCTTTTCTCCTCACCTGCCCTAGTCTTTTCGTCACATTCAATTGTAAGCCCTTCGTCAAAGAATCGGTCCGACGGCGATTTGGCTAAAAGTACAGCGTCATCTGCGTAAAGCAGACACCTCACGACTACATCACTTATTTGCATACCTACTTTCATCGATCTCACTCTGCAAAAAACTGTCCCGGTACAGGATAGACAGCCAAGCGGACACTTGGACGTCAACATGGACACACACTGTGTAGCCCTCATAAACGGATTACACAAGACGCAACAGGGCGCCGCGCCGTTCATCCCGTAGCCTGGGATTATGTTCGACAGATCCTTCCGTAACAAAACGTTCGACAGGGTCGAACGTTTTTCCAGATCCATAAAACCGGAGAAAACCTTCTGACTCAGAGCCAGTTGCTTCTCCACGATGTTGCAGAGTGAAAAAATCTGGTCCATGCATCCTCTTCCGCTTCTAAAACCACCCCTTTTAGAACACAAAGTCAAGATATCAGCCTCATTCTCCTATTGATAATTTTCCCATACACTTTCGCTGCTGCACCGATCAAGCTGATGGCCCTGTAACTGGCGCATTGTATAGCACGCCTCTAGTCCATGGGAACCTTACCCGATCAGGTCGGACGTTTTCTTGACTTTGAGCAATTTGAGTAGCAGCGTCAGTCATAGACTCACTAGCAGCGCTCACATCCTAAGACATACTCATACATTTCCCCAAAGTAGCCTACCAACGAACGAAAGCAAAGTGGGAGGAGAGAATGAC
Source organism: Euproctis similis (assembly GCA_905147225.2). Lineage (NCBI taxonomy): Eukaryota > Metazoa > Arthropoda > Insecta > Lepidoptera > Erebidae > Euproctis > Euproctis similis. The sequence goes on along the minus strand of LR990107.1, from coordinate 15,961,648 downwards.
TCCTACACCCACTAGCATGGACCTCCCGGTCCACTCCGGATCAAAGGGCAACCGGGGAGGTCATCGATGTCACTCCCTCTCCACTTTGCCTCTGTCAAGCATAGGCATCCAAGCATGTATTACATATCATCTCGTTTTCTTACTTTTCATACTACCTCTCACATTCCATGTCGACACTCTCCACTCCTCATCCCGCCAGGTTTGGCGTTGCGTGAGGGGTGGCAGACGCATGCACATTACACGCGCTTTAACACCGATGGGGACTAGTCGATGCGCGTCGCCACTTTAATAGCCTTCGCGAGATAAAACCTTCCAGTCAAGATTGCGACTCTTAGAGAAAGCAGGAATCGCAACATGCATTCTCTTGACATGACACGCTTGATACACATATATTTTCCGTTTCATATTCTAATTAATTCAATATTTTAATAACTTCTATTCTTGGACACGCGAGTTTTGGTTTCGGCCGGACTCTAGTTTAAAGAAGTGATAAGACAATAACTGCGAGGAATATTGTTTAAGTTTACATGTGCCATGATGGTAATCATGGAAGAAATAATATTAAATTAATAAAAATAAATAAAACGTGACAACACACATAAAATTTTTCATCCATTAGCACAGAAAGAAAGTTGTAACTCTAACAACTATACTGTACCTCAACAGTAGAAGCAGATTTACTTCCTGGCAGATCAATATCTTCCATTTTCACCTCTGGATCGAGACCAAAGTACCATGATAAGTCAGGATCACCCATCAATGTATGATAGGGCTTAGTAGACATCATTCCCGGCACCGGTGACTTCTTACCGCGGCATGCAGCTAAAATTTTATTTACTGGCTTTAGTCGATTTGAAAATTCACAATTAACGCACAACACTGACTAGTCAGCTATAATATGATAAGTTCTTTTTACGGATAGGATTTATAAAAACCTCAAGCTTCCAAACATTGACAATTATAAAATCCCAAAAAATTACAGAAGCATATAGTTTTTCTATAACAGCGACTAGATGTTGGCGGCCTGTAATCGGCTGTACAATGTTCATAATTCTCGCAAAGTTTGTATTAACAATAATTTTGACGATAAAGTTTTATCATTTGGACGAGCTGCTCAACCATGTAACTTGGCATCAGTGACTGAATAGTGAACAACAGATTAGACTGACGCCGCCCAAAGAAGCAAATGTCTACAGACCGCTAACATTCAGTCGCTCTTATTTAAACACACTATATACAATTTTAAAAAATCAGTTAACACAATTTATGGCTTCCCTATTATGCCTGTTAAACAGTTATGTTTAATGTATAATTTAATGCTATTTATTACACCATGCAATCATTTCGCAACATTTGATTGAGATAATATTATACTAGGTGTCGTGGTCTCTAGAAATACAGTGCATAGATATACATATACAACCAATACCGACACTCAAATAAGCGCAAAGAACTTGTCAGAATCGACCAGCGCGAGTATATCATAGACAAGAAAATAAAATTCGCAACGTGTTTAGAAAAATATATATTATTCTCAATTAATTTTATACCTTTTCCTTTAACAGGCTTCACTTTATTTGGTGCTTTCATAGTTTTTCCTCCTTTGGCAAGACCAGTGGTCGAGAGAGCACGTTTTCTGCCACGTTTACTTGAAGTACCACGCTTGTCGGGTGTTTGCTCCTAAAACAATCAATATTACAAAAACTCAATAATAGTACCATCATAGTATATATATTTATATGTGTGATGAAGACCTACGGGTTGGAGGCCGGGGCTCAGCATGCTACTAGTTCGGACTCGTCGCCTCTTCAATTTCTCACTTGGCGCTCCAAGCGGCACTTCAGGCTGCAGTGGAGTGCACAGGTCTAGCGTTTTCATATCCATACTTTCAAGCGCGTCAGCCGCTTTCTTGGCCTCGTTGGATGTTTCATTGTCGAGTAGCTGCTGAAACTCTTCAGGGTTGAGACGGGGCAACGCCTGAGATGTATCTGTGTCGCCGTAAGCGAAATCACTCACTGCAGTTGCGTTCAGATGCCAATCTAATTCCGGTTCAGTTTTGATGAAATCTACGCCCGTACTTGGCACAACCGACGGCGTCGCTACCGGTAATTGTTTTTTTATCTCTGCTCGAGTGATCGTACACGGTGGGTTGTATTTATTTTCTAATTTAATTTTATTATGTACAGTATGACTTGTCTTTGTAGCAGCGGGCATGTCATATATACGCCTGTTAGCCGCACTACCGCCAGCAAAGTTCGTATCTCCGCAAACTCTCATTCTGCCGTGATTTGTTTTTTGCAACATTAATTTAGGTATCGGCGATTGTTCTCTCATATCAGCTTCACCCAATTGATAGGGATCTTCCCCCGTAGGTGTGGTGTCTATTAATTTAAGCCGGTCCGATAGTGAACCAGTGAATTGTGATGTTTTTTTAAATGTGTTGGCCTTAGACTTTCCGTACGTGTTTATCATTTTGGATTTTTTATTAACACTGAAGGAATCTTCAAAACATGCATCATCGTCAAACATTAACTTTACTGAAAAATGAATTTCAATTATAATATTATGAATTAAAATTGTTTAAATTCAATATAAATAGTTTAGGAATTAATAGACTTACACGCAGGTTCAGGTGGTTCAATTTTCTCTGGTATTTTAGGCATGCGACTTAAACTACCCAAGCTAGAAGAGGTTCGCCGACGGTTCCTTTGAAATTTTTGAGAAACTGGACTTCCACTGTAACAAATCGAAATATATATAATAATAATAATATCTTGGACACAATAAACACAGCACCCTCTAGTTCCAAGCTAAGCAACTAAATGCTTGTGTTAAGGATACTAGATAACGGATATTAATACATTTATATTTTACTTTTGTACATACTTATAATACATAGAAAACACCCGAAAGTATATACAAAGGCAATTTAAAACATTTATTTCTTATGGAATTAACCATTCTCTTATTAGTATTCCTCTTTCCATAAATAATAATAATTGTTGAATGAATCTATCGGTGTAAAAGTAAGATAGGGCATGCTCTGATGGTTCGGACATGTAGAAGAATGGATGATTTTTTTGATTGACTATGCAGATATACAAGGCAAATGCGGATAGATGTAAGAGTCGAGGAGACACATTCCATTACCATATAGAACGTGTTCTGGAGGAAGGTGATGTTAGGAGTCTCAAAAATCGACGCGTGTGCATAAAAGAGTTATGAAAGTCAACGAAGCTAGTAAGGTGTGTAAGAATCGTGCCGTATGGCGCTGTGTCCTCTCTGTCTACCCCGAAAGGGATTTGGCGTGAAGAGCTATGTATTTATGTATGAATCTCACCGACAGAAGCATTATTCATAGCATATACCTATTAGAAGTGATTGTATACAATGGCTCCTGACGTGTTTCCTTTTTTATGTCCTTCTTCACAAACGCAGACCGCTTGTTCTCAATCATGGTTAAATTGTCACAGGTTACGTTAGCGTCCAATATCGAAGACACGCCTAAGTTATTCAAATAGTCTGTAACACCTGAAAAATGACATTTCGTTACAAGTGCAATGATAATTAATTAATTAATCTGACATGATGGAATATCATTATGACTAACTAAATAATATATGATGAATTGCAATTACTATTTAATCGAAGCAAAATATTTTATTCATAAAAATGAAACTCAGATCAGTTGAAACCCGAATAAGATCATTTTTATACTAATTTTCTGAACCGGATATTTTTCTATAAGCCTTTCTTTTTTTTTTCCTATAACCTTTTTCTATCCCATGGGCACACAATTCAATCCAATATTTGGTTTGAATGATGATTCATTTTGACCATTTCATCTACCAATATTTTACATATATGTTTTATTTTTCTTGATTTGTATTTGTTTTTGATTGATTGTATTGATTTTCTTTATATTTGCAACTCTATACTTTGTCATATAATATACATATAATTTGTCAATTGATAAACTTATTATCCAAAATATAACCTGTTATATAGCGCGGTTTTTCTTTCGGTTGTTTTAATTATTTTAAAATTAATATTACAATGTACATATTAGATATTGTTGACATAAATATTTAGTTATATAGACCTAGTAAGGCTTTATCTTAGTTGCCAGCGTGTTTGAAGCAAACTAAATTAACGCAAATTACTCTAACAAAACAGCCACCTTGTAGGTACTTCTCAAAGCGAAAAAAAACCTTTAAACTAGTATGACTTGATTATGAAAACAAGGATAATTCAAAGATCATAATGCAGAAATTTCTTACTTGTATCTGGAGCCCTATTTAAGTCAAAATGATCTGGTGCATAAGATGTAGATTTGACATCACTAAATATGTAAGGATTTGTTCTATTATCGGGCAATAACAGTTCAGTAAAACTATTAAACATCACCTGCAACAAAAACGTATCTAGCATAATTATAACATAACATAACTTCACGCCGTTTGTTACCCGAAGTTGTAGGCAGCGGCTGTTAAGCCTCGTCTCGCCGTTATGTTTACGTCCCAAATGGAATAGGTGGCGAACCTATTGCCATACCGGGCACAAAGTATTTCAGTCATCGATATTTACCACACATAACTTCCGAAAACAATTTCGAATAGTCATTGGTGTGAGCCAGTGTCTGGAATCGAACCCGGACCTCTGGATTAAAAGCCGTGTGCTCGACCACTGCGCCACCGAGACTGTTTAGCATAATTATGTTATTCTAATTATATTATTTACAATTTATACAATTGAAAAACTAGCTGAAATCAAATTTCTCCGCATCTGGCAGCGTGCAGACCAGCGGTCTGGTCGCGAGCGGCAGTCTCTTTGCAAGATCTTTATTTTGTTATTTATTTTATTTTCTAATTACATATACTTAAGTAACCCCAACACTGGACCAATAATCTGGATACAAATCAACTTTCCTATCCGAGTAGGATTAAAGATCGGCAACGCAACGGTAACACTATATGTGTTGTTGTTGTCCATGGGCGGCGTAGGTTGCTTACCATCAGGTGACACGCATGCTGGTTTGCCCTCCTATCCCATAGAAAAAAAGATAGCATATTATTTTTTTAATGTAACAGGTATGTAAACTTACAACCTATCAACATTTTACTCATTTTACTACTTTAAACTTTGGCTAACATGTCTATAATAATACAACACAACCCTTTACACGTTTTTCTACCAGACTAAGAATTTTGAAAAGTCATGGGTATGAGCCAAGATAATATTTAAATAATAATATATTAATATAGTTAATAATAAGTTAATACAATAATAATAATATATGTTATTTTACAAGTGACATGACTGTTTCATTACATACTAATAATAACATGATAATATAACTAGGGTAAGATGCCAATCTGTAATACAAGGGAATCAAATCAAGAATGTCTCTTGTCCTGTTACACACCAGTGACTTTTTGAAATTGATTTAGAAAGTTATGTGTGATAAATATCGAAGACCTCTGTGCCAGGAATGGCAGTAGGTTCGCGGTATTCCATTTGGGACGTAAAAACAAGAATAAGTTGAGGCTTAACAGCCGCTGCCTACACCTTGGGGTAGAAAAAGGCGTGAAGTTATGTCTCTCATATAATGGGACATAAAATTGGTACCAAATATTAAAACGGCACGTTTCATCTCAGTTATACCTTAGGAATAACTAACAACTACTTAAAGTTTAGCGTTTTTTTAACGCTTTAGCTTTGGTCTGAACTTAATGGTTACACTGACCATAAGCCATATAATAATCATGATGACCCAATACCCTGGGATAATTTCAGTTAACAATCAGTTTCATTTTTTGTTATTTAAATTACTTTAATATAAATAAGTACATACCTGGGAAGAAGTAATTGGTTCAGATTTGATCACCGGTGTAGTAATAACGGGTGGAACATGTGCTATTGGAGCAGGGGCAGCCACAGAATGCTTGTTTAACGAAGATCCTTTTCTGTCCATATGACTCACTCTTGACTTAAGCTGTGAATTTAAATAAATTACATTTACTATAATATGGATAATCTCCAGGACTTCTGCAGTCTATTATAAAATTCTATCACCACACATTTGGACAGCATTGTGTATTAATAAAAGGAAAAGCAAAGCAGATATAAAATTCTTATGTCACAATATTATTTACCATACCAAATTTTTTTTTAGATATTTTTTATTGTATGTTTTTATGAAAGAGCATACAATAATGCATACAACCATAAATGTTCACCTCTCTACGATCAACCCCTATTTTTTATTTGATGATCAAAATCTTTATATATTTGGCTAGATAATGTTTGCTGGGTCAAGTTAGAAGTCTAGTAAGATATATTTTTTTTTAAACACAAAATTTAACTAACCATTAAATCTAGGGAAACTTAAGGTTATTTTTTTTTATTTTCATATGTGCAATTAATTTATTAGAACTGTCTCAGAATGCTGTTATATAGAAATTATAGTTTTAGCTAAAAATTTAAATATCTGTTAAATATTTCCTTAGTTTTGTTCTTAAGATTACCCCTAACTACAAATACAAGTATATATTTTTGAATGTGTTTATTTCAATCGAGGGGTGTAAATTCCCTGACAGGACAAAAACACACGTTTATTTTTATTTAAGTATCAACAATGGTATGCACAAACATAAACAGTAGCATATATGCATATGTTGGCACAGCACTAATCTACAATTAGATTAATTTGCAACACCGCTTATGCTTTGCCTTATTTGAAATACAAAGATTATGTAGCATTGGAGCTTTTGTTTAGTCTGGTAGGTCGAGTTATAATCGGAAGTTCACAATGTTAGCATATAAATAGTAATGTAAGATATTATGCAGTGTTAATGTATATATCATGTAAAACAGATGACTATTTTTATACCATCCAACTAAAGAAAAACAGTAACATCTTTAAGTAGCTCCTAGCGAAATAATATTCTTTATTTTGCTATGGGTTAGCTCACTTGTATATTAAAACACTGTTATATATTCAAACACAATGATTCAATGGCATTTCCTACTAAACTTTAAGTATATAAAGTGTTAAGCAGAAGCACTTTAACAATACCAAGAGACATATATTATTTGTTAAAATAGAATTTACTATACAAATAGTTTTGTGATTGGTTGAAGTGAAATACTGAAAATTTAGCATAGTAGTTAATTTACATCAACTACTACAGAAAATGTTTCATTTAATGTTTTATTTTAAAATATTTGATTATTACTGCTAACTAGGCATATTTAACACAATTGCTTATGTATAGCTTAGTAAGCTTACGGAGGAAATAAAAAATTGAGCTATCAGCCACGCTCCAGCTGCAGTCACATATACTTATAATAATATTTATTTAATATTATAAAGGATTTTATAAATTTATTGACGATAAATTATTAACTTATCAACTATCAAGAATTTAGAATTGCACAGCTATTTTCAAATATAAATAGCTAACCCGGCGAACATTGTTCTGCATCAAAAGTAATGTGTGGGTAAACTTTGGATGGATCACTTTACCGTATCTTAATGTAATCATAAATTATAGATACAAACCACCCTATTGACATTCTCTTTCTAATATAGATCTAAGCATATGAGGGGACAGACAGCGAAACTTTATATAAATATACAAATATAACTTTACTATGTAAAAAAAAATATTTTATATTTTTATGTTTATTATTTTGATAAGTGACAAGTAAGTAATATGTGTATTATGAAACTAGACAAATCATACTTCTAATACAAAAAAAAATGCTTGGAAGCCACACAAAAATCCACACTGGCATATATACTTCTACTCAGCACTATGTTTTTATATGAGTGCATCATGAGATCAGTGGTGATAAAACAATTAAGAGCAGTATAATAAATGTATAAAGACTATGTATTTGGAAATGATAAAATTCATCAGATTTTTTCATATCAATCAGACCAAAGGCTATATATTTCCTAAAGTCAGTACAGTAAAGACATCACATTGAGCAAATATTGATATTAATAAATTACACAAACAATTAAACAACACTTAGAATTGCATTAATTAGATTATTAAACAATCTATACTATAATTGTTAATTATATACTAGCATATCAAATCATTCACTGGATAATTGCCCTGTTCTAGTTTTAGATACAAATTAATTGTCTATAAATACTTTGTACAGATCAAACTATTATGTAAATTAAATATCTTTTTAGTATAATTTAAGTTATTTCTACTTTTCTCAAACAATTAAAATTGATAAGATTCTAATATTTATCAACTAAGACATAATAGCTGCCGCTGCTCTGAGGGGTCATACAAGATCACCAAACACAAATACAATAGCAGTGACTGTCTTATCTGTTTACTAATTTATATCATAATGCTCAGCTTTAATTACACAACAATACTATCTATTTGAATATATGTAACATTTAAAAGCATTTTTATAACACTAAAATATACTTACAGAGTCATTTTCTTGTTTCAACGCTTGATACAACTTCTCACGCTTAGTTATAACATCATTTTGTTGTTGAATCAAGTCTAGATGATAAACTAGCAGATCTTTTAATTTCTTGTTTTGATTTTCGGCAGCAGTGAGCCGATCTGAAAGCCTGTTTATTTCTGTACTAGTATTGAGTACCAAGTCTTTATGATCTGTGACTACACAATGTGTTGAAATTTCCACATCCTTGTCAACTGTAAGTGTTTGTCGGCGATCCGAGCCTTCCGAGTGACAAGCATAAATATGGTCAAAAGGGAAACTCAGTGACAACGAGTCCTTTGTATCCAATGGATCTAATGTTGATAGATTCGCTGAGAGATTCACCAAATTCGATTCATTTACACTACTGCGACTGTTCATTTTTATTGCAAAGCAATCGTTAAGTCACTTACGACGAGCCAGCCGGCTGTCAAAAGCTAACTAACCGACACTACACTTTTGTTCGTTTCATTACCACTGTATTGATCGTAATATTCCTATCATTATATTGCACTGTACTTTAAAAATTAAAAATAATATTCACACAAAAACCGAATTACATTGTCAAAATACCAACAAATCTTCTTGATCTACCATTCTATTCTGACATTTCTTTCACGCACATGCCAATGTAAAACGATAAAAGACGCATAATAGATAGCTGTGTTAGTAATCAGTTCACAATTTGATATCCTATAGTTAATCATTTGTAAATGTTTAAAAATGTATCAGCAACTTCAGAAAACCTTGATAAATTGGAATAAATAAATTGAATTAAATCGAAAGATCATAGCATCTAGGCGTCAACCGTAGATATTTTAGTTTTTTTTTTTAGTAGCAGAGTGAAACAAACAGATCATAGACAATTCTGGATAAGGTCCATGCAATATGCATGTTAGCCAGCTAGTAAATGTAAGCGACATACAAGTAAGAAGGACATGTAAGTAATCTTCACAATTTATTTTGGAATTTGTGATAAAATAAAATAATGTCATTAGTATAAAAGAAAAGGTAGTTTATATAATAGGCAGTAAGTCGAGAAGTCTAATGTCGTTTTTATCGCATAGAGCAATAACCATCTCTGAGAAAGGGTAGCCGTACATTAAATGTATCTCTGTGCGAAGTAAACCTTGCAAGGAGCGTTATAGTTCAAGTATCAAAATAATTGTCGACCCAATTCAGACTCAATAGGAACGAATTTAAAAAAGCTGTTGTTGTAAATTACAAATGAATCGTTTATGTGTAATATACCTACAGGTGATAATATTCTTTTCATTAAAATATTGGGTTTATTTTTTATTGAAATATGATGACTAAAACTTTGTGCCCGCTTTGTGCTTCACGCCAAATTCCTTGCTGGGTAGGAAGAGAGAACGGAGCGCCATAAGGCACGATTCTTACACGCCTCACTCGCTTCGTTGACTTTCATAACTCTTTTCAAGCACGCGCATCAATTTTGACGGCTCCTAACATCACCTTTCTCCAGAACACGTTGTATTTGGTCATGGAATGTGTGTCTTGGCCGTCCTCGACACTCGACTCAATGCGGCGGGAACGCGCGTGGTAGACCCGTTCGGCCCGGATGGCCCCCGCGAGGTCTCACGACTAAACGGGGACCCCGTACAAGGTCACAGATTGCACGACGCCACCGTAGAGGTGGCGGACTCCCTCTAACAGTCCCGCAAGATTGGGCAGCAAGCGATGTAGAGCGCCTGCCATCCGTCGTGCACGGGGGACCATCCTTACGAAGTGCTCCTCCCAGCTCCAGCAGCTGTCCAGGGTGAGGCCGAGGTACTTCAAGCACCGGGACAGCCGGTGTAGGGTGGCAGTTTGCCACGGCTCAGAGCGACGGACCAGGGGTTATGGACCCCCCCGTTCGGCCTGCACCAAGTTTCGGGGTAGGGGCGACGGACCAGAGATTGTGAATCGTCCCGTTTGGCCCTACCGAAACGAAGGAGCGCGGGACAGGGCGTCGGTCAGGGGTTGTGAACCCCTCCGTTCGGTCTGTCCCGATAGTCGAGGAGGGAAGGGGCGACAGACCAGGGGTTGTGAACCCCCCCGTTCGGCTCTACCCGGGATGGTCTTCAGGAGTGGGGCGGTGGACGGCGGGCTTGCTAACCCGAGTGGGGGGGTTGCTAACCCCCCCACTCGATCCTCTCCGAGGAAGGCAATCCGGGGCGACGGACCGTGAGTCGTAGACCCCGCCGCTCGGCCCGGCCCGCAACCCTCATTGAGAGGCGCGGCGGTCGTCGGACCGCGTGGAGTAAACCACTATAAAAATCCGTGAATCCCAAGTTCTGATGCCCGGCGAGGGGATGCATGTTCGACGCGGAGGTCGGACCCGAGAGCATCATTTTAGGGGAGCTCACCCCTGGGCAGGAGGGGAAAAAGCCGAGGGAACTCCCCTTCGAAATCAAATCGAATCAAAATGGCATCTAGTAAAAACAAATGTCCTCACGTGGGTCCCAGCTGCGACGCGGCTGGGGAATCCCACCCTGGCGGAGTCCCGCCAGGCAGCCCCACCGTGTATGAGGAGGGCACCTACTGCCAAGCTGTCGGAGGGGACAGCTCAAACACCACCAATGCAGACGCGACCGACGCCACAGGCGTCACCAAACCAGGTCGTTTTTGGACAGGAGGAGAGTCGGAGGGGGGGAGAGCACAGCTCGGGTCATTCCCACTCCTCTTCTAAGGACCGGAGGGGTAAAGGGAGTAAGAGTGGCAATCTCGCACTGAGATTTAAGAGGCCGGACTCGCCCCGACCCAAGTTAAGAACCTCGACGGCGGACGGCAGCGGCGATAGCGACAGCGCTATGTCCGCCGTCTCCGCCGCCTCAGAGGCTTCCACGAGCCAGGGGGTGCGTCCTCGAAAGAAGTTTACTGTTTTGGAAGTCACACACTACCCCCTGCCGTCCCCAGGCGGGGGGTGTGCATAAAGCATTACCTCGCGTAAAAAATAAAGGGGCCCTAGCTCGGACCCCTGTGAAACCCCGCACGTGACTTCCTGCCTTTTCTACATCCACGGTGTACCTGCCATTCCTGCTAAAAGCGCATCCAATATATACAATTTCATTCATCTGTTCCAGTACTACATCGTCAACCATTATCCTTGCATCCGTTCTGGATCCCTCCCCTTCAAACACCATAACTTTCGTTTTCATCACATTCAATTGTAAGCCTTTCATCACGCAGTCATCTTTCATAATAGTGACTAGTGTTTGCAGGTCAGACGGCAATTCGGCTAAGGGCAGCTCACAACTAGGTCACCTATTCGCATCCCTATATTCGTCAATCTCACTCTCTGTAGACAACTGTCCAGGTACAGAATGAACAGCGTTGCGTGCTCTCTGCCGCTCAGCTGTTATGCCTGATTGCGTGCTGTCTGGCGCCGATATTGACGTCAAACTAGGTCAACAAGCCGCCGTCAACACGAACACATGCTGTGCAGCCCTCATAAGTGGAGTGTACAGCAGACAGCAGTGCGCCGCCCACCCTGTAGCCCGGGAGTATGTCCCACAGATTCTTTCGTAACACCTGGTCAAACGCTTTTTCCAGAACTACAAAACCGCAGAAAACATTCCGGCTAAGAGCCAGTTGCTTAGCCACGATGTTGCGGAGTGAAAAAATCTGGTCCATGCACCCTCTTCCGCTTCTGAAACCACCCTGGGCCTCCCACAACACTCCGGTAGATACCACCCTCATTCTCCTTTCAATAATTTTCTCATACACTGTCGCTGCTAAGCTGATCAAACTGGTGGCCCTGTAACTGGCGCACTGCAACTCCAGTGCTGGGGAACCTTACCCGACCTCCAGCATAGACTGCTCAGGGTCAGGACGCGTCCCGCACAGGGTTCCACCGTGTTTGATCAATATATGTAATGTAAAACACTACGTAAATCTTGTTCTAAAGTTTATTGTGTATAGGTAAAAGGTAAAGTAAAAGCGCCTACAATATTAGACTTGCTAAAATGCTCAGCCAGGGTTTTTGCTATGGGACCAATTTTATTATTAATATAGAATCCAAAGATTTAATAAAGATGCTCCACAAATTCTCGGAATTTTACTTCATTAATATAGATAGTTATTTCGTTAGTTTCATTAACATTCCTAATCTATCCTTCTATTAAATGTCGGTGGAGGAAATTAAACAAAAGATGTTAAAACAATATAACGATATGGATGGCCTTCTAGAGCCTGAGGGTGACAGAAATCTTTGTTTTTATTGCTGTTTTGAAAATTGAGCGGTAGCTTCTTAATTTTTGGAGGAAGTTTCGATTCCTCATAAATATAAAACGGTGGGCACTGGGCATATCACAAAAATCTGTCATTGTTATCATCTCGGTGAGCTGAAGGTACCTATAGTGCATCGCTTCTTAATTCAGAAGTATCAGGTTCCAATCTTGACTCATATCAATACCATTTCATAATATCGATGACCAAAAAAATTCCTCCATCTAATTTTTTTGTTAAGAAAAAATACAATTCGGCAAAACAAGACACAATTTCCGCTTCTTAATTTTTGGAGGAAGTTTCGATTCCTCATAAATATAAAACGGTGGGCACTGGGCATATCACAAAAATCTGTCATTGTTATCATCTCGGTGAGCTGAAGGTACCTATAGTGCATCGCTTCTTAATTCAGAAGTATCAGGTTCCAATCTTGACTCATATCAATACCATTTCATAATATCGATGACCAAAAAAATTCCTCCATCTAATTTTTTTGTTAAGAAAAAATACAATTCGGCAAAACAAGACACAATTTCCGCTGCCTATACCGTTGGTTATAAAATGTGTGAATTTACTGTCATTGTCCAAACATCACGGAACGTGTTGGCCTCGTGCCAATCAGTTCCATGCAAACGTAACTTCACTGTGAAACTACCATGAAAATAAACGTCTATGAATAAATTCTTACAGTTTCTACGTGTTACAGTCTACGTTTGGACATCGACGTGAAATCAGATTTCAACCTTGAATAATTATAACGTAATTATAATAATTTTTCCATAACAAAATAATAAGTTGTGTTAGTCCGCAAAACTGGCTCATCAATTTTGGATATCGTACCACCCTCCAACAGGTAAATAATAACAACATCTAGGTACATTTAGCCATTTCAGTTTTTAATATTTGTTTCGGTTGACAAAATGTTTTGGATTTTTCAGGAGCGAAACACGCGTCCAGTGGCGATGAGACACCGCCAATACCAGAAGAGGAATTGGAGCAACAAAAAATTGAACATGAACGTCAAATTCAAAAGGTATTTTTTTATGTCTAACTTATTATACAAATGTGTGCGCAGCGGTATTAAAAAGGGATGTCCGAGTATATTGTCTGAACGGTCTGGTCAAATGGACCAGATGATGCAGCCTTCTTTTCGTTACCCAGTGAAAACCTGTTAATGGTACTGGTGATGATTGTTTACTCCCCGCTCCGCCTAACCACACCATCGGGACAGTATACCAACTAAAACGACTAGGGTTATTCTCCTCACCACATGCGACAGGGTAGCGGGAAACGTGCCGATAAACCTACCGATCATCCGCTCATCCGCTCGGGACTTTGCCTTATGTCGACTGCTATAATACCCTTCGGTAAACCGCTCAGAGGTCCTTTTACAGATGATACATCTTGTATTAACACTCGAGACCATCCTATTTGATCCTTGGGAATTCGTAAATTCTCAAGTTTAAAAACTGGGACGTGGCTAAAATAGGCAGCTACCGTCTCGTCACCTGATGTGTAAGATTAAATTCCTTATTTCTTAATTACTTAGCAAACGTTGAGCCATCACCATGTCTCATTTACTGATTTACGGCCTTTAACAGAAGTCGAAAATCAATCCAATTGGTAATCTGGCTACTCCAATATTACCTACATCTACGAGTACTTGTTTATGAAAGGAAACCTTCGTAAAAATATGATATTATCTTTTCAGACCAATCTCTTTTCATATCTGAATCTTACGTATATTTAAATAAAATTAATAGTTAAATAATCGTAAGAATACATAATACTACTTAATATAACTATTTACATACTTAGGCCTAGATATAGATCATTATCAAATCCTCCTTAAATAGTGGTTTTGTGTACATTTCAAAAGGAAAAACAGTGCCAAGCAAGAGAAGCGGAAGAAGTTAGAAAACTTGACATAGAACTACTTCATCAGCGTGCTATCGAAGCTGAAGAGGAACAGAAGAGGGAGGTAAGGATGTTAAATTAGATAATAGTATTGGACTAATTTTCAAAATGCAACGGCTCCTTCAATTTGTGTAAGTTATTATTCCTTTTGTGCCCTATTATTTTAAATAGGAGTCTGATTATCAATAGGTGTCTGATACTGAAATCATACTCATTTGAGTATGATTAATAGGTGTCTGATACTGAAATCATACTCATTTGAGAATGATTTCAGTATCAGACACCTAAGCCTCTAGGCATGAAGAAGAGCCATTTGCCTTTCAGGGGGTTTGATATATCTAAAGTCAGTCGTACTTAAGATTTTTAAGCACGTAGATATTTTTGGGTTATTATAATACCCAAAAACTGTTTTTACGCAAACCTGCGCAGATTGCAGAAGCTGTACACGCAGTGGAGGAGCTTCGAGGAATGAACACCTCCTGGTCACACCATAGATTATGTGACCTTCAGAGGCAAGCCGCCAGATTGCGTCACCCCAGACCGTCTATTCAAGATACAACAGTATATAATAAGGTTTATTTTTAACATTTAGCTGTTACTAGGGCTAGTAGATTATAAATTTATAAGACGAACCGAGTGCAGTAAGGCTGAAATACATGTATGTTATGGGCATAATAAAAAATGCAATTTTATACATATTGCGTCGAAAATAAGGTTGTGAGGCCGGAAGTTGGATTGAAAGAGAGTGTCGGAGTTAAAGTAGGTACAGTAGGGCATGCTCCGGAGGATCTCCCATGTAGAAAGATTTGATGATGCAAGATTGACTAAACAGATATATAATATAAATATAAATATATATATATATATATATATATATATATATATATATATATAGTATAAGATATAGTGCAAAAGCGGAAGAATGTAGAGTCGAGAATGACCACGACACACTACGTCATAGGGCACGGTTCTGTCTGGCTACCCCACAAAGTACAAAAAATGTAACATGTATACGTTTTGTTAAGTACAGCTATTGTTTGATTTTATGGATTGGTACAGGAAGTTAACACTTTAACTTAACATGTAAGTTTTACAAAAATTGCAGGGCACCTTAAGAACTGTAAAAAACTATTCACTTACCTTACAAAAATGAAGTAGTGGTGCTCAAGGCACCAGTAGAATAACTCGTTATAGAATTGGCACAATGTTTATGAGGTAGGTATATCGGAACTAAAGGTTTTTAAATTTGGCACAAAAATATGAGGTTTTGAAGAGGGTTGAGGGATGACATCTTTGAAAAAAGGTATAATACAAAATGCTTATGCCCAAAAAACTAGTAGAAATGAAGTATGATTTGCGCGCCTCTACACTCTCTCGACTGTGAAAACTACAGGGTGAATTTTATCCCGTCTAGAAAAGATTGATTGGTTTGACCTAGTTTTTGTCTGGGAAAATAAATATCAGGATCAGAACAACAACAAATGCTTATATAGATAACACATATTATGATATCACGAAATTTTTCACTTCAATCAGTAATATATAATCTTTGAATTTGCATATACCAACTGAGACATTTAAAAAAATCTTTATCATGGAATCTGGGACAAAGGAAATATGGTTTATCGTAGAATTTTATCACTGACTCTAACTTTCAGAAAGAACACTTTTCATCTTGAACTTTGCGTAACATACATATAGATATAGGGTACCTATGTTGAAACTGTTATATATGGCCGGGTTATATAGTTGAATTTTATATTTATGATAACAGCTCAATCGATCTCTTGATAAACATTATTCATATTTTATTGATAATATAGACATGCGCGAATATATTGAACTACTAAAATGCACGGGGCTCAGCTTGAACTATGCAACAGATGCAACAAGGTCCTTGTCACCTAGCTGTGACGGACGTCGGTCGGGATACTTTTTAAACCGTCATCATCCATCATTTAAATTTTAAATTTTAACCTCTTTCATAAATAGCTCTTATCGCTTTTTTTTCTAAAATCCGCGGACATAAATTTATTATTCATTAATTTTCAAATCAGTGTCTTCCGTTAGACGAGCAGTCGAAATGTTCAGCCCGGCCGGCGAGCTGTATTGATTGATTGATATCTAGTTCTTCATTTAATTATTTTTATATCATAATATGTTAAATTAAAACTTAAGAAAATGATTCATCATGTTATTCAGAATATGCTGAAAAAGGCGTGCAGCGCTCAATTTTCAAAACCTCAGTCGACACAAAGCATCAACGATCGGGATGCAATTTACATAAATCTAACAAGATTTGCTCCTTGTCACGGTGAGTAAAATGTTCGAGCGATATAACATTCTTAAATATACTATTCTTATTTTTAACTTTTTGTTAACTCTTGACTACTGAACATAATTTTGCGAGCCTTCGAGCGATTAATTGGACTGAGCTTTTTTCATTACACAATTGTCTGTTGTATAATTTGACATATCTGCAAAATAATCTAGTACATTAATTTAATGCGATGATCGTTACATTTCTATTTTATTATTAACTAAACAAATTTTGCATCCGGCTTTCACATGTAGCGCGGTGGTGTAAATAGCAATCCTTTGTGCCGTCTGTTGCGAGTTCGAACTCTTCATTTGCATGTAACCGGCCTTCTTTATTACAGGAAACCGTCGCAACACGGTTTAATGCATCTAATATATGTTACTTTAACGTTTATATAAATATAAGTTTATATAAGTTTATATAAAAACAACTTTTTAGGATTATATCGCGTTTATTTGTTACTTATTTTTATTTATTTCCCGACGTTTCGAACTCTTTACAGAGATCATCTCTGTAAAGAGAGAGAATTGTTTTAATGTTATGAATTTGATTCGCAAAAATCTGAGAAATAAATACTTTTATATGTTTTTAATAAAAATAATATTGCACCATCTGCTATTTGTATATTAATCGATGCTAATTTGTATATTAAGACAATGAATTATTAAGATTATTTTAACGATTACGTTAATTGTACGTGTGCCAGAATATTTTCTTTATTCCTATTAAAAAAAAACCACGAATGGTTCCTGCCGCTTTCTGGAATTATCTATGGATATTTTTGTTTTATGGTACACGTTCTCCGTCCTACAGTGATTTTGTTTATAGTGAGCGACCCACCGACCTAGAAAGGCATATGATCGCTTACTATGGCCGCACTCCAACCGAAGCTAAAGTGCGGGACCAAAGACGGTAGGTCTTGCCACCACCTCAAGCATATAGCTCTTGATGGTACTCTTAAGGAGAGTCGCCCCGTGAATTCCTCCACTCCCCATTGTCCGGTTGGGTTCCGTAGTAGAATGATGCCTGCTGACCGCGCGCTGTGCCCGAGAGTTAGCTGACATTATGATCCATGCTTGGGACGCCAGATAAGCCGGCTACCAGTATCCAGCTGGTTCCGGAGCTGTATAGCACGCTCACCTCACGCTGCACATCCATGCAGCTGCTCATCGGCCGAAGCCCAGCAGAGTCGGCTGGCGCATGCCACTAGCGAAAGCCGCGCTACTTGCTGTCCAGGCAAGTACCGGAGATGTGGTCCCCTTCACCAAACTAACCGTAGGTTCACACTTGAGGCGCACTCACTGCACCCGCGACTGGAGACCACGGAGCCCCTGTCCGACCGGTCTCACAGCCTCTTGCTGCGCGTGGGATCAGACGTACGGCCAACCATCACCGTACAGACGCACATTGTCCAATCCCTACAGCTCAACCACAACCCCCGCGAGTCCAACCTCAGAGGCAGAGACACCGCGAAGCGCCAGCGCCAGCGAACGCCAGCGCCCGCAGTGAGGCTTTTCTCTGCTCCCGCGGTACCCTGATCTTACAGACGGACCCGTAGTTCCGTCTGAAACCTATCTACTTAGGGGTCCTAGTAGATAGGGACAGTTGGGACAGTTGAATATGTGCTATTTAAGATATATCTTATATTTAGCAGTTAATACTTCGAGTCGTAGCGCCGCCGCATGGTTTTAGTGGGTAGCCCTAGGATCGGATTGCAGCTCACTGCTTTGGGAGTCCCGCACTACTCCCTGCCGTCCCTAGGCGGGGGGAGGGGGGTGCATAAAGCACTACCTCGCGTAAAAAACTGACATTTTATCTTTTTCCACCATTTGCTGGGAGCAGCCTGGGTGCGATCGATGCAATCAATTTGTCCTATTAATTCTGAGTCGACTACGCGTAAAGGCCAAACGGTAGACAAAGGAAGATAAACGGCCTAAGGCCCTACACTGTAGGGCCTACAGTCATGTTGTACGGAACTTGTTCATTCTCACGTTAAAGAGTTAATATTATTTGTTTAAAGCTAACCCTAATTATTTCCAGCCATATTAATTATTATTTTTTTATTACCCAGTGAGCTTTGTTTCGCCTCAAAGGCAATAAGAAGATATAAAAATGGTCATATTGGGTTATCCCTAAGAAATAGACATACATAATCGCGGAGTTTTTTTTAGACCCTTTGAATGTATATAATAATGTTGTACCTAATTTGTTTTCATTTATCACTTAGGGTTCAGCCAGCGTTTGCTATTAAAGTGCTAAATCTCATATATATATGAATTATACATACAAACCGCCCCGTTGACATCACACCGTTAGCGGCGTAAGGGATTATAGAAAATCTAGTAACTGCCAAAACTTTTTTTTTTGGGATAGAAATTATAACAGTATTCTCTGCAGGTTTTAAATGCTATTATTATTGCAGATGAAACTGCCGACCAAGACATATGCCTCGAAACACCCGGCTGTTCCTTTCATGAAATTCCCCGGCCTTGGAGAGCGTCTGCCAACGATCTCGGCGCGCATTCATCCACAGATTTCATCCCTTCCTCTCCATGTGCTGGGTAAGTTATAGTGTCCGACCGAAGCTTCGGCTTCGGCTTTGGCCACCTTCAGCCGAAAATCCATCTTCGGCGAGATCCGGCCGAAGCCGAAGGTCACGCCAAAGGTCCAAGAACAGTCGGAATTAAACGAACTGTTACGAAAGAATGAGTGACTGACGGACCGGACTGCACTTCAGTGCGGATACCTCTATTACAGATAGAAAAGCGGCATGAGCCACTTTACGACGATATTCTTCTTTAGCTGTGGATAATATTAAAGAAAATTATTAAATTACTAATAGTTAATTAACCTTCGGATTCGGCTTCGGCCGAAGGTTGTGGAGATTGCCGATTAATCGGCTTCGGCTTTGGCCAAAAATATATTTTAATTCATAAATATAACCTACATATTTTTGCCGTTTTCGTTTATTCGATAAGTTTATTCGTTTAAAATTAAAAGATTATAAAACATAAATTGTCATAGGATGGCGTGTGTGTATCTTGATTCTAAATTATAAATCTTCATTATAGGTGAGTAATTTAACCCGCCCCAAACTGAGTAGGTACGTAATGTTACGTAAATTTTATTTTAACATAGATACAGAAGCAATCAAACAAAAAAAAGTGTTTTAATATTACATACATACTCAGCTCTGGTACATAAAATTTTCTTGTCACAGGGTTTGCTGTCAAACCCCTCGGAAAAGGAGTTAACCGCTCTTTTGAAAATTACTATTAAAAAGGATGTTATTTTTTTAAATTTTATATTATTTACATATAAATTAAATTGATTTCTCTATTTGTTATATTGTATTAACCGCTTTCATATGAATACAGTACATACAAGATTTTTTTTTTCAATTTTTGTTTGTCTGTCTGTTAGTTCCGGGCAATCTCTGAAATTAATCCACCAATTTTGACGGGACTTTTATTAGCAGATATCTAGTGTAATATGGTGTAACATAAGTTCCATTTTTATAGGAATGCTTTATTTTTTCATTTATTTGATTCCTAGGAGAAAAACAGTTCGCCGGGTCTGCTAGTATTAAATAAAACCGTGTTTGCATTCTTTTAGTGCCTTATCATTCGACCAAAAGTTTAATTGCAGCATTTTACTTCAAAACCATATTTATTTCAACTGACTTGTCTTTGTCATGAACGACTCTGAAAATGCAATCTTGTAGGTGCCTAATATAAAGTATTTGCAATCTTGGTTGCTCTAAGTATTTGTTTAGAATTTGTTGTTTCCATAGCAACGAAACAACTGAGACTTGAGATCAGCGATGACAAATAGTCTCATTCGTCACGCTATGTCTTAGAGCTATTTGAAGTTACGGTCATTGTTACATAGCATTTCGAGATTATTAATATCTAAAAACTACGCGACTTCACCTACACTAACATAATATACATTAATTAAAATTTGTATTTCAGGAAAATTTCATTTATTCTACAATAGATATTGTTGCTAACTACGAACTAAGAAAAGGCATACCGATTTTATCACATATAGAGACAAATAATATTAATTTAATTAATATTAGAAACATTTATTGACTAGTTAATAATCATATGGCCTACCCATATTATTATTGACTAGTTAATAATTTTTTTCTCGTAAAATTTATTTTTTTATTACATGTCACAAAATGTCAAGTTATTTAAAGCTCTTGAGGATGTTCTATAATCTCGATTGTAAGAACTAGATCTAGAAATAGGTCATAGACGTATCAGGGCGCATGTGCCGTCTAAAAGTGTTCCGCGCATCCACCCTGCGCCGTAGGGGTGGGCCGAGCACACCCGCAATACAGTCGACTAACTTCGCAGTGTACTCTTCGACGTGTCGCATAGTTTTTAATATTACAAATGATAAGTACGTAGAACATCCAGGACTATCCTGGTGAGTTCACGGTTGGGATTCCACCACATATTGCGCGATGAACTAATGACCAGTTGACTTTCTTATCTTTCTTTCTTTCTATCGATATAAACCATAACAATATAATTCTACGCTTAGATGTTTCAACAATGTGAATCACATAATTATTGTGTTCCTTATTGTCCTGTCGACTAGATATTAGTTTGTTCATAGGGCATGCATGCTTTTCTGTGTTTACCTCACCAATATCCTTGAGTGTGTAATCAAATTAAACCATCCCCTATTCCTGTCCCAGTGGTGGTGAGTTCGTCCGTCGGTGTTCGTTACTGATAAGATGTTTGTAGGGAGATAAGATGCAGTTACTAGGCGTAGGAGCGGAATGAGACGACACGAGATGCATTGCAAGGGGGCAGAGATCGGTGGTGGGAAGGACGGCTCACAGATGTCGCGGAGCGAGTCCACCATCAGCCGGTGCACACCGCATACACCTCTCGGCCCCCCGGACAGCGTCAGCGTCGACTCCAACCCAATGCCCACAATATATCGGTAATCGTATATCCGAAGAACACGAGTTCAGGGAGAAAACGTACAGAATACGAATATTGGAGTTTATAATACATGTAAATTTAGAGTGTTCAGATGTATAGCATATTTAAAATTGTTAATATGTAAATTAATATGTTTTCTCCCTGATGGAAATAAAGATGAGAGCACAACGCCGTATCGCGCACCGCGGTCGTCGCATGCGAGTAGGTATCACATAATAATATGCTGTTATCTTAGACAGTTGCAATCAGTTTACCTGTTTTATACTTTACATATAATTATACTGAATCTAAGACAAGTGCGGACTACTGACTAAGATAATGGCAGATAATATATTACGATCGCTTGGCTTCCATCATGCTGTTCAACAAGAAAGAGAGATGGCCGACCCTCAACACACAGGTAATGAAATATATTCGTGTCACACGTGTGTAATAACCACCTTTACGCCTTTACACCGACTTCCCGGCTTTCAGTACAACGTACATCCGGCTTGTTGACCAGCTTTCAATTCCTTATATCCTGCAGTTTTATTTTCTGTTTTAAGGATTAATATTTGACAAACAAAAATTATGTTTGCTGACGTAATAATTTCTCATGATCTATAACATATTTAAATGCATTTAGGGTGCCATGCATGTCCGTAACAATTTTAAACTTAATACAATGTACTTTTAACCAAATATCATTAGTAGCTTTAAATATATATTAACATACACACCGTAATAACCATATAGTTACTGATGCTGGAGTACAAACCAACATAGTATAAGTGTATCCTTAGTTTCAGATATCATTCATACTAAATAAATAAAAAAAAACGCATTATAAACACCATTTAGTCGGCGTTAGTTTTAAGTAGAAAAACTCAATTTTATAAATTTAACTAAGTTAATATATATTTAGTGTAATAAGTACACCATTATCGTAATTATATTGAACATGCAACTTCATTCCTTTGTGAAAAAGGTTACCCTACTTTAAATTTATTTTTAGAAAATTACATTTCATTTTATTTTTACGTTTATACGTAGAATTAGGCACTAGATTCACAGTTCTTTGTGCTGTAGGTTCAGCAGCCTACGGCTAAACCTATTCTGATAAACTTATACCCATGGAGATATGCAATAATAGTTGTAACTATTCTATTTACATATTGTTTCGTTGAAAGGACAGCTTTTACCCGTTTTTGGGGTAAAAAGTCTGAACTCTTTCTTATACTCTGAGTATAAATATAAATAAAGCTCGTTATCAAGGTTATTACCTCGAAAAGAGAATGATATAAAACTAGGCCACACAGTTTTCTCTATGAGTATCAATTGACCATTTTAATATCTTAAAATAAGATATGATGTTTTATTAATCATCTACTGAACGTTGATAAAAATATTTTCTAAGTCTTAATGTTAAATATTTAAATAACAATATAATATTAATAATTGGAATATGCAAACTGTTCAATAATGACGGCCGGCCATAAAACTTCAAGCAGAAAACTAGAAATAATAAATGACACGAATAAGATCGAGAAATGTCTCACAGCTATTTCCTACTGATATTGTCTAAAAAAAAACCCTCTGTATGTCTGTTACACACTTAAATTTATTTTCGCTTGGATATATAGGTATTTAATGAAGAAACGTGGCATACAGTTAATTAAAGTTCTTAATCAGCAAAAAGACTCTAAATTCTGCTAGAATGTTTATATAAAAGTATCAGATAAGACGAATAATTTGTTGGTAATATATAAATAGAAACTGTAAATATTAAAGTTAGAAATTATAAGCGTCTATGTAATTGTAAAAAAATGAGCAAATTATCGACATCGACAAAATGTTGAACAATTTAATTTTACGCGTGCAAAACTATAGACAATTACTAGTATTCGTTATAAAATTCAAAGACATTTTCTCATAGCATTGACTGTTTTATTTATAAAACAATGCCGCGTTTTAAATGAAATGAAATAGGTCTATATAATATTTAGTCTCGCCGCGTGGTCCGACTGAAATACATTTAAATGTAGCGTGCGGATCTGCTGTGACGCTTAGTGATACTGAAGAATTAATATTAAAAATAAAATAATAATAGTAACGGAATAGTGAAAAGGAGAGGAACTGCTTTATGTAAAATAATACTAAAAGATAATAAAATCGATAAATTTTCGATTTTGTCTAGATGCCGGGCCCCCATTGCATCTCTTGATTGTATGGATGACTTCAGCGCAAACTCGCAACAGATGCTGGATCAAGGTATGTTCACTTTTAACCTATATATCATCATTCATCACCGAATTAATTATTAATTTGGCGATCTCTGGTGGGATCCAGAGATCACAGACCAACGAAAACATTCCCAAGGAGGGATCGACATCAGCCTGGCGGCCGGATATAAAATAGCCAAATCCTTTAACATGGAGATTTCGAAAGGATTACGATTTAGTACCGACTCCACTTAGAGTGGGATAAGGGCAGGAGAATGATGATGAATGATGATTTATTTATATACGTACTATATAAGTTTTCTAGTCTCGGTGGTCCAGCGGTCGTATTTGTGATAATATCGATTACTTTGTGCCCGGTATGGCAATAGTTCGCCACCTATTCCATTTGGGACGTAAACATAACGGCGAGACGAGGCTTAACAGCCGCTGCCTACACCTTCGGGTAGAAAGAAAAAGGCGTGAGGTTATGTTTTGTTATGATTTTTATAAACACGAGATTTGTTATTAGCCGTAATTTTAACGAAATTTAAATGGAAATGATCAGATATGCGATTCATTTAAAATTCCATTCGAAAAAATATCGGCGAGTCGAGGCTTAGCAGCACCTACACAACTTCGAGTAGTGTCCGACCGAAGCCTCGGCTTCGGCTTCGGCCGGATTCTGGGCCGAAGCCCAGGTCCCGCCGAAGGTCCTAGATTAGTCGAAATTAAACGAACTGTTACAAAAGAGTGAGTGACTGACGGACAGGACTTGTACTTAGTGCAGTGCTCTATCACCGAGAGAAAAGCGGCATGAGCCACTTTACGCCGATATTCTTCTTTAGCTGTGGATAATATTGAAGAAAATTATTAAAATACTAATAGCTTATAAACCTTCGGCATCGGCCAAGGGTTGTGGAGATTGCCGATTAATCGGCTTCGGCTACAGTCAAAAATAGACCTTCGGTCGGACACTAGCTTCGAGTAGAAAAGGCGTGAAGTTACGTTATGTTATGAATCGTGTTATATAGTCACGGTGAGTGCTTCTGCATTAAGACTACATAATGAACAAAAATAATATTTTATCTAGGAAAGTGGCTGAGCAGCCGCTGCCTACACCTTCGGGTAACAAAGGCGTGAAGTTATGTTATGTTATCTAGGAAAAATATCTCTCGAGTGCAAATCTAAGTATTAGGATGTATAAGAGTTTTATTGTACAGCTGGAGAACCGAACATTTCGCGGCACATGTCAACTTATATGGGAAACCATTCTGCGATGCCGTCAATTGTGACTCCTGGTCTGCGTTACAAGAATCTGGGGAAATCGGGATTGAGAGTTCCCAACATCGGTCTTGGTATATGGAACATGTTGAATGAAGAGAGCGCTGAAGACGTCATAATGACCGCCATAGAGAATGGCATCAATCTATTTGATTTATCAGAAGCACATTATGGTTAGTCATTTCTGGATTATAAATTTATACTAGTTTTTACCCGTGACTTGCAATAACCGTGACTACAATAACTCATAGTCATAGTATAGAAGTTTTATTTACTATCCCAGATGAATGTAGTACAGGGATTATCGTGAGTTTTGTGGTTAAGATGCCATCTCTCATGTAGGAAATGTCGGTGAGTACGATGAGACGTAGAGAAACATTAAAAATATTAATTTCGCCATATTGGATTTAGAATGATGTCACATCATTTTTGAGTCATTATCAAAAAGCCCTTTTATTGGATACCATATTGTAGAAAAGCATTAAAAATATTTCCGGAATATTAGCCTTTGTATGGAATACTTTGTATATTTGCTTAAGTAACAAATAATATAATCTTGAACCTTCGCATTTACAATATCAGTGATATTAAAAAAGTATTCCATAAATGAATCAGTTATGTACATTACAGCTAAAGGTGAAGCTGAACTCGGAAAGATTTTGAAGAAAAGGAACGTAAGGAGGACCAGCATTATAATTACAACTAAGATATACTGGAGTACTAAGTAAGAGACATACAACTAAACAAACAGCTGTATTCACATTAGTCAAATGATTAGTCAAATTACATACACATTTTTAATATTTTACATACACTATATAATTCAACTACGTAATGTCAAATGTTAGTCTCTAGCAGTTGATTAGTCGAGTTTTTAATATTGGCCGGTGCTAAAGATAATATTTTAAATTTTTGATATTCTATTTTAATTTTAAATATAATTTTCGAAGGTATGACATATAACATTTATTCCTTTTTCGGCTATTTGAGCTTCACTAAATTTGTAAATAGACACTCGTTCGAGAACTATTTTCAAATTTACTAATGTTCGTTAATATGGGGTTTTTCGATAATATCATCTAGATATTAACGGCCTGTAGTGACCTGCATGTTTGTGCAAACATTTTACGACTAAAACGATGGTCAGTCATATTCGACAGTATTCTTTTGCAGTACTCGACCTGGCTGATTGTTTATCGAACCAGTTGTTTCGAATTTGTCCGCCAAACGGTGGAGAATCGATTGATCGCAATGTTTTGACTGGTACCAACGAACATTCATTTTAATTTCAAATTTGTATCATTTGGACTTTCTGTTCAACTGTGTTACTTTACATGGTGATTTGGCATCATTGACTGAATAGTAAACAACATTTGGACAGACGACGCCCAAACAGTTAGGTTTCTACAGGCTGCCAATATCTAGACGCTCTTATTGAAAACCCTGCATAAATGTAATTTAAATTTAAATTGTATAACTAGAAATTAAATGAAAATAATAATTATAATATAATATAATAAAATTATTTTTTTTCAATTTAAACATAATTCAAACAATAAAGTATTACCTAACTAAAAAAATCTATTGTAAATTTATTGCTGCACGAATGTTAATGATAGCACAGAAAGCTGGTAACATTTTAAAAATACTTATTATTTAAAATCCTTGAAATTCTTTCAACAATTTTTAGAATACTCTAGATTATTTGCATCTTGCTTGTAACTTTAAACTTGTAACCTTTTTGTATTCTGTTCTAAGAATAACTTACAATACATTTTCCGCAATAACTATATACATATGCTTCAAATTTACAAGAGCTACTCTTGCTCGCTGACTCTATGCTAACACAATATGAACTCTCTATTCACTAGGTTTGCTCATACTAATAACAGGTCGGATGAAAGAGGCCTGTCTCGTAAACATATTGTTGAAAGTATAAAGGCGTCCCTCGCCAGGCTTCAAGTTGAATATATCGATGTTGTACTGCTGCACAAGGTCGATCCTGTATGCCCTATGGAAGGTCAGTACTCAGTAGTAATAAACACTATATTTTTTTACTGAAACGTACGAGTAAGTAAACTTTAAGTATGTAACAGTTCAAAACCGTTTTCAAAATGAATCAATTTTTTAAGTGATACTTTTGTGATTATATTTGATCGAATATTTATATACTCTGATAAGAGTTAGCTGGCTGGCTACACTTTCAGATATTATGTTCGTGACAGTATGAAAATTAAAGAAATAGTGTTTTTTTTTCTTTTATTGTGAACTGAAAACCATTTTTCTACGGTTATTTTATTTACAGAGTTGGTACGAGCTATGAATTTCGTTATAAACCAGGGATGGGTTATGTATTGGGGCACGGCGCGCTGGTCACCATCTGAGGTATATTTAAATATCTATATTATAAAAAACAATTGAAAGTAGGACCTCATTCTTTTTTTATGTGATAGGAGAGCAAACGAGCAGGCGTGTCACCTGATGGTAAGCAACCAACGCCGCCCATGGACACTAGCAATGCATATAGTATTACTGTTGTGTTGCCGACCTTTAAGAGAGAGGGAATAGGGGATAGGGAAGGATGGGGAAGGAGTGGGCCTCCGGTTACCTCTTTCACCGAACGAAACGCAGCATGAGCCACTTTACGTCGCTCTTCTGAGAGGTCGTGGTATTTCACCGGTCGAGCCAGCCCATTCATGCAGCGAACTGCTTGGCTCTACCACTGGTAAAATTTCACTCTACTTCATTTCCAAGTCGCGTCAAAAGTTGAATTTGTATAAACGCGCTAATCTTTCGGAGTTCGATAATATAAATTATTTCTTGCGTAGTAGTAACTTGTTTAAACAGAAAAACCATAGAACTGCTATCCCACGAAACGGGACCGAAATCAAAAGAAAAGTAGGGACTAATAGTAGAGAAAAGGGACTATTATTTTAATACAAATCTATATATATATAAGAGATTTCCACCTATATATTGACTCATCACGATATCTCTGGAACCATAAGGCGTAGCGACTTGAAATTTGGTAGGATTATTCCTTTCGCCGAGTAGAGGTCTGCTAAGAACGGATTTTACGAAATTCCACCCACAAGGGGGGTTGCGGGGGTGTTAACAATGGAAAATTCCCATTTTTAACCTATAGCTGCTATCGACTTCAAATTTGTCGACGATATTGCAGTATTAACATAGAGGGGCAGCAGTTATTACTTTTGATGCGAAACAGAGTTCGCCGGGTCAGCTAGTGTTTTTATAAATTTATTACTATTTAAATTGGTGTACAATTATATTAAAAAAAATAACTTCTTAGATTATGGATGCGTACACAAACTGCCGACAATTCAACTGCATTACACCCATAGTGGAGCAAACAGAATATCACATGTTCTGCAGAGAGAAGCCGGAATTGTACATGCCTGAACTCTACCACAAAATTGGTGTCGGTAAGTGTACAAGTACTACCAGAGTTTATAGATTTTTAGGATGCCACAACTCAGAAGAACTAAGAAACAGCGTGTGTGATACTCACTTATGCGTTTGTCTGTACCGTTCTAGCCATTTAGTTCTATTCGAAGATATTGCATCGTTTGGTTTCTATTTGATCCTAATATTTGATTCAGTGGTTTAAGGAGATGCATAAATTGATAGGTATTTATTTTTTACTACCTTAAAATATATTACATAACAATAATAAAAAGAGAAGTTATGTTAACTTCACTTTTTCTTTTCTACCCGAAGGTGCAGTCAGCGGCTGTTAAGCCTCGTCTCGCCGTTATGTTTACGTCCCTATGTCAACCTATTGCCATACCGGGCACAAAGTTTTCAGTCAGCAATATTTATCACAAATAACTTAGGAAAATATTTTCGAAAAGCCATCCGTCAAGTCATTAGTTTCTTAGTTTGGAAAACCAGATGGCGTGTGTATTGTATGTTAAACATTTTATTTCTAGGTATGATGGTATGGTCAGCCATAACCACTGGTAAAGGATTAGGCCGCGAGGAGGTCACTGGCTTGTTTGCAAAGTCGCGTTTTAACAGGAAGTACAGCACCTTCAGCTGGTGTGAAGAAGACCTTGCTGTTCCTGAGGTATCATAGATTTTACGGACTTTTAATACTTACTATAATTAAATGTATACGACTGGCTTCTGTCTGCAGCATGCGTCTGGTCACTAATCAAAATCCCAATTTTCCAATTTCACAATGCAAACAAACGAGCAAACAAGACCTGATGATAAGCAACTACCCCTCTTATGGTGTTACAGTTACGTTGCCGGCTTTTAAGTGGGTGGGATCGGAAGTAAGAGGAGTGGGCCTCCGGATACCTCTCACACCGAACGAAACGTGACTTGTGCCATTTCACGTGGATATTCTTCGAGGTAGTGGTGTTTGAGCTGCCTAGATCTACCGCTGTTACTTCCTGTGTTACTTTTGAAGTAGATTTCTGCTATCAAACTAGAACTGATATTATTGGCCACATAAAAACAAATTTTCCTTTTTTTTTTCAATTAGTATATATAATTACAATGCAATTGTCTTGTACAGATGCCACTCTCTGGTAGCAAGGAACAAGTGGCCGGAGAAGAGCCCCGAACATATGGTGATAAGCTTCGTGATCTATCAAATCTTGCCAATTCACTGAGTATGTGCCATTTCTTTGCAGAAGCGTTTTTTTTTACCTAAAAGGATAAGTTAATAATTTCCATCAATTTCAGATTGCTCAATGAGTCAACTTGCTGTTGCTTGGTGTTTGAAGAACGAATCTGTTAACTGTCTTCTACTGGGAGCCACCAGTATTGAACAGTTCAAAGAGAATATTCACGCTTTACAGGTTCACTTTACTTTTATCATAGGGATTTTTTTTAAACATATCACGCCCTTTCCTATCTGAATGTGGTGGCAGCGGTTATGTTACGTACCAAATGGTAGGCGGTGAACCTATTGACGTACACCGGGCACAAGTTGTCAGATAGGTACAGACAGATATTTATTACACATAGCTTCCGAAAAGAATTCCGAGAAATCATTACTGTGAGGGAATCGATCCCATGACTTCTGCATCAGAAGTGGGAAGGGCCCACTGGACCACGAAGACTGATATTTTTTTTTAATATAAATTCACACATTTTTAAGTGATTGGTGTATAAACGTACTTAATATCTGTTTCTATGCCTAGATTGTTCCACAACTGACCCCATCTGTGATGGTGGAGATCGAAAGGCTGTTGGCTAACAAGCCACAACGTCCACCGATGGTATCCACGTTGGCAATGCGCAATCAGCAGAACAATAATACAGTGCGAGTCGATATGACGTCAGTATTTATTGCCTTTTTTCTATTCAATTAAAATATTCTGAGTAGAACAATGCTTGACTATTTAATTCCAAGAATTATTCTTGTTGAGTTATATCGTATGTAATTTAAAGTAACGGATGGCTTTCAATGTAGTGAAGTTCAATTTTTCACATTAATGTTATTTAATATTTGTTGATAACAGAGGAGCAACTACATCAGGAGCAGCCTCTCCCAAACCAGAAGGTGATGTGCCCGGCGAGGGAGAGGCTTCGACCCCCGGTAAGGAGTCCGGGAGAGCCTTTTGTGAGATTCAGTGACCGTGGTGGCGTGGAAGCACTGACTCTGCTTCCAAATCTAGTAAATCCAAGGTATTTTTACCATATTTTTTTCGTTCTGTATAAATTTATTTATGTTGTACTTATATTATAGTAATTAGTATTAATTACAGGAATCGCTTAAGGATACCAAACCAAAATTCTTCTTAAACAACGCAGGAGAAGTCATTAAGCGTACAGGTAAGACACATACATAACTTCACGCCAAATCTCTTGAGGGGTAAGGAGAGATAACAGACGTAAAACCCGACTATTACACACTTCACTTGCTTTTTTAACTGTAACTCTTGTCATACACAGATAAAATAAAATCTAAAATCCTCAGAAGTAGGTTTTAATTTCTGAAAACCTAATCTCCTACTATCCAATCCTATCCTAAAAGGATATTTTAAATAAAATCATGTATAAATCGTATGTTATTCTTTCTCAAACACCTCCATATTTTGTCGGGGATAGTGCAAATTCGCGAATCTACCATACGTAAAGAACGCGTATCTGCAATCGTCCAGTTTTACAGAAAAAGGTTATAACTTAATAACTATTAGTTTTATGACCAAGCTCATTTTATTGGCTTCATATTGGTCGAAATGAACTCGTGTCAAGGCGGTGGCAGCCTATCAAGATTTTTTGAGATTTGCTCGCGAAAACTTTAATTGGCTACAATTTTCACATACGCGGAATTATCCAATGCTAGTTCCGCGGATTTGCACTATCCCCGACGATTTGGTTTAATTTAATAATTAAACTCATAATATTTTTTTTTAAATCCTTGTTTCCAGTACTTATTAAACTGGTTTTATTTATATATACAGAACAAGATGGAGTGTCCACTGACGTCGTAGTTTCGGTGTCGTCATTAAAAGGTAAGCAGCCCGCAAGCGGCGGTAGTAAAGTGAAAAAGTCAAAGTCAGATACTGCTCGTCCACGCTCCTCATCCTTGCAAAGGTCTTCATCTGGACAATTGTCGATTGCTCGCGACCGTAGGCGATCAAGACTGGACTTATCGTCGCCAGCTGACTTATAAACGCCATCAATTGAATAAGTACACCACTTAACACATCCGAGTGTTCATATACTAACATCAAAGGATAATTATTAGTTTCAATGGAAAAATATATAACATACCTACTCCTTGGTAAATTGATGGTGGTTTAAAAAGTCAAATATAAAAGATTTGTAGCTGATAGTGATGATGTTTTATGGATTTTTGATCGAATAAGTGTAAGGTAATGTTTAGCAAGCTATAAATAATGTGGTATGATTATTATATTAATTAATATATATATAATTATTTATATTAATTAATATCAGCGGTATAGGTAGCGACTTTCGAATTTGTATATAATAAAACTTATCGTAGAAGCGTAAAAATTCGTCCTATGATTAATTCCTAATTTTAATTCGAGTCCATGATTGAATTTGTATTAAAATAAATAGGATATATAATTGAAAAAGGACAGTGATCAGTGAATGTACTGTGATGGTTAGACATTTAGGCGAAAGTGTTGTTATCATTGAAAATAATGGATAAAATCCTGTACAAAAAGTGCTAGTATTAAAAATTTTACAATATCCTATAGTATGTAGGTACAGTCCAGTAACAATATCGGACATTTTAGAACGTTAGGAACGAAATTAATAGTCGTTATCAGCAAATAATGAATTTAGAATATTGTAACCCGATTATCTTACATAAAGAGGCAATAATCATGTATAAATATCGAACGTACTCGTAGATCTTTTAGAAGAAATCGATTTGATATCGAATATAACTATCGATGTTTCATTGTAGAGTTATGTATGTCGATAACGATAGTATAATAATTAGATATAAAAAAATCGATTTCAGAAATCATCGTCTCCCATTATATTAGACTGTATAGATAAATTTAATAAGTATTGTTATTAAATATATAAATAATAAGGACCTTTACCAATTGAACGATACCTAACTACTTGAAGAGGCAAAAATATTATTGTATTAAAAGTTAAGTGACTTCAATTCAATTGTTCCATAGAATACTGACAAGAGATTGAGCCAATTACGTATCGTAAGTTGAACGCTTTCTCTTGCCTAATACTAAAATTGCTTCTATTGCTATGACTAATATTCATATACTCATAGATGTAGCTCGTTAGAAATTTATTTCGACAACGGTTAGATACCTTTTGTGATCCTTTTAACAATAAATGGCATCGTTTGAAATCAAATTGAATTTAGCTTAACTATATATATATATATACATATATTAGGTTAGTGAAAAAGTTTCTTCGCATTTTATATAAAATACCAAAATTTTTTTTCAAAAAGGCAAAATCAAAAGCTTTTTTTTTATAAAGTTTATTTACATTTAACAAAAATATTTAGGTGCCATTTAGTTAACTTTTTGCCATCTTGTAGGCAGAGACGCCATAGACATAAAAATTTCGAGGCTTCTGATCGAAAAATTGCGACAAGTTGTTTTGGCAGTCCTCTCGTGCTGTTAACTGCAGAGACCGAAACAGGTGTAAATCTGAAGGTGCAAGGTCAAGACTATACGGCGGATGCATTAACACCTCCCAGCAGTCCCAGCCAAACTCTTGTCATTTTCGCTGATTGGTGTGGGTGTGAAGTCTAGCGTGATCATGGCGAAAAACCACACCCCTTCTGTTGATTAATTCCGCTTGCTTTCTCTCCACTTTTTGCTTAAATCTCATCAGTTGTTCAGTACAGTTTAGAATGGTGATGGTCTTGCCTGGCGGTAATGGCTCATAATGAATAATGCCTTTTCAATTCCACTATATACACAGTATCAGCTTGTTGCGAGTTAACCCGGGCTTTGCCACAGTCTATACAGCCCTATTGGTGAAAGACCACAGCCTTTTTCGCGTGTTCTTGTCGTACGTGATCCACTTTTGATCATCAGGTATCAGCTTCTTCAGAAATGGTTTGGTTTCATTACATCGTACGTCATGTCGCAACGTACACGGTTTATTAGGTTTTTCAGTAATCAATGATCAAATGATCTCATGATACGATGATGATATGATGATGGCATCCACATACCTTTTTAGTGTACTACTCAGCTTTTTTTAAATGCGCTATAACCGTTTTGAGGTCAATTCCCTGTTTTCCAGTTACATTCTGTATACTACTAAAGCTAATATGCTGATCTTGCTCCACTTTTTCAATAATGGCATCAATTGTATCCGTAACAGGGCCATCTGAGGTACTGGTATCTTTGATATCAAAATTTCCGGGTTAAAAGCGCTTAGCGCCAAATTTGCGCTTCTGTGAGAGTAGATTAGATACTGCTACTGAGAGTAGATACTGCCTTAGGTGAAATTTATTCCGCGGTTTGTGTTGTATATTATCTTTTTTTTTGTAGTATTTTGTTAAAACCGATCTAATGCCTTCGTTACATTCAGCCATTTTAACAAAAAGAAATACATATTATAGTCACTTATTTTCTTAATTCGAATTTGGAATTATCTTCTATTGAATTAAAACTTTTTGATGATACCAAACCCAGCCAGATACAAATTGTATAGCCAAAGATATTTTATTACAAGTTCATACATACTATGTATATGTGAAAAGACTTTTCCCCCAACCTATTAAATATATATATATATATATATTTGCTAACATAGTTTCATCGCTTTTCAACTATAAGATTATAAATTTATTTTTTCTATCTATCACTATCACTGATTTATCTCATGATATATCATATTTAAAGTAATTAGAAATGGTAGCGATTTTAAAATAAACATCAATATTTTAATCATAATTTTAAGATTAATTTTATCTAGCTTTTAAGATCGGCTTATTTAGATCACTTAAAGGATATATAAGGTTATGGATAAAATTGTTTAAATAAAAATTAAAACGAGACTACATTCGAGACCTGCATTATTAACTTATGTAATATAGAGTTAGATTGTTCATGGTAATTAAATTAATCAATTAAAATCTAATTAACATTATTAGTCATTATCGTTTTAATATATTATATCATATTAAACACATAATAAGATGCATGAAATCGTAATGGATCGTCGTATCTAAATGAGTGGATTATTAATTAATTTTAACGTACAATTAAGATGCATGCATTTTGAATATACAATAATTAGGTACTTAGAGAATTATTTTGCTTCTTTTCTTATAGTACAGGATCCCTAGAACATTTTTTTAAGTGATTAATATCAAGCTGAATCTTCGTGAATAGCTTCATTTGTATGAGACCTCCAACAATATCATATGGGAAATTTTAGATGATGGTAGCTAACAGAGGTAGCCACGACCAGATATGTTTATTTGGTGATTCTCAAAAACTCATGACTAACCGACTGTTCCTAGTGTGATATTCAAGATAATTATCTAAATGATTGGAAATTATATTTGTCCTATAAAATGCAAGGTTTGATTAAAGAGGTCCCCTTCTTTCAACTGGTATGGAATACGCGGCCATGAAAAATTATTACCGACCAGCTGATTTTTAAAAATAAAATTACATATTAAGTATTAAGTTATGTTATGTTATGTTATATTATATGAATATTAAATAATTTAATTTTAAAAAAACAGCTGGTTAGTAATAATTTTTCATGGCCGCGTTTTCCATACCAGTTGAAAGAAGGGGACCTCTTTAATCAAACCTTGCATTTTATAGGACAAATATAATTTCCAATCATTTAGATAATTATCTTGAATATCACACTAGGAACAGTCGGTTAGTAATGAATTTTTGAGAATCATCAAATAAACATATCTGGTCGTGGCTACCTCTGTTAGCTACCATCATCTAAAATTTCCCATATGATATTGTTGGAGGTCTCATACAAATGAAGCTATTCACGAAGATTCAGCTTGATATTAATCACTTAAAAAAATGTTCTACGGATCCTGTACTATTATACTCTGGACTTGTGAAAAGAAACATGTCATAACATGTTTTTACACTACATTTCTTTAACCTCTATTGAATTGCATTGTTGTCTTCTTCATGCTCTTAGGTTAGGTTTAGTCTCCTGATATCTCCTGTAGAACCTGGTCTATTTGGTCATGGAATACAATGCTCAATTCTTACTTCTTTATACTATTGGCTTGCTTTACGTAGGTACGCGAATGATCCAGATTCCAGCGAGCATAATCCTCAGATTCAGTGCTTGCCATCTAGACTTCTTATCCCTTCTTTTTTAACTCAACTTTCATTTGCACTTGAGTAATAAAATTAATTTAATAATATATTTTTTTTTAACTTCACCTAAACTACTTTATAATAATAAGTGTTAGAATTAATTATTAAATATATAGTAATATGGGTTGGGCTAAAATATGTGCACCGTAACAATTGTGAAACAGATAAATACAAAAATATCGTTGCGGAAGATAAAAAGATCATTTGTGTCGTCGCCATCAATTACGAACAAAAACAAGGATATCTCAAATTTTCGTCTCATGGTTTCTCATTCTCCTTCCTCACTTTGTCTATCTTTTCAACTCCTACATACTTCTTATTGCTTCAATCAATACGAATTACAACAGTTTTTACAACTTCTTTTTATTACTTTTTTCCTTTCTTTCACTAGATATATGTTTATTATTTTGGTTATTAGGTTTTTAAACTGTCCAACAACTAAAGGGAATCTTCAACAGATAAACTCTCCATACATTCAAAAATACTGCTGAATAAAATTTAATTTGTATATACCAAAGTATAATTAATGTTTGCGGAGACGTTAATCTGTCGTTTTCTGATATGTACCATTAATTGTAAAACAGCAAACTGCGTGTTCAGCTGTCGAGTGATCTGGCATACCTTTAAAAGTCTAACATCAATCATTGCACCCAAGCTGTAATAGAAATGCGACATCTAGGTCATTTAAAGCCTAGCGAGCTGTAAAACTAGAGAGATCGGACTCCTGCACCGTTCATGCAGACTTTGGTCTAATACATTTTACGGAATGTACAATCATTGCATTCTCATTATCTGGTGCTCCCCATAGTAGATAATCCTGTTGATGTGCTTATCTTAGATCTCATCACCCGATGGATTAGTCCCCGCTCAATTCCCATAGACTAAAATAATCTTATTGTAAAAAAAAAATTCATGAGATACACCAGAGATACCTCGAAAGCATGTACATACAATTGATGTTTTAGCATTTATTGTAAAATATAAAGCCCGATTAGAAAAGATCGTAATAAATGTATACTAAACAATTTAATTATTAAAATAATAATATCTAATAACAGAATTCATGATTTATTAGACCGGATATCTATTAATATCATAAGTAGTGTTGTTATAATTTCAATTAAATTGTTAAATTACCATTGTACATTGGCAATTACACGTGGGCTGAAATGAAGAACAGAGAAACAGATTGAGTATGTAAGATGGCGTTACTAAAAAAATAGCAAAGAAAGAAACGAATGTTATCGGTGTATATTATAATTAATTATTGAAAATAATATTATTTAAATATATACGTTGCTGTGACATAATGATTATAAGCAATAGAGAAGTATTTAGATGAATTTAGATATTTGATCATTACGCACAACAATATCTCGTTTTAAATTCATAAAGTAAAACCACGTAATTTAGATTTAAAAAAAAAAAAACACCACATCCAACTCGGTAGAGTTGTAGACTGCTTACGTAACAATGTACTGCCATTGATGACTATAAAAGCTTTTGCTTATAAGTTATTAATTACGATATAAAAATGTATGTCGATTTAGAATGATCTTTGTTTAAGCCAGTATATCAGCTATTTAGCACTTGTATTAATAAACAAATTTGCATATTTCAATAGTACGATAGTTTAGCATGGCGTCCGGTTAAAATGTAACGTTTGCAATTTACATTTGTAGTTGTAAGATTAGTATTTAATATTAATAATTATTAACTTTCATAATTAAGATAATCATAATAATAATAATAATAATGTCAGAATTTGTGAAACTGTGTAATTTGTGTAATTGCTTTTGCAAATTCCATGCACCTTCTGCGCGTTTAGGAAATATACACACTAATTAATTTCATTGTGACTACCTTTCAAAGCCAAAAAAATAAAACTTTAATCAACTGTATAATGAGTTTCATTTAAACATTGCCCATAACTTGAAAATGATAAGCTAGGTGATGCAGAAGATAAGGTCTGTTTTAGAAAACTAAAAAAGATTTAGTCGTAGATCCTATGCGTAAGTATTTACAAATTACCTTAAAATGTGCGCGGCACCTAATATTTTGTGCTAATGTTTAAAATAGC
The DNA here is from genome assembly GCA_905147225.2 of Euproctis similis. NCBI lineage: Eukaryota > Metazoa > Arthropoda > Insecta > Lepidoptera > Erebidae > Euproctis > Euproctis similis. The sequence goes on along the minus strand of LR990107.1, from coordinate 15,923,354 downwards.
ACGAAGCTTTTAAACTGGAAAAATCGCAACGCTAAAAAATAGATTAATGTTCTGTCAGTGGCATAGGCACGCACATCGCTGCATGAATGTATCAGCACGGCTGTTACAGACGATCGACTTAAAGTGGCTCATGCTATATTTTGACCGGTGATAGAAGTATGCAGAGACCCATTCCTTTACTCTTCTCCTGCCGAACCTTTCAACCCTCCCAGTTTTGCAGAAGTCCATGGGTGGAATTTGAATTTACAACAGGTAACCCGCTTGCTCGTTACCACCTTCCCCTAAAAATAAGATCAATAAATTCAAACTAAATCGAAACATATGTACCTTGTTAATAAATTTAAAAAATAAACCAAATGTCTATATTGGTCTGGAGACAATATTCTTATTCACATAGAACATGCGTAATGTACACCAGTTATGAGTCGTGCCCATATATATGCGATTACACCGGTAACTACTCAATTAGCTGTAATACTCATCCCTCCAAATGGGTCCATCCGAGATCCTTTCAAGGATATATATATAGCATCGGTCCAGCTGCGTTATGCCGTTTAGTAAATGCTTTATTGTATATGAGATGGAGCTAAATTCTCGTAGTGGACGGACGCTTGCTCTTACTCCGTAGTGAACACTCAATCAGAAAGATGACCGTCATATACTTCGATTGGCTTGACTACCTGGTCTTCGGGGCAATGTTACTGGCTTCAGCGCTTATCGGAGTATACTTTGCATTCTTCGCGAGCAAAAAACAGAACACTACAGCTGAATACCTCATGGGTGGAAAGACTATGGGAATGTTTCCCATATCTATGTCGCTTATAGCCAGGTACATTGATAACATTAATACAATTTCATGCAAACGCAAATAACAACATTCTAATAAAACAATGATAATTAATTATTTATCAAATTTTGTAAAGGCGCTTTCCTCTTGATTTATTTAATAAAATGAGTTTTTTTTTTCTTATTCATAATTCGCAGTTACATATCTGGTATATCGTTGCTCGGTCTACCCGCGGAAATGTACACATACGGAACCCAATTATGGACAATAGTATTGTCCGAATGGGCAGTATCACTTAGTGTGGCAATTGTGTACTTGCCTGTTTATTATAATCTACAAATTACATCTAGTTATGAGGTAAATATTGTGTCTAATTTGATTTGAATAGTTAATTTTTTCATTGCACCTTTTATTGTTTATGGAGGGCAGCTAAATTTAATACCTATACTCACTCATGCAGCCTATTGGCGTAGACAGACTCTTGAACATTCCACAAGCTACTATCCTGACTTACACTTCTCATAAATTTCACCGTTTTGAATCAAAGTATTCATTTGTATTTGGTCTTCCGATCCCGACTCGGCTATTTACATTTCATATACTTATTTTGTCATTCAGTCGTCTTTTTTCTTGCCACTTGTGGTAAATTTTACCATGACCAAACCATGTGAACAAACTTATATTGTTCACATTGTTTAGATATTACTAACTTTATGATTATTTCAGTACCTGCGCTTAAGATTCAATCGAAATGTCCGACTATTGGGCTCCATAATATTCATTATTAAAATGATGTTGTACATACCAATAGTAATATATGTACCGGCATTAGCCTTCAGTCAAGGTAATTAACTTTAGTTAAAAAACAACTATTAACAATTAATGATTATTTATGTTTTATTTCAAACTAGCTGTTGCCCGCCACTTCGTCTGCATGGAAGCCATAAAGCAGCAAAAAAGCCTACACCATTATTATTTATTGCGTTCCTCGAATTAGTGATAGCGTGATAATATTTTTTCCTATGTGTTGACCCGTCCTCTTGTAAAAAATTGGTAATAAAAGCATTCAGTACTTTTAGAGTTTAGCATTACAAATATACAGAAAAACAGATAAAACTCTAAAAACCATAATTGTGGGTTCGGCATCGGTTGTATATCAGAGACCCAAGTCTTGTGAAAAAAAAATCAACTTAACTACGATTTTATTAAAATGCATATTAATATAGATTATTTTAACTCTGCCAATCTATTTCAGTGACCGGAATCAACTTGCATTTGATAACCCCATTAGTATGCCTTGTGTGCATATTTTATACGACACTTGTAAGTATGTTTATATGTCATATTAATCTTATGTTGGCCTTATTCTATCCCCCGCTGCATTAGACAAATTGCTTGAAGTGAAGAACCGTCTGGTGCCAAGGTTGTCTCATACAGTATCGTAGATGCAACAATGTTGAATTGTAAGTAATTTATGCATATTATTTGTTACATAAAAATATGAAGAAACGTGTTCAAAGTTGGTTTTCTGGACTGCGCAAGATGGAAGGTTCAGTTCATTTATGGTCTATTTAGCGTACTTATTTTGTTTAGGTATTGAAAAAATTTATCAAATGTCTAGGTGGTCCATGCACCCCAATAACTTTTCAAAAGATGTGTGTGATAAATAGTAAGAAGAAATAAAAAAAAAATATTTATTTACAATATATACAATTCAAAGACTAGTTGAAATTAAATTTCTTCGCATCTTGCCTACTGGCAGCGTGCCCAGAAGGCTAGCCGCATTGCCACGCTAAATGCAATGCTCATTCTCTGGGCGCAGAATAGACCAGCCCTCAGGTCGCAAGAGGCGGCGATCAGTCTCTTTGTAAGAATTTTAAAGAGCGTTCAGACCCCATGTCCCTAGAGTCTAAGCCCCAAACGGCTCAAAAACATAATCACCTACAAGATTACTGTACTTGTGCCGCTTGAGATTTTTCGCTAAAGCAGCATCAACACCAGAAACCCCTACCGACTCACAACTTTGTGCCCGATATCGCCAACTATTCTATTTGTGACGTAAATATAGCGGCGAGTCGGGGCTTAACAATCACTGCCTACACCTTCGGGTAGATAAAGACGTGAAGTTATGTTAAGAGAAAATTTAATTCTGTTCTATTTAAACGTGAACTCTCGTACGTGTAGCTTCGGAAATGGATCCAAGGATTTTAATAAAATTTACAACCCAAGAGGTTCCGGGGGCAATAAAATGATAATGCTTGGTTCCATTTTGAGAAAACGACATTTGTCGAAGGGCAGTTTTCAGTTTTATGTGTAATCAAACTTGCCAGTAATTCATAAGTTTACTACCATAGTTTATAACATTTTTAGAGCATAGATTTTTCATACTGTATTTAGTCTTATAAATCTGTGGATGGATACGAAGGACATTTATCTTTTTAACTTCTTTTTATCTTCTTTGGTATATATCGGCCTCGTTTATGAAATATACGTATGCAATACTCCAATTATCATAAGTGTTAGGATAGGCTGGCAACTATTATGATATTTACTTTTTAATTATAGTGGAGTGCCGTTTGATAAAAAAAAAACTGCAAAACCTAGGAATCGAAGGCCTGTCAATGAATCTTGATGAAGTGAAATGATTTTTTTTCGGTTTTTTCTTTTACTTCTATTAGTTTAAAGTTATATTTTGAGAAGGAGAGTTATTATAAATTTGTCCTTGGGGTTCTAGATACTGCTTGCACATTTAACAATGATAGGTGTATAAAAGTTGCCAATAAACAAAATATAGTAATATATACTCTCAAAGGGCATAAATACCTACGTATTTAGGTGCTGCAGTTTCCCCTATATAATTCCCCCATCCCTCATCTTTGTACCTGCAGTCCCTTGAGGTCCCAGGGACAAGTTGGTAATAGTTATCCTTTCCAGAAAATAACTTTCATTTTTTTCATCTAATTGAAAACTAACTTTATGTATACGCTGTTACACATTTGTATTTGGCCTACGTTCATCAGTGGACAGATCTGAGCTGCTGATGATGATAATTAATATTTTATTTACAGTAAGAAAAAAAAAATGATAGAATAAGCTTGTGATATTTACATATTTATCTTTAAGATTTTCGCGAATCACGTTCATGACATTAAAACAAACTTTAGGATTATATCGCGTTTATTTATTAATTTCCCGACGTTTCGAACTCTTTACAGAGATCGACTCGTGAAAATGATCTCTGTAAAGAGTTTTATTTAGAGATATAATATATTTATTTTGTTTCTATATCTATCATATGTTTACGTAAACTATTTTGCAGGGAGGCCTAAAGGCTGTTGTGTGGACAGACACACTACAAACTGTATTAATGTATTTTGGTGTTATATTCGTGCTCGGTTATGGGACTTGGCGTTTAGGAGGGATAGCAAACGTGATTGAAATAAATAAAAAAGGAGATCGCCTTGAGTTTTTCAAGTAAGACTTTTATATAAATAATATTTATTTGTGAGAAAACACGACATATTTATTTTATTGATGGCTGCAACATCGATTGCGAATAAAAAAAAATTTAGTTATATGAACTATATAGAAAATATCAAAACCAATCCGAGATTTTAAAAAGTTCGTCAGAAAATGTTGTTTTTTTATCGCTTATGCCGCGGAAAGTGTAATTACTTGAAGTAAACACAAAAAATATACTCCACAGTATATAGATATCTTCAAGTAAATTCGCCAGACTATGTGTCGAGCGAGTGTGTACGTAATTACGTTATTATAAATATTTTTTTACCATTTAAAAGCTGAAAATGCCAATCAAAATCAGACTATATCCGTTGTTTAGACACCAAGTGCACCGGAAAAACTAGCCGCAAACGCACGCAATACTCACAACGATGGGCAAAACCGGACAACTTTCCGCATTTCCCGCATAATAATTATGGGACAAATTGTTGGCAATATTAAATAGAAATTAATGAGATTTATTTATATAATCGTTCATGGATGACTTATAAAATGATTTGAACAGGTAAAAATGTTGACGCATAAGTACTGTTCCTAAATAAAAAGCATACACTATCTGTAAAAAGTTTGTTTAAAAATATTTACTTTCCCCTGTCCTAATATAAAATATTGAACTCAAATATACTGTGTAACTTATGTTAATGCCTGAGTAGTTCTTTAATCTGAAACTGGTAACAGTAATTTCGAGAGATTAACAGCCACTGTCTACACCTTCGGGTAGAAAAAGGCGTGAAGTTATTTTATATTATGTTATGTTTATTGTGATAATATCACAATATAAAATGGAGTTTTATAAAAGATTGGTATTACTTGAATATAATTATATATTGATACAGATACGCCCGAATACTGAACCGCCACTCAAATCTGACAATCAATATAGTGCTACTTACTGCTCAAATTTCACGTATTCTGTCTAATATGACAGCTACTTAAAGGCTTAAGTAGTGCTTATATATTTGAGTGGCGGTTATAAATAAAATATTTTTCACAGCATGGACCTGGATCCAACTATACGTCACACATTTTGGTCGACAGTGTTTGGCAATTATTTCAGTTGGCTGGCTGCGTGCTCAGTCAGCCAAGCAATGGTACAAAGATGCTTGGCTTTGTCATCCCTAAAACGGGCTAAAATGTAGGTATTCCGATGTATTTACTGTTTGCTGCTAACTCCAGTATCATTTTTCAGGTAGCCTTTTCTCTAAAAATGTTAACGTTATTTACACGCATGAGATTTTATTTTATAAACTTTATCTATTTCTTAAAAGTCGGATTATATATATATGATAATTTATAGGTATATTCTCTATACGAGTTTCGTTTCTTGTATAGGGCAAACTAAACTGTTTTCGACTTTGGAATTATAGTATACTTAAATCTTATAAATATATAATAACAAACAAATCAATAATCATACATACTTCGTACTTCTACTTTTTTATAAATGTAACCTTAATTAGTCATAGTATTAATGTTTAACCAATTAAGAATTTGTAATATTATTGTCTTTATTTTGACAATACATATTAATTTAACTTTTTTTAAAAATTAAAGTTACGTCAATTAAGAGTTCATTTAAATGTGGTACCGACCACAGTTCGATATTTTTATTAAAACAGATATTATATTTATGTAGTTTTAAGCAGTGTTTACCAAAAATCCCAATATACTCTTCATCAAGGAAGTTTGAATATGCATATATTTAATGAATATGTTGTTACATAATTTTAGTACAATCTTCATAATGGCTGTGGGCATATTCATAATTGTCTCGTTGTGTTGTTACACCGGCCTGGTTATATATGCGACATTCGCTAACTGCGATCCTCTTATTACCGGCGCTATTAAGAAAAGCGATCAATTGCTACCGTATTTTGTGATGACCATAACTGGTTCAATACCCGCTCTGCCTGGAATCTTTATGAGCGGAGTCTTCAGTGCCGCATTAAGGTAGGTATTAATGGATATTGATTAATAAAAATAAGTGTTAGGTGCCTTTATTAGCACCTTATTGCATAAAAACTGTAAAATCTCGAAATTCAGAGCCCGTCAATAAAACTTCATAAAACTATTTGAAATGCAAATCTGAAAGCGTATAGAAAAATGACAAAAAAAATTGAGGCCGATCATAATTTTAAAAAAATCGGTGTTTTTTTTATTTTATCTATATGTTAAAACTAATAAAAGTTTGTAATAGCTATAACGTACTTGTCCTGGGGTCAAGGTCCTGAAGGTACAAAAGTTTAATATCGCGTAAATTAAATGTTAAAAATTGTAAGCTAAGCTAAGTATCCTTTAAATAAAGTACATATGTATACATATTGAAATTCATTGTCTAGTTTCATAACATTTAAACTAGGTTGGCTCTACCACTGTTAACTTTTAACAGTGGTAGAGCCAAGCAGTTCGCTTCATGAATGGGGCAGCTCGATCGGTGAAATACCACGACCTCTGAAAAGATCGACGTAAAGTGGCTCATGCCGCGTTTCGTTCGGTGAGAGAGGTACCCCGACGCCCACCCCCCTTACCCATCCTTCCCAATCCCCTATCCCTTAAAGGTCGGCAACGCAACAGTAACACTATGTGTTGCTGGTGTCCATGGGCGGCGTTGGTTGCTTACCATCAGGTGAAACGCCTGCTCGTTTGCCCTCTTATCCAATAAAAAAAAGGTGGCGCTGCATGTTTACTATTCCTGGTTCGCTTCAGAGCATCTAATTAAATTCCTCATTACAGCTCCATGTCTACTGGTTTGAATTCCATGGCAGGAGTTATTTTCGAAGATCTCATCAGGCCGGCATATAATAAGCCGATAACTGAAAAAACAGCTAGTTTCATAATGAAAATTACTGTCGTGGTAGTGGGTAAGTAAATTAAATCATCACATACTATAAAACAAAGTCACTTTCTGCTGTCTTCCAGCAGAAAGTGACTTTGTATTATACTATTTTAAGCTATAATATCTTTGAAGCTACACAAAGGTTTATGGTGTGTTTTTTTTTAATAGATAGAGGGCGTCAACGGGGAGGTTTCTATGTATATTCACGTAAATTCTAGTAAAAAAAAATGATGATTTTATCCGTCATCCGCCATCTACCGGTTCAGTAATTAAGTTGCATTGTATTACCGACGGTCACGTAATAAAAAAATAAAATAAGTTGTTATAATATATATTATTGTTTTTTAAACGTCATTGTATGTTGTAATTTTAAAAATTGATAATACCTGCTAAGCAAAACTCTGAAAACAGTTATCATATTGATTCATTTGTATGGTAATGATCTTTGATACATATTTAATGGCTTCAATGCGAGCGAAGCCACGGGTAAAAGCTATTTCTTAACAAATTTCAATAATTCCTCTTTATTTACCAAAGAAGACAGTTAAATATTAACTATTACACTTAGTGCAATTAAAAGTACTTTAACACTTAAAAACATCATTACAAAAATAATAACTTATTCTTAAAATTCTTAATTTATATAATTGACATTTCTACATGATATCTAGGATTTTATTTTTATAATTTCGTATTCTATAACTTATTAATAGTAATATGTTTTGGTTTTCTTATTAAATTAGTGAAACTAGGAACCACATGTAGATAGTTACGCATATTTTCAAAGGTATTTCAAAGGTTCATTTTGAGGCATGTAATCCGAAAAAAAAACCTTACATTCTGCCATTACATTAACATCAAAATACATCGAGGGATTACGGAGAACACCCGAAACAAAGAGACGGACATCTGTGTACACTTATATTTTAATATCACACGGTTATATTTGATTCCTTAATTATTATTTTACATTTAAAAGAAGCAACAAAGGTTGTAAGATTAATATAAGTGATCCTTAATTCGTATATTCCTGTTCACTTCAATTTACCTACTACTTTGATAAAACTCCCGTGGGTAATATGACTGAAGTGAAGTTCGCACGCATTGATTTAAAAATAATATGTGATTTATATCTTATTAGACAATAATATCGTGATGTTAATAGGGTTACTTTTACTCATTACTGGCAACAAGTGTTCCGTATTCCGGTACACGGTACCGGTACCTGACAACTTACACATAGTTACTAGTTATATTTTTATTACAGTTTTAATAACTTGGATTCCTTCATTTGACATATAACTAATATGAAATATAAAAACGAAAGTGGCTCCGTCTATCGGATATCACTTCAAACTATAACTATTGTATTGATTTGGATGAAAAGTACATCTCTGTGTTTGTGTTTCTGTCCCCGATAGGACTAATTTTATTTTTAATTTAATAATATTATTTTATCACAATATTCAAAATGTGTGATAAAAAAGCTGTGGTGTATATATGCTTGACCATAATATATTTTATAACATCGTGCAGGAGCTACGTGCGTAGCCATGGTTTTCCTGGTGGAGCATATGGGTGCTCTGATACAGGCTGGAAAGAGTCTTACGGGTATCACAGCTGGTAGTCTACTGGGACTTTTCTCTATGGGTCTATTCTTTCCTTGGATCAACGCCACGGTAAATTTTTTAGCTTGGATAACATAACTTAAGTTCATGCCTTTTTCTACCCGAAGCTGCAGGGCAGCGACTGTTACGCTTTTTAAATCTATACTAATTAATCGTTTGATAGTATAGTATAGACAGTATAGTATGGACTCATTACTACAAAGATACATTATTAGTTATAATTTTCAGCAAATTTATATTTATAAATTTCATTGGTATATGGAGAAAGTGTTTGGTAAAAAATAATTAATAGTCTCCGTAGTCCAGTGGTCGAGTTCTAATAGATTCCCCGTATTGTCGTGGGATCACTTAACACCAATAATTTATCGGAATTATTTCGGAATTTACGTGTGATAAATTTCTATTACTAACAACTTTGTGTCCCACGTAATGGCAATAGGTTCAACACCTATTTCAATTGGGACGTATTTATATCGATTCTAAAGGGTAGAAAGGCGTGAATTTATGTTATATCAGTAGTTCTATGTTATAGTAGAAATATTAACATAACATAACTTCACGCCTTTTGTTACCCGAAGGTGTAGGCAGCGGCTGTTAAGCCTCGTCTCGCCGATAAGTTTATGTCCCAAATGGAATAGGTGACGAACCTATTGCCATACCGGGCACAAAGTTTTCAGTCATCGATATTTATCACACATAACTTCCGAAAATAATTTCGAAAAGTCATTGGTGTGAGCCAGTGTCTGGAATCGAACCCGGAACTCTGGATCAGAAGCCGTGTGCTCGACCACTGCGCCACGCGAGACTATAAAAATATTAAACTTGTGAAAAATATGCAATTAAACCCCAGAGGGCGTTAAACTTCAGACAATCTTATGCCTTTATCTTTTTATACAGGGAGCTTTAACTGGGGGCGCAGTATCGACTCTTTTGGTCGGGTGGATGTCCATCGGTACACAAGCAGCCATGATGAGAGGAGAGATAGTTGTGAATCCCAAACCAGTTTCTGTATCGGGATGTCCCAGCAACATCACACTGTCCATACTGCCAACAACACATGACACTGTGGAAGTCAATAGGTCAGTAGATATATCGTAATTCTTAGTATAATTACAATCATCAAATTGTTTTCGGAAGTTATGTGTGATAAATATTGATGACTGAAAACTTTGTGCCCGGTATGGCAACAGGTTCTCACCACCTATTCCATTTGGGACGTTAACATAACGGCGAGACGAGGCTTAACAGCCGCTGCCTGCACCTTCGGCTAACAAAAGGCGTGAAGTTATGTTATGTTATCAAATACTTTACGAATATCGGCTGAGATTGTTTTCTGAAAATGACCTCAGTGGCTTTGACCCCAAAAAATTACTGATTTTCCTTTGTTCCAATTTATTGGTCCATTCATCCTCGTCAATTCGTTTGCTATGCAATTAAAAATTGCTGCTAACTGGCGTTTTTATTATTCCAACATAAATCGTCAGTCACATTGTTGATATTCGATTGTTATTAATATTGGTATGACTTTATACCATAGATATAAGAATAATAGATCGGCAATAGTCACCCAAATAAAGAGACCGAAAATGGGGTGTTGATGTTTGACTTATCAATGTGTGCGTAAAAAGCGCTTCATAGTGTCAACTTTTACATAGTTACTAGTTACTAGATGTGTGGAAATGTAAATATCCTGAAAATCTAATATACGCGGTTGCGCTGTCAGTGATGAATATTAGTACATTTTTCCTGACATGCGCCATCTATTATAGTCTATGCTAAATCTATGCTTTATACTGTCTAATATCGTGATATTAAAAATAATCGAGTATTGTAGTGCAAGTTTGTTTTTTTAGTATTAAAAAATATTATATTATTAATAATATTATTATTAATTAATATTATTAGAAAATGTATTATAAATTTTACAGATCCGAAACGTTTTTCTTGTACCGACTGAGCTACTTGTACTACACGCTGGTCGGGATGGCGGTATCCATCGTGGTTGGCTTGATTGTCTCGTATTTTACGAAACCCAATGATCCTGCTATGGTAAGATTTGTTCTTAAAACTTCCATTTTCCGTTCTCAATCAACAATTTAATAGAACGTTCAGTTGGTAATTAAAATACAACTACTCATGTAGAAGACCATGAGAGATTTTAGTATCTAGTTTAAATTGGTATCTGTATTGGCGAATTAAATTCGTAACAATTTAGACGCATTTTTCGTACTTACCTCAAACTCAAGCATCAAATAAGAATCCAAAAATACTAAACTCTGTATCTAGATTTCATAAATACATAATTATTGTAATCTGTACTCAACTCTCTTTGGAAGTTAAGTATGATAAATACATATATGTAGATGACACTGTGCCTGATGTATGACAATAGGCTCCGCGATTTAGACCGTGAAAACTAAAAATTCAGCGAGTCCAAGCTTATTAAAGGCGTGTTGTTTCAAAAAAATGCTTAAGAATTTTTATTTTCAAAATAAATTATATCAAAAATGTAAAGTTTAATGTACCAGCTTTATTCTTTATGAATGGTAATAATTTATTTACATCGTGCGGCGCGTGGGCTGGACAGGATTCTGTCTCAATCACCACAATTTACAAGAACTACAATTCCCTGTATTATTAAATCATCTTGTTAGTGTGTCCGGTAAACAAGTGCGTCAGAAAGAGTAAACAAGCGACAGATATTTTAAAAAAACTAATAGTTCTTTGCGACTAATGTTCTGAATTTAAATGGTTTTTTTGTATTAAATTTAAGCACTAGTTTTATAAAAAGAGGTTTTAAATCAAAAAGTATTTATACAGGTACATAGAGATTTATTAACACCAGTTATACACCGATGGCTGCCAAAACAGCATCTACATTGTCGTCTGCCTCGCCTGACGCAGCACGACATCGAGCTAAATGCAAGGGAAATAGAACAGATAAGGGCTTGCCACAAAGTATGTGCATGTTTTGATTTTATCCATGTCCTGGACTTAGTCGACTGATAATAGATTACATATTTGTATTTAAAAATTAAAAATTTCCGGAATTATAAATTATTTATCTCTATGTATTTAATAAACATCATTGAATTCCACTAATGGTATTTTATATACTTAAATAAATTAAAAGCAAAAACCCTTTTTAAAGAAGCTTTTATTTAAGCGCTCTAAAAATAAGAAAAAAAAAACGATGACTGAAAACCTTGTGCCCGGTATGGCAATAGGTTCGCCACCTATTCCATTTGGGACGTAAACATAACGGCGAGACGAGGCTTAACAGCCGCTGCCTACGCCTTCGGGTAACAAAAGGCGTGAAGTTATGTTATGTTTAAAAATAAGAAAATAATATTTCCTTAAAAATTTCAAGTATCAACTTAAAGCCGCAGTATGTACAATTTATATAATAATAAAAGTCGCGCGAGTTGTAAATAAACTGTACTAATTTTATGTCAAATCAAATCAAAATAGGTTTATTTTCATGGGTCTTCACACACAGTTAAATATAGTCCGTAAATACATTTTATTTAAAGCATAAAATATTAAAACACACAAATTATATTTAAAGCATACCATATTAAAACACGAGCGCTTGAGAAAATTGCCTCCTTGGAACAAAAACGCGCGGACGATTCTGAGTGTAAGGTTGTCATGAGAAGAAATGTGCAAAACACTCATGTAAATTAATCTACTAACTTTACTATATTATCTATTGCAATTTAATTACCTACTGATAGGGAGTCAAACCTCGCGACAAGCTTTTATTATTATATAAATTGTACATACTGAGGCTCTAAGTTGATACTTGAAATTTTTAAGGAAATATTATTTTCTTATTTTTAGAGCACTTAAATAAAAGCTTCTTTAAAAAGGGTTTTTGCTTTTAATTTATTTTTTTATTTTTAGTTATAGCTGGTTAGGTTAGTGTCATTTCATTCAACGCATCATTACTGTAAGTTAGTTTACCGCTTAATTTCAAACAGTCCAGCTCTTCAATAAGGAGATCATCTAATTCAATTTCAGCTTGGAGCTTTCTTTTCCATTTAATCGCAATGATGATTTTTAATTCATATATTGTAGAAATGCATCAAAAATATGTATGCCGTCATCTTGGATGGTCCACCGTATTGTATTTAGAATGACGTCACATTATTTTGCGAGTTATTCTCAACAAACCCTTTCATTTGATACCCATATTGTAGAAATGCAAATATGGTGGAATATCCGCCATATTGAATTTATAATGACGTCATATTATTTTTGGAGTTAATTTCAACAAGTCCTTTCATTTGATACCCATATTGTTGAAATGCAAATATTTTTCCCGCCATATTGGTTTGGAATGACGTCATATTTTTTTTCGAGTTACTATTCTCTAAACCCTTTCATTTGATACCCATATTGTAGAAATGAATTTTAAAAACTGTTCCTCATGGATGATCCGCCATATTGGATTTAGAATGACGTCACATATTTTTTTCAGTTACTCTCAATGAGCCTTTTCATTTGATACCCATATTATACAGAAGCTTAAAATATGTTTTCCTCCATCTTGGATATTCCACCATATTGGATTTAGAATGACGTCATATTATTTTTTGAGTTACCCATAATAAGCCCTTTCATTTGATACCCATATTGCAGAAATGCATTCAAAATATCCATTCCTCCATCTTGGGTGGTCCGCAATATTGGATATAGATTAATGTCACACATCATATCATGCATTGTCATGTAAAGTAAACGTGTTAACAAAATTTCAGCTCAATCGGTTGAAGATATCTACTTCAAAATTGAGTTGCAAGATTCCACAGAACATACATACTTACATACATACATACAGTGCAAGTTAAATAAAAGCTTTTAATATAATTTTCTTTAATATTTTCTAAAATCACAGCTTTTAATTTTTTTTATATAAACTATTACTTGCTGACCCAGCGTCAATTAGAATTGATAATAACAAACTTTGAACCCCTATTTCATCCCCTCATAGGTCGAAATTGCAAAAATACTAGAACTAATGTTTAATTATTTCTTATAAAGAGCTTAAATATAAAGTTTCATGGTTTTATCTTTTCAAATTAAGAAATCCCATAAAACTATCAATCTCTATTTCAACCTCTTTATCCCTTTTTTCGCAATAAAAGGTAGCCTATGTCCTTTCTCAGGGTCTAAAGATTGTCTGTGCCAAATTTCATCAAAATCGGTTGAGAGGTTATACAGGAAAGCGTAAAAGACAGACAGACAGAGTTACTTTTGCATTTATAATATTAGTAGGGATTACTTGCTGACCCAGCGAACTTTGTTTCGCCTTAGAAGCATTTTTTGGGCTCAATTGGCGCGATTTGTAAGAAATAGACATACGTCATCGCAGACTTTTTTGTAGATCTTTTAGAGGTGTTCAATAGTGTTGTAAACTATCTTGATCCTTCATTTAAGGTTTAGCGAGCGTTTGCAATTATAGCTCCAAATCTCTAAAATTATCACTTTTTCTCTTCTGGGTATATTATATATATGAAATGGATTAGGCATACAAACCATCATTTTCAAATCTTCTATCCGTTAAAAAACCATATCAAAATCAGTTGCGTTGTTTCAAATATCTAAACACATAAGAGGACAGATAGCGGATAGCGAATTTGTTACAATGTAATGATTATAGAATTCATAGAAATAATTTAATTTAGAATACTTATAGGATGCTATTTATTTTTTCCAGAAAATGGCATGTTGTCAAGAAACAATTGGGACAAATAATAACAGCGTCAACCCGAATCCTTAACAGAAGTCACGGCCCATGTTTATATGGATTAATAGATAGAGTCTTACAACATAATATTTTATTGGAATAAAATTAAAAAAATATCCTCTGCGATTTTAATTTCACCATCATGAAATTGCCACGTAAAATGCCACAAATGTTTGATTATATCACAGATATGATTCAAAGGTCTCAAAAATCTTTTAGTTCCTCCAAATCTTCAAATCAATCAGTTTTCGTAATATTCTACTTACTACTCGTTCTATTCTTTGTGTAGGATACTTTGTTATGTAATTTTAATGTATAATAGTCTGGATGGTCCAGTGGTCGATCACACGGCATCTGAATCCAGTCGTCGCGGGTTCGAATCCTGGCACACACAATGTCTTTTCAAAATTAGTTTGGAAAGTTATGTGTGATAAATACCAATGACTAAAAGCATTGTGCCCGGTATGGCAATAGGTACACCACCTATTCCATTTGGGACGAGGACATAACGGCGAGTCGAGGCCTAGCAGCCACTGCCTACACCTTCAGGTAGAAAAAGGCGTGAAGTTATGTTATCATAATAAGTACACTTACCCAATTTCCGCCGTCTTAATGACTAGATTATGAATAGTTTGTAATAATAAAATGAATTAATATTTAGCGATATATTTAATTATTTTTAAAAAACAGTTACAATACGTCGTATGTATTTACAAGCATTTGTTTATATTGATACTACTTGTATATAAACAGCAAATATTACAATGTGTACAATTATTGAAGTGTTTAAATGCTTTATCATTTATTCAACAGATATTGATAATATCACCAAGCCCACGCATGGCAAAAGAGCATAACAACAAAATCGACATTATTCCAACTTGAGTATATCTATTCAATATTAATCAGGTGACAATAATTTAGCCCACTTTTAACAATTTATTAGAAATGTAGCACGATAAAATTATTAGAGTAATCCTGAACAAAAACATATTCAACCGTGTTTAAGATTATAGTTTTCAGGTGAGTTATATACCTTACCACATACCGTAACTTTAATATCAAATAATTAAGGTAATTAAAAATGTTATAAATGTAATATTTTAATCAGATCTAGTTATTTTATAAGATAAAAATGCCTGCCACAACATTCGCGAACGAATGAATCCGATTTTTGTTTTTAAATCTCTGTACATTTTTCTTTCTTACACTGATTGATATCTTTAATTATACTTCGATGATTTTATTATTTATTAAATCTTTTTACTTTTATGTTCTCAATTACAATAGACATCGTACATATGATAAATTAGTAGCGAGATATCGATTTGTAAATTACATTTGCCAATTAATTTTAATAAGGTTTATCAATTAGTAACTGTAGTTGATGATGAGTATTAAGATAATATTTTTCTTTGTATTGGTATATATTTAACTATAATTCTGTATTATTAGCATACAATAAATAATAGCATCATGTAAGTAAACTTATAAAACCAATGTACTATTTTATTTTTGATCAGGCGATAAATTTCACATAATTAAAATCTCTTTGTTCAAATTGACTCTATTAAGCAATATTACAATTTTGGTTAACAAATAACAGATCTAATTAATTATGTGATGTGAAAAAACTCATTTGCAAATATACACACTTAGGATTCATTCAGTACTTACTTTTTAATTATGATTATGAAAGTCTTTAAAGTTTAAAGGGCCTAGACGATAAACGTTTTTACACTCTATCTAATTCTGTCCGTAACACTATTTAATTCTAGGATTTTAGTTCACTTCTCGTGCACGTGCGTACGTTGACCGGGAAGAACACGTTAAGTTCTATAAGAGTTGCCAGAACGAGGAACATGGCGTACATAGCGAGACAGGCGCGACCCACTGCCGCGTCCAGCTTGAATTTATTGAACCAGAATGTCAAATACAACAGCAACAACGTTGACAGCAGCGATATTGCCGAATATTCCAATCCCATTGAATTAATTTTAACCTGTTGGAATTAATTTTATTAAAACTATAACGCACTACAATATGCATTGCAATCTCATCATCAGATAAGAACTCGCTTAGCACGATACATTAATATATTGCCAATTCGCAGAGCCATAAACTGTTTTAATAGCGCCATAATTACAAATTGCGTTCGCTATATCTATTTGATTTTATATAAGACTCTAACCCGATAGTGATCCCTCTCCGCTGGTGTGACCGACGCCTTTATGAGCCAAGGAAGTCCAAGACATAGTAAGATGTCGAATGTGTTGGATCCAATGGAATTACTGATACCCATAGACCCATGACCTGTTTACAGAAACATAAATCTAATATTAATATTTGTAATTTTTCAAAAATATAAGTTACCGTAGCAATAGAATAATATAATATCTGTTATGAGAATACAGTGTAAATATGTTAAACCTTGTTTTGCGACAATAACACTAGACACTGCTTCTGGGACAGATGTGCCAGCTGCCAAGAATGTTATACCCATCACTGAATCTGGTATCATTAAAGTGTCACCTAGAAATGAGAATTACAAATTGTAAATTAAAATTAGTAAAAAATAAAACTCTATTAAAAAATAACATACTTACCAATAATAGTAATCATCCAAGCTACAATATAAGACAATGATCCTATCCATACTATACACATAACAAAAGTCAAAGGAAACCAATTCTTATAGCGCGGTTTCTCACAGTCAGGTATGGTAAATAAGAAGACAAGATGTATTGGCCAAGTCACTATCCACGCAGACTGTAAAAAAAAAACAAAAATATTAATCTACAAACTTTAATAATCATCATCATAACACATATAGAAGCAACAACCTTTGTGAAACAACTTCTTCCAGAAGGCCACTTCCATAGCGAATGCTCATAATCATCCTTCGTTTTATCTGTTTCTTCTGATTGGACAGATTGTACTATATCGTCCGAAGTTACAATATCCATTTCATTATTCTTCGCATCAATTTCAATACATATATTATTCGATATTTCACCGTCCACGGCCGGTAACCTCAGAGCGTTGGATGTATCAATCTCACAGCTCTTTTCGTTTTTATCTGAGTAAAGAGATAACGTACTTTTTATATGCCCGTTGTGCTGATGCTGATCCAAAGACAAATCATTTTTGTCAATTGGTGAGACTTGTTTAGCATCTTTATTTTCTGGAAATTTAAACAGTAATGCTAGGAAGGGGAAAAGGTTTCAAAACATTATATATTACACAAATTAAAAAAAAATCACACACACCGTTTTCAGTTCCAATTGGGATGTCTTGTTTTTCTTCATTCTTGTTTAGCATATCTGATACACAGTTCAAGCTTCCTGCGAATACAATAGGTTTCCATAAATTTACGCTATATGACTTAATAAATAGTACAATAGAATGTAACTTACCTTTTGCAAAATTTTGTATTGACTTATCGTAGTACATGATACATATGTAGACACCGTACAGCATGACGAGAAAAAATGCTTCATACCATTGTACATATTCATCATGCATTATACATATCAATATAGAAACTGTTATTCCATATGCCAAACAATCCCTTGTAAGTGGCCACCAGTCCAATGGTACAACCTAGAAACGGAATAAACAGCTATTCAAATAAATGACTACTAAATGTTCAACAAGCCACAAAAAGTTTCTTGGACAGAATTTAGAGAAAACCTAAACATAACATTCATTTTCATGAATATCCTTGCACATCACTCAACTAACGCCACTCGAATGTGTCGATTCCTGGTGAAATTCCACTACCTCTCAGAATATCGGCGTAAAGATGTGTTTCTTTCAAATTCAAATTAATTTACTTGTTGAAAACAATTATACGGTATGGTGTTAATTTTGATAAAGACATTGAGTTTCAAAATGCTTTGCCGTGTTTGGCGTACAAATAATAGCATTCGCAAAAAGTGAATTGAAGTGTAATTAAACTATTAATGTCAATATATATATAAATGTTAATTATGTCAATATCTATAAATATATCTGTCTATATCAAAAATAACATTTTGATGTGGGTTATAATTAAATAGTCAATAAATATCAGCCATGAGACAAGACTCCATCTCCAGTCAAAAAATACGTCCAAGTCAGCAAATTACAACTTATCTTGCAAGAAATCATTAATATTATAATATGCCCCTTGGATTAATATTTCTTTAAGCTTTTTAGCAAATAAGTATTTAATGTTTGGTACACATTGGGAATCTTATTATAACTATTTTATAATTTTGTAGATATTTAATTAAATTTACTTTATGTATTGTATTATTTTCAAAAGGGTCAAATTATTCGTATGAGATAAATTATTCATCAGTTGACTAAAGTGAATTAAATTGGTTTTATTTAAATTAATTCTTAAATTATTATTGATTCATCATGCAATAATATAATTTAATGGGTTATGAATGTCTTTTTTGTATTATTGCAGGCCACAGTGATTGCACTATCATCACCAAAAAGACTCATATGTTATGTTACTGATTTAGGCATATCGTTTATATATATTAAAAATAAAAGCGAGCCAAAGACACTTCCCTGAGGAACTCCGTATAATATACTACGTTTTCTTAAACTGTATGTTATATCTTTATTAAAATTTATATCAAGCATTATATGACAGTTATTTGTTTTCTATTAGGATATCAAGAGTTTTAAAATATTTCCCCTTATACCGTAATATTTCAGCTTATTTCTGAGTATGTTAAAGTTTACGTAATCAAAGGCCTGGGTCATATTACAAAAAGCGATACAAACCGAAATATTTTTATCTATATGTAACAGGATATTATGTAAAAAATCATATATTGCCATATTGAAGGCAAAAAATGGTTCGTTTTCTCTTGAACAATGGCAAAGCAACTGTAATACTATTTGTGTTGTATGTGTATGTGGGTGGCGTTAGTTACTTACTATCAGATAAGATATGTTTTCATAATAGATTTTCAGTTTTTTTTTTATATAATTACCATTCCAGCTCCAATACCACAGCAAGCAGCAACCGCCAGGATATTGAACACGGCTGATCCCACTATAGTACCAACACCTATGTCCCCTTCCGTTATAAAAGTACCGATAACGTTGACGAACAGCTCCGGCGCTGATGTAGCAGCCGCCATGAATGTAGCACCAGCGACGTCATTTGTCATGTTCAAAGCTACAACAGAGCAGTTTGTGTCTCATTAGAGGTGGAACTGCATTTATCTATTACAATATATTCCATCCCTATTCATTCCACTCCGCTCTACTTCACTCCAGCTCACTCTGATAACAAATCTTAGATTTAGTTTTGGTATTCCTTTCCAAGAGTGTCAGTGATTTAATTTCGTAAAAAGTTACTTGAGCTGTTTTCGTTACTTGTTACTTTTTAATTTTATATGACAGAACGTTTGCTGTAACACTTAGTATGTATGTAAATGTATAAAAAATAATAATAACTAATTAAGTAGGTAGTAAGTAGTAGTATCATATGAGCGTAACAAAACTATATCATAATGTATTTATAATATTCGTAAGAGAAAGAGCAGAGGCTTAATCCTTAATTTAAATATTTTGAATTTACCATGACATATTTTTTCTACTGCCGGCACGAAGAACTTTTCACAAACAACGGCAAGGGCTATGAATAGGTAGATAGAAATGACAGCGTGGACAACAATAGCGCCATGCTGACGCTGCACCTCCGTGAAGAGTCCAGCCGGGAAGTCATCGATGGCCGGTGGTGTGCAATTTCGTAGAGAAGTTTCTGAAATTAATACACATTATTTGTAAACGAGATGTATAATCATGTGTTTATGAATTGGAACAAAAAGAGTAATTCATAATATTCAAAAAGTTGTAGCTAACATAATACTCATATATTGCTGTCTTGTCATTATTTATCATAACTTAAAAATTATTGATCACATCTCATCTGATAGTTCGGGAATAATAATTTGGTAAATAATCTGTTCATGTCGTTACTAATATACCTTCAACTACTATACTAGAATATCAAGTAAAGAATGATTTTTAAAATGTGGCCTATACGGATAACTTCTTTTGTAATAAACTTCGATAATGGTTTAGTGTTTCGCCCTCTTGTTCAGAGTCCTCAAGTTAATACAAAGTGATGACTTTCCAATAGTTACGTATGATATGATAAATATCGATAAACGACAACATATTTTTGAAGTGTAACTTCTAATGTCTCGTGCAACCGTTTAACGCTTTTAACGCCCCAGTGCGGCCTCGAAACGTAATATATAATTATTATAGAAGTTTAAGTTTTAAATAAAATTTGAATCGGTATATTTATAAATCCAGGAAGAGAATTGCTTAAGCGTGTTTTTATCTGTACATAGAAATCTAGTAGCTAGTGCTAGGAAAGCACAATAGCTTGTTTCTTTGAACGCGCTAATCTCAGAAACAGCTGGTTCTATTTTAAAAATTCTTTCAGTGGTGGATAGTCCATTAGTGGTTCCCATAGTGGGGAAGGATTAAGGCTATATTGTATTTTCTAAACAATTAGGGACCTTTACTAAAAGTCCGATAATGTAACCCAAGGTGTAAAAAAAGGACCTGAAAAAAAATGATTACATCGCGTACGCTGCAAAAACTATTGATTGTAGAGCAAAAAAATGTACTACAACTTTGCAGAATATATAGTTGTCTACACAAAAGTTTGCGACATCATGTATCTAACTGTTGTAGTTATCTCACAATAAGAGTTTATCAATTTAATTTTTTTAAATAATTTAAATGATGATGTCTTAAAAGCCCTTTATACTTTGTACTTTGGTATTGATTCTGATTAAATTATTTACAATTCAAGATAGATTCAATAGCTTTCTAGAACTTTTTTAATTATTTGTTTCTAAGATTTTCGCGAATTTCACTCATTGATCAAAACAACTTTTAGGATTGTATCGCGTTTATTTATATATGTATATAAATAAATAAACGCGATACAATCCTAAAAGTTGTTTTGATCACTTTTTTAATTATTTAATTCGGACATTTAACTCAAAAGATATCGCAATATACACGATATAAGTATCAGATTTTTAGACAAATATGTATTGCGAGCACATATAGTAACATAACTTTACGCCTTTTCTACCCGGTGGTCTAGGCAGTGGCTTTTAAGTCTCCACTCGCCGTTATGTTTACGTCCCAAATGGAATAGGTGCCATACCGGGCAAACGAGGGAAAACGAGCAGGCTCGTAACCTGATGGTAAGTGATCAGAGCCGCCCATGGACACCTGCAACACATATAGTGTTACAGTAGCGTTGCCGACCTTTAAGGGAGTAGGAAATAGGAATAGGAAAGGATGGGAAAGGGGGATGGGCCTGCGGATACCACTCTCACCGAACGAAACCCGGCATGAGCCACTTTACGTCGTTCTTCCGAGAGGTCGTGGTATTTCACAGGTCGAGCTGGCCCATTAATGCAACGAACTGCTTGGCTCTACCACTATCATTCAATTTGTTAAGCTTGAATTTCATTAGTACACAGACATCAGTGGCAGGTTTAGGTACTATAATTTATTTGTAAAATCAATCATAGTACCTCCACCAGCCACTAGATGTATGGAGGTACTATAATTGACACTAGAAACGCGGCCATTAGTATCAACTACATTCCTTTATAACTGAATTTGATTGATTTTATTATAATATTTCTAAAATCTATTATAAGAAATAAATACATAGCATTTATATTATGTGTTGTAGAACTGATTCTTAAAATATTTTACCCAAATCTTTTAATATATTCTTAAAATCGTATATATACTCTATGGAGTGAAACCATAGCGCGATTTAATAAATTGATGTGTAGTGACCTCTATGGCCAAGACGAATAAAACATTATAATATAATAATATTAAATCAAGACATGATACTCATTTATACTCGTGGTTATGTAACCTTATAAAAACATTTATAAGGTCATATTAAGGGTATAAATAATAGTCTGTTTATGATCCTCGGTTCAAATAATCTTCATGAGTATGATGTATTCTTATACACAAAGTTAAATAAAATATTAGATAGGAACTTAGTAATATCATTTCTCATAATCAGTCTCATTTTTAATAGTACCTACAATTAGTAATAAGTATTAATAGTCTCGGTGGTCCAGTTAAGTGGTCGAGCACTCCGATTCTGGAGTCCTGGGATCGATTCCGAGCTCATACCAATGATTTCTCGGATTTTTTTTGGTATCTTACATAACATAACATAACTTCACGCCTTTTGTTACCCGAAGGTGTAGGCAGCGGCTGTTAAGCCTTGTCTCGCTGTTATGTTTACGTCCCAAATGGAATAGGTGGCGAACCTATTGCCATACCGGGCACAAAGTTTTCAGTCAACGATATTTATCACACATAACTTCTGAAAAGAATTTCGAAAAGTCATTGGTGTGTGCTAGTGCCAGGATTTGAACCCACTACTTCTTGAATCAGAAGCGGGGTGCTCGCCACTGCGCTACCGAGACTGTGTACCTTACTATAGTTAATATTAGGTACTCTATGGTATTTTTTTATGGGATAGGCAGGCAAACCTAAGGGAGTAGGATAGGAAAGGATGGGGGTGGGACTCGCATTTTTTTTTATATCATATAACCCACCATTTCAATAGTAATCGTGTCAGCTAAATGTTCCACATTTAATGCAGATGTATATACGTTAACATGTACAGAATTGTACTGGATTTAAGTCCAGTACAATTCTGCTAATCTTGTAATGGCAACAGCAAAAGAAAAGAATTAGATGTCTTACGCCCGAATACTGAACCGCCACTCAAATCTGACAATCAATAAAGTGCTACTTACTGCTCAAATTTCATGTATTCTGTCTAATGTGACAGCTAATTAAAACGCATAAGTAGCGCTTACATATTTGAGTGATTTATACCTACGACGTTTCAAAACAAAATTATCTTAAAAGACATTGGGATATTGCAAAATGTGTGATAAAACTAATTTCCAGATAACATTTTGGTCATTATTAATGCGCCTAAATACGATAAGTGATCAATATAACATAAACATTTGTCGTAAAAAATAAATTTATATTTGACATTTTAAATAACGCATACAGAATCAGCGAATTTCACATAATAACAATTGTATAGCATAATTTCTTTACGCATAAAATATTTTTTTGGTATTGCTAATAGGTGACAGATGATTTTTTGTATAAATATTAAGAAAATTATGGATTATGCGTTTATGCTTTTTCTCGAAGTTGAAAATCCTCAAAAGTCTCCAGGGAAGCTATTTAAGCTGTCCAGAATCCAACTATACTAGGTATCTATTGAAGCAATACCACACATTGAACGTACTGTTGGAAATAAAACATTTTTGTTTCTTGATTTAAAAGACGTTTCGTGTGATAAATATCGCTGATAGTTTCGCCGCGTATTCCATTTGTGACCAGACGTAGCAGGTTTTGTGGACAGTTTCAATTAAAAATTGAATAAACATTATGGAAAAAATAACAATTTAACTATTACATAGTATAAAAGAAAGTCGCTTTCACTGTCTGTCCTCTTATAAGCATTAGATCTATGCTTTGTAACTACGCAGCGGATTTTTTCTTGTTATTTTTAATAGACAGAAGGTGTCAACGGGGTGGTTTTTATGTTTAATTCATGTGTATTTTAGTAAAAAGAGTAATAATTTTCAAAATGTTAAAGACACCCCAAGTGTTAAATCAAAACAATGTACAATATTATACCTTCAAAAAGGTCTACAAAAAAGTGTAACGCGACAGTGTAATCCTTTAAGGATAACCCACAGTGACTATCTATTTAATCTTATTGCTTCTGACGCGAAACAAAGTTCGCCGGGTCAGCTAATAGTAAATAAAACAATATTTATTTCTCAGACTTTCGCGAATCACACTCATTAAAACAACTTTTAGGATTATATCGCGTTTATTTATTACTTATTTTTATTTATTTCCCAGACGTTTCGAACTCTTTACAGAGATCATTTTCACGTGTGATGAACAAAAAGATGGTAGTTGTTCAAAAACTATTTTCATTGATACAGAGAGCACCCACTTTTCGGAAATAAAAATCAAAAAGTTTATGTTAAAAATATGATTTTTACTATTGGTAACCCATATCAGACCATGAAATAAAAAATTAAATATTTGTTTATAAGATATATTTACTAAAGAAAAAAATTTTTTTGTAAAGATCCTTTGTTGTATGATTTAATAGGTAACAGTTGTTATTTTTAATTATTAGTTTGTTTATTGATTTATTATTAGAGTATTAGAGTTTGTATTTATCACGGTCAAAAACAACTTCTGATGGAGAAGTCACTAGTTGTGATGTCATGTATGTAATATGTGAAAATATTGATGCCTGACCAAATTGTTGATTTTTACCTACTAAAAATACCATAATCATATGGCGTGTCGAATTCCATCTGCCTACACCTTGGGAATTTAAAACGTGAAGAAACATCGTTCTTAATGATATTAAATGTGTTATGTAAATACATACATATAATACATTGAAAAACACCCAGACGTACAAAAGATTCATGCTGGTCACAAATATTTGTACTCGGGTGGGAATCGAAACCGCCAACCTCGATACCGCAGTCGATAGTTTTACCAATGTATCACGAGGCCCGTCTGTCTACAATACTGTAAATAATATAATTAATATGAATTTCATCACATTATAATTTGTTAATTCGATACACAAAAGTATTTAGCTATATTTTTTCAATATTTCATTAATTGAGATGGCATTGTTGTCGACGTTAAGGCACATATGTAGCACATTCATCATTACATACTCATAGTATAAAACAAAGTCACTTCCCGCTGTCTGTCCCCTTATATGCTTATATCTTTAAAACTACGCAACCGATTTTGATGCGGTTTTTTTTAATAGTTAGAAGGTGTCAACGGGGTGGTTTTGATCTATAATTCATATATGATGTTGCAAAGAAAAAATGATAATTTTCGAGATTTAGTACTTTAATTGCAAACGCTGGCTGAACCCTAAGTGATAGAAAAAAACAATGTTCTACATTATTAAACACCTTCAGAAGGTCTACAAAAAAGTCCGCGTATGTCTATCTCTTAGGGATAACCCACGATGACCATTTTTATTATTTTACTTTTTACGAGAAATAATAGCTTATTTACGAAGCGATTTTAAAGTTTACAGCATTAATTTTCATCCAATTAAATGTCTTAAATAGATTGTGCATGTAATATAGATGATTGTGCATGTAATATACCAGTTTCTAAACTTTAATTTAAACTAAATCTCAAATGAACATTTGCACTACAAATACTGGAATTATAGGACTTAGCATTCGCGAGACTTTGCAGATAGGGGGCTAGGGGGCACTTTCCTCGATCGCTTGTGTTAATACTTCATTTAAATAATAGATTATCCGATGCATTTGCTAAGGATTTGAAGCATCTGAAAGGGATCTATGAAATAGAGTGATTCGACTAAATTAGATTTTGGTGTAATAGCAAATTTTAAATTCATCTATATATCTTCGTGTTTGTGAATTTCTATTCAGTTCTTGTACATATTTAAACACTTGCTAAATTGAACCATTCAATAAAGTTGACACTAATAATATTAGAGTCTATTTATTATTGATCGTAGCTTGATCATTTATTACCAGATCATAATATGACTAAACATAACTTCACGCCTTTTTCGGCGGCGTCTGTTAAGCATCTGATGACAGTCCGAAACGCTTTTGTTCAGAAATTTGGTTGATTTTTTTAAATGCAAAATATATCTTGTAAGTGTAAGTTGGTTTTAAAAATCTCTTGTTTTAAAAACATCGAGCTAATCCTAAAATCATCCATGAAAAATAAACAACCAACTAAATATAATTCAACACGAACAAAGTCTCGGTGGTCCAGTGGTTGAGCACACGGTTTCTGATCCAGAGGTCCGGGTTCGAATGCTGATACACACACCAATGACTTTTGGAAACTGTTTTCGGAAGTTAAGTGTGATAAATATCGATGACTGATGTAGTTCGTGCGATTAGTGCGTTCCAAAAAATATATAAAGAAAAGAAATTTAAACAATAATAAATATAGAGTATTTAACAATTGATTATTATTAATCTTGACAATCCGAATAGACGGAACTAGCGTACGTCCATTTTTTTTTGCAGTTCTTCACCGTCTTTAAGTATTCATTATGCTTAGCATAATATGACATTTTTGAAATAGGAGAATAATAAAAATTAAGAATTTCCGAATTAGCTTTTGATAAGACAGTGTAACTAGGACGTCTATAGCTCAGTGGTTAAAATACTGTACTAGTAAAGCTGTAATATAGACAAAATTGAATTACTAACTTACAAATTGCTGGTTTGAATAATAAAAAAAAATTATTGTTTTGTACTAGATATATTGATGTATCTGGCCCTTTTATATTTAGATTTCGCAATCGTTTTAATATTCCGTTCGTAGTTTATACCTCCGGCCTAACTGGGGCACAAATTATATTATTGAACGACAGACCTGATGGTCTGCATGTATCAACGTCTAATTTGTTTATAAGTTTCTTTCACGGGTGAACTATTTTCAATAATATTTATGCTATGGGAAAAATATAATGAATTAAGTGCAGAGGCATTAGTAATATCACCAAAATCAGCATCAACAAACAGCGCCATCTTTATTCACAACTCAAAAAACTTGAGTCTCAGCTATGAATCCAAATAAAGCAATTAAAATATTAAGAAAACACCCAGAGACGCCATACAAACAAAACATACATCATTACATAGTATAAAACAAAGGCACTTCCCGCTGTCTGTCCCCTTATATGCTTTTTTTTTTTAATAGTTAGAAGGTGTCAACGGCGTGGTTTTGATCTATAATTCATGTATAGTGTAGTAAAATAAGTGATAATTTTCAAGATTTCTAAACTAATCGCAAACGCTGCCTGAACCCTAAGTGATAAATCAGAACAACTTACTACATTATTCTACACCTTTAAAAGGTCTACAAAAACGTTCGCGAGTTCGCATATGTTTATTTATCTCTTAGGGATAACCCACAATGACCATTTTTATTTTTTTACTTTTTACGAGCAATAATGACCTATTTACGAAGCGATTTTAAACATTACAGTATTAATACTCATCCAATTAAGTGTCTTAAATAGATTGTGCATGTAATATAGATGATCCTGGCCCTTTACAGCATGCAATTTAAACAAATATTTTCGAAGATATTGCAGTATTGACATAGCGGGACAGCAGATAATACTTTTGATGCGGAACAACGTTCGCCGGGTCAGCTAGTAACATATAAATATTTATGCAAAGATTGGAATAGAATCCACCAAAATCTATTCTGGAGCTAATAAATAAAATAAATACGTTGGTCACCAATATTAAGATAACATGAAGAGAACGTTTGGGACTGACTTCGTTTTTCGTGATAAACAAACGCACATCCTGCGTCACTCTTAAAACGGCTTCTTCAAATACAAACGCCAACAAGCCACTGTCGTGGGCCAATTGTCTCAAATTACAGCAACACTAAGTTGTTCAAACGAATTAAATGATTTTAGTAAATAAGTGTTGTTTGGTCGGCGTGTTGCCGTGTTGTAGTGTTGCCGTGTCGGGCATCATTATTGTACTTCGGCGGCAATTTGTGCATGCTCTGTACCTGCTATCTTGGTATATACAACATACAACACCAAATGCACTGTGAAGGAAATTGACGGATCAAAGATGACAGGAAGTCCGCATTAGCGTGGAACATGGCGTCTTTCGATTCACCGCTCTTACCAATTGTTGCTCAACAAGCGGCAGGGGCAGCGAGGATATAATATTTTGTGTTTCAATAAACAAGATTTTTTCTTTAAACAATGGCTGATTTTGTTTTTCTAACTAAATCGTTAAAATATTTCTTTTATATAACAACTGAAAGAGTTATCCAATTTTAAGAAATCATTTTTAACATGTTTGTTTTTATTTATATGTTAAAATTATTTAGTTAAATGTGATTAAAAACTGTTAGGTAAAATGGTAACGATGATAATTAATCCAGAGTTGAAACTTGTTGGCTGACAGCCCTGAGTGGACGATGGTCAATTGACAATTTGCGCGAGGACCGGCCGGATGAGGCGTCAAGAGTCGAAGCTCATGCCTCCCCATCTAATATTAAGAACGATACCTAACTGCCGCAAATTACTATTTCATAGAAAGTAACGAAACAAAATAGTGCATACTTATATTGCACGTGTTATCCTGACATCGCATCTGCATAAAGCTCTTTTCATTTAACCTACAGATGGAATATAGTGACAGACAACTAAAACAATCCTAAATTAGGATGAATATTTATCATTTAATACTACTAGAAAAACTTTACTTTCTTAGCAAATTTCGTAAACTCTATATTCACTCGATTTTCGTAAAGTTTATAATATAAATAAACAAACCATTGTTTTGTTTGTGTGCCGGTACGCTATTATTACGAGAGGTCAGTTCATAACTTGTTGTAAATCACTTATATGCAATTGTATATTTTCATTCAATAAGGTGTGGCTGCCAGTTAGATCAATTGTTGAACTATAACCAACACTAATTCGTTTACAGAAGGCCAGTGGCATCGAGCGAGTATCGAGCCACGCCCGTGTTTTGGCAATATCGAGACCTTCCATGCGTTTAACTGAACAATAAAACTACTATTTTATTACATTACTTATTTACTTTTATATAACAAACGGATGTTTTCAAATACAATCCGATTACAATCACTGTTTTTAACTCCTACGAGAGACAAATTGAACGTAATTTGAAGGCGATATACAAATGATAATCATACCTGGTCGATTCAAATCCATGACTGCGACGAGTCAGTCTTCCATACTTACAGAAAGCACAGGTTACCTTCGATATCAGCCACGCAGAAGTGCTTGCCAAACTACGACTCACTTCACTTACAGTAACACTTCAGTAGCAGATACTCTCTTCTTAGCTCGTCACCTTCTCTTCATATCCTAATAGTGTTGAGTGACCTAGATGAGAATTGGACGCACTTCCGATCTCCTTAAATACATAACCTTGCGATGTTGGTATGATCACTTCACCAGGATCTGCTCACCAGGAGCTATTCTATAGAACTACGATCTGGACAATTTGTAGAAAAAAGTGATACATGGACTCATACCTCGGTCGGAGGTATTCATATTGATGCAGTACTGTGAGCAGCGCGACGCAGGCGACCGAGGACGTCGCCACTAGTGTCCGAATGCCACCGCTCACGCTTAAACGGCCATAATGGAGCAGCCGGAGAGCTCGTCAAAAGAAGAATACAGGAACCAATTATTTATTTTCATACAATACACCAACGTCGGTCGGCGCTCGGGCGCAGTGCGGGAGTGACTCTTGTACCGACCTCGTCCGTCTGCACTGACAACCTAACATTCAACATGAATAAAAAAAAAGTTTCAATTTCTTTCTATACCAACATTTTAACAATCTTAAAGTTATATTGCTTTTTTATTATAGCAGTATTTAATTACTCTTAAATTTTGGGATTTTTGTGTTTCTATATAACTGGCATGCCGTCATAATTTGCTGGCTGTTAATAAATACGAAATTTTTGGAGTTTTGTGTTTGTTAAAAAATAAATCATACAGATGGACATGATAAATAAGTTTCATATGATCTCGTGCACACAGATTTTACTAATCCGTGGGGTCAAATGTTAATTTACAAACTCTTAACGCGTCGAATACTCGTTGCGGTGTCACATAGCCGGCACGCGACTGTCTCAATTACACTGAATTAAAACAATTTAGTGCGGTTGTGAGGAACTACATATATTTATGATTCACGAAAACATACACCACACAAAAATTTGGTGTTTTTTCAGTTGTCCTTTTTGGATTACTTATATTTATTATCATGAATATATCATCTCAATATTATCTAATATCAGCCCAGCGATTTAGCATGCCAAATTCTAGTTCAAAGATTTCAAGTTTGAATATTGGCTACACAACAGCGTCTTTTCGAAAGTTTTGATGTTATAAAAATAGAGGCCCAAAAGATTGTATCCTATTATTATACATAAACATTGTACATCGGCTAAAAGGGTTTCCTTTTTCCCTCTTTAAAAGCTAAAATGGACCTTTTTGTTTACAAGTTTAAAAGGACCGTGAGAAGAACGGAGTAGAAAGTAATTCTGCTCCGCTTTTCGCATGGTCCTTTTTAGTTTGACTGTAGAGTTACTATACTCCTTTATTAATCAAAGGAGTAGGCAACGTCTGAATAATTTTGAAATATGTGTATTTAGCAGTAATTAGTCCTTTTTATTTTTTACATTTATTTTATACCATTTTATATTTTCCATGTATAAATTAAATAATAATTTCTTATAATATATTTAATTTTAACCGCGATCCGATGAAATAAATGTGACGATCGATTTTATGACATTAAAAGGAAAATAAAAGCTTTGAAAAGCTAAAAACCAATGAGTTTAATTTTTTTCGACCGTCAATAACTCTTGTCATACATAAATTAGAAAGTCGAAGACTGCAGTAAGCTGTAGGTATAGGAATTGTGTCACTGTTGTCTCTGCCTATCCAGCCAGAGATTTGAAGTTATGTTGGTACAAGAATAATAATCTGTAACATCTTTTTGAACCCTGATGATCATCATTTGCCATATTTTTATATTGAATTAGACTTTAAATCACGATACAAATACATTTTACCTTTATCTTTAGTACTTTATAATTCGCAAGTGTATGCTTCTTTGTGTATTGATTACATGGACCGGTACGAATCCAGTGGTCATACATCGATGGTGGTGCCCAAACGTACCATTAAGGTAGCAGCTGTTTAGCCTCGCCGAATACAGACCTATTGCCCTACTGGACACAGTAACATTACTAACTAAACATAACTTCCGAAAAGAATTCCGAGAAATCATTGGTGTCAGCCCGGAATCGTTACCTCGACTTCTGAATCAGAAGCGGAGAGATCGACCACTGGACGAACGAGACTGTTTATTGGACTGTTTTTGGTTAGTAAATATTATCAAACTTTGTCTTTAACATAACATAAATTGAGTATATAAAATGCTTAACTAAGGTTAATAACATTGTGAACTTGGCAGAAAACTCGTGAGGATAGTAAATACAAGTCCTATTAACATCGAGACGGACTAAAGAAACATGAAATTCGTCGTAAGCAGGAAGCTTGCTCGTAAGGCCGCCATGTCAGAAACCAATTGACATGTCAAGGTGAAACGCCTATTGTCGGTACCTGACGAGGATCTTTGTATTCTAAGTGAACATGTTCATAATTCTGAACACACTGTCATGTATTTAATGTATTAATATTGCTGTAGAAGTTTTCAAAATCTAGGAATGATAAAAGATTCACAAGTGACAAGAGGTATCCATTCTTTAAAAGAGATACCGGTAGTCGATTCAAGCCAATTCAAAAGGCTACCCGAAGTCAGGATTACAGGTGAAAATTTCAACGGTCTCGTTCGGTGAGAGAGGTACCCGGAGGCCCACCCCCCTTCCCCATCCTTTCCTATTCCTTATCCCTTAAAGGTCGGCAACGCAACAGTAACACTATATGTGTTGCTGGTGTCCATGGGTGGCGTTGGTTGCTTACCATCATGTGACACGCCTCCTCGTTTGCTCTCCTATCCCATAAAAAAAAATATTAAATGCTGACAGTCATCGATATTTGTCACACATCCAGTTGAACTTAACGCCGTTTTCTACCTGAAAGCGAAGCAGCGACTGTTGGCAAGCCTGTAGGTACTCACAGAATTCTAAATTAAGTGTCAGACATGAAACATAAAATAATTTAGAGTAGTCATTGATGAACCCGGAATCGATGCCACGACTTCTTGATTGATGACTTTGAAACCACCAGGATGACAACCTGTTTAATTTTCCTAATAGGCTTTTATTTGCTCCATCTTTATGTTTTTATGTATGTATATCATCTTACTTTTTGAGCAAACACTTTTCTCCTACGTGGAGCGATCCGATTTTATGTTAACTATTTAAGCCAATACAATAATTTGATGAAAACATCGTACATATAACGTGATAACATTCGCCAGGATTTAAAAAAATCTTTCTGGCTCAGTCTATCTCTTTTACTCTTATGCGAAGTCTCACAATTCGCATGCGAGTAAGAGAGAGAGATAGAGCTAGTCGGATGTGCTGAGTGCCCGACTCTGCTGAGTCAGCATGGTACAGACCACAGAAATAGATCAAGATAGAACGGCGAATAGGCGTGGCAAGCGTGGGGAACGCCGTCAGACCACCTCCACGTGCGCCCGGACGCTCCTTCCGGGCCGGTGCTCCCTGGGCAGGGCCTGACAGAGTAAATTCCGTCGGGCCCTGGCTGAGAGTCTGACACCAGGGCCGCAATCGTAATCCAGTCCGTGGGGCTGGGACGATGGCCGCCGCAAGGGGGCCGCGAGGAAGAAAACCTCTATAAAAAATCACCTCGTGGGGCTCCGCCTACCCTCTGCGTATCAGAGGATAGAGTGCGACGCTACCGAGTTGGGTGGCAGTTTGCCACGGCTCAGGGCGACGGACCAGGGGTCGTGAACCCCCCCGTTCGGCCTGCAGCGTGTTTCGGGGTAGGGGCGACGGACCAGGGATTGTAAATCCCCCCGTTCGGCCCTACTGAAACGAAGGAGCATGGGACAGGGCGTCGGTCAGGGGTTGTGAACCCCGCCGTTCGGTCTGTCCCAGTAATCGAGGAGGGAAGGGGCGACGGATCAGGGGTTGCGAACCCCCCCGTTCGGCCCTACCCGGGACGTTCTTCTGGAGAGGGGCGGTGGACCAGGGGTTACTAACCCCCCCACTCGGTCCTCCCCGAGGAAGGCGATCCGGGGCGACGGACCGTGGGTCATAGACCCCGCCGCTCGGCCCGGCCCGCAACCCTCATTGAGAGGCGCGGGGGTCATTGGACCGCGTGGAGTAAACCACTATAAAAAATCCGTGAATCCTAAGCTTTGATGCCCGGCGAGGGGATGCATGTTCGACGCGTAGGTCGGACTCTAGGGCATCATTTTAGGGGAGCTCACCCCTGGGCAGGAGGGAAAAAAGCCGAGGGAACTCACCCTCGTTAATCAAAGTAAAAAAATCATGGCAACTTGGAAGAAAACATTACCCCAGGTGGGTACCGGCGAAGCCGGAGAATCCCACCCTGGCGGAGTCCCGCCAGGCAGCCCCACCGTATCTGGGGGGGGCACCAACTGCCAAGCTGTCGTTGGGGGCAGCACTGCGGTCGCGACCGACGCATCACGCGTCAACACACGAGGTCGATTTTGGAGGGACGGAGAGTCGGAGGCAGGAGAGCCCAGTTCGGGCCGTTCTCGTTCCTCCTCCATAAATAAAAAGGATGAGGCTGAGAAGCAGGATGGTCTCCTGCAAACGTTTAAGCGACCGGACTCGCCTCGTCCAAAGACGAGGAGATCCACAACGGCGGATGGCGGCGGGGAAAGCGACAGCGCTATGTCCGCCGTCTCCGCCGCCTCGGACGCCTCCAGTAGTCTCGGGGTGCGGGCGCGTAAGCGCAAACCGCGGAGCCCCGTAGACCCGCGGGGAGGCAAGAAGAGGCCTTCTGCCAGCAGGAAAGTCGCTGAAGAGGAGTCGGCGCCGAACTCTACAGAGCTCGGTGCCGAGATCTTCGACACCTTGGAGTGCCTGGAGCAAACGGCTGACCGGGCGAAGGGCTCGAGGGCCGACCTGGCTAGGGTCGTCCGATCGAGCCTCGCCCCAATAAGGGACGGAATCGCCGAGCTCTGCGCTCGGGCCGGGACCCGCGATAGCGAGAATGAGTCATTCCGCTCTCAGATCGCGGGGCTATCGGCCCGAATGATCGAGCTCGCGAGCGAAAACGCTGACCTTCGGGCCAGAATGGCCGAGATGTCAGCCAGGTTAGAGGCGTCTCAATCGCGGGCGGCGGGGACACCCCGTGGGGACTCTGTTTCTCCGGTGGTGCCGCCGCCTGCGAAAAAGACGAAAAAAAAGAAAAAAACTGGCGCAAACGGGACTGCACCGGGGCCCGCGGAATCCGCGCAAGCTCCGCCGCAGCCCTCCGCCGTCTCCGACGATAACCGGGCCAGGGCCCTTATGGCCATAGATTTTGCCCGGTTCCAGTCGGAGATGGCAGCGAAGTACTTCCCCGACGCGGGGAAGAGGCTTCCTTTGGGGCAGAAACCGGCCGCGGCAAACCCAACGCCGCCCGGGCCGCAGATGCCCCAGGGGAAGAAAAAGAAAAAAAAGAAGAAGGCACAGGAGGGGCGGGCGGCCGCCGCGGAACACTCGCGGGCGCCGCCCCCTTCACCTGCGTCTGCAGTCGAGCCTGTGACGGGAGCGGGAGCTAGCGGCGAGACCTGGGCGACGGTGGTCGGCCGTAAGGCTGCCGCCGCCGCCAGGAAGACCCGCGCCGTTGCCGCTCCTGCACCGTCGCAAAAGAAGGCGAAACCTGCGGGGCTGCCGAAGCCCCCCAGTACTGCTGCGGTAGTGGTGACGGTGCCTCCGGACGCCGGCACCACGCTCGCGGCGGTGATGGAGGTTGCCAAGAACCGCATAAAGCTTGCGGATCTTGGCATCTCCGGGGGGATAAAGCCTCGCAGGACGATGACTGGGGCGCTCATGTTGGAGGTCCCCGGTCCAGACAGTGCCGCCAAGGCCTACGCCTTGGCGGAGAAAATGAGGGTGGCCGTCGCCGACACGGGCGCAATAATATCGCGCCCATGTAAAATGGGTGACTTGAGGGTGATGGACTTGGACGAGTCCATCACCCCCGCGACCGTCGCCACGGTGATCGCCGAGGCGGGTGGATGCGCCCCGACCGACGTAAAGGTCGGGGAGATTCGCTCCAGCCCGTCTCGGCTGGGCTCGGCCTGGGTCAGGTGCCCGCTTGGGGTCGCCAGGAAACTGGCGGCTCTACGGCGGGTACTGATCGGCTGGACCTCGGCGCGCGTCGAGGCACTGGCGGCTAGGCCGCTGCAGTGCTTCCGGTGCCTCGAAAAGGGGCACGTCCGCGCGAGGTGCCCCTGCGCCGTGGACAGGAGCGGGCGGTGCTACCGATGTGGTGTGGCAGGCCACATCGCTAGCGCCTGCACCGCGCCCGCTCCTCGCTGCCCGGTCTGTTCGGACCTGGGCTGCAGAGCCGATCACCGGATGGGGGGAAAGAAATGCTCCCCTCCCAAGAGGAAGGCGGCGGCCGCAAGGCCACCCTCCCCCACAAGGGGACAGGCGGGTGCGATGGAGGTCCAATAACCACGGACCTCCACGCCCGCTTCCTCCAGGGCAACCTAAACCACTGCCGCGCTGCGCAAGACCTACTTGCGCAGACGCTGGTTGAGTGGTCGGTTGCCCTGGCGGTGGTCGCCGAGCCCTACCGCGTTCCCGTCCACCCGCGATGGTTCGGGGACGTCACGGGCTCGGTGGCAATCTATTGGGCAGAAGGGAGTTACTGCTCCCTCCTATGGAAAGGTCCAGGCTACGTCGCTGTGGAGTGGGGATCCACGGTCGTAGTGGGTTGTTACATCTCCCCTAACTGCGGCCTCGATGTCTTCGAGGCATACCTGGGCGGGCTGGCGAGCCGCCTTAGCGGCTACGCTGCCCGTCCGGTATTCGTCCTGGGTGACTTTAACGCCCACTCGAGGGAGTGGGGAGACACCCGGGACGACGTCAGGGGGGAGACACTTCTGGAGTGGGCGGCAGGGCTCGACCTCCGGTTGCTCAACCGGAGGTCGGCCAGCACCTGCGTGCGGTGGCAGGGGGAGTCGATCGTCGATCTATCGTGGGCGACTCCCTCGGCCGCCGCCACGGTGACCGGATGGCGGGTGGCGGAGGAGGTGGTCAACTTATCTGACCACCGACACATCTTCCTGGATGTGTCACTCCGCCGCCCTAGCCGCCCGCGCCAGACTAGCGGCCCTCCGCGGCGCTGGTCTCTCAAGCGGCTCGACCGAGACATGGTCGTGGCCGCCGCCAGCGTCGCGGACTGGACGGAGGGAGCAGTATCGCCCGATCCCGAGGCGCAAGCGGCCTGGCTGCGCGACACGATGACGTCGATCTGCGACGCGTCGATGCCGCGAGTCGGGCCGCCCCGGCGGGGCTCCGTTTACTGGTGGAGCGAGGAGATCGAGCGGCTGCAAAAGGCCGCCTTCGTCGCTCGCCGCCGGTACCTGAGAGCCCGGAAGAGAAGGCGAACCACAGTCGAGGAGGCTCTCAGAGCCAGACGGGAATACGGGGCTGCCGCGCACGCCGTATGCGTCGCCATCGCTGCGGCTCGCGAGCGGTCCTGGAACGAGCTCGTCGAGGGACTGGACGGGGACCCATGGGGACGCCCGTATAGAATGGTACTGGGCAAGCTGACCCCGTGGGTCCCTCCGTTGACGGAATCCCTGGACCCGGAAGTCGTGGGAGGAGTCGTAGATGGACTCTTCCCTAGGGTCCAGGGCGGTCCCTCGGTGCCTCCGTCCCACTCGGACCACACTCCGTGGTCTGATGAACTGGAGGTGACGGAGGACGAGCTCGGGCGAGCCGTTGCACGGCTCGCCTCCCGCAGCGCCGCTCCCGGCCCGGACGGAGTTCCGGGCCGGGTCCTGGCGCTCGCTCTGGGAGTGTTAGGGAACAAGGCGAGGCAGCTGTTCACCAGCTGCCTCCGCCGCGGGGTGTTCCCCCTCGACTGGAAGTCGGCGAGGCTGGTGCTCATCAGAAAGCCAGGGAGGACCGGAGACGCTCCGTCGTCGTTCCGGCCGATATGTCTGCTGAACGAGGCGGGGAAACTCTTCGAAAGGGTTATCTCCGCCCGTATCAGCAGCCACCTGTCGCAGGTGGGCCCGGACATATCGGACTGCCAGTACGGGTTCCGGCAGGGGCGCTCCACAATCGACGCGGTACGTCGTGTGCGGGCCCTGTCGGAACCGGCAGTCCGATCGGGGGGGGTCGCGCTGGCGGTGTCGCTCGACATCGTCAACGCCTTCGGGACCCTCCCCTGGCCGGCCATCAGGGAGGCCCTAGTATACCACGAGGTGCCTCCCTACCTAAGGTCGGTCATCGGGGCCTACCTGCAGGAGAGACGGGTGGACTATGTCGACCGGAACGGGACGGAGCAGAGGAAGGAGGTGACGTGCGGGGTTCCGCAGGGGTCCGTGCTCGGGCCCCTGCTGTGGAACCTCGCATATGATCCGGTCCTCCGCACCAGTCTGCCCCGTGGCGTGAGTGTTGTTTGCTACGCAGACGACACTCTGGTGGTCGCCACGGGGCCCGACTTCGAGCGGACGCTCAGGTTCGCCGAGCTGGGGGTGGCAATCGTTGTCAGACGGATCCGCGGGCTGGGCCTGGAGGTGGCGCCTCACAAAAGCGAGGCGCTGTGGTTCCACCGGCTCACCCGGGGCCGGGAACCACCGGCCTCGCGGATCCAGGTGGGTGACACGGCTGTCCCGGTGGGGCGGTACATAAAGTACCTCGGCCTCACCCTGGACAGCCGCTGGAGCTTCGAGGAGCACTTCGTACGGATGGTCCCCCGAGCGCGACGGGTGGCAGGCGCGCTTCATCGCCTGCTGCCCAACCTCGGGGGACCGGGGGAGGGAGTTCGCCGCCTCTACGGTGGCGTCGTGCGGTCCGTGGCCCTGTACGGGGCCCCCGTTTGGTCGCGAGACCTCGCGGGGGCCTCCCGCTCCAGGGCTCTGCTGAGGAGCCTGGAGCGGATCATGGCCATACGGATCGTACGGGGCTACCGTACCATCTCGTACGAGGCGGCGACGGTTCTCGCGCGTTCCCCCCCCTTCATCATCCTGGCCGAGATGTACGCAGCCGCGTACGATCTCGGCCGGGGAGGGGGGAACCCGGACGCGCGGGGACGCGAAGTGCGGAGGCGGGAGGCCTTCCGGCGAGTCCTGGGGGACTGGCGCGACGCGCTGGTCCTCCAGGGCTCTGCGCGTTCACGCGCCGTCGGAGCCGTCCTGC
Organism: Euproctis similis; assembly: GCA_905147225.2. Lineage (NCBI taxonomy): Eukaryota > Metazoa > Arthropoda > Insecta > Lepidoptera > Erebidae > Euproctis > Euproctis similis. The sequence continues at coordinate 15,884,811 of LR990107.1, read as the reverse complement.
CCCACCTCGAGGCCTGGGTGCTCCGTAAATGGGGCACTGTCACCTACAGGTTGACTCAGGTACTCACCGGGCACGGGTGCTTCGGTGAGTATCTGAGTCGAATAAAACGTGAAGAGACGGCGAGATGCCACCATTGCGCATCCGACCTGGACTCGGCCCAGCACACGCTGGAAGTCTGCCCAGCCTGGGCGGACGAGCGCCGAGTCCTGGTCGACGGGATCGGGCGAGACTTGTCCCCGCCGGCGTTGGTCGCGGCAATGCTGGCGGGCGAGGAGGAGTGGAGGGCTGTGGTCTCCTTCTGCGAAGCTGTGATGCTCCAGAAGGAGGCCGCCGAGCGGGGTCGGGAGAGAGCCGATCCCGCTCGAAGGCGGCGGCGGCGAGCTCAGTGATCGCCGCCGCCGACGGGCCGCGAGGGCGCACACCCCGCGGGTGCGCCCGGGTCGCGGCCCGGGAAGGACGACCCCCCGGAGCGGCCGGGGAGGGTCGTCGGGGGCGCCGCCGGCCGCGCGCCTCTTTATAGCGCGCGGCCGGAGCCGCCCCGCCCGGGGGAGACTCTCCGAGGCTCCCCGAGGATGAGCACCCCCTCGTAACAGAGGGGGGGCGACGGCGGGGTGGACCAGAGGGGTTTATCCGAATCCTGGACCACCCCAACGCCGGAGGAGGGCCGCCGCGAGGTTTTAGTGGGTAACCCTAGGATTGGATTGCAGTTTACTGTTTTGGGAGTCCCACACTACCCCCTGCCGCACCGAGGCGGGGGGTGTGCATAAAGCATTTCCTCGCGTAAAAAAAAAAAAAAAAAAAAAAAAAAAAAAAGGCGTGGCAAGCGTGCCAAAACCATGCACTATATTGCATGCTTTTCGAAACTCGCTCTCATTACGCAACGAGCGTTCCTGCCATGCGTTCAGGACGTAAAAAAATAGATAAAACGTCACATATATGCCTTATTATGCTGTGGCAAATTGTAAAAACAAAAGTAGTGAATCAAATATGAAAAAGGAAATATTTCGTATGATCAGTAAGTACAGAAAATCAGTAGAAAGTATTTTTTTCAGATTATAAATTATTGTTTTACTTTTACTATGTTCAATAATTACGATCACAATTTGTATATTTTTTCGTTATGATGAATATCCATTGCTGTCCACATTCAACGCTCGTATACAAAAACATTGCGCGTATAAATTATACGCGTAATGTACGTCGAATCGAACGAAATACACAATACACCTGCCAGTTGATCGCTGTGTCTGTTAATCGCTGTGATTGGTCTTCGAATGTTAGAGATGGGCACTCCATGTATCGTTGAGTCTTAGGACTTCTCGATAAATTAATTCAATAATAATTTGAGTATCAGCTCATGTCTTGCTTTGTCCCTACTTTATTCTAACACCACAAATTTCAACCAAAGTGCTTCGTAATTACATTGGCAGCAGTTTATTTGACAGTATAAGTTTTCACCAATTTGACCAATCGCCGATGATATTAACATCGATGTGTAATAATCTAATCTGATGATAATCTAAAATGATAATCTAATGTGTGTGTCTCCTAACTAGTCGCCCCGCTCACAATGAAAATGACGTCACGCTGTGGGCGTGGTTTTTCAAAAAAGTGACACGCTCGAAATGTATGGAAATATGACATCGCGGCCGTTCTATCTTGATCTATTTCTGTGGTACAGACGCTTCAAGACTCTAATTAGGGTAATAATTAGGTCTTGTTCAGTATACATTCAAACGGTAAAACGTTTACGGAGATTTTTTTTTCGCATTTTATATAAAAAACAGAACGTTTTTTTTATAAAGTTTATTTACATTACTATACAGACTCCAAAATGTTTGTATTAGATTCATATTTGGTCTTCGCAAATATGAATATATTTCGGAATTTCGAAAAAAGCTTAAGTGGCTTCCTGTTCGTTTTCGCCAGAATATTCATGTTCTCACGTTGTTATATAACGTTCTGTTTAATCCTCATTCCCTTAAGTATCTCAAGGAACGTTTTCAATTCTTACATGCCACACATTCGAAGTGTCTGAGGTCATCGGAAAACTTGAAATTGGCTGTCCCAATGCATTCCACGCATTTTTATGGTCTGTCTTTCTCCGTCCAAGCTGTGTTGCTTTGGAATGTATTTCCCGATAAAATAAGAAAAGCCGAGTTTATAAACTCCTTCAAATCACAGCTTACGCAGTACTACTTAACTTTACAATAATCTAATTAATCTATTAATGATGTATCTATATGTTACGTGTATGTATGTGTAATGTATATTTGTAAATATATTCGTGTATTTTTGTTTGTATGTGTTTATGTATATATATATATATATATATATATTATATATGTAAATATATTATTATATTTATTTGTGTATATATTGTAGATATGTATGTTAATTAATATATTGAATAATACTCTATTATAATACCATTAATTTAGCATAATGGTTAGATTTACCTGTCTTTTAAGCATTTTGTCCTTCAAAAGGTTGCCTGGAAGAAATCGCTTATGAAGCCGCCATTTGTACTCATAGATATAAGACCTACGTTCATAGTTATAAGATTTACTGTTTATGGTACAAATAAAGTGTTATCTAACTATCTATCTACCTACATTTGAGTTCAGTATGTAAGTGCCATTTTCATAAATTACTTTTTACCATCTCGTAGGTACAGATGTAAACCTAATGATATGAAAATTTTGAGGCTTCTCATAAACAATTGCAACAAGTGGCTTTGGCAGTCCTCTCCAGTGATGTTAAACTGACACTGCCCAAGGAATTCTGCATAAATCGAAACAGGTGAAAATCTAAGATGCAAGGTTAAAACTATTCAGCAGATGCATTATCACCTCCCAGCAGTCCCAGCCAAACACTCGTATTTTTCGCTCTGCGGCTTATAGGCTAGCTTTATCATGGTGAATACTACTTCAGATACTGCTATCACCGAATGAAACGCGGCATGAGCCACTTTACGTTGATATTCTCAGAGACCGTGACATTACACCAATCGAGCCGGCCCATTCTTGCAGCGAACTGCGTGTCTCTACCACTAAAACTTCTTTACGAAGCGATTTTAAACAATACAACATTAGTCCTATCCAATTAATTTTTAAATGAGATATTAAAGATTTCAAAGCTCTCCGTAGACTATTGAATAGGGTAGCCAATAGTGTCCGACCAAAACTTCGGCCAAAAATCCATCTTCGGCGAAATCTTCGGCTTCGGCTCAGAGTCGGCCGAAGCCGAAGATTTCGCCGAAGATGGATTTTTGGCCGAAGCCGAGGTCCGAGAACAGTCGGAATTAAACGAACTGTTAAAAAAGAGTGAGTGACTGACGGACCGCACTGCACTTAGTTCAGTGCAGATACTTCTATCACCGAGTGAAAAAGGGCATGAGCCACTTTACGCCGATATTCTTCATTAGCTGTGAGTAATATTGAAGAACTACTAATAGGTTATAAACCACGGCTTCGGCTTCGGCCAAACTTTGGGGAGAATGCCGATTATCGGCTACGGCTTCGGCCAAAAATAGACTAGAACTAGAATAGATGAAGTGGGGTGAGAAAGGGGTGGGCCACCTCCTTCACGGAATATTCGGAGAGTTCGTGATCTTTCACCGATCGAGCTGGCTCATTCATACAAACAACTGAATGGGTCTCTCCCTGTATTATGCTGGTTATATTATAAATATCTTGAGTTCTAAAGTTTGTGAACATGCCCTATAACCACAGACCCACAGTAAATAAATGTAAAAAAAAAATCATAATAATACAACAAAATTTAATTTTGTAAAGAAATCTTAGTTTATATAGTTTATTTGCATACACACACTTCACTTTATCTATTTGTATAAATGCTTACATTTGCAGGGCTAACATTTAATATAATGTGTTACGTAGGTAGATAGGCTAGGTATGCGGTGTTATCTTAGCTAAATGGTTTCGGTTTTGTTTCGGTTTGGGCCGGTCGACCGGTGAAATACCACGACCTCTCAGAAGATCGACGTAAAATGGCTCATGCCGCGATTCGTTCGGTGAGAGAGGTACCCGGAGACCGGGGAGGACCGGAGGTTCGGGAGAGGTATCCTCGATCCCCTTTCCATTTTCTTTTTTCCTCCTCCTCCCTTAAAGGACGGCAACGCACCACGGTGTACAAGGGCGGTAAGAAGTTACTTACCATCAAGCGACCCACTTGCTCGTTTAAAAAACAAACATGTTATTATACAAAAATAACACAAGGTTTTTACACGTGTGTGTTTTTTTAGGGTAACTTATGTAGATTAAACACGTAACACAGGTAACACATATGTAGCTCACAAAATAGTCTTCACCCTTATATTACAAAGATATTTTTTTTTTTATGGGACAGGAGGGCAATAGTAATATATAATAATAATAACTTTGCCTTCATCTCACACTACGTATCTACTCATACGTAATCATTATGACTTTGTTACCGTATTTTAGATCATTAAAAGATATAGTTCGTAGTATCCCATGAAATGCATCGTTCTTATAAATTTTTTTTTAATCAGTGGTAGAGCCAAGCAGTTCGCTGCATGAATGGGCAGGCTCGACCGGTGAATTAATATTGCTGTAGAAGTTTTCAAATTCTAGGAATGTTAAAAGATTCACAAGTGACAAGAGGTATCCATTCTTTAAAAGAGATACCGGTAGTCGATTCAAGCCAATTCAAAAGGCTACCCGAAGTCAGGATTACAGGTGAAAATTTCAACGGTCTCGTTTGGTGAGAGAGGTACCCGGAGGCCCACCCCCCTTCCCCATCCATCCCTATCCCCTATCACTTAAAGATCGGCAACGCAACAGTAACTCTATATGTGTTGCTGGCATCCATGGGCGGCGTTGGTTGCTTACCATCAGGTGACACGCCTGCTCGTTTGCCCTCCTATCCCATAAAAAAAAATACGAAAGTCTATATATAGATTTTTAAACGGTTTTATTTGTTTGGGTGTAATTTGTCGTCTTGTCGAGTGCCGGACTGCTCTTTGGTTATTCACCTCATATGTAAGTATGTTTCTTTTAATATTATTATGTTTTATTACACTCCTATCCTGACACTGGCTCACACCAATGACTTTTCGAAATCGTTTTCGGAAGTTAAGTGTGATAAATATCGACGACTGAAAACTTTGTGCCCGGTATGGCAATAGGTTCGCCGCCTATTCCATTTGAAACATAAACATAGCGGCGAGACGAGGCTTAACAGCCGCTGCCTATACCTTCGTTATGTATGTTATTATATCACAGGCTTATATTGAGGAGTAGGACCAGAATAAATCGCAAATTTTATTTAAAGGATAGGCATTAGGTTTTTATACTAACAATTTTAACAGTGGTTACAGACACACAGTTCGCTGCATAAATTTCGTGAAAACCCATGTCCCTTGGATCGACGTAAAGTCGTTCATGTTACATTTTGGTCGGTGGGAGTAGTATTTGGAGGCCCACCCTTTCCACCTCCTCTTCCCATCCTGTTTCTATCCCGTATAAACCGGCAACGCAACTGCCACACTTTCGGTGTTGCAGATCTCCATGGACGGTGCTAGTCCTTAACCTTAAATAAATGGAGTTTCTAAGAAATGTTCATTTTAGTCTGTATTGTCCACAATATACAATTTGCCTTTGCTTATAATTGTTTGGGTCGTAAAAAAATCATACTAATTTGTATTTGTATGATTTTTGCTGACATTGTTGTCAGCAATCAATGTTATATGAGAAATGAAAAACATAGCTGGCTGACGCAAACTGTCTGAAACTGAACAAACACTGTTTTGCAATAATTATTTGTAATATATACCCAAAAAAAAGTTTTGAAGCAAATAAACATGTTATTATACAATAGGGCTTGATCGCAGAGGGGTGAAAATTTAGGGTTGTATGTATTTTTGTAACTTATACATTTAGGGGAATGAATAATAGATATGGTCCGATCGTCAAACCTCACCGATATGCCTACAAAATTTCACGACAATCGGTCAAGACGTTTCGGAGGAGTTCAGTAACTCACACCGTGACATGAGAATTTTGTATTTTAGATATAGAAATGTTCAGAATTTCATAAAAATCATATGTACCGAACGGAAGCGAATACGATGTGTTTCCCAGGTCGCTAAAAACAAACATAGAAAAAAAATATGGATATTTTATATGATAACAAATTATGTATAAAACTGTTATATATGACTGAATAAAATATTTAGAAATTTTACTAAGTAATTTTTTAGTGAAGGAGGTAATTAATTACACCTATATTTAATTAGTTATACTAATATTTATTCAGCGTTCCTAGAATCCTGAAAAATACACATAGAGTAATTATTTCTGATTAACGTATTTATAAGTAATATTTTATTTATTAGCGAAAGCTTGGTGTTCTCTAAGTATTCTATAGCCCCTGATCGTAGTTCGCTAGGAATGTTCTAGTTTATTCCTAGTAACACCTAACACAGTAGCATTACCGTGCAGCCATCATACTCTCGCTAAGAACTTTCTTCGTCATTCGCCATTTTTCAAAAATATTACGTCATCAAGACGTTCAAAAAAAAACTTTCTAACAGTACCAGTTTCTCACTGTGGCAAACATTAAATATTACTGCGTTAAAAAGAGTAAAGAAAAAAAAATTGTAAAATGTAACTGATTAACACATATTTATTTTGTAGTGTAGTGGTCATATCAATTTATTATCAAGTATAATTATTTGTTATTGATAGTGTTAGACTGTATGTGTAAGTTTTTGTAGTGCAAACAGCGGAAAGTTTACCGCCTCAAGTAATGCCGTAATCTAAGGATTAACAATGCAATGGAATATTTTTAGAGCGAGGGGGCTCGTGGCAAATAACTTTGACAGTCTTTCGCTTCCATTTCGTTCTCCATTCCATTTTTCATCCAGAAGTTCACTCTCTACTAAACTTCTGGGTATTCAAGGATCTTCATTTATTGACAGCAAAGGATTTTTAATTGAGAGTACTTTTTAAATAATAATAATAATAATAGTCCACTCGGTCATCAACTTAAGTATCTATTTCTGGTCTAATTATTAATTTAATATAACAGAAAAATTTCTAAAAATTACCAAATTTATACTTTTGGTAAATCTATTTTCTGTTCTACCATATCCTAGAAGATTACATACATAAGATAACATAACTTAACGCGTTTTTTTACCCGAAGGTGTAGGCAGCGGCTGTTAAGCCTCCTCTCGCCGTTATGTTTACGTCCCAAATGGAATAGGTGGCGAACCTATTGCCATACCGGGCACAAAGTTTTCAGTCATCGATATTTATCACACATAACTTCCGAAAAGAATTTCGAAGTCATTGGTGTGAGCCAGTGTCACGAATCGAACCCGGACCTCTGGAGATCAGGAGCCGTGTGCTCGACCACTGGGCCACCGAAACTATAAAGAATCCTATAAAGAATTCTATCGTAGAAGATTGATCCAGAATATTGTCTGCAATTTTATTATTCTATAAAAAAAGTTCGAAACCTAGAAGTGATTTTGCAGGTTATCGGTACTTATTCCGCAGATACATCAATTTAATTTAGATTTAAAATTATAATTTTTTTTTATAATTGGAGTAGAATTTAAAACTTCCGATAAAAAAGGCGTGAACATCCATAATACGATAATTAAATATTTGTAAAAAATAAATCTTTTTGAATGAATTATCGAATTTATGTATTTTTCAATTATTAATATTTTTATATATAAGTTTTTGTAACGCTAAATAATACGGGAGCTTGGCGAAGAGAAACTATCGGCACCTGGACGATCACTACAATACGATGAACAATATCTAATAAATTTCAAATTCTATGCAATAATCAATTTAATATTATTATCTTTTTTATCATGTTTGTCGAGCTCCGAGTCTATTAAGCGACGACCCAATCTTTACAACCTTCAAATAGTATTAATTACTATTTATCAAACTATTTGTTGGTTACAATTAGTTTATTTAGGACATTGTAATCATTTAGTTATTTTCAATTTAGGATCTAAATAATTCGTGTTTTCATGTTACAGCTAATTATTTTATGTCACGGTATTATTGCGCATGCTTTTTCTCTGCTTTTTATGCATAATCAAGAACTTTTTATCTCTTCGCGTCTCATATAATCGCTGATGTAGGCAGTGACAATTGAGCTTCGCTTGATATTCTTTAATTATGAAAACACACTAAACCACTGCCGTGCATTTCTCTGTTTTTTTTTCTGTTTAGGCTGCCGGACACTTCCACATAACCCTGCCGACGTTATTGCTAATGTCGATCGTCTTCGGCAGGATATAAATTCATGTATCGTATATATGCATTTCATTGCTTTAAAGAAACAAGAAGTTAATATCTAACATTTTAAAATTTACTAACACATTTTAAAATCTCAATCTCGCAAGAACAAAATTTCAGCACTAGCTAATCTTTTTATATATTTTGGCTGCATTTTATACAGCGCCATCTGGCTAACAAGCTACAAGCTGTAAGACAAAGCAATATCGTTGCGTAAATCTTCAGGTAGCAATTTGATATATACAAAAATAAAACTGTAACAACAAAGACAGTTTTATTATGTAACAGTAGCAGGTAATCGTAGAAAAATAAAGTGGATATAAATAAATATCTAGCCGTAGATTAGTGATAACTTTACCGAAATATTTTATTGACACTAACATCGATAAGAAACTGACTCGAGTGCGTACTATTGATACATTCTAATAATAATATTAGGTTGATAAGTAATTTGTAATGTGTCATCAAGGATCGTAATATATTTTTACCTGTGCACTTTATGCAGTACTATAGTGACTGGGGTGGCAAGAACACGTCTATGTTTTTCTATGTGCACCATAGACAATTCGTGCTAATGTTACTTAGCTGTTTTTACAGCAAAATATTCGAATTCTTCATTTGATATTAATTTTAAAAAAATAGCAACATAGTGTTATTTTTTTATAAAAGTTTATAAATTTTATTAAATCTCATTAAAAACTTTTTCCATATTTTTTTTGTAAATTAAATGGCAAACATGTTAATAAGGACTAGAATGCCAAGGTGTTATAGAGTTTCGACCGCTATTAGGGTGTTAATGTTTCTCGGAATACCTTCATTTTATTTTTTATTTGCTAGTGTATCTAATAAAATTATTACAAATACCAAGACTGTCGGTAAGTTGACATCAGCTGTTAGTTTATGACAGTAGAATATGTTGTATACAATATGTGGAAAACAAAATGGTTTAACTTTATATTTGAATATTTAGGTGTTGATGGAGTATTTTTGTCGCGCAACTTGTTAGGTGTTTTGGAAAATTCTCACAAGAATTGTACGCACGCAGCAATACTAGATTTCCCTCCGGACGGGTTCACCCGCCAACAGAGACAACACGTAAGTTCTTGTCTTATTGACAACATACATACATAATTTCACACCAAATCCCTTGCGAGGTAGACAGAGAGAACGGAGCGCGATGGGACGCTACTTACACACGATACATACCTACGATACCTCACACTCTTCGTTGACTTATCATGCACACCCGTCGATTTTTGAGGCTCCTAACATCACCTTCCTCTAGAGCACGTTCAATTTGGTCATGGAATGCGTGTCTTGGCCGTCCTAGACTTCTACATCCATCCCCTTTTGCATCGTAAATCTTCTTGGTCAATCTTGCCTCATCTATTCTTTCTACATGTCCGAGCCATCGGACCCTTTCTTACTTTTACACCGACACTCTCTTTCAATCCGACTTCCTTTCTTTGAACCTTATTTTCGATGCGGCCAACGAGGGTGACAAAATAACTTTTGACTTTGTAACTATCGAAAAAGCTTGCCCTGCTAAAGTAATTTTAGAGCGATAAAAATATTACAAAACAAATGCACTTTCGCTGAAAAATATTCATCTCAGTGTATTATTGTTATCCTGGCAGACTGTGTTTTGTCTGAGGAGCAATAAATGAGTAAATTTTGGATTTAATTTTAATTTGTGCTATTTATCAGCAAGCATACTCCGGCTCCGATACTCAACTTCTATGTATTTTAAATCTGTGATATCTTCGAAAATATTCATTAACATATATGCTGCAAAGCGTCTTATTGACCTACATTAAATGCACAATGTTTAAAATGTAATTTTTTACATAATGATAGATGGTGTAAAGTTTAAAATCGCCTCGCAAATAAGCCAATATAATTATGTTTACGTCCCAAATGGAATAGGTGGCCAACCCTTTTTTTTACGGGAGGAAATGCTTTATGCACACCCCTCGCCTGGGAACAGCAGGGGGTAGTGTGGGACTCCCAAAACAGTAAGCTGCAATCCGATCCTAGGGTTACCCACTAAAACCTCGGGAGCCTCGGGAGGCTCCCCTAGGCGGGGCTGCTCCGACCGCGCGCTGTAAAGAGGCGTGCGGACGGAGGCGCCCCCGACAACCCTCCCCGACCGCACCGGGGGGTCATCCTTCCCGGAGTTTCACCGAGCCTACATAACCCGATGTGATATTATGTTTTTCGTAAGATTGTGAATTGTTTTTCTTTCAGGGTTTCATAGCCGTACATTGCATTTTGGCGATATACTGTTTCATACTGCTAGGGATTGTCTGCGAGAAGTACTTCGTACCTGCCATCCAAATGATGTGTGAACGTGAGTTCCTAAATTTCAAATATTTAACAGAAATAAAAACAAAAGAAAACCAAAAAACACTGAAAAAACTATGCACTATTATTTTGGCCAAAATTCAACCAAACAATCTAATTCCGAGCTAAAAGAATATAGATCGTGCTATGAAAACTCACAACGTTAGTTTAAGCCCAAAAACAGTCACAATTAATACGAACCTTTCGATTCGTGAAAGTTGCAATCCGCTTTTCAATCTGATTGTTACTTTTTGCATATCTAGCGCGCCTCGTGGTGCATTGGCAAAACTACGGACTGCGTAATCGAGGTAGACTGGTTTGATTCCCACCTGACTACAAATATTTATGACATGCATGAATGTTTGTATGCCGTCTGGGTATTTTTCCGTGTAGTTACAAAAGAAAAGTATATCATATAAAAGTCTCGGTGGTCCAGTGGTCGCCCGCTTCTGAATCAAGAGGTCGCGGGTTCAAAGCTTGGCTCACACCAATGACTTTTCCAAATTAGTTTCGAAAGTTTTGTGTGTTAAATATCGATGACTGAAAGCTATGCCCGGTATGGCAATAGGTTCGCCACCTATTCCATTTGGGACGTAAACATAACGGCGAGACGAGGCTTAACAGCCGCTGATTACACCTTCGGGTAACATAGGCGTGAAGTTACATTATGTTGTTATGTTATATTTATTTATATTATTTAGTGAGGCTGTGTTATTAGCTAAGTCTGCATTGCAGGTTTTGAATATTTTACTTCTACACAATCTGCTTCTGATATATTTTTTTAAAGATGAATATAGATAGCACGTTTACCATGAAATGAGTAAACACAACAACATAACATCTGCAGTATTCTGTAATACTTTGACTTAGTAATAGCTGAGAATTGGTAATAGCTTGGAGGCAAATAATTCATTTTTAAAATGTCCAAAGGTATGAATATGGGTATGGACATAGCAGGCGCTACGTTTATGGCTGCTGCCAGTTCAAGTCCAGAACTTTTCATCAATTGTGTCGGCACGTTCGTGACTGAGGGTGATTTGGGTGTGGGCGCTGTTGTTGGTTCGGCAGTGTTCAACGTGCTGGCAGTGCCGGCTTGCTGCGCTCTCGTTGTTGGAAAGGTATTATAAAATGGATTAGTTATGAAAATATTCAATTATTAACATATATATAACACTAGCTGACCCGGCGAACTTTGTTCCGCATCAAAAGTAATACATGAGTAAAATTTGGATTTTATAAAGTTCAATTTGTGCTATTTATCGGCACGCGTTTTAGCGCGCAACGCAACTGCTATGTCCCGCTATGTTAATACTGTAATATCTTCGTAAATATACGTTTAAATTACATGCTGTAAAGGGCCAGGATCATCTATATTACATGCACAATCTTAATTGGATGAAAATTAATGCTGTAATGTTTAAAATCGCTTCGTAAATAAGCTATTATTTCTCGTAACAAGTAAAAAATTAAAAATGGTCATTGTAGGTTATCCCTAAGAGATAGACATATGCCCTTGCAGACTTTTTTGTAGACCTTCTAAAGGTCTTTAGTAATGTAGAACATTGTTTTGATCTATCACTTAGGATTCAGCCAGCGTTTGCAATTAAAGTGCTAAATCTCGAAAATTACCATTTTTTCTTTACAACATCTTAAATGAATTATAAATCAAAACCACCCCATTGACACCATCTAACTATTAAAAAAACCGCATTTAAATCCGTTGTGTAGTTTTAAAGATATCAGCATGTAAAGGGACAGACAGCGGAAAGTGGCTTTGTTTTATACTATGTAATGATTGAAACAACTTTTTATGGATTATATCCCGTTTATTTAGAACTTTTTCTATTTATTTCCCGACGTTTCGAACTCTTTACAGAGATCATTTTCACGAGAAATGAACAAAAAATGAATGCACAGAAAATTTTTTTTTTGTTCATAGGGTAAGCGTGCTTTTAAAATCCTGTGTTCTATTATGATTAGACAGCATTAGCAACTATTTTATTTAGACACCAATTAATGTAGTTCAACACACGGTTACACATAGCTAATTTGTTTTTACGATAGGCCGTGGATCTGGACTGGTGGTCAGTGTCGCGCGACTGCGTGATGTATGCTGTGGCTGTGGTAGCCTTGATACTCACACTGCTGGACGACGTCATCTACTGGCACGAAGCACTGCTGCTCGTCCTCATGTACACACTTTACATATTAGGTAAATTTATCAACTGTTTGATGTTTATTTGTGCCTATATCTGCTTAGTCAATCTTGCATCATCCAACCTTTCTACATGTCCGAACCATCGGAGCATGCCCTTTCTTACTTTTACACCGACACTCTCTTTCAATCCGACTTCCTTCCTTATAACCTTATTTTCCAAGCGGTCAGCGAGGGTCACTCCGCAGATTATGCGCAATGCCCTCATTTCGACCGCGTTTATCCTACTTTCATGCACGCTCTGCCATACCCAGCTCTCGTATGTATGTGGTATGTACCGTGCCTTATGGCTTAAATTCTCCTGCCAGCCATTCAGGGAACTTGATTTTGAAACATGTTGTTGTTATTTTAAAATATCCGGTTGAAAATAATGGTAATATAAGGTATGGCTGCACGTCAAAATTAGGTATGTTTATCCAAATAAATTTTGCTATTTCATAATGTTCTGTCATTAAATAAGTTACTAAGAATAAATGTATTTGGTAGAGCCACGCAGTTCGCTGCAGGAATCGGCTGGCTCAACCGGTGAAAACGAAATACCACGACCTCTCAGGATATCGAGGGTTGGTCATGTCTCGGCATGACCCGCTTTTCGCTCGGTGATAGAGGTGTCCGGATGGTAGCTTAGGAAGGGCCCTAATCCACCATTGGGAACATTCCGGGGCAGCTGGTCATAAAACCACAGCCAAATCTTTTGTCAATATAGATGGATCGGAAGGACGACCATACAGGTTGTGTTATGTCCCACTTCAAGTGGGATAACGGCAGGGAAAATGATAATTGTGTAATTTTCTGGTTGTTTTCAGCTATGGTGTTCAACGGGCGTTTGGGGTCATTCGTCAAAAAAGGATGTTTCTCTTTCAAAAAGCCTAAGGCGTATACAGAAATAACTCCATTGCTTACAAAAGGTAATCGCAGACAAAAAGTTAATATCTATACGTTTGATTTCCATTCCATTCAATTTCCAATGCCTAATAAAATTAAAAATAAGTTGCGTACTAGTTTAATTTGTAAAATTATTTAAATTGAAACTCAGTATAATATGTACATAAAATAAAAACATCTTTAAAAAGTCGAGACTTTACATTGTAACTATATTTTTGTTATGGATAAACTCTAAAATACTGCATGCGTTTATTTCCAATTTTGCACGAATATTACCAAAAGTCCGGGTCAACACTTACGTTTAAGTATTATGACGCCAACATGTGGAAAAACAATGGGGGTAAGCAATAAACCTATTATAATGGCGCAGGCATAGTAAATTTGCTGCTTTATTGCGTCTATGCATACGAGATCACAGGCTTCAGCTAGTAGGCTATTTAACTATATATATACTGAGTTTGAATTTCATAATATCCGGTATATATTATGTGGATTGTTAATTTCAACCTTAAATTATGCAGAAAAAATACTGTCATTGGATGCATCTCGTAATCACACGGTCCAAGGAATTGATGTGGAAAAAGGAGTCGATATCAGGCGACGCGAGTCTATCAACTCAGGTTTGTAAACAATTTAATTAGTTTTTCTTTACTTACAAAGTTTTGCTGTCTAGTGTTCGAAATATGACGTAAATAAAAAACAGTTAAAAAGTACTTTATTTAAAAAGTGGTTTTAATTATTTATTACTCAGATTTTCGCGAATCACATGCATAACACTAAAACAACTTTTAGGATTATATTTGATGAACGATCTCTGTGAAGAGTTCGAAACGTCGGGAAATATATAAAAATAAGTAATAATAAACGCGATATAATCCTAAAAGTTGTTTTAGTGTTATGCACTTAGGGTAGGAAAAGGCGTGAGGTTATACTAAGTTAAGTAATTTTTGGTTTTAATAATATGTCAAATAATTAAAGTTTATTTTTTATATTTGTGCCAGCTTGCGAATACGATGTAGCGGAACCATTCATTATGTCATTTCAACAGTCTGAAGACGTTTTGTCAAAAGTTTTTTTTTTATAACACATAATTGAGTTGAAATTGTATACGGTTGATGATTTGATTTATGTTTAAACGCAAGTAAATTTATTAATGCATGAAATGCATGCACTCATGCAAAATTAATCATACCTCGACGCTTATATACGAGTATACAGAACTAATTGGAAAATATTAGAATTTCCTATTCAAATTTCTTTATATTAATATATTTGTTGCATTGGATATTACGTAATTTTGTTTGACGTATATTGATTAACTAGTTGCATTGAGTAACTAGTGGAAATGCAAGACAATGTTAAAATAATGAGTTTTGTTTAAAAATATTATATTGCTTAGGTTTTATACACCGTGAATTTAAGGTCGTTTTGGAAACGAAAAATTTGAATTATATATCAATAAGAGAAGCTATATATAACGTTAATTTCATAAAATAAAAATACTTTATTTTATCAACATCGAGATTCATATCTCTTATAGTGAAAAAGTGAGAAACGGTAGTAACGCTACTCAATCTCACGTAAATCAAATACTATGTATTTTACTATCGATGTCATTCACAATTTTTCACACAAAATCAAATTCACCATTAAAGACACCGACACCGCTATGTCGGCGCCGCCAGCCAATCACGCACCTACCACCACTCTTGCGCATCCCCGCACTTCCGCACAACAGGCGTCCTTTCTTCCTTCTCTTTAGTACTGTGTGACAATCCCGTGTTGACACGCTTGTATTGTTTACGTTCCGCGCGAAAATGAGTCGTCAGTACGAATACTCAAATGTGGAGTACTTGGCAATGGTACAGCTGTATGCTATTGCCAACTACAATCTAGAAGAGGCCCGGCGTTTGTATTCCCAGCCAGAGCACTTGGATGCGCTACGGCTGCGAGGAATTGAAAGTCCTCAAGTTCCCTCTACGCCCACCATCTTAGCTGTAACCCAGCGCCTTCTCGACCATGGACAATTCCGTGCGCCGACTCATGCGCAAGGCCGAGGAAGTTTAAATTATTCGCCGGAGATTGAAGAAGATATTCTGGAGTACTTCGAGCGCGATCCGCGGCGAAGCACGAGAATGGCGGCACGAGAATTTGATGTTAGCCAATATTTTGTATGGAAAATATTAAATACTCACGGACTACACCCGTACCATTTCCGTAAGGCTCACGTAATTAACAACAGTGATGCACCAGCAAGAATCGCCTTTTGTCAGTGGTTTTTAAATAATACAAACGCCAACATACTGTGGACGGATGAATCACTGTTTACTCGAGTGGGACTGTACAATGTGCATAATGAACATTACTGGGCTCTTATTAACCCCCTTTTGATCCGAGAAGACCACCATCAGGTTCGTTTCAGTGTAAATGTTTGGGCCGGTATTATTAACGACCAATTAATAGGGCCTATTTTTATCGAAGGTCATCTAACCGGCAACTCGTACTTAGAGATGTTACAAACAGTCATATCTGAGTTACTAGAGGATGTGCCGTTAGCGTACACAAGAGGTATGTACTACCAACACGACGGCTGTCCGGCTCATTACGCAAGTGCAGTGCGTACATACTTAAATAATCAGTTTAGTGATCGGTGGATAGGCCGGGGCGGGCCTGTGACTTGGCCACCGAGAAGCCCGGACTTAACACCCCTGGATTTTTTCTTGTGGTCGGAAATAAAGAGACTCGTTTACACACGTGAACACGAAAGCCGTGATGAGTTACGCAGAGCGATAGTGGACGCATTTGATAAAGTTAAAAGCAATAGAAATACATTGAGAAAACTAAAAGACAACAGTGTAAAACGTGCACGTTTGTGTATTGAACGCGGGGGACTCCATTTCGAGCAGTTGCTTCGATACAGAGAAATGTAAACAAACTGTTAGAGGTATGTAAAAGTTGATTGAAACCGTGGGTGTGTAATACACCTCTACCTACTCTTTCAGGAATACAGGCGTGATGCTATGTTTTTTTTCCTATTTTAAAAGTTGATTATTCTGTGCTGAGGGACTAGTGTATTGAATTAATTCCTTTTTTAAATATTTCTATCATACATCACATTTAAATATTTCTACTTAAAACTTGAACCTACTTTATGTATTTTATTTTAAATAATAACTTTGAAATACGATAGGTAAGTACTCGCTCGCTCGTTCTGTCGCGCCGCCGTAGGTAGGTAGGTAGGTATCAGCTGAGCTGCGGTGCGTTGTCCTTTCTTATGGCGTGCTTCATTCACAATGTGTTTGAATAAAATGGCGATGCGTTACTATTTCCTAACTCGAACGAGTGAAAATATTTATTAAAATTAAAACTTTTTAATATTAAGTATTACAATTAATTTATCCATTCTTAATAGTTCTATGAGTTATTCCAAATTCACCTGTTTCGTTTCCAAAACGACTATAAATTCACGGTGTATATCTCTGAGCGAAGCCATGCAAAAAATTCTATATCCTATAACAACACGTAAAACACGGAATCGCCTATTTTTTTAATAATACTAGACTACTAATATTATTTGTGAATACTTACACTGCGTAGCGAATTATTATTGACATTTACTCTGTTCTGCTGGTTTTTCTTTAGCATTTCTGAATAAGTAAAGAAACCTTCAATATTTATGAACAAATATAATTATGTAATACCTAGGCCACTTTTTTATAGAAATTATTTTTTATTAAATTGCACGCACATAAAGCACAGCTAAAACATTTAAATAACATCCATACAATAAAATTGAAATGTCTGTTTGTAATATTGAAATTTGTACTACAAAGTGCTTTCTGCTACATTAATACGAATATATATATATATATATATATATATATATATATATATATATATATATATATATATATATATATATATATACGATACATAGACCAAATAACTTTTTTTTTCAATGTTTGTCTGTCCATCTGACTGTCTGTTTGTTCCGGGTTATCTCTGAAATTACTGCAGCGTTTTTGACGTGATTGTTATTGGCTGTAATATGGAGTAACCTAGTTACTTTGTACTAAGTTCGTCGGGTGAGCTAGTAATAAATATAACTTTAGAGAACATACAATATTTTCCACAGACACAAGTGCTAGCTCCATATGGTCCTGGCCCGATAACAAGATATCGTACTGGAAAAAAATTCAATGGCTGATAACGTGGCCAATACATTTTGTTTTGTGGACAAGTATACCGGACTGTCGCCGCTGGCCACGTCTCTACGCAGTCACCTTCGTGATGTGCATCACTTGGATAGGAGGGATATCATATCTAGTTGCTTGGATGATCACTGTTCTAGGTAATACTTATTAATATTACTAATGTAAATGAAAATAACCTGGGAAGTATGTTAGGCTTGTGAAGGCGATGTATCCTGGACCACATACGAGTGTCCGGTTCGTAGCCGGTGTCACCGACCAGTTCAGTGTGGATGTGGGCTTGCACCAGGGATCGGTTTTAACCTTTACTTATTCCTCCTGATAATCGATGCTCGTATCAATGGTGCATGCCCTTTGCTGACGACATTGTTCTGGTAGGGGAGTAAGCGGCCGAGGTAGGAAATAGGCTCAAAAGACCTCAGGAGAAGCTAGAGAGAGTCAGTTCTAAGATCAGCCGCGAGAAAACTGAGAATCTTTTTTAAGACATTGGTGGCACCTCAATATGTTTGGACGGGAACAGCCTCAAAGTTCCGCCAAACTACAAATACCTTGGTCCGCTAATTCAAAGCGACGGCAGTATTGACCGGGATATGAATAACTGAATCAATGCCGGATGGATGTAATGGCAGCAGGAACAGGATGCGACCCACGGATCATTTAAAATAGAAGGAGAAATATACAAATCAGTTGTTAGACTTGTCATATTGAATGGATCCGAGTGTTGGCCAATGAAAAAAGTGGACGAAAGGACATGCAACAGAAATGCGAATGTTAAGATGGATGTGTGTTGTGACAAAAATGGATGGAATAAGAACTGAGTATATAAGAGAAAGCATGAAAGTAACACCAATTACGGAAAAAATAAAAATGGAGGATTGGCGTGGTATGAACGCATTATGAGAGCGATGGGAATGACTGTGGGTGGACACATTAGTAGAGGAACGCCGAAATAGAAATGGATGACTTGTGTAAGAGTTGATATGAATATGAAGGGAGTAAGAGTGTACACGATGAGTGATAGAAGAGAATGGAAAAGGATGACATGTCGTGCCGACCCCACTTAGAGTGGGACAAGGGCAGAAAAATTATTATTTCTAATATAATTACAAAATATTTTTTCTCGCAGGTCGCTCGCTTTTCCGACCGGTGAAATACCACGACCTCTCAGAAAAACAATGTAAAGTGGCTGATGCCGCATTTCGTTCAGAGTTTTCTATGAGAACCAGAATTATGCATTGGTTAATAGTTTTTAAAATATGCAAATATACTTATTGTCTTTATGTCACAATCCCAATTAAATAAGACCAAGAAGCAGCGGCCACATCAACTTTTCAATAATATCTTTCCATTAATCCCAGGTGACACTCTAAATGTACCTGACAGTATTACGGGACTGACAATTCTTGCAGCCGGTACCAGTCTTCCAGAAGCAGTTTCAAGTGTATTAGTTACTGCGCAAGGTACGTATTAATTAATTGATGAGTAAACAGGTAAACATAACGGCGACTCGAGGCTTAACAGCCCTACCTTCGGGTAGACAAAGGTGTATGTCATGATAAAAAGGTAATTGAACATTACAAGAGTCTTGCAGATCGCTGCACGAATGGCCCGGCGCGACCGGTGAAATATGACGACCTCTCGGAATATCGGCGTAAAGTGGCTTGTACCGCGTTTCATTCGGTGAAAGAGGTATCCGGAGGCCCTACCCCCTTCCCCTTCCTTATTCCTCCTACTCCCTTAAAGGACAGCAACGCACCACAGTGTACTTGGGAGAGCTGGTCACCTTCCCCAAAGTAAAGTAAATTGCCTGACTATAGGGTTATCGTGTCCTCCCCCTCTCGCCGGTCTTCAGATAGCCCTAGAATATGCCAGTTCATGCAACCCAGCTCTACCTCGAGTTTGGTGAGGTGTTGGTCCAGCCGAAGACTGCGTCCATTATAAGTGGCCACGTGTAGTTGTTTTTGGCAGCCTGCCGTAACCCGGAGATTCTTAGCACCCCCTGTCCCACCGTTACCGCGACCACTGCCTTGGCCGGGAAAAGTGGGACTACCGGGAAGTGGAGGCCGTTGTAATCGCGCTTTTCTCATGGGAGGTTTTTGCCCATAGTTCCCACGCTGCGGTAAACCTTTTTTTACAGGGACGCTGCTGCCCGCCCCTACCACGAACATTTAGGTAGACCAATATAGACTCCTATATAGATTATAGACTCCACTTGCTTGAAAAAAATAATAACGACCTGTGTCTCTCCAAATGCGACATGTTATTTTTCGAATCTTCTAAGTTCTATACAAGAATAAATTAATACTAACTTCAGTCGTTAAAGTCTAAAGTTTACATCCAGCACCGATTCTCACCTGCATTCAAACCTATACTATTAAAAGAGCCATTTGTTATCCCACCTGCGCTAAAAGAGGGCTATATTTTTCCCCGACTATAACTAATTCAATGTTTTATATGACCTTATATATGTAAGGTTCTTTGGTTGTATTCAAAGGGGGTGTCAACAAAGTGGTTTTTATCTATAATTCATGTATGATGTAGTAAAGAAAAAGTGATAAATCAAAAATTTTGTTATTTATTGCTTTTATTGCGAAACAAAGTTCGCCGGGTCAACTTTTATAATAATATATAGGCATCCGTTTTGCCTCTACACATAGAGACGGCTCATTCCTTCTCACTGCAAAGCGTAGGTACTATACAGCTGCGGAGGCGGGAGGCCTTCCGGCGGGTCCTGGGGGACTGGCGCGACGCGCTGGTCCTCCAGGGCTCTGCGCGTTCACGCGCCGTCGGAGCCGTCCTACCCCACCTCGAGGCCTGGGTGCTCCGTAAATGGGGCACTGTCACCTACAGGTTGACTCAGATACTCACCGGGCACGGGTGCTTCGGTGAGTATCTGAGTCGAATAAAACGCGAAGAGACGGCGAGATGCCACCATTGCGCATCCGACCTGGACTCGGCCCAGCACACGCTGGAGGTCTGCCCGGCCTGGGCGGACGAGCGCCGAGTCCTGGTCGACGGGATCGGGCGAGACTTGTCCCCGCCGGCGTTGGTCGCGGCAATGCTGGCGGGCGAGGAGGAGTGGAGGGCTGTGGTCTCCTTCTGCGAAGCTGTGATGCTCCAGAAGGAGGCCGCCGAGCGGGGTCGGGAGAGAGCCGATCCCGCTCGAAGGCGGCGGCGGCGAGCTCAGTGATCGCCGCCGTCGACGGGCCGCGAGGGCGCACACCCCGCGGGTGCGCCCGGGTCGCGGCCCGGGAAGGATGACCCCCCGGTGCGGCCGGGGAGGGTCGTCAGGGGCGCCGCCGACCGCGCGCCTCTTTAAAGCGCGCGGTCGGAGCCGCCCTGCCCAGGGGAGCCTCCCGAGGCTCCCTGAGGATGAGCACCCCCTCGCGACTGAGGGGGGGCAACGGCGGGGTGGACCAGAGGGCTGACGCACTGTCCTGGGCCACCCCAACGCCGGAGGAAGGCCGCCGCGAGGTTTTAGTGGGTAACCCTAGGATTGGATTGCAGCGTACTGTTTTGGGAGTCCCACACTACCCCCTGCCGTTCCCAGGCGGGGGGCTCCGACCGCGCGCTATAAAGAGGCGCGCGGTCGGCGGCGCCCCTGACGACCCTCCCCGGCCGCACCGGGGGGTCATCCTTCCCGGGCCGCGACCCGGGCGCACCCGCGGGGTGTGCGCCCTCGCGGCCCGTCGACGGCGGTGATCACTGAGCTCGCTGCCGCCGCCTTCGAGCGGGATCGGCTCTCTCCCGACCCCGCTCGGCGGCCTCCTTCTGGAGCATCATAACGCATTTCCTCGCGTAAAAAAAAAAAAAAAAACGGTACTATACAGCTGGCGTATAATGAACTCTTAATTCCAGCCAGCCAACGCGCTGCCTTGCAAATTCGTATTTTCAACGACTAATTTCAGCTAGTCGGTGACGAGTAGTCACTGTCAAATTCACTCTAAATTCATATCAATAAAACAACTTTTTATGGATTATATCGCGAATGTGATTCGCGAAAATCTAAGAAATAAACACTCTAAATTCGATTTATCAAGTACTAATTCCATTTATCAATCATGAGTAGTCTACACTAACTGAAATTAGTCGTTGGAAATACGAATTCGTTGGCTGCCTGGAATTGAGAGCTCATAATAGGCCCCCAGATCAATCATAATTATCTTGAATTGTATGTTTCTATAGGTCACGGTACAATGGGTATAAGCAATTCAATCGGATCCAACACTTTCGACATTTTACTATGCTTGGGTCTTCCTTGGTTGATTAAATCATTGGCATATCCAGCAATACCAGGAGTACATTCGGTAAGATGCGCTATTTAAAAAACAAATCTTATACCTACAGAATTTATGGCATTCGTTAAAATAATTTATCTTCCAATATTCTCTCAAATTCCAACACAGTTCCACACAACACACTTTTACCTGGATACTAACAGTTTGTAGTTATGTGTGATATTAATTATCAATTGAAATTTACATACGTAATTGTGTTGAAAGGGAAGAAACCAGAACATATGCAAGCATAACGGTTGATGACATAGTTCTGGAGTAATTGGTCGAAACTGTACCCATAATATATCTTGGATTTAGCGAATTTAGCAGGAATAGAAGGTACAGCGAAAGAAGAGTATGCAGCGTGAATGGAGTGTTGGGAAGATTTCTGAACGCTAAAAATCTAAGCATTTTTAATGCGGTACTAATGTCATCGCTAACTTATAGAAGCGAGAGTTAGGTATGGCAGAGTATGAATAAAAGTATAATAAATGCGGTCGAAATGAGGGCACTACGAACAATTGGCGGAGTTTGAATTGACCATGTCCTTTGGAAAGTGATATCGCGAGCCTTAAAAACCGACGAGCTTTTAAACAAGATTTAAAACGGCGAAAAAGCCCGTAAGGAGTGTATGAATCATGTCTTATGGCACTCTCTTCTCTCTGCCTATCTCGCAAAAGATTTGGCGTAAAGTTATTTATGTATTAATTTATTTTATTAGCGGTATGCTGATTAATTAATATAATTGCAGGTATCTATAAATTCAAGTGGACTATCATATAGTGCAATTTCATTGCTGTCTACTTTGTTTGCACTCTACGGCTGTTTGCTTCTCAACAAATTTCGTCTGGACTGGCGTATAGGAGTCACATGTGCCCTCATATACGTTGGCTACTTAGTACTAGCTGCTTTAATTGAATTAAACATATTTTTCGTTGTAAATTTACCGATATGTGATCATTAAAATAGTAGGTCTATTTTAAGTGCTACGTAAATTTAAAAACAAATATTACAGTGTTTCTTAAGTCTCGGTGGCGCAGTGGTCGAGCACACGGCTTCTGATCCAGAGGTCCGGGTTCGATTCCAGACACTGATTCCAATGACTTTTCGAAATGGTTTTCGGAAGTTATGTGTGATCAATATCGATGACCGAAAACTTTGTGCCCGGTATTGCAATAGATTCGCCACCTATTCCATTCCCGGATTGAAAGCCACGATACCTTGATTGACGAGAAGCGGGGTGCTCGATCACTGCACCATCGAGATAAACATTCAAATATAATACGAACTTTCCCAATTGCTATTTAATTACCAACTGACATCAGGACCATAGTTTAGTGACTAGACTCTGTAATGACAATGTCCCTAATAGTTATATTTCAAATTAAAGTCATATTTCATAATCAACTGTCGTGGGAATTTTTTAATATAAATAGTTTTAGATGTTCACTAATGTGTGAAAGTATATATTACTTGTCTAATAAGCGTATAATTAGGGTATGTACAGCGCACATTAGTTTTTTTTTTCTTTTTCAAGTTATGTGGTGATATTCGGCACATGACTTAGTGATCTAATTCTCTCATTCATAAAAGAGTATATTCTTGGATAATCGGTTGTTACTTGTGAACTAGATACATAGTGTAAGGAGTTCGAGTAAATAGTTGTTTTTTTTTTTTTTAATTGGCTTTGGATTTTAATTTTATTAAATACAATATCTATACAATAATGAGTAACACGATAACACGTGCCCATCCGTTATTCTAAATGTGCATATTTAGATATTGTTAAAATTTTTGGGGAGTTTGGTCTGTGGCGATCTAACAATACAAAAACGGAATATCATCGCAAGGGCATAGATATAATAATAGAAATGAAGACTCTTGAGAGTTCTTTCAGATTTAAATTGAAAAAACTTTTTTTACATTTTATACTAGTATTTTTTCTATTAATACTACCTACTCGCGAAAATTCAAATGGGATAGGGTTGAAAGATATTTCTACTTCTCCTAAAGTTTAAAGAGCGATTATTTTAATTTTTATGGCTACTTTAAATAATTTTGATTCTTAAAAAATGTAATGCTTGGTAAGTTATATAAAAACTGTGTAGATTAATAAATGTTTCTAGGCCGTTTGCCATCGGCTATTCCAGATGGTCTTCTCATGGCCAGTAACAGTTAGGAACAAATGAATATTATACTTTAATTAAATATAAGACTAAGAATTTCATATTTTCGCCAATCATGCATGTTTTCAATACAATTTTAGATAATATTTTTTCAATTGCAGCAGCAATTGAAGGAGAGTTTTAACAAAATTGCATTTATTGTTACTGAATTTCACTTTAGTAAATATTACTCTATCATGTACATAACAGAAAAAAAAGCTGGCTATTAATAGTCACTGATAATGCAAAGCAAGAAAAAATAATAAATAAATCCTTATTATTCAATTTTAATTTATTGTTTTATTTCACACCTTAATATACACTTATTTACATATCATCGATAAAGATAATCACACTTTTTGTAAATTAAAAAAAAAACATCGCAACGCATTCGCAAAATGGTCAGACAACATACTATGCAGTACATAAATACTATCAAAAGTTTTGAATTCATAATACTTAATAATAATTAAGAATTTCCTGATTAACGCAACGGAATGTGATGTGATACGATGACATAAGGCGTATTGGAAATTAATATCATTCAACTTTTGCATTCCGACGCGTAAAAGTGTAAAAAAAACACAGTAGACAATATATAATAGGCGTTCGTAATTATAACGGCGTACACGCAAGTGAGTGCAGCCGGCAGTCTTCGTCACCAACCACAGCACGCATGTCATTTAATACCAATAAAAAAAAAACAACATTACATTAATATAGTGCTGCGTACAATGATTATGTGATGTATAATAACCAGTGAAATATATACGTAAGAGTATCATAGAGTAACAACATTAAAACAACTACTAAAACAACTTCGTTCTTATAAAATTAACACAACAAATCTACATTTAAAATAAAACACATACATATTACTTAACGATATAATAGGTAATTTAAATAGCGACAATAATAACTTTCTACCTTCCCAAACTGGTTCTGGGATTGAATTGGCCGAAACTGAATCTAGGTGTGAAGTAATCTACCAATCTTTGCCAAAGAGTTTTTGTAACCGGTTCTGAAGACGACGGGACCGTTGGCAATGCAGTCACGCAAATCTTTACCGGTTTGCGTTGCACCACGAAAGGATAAGGGTGTTTGATCAACGGAGATATTGTAGTTCCAATAAGACTGACCGTCGATTTGGCAAAGTTTAAGGGTTGGCTTTTGACCACCTGTCTCTGACTAGCCCCACCAGCCAAAATAACGGGAAACGAATTGAGTTTAGTTGTTGTGTACGGTCTTGTTGAACTTGCAAACGGTCTCGCCACAGGCTCTACAGAATTTGACAAAGGCGATGCAGCGATTATTTCGGGAAAAATTGAATCATCATAATCTTTCTCTTCAACTATAGGTTTTATGTATACAATTTGTCCTAAGCTGTTTATATCGCGTACTAACTTGGCATGTTCCTTCATGAAGTATTCTCCTCTAGGAATCAAACTATCGATCATGTTCAGCGAGTTCAGGCGACTCGACACAATCGGTTGGTAATTATAGGATGGCTGGGCGGAAGATCGTTTAGTTATTTTTCTGTAAGATGGTTTTTGTTGAGTCCAACCTAAAAACAAACATTACATTTTAATGAAACTCGATAAATGTACCTACACGAGTAGGTATTAACAGTAAAGATTACGTATTATGTTAGTTTCACTTCTGCTGTACCTTCGTTGTGTATTCTGGAAAGTCTGTCATTTCTATAATCGATGCAGTTTACCTGCAAAAAAATGTTAGACAATGTAACAATTGACGAACATACCTAGAAGTTTCACAGGCGATGGTGCAATAGACTAGTGAAGATGAAGTTATCGACATTAGTTACGTATCTAGTTCAAGTTCAATGCTTCACTGCATCATTAATAAAAAATAAAAATAAAAACAATTTTGAAATTAAGAGGTAGACAGCGTTACTATGGCAAACAGAATATTTACTTTGCCACTGAATGGGTGACATGCCTGCTATCCATCATACACACTTGTTTCTATAATTGGTAATTGGATATTTAATTATTGATCAAAGAGTCAAACCTGGACCCTTCCGAAGCAAGAGTCCGATCTAAATCACAGGTTATCAAAATGGCAAATATTAAGTTACTATTTTTATGGATTTTTCATAACCCCTAATAATATCAATAAATACAAAATTTATACTTAATAGCAAATAATTAAGCCGAGTAGCATATTGGGTATTCTAATAAAAAAAAACATTATTTTAGTTTTTCAAAAATTAAAAAGTTATTTTTCTTAATTCGAAAATGACATTACGAGCAAAGAGTTTAAATCAGTAACGTTCGTACCCCTGTTGTTGAAACACCAAAAAGTGGCACTTGTAATATGTGCATGCCACTGGCGAAGAGGATGAACGACACCTGGAACACTAGTTGACGCCACATGATTCTATTGTAAACTGACGTAAGACATTTCACTTGTAGTCAATCCCTCCACATATCACACTGAAAACAATGCCGTTCATAAAGTTTTTTCTCATGCCTCGTATTGCCATAATACAATTAATCTAGTAATTAACCCAATACGCGTATAACTTCTGATGCTTCCGCAGTCTCACTCTTCTTTTACACTTTTCGTTAAACGGCATCTAGATCTCCATCCATTTAAGGGTTATGGTCATTATATTTTGGTGGTTTCATTTATGTTTGGTCATGGGTTCGATTCACATCTATGACAAATTCGTCTCGGTGGTCCAGTGGTCGGGAACCCCGCTTCTGAATCAAGAGGTCGCGGGATCTAATCCTTGCTCACACCAATGACTTTTCGAAAGTTATGTGTGATAACTATGGCCGGTATGGCAATATGTTCGCCACCTATTCCATTTGGGACGTAAACATAACGGCCAGTCGAGGCTTAACAGCCACTGCCTACACCTTCGGGTAGAAAAAGGTGTGAAGTTATGTTATGTTACACACTTACGAAATGAACTACCTAGCTACATTTGTTTTAATACGCACCTAGTAGTGAGGAACATCGATGCGAAATTCCCTTTTATTTTAATAGATGAGGAAATTTATTCGCTGCAAGACCGGCGGACTGGACCGGGAAGCTTAGCTATATCTTCTCGTCCAAAATACCTCAGTGCTTAAAATCCAAAGTCTGACAATCTATGACCAGTGCGTCTTGCCAAGATGACTTATAGAACAGAGATGTGGCATTTAATTATTGACCTTATTAGGAAGCTCAAGATGGCTTAGCGTGCTATGGAGAGGGCTATGCTCTGAATTAATCTACGAGATAAAATCCGCAATACGAAGGTACGACGAACGACAGTAACCTTTGTTATCCTATAATGAAAAAAAATCAAACGAGAAAGATGAGGAATTTACAAATTTTATTTTTAATCATATATTTACAATCTTGCTTGCCAGTTTTCAGCTTGGTGGGATTGTATCGTATTTTGGGCGAGGAAAATCTAGAAATTCAATTCGTGTTTGTTATTCACTTGAGAGCGATCCGGGAATAAACAAACTTCCCGAATCGAATTCCTTTCAAAGAATTGGGTATTTTAATAGTAATCATTACATTTAATAAGAATAAATAGGAAAAGATTGACCAAGCAGTGACATTGACTGTCCAAAAGCGGAAGAATGCCCACATTCTTCTATTACAGTTTGTCGTGGACTTCCTGGACTACTAAGTCCAGAACGTCCACGACAAACTTTTCATGACCATCAAGGAGATGCCAGGAGCATTAAAAACCTTATATATAAATCGAAAAAGCGAGGGAAGTTTGTAAGTATCATGCCTTATGGCGCTGTTTTCTCTGCCTACCCTGCAGAAACTTCGCGATATGTATGTAAGCAGATGCAATATAAATATTTATAGGTTACTATAAAATTAAAACATCCATAATGGTAAGGTATCTTTATTACGAGTACTAAAATGATACCAGTTATTTACAAGATAACAAAAAAATATATAAAACCTTTGAATCGCGTTGTTTATGTATGTAATCACTATGTATATATTATTATTTTTTTTTAACATCTTAATTAATTTTTGCTAGTCGCAATCACACAAATTTTATAACACACGTACCAGTGAAAAAAAAAAAACAAACAGAGCGAATTAAAACTAAGCAAAAGATACTATTGTTGTTACTTCTACTAATTTAATCGAAAGAAAAAACGAAGCTAAAATTATAAAACTTATATAATAAAAATAAATATTTATTACCACGCACCTCCGATATTTACTACAACAAAAACTGTTCTCAACTCACCAGGAATGTGCCATACATAACACAATCGTACAGACTTATTACGTCACATTCAAAATCAAGATACAACATCCCATCGCCCCAAAAGTAATTTGGGCATCGTATATATCTATATATATATATTTATATAACTCTAACTTATAATTACAACACAGCAACTATTGCTATATGAAAAATATCGTCAGAATTTCACGATATTTTGTTATTATTCATAAGAACCACAATATGTTGATGCGAATCAGTACACTTCCCTTCATACTCACACTACCTTATTTGTTTTTTTTTTCTTATATTTCTAAACCAGGCCTCCTGCAACTGTCATTTTTTTTTTTTAGAACTGTCACATATGTGCTCGGCATCAAAATTACAGAAAAGTGATATTTCTTCGTGATCGCCTGCCGCTGGCAACTCGTTCGGCCAACACAACTGGAACTCAATCACAGCTCCACTATCAGTTCCAATTGAGAACCCTGACCTACTCTTTACTCTAACCGAATATATACACAATATTTTATTACAATCGGTCCAATCCCATAAGAGTGTTAATGACGTACAGAAGAACTTTACACATAATTCAACATGTATGTCTATGCTCTAGTTCTTCTGAAATGTTAAGAATCAAATGTCTCTCTACTTTTCACTCTCTCTCTCTCTCTATTTGTCCCAATATCTGAGTCCCAAAATACCACATGATGTTGTTCTTTAATAACTTGATATGTGAACACCATGTGATATGCAAATATTGAAAATCGCAGGAAACCAAATGGTGTTTTTTCACAAATAATATCATGAGAGAATATTTCTATACTTATGTCTTCTTTTGTTATTTATGTTTGAAAATACTAAGGTTTGGTGACGGATACAATCACAATAAGAATTTTTTTTTTTTGTCGTGCAGCACCTAATACTTTTTTTACATCATTATGAGTTATTATTTTGACAAGTCACTATTAGTTATTTAATATGGATTTAATTTTGTCAATTACATAATTTCATTCGCATGCAGATAGTTTTTAATATCTGTCTGACATTGCATATATTGCATATATATATTTAATAGTTCTCCTTAATAATTCCCTGTTACTCTAACACTGTGGTTGCAAACACAATATCGTTTTATTTTTTTTTGGTGCACTCGTATAATTATTATATAGTTAACAATACAATTATCTTTATTATAATATTTAAATGATGCCGTATTTATTATTTCTTGTGTAAAAAAGCTAGACGTAACTGTAATACTAAGTTTCTTATAGAAAGATTCATATAGTTAGTTAGTTCCCAAAGATATTTAAAATAAATAATTTACAAGTGGGTTCTTTTTTTTCTCTCTCTTAAATACAAGCTACTGTTAAAAATCAGTGTTAAAAAAGTATTTCAAGCGATTTTTTCTTTATAATAATTGAGTATTTTTAGAAGTGCTAACAGTACATGGCATGTGTCATTGCACATTGTAATGTGAAGGTAATATCGTTATTATTAATTGGTTTACCAGACTCTTGTGGGCACTCAAAGTACACCCAAACAAAGGGTGACCATTGGCATAGGTGTAATGATGCCAATGTACACAATCTGGGCAATAATTCAGGAATGAATAGACTACAAAAATTATTTGTAAGGAGTAAAAGCAGATTCACAAATTATTCTTGTATTCGTACCACACAACGTTAGTAGCCCGTCTATTTCAGTCTTTAAAATAATTTTCAAATAATTTAAATAAAAACAAGGATTATTATAGCCAACTCATTAACCAAGACACAACCATCAGAATTCAATAGTAAATTAGTTGTAACTTGCTCGGATGATTCGTTATGGTAATTTTTAATCGACTAATACATAATTAAGAGACATATCAACCATTCCATTATATACTAATATTTATTTTATAAATAATTATAAATAGAAGAATATTATCATCCTGGTACAGTGTGCAGCAGGTGGCTAATAATCTAAATTTCTTACCAAATCTTTATTATTAAGATTAAGGCTTATTTTTACAAATCAAATATGGTTATTTTAAAACGAAGGAAAAACTTTAGCTTAAGAAATGAAATTGAATTGAGCACAGTAAAAAAAGGGTTGCTTGACGTATATTTATAAAAGAAAATTTCAAAGAGACAGGATAAGATTAACTAAAGAATATATTTATAACATTCATATGGTACCTATATTCTGTCTATCATTAAACAATCGACTGTTTTAGGCATACACATAATGGTCTAATTTGATTTTGGGGTAAGTTAATATATTGATTTAGAAAAAAACAATTTTGTATTTCTAAAAAAAATAACACATAAATAATTGATCCAGTCTCTATGTGTTTGGTTTCAGAATCAAGTAACTGTGGTGTTACCAAGTAGACTGGCACATCATTGCAACCATAGATTTAGCATAAACTATATTAGATGGCACATGTCAGGAAAAAATGTACTAATATTTCATCACTGACAGCGCAACCGCGTATATTATATTTTTAGGATATTTACATTTCAACACATGAACATTAACTATGTAAAAGTTGACACTTTGAAGCGCTTTTTACGCACACATTGATACGTCACTCACACATCAACAACCCATTTTTGGTCTCGTTGCTTGGGTGACTATTGCCGATCTCTATTCTTATATCTATGATTGCAACCAATTCTAATGTCAGTGTATTCTTGGTAATTCAAGCCCTCAATACACATAGATATTTGAATGATGTATAATTCTATAGGTATCGCAAAGAACAGAGCGCAATGAAAAAAGCTATCAAGAACTATTATTACCAGTAAAAAGTTAAAGCTGGAAATAATGAAAATTAACTAAAAGGAAAAAAAAAAAATAAAACATTCACCATCATTATTGGTAACATTATTATAAATTTGTTGAGGTTCCCTATAAGACTTACAATTATAAGAGCAGTTTACTTATAAAATATTTCTGTAATATTGTCCCTTTGGGTTATAATTACTACTTACCGAGTGTACAATGAAATTACACAACATGCACACAAAATATCTAAATGTTAACACATAAATTGAATTGGTACCAATTTCACTCAACTATCGGAATATGAAAAAATTCCATAAAAAACACAACATATATATATATCTCAATCAATATATATATATATATATATCTCGATTATTAAATCCACGTTGGTGTGTATATTCGTTATACACAACTCCAATTTATTACTACACATTCCGTTACTGTTTCATTCCCTAAATAAATATAAAACATAAACCGTTTATACTCGAGTTGTGGAAAACTTTTTGACTTGACTTACAATTCTAGTGCCCAATGTACTTCCATATACATATTTATAATTCTAGATAGTGAATAGTCAAACGTAGAAATTGAAAAATAGCATTGTGAAAAAGACCAACTGTTCTGTATTTGATTTCTACAAATCTAGTGGAGGATTGGGAATGTATACTAATATTAGAGCAATATCAGGACTACTAAGTTATAATTTTAAATGTCTATATCATGACTTTGTATGAAGGTAACGGCAAGCTCGCAGCTAACGTGTCCGGCGTTCGTGCACGTCCACATTGCACTCTGAAAACAAACAGTCAAAACCTATAAATTATTTTCATTTAATAAGATTTTTATTTAAAATTAATTTATTTAATTTACTATTTTAATAAAACACCAGTTTTCAATACATAATTCGCAGTAGTTATACACACAGCTCAGTATAGTATCTGCATAATCAAGTGACCTTTTTTTTTCCTAAAGTGTGAAATAAATTATCAAACAAACTCTCTATCTCTTTAATTTATTGTGAAGTCTCGGTGGTCTAGTGGTAGAGCACACGGCTTCTGATCCAGAGGTCCGGGTTCGAATCTTGACACTGGCTCACACCAATGACTTTTAGAAATTTGTTTTCGGAAGTTAAGTGTGATAAATATCGATTGACTGAAAATTTTGTGCCCAGTATGACAATAGTATAGACGAGGCTTAACAACGGCTGCCTATACCTTCGTGTAACAAAAGCGTGAAGTTATGTTTTTGTTTAATCAGTCAATTCAAGGCAGCAGTGCAGTTGGGAAATTAACACACATTAATTTAGCAGCAGTAGCAGTTTTATTTACAAGTTTCTATTGGCTAATATAAACCTTTTCGCATTACATAAAAGTATTGCGTATATTACAGCCCTAACTGCGTAATATGACTCCAAAATACAGCATGCATATGCACCAAATGTTTTTTTTTTCAAAGCTAG
Source organism: Euproctis similis (assembly GCA_905147225.2). NCBI lineage: Eukaryota > Metazoa > Arthropoda > Insecta > Lepidoptera > Erebidae > Euproctis > Euproctis similis. Next base: position 15,851,953 of record LR990107.1, on the reverse strand, counting down.
CTAGCTCACACAGCCTGGACTACTAATCATCGTTAAATTCTTGATTGGTCCCGTATTATTTGAATTTAATACACACCTACATAACTTCACGCCAAATCCCTTGCGGGGTAGGCAGACAGAACCAGTTTTTTTTTTCATTGAATTTAATTATGAGTATCTAGTCGTATTTCGTTTTTTTTTTTCTCTATTTAATTCTTCTTCGAACTTTATATAGTGCCATTAAATCAATTAATGGAATCAGACACAATTTGTAAGGAAATATTTCTAATTGTATTACACAAACACACATGAGCAAAACAAGGCAAAAGTAAATAAAATTCGCCATTTATTAGCGTTTTTATCAGCTATACAGTACTAAACAATACTGCAAAGCACTATGCACAGAAAAATACAGCAGAGCTTGTGATTCTATTATGCCATTATACAATGCTCATATGTTACACATAATTAATTAGAATTGGTTTTCACTCAAGTTAGTTAGTTTTCAATTTAGTTGTTCAGTTCTGTTGTTAGTTATAAAATAGTTACTTATCATAACAAATGAAACTTTTGTATCTCTTATTAAAAATATTAATCCTACATGGAAGAACTGTGGGATCTGGGATTTCTTAGGGAAGTTGTAATTACTTAAAAAAATGTAATCTTATCCATGGAATTTTATTTTAGTACACATATTTTTAATAAGTATATCATACAATAATGAAAATATATAAGACTTGAGACAAGAATGTTTACTAATAATACTGTTACCACATAAGATAACCACTTCACGCCTTTGTTACCCGAAGGTGTAGGCAGCAGCTGTTAAGCCTCGTCCCGCCGTTATATTTACGTTCCAAATGGAATAGGTAGCGAACCTATTGCCATACCGGGCACAAAGTTTTCGGTCATCGATATTAATCACGCATAACTTTCCGAAAACAATTTCGAAAAGTCATTGGTGTGAGCCAGTGTCAGGGTTCGAACCAGCGACTTATGGATTCAGTAGCGTATTGCTCGACCACTCCAAGTGAATAATCTCTTAGGATCTTTAGTTATTTTAAACTTGATTTATCAGTATCTCTCACAATCGTGAAACTAAATATAATTCATGATTATTAATTTGGTCAAATGAATAAAAAAGTTGTTGACCCAATAATATTATCTATTCGCTGAGCTAAAAATAAATAGCATAGCAACTTAATATACTAAAGAACATAATCGCATGATAACAAGTATTTATATAAATTTAGGCAAAATAAAAAGGATGGCAGTAGGCATAGCAGACCTTAATACAAATAATTAATAAGAAATCAATTGTAATTACATATGGTAAATAAAATTCCAGAAATTTTAAATATACTGTATAAAAACATTAACATATTTACGTCCCAAATGGAATAGGCGGTATAGCAGCTATTTTACTTGTTTTTTTTTTCTTCAGTTTGATAAATGATTGAGATCATTAAATATTTATTTTTTTAATAACATCGCACAGACTGTTAGCTTAATACTTTAATTATGCTCATTAAATCCGGAACATGTGTTCATAGCTAACTCTCTTTTTAAGAGGAAATATTTATAACTTTACATAAGTTTACCAATGAAATTGGTGATAATAATATAATAATAAAGTTACCTTAATCATCCTTGGACGCAGTTGATGATTTGACTGGCTGTGGTATTATGGTAATCTCATCATTAATTTTCAATGGTTTAAGAAGTGACTCATTACTGCTTTTAGCAGGAGTTTTGCCTTTGTCCATGACTCGTTTAGCCACCACACTGTGGGCTGAATACACGTGATTTTCAAATTGTTTATACATGCCAAATGTGGCAGTGCACACAGTACACTTGTATGAGAGATGAGCAGGTTTTAATGTCAAGTTATGATCCCGGGCCACATGATTCAGTAACTTCCACTGATAAACCTGCAAATTATAAATATATGTGTTAATTATGAAATTACTAAACACTGTAGCAAAATGTTATACAGATAAATTAGAATTACTTTTATATGTCACCACGAATCAAATGGGGGAGGGGGAGTCAATAAATGATGAAAAAAACATCACATGATTAATGGGCCGTCCATTAATCATGTCCCTAATGTGTATTTTTTGTTACATATTTAGGTTTATTTTAAAGCTAGTACACTTATTTATTTAATGTGAGACCACAAAATCAGTAGGATCTTTTGTAACCATACAAAGCTATACTTCTATAGTTTACTAGCCATAGTAGCAAAATATTACTAGTCTAGAATTCTGGTGCATACTTATTCACGAAGTATTATTAAACACAGGAGTCTGAATGTTAATGTTGAACTAGTGGTATATATATTCAGGGGAAAGAACCCTCGCCGGTAGAGGGCTGTAATAATAATCGCACATATGTACGAACTAGGTAATCATCGGTGCGTCTGAAATTCCAGCATGGCCAGTGGCAGAAAAGAGAACATTAATACTATGGAAACGCCCTATATCGTTCTAACGCCTGTGTATCTATACTTCGTGGTGTTATTTAAAAGGCATGACATGGAATCAATTATTTCATACAAACACATGTATATTGTACAATTTCGTTGACAGAAACAACTTGAATCCTAATAAAGATCAACAACTCCTAGGTGTGGTCAATCTGGTCAACAATGACTGAATTTCATAGATACAGTATCAAAAATATATATCAAGAACCACTCACCCTTCCACACACGGGGCATCTGCCAGCATCTTTGCCTTTATTTGCTGCTTCCTGCATTGAACTGGTTACAAGACCGTGTGATCCCAAAAGATGTCTTTCAAGGCCTTGATCCGTGAAAAATCTGCAATGAATATCGCGAAAATATTTAAATTATGGCTTAAATATTAATTAAAATATAAAAAAAAGCTTAAAAATTATATATTTTTTTACCTAAATTGACATTTTTGACAATTGAGTGGAGGTCTGTTGTAGATCATCTTGGGGTGAATCTTCACTTTGTGTATCCACTGCATATGGTTCCGTAACTGTTCAAGGTCCTTTATGTAACCATCACAGATTTCACAGATGACGAAGGTATTCTTAGAATTATGCGGCGGCTGTGGCAATACTGGCTGCGGTTGCCGAGGTAGCGGCGTGATAGAAATGGACGGTTGATGTCCCGATTTCTTGACATTGTTCTGAAATAATATAATATTAATTCAAAAATGATTTTACTAAAATCAAAATAATATCAACCAATTCTAGGGTCCTCTTAGTTTAATCAATTAACGTTTCGGATTTGATTCACAAAACAGAAAAAAGAATCGTAATATTATTCAACAATAATAAATAGATTTTATATTATTTTATACAACATGCAGTCGTTGATATAACTTTGTTCTAGCGTCATATCCTATCTTACTCCCTTAAAAGTCAGCAACGCAACTGTAACATTATATGTGTTGTAGGTGTCCCTAGGCGGCGCTGGTCACGTACCATCAGGTGACACACCTGGTCGTTTGCCCTACTATCCCAAAAAAAAGTATAAACCTTTATATATTTGTGGTTGTGTAATTTTCAGCTTATAAAATAATATGCCACAAATTCCGCCCCACCCCTTTCTTTTGCTTACATCCCGATCTTTTACTGCATCATTATTATGTACTTTAAGATAGTACCTATATGTTTTTATTTAAAGAATTATGATTTTTTAATCAAGGTTTTTAATTTAATCAATATTTTGAAGTTTCTTCAATCAATATTCATTACCAACTTTCTTGAATACAAATGCTGGATCCAAACTATTATTAAAATAGTATAAAACTCTGGTGAAATCACAGGCAAAAATAAATTAAGGAACGATATACTGAATGAACTTCAATGTACCGAATACATGGTCATTAATGTTATAAAAACGGAATTAAGTCAATTTTCTCAAAAAATATCTTATGTAATATCATCAAAACATGTGTCACGTACCGGTAATGGATAGTTTGAGGACATAGAAGATGGTGCATTGTGTCTAACCATGACGCCCCCACGAATTATCGGCGCGCCGTGAACCGGTGCGGCGCGAGGGGGCACAGTCATTGGCGAACGGACACGTGGTCGGAAAGTCGAACTCACACCTGGCATTATGCTATTCACCATATTCATAGATGGCGGTCTTCCTAAATTATTACCCATGTGACCTCGCCCGAATGAACCCATCATATTGTTGCGTGATCGCGGCATCTACAACAGATTAAATTTATTACTTAATTAATATAAATAAATATTAATTATTAAATTTAATGAATAAATAAATAATTTTAATTTAGTATAAAATTATGTTGATCATATTTTCTAATTCATATTTTATTACCTACCTACCAGTCCCAATATTTTTGTTAGTAGTATATATGTTGTAAATAACGTAGCTTAATATTTAAATTAGACTAGATTAATATTTCAGGTAAATATAGGTTATATAATTATTATTATTAATGTTATGTGATAAATATCAATGACTGAAAACTTTGTGCCCAGTATGGCAATAGGTTCGCCACCTATTCCCTTAGGGACGTAAACATAACGGCGAGACGAGGCTTAATAGCCGCTGCCTACATGTTCGGGTAACAAAGGCGTGAAGTTATGTTATAGGTTAATATTTAAATTCTATTTCAATGAATTTTGCATTATGTTTGGAATAGTAGTAGTAGTAGTACTGCACACACTGTATGGCAAAATAACACAATCATATAAAATATACAGATTTTTATAAATAATATTACAGACAGAATAATTCACCTTTGGTATTTTCGCTGGGGGTTCCCATTCAAGTGGAGGTGCTAAATTCGATTCTGGCTTAAATTTTTTGGCACACGGTATTAAATGACGCGCTAATTTACCTTTGCCATTGTCTTCAAAGGGACAGTTGGCACATTGGTGATATGCCGGCGCCCTTTCCAATTTTCCTCTTATATTATGCTCAGCCTCCATGTGGAACAAAATATCATGGGGACTTCTAATTTCAAATGTGCAAAAATTACATTTATAAACATTATTTTTCATGTGTGGAGTTTCTAAATGATGTGCCATAACTAAATTTGATTCCGTCTTAAAACTACAAAATTCACATTTAAGCTGAGTAAATGAATATGGTGCATTATTTTCTTTACTAAATTCTATGTTTTTCATGAGTGATGCAATTGATGTTTCTGTACTCTTAGTACTATGTCCCTGTCTCTTTTCCCGGTTCAGTTTGCGATTCTGCTGTTTCAACAGATCGCTTTGTACATATTCTTGCACTAAACTTAAACCAATATTAACAAAAAACTTCCCAAGGGAACAATCAAAATAGTTGTCAGGCTTATTTGAGCACATTTTGTCAGCGGTTAGACCAGTAACATCTTTGATTTCTTCAATTGAATCAATTTTATCTTTAATTATAATAGTTTTTCCTTCCTCATCACTTAGAGTCTCATCTTCTGAATCTGAAGAACTTTCGCCATCCCATGAGGCATCATCATCATCTGCAGCATTCTTACGCTTTTCTATAAAAATTACAAGCAGTGCATAAAACTTTATGTATTAGAAAACTAGCAGACGGAAGCAATAAATGAATAATTAAACGAATTTTTCAATAAAAAAGCAGCTTATGTTATTCTTTATTACACCTGCAACCTGCCAATAAAAGTCCTGTCAAAATTAATCGATTCGGAACAGTGGGAATCTATTTATATATTAAGTTAAGCCTAAACATCAATACGTAAGTAAGTAAGTATTATTTATTTATAAAAATATCGTAAAAATATACAGGTGTAAAATTTTACCACATATGGTGTACAAATTTTAAAGATATATTAATATGTTTTAATAGATTACAATGCAAACTGTATTAATATAATGCAGTTATTTCTGCATGATGCACATATAAACATACAGACAGCCAAAAAATAATTACTATATATGATGTTTATGAGAAAAGCATTTAAAAAAACATACCTTTCTTCTTCTTTTTCTTATCTCCTGTCTCCTCTGAGTTTTCTGTTACACCTTTATTGGTTGATGGTGTCCCACTTTCTGATGAATCATTATTTGATTCTTTGGCTGGACCCATTTCTTCCTCATTTTGTGAATTCTCAGATTCTTCAGTATCTTTTTGGCCATCATCTTTTTGCTCTTTTTCTTTGTCTTCTTTGGCTTTTTGTTCATCAAGTTCTTTGCCCAGAGTATCAACAAATTCCCTAAAAGGCTTTACAGAGGGTTTTTCATACACATAAGGCACTATAAAAGAAGGTGCTTCTACAACAAACATATCATCGGTTAGGGATGGTAGTATAGATGGTTGAGGAGCCTGAATAGCAATAGGACTCGGAGTTGAATTTGATTTGCTGCTTATTGGGGTAACTGTGGTCCCACGGGCAACAATGCTCTGATACAAACTGTGCGGATCGAAGCTTGTGTTTGAGGATAAACTAGCTGGTTTATGAGACATCATAGATTTATCAATCCCAAGGCTGTTAGTATCAATAATAACAACAGTTGGTTCTTTCTTCTGATTATTTTGACCAGCTTTCATTTGTCTTGCGGCCATCTCAACTAAAGCCTTTGTGTCATTTATGACAATGGGTTTAGTTTTTTTATAAAAAGGTATTTCTGCACTAATTTCCTCAACATCTGATTCATTATCACAATGATCGTCAGTATACCTTTTGCGCTTAATTGCTCTACTACTGCGTCGTAATTGTACTTTATTATCACCAGTTTTGGCATTAACTTTTTCCTCACTAACAACACAATCATCATTATCACTTATAATTTCATGTACCTCTGGACTTGAAGAGTGAGAGTGTCCATTTTGGCTAAGAGGACTTTGACTTAAGTCTGTAATTTTATTTTTATATTGATTGTCTTGTGGACTATCTTCAACAACATCTTGGTCAGAATCAGAATTTATACTAACAGTATCTTCAGCTCTGGGGGCCTTCTCTGACTCTTCATCAGAAGAATCATCTTCAGAGTCAACCTCATTATCAGAATTCTGAAAGATAAATAAATTAGGTTTGAATATTTAAATAGCACATTCACACAAAATGCAATGCAATGATTTTAGACCTAAATAAGTTACAATCCAAATCTTAAAATTCACAAATAAGTTCACAAAATACCCCACAAGTTGATAACATTCATCCTCATTTGAATAAAACATTGTGTTACCTACACATGTCTGAATATTATGGATCACTTACAGTATTTTTTTATAATTATAATAAGTAAATATGTTATAGAATATAATAAAATAATATATGTACATATAGAAAAAGGATCTGCTATGTATCTAATTATTAATAAGTGTTATCAAATAAATGACAATAAATGAATAAGAAGTTATAGTGTTAAAAACTGAAATTGTTAGTGTTGCATAAATTTAATCAGTAGATAAATATTATTAAAATTTATTAATTACCAAAATATTGATTGAATTATATATAAAGTTCATTATTATGAAATAAACCCTAATTTCATGAATCTATATATTTATTTATTGTATTTGAACTGCCTTTTGTAGTTGGTAATTATATTAATATACTTAATAAATATTTCTGAATTAAAATATATTATGTTGAGAGCAACTGAATTTATTTTTTTATTTATACAATAAAACTGGTTGATTATATATTATTAGATGGATGGTGAGATACTTTAAATGATAGAGGTAATTATTATAGTTATAGTTACTGTAAATAGTCACATTCATTTTGATTTAAGTAAATAATAAGACTTACCTGTTCATCAGTATTTTGTCCATGATTATCAATTTTAGATAATTCTGCGGCACTGTCCCCATTATTACCTTTCACATCTATAATTCTTATGTCATTTACAGCTTGTGAATGATTTGAGGATTGGTCATGAGATCCATTACTATTACCATGGTCATTTTCACTTAAATTGCTACTTCCATCATCAACCACATTTGTGGACTCTTGGTTTATGGACTCATGTAACTCTTCTTTTTCACTACTTATGTCGTGGTTGTTGTCTAATTCTGATCCATCGTCATTGCTGTTTTCAGTATCGCAGTGCTTTGGGCTCTCAACATTACTGCTGGTGTTGCATGAGTCAGTTACTTGTTCGCAATCCCGGGATGAAACTGTCTTCTGGCTTTGTAAGGTATCCAATGGCTCAGATACAGCCACAGCTGTGTCCATAGTTCCATTTACTTCACCATTCATGATGGTATATATTTACATTCCATGTGTTCCTCCTAAAAAAATCATGGTCACATGAAAACAAAGTTAAGAGGTTATGTTTGTGTTAAGAGTTAAGAGGTTGGGACTATCAAGTTATCTCCTAACTCTTTGGTAAGGAAAAGTTAAAAGGCCCACCAACCATAGGAACCTAATTACATAATTTATTATTGAAGTTCTATGATGACATTGAGAGTGAGAGACCAAGAGGAGTGTTCTAGCGTCTTTATTTTTTTTTACGCGCGATGCCCCTCCACCCCGCACTTCTCCCCCCTGGCAAGGCACTAGCAATCAAAATGGCGGTTCCATGGTATAAATGTCTATAGCTACGTGTACATAACGTACCAACTTACTAAGCTACAAAGGTCAGACTAAATCACAGAAAGACTTGCAATCACGCCTTAGGTTATTACTGTAGAATGTTGTTAATAAACAGAAAACAATCTGTATGATAGTGTCAACACGCTAACCTAATTAGATTCGTTCCTCTAACAATAAATAATATTAAAACAATGTATTAGTTGTAATTCATAAAATTGTCACTTAAGAAGTCCATAAGAACAGTGTTCTCATTCAAAAAGCGTAATCAGTCAAAAACCTATTTTTTGTAAACAACTAATGCCGGTATGTAAATCATCACAACAATAACATAATTATTATAAGGAAATAAGCACTACAAAGATAAATAATTATTTCATAGGTATCTATCCCAGATTTTAGAACTCCATGCATAAAATTTTGTACCACTCGGACACTACTTGGTTACCTACTTGAATGGTGGAACCCAGAATAATTGCTTGAGAGACACAACACACTTCACGTTACTTTGTAATAATTTCAAAATAAAATCTAATTTCTATATACACAAACACGAATAATGTTGAGTACTGAAATATTTTAAACATTTATATTAATTTAATAAACGAAAGTAGATGATCGGTCGCCATCGTCTGCACGCAGATTCAATATGGCGGAATACAGCGAGTCAGTCACGTGACCACCGTAGTTACACTCATAGGACATATGGCTTCGGTGGGTAGGTAAGTCAGATGGGACTCATAGAACATCAAACATTTTTATTTGCTCTATATTGTACCTTTGGTTAAGCGAATTTGCCGCATCATTACTTACGCGAATAGTTTTTAATTATTTGCAATATATTTAAAAATATTCTATATAAGAAAATATAGATTTATACATAATAAATTATGGAAAAAAATTATCTTTTAATTTAAGAAGAAAATCTTCAACGATAAACGAATATTCCTGACGTTCCTGTCATTGCCTGTCATGTTGTTTATGACAAACGTTGCCTTGCGTAACTATAGATGTATGTATTAGTGATGTAACGAATATTCGCATTCGCAAGAAATAATGCGAATGTTTGGCAAATGTTTTTAATAACTAAAAATAAAGAAATTATATGTAGCAAGATGATACGAAACATGAGCTTTATATTTTTTTTAATATTTTACCCTCCTAGATTAGTATAAAAAGTGTTATATTATGGATCAGCCAAATAACGGCACGTCAAGTCCCTTGCGGTGTAGGCAGAGAGAACAGAGCGCCATAAGGGACGATTCATACACGCCTCACTTGTTTCTTTGAGTTTCATAAATCTTGTCATACACAGTCGTCGAGCTTTAAGGCTCCTGATATCACCTCCAGGACTTGTTATATTTGTATTATCCGGTTTAGCATTGTATTATCTGCTGGGTCAATCTGGCATCATCCTTTCGTTCTATATTTCCGAATCATTGGTGTATGCCCTTTCTTACTTTAACATCGACACTCTCTTTCAATACTTCTTCCTTCCTCACAACCTTGTTTTCGACGCGGTCAGCCAGAGTCACTCCACAGATTTTGCGCAGTACCCTCATTTTGACTGCGTTTATCCTTTCGTGCAAACCCTGCCATACCCAACTCAAATCGGTTTTAATGAAATTTTCATACCGTATGCAGTTTGATCCAACTTAAAAGTTCCAGTTCATTTTTTTTTTATAAAACTCCAACCGCTAGATTGAACACGAGAGCGTTACATCAGGAAAAGACACGTGTTCTTAAGTATGCAACTTTTGAGTGATATTGAGAGTGTTGAGTGATATTAATAATTAAATAACTGCACCAATATGGCTTGACCGATTTTGATGAAATTTTGTGTACATTTTAGGTCTGAGAATCATTCGAATGCGTTTCCGATGGCTTAAAAGAAATATTCGCATTCGCGAATGATTTTAATAAATATTCGTATTCGCATTCGCGAATGTCCAAAATCCAACATTCGTTACATCACTAGTATGTATGTAATACCTACATACATAACTTCACGCCAAATCCCTTGCGGGTAGACAGAGAGAACAGAGCGCCATAACGCACGATGATTACGCGCCTCACTCACTTCGTTGACTTTCATAACTATTTTTTTTTTTATTTTTTTTTATTATTATGTCCGGACACTATGGCCCGGCCCGCGGATTTTTCCCCTAACATTATCAGGGACCTATAGGATCCATTATTTTCCGTATACATATACAATAAAGCAGTAAATTAATCATTTGCATCATAATAATAACTTACAACTAATACAATTCTATTTATAATTAAATAATCAACAATAATATCAATTCAACTGTAACAAACGATCGTAGAAATAATATCACAACTTAATAATTTCAAAAATAAATCGCATAAACTATATAAATAATCCTATAAATAATCTCTTAATTTTATCCTCAATTGTATGTTGAAAATTATTCCATAATAATCACTAATAATTTATTCAATAATAATTTAATTCACTTCAATTTATTCAATAATAATCCATAAAATAATAATAATTTGCAACATAATCATAACTTACAACTAAATTATTGCTAGTTAAAATTTCATAATCAATATTAACAATAATCATCAATTCGATTACAATTTTCACAATAATAATTTTAATTAAAGCAATTCAATTTTATTAATTATGGTTCATGGGAGAGGGAATAAGACAAACTAAAATATTATAAACTTAACCTATGATTTAAAAGTACTATAACTACATACATACTAAACTACTATTACATGCTAACATGCAAACAGAAAGCAGGGCAAGAGAAATCAAGAATCACATCGGTCTTGTTCTATTTCTTTCAATAACTTTACCCGCCACCGTCACGCAGTAGGCAAGGAAGGGCGCTCTTGTTTCTGGATCCTTCACGAGGTCATTGAGATTGCTCACAGCCACCACTTTGCCCAGTCTTTTCTCAACATCGTGCCTTAGTTCAGCGTATACTGGGCATTCCGTGAGGACATGAAGCACGCTCTCCGGTACTTCTGGGCGACAAAGACACGAAGGGCTCTCCTTACACTTGAATCTATATAGGTATTCGGAGAACCCTCCATGCCCAGTGAGCACCTGCGTCAGTACACCCTCCAGTCTGATATATTTTAGAACCTGGTGTGCCTCTCTGATATCGGGGAAGAAGGCCTTCGTTGTAGAAGCTGTGGAACCCTCTTTGTAGATCCGGTTCCATTCATCCAGAGACTCCTCACGGATCGTCTTCCTAACAAAAGATACCGGGCATTTATCGTAGTGTGGCTTAATTTCATTATTAATTGCAGCTTCTTTCGCCAGGGAATCTGCTCTCTCATTTCCCTCTAGCCCTGCGTGGGCTTTAATCCAGTAAAGTCGTATTTGCTTTCCCTTTGATATACCTGCGTTTAATCTTTCCCTTGCCTCACAGGCCAGTGGATGCTGCAATTGGTAATTCGCGACTGTTTCCAGAGCAGCTTTAGAATCACTAATAATGTTGACATTCATATATTTACCGCATGCTGCAATTCTGGCCGCGAGACACACTGCCAACAGCTCGGCCTGGTATACAGTGCAGTATGAAGACAGCGTGAGCTTTCGGAATGAGGTCTCCACGCCGTCTTTCCAAATGGATAACGACGCGCCGACCCCACCACGAAGCGAGCTACCATCCGTGTATATATTGACCGTTCCCTCCTCCATCGCCTCCACTTCATCTCGAGTTGTAAGGGAGGCTATAGCATGGCGGATTCGGTTAGCGGGGTGCGGTCTCCTCAGGCACGATTCCGGTCGCTCCATCTCTCGATCGGCCGGCAAGTGTTCTGTCGATATGCCTTTCCGTGCCTCGTATAGAGACGCCATTTCACGCACTCTCATGTCAAGCGGAAGGATCCCCGACAGCAACAGGTTCGCATTCAGGGAGGTCGTTCGGTAGGATCTGCAAATTTTTTGCGCACAGACCCTCTGTAGAGCGCACAATTTCTTTCGGATCTGCGATTTTCTTGTGGCTGGTGCCCATACGCTGGCGGCATAGGTTACTATGGGTTCTATTGCTGCCGTGTAGATGGTCTTGACAATTTCCGGATTGAGCCCCCAGCTAACCCTGGCAGCTCTTGAAAGACCCTTGTATATCGCCATTGCCTTCTTGCACACGTGTTTGGCGTGCGCATTGAAGGTTAAGCCGTCATCGATAACCAGTCCCAAAATTTTAATCTCTTTAGACATGGCGATCTCGACCCCGCCCATGCTTAGCCGCGGGATGTCGTACTTTCGCTTCCTCGTAACCACCATGGCACACGTCTTATGTGGGGCGAAGTTGAGTTTATTTCGGACACCCCACGCCCGAACATGTTCGAGGGCGTCGTTCCCCTGTCTCTGGATATCCGCTGCTGTGTCCCCGGTAAAAACAAGGACTATGTCATCCGCAAAGGCTTGACAGTAGTCACCCCTCCCCGTAAGACTCTTTAGCAGCGGATCCAGGAGTAAATTCCAGATGATCGGTCCTCCAATAGAGCCCTGCACGCAGCCCATCTGCGTCTCCCTCCAGCACTCCCTTCCAGCGTACCTGACGCAAACTTGTCTGTCTTCCAGGTAACTGGTCATGACTCCTCTGAGAGTCTGCGGACACTCCTCCTCGATTAGCCTGGCCTTTACAGCCGGCCACCACGCGCTGTCGAAGGCTCCCTCTATATCCAGGGACACCAGAGTGATTAGCTTCTTCTTGCGAAGTTCGCCTCTCACGTGTCCCACCAGGTCATAGAGGGAGTCTTCGGTGCTACGCTGCGGCAAAAATCCGTATTGGCGCCTGCTTAATCTCGGCAGTAAATGCCACATCAGCCGGCGAACTACTATTTTTTCGAAGATCTTACCCATAACCGGCAGCAAGCCGATGGGTCTGTAGGCCTTAGGATCTGTGTAGTTGGGCTTCCCAGGTTTTCTTATTGCCACTACTGTGGCGTTTTTCCATGGTCTTGGAAAGTGCTGTAGCCTCCAACATTTGTTGATGAGCGCGGTGTTTAGGGCCATATCTTTCGCCATTGCCATTTTGCAGATATCTGCGGTAAGGCCATCCGCCCCTGGAGCTTTTTTGGCGTCAAAACTTTCGATGGACGATCTCAGTTCTTCCTCCGTAAGATCCGGATCCTCCTCAGTTAAGCGAGGCAGCTTCCGGCTGGCTTGCGCTCTCACTATTCGGTGACATGGGAGATCACTGTCCTCCGAATCTTCCTTATAGAATGTTTCCGCCAGAAGTTTAGCTGAGCCACTCAGCCCCACTGTTTCGCCATTTTTATTTAATGGAATGTCCTCGTCTCTTTTTGTAGTGCTTTTTATGATCCTATATATGCCATCCCACACAGTCTCCCTGTCCTGTATCCTACAATACTCCTTCCAGCTTTTCGTTTGTGATTCGGCTACCATAGTCTCATACTCTTTCTTTGATTTCAGGTATTCGGCGACAACTCGGGGTCTTCGGGATGGGGCGGCGCTTTTGACTCTGCGCTTTTTGGTTGCGACGGCGCGTTTCATCTTTCTTAATTCGTTAGACCACCACGCAAACTTAAGTCTCTCTACCCCTTTTTTCTTTGGTATCGTGTCATTGCAAGCTCTCTGTATAGCCTCCGTGTATTTAACGATGAATCCGTCGAGGTCCCCCGCCGATGCTATCTCTTCCAGAGTTGAGGTATTTATGTTGCTCTCGGTCTTATAGTTATCCAATGCGCTATGAAATTGTGACCAATCCATTCCTTTCGTGTTGTACACTCTAGTAACACGTGAGACCAGTCTTCCTTCGGGTCCTGTCAGAAGCAGCCGAAAGATCATGGCATTGTGGTCCGAGCTGACGAGATCATCGACCACTCTCCATCCCTCGACCATGTGGAGCAGGTCATCCGAGCAGGCAGTTACATCCACATAGCTAGTCAGCCTGCGTCCACCTCTCAATGTATCAAAGGTGGGTTCGGTTCCAGTATTTACCACGCTCATGCTTAGCTCGTTGATCACCCCCATCAAGTCCTCCCCTCTGTCATCAGATATCGGGCTCCCCCACAGTGCGTGTTTGGCGTTTGCGTCACCTCCAATGAGCATTTTATGTTGATGCATCTCTCTGTTGATCCTTACTAGGTGGTTTAAGTAAGGTTTTATTGGTCTATCAGGCTCAAAGTAGTAAGAGACAACGAGAATCTTCCAGGCCGCAGTATTCAGTGTGCCCACTACAAGGTTAATGGTTGTCAAATTGGTGTTGAGCTCAAAGTCTGCATCTGCATCAAACACTACGATGGCTGCTTTAACTCTTGCTTCACCCGGATTTGCGTTCTGGAAAACTCTCGCCCCCCCATATTTGCCCATTGCCTTATGCGCCCCAACATACGGTTCCTGTAGTAAGGCTAATGAGATCTTTCCTCTTGTGCACTCAAGCATCAGCTCATTTGTTGCTAAGGCTTTTCTTTGAAGGTTAACCTGAACACACTTATATGTAACAGGTATTGGGTTGCTTGTGTCCCCAGTGTTGCCCTTAGCAGTACGCTACTCCGTCTCTCGCCAATCTGTCAAATTTAACCTTGACCGGACAGTCGGGGCTGAACGCGCTGTGTCGGTTCACAGCGGTCTGGCCGGATCTACTGCAATTTATGCACGATGGTGGGTTTCCAGCTACCAGGCCTTCACAGTTTATTTTCAAGTGATCTCCGCCACAGTGGCTACAAGCTTCGCAAAGGCTTGAACAAGATTTTTTATTGTGGCCGTAAGCTAGGCATTGGGTACACTGTACCAATGGGGACTGATCATACACTTTTACCCTTTGTAGATCTATGTGTGCTATGCCGGCGCTGGTTAGTCGCTTCCAGACGGGAGGGCATACTCTCACAACCACGTGTGTCGTCAATTCGTTACGGGCCTTTCTCCTGTAAGCAACAGACATTTCCATGTGTTCCGCGCCAATTCCCTTTAGTAGTCCAACATTTTGTTTTTTAATAGCTGCTATGACATCAGCATTGCTATTGTAAGACATGACGTCTCTCAAGATTACGAGTGGGTTTTTATTAGCAACCGCATTAACCTTCAGTCCTGTCCCACTTTCCGCTATCTTGTTTCGGATTTTTTCCATTTCACTTCTATCCCTACATCCAATAATTATTCTTCTTTCCTTTATTCGTCTTACCTTATCAACCCGAAAACCTTCTTCTCTCGCGTTAATAATTTCGCGTACCTCGTTTAATACTCCTGCTCCGGTTTGCTCATGGTTATCGCTGGACACCATTATGGAGTGAATGGGGCCCACATTCGCGTTAAGCTGGGTTTTCGAGGTCCCAGCGACTACGCTGGCGAATGATGGCCCGCCCTCCGTCGCTGCTTTCACTTCGGTGATCTGTCCACGCATGCCATGTATGTCTTTCACAACTATATCAGTGCAACTGATAATTTTCTCCTCCATATTCCTCGAAGTATTCTCAACAGCTGCCTTGATCTCCCGCATGAACAGTTCTTGTCTCCTTACCTCATCCCTTAAGCTGCGTAGTTCGTTCACCATATCATCACCACCCCCAGTCGAACCCTCCATCCGATCTCGGAGTCTCGGTTCCTCCGCAGCCTTGTCTAAGCATAGCGCCTTCTTCAACTTTTCCATGCAATTTTGGATTTCCTGCGCCGCGGTTACCGAGGTGTCTCTGTGAACACGGCTGATATTGTTGCACAAACCCAAACTTTTTCTGATTTGTGCCGCAGCTTCCTGACATTTATGTATGTACACAGCAGCCTCTCCACTAATAAACGTATTTTTTCTTTTTTCAGAGAAGCCCATAGCCGGTTGTGAAGCGAACCTTAAGCTGGTACTGTGAGGGGTCTTTGGCGTCTTAGCCGGTTGCAGCATGTTGCTATGAAGTGTAACTCAGTAACTTGACCTTTACGTATTTGGAGACCTTTATTATCTCTGTAACAGTAATCCTAGCAATCTAATAACTATTTTTTTTTTTTTTTTTTTTTTTTTTTGTTGTCGGCCCCAAGGACTCCAAATCCACGTTCTTAGGTAAAAAGTATTTACGCTTGGTCTGTGACACTGCTTGTTACTTTGCAGAAAATAGCTACCTATAGTTTAATATAGATAATAATAAACAAAAGAAACACCCAAACAATCCACTGTACTAGTGCTAGTGCACCCAGTCAGAGTCCAATCATCGATTCCCAGCATACAATGGTACCTAATTCCGACACAAAACGTTCAGCCTTCCCGTGTATGGTCCAATGCAGACAATTCAAACAAGCAGCGAACAGAGCTCCAGAGGTGGTGAATTCACTACAGGCCTCGTTGACTATATGTGTAGGAAGTCACCCGAGCCCCGTCCAGCAGCTTCGTCTGCACGGTGTGGACAATCCCAAATCAAGCAAAACCGACCCCGAAAGAATGTGTGTGCTGTTTATGATATGTATGCAAACAAATGCAGCCACAGAATATAAGGTGTAAAGTTACTGAGGCCTGCTCCTATTTTATAGTTAGGTTATCTCAGTCTACAACACAGATAACAATTCAGCCGCTTATAAAGTGTCCGTTTTGCATCTGCACTGGAGTATGAACAACAAATGATAAAATGCTCCAGCTTAACCAAGCCAATTAGTATTGGGTATTGGTGACACTTGTTGTTACATACATTGTTCATAACTATTTACAAGCACGCGCGTCGATTTTTGAGGCTCCTAACACCCTCTTCCTCCAGAACACGTTCTATGAACTTCTATTCAAATATTACTTCATTCAAATATTACTTTTAGCTATGCAATAATAAGTCATGATGATACAGCAGTGTTTACGCGATCCGCGTATCAACGCACAAACGGATAGATAAACATTCAAGTAACTGTTGCAGCTATTAAAAATATGCCCAATGTCTAGTAATTATAAATATACTATAAATTATTAACTATACATTTACTAACTATTTAATTAGTCATAATCTCAATTAAAAATAAAGAACTGCCCAATGTGTAAAAGAAGACATATTTAGGAACACATTGAGTTAGACTAAAGCAGAGTACCTACTGAAGTGATCTAGGAGGTGACCACGCTGAATACCAAATTATAATGAGGACATTCGCTAGCTGGTAATATAATAACAGAAAAAATGCATATAACAATCCCACAGACATTTCACACTTACGCAAAATAAATAAAAGTTATCAGTAGGTATCAGGTCCGTACAGATAGATAGCAGGGATCAAAATTAGCCCAGAAATGGAAAATATTTATGTGCCAATATGAGAGTAAAATCAGCATGCGTGTGTCCAGAAAGAAAATAATTATCGATATCAAGAAATATGGACATTTTTTATGGGATAGGGAGATGGACGAGTAGGCGTGTCGGCTGACAATCAGCATGACGTCTCCTATGGACACCTGCAAAAGGGAGGTCGAAGAAGGGATGGAAATGGGCGAGCAAAACACGACATAAGTCACTTTACGTCGATATTCTGAGAGGTCGTGTCATTTCACTGGCCGACCCAGCTTATTTAAGCAGTGAACGGCGTGGCTCTATCACTGTTATCATTACATTTCAAATATGGAATGTCTTCTAAAATTAATTAGCACAAATACTGATATATTACACTTATTTTCTAAAATGTGTGTTGCAATGGACAATAATGAATAAAATACGTGGCGTTTTATTTAATAAGTGTTCGTATATGTGTGCAAATGTGGAAAATGGTGTAAATAGTTGCGTGCGCTGCTATATATTATTTTCCCTTGGAAAATCATGCTTAAAGGGCCACGACTTTATAAATGATGATGTTACGTTAGTCTAAGTTAGTTTATGTTTGTTACTTCTTAAAAACTAATACGACAGATAAGGCAGTATAGCTTCAAAGCACTTCAAAGCTTTAGCCTGTCTAAGCTAGACGGATTAAAAAAATGTACGAGTGAAAAAAAGGCAAAATACGATTCCTCGTAGTTAGCACCACTACTAATACAACATGTAACACGGTTGTTTATCTACTTGTAATAGTATTTTTTTAATCTAAACATTTCTTTTTGCATACTTCAGATTCACCACAAGTACCGGGACCTTCACACATGGTGAATGTGAAAAATTATCAAAGGAATAAGCCAAATGTTAAACCAAAGGTATATTGTAACAAATACAGTTTCATTGTCTCACAGACGCTTTAAATCACAAAATCAAGAATTTACGCGTTACATTATAATCAACACAAACTAGAAAAATGCCGGCCCCTACAATGGGATATGGGTGGGGTCGGGAGTGGGTTTCAGAAGGGGAGGGGGAAAGGGATTGGGCCTCCAAATACCTCTCTCTCTCTCTTTTCAGCGATAATGGGGAAACGGGGCGTTACTAATAGTAACATCGCTGAAAATATTGCAAATAACCTGCTTTTCTTTGCTTAGGTTAACTAAAGACTTTTAAAACAAAGTTGAGTTTGAATTAATATCGCTTCTAATTTTCTTATCAATACTTAGATGTGTGAATGAAATATGCATTATTATTTGTCTATTTACCCTGACTGAATGTAAAATCATTTTATATATTACGAAATACATATATCAATTACATCAAAATAAAATGTTTTATTTTTTCCTACGACTAATAATATGGATGAGGATGTTTGACAGTGATACTGACATTTGAGTGACACTGACATTTGACAGTGACACCGACGTTTGGCAGTGACACTGACGTTTGGCAGTGACACTGACGTTTGGCAGTGACGGCAACGATGCCAACATTAGGTACAGAGGAAAAACGAATGTTATTATGTTGGTGAAAGATGCAGTCTAAATGAGCTCAGGACATTGTATGGAGTGCCGACTCTTATTTATATGCTCTGTGGTTAGCACAATTCCGATGTCCTATGAAGTCCTATCCATATTTACATCACTGTTGCCAACTCTACTGTTTTAACAGTAGATCTACTGTTTTTAATTGATGTCCCTGTTTTTTGTTTTATCCATCAATTTTACTGTTTTTTCAATATGTGTAGAGAGACACCTGTTACCTCAAGAAAATATTTTACTTTATTATTTCTATGTTATAAAACGTATGTAACTATAGATAGTTTAATAGACCACAGCCCATATGCTGGTGACAAGTACAATTGAAACTTTAAATTTCACTAATACGTGTGATATCTGCCTACCTTTATAATAATAATAAAAAAATACTACATACTCTTGTTTCTCTCATAGTTTATTCTAGAGTAGTTTTTTATTACTTAATATGTTGTGATAATATAAATATAATAATGTAAATGTGTCTTATTAACTGAAAACGCCAACACTGGCATTATTTGGTAAAACGAGACAACGCTCTACAGACAAAAAAGAGAAAGAAAACATCTAATGATGATTAATTAATTCACTCAATGTGAGTAGGCAAAGGTCGTTGACCATACAGCCATTTCTTATGTTATTTTTTTCCTTGTGATGAAAATGAAAAATGAAAAATGAAGATGAAAAATCAGAAAACATCTAATATGAAATACCTGCTGTATTGAAAATCTACTAAGTTGGTAGCTTTTATGAAAAATACTTAAAAAAAAAACAAAACAAATAGACATTCACACACTCACACCCCTGCACTACGATTCCCTGTAATAATAACTTCATAATTTTGTTTAATTTTAAAAATATTCAAGTCTGCTATTAGAAAATAAGTATTTTTTTCTGGTATGTTAATATTTCCATATAAATATTTTCATAAAAGTACTTGATTATTAAATTCAATAATCAAGTAGTGAATGGTGGCAAAACTGTCTTTTTGGTAAATATTTGTTTTCGTGATTTGGTAACACAAATATCAAGTCACTGTGAATTAAAAAAAAACCGTTTAAAAATTATTTTTCCTTTGTTTTTGGCTATTTTTCCTTATTCCAGTGTTGTGTTGTGAAATATCTATTGAAACGGAGATGAAATAATAAACTTATACACTTTACGAATAATCACAGCTATTTATTAAAATAATATAGTTTTACACAATCAGGCAGAGTTTCGACCTATCTCGTGTACAACAGCCAAATGTGTCACAAAATGAGCGGTTCGACTATTTATAATCTTCGGCCGTTGGGATGTGACGTCACTAACGGTCACTAGCCGGCTTGACTGACAGTCTTGACATTGGCGTGGCATTGGCTTGGCTTGGCTTGGCTTAGCTTGGCGTGGCGTGGCTGGACACGTGGCGTGGCATGGCGTTACAGTCGGCCATCCTGTAACAATTGCTCCCGCAATGGAGCGCATAGTTTGCATTAGCTTTAGCTCTCTAATAGGTCAATTAAGTCTTCAGTCTCTAACTGGTCATCAGAACTGCTGGCACTGTCAGATACAGGAACTATGCTATGATATGGTCGCAGAGAGTCTGCTGAAACAAGCCCCGTAAAGTTTTTGTAACCTCTTAATCCCTTAATGCTTCTGATCCTGTATCTGTCATTGCCAAGCACTTTAGTTATTATATAGGGGCCTGAATACAAGTCGTCCAGCTTTGTGTTGACCCTAGCAGCACTACTAGTGGGCGCCTGCCTCCATAATACTAATTCTCCTTTCTTATATACATGACAATTTTTGCGACGTTTATCAAAGTTACGTTTCATCCTATCGCTAGCTTTATTGATACGTGCACTGGCCTTGCTACGTTTCGCTTGAGTCGATTCACATACTTGGTCTGGAATGGATACATCACACACTGGCCTACCACTACGTGCAAACATTAAATCATAAGGCTTAAGCCTGGTAGTATCATTTAAAGTATTATTTATCCCCCAAATTACATCTGGTAGACGATTTGACCAGCTATTAGCGGCTTCACTAGGGTCAGACGCACGTAGAGCATTTAATATCGTGCGATTGGTGCGCTCAACTTGCCCGTTGGCACGAGGGCACGCTATTGCATTTAACGTATGTTTAAACTGCTTATCACTAGCAAATTTCTTAAAATACCTACTAGTAAATGCCTTGCCATGGTCAGTTACTACTCTATCCGGATAGCCAAATAATGCGAATATTCTTTTAAGTATTCTAATTGTTTCAACTGAATTGACTGATCGACTACACTCTGCAATCACAAATTTTGAAAAAGCGTCAGTTATAACTAACATATATTCATAACCTTTCTTTGTCCTACAAAACGGGCCTAAATGGTCGACATGTATCATTCTAAACGGTTCATTTGGTTTAGGAATCGGATGCAACATGCCTTCCTTTCTACCATGATTTCCCTTTCCATAGGCACAACTTAAACAAGCAGTTACATATTTACGAATGAATCTTGTCATTTTAGCGAACCAAAAATTATTTTTAATTAAATCTGTGCATCGTTTTAATCCTACATGTCCGATTTCGTCATGATGCATTTGAAGTATTTTCCACCTAGCTGCCCCAGGCACTACAAGTCGATTTCCACCGAGCGTCTTTCTATATAATCTGTCATCTATTAACACATAATTGTTTATTATATTCCGTTCAGCCGATCCGGCTTTTATTTGGTCAATAATGTTTTTTAATTTGTCATCTTGATATTGAACTGTATAAAACCAATCAGTAACTTCCAAACGATTAATATTTACAGCATCAATTGGATTCCTACTTAACGCATCGACATGTTTCATTCGTTCACTCGGTCTATATTCTACGCTAATATCGTATTCCTGGATTAACAGCCACCATCGCGCAATACGCGGTATAATGTCGCGTTTAGTGAGGGTAGCTCGGACGGCAGTACAGTCGGTGACTACCTTTACGTGTTTACCTACTACGTACATCCGGAATTTACGCAACGATTCTACGACCGCTAATGTTTCGAGCTCGTAGCTATGATACATAGTTTCCTCCCTAGACGTCACTCGGCTAAAATACATAACAGGACGCAAAGTGTCGTCGGACTGCTTTTGTAATAAAATTCCTGCTATTCCTAATTTACATGCATCTGTATGAATTTCTATATCCAAAGTAGGGTCAAACAAAGCTAACACTGGTTTAGAACACAAACATGTTTTCAGTTCGTTAAAACTATCGACCTGTCTATCACTCCATACCCACGGTACATTTTTCTTAGTTAATTCCGTTAAAGGACGAGCTATAACCGCGAATTTATATATAAATTTTCGGAAGTAACTACAAAGGCCTATAAATTGACGTACTTCATGTACATTTCTTGGTACAGGAAACCGCGAAACTGCAATTAATTTTAGTTCTGCCGGTTGCACACCTTCATGGGAAATTTCATGTCCTAAATAAGTCACTTTCTGTTGTAAATAAGAGCACTTTTTCATATTTAGTTTTAAATTTTCTGATTCAAACTTTTGCAACACCGATTTTAACATTTTTATACCAGAACTAAAATCAACTGAGGGTAGTAATAAATCATCTAAAAATGCAAGAATTTCACTATTTGAACTGTCAGTTTGCGACGTCTGGGAACGAATGGAATCAACTATTTTACTGATCATTCGCATAAAAACTGAGGGTGCGTTGGCTAAACCAAACGGAACGCGCATGTACTCATAATGACCCTGAGGTGTTATAAACGCAGTTTTGTGAGTGTCCTCAGGTGAAATTCGTAATTGGTGATAACCTTGGGCCATATCGAGACTCGTGAAGTACTTCATACCGGCCAACTTTGAAACTTGATCGTCGATGTTTGGTAACGGATACCTATCTTTTATAGTGATTGAGTTCAGAGCACGATAATCAATACATAACCGACTATCACCGTTCTTTTTCCTCACTAAGATAACTGGAGAGGCATAATCTGACTCGGATTCTTTAATAATGCCGGCGTCTAATAAATCACGAACTTTAGAATTTACTATTTGTTGTTCAGTGTGTGATAACCTATAAGGTTGACGATAAATTGGTTGCTGAGTGGTAAGCTTTATTTTCATATGTAACAAATTAGTGCAACCGAGATCTTTTGTGTCATTTGCAAAGGTGTTTTTATATTGTAATAATAAATGTATTAAACTATCACGCTCGTCTTTATTTAAGCTCCCCACATTGATTTCGGATATCGGTACTCCGCCTATAGTATCATTAGTGATTTTATTAGTTGTTAAAATCGTAGCAGACGGGACTGTAAGGCGATACGAATTGTAAAAACTAGTGGCTAAACCGTTTGGCTTATTTGGCAAAACGCTTGGCAAGCAAGATAATATTGACTTGGCTGAACTCACCTGGCTTGGCTGGATCGCAGATTGGTCGCAGCTACCTGCTCGTGCGAGGACCTGGCCGGCTTCCCACTCGATGTCTTTGGTGCCGGTGTTGATAACCTTCATGAAACCCTCTCCGCCTCGAAGTAAAGTAGCTGGTAGCGAATAGGAAACTCCATGCAGTTCATAGTGGCGTGGCGTTGTGCAGACATCATCTTCCGCGGTATTGCCCAGCACCCGGACTTTGATGACGGAGGTACCGGGTGGCAAGGATTCTTTGTTTGATGTCACGACGTTAAATTTCTGAATATCTTCGACTACTTGAAGTTCAGCAAAAGGGTCAGGGTCCAATCTTAACGAAGCATTTCTATTGGTCACCACTAACGACACATGATCAGCGTTGATAACTGGCTGACCAACTAATAATTGAATGTCCTGCATGTCAGCTTCTGTTATATGCGCAGTACATCTAACATGAATGTCATCGATTTCTAGGTCAAATTCTACTTCTCCGCGGCTTGTAAGTAAACCACCAGAAAAGCCTTTTAGGATAGTGCTCGTAGGTATAACCTTGAGTGCCAAAATGCCAACAATATCTGCATTTATAACATTTACCTGGCTTCCAGTGTCAATGTAAGATTTCAAAAAAATTCCGTTCACCTTCACGACCTTCTTGTAAATGTCATTATAATTTTGCACTAGCTTAACTTCCTTGATGTTGCTGTTCGATTCGGCCGACTTAAGCTGTGTAATTGAAGAGCCAGGGCAGCGGGTAGCAATATGACCCTGTACACCACACTTGAAACAAATGCGTCGGTCAGGTAATGAGCAATTTCGTAAAATGTGGCCAGTCTTCTTACAACGCGGGCAGGGATCAGTCTCACTGTTCACTTTCTTATCTGGGTTCGGCAGCTGTCTAGCATCTTTGTTCGGCTTGTCGCGTGCTTCAAATATCGGTGGGCGATAATCATCAAGGGCACAGAGGAAGGCTTCATATAGTTCATCCGGTCGCTGGCATTGGAAGGCCCTTGCATTTGGTTGTAAGGCAGGCGGTAACCCTCTGATTATACACGAAACGCTAGCAGTATCAGATAGGTTACAACGAAAGCACATGGCAATTTTATCCTGGTAATATTTTGTCATGGTTTCGTTCGGCACCTTCTTTCTGTTCATCATTTCTTCTAACAAAGCACTGAAGTCACGATGTTTGGGAAATGCTCTTATTAACATACACTTCCATTCCTCCCAGGAGTAATTATAATCATCGAGTCTATTGTACCACTTACGTGCTTGACCACGTAGTTTATCTTGAAGGTGAAAAGATTTCACTTTGTCGCTCCAGCCGTGTATGTCTCCCAACTGATCAATTTTCTTCAACCATACCGATACTGTGCAATCTTCTCCTTCAGGGTCGAATTCTGGGATAAGGGATGCCGCACGATGGCCTTTGAATTGGTTGAGCGGTAAGGTTTCGTCATTGAGTTCTTGTATCGCCCTACCCACTTCGTTTTCTAGCATACTTTTGAGAAGTTTTCTAGCAGGTGGCGGTGGGAATTCTTCATCTTCACTGATGTGGCCTTGCTCTTCTTCACTCCAGCCAGGCGGACGTACTCCACAGCCAACAGATGCAGTAGGGCGATTACGCTTCATATCCCACTTCTGAGTGAAACGGAGATGAAATAATAAACTTATACACTTTACGAATAATCACAGCTATTTATTAAAATAATATAGTTTTACACAATCAGGCAGAGTTTCGACCTATCTCGTGTACAACAGCCAAATGTGTCACAAAATGAGCGGTTCGACTATTTATAATCTTCGGCCGTTGGGATGTGACGTCACTAACGGTCACTAGCCGGCTTGACTGACAGTCTTGACATTGGCGTGGCATTGGCTTGGCTTGGCTTGGCTTAGCTTGGCGTGGCTTGGCGTGGCGTGGCTGGACACGTGGCGTGGCATGGCGTTACACTATTGTGTTTTGTGATAATAATATTCAGAGAAATTGACTCGTTTAAATTGTGCGATACTGACGCTTAAATGTTGACGCATTTGATAAGTGTTGTGAACAAGAATCTAGGTTGTGAAAGATTCCGACTTCTGAGATAGAGACTCATTGTGTAATAGACTCATGTGATATTGACTTGTAATTTGGGATTCATGGAAGAAGCCTCCAAAACTGTACTAAGAAGAAAAATTAATATATTGAAACACGTCTGAAAAACTGCGTTTTCATTTTGTCTGTTATTGCTTTTATTAATCAACGAATATTTACTGTACAGATGTAAATTGATTTGATACATTGAAAAAACGTTGATTAATAAAAGCAATATTAAAATCTACCTTTCACTATAAATTAAAAATAATAAATTTAAAATACCCGCCATCCCGTCAATGTCAGGTTTAAAGTTTAAGTTTTTTCTTTTTTTTCTATGAAGCTGCCATTCTTCTCCGCTAGGAGTATAGTGTTCTGTGGTCAGATGTGTCATCTTCTGAGAGGTGATATTTCACCGGTCGAGCCGGCCCATTCTTGGAGCGAACTGCTTGGTCTACCACTGTTTAAATTATAATATAAGAGAAAATTATGAAACCTGCCTTTTTGAACCCATCTACTGTTTTCTAATGATTGTTGTTTTTTGATTTGTTGGGGTTGGCAGCACTGATTTACATCCTCTTTGACTCCAGCCCATATACACTTTAGAACAAAAATAATTTAAGTTTGTTTTATCTGTACGAGGTATTTTTTAACCAATAGAATCGTCGAATTCAAAATCATGGCCGACCATGATTAACCAATAGGATCGTCGATGTCAAATTGAAAAATATCTAAAATCATTTATATACTCTTTGTCTAAAACCGCCATTTTCTGTCTTATGCTTGGCAAAATTTCTTCGCAAATTTTAATCGCAATAAATTACAATAATTTTCTTCCTCATTTATCCAAATTACTCTGAAAATTGCTTGATTTAAACTCTAGTTCCTCGTTAAATTAATATTTTACATTAGTTTGACGTCGATAGAAGATTTTTCTAATTTCTTCTTTTCAACATGGAGCATTCACGAAATCACAATTACGCATCAAGGATTTATAAAAAATGCATCATTTGCAGTAAAAGGCGTGTCCCTGGCTCTAATGTACATTTGGCTAAATTACCGCTGGACCCTGACAGGTATGAAATTCTTATGGACATCTTATTAATTCTTATAAGTTACATATCCACATGGTGATCATCAATTTATTTATACTTGTTATTGTATTTGCTTTGAAATATAAACTAAAACTAAAGACTTCAAATATAAACGCTAAATTATTGTAACTATTTCATAGCATATCTATCCACGGAAACAATATTGGCTAAAATATTGTTTTCAAAATATCACTAGTTAAAAACGGTCATCTTGTGTTATTAACCCGATATCTAATCTGCCGACGTTTTGAAGATTAATGCAAGCACAAAAACACAAACAATCCAGCTTCGTCTTTAAAGTATTTATTATGTAAAACCTTAAATATACTCTATCATGCATTAGGTTTGTATTTATATGTTAACTAGCTTCTGCCCGCAACTCCGCTTGCGTAAAAAGTAAAAACATCCCGAGGGGACATAGGCTTTACTGGGATTAAAGTATCCTATATGTTAATCCAGGAAGTGTTTCTACCTGTGTGCCAATTTTCATCAAAATCTGTTCAACGGTTGATGTATGAAAGAGTAACAAACATCCATACATCCTCACAAACTTTCCCATTTATAATATTAATAGGATAATATTAAATTTATTTCTTATACTTCTGTATTAATATAATTTTACATTTCTGCACCAGTTTACATTATCTTTTTAACCCAATACAAAGAACAAATAAATATTAAGCACAAAATGAACAGATTAAGTTTTCAGATATACCACATTTTTATAAAAAAAAATAGTAACCATACATCATATTACTACAGAATATTTGCCTACAGCCTACTAAATTGTGGAAAACAAATAAAAATCTGATGTATTTTATAGATGTTGCCAGTGGTAATAGCCGTTGGTCAAGAAGATCTGGTCGTCTTACCTATAGAGAAGTTTCATGAACTGATGTATGTATGTATTTCGAACATTTTAGTGAAGAACACAATAATAAACTAAGAACAAGACTCTTAACACATGCTGTACCAACAATTAATTTACCCACACCTGTAGAAGATGAACTATTTGTTAATTTCCCTGTGTATTTTGGCCAACATCCGACATGTAAGTAATTATCAATCATCTCTTTAAACCTTAAATGATTCATGATGTGTACTGGCTATTAGCTTGGCATAACTATTCTTACTGACAACATATTGTATGTATGTAACACAATAGTTTTGAAAAGGCAAATGTAAAATAAATTTCTATCAATAAAATGTTTTAATTAAGTTTGTTTCTGTCTTTGACACTTTTTTGCTATTTAAATAATATTTAATTAGTATCAGATTCTGTCTCATGATTAGTTCCATTCACTATTCCTATGTTGTATATAGATTTAATCAAATATTAGAACTCTAGTACATAGTACCTATCTATATTTTTACATAAACATTTTTAAAGACTACATAAAAGAAACTATTAGAATTATTGTGCCTAAGAACCAATTGACTACAATTTCTAGGTATTTTTTTAATCTAAACATTTCTTTTTGCATATTTCAGATTCACCACAAGCACCCGGGACCTTCACACATGGTGAATGAAAAAATATCAAAGGAACAGGCCAAATGTTGAAACCAAAGGTATGTTGTAACATATACAGTTATAACACCAAAATGTCCATTTATGTGTATTTATGACTTTAACCCCTTTATCAATAAATAAACAAAAAGTATCTTATGCCCAGGATTAGAGGTATTTTTATTGCCATTTCAGTCACTTATACTACATATAACAATTGTTTGTTGATTTCAACTTGTTACTAATACATATGTATGTAAGTTGAGTAGCTAAAAACTAGTAGAATCGATAGTAAATATACACGAATCCTGGTGACCAAATTAGAAATAAACGCACTAAACTACACTACACTACACTAACTATAGCTTAAACTATAGAAAATAATAATATGAATGCAAAGTATAAGTTCAAATATTACCTGATAAACAAAAGAAACTATGTTACTCGAGTTTTAGGGTAACTTTTTTTATGATGATTTATCATCATATTCTTTAGGATTTCTTATGTTTTTCAATATATTTTTTTAATGGGATAGGAGGTCAAACGAGCAGGTGTGTCACCTGATTAAAATCAGGCGCGACCAACGCCGCTCATGGACACCTGCAACACATATAGTATTACAGTTGCGTTGCTAACCTTTAAAGGAGTAGGAGTAGGTCTCTCCGGGTACTTCGCTCACAAAACAAAATGCGGCATGAGCCACTTTACGTTGATCTTCTGAGAGGTGGTAGTATTTCACCGGTCGAGCTGGCCCATTCATGCAGCGAACTGCTTGGTTCTACCACTCTTAAATATTCAGTATTCATCGTAGATATTATTTTGATGTGCATTAATACAACATTATAAGACAGGAAAATAAACATTTTGTACAATGTAGGTGGGGTTGTATTGTATGTTTTACCAAACTTGTTTACATAGTTGTTATGACATAATAAGTGACTAAATGGATAAGTTGCCTGTATAATAAGTGATACTATTACCTTTATAAGCATTTTTACAGTCTCTAATGTACAAAATGTCTTTCAAAATATCTTTTGCAATCATGAAAATCACGAGTTGTTCTAAGCCAACGACAAAATAATAAGAAATGTACTACACTATCAATATTTCTATCAAGTACCATAAAGTTATTTATTTAAATCAATTAGGAATAATTTTTATAATGCAGGAGTAATTGTATGAGGACAAATAATTGTATTTTTTTTTTATGGGATAGGAGGGCAAACGAGCAGGCGTGTCACCTGATGGTAAGCAACCAACGCCGCCCATGGACACCAGCAACACATATACTAACGTGCTACTGTTGCGTTGCTGACCTTTAAGGGATAGGGGAAAGGGTGGTGGGCCTCCGGGTACCTCTCTCATCGAACGAAACGCGGCATGAGCCACTTTACGTCGATCTTCTGAGAGGTCGTGGTATTTCACCAGTCGAGCCGGCCCATTCATGCAGCGAACTGCTTGGCTCTCCCACTGTTAAACGGTATACGGGTAGATTGAAATATTTAGTTTTGGATGAAGAAAATAATAGATTTTTTTACATAACATAACTTCACGCCTTTAAGTGTTACCCGAAGGTGTAGGCAGCGGCTGTTAAGCCTCGTCTCGCCTTTATATTTACGTCCCAAATGGAATAGGTGGCGAACCTATTGCCATACCGGGCACAAAGTTCGTCAGTCATCGATATTTATCACACATAACTTCCGAAAACAATTTCGAAAAGTCATGTGAGCCAATGTCTGGAATCGAACCCGGACCTCTCGATCAGAGGCCGAGCGCTCGACCATTGCGCCACCGAGACATTTTTTTAAATTTTCCGAGATTAAATAATTATGTTGTTCATCCGAGGTATAAAGCACATTGTAACATTCTCAATTCTTTGTGGGGGACTGGCATCCGAACTAGGATTCCCTGTCATACAGATTACCAGCCCCCCCCAAAACTACAGCTTACAAGAAAAATCACGAGTTGTTCTAAGCCAACGACAAAATAATAAGAAATGTACTACACTATCAATATTTCTATCAAGTACCATAAAGTTATTTATTTAAATCAATTAGGAATAATTTTTATAATGCGGGAGTAATTGTATGAGGACAATTTTTTTTTTTTTTTTATGGGATAGGAGGGCAAACAAGCAGGCGTGTCACCTGATGGTAATGGCCCAAGAGCCAGCGACCGCCAGACCTTCGTTATTTTATAAAGCCTGAAAGTTTGTCAGCTCGTAGTCCCAGCACATGTAAGAACGATGGCCAATTATTATGTTTGGCCCATAGTTACTTTGGCAGGTACGGGGTACCAAAGATGGAAATAAATTATTCTACTTTCGTTATTTTATAAAGGTTGAGCTTTTGATATTATCTTCAGAATAATATTAAAAACCACGATTTTAATTGCCGGGCAGTTAGCATGGTGGCAACCCCTTGGCAGACAGCCTTAACGTTCATGAAATTATAGATGACCTACATACCGATGTACTTTCGTCAATGTATAAAGTTTCATACATATAACATAACTTCACGCCTTTTTCTACCTGAAAGTGTAGGCAGTGGCTGTTAAGCCTCGAATCGCCGTTTTGTTTATGTCCCAAATGGAATAGGTGTCAAACCTATTGGCGTACCGGGTACAAAGCTTCACTTTGATCAAAGTTGAATAGCCTATATTATTTTTAACATAACATAACTTCACTCCTTTTGTTACCCGAAGGTGTAGGCAGCGGCTGTTAAGGCACGTCTCGCGGTTATGTTTACATCCCAAATGGAACAGGTGGCGAACCTATTGCCATACCGGCACAAATTTCTAAATCATCGATATTTATCACACTTAACTTCCGAAAACAATTTCGAAATGTGGTGTGAGCTAGTGTCAGGATCCGAACCCGGACCTCTGAATCAGAAGCCGTGTGTGGCTCGACCACTATAAACTTGTTTTTTATATTTTACTGGGTAGCGAGGAGGCCGTTGATGGTAAAGCTCACTGTCCCGTTAGTTTCACTCTCTATGTCATGGCTAACGGGGAAAACCGACGCAGGTAGTTTGTTCTATCCACCAGCCGTGCGGATGATGAAGGAAGATGCAAAGCGCTTAGTTCGTACAGGTGGGGTTTCAACAACGTAGGGGTGTAGACAGTAAGTACGTCGGGTAGTTCGCCGATAGAAAGGGGATCAGCTTGTGTAACTCTTGCGCACATTCATCAGAGTGTAGCCTATAGAAGACCGAGAGGCTGGACACCTTCGCCTGTGCTCGAGGCTTTGCAGATCATTGTCGAATGTTATAAGACCGCCAATTAGTCTTTTAGCCCGCCTCTCCGTTGAATTCTATAAATATTTTATATTTATAAATAATATTTTGTATTTATTTAATTTTATAAATACATTAAGGGAATCTGGCAAAAACGTTTAATGTTGCCACGACGAGTTGCCAGGACGCTAAAGGTCTGGCAATATGTGTTTTTTAATAATATTTTGACGGTAAAATTCTAATACAAAGCTTTCTACTTTGACGAAAGAATAATTACCTATAATTTTATGAATATATAAGGGGTGTTTGGCTATGGGTTGCTACGACGCTTTGTGTTTGGTGATGGAAAACGTGATTTCTAATAATATTCTGAAGGAAAATTACAAAAATGAATCCTTATACATTGACGAAGTTCGGTATGTAGGTCATCTATAATTTCATGAACGTTAAGGCTGTCTGGCAAGGGGTTGCCACCATGCTAACTGTCCGGCAATTAAAATCGTGGTTTTTAATATTATTCTAAAGATAATATCAAAAGCTCAACCTTTATAAAATAACGAAAGTAGAATAATTTATTTCCATCTTTGGTACCCCGTACCTGCCAAAGTAACTATGGCCCAAACATAATAATTGGCCATCGTTCTTACATGTACTGAGACTACAAGCTGACAAACTTTCAGGCTTTATAAAATTCGAAGGTCTGGCGGTCGCTGGCTCTTACTCTATAAGCAACCAACGCCGCCCATGGACCTTTAAGGGATAGGGGAAAGGAAAGGATGGGGAAAGGGTGGTGGGCCTCCGGGTACCTCTCTCATCGAACGAAACGCGGCATGAGCAACTTTACGTCAATCTTCTGAGAGGTCGTGGTATTTCACATGTCGAGCCGGCCCATTTATGCACCGAACTGCTTGGCTCTACCACTGTTAATAGTATGTATTGCTTGCATTTCTTTCTAGGAAGGTGATATATATTCAAAAAAGCATTTAATTTATTATACAAATAGCTACTCAGAAAAGGTTACTATGGTGTACCAGACTTAATTGTGGTGTAGCTATCTAAGGTTGGGGTGCAGCTATCTAAGGTTGCGGTGATTATCTTAAAGAAACGCATATGCATTATCTCCATCTTTCATGACATACAATTGATCAAAGCTAGTGTTAATAAAGGGACTACTAATACAACATGTAACACGGTTGTTTATCTATTTGTAATAGTATTTTTTTAATCTAAACATTTCTTTTTGCATACTTCAGATTCACCACAAGTACCGGGACCTTCGCACATGGTGAATGTGAAAAATTATCAAAGGAATAAGGCAAATGTTGAAACCAAAGGTATATTGTAACAAATACAGTTTCATTGTCTCACAGACGCTTTAAATCACAAAATCAAGAATTTACGCGTTACATTATAATCAACACAAACTAGAAAAATGCCGGCCCC
Organism: Euproctis similis; assembly: GCA_905147225.2. NCBI lineage: Eukaryota > Metazoa > Arthropoda > Insecta > Lepidoptera > Erebidae > Euproctis > Euproctis similis. The sequence continues at coordinate 15,818,963 of LR990107.1, read as the reverse complement.
TACAATGGGATGTGGATGGGGTCGGGAGTGGGTTTCAGAAGGGGAGGGGGAAAGGGATTGGGCCTCCAAATACCTCTCTCAGCTAGTGAAACGCGGCTAAGGCCACTTTTCAGCGATAATGGGGAAACGGGGCGTTACTAATAGTAACATCGCTGAAAATATTGCAAATGACCTGCTTTTCTTTGCTTAGGTTAACTAAAGACTTTAACAAAGTTGAGTTTGAATTAATATCGCTTCTAATTTTCTTATCAATACTTAGATGTGTGAATGAAATATGCATTATTATTTGTCTATTTACCCTGACTGAATGTAAAATCATTTTATATATTACGAAATATATCAATTACATCAAAATAAAATGTTTTATTTTTTCCTACGACTAATAATATGGATGAGGATGTTTGACAGTGACACTGACGTTTGAGTGACACTGACATTTGACAGTGACACTGGCATTTGACAGTGCCACTGACATTTGACAGTGACACTGACGTTTGACAGTGACACTGACGTTTGGCAGTGACGGCAACGATGCCAACATTAGGTACAGAGGAAAAACGAATGATTATTATGTTGGTGAAAGATGCAGTCTAAATGAGCTCAGGACATTGTATGGAGTGCCGACTCTTATTTATATGCTCTGTGTTTGACTCTTTGGTCCTAACATAACATTTCATCTGTGCATTTCATTAGCAATTATTTAAAAGAGGTAGCATGTCTTTTCCCGTTGATTGGGACATAAATAAATATCGAGATGATCACGAAAGTAATCACCACTGGCAGCTACGGCAAGCATTTATGGAAAAATGGAAGAAAAAATACCCCGAAGAAAGATTGGTTTGCTTAGCAAAAGTGTTTACGAATATCGAGCTATTAGGTTGTAGATACCCGCCAGAAATTATGAAGGAGATTTCAAAACTATCGGGCGAGGTAAATTCAATTGTCGACTCCTTTAATTATTATTTTAATATTTGCAGAAATATCCCTTACTTAATCGTTAGGTATGTTACCAAAATAATTAATTTAATTAAAGTGAAATTTAATAACAGTTTTACTGAAAATACAACTGATTAGCTAAACGAAGTATTAAGCTTTGTACATTATAAATCTCCGGTAAAGTTAAAATTATCAATACATAATGTTTATGTTTAATATAACTATTCAAACACTAAATATTACATATCAGATTTATAACAATGCAATGCACAAAAAAAGATTCTTGAATTTATATTGCCTGATATTATTGTAACCTATAGCATTCAATTTGCAAAATTTCGGTATTCTAATCAACCATATTACTGTTCCACCTAATGAATAAAATTCTTCCAAATTATTGTATAAGGTCAACATAAAAAAAAATCATAAAAATACTAATATAAAGCAAGAAATTATATTAGATAGTGTATTGCCATCTCTACTATTTATGTTAGCTGTTGTCATCCTATTTAGGTTGACCTCAAATTTAAATTCTATCAGCATAAAATTTTTGCCTACACCTTTGTGTAGACTTCATAACAACTCCAGGTTCTCCCAGAGAGAATATGGCCTACTAATTTAAAAAAAATATATGTACATTTTATTTTGAAAACAAAGCAGTTACGTATTTGTTTCACATGAATATATAAAAATATTTAGAGTAACATTGTAGGTAGCTGAGCCATATAGAAGATTAAAAAAGACCATGTTACAAAGAACATTTGTTTCTGCATCTGAAGCAGCAGAAGACAGAGCTAAAGGGATCAAACGCCAAGGTGGTGTTGTCGTTGCTCATGAAGAAAAATTTAAAATTAAATTTTTAGCTGCTGGCAGTAGCGATAATACAGATAACACTTATTATAGTAATGAAGATGAAACCAAAGATAATATGGACGATTTGAACAATGATAATTTAGAGTACAATATGGATAATGAAACAACTGTTAAAGAAGAGATCACTAAAGATGCTGACCCTTATAATTATATGCAAGATTTGTTGAATTTAAAATGTTTGTGCATGAAAGACTTTAGACAGCATATGTTTGATACATCATTTGGCAGGCTAGTGTTACTAATAAGACCATGGGCCAGCAAACTTACAAATATCCAAGGTCAGATGGTTTGTATAGTTGTGAATTATTTGACATTGAAGTCAGTCTGATACGGGTGTGAAACTACCCTCTTAATTATTTTATCATGACCCATAGCCATCTCTGTGCATCATGTGCATATATCTTTAAGGCTATTTTAAGAGTGGGATGGAGTGATTTATATGATGTGATGTTTTTATGTTTTACTTTGCGAAAGAAACTAAATGTTTGTTCAGTTGGTAAAGAGTCTTGGTTTAATTTCAAGTTTTGCCTGCTTAGATATGTTACCTCATTATAAATTCTCAGGGCATGAACATTTCATCACATGAGCTGTTAATCATATTTGAATGTTTCAATCATCTCCAATGGTGCAAGTTCAAATCCAAGATATAGTATAGTATATTATATATACATTTATATTAAATATTAGTTATATTAACAATTATATTGGAAGTGAAAATAAAAAAATCCATAAAAATATTTTGTTTTAGCCAGTTGCCAAGTTTGCAATATTACATATAATTCAGAATTCAAGAATAATTGTTTAACTGTGTACATCAATGGAAAAAAAATTGCTGAAGCACCTGGTGAAACTAAGATGGAAGCTAAAAATGCAGTCGAAATAATAGCTTGGGAGGTATGTGTATGGACATCTTAGAGTTTGGGAATGTGCAGCCCAGTATTTGTCAAGATAATGAAAAGAATATGACTAAACTTAATAACATTACTAATAATCAAATACCTATTGAAAAGTAGTTTGTCTAACATATTATATGTGTAGTCTGATTGCACTAACTATTATCACTGCATATGTAAGATGTCATGAAATAATAATAGAATAATTAATCCTTTGTATTTCATGTGTGTGTAAATGTAAGAAAAGCCATGCTCTGATGGTTAAGACGTGCAGAAAAAATGGATGATGCAAGATTGACTAAGTCTGCTTAGTCAATGCAAGAGCAGATGGATGTAGGACTCGAGGACAGCCAAGACACACATTCCATGACGAAATAGAACGTGTACTGAAGGAAGGGAATGTTAGGAGCCTCAAAAATTGACATGTGTGCATGAAAAGAGTTATGTAAGTCAACGAAGCGAGTTAGGTGTGCAAGAGCTCCGTTCTCTCTGCCTAACCCGCAAGGGATTTGCTGTGAAGTTATGTATGTATTTCATGTTAGTTTAAATATTATAAATTTATGCATATTAGTGTGTGTGTTTGATCTGCTTGTACTGTTCATTGCATCTAAAATATATCATATAGTTTTATTTTCCCCAGAAGTTGCAACATCATGTTATCAGTATTATGGTAAAAGAACAATTCATTGCTCAGAATGACACTAGAATATCTGTGAACGACGTCTCTGGTAGGAAATACATGGAAAATCAATTTGGCACTCCTGTTGAAAATACTGTTGCAATGAAGTTAGTAATTTATTTTAATCTACTTTTACTCAATTAATCTAGCTAATTGCTATGATTTATCATATATAGTGTTCTTACATAAATAGAGATAATATAGGGAAAGAGCCATCATAAATTAGCTTGACGTTTCGGCCAGTGCAACCTGGCCGAAACGTCAAGCTAATCAAGGTAAATATTTGTTTACCTAAAAAAGTGTCGCGTTAATTCCCATTCATCATTATCACTAAGTAATATGCAACGCGAAAGCCTAAAAGTTTTTATAAATTATATGTGTAAAATTATTGTCCAAAACGATTACCCTCATAAATATCAAATGATGCTCTAAAACTTTAATACTTATATGTACTGGGCTACACAATCTTTCTAAATAATCTGCCAAATAAATGAAAATTCGCCTTCAAATATTGTACTGGTTAAAAAATTTGCTTGTAACTTATTTGTGACTGCCATATAGTAAACAAAACTCTGTGTATGTTACATTAAAAGTATAATATATATTTCTAAAAGCATTTACCACTACTTTTCACTATAGAATGATGCAAATGATGGGATGGAAAGGTGGCGGACTTGGAGCTGACTCTCAGGGTATTGCAGAACCAATCAAACCTAATTTACAAATGGTAAGTTTCAATCTCGGGACTTCTTGTTATTTTTTTACTGTGACAGATAAGCTTCGAAACTGTGTCGAAACATTTTAATTAACAGACAAGGGTTTGTCTGTTAATTAAAATGTTTCGACTAATAATAAATAATGTAACCTAACTGCTAGCCTAAGTTTGGAAATGATAATAGGTTAAATGTATATCTATACTTATATTATATAGCGGAAGAATTGGTTTGTTTGTTTGTTTGAACGCGCTAATCTCAGAAACTATCAGTCCGATTTCAAAAATTATTTTACTGGTATATAGTCCATTTATCGAGGAAGGCTTTAGGCTATATTATATCTTCAATTAAATTAGGGATTCTTATTATTATTCCAATAATGTAACCCAAGGGGTAAGAAACTGACCCGAAAAAAATGCTTATTTCGTGGACGCTGCGAAAACTATTATAGAACAAATCAATGTATTACACTTTAACAGAATATAATTATCTACAAAAAAGGTCGCGACAGCATATGTCGAACTATTGTAGTTATCTCACATAAAGTGTTTCTTGATTTTAATTAAATAATTAAAATAATGTCGTTTTAAACATTCTTTATTTTGTACCTTGGTATTAACTATTCTCCAAATAAATTATTATACATTCAATACCTTTCTAGAAATTTTTGAATTATTCAATTCGGACATTTCATTCAAAAGATATCGCGATATAGAGAATATAAGTATTTGTTTAATAATTAATTAATTTTAATAATTGCGCGCTCATACCTATATGAGGTGTCGGCCGGTCACGAGTGCTAAGGGTCAGTCCTTAGCAGGTAGACATTTTTTATACTCAGACGATTTTTAAACAGTCTTTTAGTTAATTTCACATTTTTAATATTAGTAAGGATCGTTAAGTACTGGCAGAATTATCTTTCAAATTTAATACCCAAATCCATATAATTCTCTGAATCTACTATACTATCCCAGAATCACCCAAAGGTTGACAAAAGTTTTGTACGAGGTCGTCCCTGACATTGCTATTAATATTATAAATAAAGCGTTGTTTGAAGTTGTTAATATTATCAATATCCTGGGTTGTTAATTAGAACTAGTGTCCGACCGAAAGTTCGGTTTCGGCCGAGTTTCGGCGGAAGTTTCGGTTTCGAAACTTTTAAAAGTACTAATTTTGACTCGTGGCTAACTTTGTTGAGAGTGTAATAGTACATACATACTTACATATCTTTATACCATCTTTAAGGGGTAGGCAGAGAAAACAGAGCGCCATTAGGCACGATTCTTACATCCCTTACTTCTTTGACTGTCAACATGTTCGCCGGTTCTTAAGACTCCTGGCATCACCTTTCTTAAGGACACGTTTAATTTGATCATGGGAAGTAGGTCGACTCCAACATGACTCGATGAGGGCGACCACATACTTTCCATTCTTCCAGTTCTATACTGTACATCTGTTTACTTAATTTTGCATAAATCATTCTTTCTACGTGTCCAAACCATCGGAGTAGGCACTTCCCTTATTTTTACACCGACACTCTCTTCCAATCCTCTTTTAAACCTTCCTTCATTATAAACTTTTTTTTCGACGTGATCGGTGAACCTCATGCCGCAAATGTTGCGTAGCAATTCGACTGCTTTATCATTATTTTCATGCACATTTATTATTTTTTATATTATTATTATTGCCATGCCCAACTCTCGCTTTCATAAGTTAGTGTTGGGATCAGTATCGTACTGTCAGCGAGCTGGGTTTTGTTGCTCAGATTGTTTGCTCTCAGGTATCCCCCAACGCTCTTTAACACTGTTTTATAATTTTACTGTGCTTTCTACATTCCCGGTGTAACAGTAATTTAAGTAATCATTATTATGAGTTGAGATGAATATAGAAAGAATAGTGGCGTTCGAAACCAGCGTAAATGGAGAGTAGGGCAGATTCCTGGGCGCAAGGAATGTTAGCAGAAAAGCCCAGCTAGCTATCGATGACTGAAAACTTTGTGCCCCGTATGGCAATAGGTTCGCCACCTATTCAATTTGGGACGTAAACATAATGATTAACGGCCGCTGTCTACACCTTTGAGTAACAAAGGCGTGAAGTTAAGTTATGTAGACAACGACATAAAATTAAGAAGTACAAGTTTGAAGTTAGACATCTTCATTCAATGCTATGTAGGACACGTGCTATCTGGTATGGTGTTACACGTGTTGATATTATATTCCGAATTTAACACAAATTTTTATGTTTTTAAAATGTGTAATATTTATATTTGGCACATTTTATTGGCAATTAATGGTGATAATTTATAATTCTTCGTTATAAGCCCTAACTCTTACTCTTGCAAGGAAAAACATTCCTAGCCTAGTATCAAAATTACACTCTTCCAGATCGTTCTAAAATTCATCTAAGATATCCAAGTATATATCTTAAAGACTTAAAATAATTATTCTAATTAGGTAAATCGTGCTGGTCTAGGCAGTACTTCATCAGAAGGCCAACTGAGGAAAGCAGCCTTTGGTCTAATGGAGAGATATATTGCCTCAGATCCCCTCGATGTGGACCTAGTATTCAGTTCAGACTTTAGTAAGGAGGAGAGAGCTCTGCTTCACAGGTGTGCACAAAGAGTCGGCCTCGCTTCCAGGAGCTACGGTACTGGTAATGATAGGTAAGTATCCGTCCTCTGCATAAAAAATAATAATAAAAAGCAACGAAAGTTATTATATTTTCAATTGAATTAGCATATCTTTACAAGAGTGGTAGAGCCAAGCAGTTCGCTGCATGAATGGGACGGCTCGACCGGTGAAATACCACGACCTCTCAGAAGACCGACGTAAAGTGACTCATGCCGCGTTTCTTTCGGTGAGAGAGGTACACGGAGGCCCACCCCCCTTCCCCAGCCTTTCCTATCCCATATCCCTTACAGGTCGGCAACGCAACAGTAACACTATATGTGTTGCTGGTGTCCATGAGCGGCGTTGGTTGCTTACCATCAGGTGACACGCCTGCTCGTTTGCCTTCTTATCCCATAAAAAAAAACTCATATATTTCTCACAAGAATAATAATAATAATATCTTGGACACAAATCACACAATGCCCTCCAGTTCCAAACTAAGCAACTAAATGCTTGTGCTATGGATACTAGATAACGGATACTAATACATATATACTTTTTTTTTGTAAATACATACTTATAATACATAGAAAAACACCCAGACGCTGCACAAATATTCATGTTTGTCACAAATATTTGTGCTCAGGTGGGAATCGAACCCCCGACCTCAGTGGTGCAGCCGGTAGTTTTACCAATGTGCCACGAGGCCCGTCAAATTATGTGAGAATATTTTTCACATAACTCTTATTTATATGAAACTAAAATTTCTTTAAAAACTGCACCCAGCTTCTGAATCAAGAAGTCGTGGTTACGAATCTTGGCTCAAACCGGTAGTAGGGGAGCCCAAATGGGGGTTTTGAAGAATTACTCGAGCGCGTCAGAAAACTATATGAGGAGGAACATTATTCTTCGTAATGTACTCCTACCAAATATAAACACTTAATATAAGGGCGTGCTCCGAGGACAGATCGTCATATTAGTAAAAAAAATCAATCCTCAGAAAAACTCGAGCGCGTCAGATTAAGGTCAGGTAAGTTAAATACATACAGAACAGAATATATTTAAATAATCTAACTATTTTCATAGGGCGATGTAGCTTAAATCATAAATATGCGTGGTGCGTACAGCGCTGAGAACTGGATTGAAACTCCGCGCCTGTGTTTCCAAATCCAAATCGTCAGATTTTTTAATAGGACACTTTTTTGAGTTTTCTAAATATTCCTTTTGAATATCTGGCACGCTCGAATATTTTTTTTTCTACTCTTTTCTACATCCATCCTCCCCAAATTAATCGTCAGAATAATATCTCTCGGCTGTTAGAAAAACAAAGCGGGTAAACACCGTGAATGTCTGAGGCGCTCGAGAATTTTATGTGAATAATAATAAAAATATCTTGGACACAATACACATAGCACCCTCTAGTTCCAAGCTAAGCAACTAAATGCTTGTGTTATGCATACTAGATAACGGATGACGAATGACATGACGCTTTAGTAACTGAAAATTTAGCGGTCCGGGCTCCCCTACTACAGTGAATTTTCGAAATTCTTTTCGGAAGTTATTGGTGATGAATATCGATGACTGAAAACTTTTTATGCCCGGTGTATGGCAACAGGTTTGGGACGTTAACATAACGGCGAGTCGAGGTTGAATAGCCGCTACGTACACGGGTGGAAAAAGGCGTGAAGTTATTTGTTAAATATTGTATTATAGTCTCGGTGGTCTAGTGATAGAACACATGGCTTCTGAATCCAGAGGTCGCGGGTTCGAATCCTGGCACACACCAATGACTTTTCGAAAGTTATGTGTGATAAATATCGATGACTAAAAACTTCGTGCCCGGTATGGCAATAGGTTCGCCACCGATTCCATTTGGGGCGTTAACATAACGGCGAGTCGAGGCTTAATAGCCACTGCCTACACCTTCAGGTAGAAAAATGCGTGATGTTAATGTTATGATAAGTTATGTTATTTGTTAAACTAAACATTCCTTTCGCAGATTTCTTGTTGTAAAGAAAAAACTGGATCCGTTCTCCCTAGCCTGTGCTGTTATTGAGAAAGGTGGTCTCACTCCCAAGTACCAAGTGTTCATACCTGCCGAACTGTCATCGAGGAGTCAGATGAACTTATGACCATAACAACAAACATAAAATCAAGAATGTGCAATTTCTTTTTACTGACTAATTTAACAAAATCTAAATTTACAAATGTCAATAAATGATGCTGTGATTTGTGTTATATGTGGATTTTATTTTCAAATTTTATCCCTTTTAAGAGACATAACAGTGGTTAGCAAACAAAGTTGTTATACTCAATAAAGCATTTTCTTTTGTGTTATAAAACTTTATGCCCGGTCTATGGCAATAGGTTAGCCGTCTATTTCATTTGGGACGTAAACATAACGGCGAGTTGAGGCTTAACAGCCGCTGCCTACATATTCGGGTAGAAAAAGGCGTGAAGTTATGTAGACTTAGCCAACTGAGGAACGATCCTAAAATAAACAACCACATACCAAAAACAACTTTCTGCTCTAGTTTTTTATTCTTTTTACAAAAATCATCTTGGTCTATTGACGAAAAAAGATTGTTTTTTAGTTTCATGGATTTAAAACGCTGTTACAGCGCTCCAAAGTTGACTAGTTAGTAGTTTCGTCCATACTCGGAATCCGCCCAGAAGGAATTTTTTAATTTACTATAATGATCTTTTTATAATCGAACAAAAATTTGAAGAAGGATCTATATTCTGGCTAGAGCTTTCATATTTGGAGGTTGATTAAACGTTTCGTCAAAAAATATATAACGCTCATGTAGCATTTATTGGAATAATCAGTCATCATTACCTACATAGTTAAAACAAAGTAGCTTTCCGCCGTCTCTCCTTATATGCTTAGATCTTTGAAACTACACACCGGATTTTGATGTGATCTCTTCCAATATGTGTCAACTGGGTGGTTTGTCTGTATAATTCATGTGAATAAAAAGTGTTAATTTTCGAGATTTAGCACTATAATTACTAACGCTGGGTGAACCCTAAATGATAGATCAAAACCATGCACCACATTATTAAACACGTTCAAAAGGTCCACAAAAAAGTCAGCGATGGCAAGCCTGCATTTGATATAACCCACTATGACCATTTTTATTTCTTTTCGAAGGCGGAACAAAGTTCGCTGGGTCAACTAGTACGAAATAAACGTCAACCAGGTGATCTACTTGTAACTTTTGTTATCCAATTAATTGTTGTTGTAAAATAAATTAACGTTATTTTTATCTTAACTATTTACATAGATTATTGTTTAAATTATTAATAAGTGCACCTACTTATTAATAATTTAAACAATACAGCAAAACAGCAATAATCTGAAAAAAAGAAAAAAATACTCATTTATTTTCAAATAATAGCGCAATAAATACACTATAATCTAAGCTTACCCAACCCAATGCATTTACGTGGTCAAACTATCAAATAAATATTCAATCAACTGTTAAGTGTTGCGCTCCAGACCCTTCCTCTGTATTTTATTAATTATACAGCTACAGTAACATTTAAATTAACATTTGCACGTCGCTTCATTAGGAAGATAAATATATTAGCATAATTGTTCGATGCCAAAAGCAGATACATACCGTACGTAATAAAAAAGTTTTCTGTATTTTTTGAGAAGTGTTAAACTAATATTGAGCACAGCTTACTATAGCTGTGCTCAATATTAGTTGATATAATAAACAAGATGATAATTAATTTTAGTAAATTAAGGAGCATAGTGTAGTAATAGCAATAATATCCATCCATCCAATATTAAAATGAGTTTATTCAATTTATTGAAATAGTATGACCGCAAACGAAAGAGAAGAGTGAGTGATGCTAAAAATTTGTACGTGTAGAACTGAAATAACGGAACGGTGTTTGCTGACAAGTTGACAGCACTCAGCAGTGCCAACTGTCATGGAGAGAGGTAGGGTACTATTTATTTGTGAATTTATGTGATATCATGACTATAGAAGTTATTTTTTCATTTTTATTTTTTAAAACACACATTTTGGTTTATAATTAGCCAGTTTATATAGTTTTTTTTATTGTTTAAAGTTTTGTAGTTTAATTATAGATAAGAATACTAGTCATCTGAAATTATTGTGATGGTGATAATGGCATATCGAGTTTTATTAGTTGTTTTGTTAGCAATAATATGTGTTAAAACAGAAGAAGAATCTATCTCGCGAATGTCCAAAGCAGAAAGGCAGAGTTTAAGGTAAATATCTTTAAAACAGTCTTTATTTCCAGACAAGCATATTTTTTCTTTCACTAGGTATTTAATGTGGATTTTACAGCATACTGTTTAGCAGCTGTAATTGAGTGTACTCCTATTTTAAAACTATCATGTGTATGCTCGCAAGCTTATGAAAATATTTTCATGTATGTCCATTTATAACTTTTTGTTCTTTGCCTTACAATACAAACCTTTCACCTGACAACCACCATTGGGTAGACCCAATGGTGGTTGTCAGGTGAAAGGTTTCAGCCAGCGAAACTGTCAACTCTAGAGAGTTGACAGTTTCGCTGGCAATTCAACCTCATTAGATGCTTAAAGCTCATTCCAAACTATTTTGTCACAGATTTGCAGCTCTTCGGTATATCTTATTCTCTGCGTATATCTGGCTAGATGAAGGTTAAACAGCCTAGAACAACCCTTTCTTACAACATCTAACTGCTATCATTTGAACACTTGATGTTTACTAAAACTCTATTCTCTTAACCCACAGTAATCAGCATCTCAGAAATTAGATTCTACCGTCATCCATTTACAATACTTTGTAATTACTATGGCTGTATGTACTATCATGTCTCCACACAGATAGTAAGTGAATGTGGACAGTTTTTCCAAATGGTAATGTCATATCTGGCTATAAATGTCTTTCAAAAGAGTTATAATGTTTACACTGTATTTCCATCTTCAATTATAATAATGATCATAAAATTTTATTGTTCATTCATTGCATATATTTTCATATATTTCAACACTTAAGTCTCAAGGTTAAATAACTTTGTCAGGGAAGAAGCTCGAAAGATGTTCTATCATGCATACAACGCATATATGGAAAATGCATATCCCGCTGATGAGCTGATGCCACTTAGTTGTAAAGGACGTTGGAAGGGTATCACACCAAGTCGTGGTGATATGGATGATGCTCTTGGCAAGTAAGTGCTTCAATGTATATGTAAATAATTCTTGCTATCAACATTTAAGAAGTACTTAAGTGCTAGGAAACAATGTAAAGAGAGCATTAGGGAGATTGTTAGCAGAAAAACCCAGCTAGCTATTCATAATATAGTAATGATGCAATGCTAAGTTATGGAAAGTAGCACATGACAGAGTGAAAGTAGGATAAACCCGGTCAAAATGAGGGCATGATGCAAAAAATTTGCGGAGTTACTCTGGCTGACTGTATCAAAACCAAGGTTTTAAGGAAGAAGTTTGATTTTAAGAGAGTGTTGGTGTAAAAGTAAGGAAGGGCATGTTCCAATTGTTTGGAGATGCAGAAAGAAGAGGATGATGCAAGATTGTCTATGCAGACATACAATGCAAAAGCGGTTCACTCACAACAGCCAACCTTGACAGACTTGACCAAATAAAACAAGTCCTTCAGAAAGGTGATATCAGGAGGCTTAAAAATGGAGGAGTGTGTAAGACAAGAGTTAGCTGAAAGTCGACGAAATGAGTGAGGTGTGTAATAATTGTGCCTTATGACACTCTATTCTCGCTGCCTACCCACAAGAGACTTGGTGTGAAGTTATGTGTACTTATGTTTTAATGACAAATTTTAATACATAAATATAAGAATTACTTTACAAATGAATTTTTGTATGTCTCTTGGCTCATAACAAGTAGTGTTGCATTACAAACATAACATAATATACAACCACATACATTATAAACAATAATCTTCACAAATAACATAAAACAATTTGAATAACAATTTAATAACTATAATAGTAATTTTTATGGGCAATGTTTCTTAAATATACATGTAACAACCATGGTAAACAATGCAACTATTTGTTTATATTTTCAATATACATATATACGTAACTTCATGCCAAGTCCTTTGCTGGGTAGGCAGAGGTAACAGCGCCATAAAGCACTATTCTTACAAATTTCAATTGCTTCTTTGACTTTTATAACTCTTCTCATATAAACTCGTTTTAAGTATCTTAACAATACATCTTCAAGGATTAAATTCGATTTTTTTTCCGAAATATTGACACAAATTACAATCATAACTCATACAATAATAAATTACAATTATAACTTTGCGGCCTGCATTCATGGTGCGTTGGTTAAAATACTAACTGCAGAATCGAGGTTGGCAGTTGATTCCCACCTGAGTACAAATATTTATGACAAGCATAACGGTTTTTATTGCGTCTGGGTGCTTTTCTATGAAATATAAATATGTATTTACTAAACAAAGTACATATGTATTAATATCTGTTATCTAATATGCATGAACACAAGCATTTAGTTGCTGAGCTTGGAACTTGAGGGTGCTGGTGTATTGGACACAATACACACAGCACCCAGCAATATTAACTCTTGATACCCATCTCTTATCATATTTCAGCTTCTCCTTAACTTTGGTGGACAGTCTGGATACATTGGCCATCATGGGAGATTTCTCAGAGTTCAGCAACGCCATTAAACTTGTCATAAAAGATGTTAGCTTCGATCATGATATTGTTGTTTCAGTATTCGAGACCAATATAAGGATGCTTGGGTATGAGTTTTTTTTAATGTTAAATATTACCTTGGCATTTATTTTTGCATGTTTTTTTTCTCAAATAAAACATTCATATTAATCATAAAAATTTCTACAAACATGAGCAAATATTGTCTAAATAGTTTTATGGAGAAAGTAGAAACCCAATAAAATTGTGTAATTAGAATCAATAGTTGTATCGTTTGACTAGAATTAATTTTGTTGCTCAAAGGGAATATCTTAATAGAGCTTCACACTTCCAAAAACATATTATGCACTCCTTATATTACAAAAATGCCAAAGTAACAATGTCTGGTACTACTTGTACACGCAGTTTTTATCGCTAAAATCGCCTATCAAGGAATAAATGGAAATCAATTAGTTTGTTGCAAAGAGTTACTAGAGCCAAGTTTTTATTTCATATTTAAATAATAATTCACAGAGGCCTTCTATCAGCTCACATTCTGGCAAACACACTAAAACATGATATACCAGCATTGCAGTGGTATAATGGTGAGCTATTAGCAATGGCAGAAGACTTGGGGAAGAGACTTCTGCCGTCCTTCAATACATCAACGGGAATACCGCATGGAAAGGTATGTTACTATATTCAATATTCTAAGTGTAGCCTACTACATAACTTCACGCCTTTTCTACCCGAAGGTGTATGCAGTGGCAGTTAAGCCTCGATTCGCCGTTATGTTTACCTCCCAAATGGAATAGGTGGCGAACCTATTGCCGGGCACAAAGTTTTTAGTCATCGATATTTATCGCACATAACATTCGAAGTTAATTAATTTCGAAAAGTCATTGGTGTGTGTCTGGATTCGTACCCGCGACCTCTGAATTCAGAAAGCGTGTGCTCGACCTGACCACCGAGGTTATAGCCTACTACATACGATTCTTAATTTTATTGATTTTCTAGATATTTTTTTATTCGTACCAGTTTACTTTTATTAAAATATTTTTAGGTTAATTTGAGGCACGGCATCCGAGGCTTGTTAGATTCCCGAGAGACATGTACTGCGTGTGCCGGCACTATGATTCTTGAGATGGCCGCACTGTCACGTCTGACTGGAAAAACCGTCTACGAGCAGAAGGCACATAAGGCCATGGATAGGCTTTGGAAGATTAGACACAGGTGGTTATACCAACATTTTTTTTTCATTTCGTCCATTTTCATTTGAAATTGCGCGAAACACTTAAATAAAGAAAGATTAAGCACTCTTTTTTTTTTAATTTTTTGTCTGTCTCTTGTTTTTTAGGACATCAGATCTCATGGGGACAGTTATAAACATACATTCCGGTGACTGGGTCCGTAAAGACTCTGGCGTTGGAGCCGGCATTGACTCCTACTACGAATATTGTCTGAAGGCATATATATTGCTAGGTGATGAAAAGTATCTAGCCAGGTTCAATAGACATTACAACGCTGTGATGAAATATATAAACCGAGGTCCTGTTATGTTAGCTGTACACATGCACAGGTGAACAAACAACAAAATATGTTAATTAAAATTAATTAAGTTTTACTTATAATGGTTATTTTGATACTTTAGTCGGGTCAATTTAATAGACAACATTTGACGTCTGTCGTCGTTGGTGGTGACAACGTTTAGTTTTATTAAATTGTTATGTTTAGAATTGTTTTTATTTGAAAGCAAATAGTACAATATCTGGTATCGGTCATTACTGCAATTAATTGTGTGAGATTGAAATTGAAAAAAAAAATCAAGTAAAGCAAATTGTGCAGTCCTAACAAAACGAAAAAATATATTATTTCATGCCCGCCGTTACAAGTTTACGTTGTTGAATTTTGATGAACTGTCAAATGTTGCCTATTAAAATGACCCGGCCATGAGTCTTTTACTCCGAAATGTTGAAATGAGGCATTTACGTAAAGACTGGACCGAATATTTTAGGTCCGAAATGTGTCTGGTGATAAAACCTGTTGCCATACAATGGGCACTATGTGTTCGGTTATCGACATTTCCGAAAATAATTCCCGAAAATCATGAATGTGAATGAAAACGAAATTTATAAATTCAGAAGTGGGATGTCCACCGAGACGACTGTAATGTATATATTGTTTGTATGTTATAGGCCTCACTTGCAGTCGCGTAATTTCATGGACGCGCTATTGGCCTTTTGGCCTGGCCTTCAAGTGTTGTTGGGAGACGTGCGGCCCGCTGTCGAGACGCACGAAATGCTATATCAAGTGATGCAACGCCATACTTTTATACCGGAAGCGTTCACATCAGACTTTCAAGTATGTAATCTATAGTACACTATTTATAAAAACTAAAAGATACTGACTCCAATAGTCTACATAAAATTCATAAGCCGGTCTTACATCGTTACAACTTTTTGATAATCCTATCCCCTGTAGGTCGGCAACGCAACAGTAAAACTATAAGTGTTACTGGTGCCCATGGACGGCGTTGGTTGCTTACCATCAGTTGACACGCCTGCTCGTTTGTCCTCCTCTCCCAATAAAAAAAAGATTAACAAACTGTTTTTTTTTTGTGTCAGGTACATTGGGGACAGCATCCATTGCGCCCGGAATTTCTCGAGTCCACGTATTTCTTGCACCGCGCGACTGAAGACGATCATTATTTGCAAGTTGGTAAGACAGTTCTGAAAGCTTTACAGCAGTACACCCGCGTACCGTGTGGCTACGCAGCCGTCAACGATGTCAGAACCAGAATACACGAAGACAGGATGGATTCGTTTGTATTGGCGGAGACATTTAAATATCTCTACATGCTTTTTGGTGAAGACAAAGATTTACCTGTCAAACTAGAAGACTATGTGTTGACAACCGAAGCACATTTTCTGCCGCTCTCATTGGCTACCGATGGCAAAAACACAACGTACTTTACACTTAAGATTGATGATGACGACGAAGATAAATACAGAAAGTAAGTACACCATTTTCTCCTTGTAATATTTACAGGTAGTAGACGTAGCACTTCTAACCAATCGGGGCCCACGTATACTTACTGCAGAACGAATTCCATGCTATTTAAGCAACGTGCATGCGACGGTAATATGCGTTCATAACCCATGGTTTACCTCTTGCAATAAAGGCTGTACAACATCACGCCTTTTTCTACCCGAAGGTGTAGGCAGTGGCTGTTAAACCTCGACGCGCCGTTATGTTTACGTCCCAAATGGAATAGGCGGCGAGGCTATTGCCATACCGGGCACAAAGTTTTTAGCCATCGATATTTATCACAAAAGTCATTGGTGTGTGCCAGGATTTCAACGCGCGACCTCCGAATTCAGAAATCGTGTGCTCGACCACTGGACCACCGAGACTATGAAGGCTGTACAACATTGCTGTTTAAAAAAAAAAATGTTTTGTGTTATGTCCAGAACATGTCCGAACACAGCCTCGCTGGTGGTAGAAAAGGTGAGGAAGCCAATGAGACAGTTAGTTGGTGCCAGTGCAGCCCGCCCGCCGGCCAGACTGCGCCCCTTGAACGACCCGCGACAGATACACGCGCTCTCAGACATGGGTATATCGGTGTTGACACTGCCCGATGGCAAAGTTCAACTGCTCTACACAACTTCTACGGTAACTACCATCATCCATACAATAATAAAGTTCTTATAAAACTAGATTATTTTTATGGAATAAGGGGCTAACGAGCAAGCGGGTAACCTGATGATGAGCAACTACCGCCGTCCATAAGCACATGCGACACTGATAGTGTAACAGGTGATAGTGTGCCGGCCTTTAAAGGATGGAACGGGATAGGGGAAAGGGGATGGGGGCCTCCGGCGACCTCTCTCACCAAACGAAACGCTGTCACTTTACTTATTATCCCAAGAGGTTATGGTATTACACCGGTCGAGTTAGCCCATTCATGCAGAGAGATGCGTGGCTCTGTTTTTGTGGAACTGTTGAGAAATAATAAGTTAAAACAATCATGTGATACCATTACTTGTGTATTGAACCATTAGGGTTACGATTTTAGATATTTATTTTACGTCCACTAATTGCAAATTATATAATTTACTCTTGCACCTAAATAGCTTTAAAGAAAGCTGTCTTATTTACTGTTTGAAGATTCTTTCTGTTTATTTTGAACTTCACGCCTTTTGTTACCCGAAGGTGTAGGCAGCGGTTGTTAAGCCTCGTCTCGTCGTTATGTTTACGTCCCAAATGGAATAGGTGGCGAACCTATTGCCATACCGGGCACAAAGTTTTCAGTCATCGATATTTATCACACATAACTTCCGAAAACAATTTCGAAAAGTCATTGGTGTGAGCCAGTTGTCAGGAATCGAACCCGGACCTCTGGATCAGAAGCCGAGTGCTCGACCACTGCGCCACCGAGACCATGAACTATGACTATGACTTTCTGTTTATTTATTTGCCAAATACGAGTCTCAGGTCATTGATGATATATTTATAGTCGGTCAATGTTAAAAAAAGGATTTTTAGACAGCACTGTTTTATTTAATTCACAGGCGAAAACGGCAAAGGACGCGGCTGAGGGCTTGACTTTTATGCGTGAAATGTCTAAATGGAACTCGCTAAGCGACATGGAGAATGGTGTAGTGCCGGCCGGAGTTAGAGTGAACGACAAACTGTTCCCGGCCGGTCCCGGACATTTTGGTAAGGAGCTTACACAGCAAGATGTTTACGTGAACACTGTGGCGTTTGTAACACCACTAGATGCGTGCACGCCAATTGAGAACCCGAAGGACGTTGAAGGGAAGTTCGCTGTGGCCAAACGTGGTCAATGTACGTTTGCCCAAAAAGTGCGCAATATGCAGAGCGCCGGTGTAGCCCTGGCCATCGTACTGGACAACTTACCGGACTCAACCCAGGAGAATACCGCACTATTCGCCATGTCCGGTGACGGCAAAGACGATATATACATACCGGCAGTGTTTTTGTTTTCACAAGAGGGACGCTACTTGACTGAATCGGTATTGGCCAATCCAAATTTGTTGGTCACTGTCGGCGAGTTGAAGTATTTGAAGCGACAATTTGAAAGTAACTGCGACGATGGCAACTGTGAGACTGTTCTGGAGACACCCGGTGTGCCAGTCGACAAGGAATCGTATGACCATCTCAAGAAAGTCCTCAGTCAGTTGGTGGCACAATTTCAATTGTCTTTGACAGACGAGGAGTCTTCAAAGTCGAAAATGTGTAGTGATGATGCTGATAAAATTAGTATATTGAGAGATAATTATCATAGTGAAGACATGAAATCTGATGACAGTTCCAGTGTCTGTACAAAAACAACTCTACCTGCTGCAGTTGAGAATAATTCCCAAGATGAGAATACTGTGAAGACAACCTCAAAATTGATTGTGCGTGATGGTTTCTGACCATTACAAAGCACACGGAGATTGCCCAGATGGGGTATTTTTTGACCCTGTCATTGTGGTAAATTGTGTCAAGTATCTAGAGGAACATTGGTCTGTGGGATCAGATACTGTATTTGTGATTAATTACTTTCAAAAATTCACACAACAATGATTAGGATTAATTAAAAATTACATACGACACTATAAATTAACAACAAATGTAAGACTAAAATGCCACTAATACAATGTACATAAATCAAAATACAATGTATATAAATATTATTATATTATATAAAAATATACATCAACAACATTGCCTATAAAAATGTATATAGTGAATGTACATATTATTGTTATTAGTATATTCAACCGTTTGTGAAATTTTTGGTAACATTACTTGTGCTAGTTTTTCTTCTCCTCAGTATGTTGTATTCTTTTTTCAAAAATTTTTATTTTCTGTAAGGAAAACAAAACAGCTTGTCGGAGTTTAAAACTTCTTTTCTCTATGTTATAAGCCTCATTGACGAATTATGTATTCGGCCAAGATTACTTATTACGGACTTACTTACATTAGAGAATTCACTATGAGCTTAGTACCTATACGAAATCATTTTATATATAATATGTTCACGTCACATACTATGCATTCGATATTTGACAGTTTTGACCCCTGATCTACAGTTGTGAAATTTAGGCGGGAATGTTTCTGTACAGTGCCATCAAGTTTACTATTGAATTTAATTTGTTTTCTGCTTACATTTCTATTATTTTGATCTCTCATGTCAATGTTATATCTTATACTTTGTTGGACTCTTTTGTGGCTATCTTTCAAATCCATCGTCATATCAACTTCGTGGTGTTATTGCATTTTCATAAAAGATGTGGAAAGTACATCACAGATGAATCACAATCCAAAGATTGAAAATTTTAATTTGACTTTTAAGTGATTTTTAAGTAAGTAATTAGTAGGCTTCATAATAACCGAATGCTTCATGGCGCCAGATTAAATATTTTGCTCCAGGAGTTGAAGTCATGGGATAAAATTAGCTAATTTAACAATAATATATTTATCACAAATGACTGCCAAAGAGATGATATTAGGGTTCTGGTTGTTGTCGTTCTAAATTTCTATTAATACTGGTCGATAATAATTCTAAGAGCTCTGGATGATTTTATTCACCAAGGACATTAAAGGACGTTTGTTTTCCATTTCGAACCATACAGACTAAGAAAAATATGGCTATCCCACCCATAATTTCACAGTAAACTTTTTCTTTTTTGTTCCTTACTTTTAATTATAAGGCACACTGATTTTCGTTTTATGGCTGCTTAGGTGTATTATATTCCACTTTGCCAATGTCCGTTATTTATTATTTTACAACAAATAATTGTACATACGATAGGTCAGGTGTCAATGCTGTCAAATATTTCCTTAGTAATAGGTTTCTTAATTTCCATATTTTTTTGTTGTTTGTTTTTATGTGTTGCATATGACGCTCTTAACAGACTTCATGTGTTGATGTTAAGATTTATATTTTTTATTTTATTTGTTTGGGGATAATTCTGTCATTTAAATAGTATTTAATAGACTGATTTAATACTGTCCGAAAATAATTTATGTGGTTCCAAATTATACCACGAAAATGGCGGGCGATTTTTTTTCCTTTTTCTTGATGATTGATTGATTTCTATGCGGATTCTTTTACAATATTTATGGTCGAGATGTCACATTTTTTACCTATCTAGGAACTTTTTTCATATGTAATTGTGATTGTATAGTAATAAAATAAGTACACAATTCCAATAAATACATTTATTGTCTTATCAATTACAATTAGATGTATAATTAAAAGAGTGTAAATAAATTATGATAGGATTAATGTTTGACTTTTGATTTACCTATTTTTTTTTTTAAATAACAACTTGACACGGGCATTGTATCAATTAAGAATGTTCTTTGTAGTAATATCAATTTCGTATATATTTTAGGGTTCCGTAATCAAACAGCACATCGGGTTGATTAATTGTTACTTGATGTTAGTATTTGTCAAATATAAAAACTGAATTTTTATTTTTTGCAGTGAAAGAATATTTTCGAACTCTGATATTTTTAAAAAAATAGTCGCTGCAAATTCGCATCAGTGTTAAACCTATTGGTCATTCTCTGAAAAGTGTCCTTTCAACATAAGGGTGTATTGATTTATAATTATAGGTATGGAAACCCGCCTGGCCCTGACCGCCTGACCCCTCATAATCATATGAAATTATAATATACTAGCTGACCCGGTGAACTTTGTTCTGCATCACAACTACTAAATAAGTAAGTTTTGTATTTATCATTTTTTCTTTACTACATCACACATACAATCACCCGGTTGACACCCTCTACCAATTCAAAAAAAAAACGCATCTAAATCCGTTGTGTAGTTTCAAAGGTCTAAGCAAATAAGGGGACAGATAGCGGAAAGGGACTTTATTTTATATGTAATGATATGATGTGTATGTGTTTTACATGTAGGCTGGTTTTAATGCAGATTTGAGACGTCTTGGTTGCGTAGGGCTGTAGTCCGGAGCCGGCACAGGTGGACCTTGATTGTTCTGCCACTGGTTATTATTACGCCATGGAGGTTCCACTGCAGGCGATGGTGGCGGTCTGGATGGTACCGGTGGTCGTTTTATCTCCTCCAAATACGAGAAGGGCCGAGAACTGTTAGGTGTTGAAAGATCCTGAGAGTGCTGCCATGAATTCGATCGATCAAACGAATTGCTGAAAATGGTACCATTTTTTGAAAATTGTTATTAAAAATATGAACTAAATGTATAGATCAACTACGTAGTCACAATTGGAACAGTCTTATTTTGTCTTTAAATTTTCGTACAGTCTTGGTGATCCAGTGGTCGAGCTCCCAATTCTGATTCAGACTGATTCAGAAGTCGTGTGTTCGATTCCGGCCTCACACCAATGATTTCTCAGAATTCTTGACGGAATTTATACGTATATAAATAAAGTAAGTATGTAAACTATTATCCCTTGCTTACTTTGAATAGTCAGGCCGTAGGGGTGCCGCTCGCATGGGAGTTCGTGGTGGTGTGTCATCTTCAACGTAGGAACTATTTAGGTAAGGCCTGTAATAACACATTTTCAATGTAAATAGCTAATTGACTCGTATTTTTTTTATGATTTATTTATTTATTTACTTATATAACGTAACATAAATAACATAGCAAGAACAATAACGCGTACAGCAAGGATGATGACGATGATTAAATACTTGCTGACAGTATTATCCAATTATCACCACTGAAAATATCAGTGATCTGCACCTAATAGAAGCATCGTATTATTATGTAACCGATAGCCCCCGTCATCAGATGGCTCTAAGACTAAAAGAAAGTTTACAAATTGGGTCAGTAGTTTTTGAGATCAGTGCCTAAATAAACCTATTTTGAATCTATTAAATAATAATATTTATTTGAAAATCTATTAAACAATGATATTAAATTAAATATTTATGAATAGTCTCGGCGGACACGGCTTCTGAATCAAGATGTCGCGGGTTCGAATCCTGGCAGGAACTCGAACACCGGTTTTTAAAATTTATCTCTGTCTCTGTGTATGTTTATATGCATTAGGCGCCATTCAAGTATTACGTAAGAGGATTTATTACAATTATTTACTCCCCCATCCCCCTTGTCAGCAAAAGTAAGCAAAGCTCTTACTCCCTCCCCACATAATTACCTAAACATTTTTCAACTAATTGATATATCTATATTTTTTTTATTGAAACACATTTATTGCGATTTGTGCAAAAAAGTAAGTAACGGCGTAATCATCAGCTGCATCCCCCCTACCCCCATGTTATCCAAAATAAGCAGACCAAAGAGCCCCGCTCCCCTATAGTGCTTAGGTGTTTACGTAATACTTGAATGGGTACATTCAAGTAAAAAGTTTACGCAAAAACCACTGGTCAAGATCAGTCTTAATCAAGCTCTCGTCAATTTACCTATAGCTATTAGCTAAAGTGAAATATAGAGAGGCTCCAATTAGAGGAATACATTAAAGCTTCCATGGGAACATCGGTTTCGATAGTGGTGTTAATAGATCGATCGATGAAATACCACGATGTCTCAGAATATCGACGTGAAGTGACTTATGCCGTGTTTCGTTTGGTGAGAGAGATAAACAGAGTCCCAACGTTTCACCCTTCCTCTCCCGACTACTTCTCTATCCCATCTTAAAAACGGACAACGCCACTGTACATTATCTGGGGTGTAGGTGTCTATGGGCGGCGGCAATCGCTTTCCATCAGGCGATCAGTTTGCTGGTATGCCCCCATAAAAAATGGGAATATTGTAAATCTTTGAAAGTGTTTATCCCAGAGTGACGACACACGACACATATGTTACGTTCTGTTATTAAATCAACTTATATTAATATATGAGTATTATTAATACGTTAACATAATTATAGTGGGCTCTTGTAATTTATATCATGAGTCATGTTATTTTATTTTTGGTTAAATGAATTTAGCTGAATATCTATATGAATCATATTCTTAAATATTTGTATTAAATATAAGCAGTCCTCGACTTACGTCGTTTCAATTTACGTCGAACAATGTTTGGAAACTATTTCTCAAACATTCGTCATTTGTTTCGATTTTATCATTATTATTAAAATGAGTAACACACAAATACCAAAAATAACTACTTACCAATCTCATAACTATATGCTAAAAATATGCAAAAAAAATGTCTCGATTTACGTCGTTTTCGATTTACGTCCTTTATTTCGAGAACCTAAGATGCCGCAAGCGATGACTGCCTGTAATACATAATATCCACACTTACCCTCTCGAAGGTGATGGTTTGTTATACATTTCAGGTCTAGACCAAGTGTCCTCAGGCTTGCTCCGTTGGCTGCAATGATATTAAAATTATATTATTTTGGTCATATTACACAGATCGCCCTCTAGTTTTCCAAACTAAATGCTTGGTGTCAGAGTGATTAAATAACTAATATTAATGCATATATACTGTTTAATTTGACGCAATACAAATATCTAAGCTCATTTTATATATTTGTACTTGGTTGTAAATCAAACCCACCGACCTCCAAAAATTGTGTTTAGGGAATAGGTATATCTGGCCTATGTAAAAGTCAAATTCGTTCTAATTCTCACATGGAGTAATAAAAATGGAACAATAATTATCTAACTAGTCATATTGTCTTTTTTTCTGTCTAGGTATAGCTTCAACGACGTAAGTCAGTTTTTCTTGAAAACGTTAAAAAAAAATAAAAATAAAAAAAAAACATACAGATGAATTGAGAACCTCCTACTTTTTTTGGAAGTCGATTAAAAATACATAAGAAGCAAACGTCACGATATTTCTTATTTCTCATAAATTGGAATGTATATAATCACAAAATTATAAACACCGACACAAGTCTTTAAAGAACTAAAATAAATTAAAATACTCACTCAAATCCGCTTAATGCCCCCAATTTATGTATGGAGTGCTGAAAAAAAGACATGAAATTTACTTATTTATGATATTACATAACATTTAAAACGTAAAGGAAACTATTAACTTCAATAAGTGGCTCAAGTAAGTCTTATTATTAAGTAAATAACGTCTTTATAGGTATGGAACTTCGATCATTTAGTTTTTTAATTTTATTGTCCAGAGACAAAGTAGGTATAAAGTCTTATATTATTACTTCAAATCTCTTACTTTTTTATTTAATAATATTTTCCTATGAACCTACTATTAAATTTCAAAAATGGAATGCATTTTAATACTATAGAGCTAGTGCTGGTGTTCTATCAGTTTCGAATTACATTGCTTAGAGATTTTATAGAACATAGAGAGACTTTTCATAATATTACTTATATTACTAACCTCCTGAACATTTTTCAAGTACTTTTCGTACGCGTGATGATAAAGCGCCAATAATAATAGAAGTACACAATTAATTAGGTGGACGATGTATCCCTTCAAAGCGATGGTCATAAACCAGAAAGCTCCTTGGCGAATTACGTCAGTGTAATAGTTCGATGGGGAACCGGCAGGTAATATTTTCTGTAAAATTAACAATACATGTTATAATTATTGTTATCATTAAATACGTTAATGTTTACTTGGCAGTAATATTTTAAACCAACATATAAATCACAATGAGAATTACGGACCGAAAGTCTAGGTAAATTACGTCAACCTTTACTCATTGGAATCCTTTTGGAGTATAGATTCTATTTAAACATACTTCACGGCTTTTTCTAGCCGGAGGTAGCGGCTGTTAAACCTCGACTGGCTGAATAGTTATATTACATTCCAAATGGTGGCGAAACTAATGTCCGGCAAACGTTTGTCAGTCATCGAAATTTATCTTACATAACTTCAGAAAAATTGAGCCCGGAATTGATCCCACAACTTCTGAATCAGAAGCAGGGAGTTCGACCACTAAAAGTAATATAATTTGTATGTCGAACAATAGATTGTTAGTGTATAATCAAATTTGTACTCGAGGACCTATCGTCGGAGAGCTAAACACAATAGGGAAATGAGACTAGTTGACCTATTGTATTTAAAGCTGTTTGGCATATTTTAATATTTTTACGGGAAAGCGGGCAATCGAGTAAGATTGTATCGTGCGAATGGTAAGAGGCTAGCGGTGCCTATGGATATCTGCAACACCGAGAGTGTCACAACTGCGTTGTCGTCTTTTGGGATGATGTTGTGAAGGAAGGACGAAGTCTGAGGCCTTAAGATACCTCTCTCGCTTGTCGAAAAAGACGACGTATATATAGCCACTTAAATCTTGTTGAGAGGTTTCGAAGGTGATGAGAAAATCAACTTACTAATATAGAGGTGACGTAGCTGTAGTCCACACCGAAGTGTGCGGCAGTCGTGATATCAATGGCCAAAGATGCAACACCGCTGAAGATGTATATGTAGATCGCCAGTTTAAGATAACGAGACCTGGTCCCTTCTTGTATAACTAGAAGAAAATAGTCAAAATAGTAAAAAAATGGTAGCAATCTTTTTATGCTGTTTATTTGTATTCAATATTTAGGATTAGGAAAATAAAGTTGACTTAGGGAGCCTAGACCGATTTTTATGGTTTGTTTAGGGTTTGTTTAAGCAATGAATAGCAGACTGATTTATATATTGTGAAAGTGGAGACTATGCCAGTTTCAGTAATGTGTTGATCTATACCGATTTGGAATATTCAATCGTTAGACAACTTTAAATTATTTATTGCAGTATGCTTATTAAATTTGAAACGAATTGAAATTGTAATAACAAGTTTTATTCATATATTTCTAAAAAGATCCAAAAGTCACCTAGATTAGATAGTTTTCTGATTTCATTAAATAATATATATGTTTATCTGAAAGGGTCTAGTTTTATAAATAAGTAGAAGACGGAAAATTCGCTTGTGTAATGTATCTAAATACAATGTCATAATTCATATAACGCCATAGATATAAGAGTAATAGATCGGCAATAGTCACTCAAACAACAAGACCAAAATTGGGTTATTGATGTGTGAGTGACTTATCGATGTGTGCGTAAAAAGCGCTTCAGAGTGTCTACTTTTACATAGATAATGTTCATGTGTTGAAATGTAAATATCCTGAAAATCTAATATACGCGGTTGCGTTGTCAGTGATGAATATTAGTACATTTATACTGACATGTGCCATCTATTATAGTCTATGCTAAATCAATGTATAACGCCAAGAAAAAAAAATAGATACTCACTTGTGATTAATGAAATCGCTGTTACTAAGCAGAAAATAGTAATACATATTGTTACACACATCAATATAAACAATGTGGAGTCTTTTGTCAGTTCAGGTATTTCAAGTTTGTCATCACTGCATTTTGGATCTAGAAAAGTTTAAAAGTTCACTGGTTAAATGCCATTAAATATATAATTATGATAAAAAATGACTTGGATAGACTTATATTGTTGTCATTGTCATAGATGTCATTGGCAAAAGTGGACCCAATTAAAATGTAGCCACATTGTACCAACAGTGTACTTTAAAGAAAAATGGCATAGGTTGTTTTTTTTTTGTTAGGGTTTATTTATAAAAATGGTATATTCCATGAATCCACCAAGCCGTTCCTTCTCATTTCACCTTCAACAGGATTTGACTTAAAGGTCTTAGTTACCAGGTCATTAAAACCCTTAAAAAAAAACCTTCAACCGGTTTTTCCTTTTCTACAATTCCCTATCATTAGCACCTTTATACTAACACTCTGTCAGCGTTCACACAATCATCTATTTTTTCAAGATATGTTACAATAATAATAACTCTTACATGGAATTATATTAATTTCTTTTGGTGGTTCAGTTGTCGAGCACTCCGCTTCTGGATCAAGAAGTCGCGGGTTCGAATCCTGTCTCACACCAATGACTTTACGAAATTATTTTCGGTAGTTATCTATACTTCTATACTTATATTATAAAGCGGAAGAGTTTGTTTGTTTGTTTGTTTGTTTGAACGCGCTAATCTCAGAAACCACCAGTCCGATTTTAAAAATTCTTTCAGTGGTATATAGTCCATTTATCGAGGAAGGCTTTAGGCTATATTATATTTTCAAATTAATTAGGGATCCTTACTATAAGTCCAATAATGTAACCCAAGGTGTAAGAAAATGACTCGAAAATAATTCTTACATCGTGAACGCTGCGAAAACTATTGATTCTAGAATAAAACAATGTACTACACTTTTACAGAACATAAATTTGTCTATAAAAAAGTCCGCGATGGCAAATGTCTAACTATTGTAGTTATCTCACAATAAGTGTTTTTTGAGTTTTTTAAAATAATTAAATTGATGTCGTTATAAAAATGCTTTATTTTGTACCTTGAATTTAACTTTCCTGAAAATAAATTACTTCAATATAAAGACAGATTCAATACCTTTCTAGAACTGTTTGAATAATTCAATTCGGACATTTAATTCCAAAGATATCGCAAAATACAAAATGTAAGTATTCATTTCATAGGGAAATATTAGTTACACTGATGATGTATCCGACTCGGACAGCTCGGACCGCGACAGCTAGCAGGTAGATTTTTTTACGTTTGTTTCTTGCTAAAAGGTACCGGTGGTCCAGTTGTCGAGAACCCCACTTCTGTATAAAGTAGTCGCGGATTCGAGTTCTGGCTCACAGCAATGACTTTTTGAAATTGTTTTCTGAAGTTATGTGTATTTAGATATCGATGACTATAAACTTTGTGCCTGGTATGGCAGTAAGTTTGCCACCTATTCCATTTGGGATGAAAACATAGTGGTGAAACGAGGTTTAACAGCCGCTGCCTACACCTTCGAGTAGAAAAGGCGTGAAGTTATGTTTTGTTGTTGTTTCTCTCTTTGTCATCATATCGCTCAATACTTTAATCAGAATTTAAAATTTAAAAAAGTCTCGGTGGCGCAGTGGGCGAGCGCACGGCCTCTGATCCAGAGGTCCGGGGTTCGATTCCAGACACTGGCTCACACCAATGACTTTTCGAAATTGTTTTCGGAAGTTATGTGTGATAAATATCGATGACTGACAAACTTTGCGCCCGATATGGCAATAGGTTCGCCACCTATTCCATTTGGGACGTAAACATAGTGGCGAGACGAGTCTTAGCAGCCGCTGCCTACACCTTCGGGTAACAAAAGGCGTGAAGTTATGTTTAGTTTAAAATTTGTAGTATTTAATCGTATTTTGTGGTATTTTTATTTATAAAAGTTACTAGCTTTTACCCGCGGCTTCGCTCGCATTAAATCCATTAAATAGATATCAAAGATCATTACTATAGAAGTTAACCAATATGATAACTCTGTTTTATTGCTTGGCTGGAATCATTAGGTTTTAAAATTACTACTTACAATGACGTTTAAAAAACTAACAACATTTTTTTAAGGTAAAATATATAATACACGGTAATACAAAAATAAATAATTTTGGACTGTAACAATTTTATAAGAGTATGTAGGATATTGTTGTAGACTATTTTATAAGTTTTTCCTTCGGGTTCAAAAATATGTAAATTACTGTAAAGAATATGTGTACAAAGTTTCATGGTGATCGATTGAGTAGTTATCGCGTGAAAGCACGCAAACAAACTTACATTCACATTTATATTTTACTAGCTGACCCGGCAAACGTTGTCTTACCAAAAAATTAAATTTAAAAAATAGGGGTTGATCGTAGGGGGTTGAAAATTCTCAGACTTACCCGATATGCATACAAAATTTCATGAGAATCGGTCAAGCCGTTTCGAAGGAGTATGGGAAAATTGTGACACGAGAATTTTATATATTAGAAGTAGGATAGGATAGGAATTAGGTTACATTTTTATTGTATAAGAAGTTCGCGCGGTCTGCTAGTATGTTATAAATATCGATGGGTGAATACTTTGTGCCCGGTATGGCAATAGATTCGCCCACCTATTCCATTTGAGACGTTAAAATAACGGCAAGACGAGGCTTAACAGTCGCTACCACACCTTCCGGTAGAAAAAGGCGTGAAGTTATCATTATGTAGTATCAATGTGCATCGAGATAATTTTTAACCTGTATCGTCTAATTTACAATATCTGGATGACCGAGCTTTGCTCGGTATTTTCTTTTTTTTTATAAACAACGCCATCTGCTGGAATAGCTTTAGTAGTGTTGTCGTTAAAGCAAGTTAGTTGCTCACAATTTAAAATAATAATAGCATTCGCCAATAGATGTCAGGAATTCCAATAAAACAGTAAGTTGATGTTTAAGTTGATTATCGATAAAACACGATAAAATGAAATTTTCTAAAAATGATTCCTAGCTAGATCGATTTATCGCCCCCGAAACCCCCTATATACTAAATTTCATGAAAATCGTTGGAGCCGATTCCGAGATTCCAATATATATATATACATATATATATATATACAAGAATTGCTCGTTTAAAGATATAAGATATACTATACATAAAACAATCAGTCAAAATTTGTTACTTCCTCGTGATATGTTAGACGTCACGTTAAATTCACTAGAAAACACGCGATTATAATATATATTAATTTTTTAAATAGATTTTTTATCCAAATCAAGTTTGATAACAACAAAAATAATGATGTCACAAAGTAATTGGCCCTGATAAATACACGTAGACAATAGATATTACTAATATGGTGTTTATTACTGCGTAGGTCTAGGTTGATAATATTGGTATAAAATATCTAATAAAATAACATAATATTAAAATAGGGCTTATACGTGGTCATATCTTTGTAGGAAACTTCTTAGAGCTGTTATTAAAAATAATATGTACAGACTCTCGATTATAAATAAAATTTAAAGTACAATAGACAAATCATAAGATAATTTATTATGTATATCACCATGTTTCTGCTCAGTTCCTATTCTTTGGAGTCAACTCAAGACTTTGGAGTCAACTTCTTTGTCCACACTTCCCTATCATTCGCATCTTCTACACTAACACCCTTCTTAATCATGACGTCTTTCACACAATCCATCCATATTTCCTTGGGTCTTCTACTTCCTTTTTTCCTTCCACATGCCCATACCACGCAAGGTGATTTCAATCATTCTTTATTTTATAAATTTTCATCACTCCACCCATCTACCTTCAGATTAGCATCTCTGCCGCATGTATTCTTCTTTCATCCATCCTTTACATGCAGAACTTCACGCCAAAGGGAGATAGAACAGACCGCTATAACGCACGATTACACAGCTCTTTTTTTCATTTCTTTTTATGGGATAGGAGGGCAAACGAGCAGGCGTGTCACCTGATGGTAAGCAACCAACGCTGCCCATGGACACCAGCAAAACATATAGTTACTGTTGCGTTGCCGACCTTTTAGGGAGAGGGGATAGGGAAGGGGGGTGGGCCTCCGGGTACCTCTCTCACCGAACGAAACGCGGAATAAGCCACTTTATGTCGATCTTTTGAGAGGTCGTGGTATTTCTCCGGTCGAGCCGGCCCATTCGTGCAGCGAACTGCTTGGCTCCACCTCTGTTAGACTTCAGTCAGTCAGTCAGTCTCACTTCTTTGTCTTTCTCTCTCGTAAGGATAGCATAAAATCAAATTTCTCAAAGATACGCTGAATTTGGTAAGCGTTTAATGCGATACGCTCAATTTGGTAAGCGGAATTAATGGTAAGCGTGCCGTGGCCATCTTCCACTTTTAGATCCTTCTGTTTCATATATTATATAAGAGATTTATTCAATGCAAATGTACTTACTTAATACGTAGACATTTAAAATCAGCCTCCAAAAGAATTCCGCTCCGGTGGAGTTTTCAATGCCTCCTAAACTACATCTTGATCGGTAGATGAAATATATTACACTCAGTAGAATATATACTAGAGAGATAAACTGAAAACAAAAGTGTAATTAACATTAATATGAAATTACTTAACATTATTATAGCACAGTACTTTTGAAACCAGAGGTCGCGGGATCGAATCCAGGCACGGTGTGCCCGGTATAGCAATAAGTTCGCCACCTATCATTGTCGTTCATTTGGGACGTAAGCATATCGGCGAGTCGAGGCTTAACAGCCAGTGTCTGCAACTTCGGGTAGTAAAAGCCTGGTAAAAAGCGTGTTATGTATGATTTATAAAATTTTAAATTATAAATAATTTCGTCACGGTGGTCTAATCGTCTAGTACCAATCAAGCTTCTACAAAACACAAGTAAACCGAGACGGCAGATTTAGTTTCGAAAGTTATTAGTACCATTTATATTTATTTACTAGCTGACCCGGCGAACATTGTTCCGCATCAAAAGTAATAAATGGGATAAATGGGGATATCATGAGGTTTAATTTGTGCTATTTATCGGCTTTAACTGCCGTCCCGCTATGTTAATACTGTGATATCTTCGAAAATATTCGCCTAAATTGCATGCTGTAAAGGGCCAGGATCATCTATATTACATGCACAATCTATTTAAGACACTTAATTGGATAAAAATTAATGCTGTAATGTTTAAAATCGCTTCGTAAATAAGCCATAATTTCTGGTAAAAAGGAAAAACATAAAAATGGTCATTCCGGGTTATCCCTAAGAGATATATTATTATATCCCTAGATATATTATGCCCTTGCGGACTTTTTTGTAGACGTTCTGGAGGTGTTTAATAATGTAGAACATTGTTTTGATCTATCACTTAGGGTTCAGGCAGCGTTTGCAATTAAAGTAATAAATCTCGAAAATTATCATTTTTTCTTTACAACATCATATATGAATTATAGTTCAAAACCACCCCGTTGACACCCTCTATCTATTAAAAAACCCGCATCAAAATCCGTTGCGTAGTTTTAAAGATATACGCATATATGTGGACAGACAGCGGAAAGTGACTTTGTTATAAACTATGTAATGATTTTTATAAATAGGTACATTTTTTAGTCTTTACGATATTAACGTTTATGACACGCGCTATGTAAGATAACGTTCCGTCATGCGTGGGGTCCGCAAGTATCTCCAAAATAAATTTAAATATATATTCAGAATTTCTAATATTTTTAAAAAATCTGTTTTAGATTTTAGTAAAAGACATAATATTTATCAAAAGTATTTATTAAAAGTATTTATTCATCATCAAACAATCAGTCTTAAGGCAATAAGAAACATTTTTACGGCACACGTTTAGTATAATAAAATTTATCAAAGGAGTCAATTTCTCATTATTTCTCATTTTTTTCTCACCAGAAATAAGTTATTATAAGAAAAAAAATACAATAATTTTTCATTTGTAAAATTTGAACTTTGAAAAAGAAAGTACTTAATGAAAATATAGAAAAATTTAGTAAAATTAACACCGCAAAATCACGGTTGGGATCTGCAGGTGTCCCACGTATGCGGAAATGTACCTTACTTTAGCAGAAGAACGACGAACGTCTACTAGCTGAAAGTTCTGTTGTCTTCTGTCGTCTTAGTGCGATTAGCCGAAAACTTGCGATCGTAACTTTTTAATTTAAAGAAATACCATAAAAAAGACAGGGCGTGGGGTCTGCTTAGACTCCGCCCGTGACGTTAAAGGTTAATATAGAACAATCTGAAAAAATTGGGCCTGATGTCAGGCAATAAAAATAGGTGACGTCATGTACTTGAACAAAAAAAAAATTTTGCAATATATAAAAATCATCCCGCTCTTTCTTCTACTGAACATAACTTCATAAATATTTCGTTTATAATCATTGTTTACAAAATATCAATTAAATTTCAATAATTTTATTTACAAAATAATATAACAAATTTATTTCTTGGATAAATAAATAATAAAACAAATTTAGTGTACACTAAACAAATAAATTAAATTATACCATATTTTGTAAGGAATCTATAGAATGTTGATGATCTTATCTAATCACCAATATTATAAGTTAATAAAATGTGCGATTAGATGATGAAATTCCCCTTTTTGTAAACTTCCTTCTTGTTTTGGCAATTGTTGTATGTTCAGAAACCTATTTTTTCCGCGTACCTAAAGTTTCTAATACTTCTGATATGTTTTAAATACGTTAATTTCGACTATTAAAAATTTCCAGAATTCAATAATTAGTACAAACGTGTCGTTATTTTGCAACACTAAATAATATAACAAAACATAAATTCACGCCTTTTTCTACCCGAAGGTGTAGGCAGCGGCTGTTAAGCTTCGTCTCGCCGTTATGTTTACGTCCCAAATGGAATAAATGGTGAACCTATTGCCATACCGGGCACAAAGTTGTCAGTCATCGATATTTATCACACGTAACTTCCGAAAATTTCGAAAAGTCATTGGTGTGTGCCAGGATTTGAATCCACTACTTCTTGAATCAGAAGCGTGGTGCTAGCCACAGCGCCACCGAGACTTACCAAAAAATATCAGCTTTTTAAATTTAAATAACGATGAAATAGCAAGCATAATACAAATTTCTCGCTTAGTACGTACCAGCTGTAATACGTTAATATGAGGCATCCAGGCAAGGCATAAGTCATATTTAAATAATACAATAATATTAAACATTTAGCGAAGCAGTTGAAAAAGAAAATTAAAATAGACAGGATTGTGAGTCAGCCATAAATAACACATGCTTTAAGCTTAGTGCAAAACTTAAGTTCCGTCATACGATAATCTGATAAAAAATAACATTAACGTATACTCATGGAACTTGCATACATTCTTAAAATATAAAGCAGATAGAAGAAGACAGAATTCACTTACTATAGTCAATCCACCAGAGAGAACAGCGATCAGTACCAGGTGTGGTGGTACTACTTTGGTATTGACCGATCTGTTCATCATTTTTTTTGTGTTATATTCTTATTTTGATATTTATAAATTAGCACGCGTCATATCGTTACAGTGTTCGTTAATAAAGAAACTAAACAAGATACCAAAACGTTAATCGCGTGATGATAATTGTTATCGATAATAAAGCCCGCTATCTATATGGAAATAATAATTTTAGGAATCATATTGGACGCCGGACGTATGCAGAGAACACAGCTCGCATAATATTGTTTTTTTTTTAAATGACGCTTCTTATTTTTACAGATATGATTCATGACAATTGACAATCTGTCATTAAATAAAAACTTAATATGTATAAATTCCAAGGGAACTTTAAATTTGGAGTTAATTAAATACATATTTCTTATTAACTTCTGTCGGTCAAAGAAAAACAAATTTAAAAAATTCGCGTGGAGTCTCTCCGCGCTATGGAAGTAAAACTTTCTAACAAACATACATTTATAACACGCTTAATTTAAAAAAGAGCAGATCTTACTTACATTACGACGGGCCTCGTGGTGCATTGGTAAAATTGAATGTAGAACGGAGATTGGCGGATTCAATCCCCACTTGAGTATAAATCTTAATATGGGTCTGAGTAGAATTTGGTAATTACTCCTCTATTTAAGAAGATACCCCATATTCAACGCCGTATTGTTCTTTGATTTAGGTACTCCATCCAAGCTCAAGCCCATTCAACCCATATTGTAAAAATGCATTAAAATACTTATTCCGCAATATTGGATTTAGGATGACGTCACATTTTTCAACATACTATCGAAAAGCCCTTTTATTTGTTACACAAAAAAGCATTAAAACTATCTGTGAATGAGAGCTATTGGTATTTCCCGGGCGAGCCAGCCCATTCATGCAGCGGCCTGCTTGGCTCCTCGTGTTTAAAAACATCAAAAATGAGTCGTAAGATCAAGAACTACGTAATACATATTTATTACATTCATAATATATACCTACATACTACATTGCAAAATGGAAAATTCGATCCCTGCGGTTCGAATAAGAATATCGACGTAAAGTTGCTCGTGCCAGTTTTCGTTCGGTGAGGGAGGTATCCAAAGGTCCGAGCCTCTTTTCCTCCTACTCTCTTAAAGGAGGGCAACGCACCATGGTGTTCATGGGCGGTGTCAAATTGCTAACCATCAGATGACCCACTTACTCATTTGCCGTCCTATCCCATAAAAAACTTAGAATTGAATTGTTATTATCATTTTCGCGTGGAGAATTATCCAAATCTCAAATTTTTACCATGGGTTACCTACCTAATATCAAGTAAGTCAGAGAAATCATTGGCTCGGAATCGATCCCACGACCACCGAGACTATTCATATTAAAATATTATAGATACATACATACATAACATACATAACTTCACGCCAAATCCCTTGCGGGGTAGGCAGAGAGAACAGAGCGCCATAAGGCACGATTCTTACACACTTCACTCGCTTCGTTGACTTTCATAACTCTTTTCATGCACGCGCGTCGGTTTTTGAGGCTCTTAATTTCACCTTCCTCCAGAACACGTTCTATTTGGTCTTGGAATGTGTGTCTTGGCCGTCCTCGACTCCTACATCCGTCCGCTTTTGCATTGTATATCTGCTTAGTCAGTCTTGCGTCAACCATTCTTTCTACATGTCCGAACCATCGGAGCATGCCCTTTCTTACTTTTACACCGACACTCTCTTTCACTACTATTATTATAGATATATTATAGATATACTATTATTATAGATACTATTAAAAATTGGAATGATAACTAAGTTCAAATGATAACTAAGTTCCTAACTAGTATTTTAATTTACCTTTAAGTTGGTGTAACCTAATGGTATTATTACATCACTAGTAAAACTAATAATCACTTTGAACTTTGAAAATGTATAATGTATTGAAATGTAAATTATAAAAGGCATGGCACTTCAAATCAAATATAAAAATATTTGATATTTTTTTATTTCATAATTTAAAGATTATTTGACCGAGGACCATAAATAGACTATTATTTATACTAAGGGTATAAATAATAGTCTGTTTATGGTATGGTATAAAAATATTTGATATTTTTTTATTTCACCCTTATTAAGGGTATAAATAATAGTCTGTTTATAGTCCTCCAGAAAATACAATTTATAAGTTTATAATTACCAAAATATTCGTAAGTATATCCAGTAACAAGTAATATATTTGTTCAAATCACGACTAATTTTGGTTTAAGCAAAAGCTCTTTGTCGTATTGTCTTTCACAGACCAAAATTAATTCATCGTTCCTCGTTATGCACTATTTTTTACGTTCATAAGCTTTACTACAGAACAAAGTACTCCTAAACCATTTTACACTTTACAGTTGGAGTATATAGTTGAATATATTTAATAAAAACAAACAAATAGAGCAGAGTACCGAACTGCCACGATTATTTACTAATAATATGTTTTTACATTTTCGGTCATAGAGGTCGCGCTTCGCATACGTCAACTTATTAAATCGCGCTATGGTTTCACTACCGTAGGGTTTATATATGATTGACGTTCCAAATCAATTAGTACCTCCACTTGCCACTAGATGTCTGTGTACTATTATGATTCAAGCTTAACAAATTGAAAATTAGCTTCATATATACTTCGACGTTTTAATGTATTATTTAATATTAATGTATATTGCCCCGCGAGGGCCGCAAGGGGCCTCAAGGGGGTGTTAAAAGCGTTAAACGCTCTTGCACGAGACATTAGAAGTTTTACTTCAAAAAAATGGTTTAAAATGTTCTGAGACTCTGACACTTTATTCTATGGAATCGATTCTAATCCATCTGACAATTAGATATCCAATAATCATGTCCACTACAGTTGGTAGACTTAATCTTAGAAATTCTGTGGTATGTTATCAGTTCAAAAGGTCTTGGTGGTCCAGTGGTCGAGCAGCCCGCTTCTGAATCCAGAGGTCACAGGCTCACAGCAATGAGTTTTCGAAATTGTTTTAGAAAATTATGTCCGATAGATATCGATGACTGAAAACTTTGTGTCCGGTATGTAAAAGGTTCGCCACCTATTCCATTTGGGACGTAAGCATATCTGCGAGTTGAGGCCTAACAGCAGCTGCTTACACCTTCGTTTAGAAAAACGTATGAGGATATGCTATGGTATTTAAAATTTAGCGATTGAAATAATGTTATGTTATGTTTTTACTGTTATTTTTTTCAGTAGCGATATTAAACATGGCTTGAAAAGAGTATTTGGCACATGAGTTTTTTAACAGGTACTTCTTAAGATAGCCCCTAAACTCGAAATCGGGGGGATTGCGTCCGTGTTTTCTTGTTCCACGGCGACTTTTCCTCAAACGCTCAAGCCCAGTCTTTGTATTTGTCGACTAATTTTAAATGTCTGCGAACACATATGAAGATTTAGCTTGACTATTTGATTTAAGATGCAAAGCTTTGTAGAGCCTAAGGTTTTGTTAAGAGGAATAAGTCAAGTGATTTAACTGAAATGGCGTAGTACTAAAGATGAACAATATCCGTGATTTTTTAAATTTAGGACGTTGACGATTTTCCTGAAAGTTGTTTTCCGCTGTCTGTACCCCTATATGCATAGATCTTTGTAACTACGCAACCGATTTTGATGTGGTTTGTTTTAATAGATAGAGGGTGTCAACGGGTTGGCTTGTATGTATAATTCATGTATAAAGAAAAAAGTGATAAAACCAAAATTTACTTATATATTACTTTTGACGCGGAATAAAGTTTGTCGGGTCAGCTATTAGTAAATAAACTACAGACATACCCACACAGTGAGTTTTACGAATGACCCAAATACTTCTTTAAATGTTGTACCTACTTTTAAGCTTAAGTTAATATTGACTAATATTCCAACAGTGGGAGAGTCTTGCAATTTGCTGCCTGAATGGGCCGGCT
Source organism: Euproctis similis (assembly GCA_905147225.2). Taxonomy (NCBI): domain Eukaryota; kingdom Metazoa; phylum Arthropoda; class Insecta; order Lepidoptera; family Erebidae; genus Euproctis; species Euproctis similis. The sequence goes on along the minus strand of LR990107.1, from coordinate 15,780,957 downwards.
CGACTGGTGAAATACCGCGACCTCTTGGAATATCGGCATGAAAAGTGGCTTGTGCCGCGTTTCGTTTGGTGAGAAAGGTATCCGGAGGCCCGATCTCCTTTCCCCTCCTGCTCCCTTAAAGCATGACAACGCACCGCGGTGTTCCTAGGCGGTGAGTAGTAGCTTACCATCCACCCACTTGCTCGTTTGCCCTCCTAACCTATAAAATAAAATAAATATATTTATCTTGGATACCTAAGAGACCCATGAGAAAGTTTTAAAGTTTTTATTTTTAATATATACTAGTTATATGGGCAGGTAGTAAAAAGCCAGAGTTATTTTTAGATATAAAATTTATTATCAATTAAAAAAAAATCGATAAAAGTATAATCTTAATAGTACTTAATTAATAATAGTTAAAGTAGTTAAAGTAGTCACTTTTACCCTTATCAAGATATATTGAGAAGAGCAAGTTTCCTTTAACGGTGCAACCAAACATAGAGTAACATAACATAACTTCACGCCTTTTTCTACCCGAAGGTGTAGGCAGCGGCTGTCAAGCCTCAACTCGCCGTTCTGTTTACGTCCCTAATGGAGTAGGTGGCGAACCTATTGATGTACCGGTAAACAAAAATAGAATGAAGAAGAGCTATTTTTGGTTTTCTGTAAATCGCAAATTACAAATGGTAATCCACAGCTAACACACAAATGAAATATATCGTCTGTGCAATATGGATAAGCCGTATACAAATATTTGTTAAAATATTATTACGATGTATGGATGCACCGTTATATACGATATGTTTTTTTTAACACAAACGAAATAATAAAATCAAAATAATCTGATCTTTAATATAGAAAAGATTCAGTTATCAGTGTGAATTTTATTGGCTCGATTGGGACAATTATATTCCGCATTAAAACTAATTTCTCCTAATTGAATGTCAATCGGAGATTTACGTAGACTATAGACTAATATTGCTCCAGGTTATTTTCGAGTCCAACAAATCATACAGACTTAATTTTTTTTTCGAATCATAGACGCTATCATCATCATCATTAGTCCTTTTTTGAGGTCCTCTGCTGGACATCCCCCAAATAGTGCCACCACTGCTGGTACTGTGCAACTTTTACGCATAGACGCTATTGCGGTTTGTAAATGTATCTTGGTAAGTTAGAAAAATCTTAAAGTTTAAATAAATTACAATAATAGTAGAATGTAGACGTTTAAAAAAAAATACATGCTAAAAACGAGTAATAAACTGGAGCAATAAAAAAAGTAAATCTCTAAAATAAGTAAATACAGTATAGTAACTGTCATGCTTATGAATTAAAGAAATACAATGATTTCGATAGCAAAAGATATAGAGGTCGCTACTCGAGTTAGTTTGAGAGATTAATAAAGAACATCGGACTGATTCAATGGGGCTGAAACAAAAGAAAAAAAAAACACGTTAAAATTGCATTAAATCAAGTAACATAATTACCAGTTACGAGATTGATTGACACACTGATAAAGCCGCAGTTCGCAATAGTGCTAGAGCCACGCAGTTCGCTGCATGAGTGGGGCGGCCTCACAGAGTATCGACGTGAAGTGTCTCATGCCATGTATCGAGCATCTGGTATGGATCTCCTTCCACGTTCCCATCTCACTTTAAAGGCCGGCAACGTAACTGTAAACACTATCTGCTTTGAAAGTGTTAATTGGGGGGTGATAGTCACTTACCATCAGGTGACCCGTTTGCTCATTATCCCAAAAAAACACATATATAATAATTTATTATAGATTCTGGTGCAATTATTTAGGCTCTGATTTAAGTACAGTCATCGTATGCCAAGTGTCATGTACTTAAAATTATATTATCAATTAACCCAGATGACGCACCGACTTACAAAGACTGTATTCCGTTACTTTGTAATTTTAAATTAGATATATATATATATATATATATATATTCACATTTAACAGATAAAGATTTAATGATGTCATATTGGCTTAAATTCTATGTAAGGACTGCTATATACGTAATTGTGAAGAATAAGGTTTTTGTTTGATCGTAATTAACAATATTTTTAAGAAATGAAAAATTAAAGAGACTCTTTCATTAAATAGGTAAATACCTACAAGTATATTACAAGTCTAGGCTATTTGTGTTGTAATATTCTGAACTTCAACTATTATACAAACTGTTGAAATTGTGTTCAAATAAATAAATGCTTCATCGAAATTGTTCCTAATAACGTTGATTTCACATTTTAAACAGATATATCGATATAAATGGCGCATCCATCTTACCTGTCATCAAGTGGAAGGTGTTTGGTGGAGATGATGGTGATGACAGTAAATGGTTACTTGTATGTGTGATACTCACAGCGCGCGTGGTGCGGTGTTACGTGATCCCTCTTTTGTGTAAGTGAACTCAAACTGGAAGCCGCTCGGTGGACCGCTAAAAAAACAAGCAAAAGATAATTAAAATAAACCAAAAAACAGTTGTAAAGTTCACATCAGTTCACGGCTCGACCGGTGAAATACCACGGCTTCTCAGAATATCGACGTAAAGTGGCTCATGCCGCGTTTCGTTCGGTGAGGGAGGTTTCCGGAGGCCCACAGCCCTTCCTCTCCCTTTCCCATCCAAATCCCTTAAAGGCTGGCAACGCAACTGTAACATAACGTGCCTTTCTAATAGGCGAAAAAATACTACTTACATGCTTTTCTAATGGACGGGAATGCGGTGTAATCTGGTAATGGAACAGGGGGGAGGTCTTCGTCCGGAGGGAGCTGGTCCCGCATGCTGTGCGCGGGCCCTGGTATATACGCCCAGGGAAGCTGCCCCTGGAGCTCGGCCGTAGTTCCACGCCGTCTATTTTATTAACATTTACACAGACTTCATTTTTTGCATTTTACACAAAAACTACACCCACATTCGTATCCGCTCACTGAATCGTTAGGTTACACCTAATTATAAGTATATTTAATGAACAATACATAAAAAGAAACCTTGGGTTGTATTTTAAAAAGTACCACGTGTGAAGGATACTCGGATTTGACGTGCTGTATGGAAAAGAAGCTAGGCTAGTTAGTCCAAATGGAAAAGATTTAACCTCTGAATTTATTTAACCTCGACTGTAATTGTCACAGGTCTCTATAGTAGTACAATTTAAAACTTGATCGAATAGAAAAATAAAACTGTTCTTGTTATTCCCCGACACCATATTATGCGTGTGACAAAGGAAAATGTGAATCAACTGAAAAGTAAATGCACGATTTTATGTAAAAATAGCACTAAAAATGTTAAGAAAAAATCATTTAAAATGATATTATGATTTATATGAGAGTTGCCGAATTCAGGAAAAATGATGACTAGTGTGAATATTAATATGGATATGCATATCTTACCAAATAAGTCTCGGACCGAGACAGAGGCCTCATCCGGACTGAAAACCACAACGATATATTATATGTATATAAATTTTATTATCTTTTTTAACCCAAATCAGGCAACACTTTATAAAACGGGAATTTTATACTATCTCAGCGAAATACATTTTATAACCTAAATTTTAAAAAATAAACCTAAATTAAAGGTTGACTGGCAGAGATCGCTATATGCGATAAGACCGCCTGTTTCACTTTCCTAACATTTACCTTGTACTATTCACTATTATGTATCCTATAAAAGTACAATAAAGTGTTTTCTATTCTATTCTAAATTAATTAACCGACTACTAAATAATAATTATTAAAAGAAAGGTCGGGACTATTAAGATTGCTCCAAAGCTCTATTATTAAAAACTGACAAAAATTTATATTCATCATAATACTGAATACAATTGCATTAATATTAAAATGTATTAAGAATTTAACATAGTTGATCATTTCACTTCTTATATTGGCAAGATTATTTCGTTGTATTTTTATAATAATGAAATTAGTTAACTGAATACAAACTGACCCTCGTGGATCTGCTTGAGTGGTGGTGGTAGCTAGTTGTGGCATGGACTGCCAGGTACGAGGTGGGCTACTGCGTCCTGAGGTATCGATAACAGAGCGGTTTAGTCGTCTCTGTTGTTCCGCCATAATACTCTCTAACCGTTGTGGTAAAGAAAGTAAGCTTTCAGGGAAGTTCACCGTTCTCTTCTTGTGTAGATCTTCGTGGTGCATACGAGGTGATCTGAAATAAACTCTTCTTATTTCAAATAAAGAAAAAACTTAACATGTATAAAATGCAATTGTTAGTAGTGAAAATCATATCCAAATATTCTATACGTACATATATTCTTTGACATAATTATTACAAGGATGATATAGAGTGGGATTAAAAGTAGAGGAATGCTTGAAGAATGGAACCCATTGGCACAGAGTTAGTGTTTCATCTGCTTTACTGCATAGTTTCTTGCGTGTGGCTTCGACTACTTGATCGTGACAGATTATATAGTTACCTAGCGGAGACAACTCATCATAATTAACTAACCCGTTCACCGAAGCAGCCTAGGATCCTGGGCTGCTTCGGTGGACGGATCGCTTTCTATATCATCCTTGTTCACTTTGAAGCAGCGATGGAAATAAAAAATATACTTTATGCTATGACTCCGACAATATATCTATCTATATAGAATATTTCATCACCAAAGTTTGTGTGTGTGTGTGTGTTATGTAAGAGTTACTAACGTATCTGGTGAATCTTCAGCGAAATCTTCAGCAATATTAATCCGACGGCGATGTATTTCTGGTGAATAAGGTCTTCTGAACAGCAAACTCTTCATAGTTCGGAACGATTTACTGAGTCCGGCGCGTGGTATATGTGTGGTGGCTTGCGCTTCGCTCGGTATACTTGCTTCGTCGCCTCTGACGCTGGTATCACGGGTGATGATACCAGGAAGAGGTGGGGTTGGTGCAGGAGACGATTGGACACCAGTCGACACTCGAACAGGAACTAATATCTGAGGTAACGCATGTTCTGATAGTGAAGCTTCTACTGCCTAAAATCAATATTTATCCATAGCAATACATATATATAAAAGCAATTAGTATATATTAGAAAAAATATTACAAATTGTTAGTTATTATTCAATCGAATTTGGCCCCGTAACTATTAGGTACTTACATTTAAGTCATTTTTATCTTCTTCTTGTTTCATATTAAGGCTGACAATAACCATAATAAGCAGTAATATGTTGATTAGGAATAACACAACAAAACGCGAGTAAACAAGGACCATGAGCCAGGCAGTCCACGATGTGTCCAACTGCACGCCTCCCACGCCGCTCGCAACTGCACCGATGAAATCGGCTATATCAGTCAACGTCTGCAATTATCGAAAAGAAAAATATTTATTCCCTTTCCTTAGTCAACTGTCGATAACTTAATGATTTACCATCACCAACTTCCAATTGAAAGGCCCCTAGTTCGAATCAGGGTCCACTGTCCACACACATACTGCATATGATAAACATCCATGGCTAACAAAATGTACTGCAATAGGAATCGTTTTCTATTCCATGGAATCAAAAACAATTTATTCGGCTTGTTAAAATATTAATGGCCTTTGCCTATGCCTTGAGTATTGACAACCTCAATGGCAAATTGGCTAGCCAAACCCATGGATCACTCACCCTGGTATGGAATGAATCGTTGGCATAAGTAACTGTAGCAACAAGGTCCAAACAGCAGACGGCTACTGTGACGACGATCCAAGGCCAGCGCATGGTTTTCGATTGTTTGTCTCTAGCGCCTCCCACTAGAAATAAAAATGAATTTAATTTATTTGAATAATCTTATTGAGTCGACAGACTTTTTAAAACTCTTATTTTACTTCTTACTATTTCAGCAATATGCCATTGAAAATGTTGACTAAATATGCCAAGTCGTTTCAGACATAAACTAAAACGAATAGACGTTGCCTTGGTATATTTACCTAATAGGTATATCGAATACATATGATTATTTGGCTTATGTAGATACAAAGTTAAGTTTACTAGGGATTATATTGACGCTATGTGAACTACTATGGATACTTACTGATGATTACAACGCTGGTAATTATCCACAGAATGCTGAGTCCAAGGCTGATACAGTTGATAATGAAAGTTCTGAAGGCAGGCAGCGGTAAATCATTGATCAGAACGAACGCCTGACTGGCGAGCCCGTCTATAGATTCACCGATATTGATCCTACCACCGCAGCTATCTGGATCTGCATAGAAAGATGTCAAGATTCCTGAGTAATCTCGAAGATTATAGAAACCGTAATTCATCTAATTAGACTGGATAGTCAGCCCTTTGATTAATTATATCAATATGTATACAAATTAAAGTAACACTAATATACAAAATAATAATATAAGTACATTTAATTTAGACAATTTAAAAGCAAGATTTTATATATTTATTTCTCAGATTTTCGCGAATCACATTCATAAAATTAAAACAACTTTTAGGATTATATCGCGTTTACATACATACATACACTCTATAAGAACTCTAGAACTCTAGAACTCTAATAAAAATAAGTAATAAATACACGCGATATAATCCTAAAAGTTGTTTTAATGTTATAGCAAGATTTTAATAAAAAAAAGCATACATACTATGAAAATAAAGCATCCTCAAATAGAGAAGTACCGGTAGCCCTCTCAGAAAGTCGACGACGCAGAAGTATTGTGCAATTGCCCATGTTGTCAGAATCATCTGTACGCCTGCTTGCAACTGAAATTTAAAAAAAAGATACATATTTTAGACATATATTTATTCGAGTTGGTGAAATAAGAATTTTTTTTATGGGCAAAGGGCAAACGAGCAGGCGTGTCACCTGATGGTAAGCAACCAACGCCACCCATGGACACCAGCAACACATATAGTGTTACTATTGCGTTGCGAACCTTTAAGGGATAGGGGATAGGAAATGATGGGGAAGGGGGGTGGGCCTCCGGGTACCTCTCACCGAACGAAACGCGGCATGAGCCACTTTATGTCGGTCTTCTGAGAGGTCGTGGTATTTCACGGGCCGAGCCGGCCTATTCATGCAGCCAACTGCTTGGCTCTACCACTGTTAGAAATGAATTATTATCTGATGTTGACCGTTTTTCATATCACAATTCTAGGTCGCTGAGACTTGTGATACGAAAAACGGTAATTTAGCACTGTTACTTCTATTTCAGACCCGCCAAGTTCGAATCCTATGTGTTTTAAATATTAAAGAGTAGTTTATCTTGATAAATATTAACACTAATAAGGTTTTTAAAAATTTCAACACGAACGAGCTACGCTAACACGCGTCCACCTGGACCAATGTTAGCATCAAAAGTTCACGTTTTATATATACTGTTTATTTACAATAAGAAAAAGAAATAAAATAATTACATTATTTACCACATGTACTATTAAAAACTACCTAAAATCTAATTTCTCCGCATCTCGGTCTACCGGCAGTGTGCCCAGAAGACTGGCCGCATTGCCACGCTGAATAGCAATGCTACTCCTCTGTGCAAAGAATAGACCAGCGCTCTGGTCGCGAGAGGCGAAACAAACAAACAAACAAACTTCGAACTCACACCAATGATTTATCAGAATTCTTTTCGAACGTTATGTGTGATAAATATCGATGACTGAAATCTTTGTGCCCAGTGTATGGCAATAGGTTCGCCACCTATACATTTGGAACGTAACGTAAAGGCGAGTCGAGGCTTTAACTGCCGCTTTATATATATGTACTTCAATAAGATACTGTGAACAGCCAAATAGTAATCGTAAGGCTTATTAAATATGGGAAAAGTCATTAATCCAGAAACAACAAAAATCTTTCCAGGTAATAAAAAAGTATAATTAACCAATAAAAATTGGGGTTGATCATAAAAGAAAAGAAAAAGGTTTTATACGCATTTCTTATTATTGCATCATAAACGGATTGACATAAAAATAATGTTTAAAAAATTAAACCAACATTTAGGAGTATAAAAATAGATGCCGGAAATGAACACAAAATTTGATGAATATCGGTCGAGCCATTTCGGAGTAGTTTGGCAAGAAAGACCTCTCTACACGAGAATTTTATACATTAGATATTAAGACGCGCACACGGATAAGATAAAATTTAGTTGTGTGTACCTATCTATAGAATTTTTTTTTATACTGATAAGTTTATATTACTATTCAACTTTTCAGAACATTCATTGAACAAATATTTCGTCGACGCTATTACGAAATTGTTTTTAATTCTGTTGTAGGTATGATAAAAGTAATGAATCAGTCGAAGGCTTTTGAACTATCTATATATTATTTGTATTTATTTAGCAAAACTTTATATTGCAAAAACTGCATTATTTAATTGTATTTTCAAATGCAAATTATGCATTTACTGCTTAATATATTAAATAAAATAAACAAAATAGAATGTGCTGAATATTATGAGTTCAATAAACTTATACATAAATGAACTGGAACAAAATACATATATTATGATTTACCTTTAATCGCCTATATATATAAATATATATATATACACACAGTCAGCAAATTTCGCAATTTTATTATAGTATAGGTATCTATTAAATTGTATTTTAATGTCAACCAAATAATTAATATATTTTGAAATGGACATATTATTTTATACCTATTTTGTAATAATAAAAATATAGTTCTCAAAGTTTATACAAATTATTGTATGTTAAATAGTACCGGTGGTCCAGTGGTCGGACTCCCCGCTTCTGATTCAGAAGTCGTGGGTTCGATTCCGGACGCACAACAATGATTTCTCGGGATTCTTTTCGGAAATTATGTGTGATAAATATCGATGAATGAAAACCTTGTGCCGGGTGTATGGCAATAGGTTGGCCACCTATTCCATTTGGGCCGTAACGTAATGGCGAGTCGAGGTTTTAACTGCCCCAGAATAAGGCGTGAAGTTATTTATGTTATGTTTAGCATATATTTTAAGCATAAACAATTTAATCTGTTAAAAATATCATAAAACTATTCTAAAACCACGTTTTTGTTATTTATCGTGTCGATAGTTCAGTGGATTGACAGCTAACACCTCTGTTAAAAACGGTTCCAGGTTCGAGCGTCTACCTATTCGGACAGGTTAAAGTAGACTTTAAAAGTACTTAAACATAATATTATGATGCGGAATCATTTAGTAACAACAGATGATATCTTGAACAGCGTCATTCTATCAAAATGCTTGATGCTAACCTGCTATCACAGTATCAGAAAAGTCAACTGATAATATTTACTATCACGTAAGAATTCACTATTGATTACGTTATTGCTATGTGTGTCGTTCGTGGTACTCTGTTGGGAATGTCACTTAACCGGAACACTGTTTTTTTTTCATATCTTCACGCCTTTTCCTACCCAAATGTGTAGGCTGGGGATGTTAAGCCTCGACAATAACAAATGAAATATTTTTTCTAAAAAAATATCCTAAGTTACTCCTTATTACACCAGCGACCCACCGGTAAACGTCCCGTAAACATCGGTCCAGCCATTTTAGTGATTACCCTGAATAAACAGACAGACTGACAAACAGTGTAAGAAAAGTTATTTTGGTGTATGTACCGTACCTATATATGTATGTTATATACATTGATATGAATATAGTAGAAAGCAGATATTTCAAATATTTCAATATTACAAACAGCCACTACAATTTTATTTATATGTATACTTATATATTACATCTGAAATAATTTCAAAAAGTCAATGGCCGAATTCGCTCGAAAGACTTTTCTTGATTGACAGAGGTCTTATAAGAATTTTTTTTAAAGCTTTTATAGACTCTAAAAAATTAAAGGGAGAGTTTTCTTTCCACCGCGCGTTCCTATGTGAAACTGTCTATATCACAAAGCATTGATACAGCCAGCTCTCCGCTTCCGATTCAGTAGTCGTGAGATCGATTCCGGGCTTACACCGATTAATATGATCACACCAAATCTATTTGAATTCTTTTTGGAAATTTACGTATGGTAAATATCGATGACTGACAACTTTGTGCCCGGTGTATGGCAATAGGCATTATTTACCACCTATTTCATCTGGGATGTAACGATTCAGCGAATCGAGATTTAACAGCCGTTGCCATCACCTTCGGATAGAAAAAGGCGTGAAGTTATGTTATGTTGTAGTTTGTTTTAATGAATCTATAACTTTAAGATAGAGTGCGCGGGTTTTCCCTATCGAATTGCAATAACAAAGTGGTTTTGACGTATGACTTTCTTAAGCGGTTCTTCTCACGTTAACACATGCACCTAGGGTTGCCATCTCTAAAATTTCAAAAACACGATAAGACGCGTGAAAACCCCGGATTTTAGAGTCCGAAAGCCGGACATGACAACAAGATCTTTTAAACATATTCAATGTAGTAAAAAAACAGTTAAAAATGTCATAAATCACCATTTTTTTCATTCATTATTTTAACAAAACAGAATAATATTACAAATTGTTTATTATAAATCAGCTTTTGTAACTCTTGAAATACGTTCGTCGGTTGATCTTGGTGTGGTGCGAGCATAGTGCGTGTCTCACGGGCGCGCTTAATTTTTTTTTATATATTTTTTTTTAAAACCCTGTCTACAAATAAAACTTTCCCCCGACGCTTCCCGGATGCCCTCTACACTAGGACAAATCCGGGGAAACCCGGACGGATGGCAGCTCTATATGCACCGAAACTGGAAGTTTTTAATATGGGTTTCACCAATATACAGCTTTATCAATTTTTTGTTAACATATTTAATCCCGGAAACTACCCAGCACATATTCTGACCATGGTTCTTTAGAGATAAATAAAGATTGTTGAATTAAAATCTAATGTCTGTGAAAAGGTTATTATCATTAGAAAAACCACGCGGTCGGAGTTGCATACAAATACCAGTAGAAAATATAATTTAACAACAGAATGTGTCGTTTGACACATTGAATTCAATATGAAAGTACCTATTGTTTCAATTATTTGTAACAGCATTATTTAATTATTATTTCTATATTTTATACTCAAGAAAGACTCAAATTACAGACTGAACAGACAAATGCAAACAAACAAACACTTAACATTTAGGGTTATAACAAATAGACGTTGAACGATTCCCTGACCTACCTGATATGCACATAAAATTTCATCAAAATCGGTCAATCGAAGCAATGTTTAATTTTAATTTATCTCCTTCCCGCGAACTCTTTTGTGAATGGAGTTTTATAACATACGTTCATAGCTGATCACTACGGACTAAGGAATATTACTACTACTACTTAACATAATAATAATAATATCTTGGACACAAATCACACAGCGCCCTCTAGTTCCAAACTAAGCAACTAAATGCTTGTGCTATGGATACTAGATAACGGATACTAATACATATATACTTTTCTTTTTGTAAATACATACTTATAATACATAGAAAAACACCCAGACGCCGCACAAATACATATTCATGTTTGTCACAAATATTTGATGCTCGGGTGGGAATCGAACCCTCGACCTCATTGCTGCAGCCGGTAGTTTTACCAATGCGCCACGAGGCCCGTCAAAGTAATAGTATTAGTAGTAGTATTATAGTTCCTGAGATAATTACTAAATATCATTACATATTTATAAATTTGGACATGCACATCGGAAAATATAAGCTAAATAAATTTTTGTCGAAGAACTCCCAAAGTGCTGAACTCGACACATATGAATATAATATGAAATATAATGTTGAAATTGTGGCAAGCACAGATATTCCAATATCCACATTTTGTAGTTACTAATTCACGGCTTTAAAGTCTGAAAGTGTACGCAGCGGCACTTTTGCCGGACTAAATTGTTTATACCTATCTACATGAATAATACAACAGCATAAATAAATAGCAATAACACACATTTTTTTTAAATAATAACAAAGAAATAGTTATTCTCGAATATTCAATTTGAAAATAAAATTAAAATAGTTAAAAAAATAGTTCAGCCGCATTTTTAAATTAACGCACCTACTAATAAAATTATTTAAGTAATACATTCGCAAAGTGTTTCAAAATAAAATTTCAGAACAACACAAATATTATATAAAAATAAATTAATAATTAATCGCCAGCTCATTTTTAAAAAAAACTAAAAATATTAACTACATACATAATTGAAATCACTTACCAATGTAGTGACGCCGGCGGATACCATAATTTTGTTGAGAGTCATGGTTTATTAAACTCGACTAAAATTCGGATACTAAACTTCCGAAATTCGGATTAACACTGTTTATATTTAATGGTGACTAACTAACACCGAATTAATAACGGCGGTTACATATAATTTTGAGCAACGACGCCGTCCAACATCGTACTGTATGTACAACGAAAACGAATCTCTTTTCAGAGATAAAAGATATCTTTAATGTCGTGAGATATTTTATATATTGGTTTCAAATCTATACACGTCACCGTAATCTACTGTCTAACCAGGTCTATATCGATATCCTTAACGTTAACAAATGGGAGATTCGTATACACTAACGCTTACTCAACAACTATGCAATATAAACGTATTATATTTCATCAATAAATTGATCTCTTTAACAACATATTACTTAGCAAATTTAAACATCTATTCAGGCTTTCTTTTTATAATGTAACAATATATCGTTGTTATTTCGACATATTCATTTAAATGCATAATATGCGAGTATTATTAATGTAAGTACCTACAGTAGTTACGCAATATTAAAAATGATTATTGTAAAGAAAATTTATTAAATACAATGTGTCTGTCTTTTTGTTGGGCGGCAATAGTTTTGACTTGAATAGGCCGGCACGACCAATGAATATTTTTTTTTATGAATACCATAACGAGGCAAACGGGTATAGTATATAGAAAGGGTCGGAAGTGGGATGGAAAGGGGACGAGGAAAGGCGTTGGGCCTCCGGATACTGCGGATGCTGAGGTTCGTTCGGTGAGAGAAGGGCTGACCCCCTTTTCCCATCTCATTTTCTTAAATGCCTGCAACACAACTGTCACACTCTCTGTGTTCCTTGTTGCAGGTTTCCATGAGCGACGTTAGTCACTTACCCGTTGGCCCGCGCTTCCTGGTGGCAAACATAATGTTAATACACATTTTTTTTGAACTACTGATTTTTGCAGGATGGCATTTAAGTGGAGCATATTTTGTATTTCAACTTTTGAATCGGAGCCATTTTGAAAGTAAAAAATTAACTTAATTCATTGTTTGGCGTCTTCGTGCTGTTAATAGGAGTCTAACCGGCCTGCAGTATATTATCACAATTAGCACTAACTTATCAGTCAGAGGCTAATCACTAGCTGCTTAGTATATAAACCCAGAGAATAGATATTGTCCACTGTTTAAACCAGTTGTGAGGAAACAGTAGAAGGCTCAACTATCGTCATGATTATGGTTAGTAAATAGATCATGTAATAAATATTTAACTTACCAGCCAGGATGAGCTATTAGCCAGGATTCGAATCCGGGACCGCTTCATTCAGAAGCTAGGTGCTCGACCACTGGACCACCGAGACTTCTTTATCGAGACTTTATCGGAATATTTTATCGATATCTAGCACAGCAAATTGCGAAGATTTTTTTTTTTCATTTACCCATGTTACTTACTTATATGTATTAGTTATCCGCGAGTGAAAGTAGGTACAGTCAAAATCGGTCCGGTCGTTTCAGAGATTGGCAGGAACGAACTGGCATATTGCAAAAAAATATCAAATTTTGCTATATGTAGTTATGTACCATGTGTACGCGTGCGTGTTTGAATTTAATTCAATAGAGGTAATTTTAATATAACAAGCAAATAATTAAATTGAGTTTGTGTACAGCATTGATAGTTTAGATGCGATTTATGCGACAGTCAAAGTTTGTGTTATGGAATTATATAATTAATAACAAATAGGTTATTATATACATTCTTATTAATAATATATATAATAATAATAATATCTTGGACACAATACACACAGCGCCCTCTAGTTCCAAGCTAAGCAACTAAATGCTTGTGTTTTGGATACTTGATAACGGACATTAACACACATATATACTTTTCTTTTGTAAATACATACTTATAATACAAAGAAAAACACCCAGACACCACACAAATATTCATATTTGACACAAATATTCATATTTGACACAAATATTTGTGCTCGGGTGGGAATCGAACCCCCGACCTCATTACTGCAGCCGGTAGCTATACCAATGCGCCACGAGGCCTGTATATACATATATATATATAGTTACAATTACATACATGTTTCATACATGTTTTTACTCGCCTAGGGATAGAACTCACCGACCACCGAACAACAGTCAATACTGCCGGCTATTATTCTATCAATGGATATTAGTACGATATTATGGGTTGTTCTAATCATCTCTCATTTGTCTAGTTTTTGAATTATTTGCGTTGTTATTATTAAAAATAACTTCATCTCTTTGAAATAAAACTATTTTGCTCGACGCCATTTTAGCTGGACGCATCATATTTGTAATTTTTTACATAAAATGCTTCCATATCTTGTAGATATTAATATTAATACATCCAAATTAGTGTTTACAGATTGTAATACTGTGTTTGTTATCATCGAAAACATTTGCCGTTGGTCTGGTGACGGACAGCGATGAACAATTGATGAGGAACTCTTCAGATCCAAATAAAGACATGTGAGTATTTAATTTTTACTGTTTGTTCTTTCATATGTGTGTATTTTCAAAAAGGTAGGTGGAGTCTTAAATATAACTTTCTAGCAGTACCTACATGTGTTCCGGAGCGCATTGCGCGGAGTTGGGACGGGTGTAACTAAACTAACCTTTGTGGCCCTAAATGGCCTACAAATACAAGGAAAAGGTGAAAATGCTTCTCACGACCGTCGCTTGTGATGAGGAAATTTAAACCCAGGATCCAAGGACAGTTCCGGACAGAAACCATTATATATAGTATATCAACTTTTAGTATGTAGGTACCTACTAGCTGACCGGGCGTACATTGTTTCGCCTCAGAAGCAATGATTTACTAAACTTGGTATTTTAAAAGCTATTATTTAACTTGCACTGTATGTATGTATGTATGTAAGTATGTATGTTCGGTGGAATCTTGTAACTCAATTTTGAAGTAGATATCTTCAACCAATTGAGCTGAAATTTTGTATACACGTTTACTTTGGATGACAATGCATGATATGATGTGTGACATTATTCTATATCCAATATGGCGGACCAACCAAGATGGAGGAATGGATATTTTGAATGCATTTCTGCAATAAGGGTATCAAATGAAAGGGCCTATTGAGGGTAACTCAAAAAATAATATGACGTCATTCTAAATCCAATATGGTGGATCATCCAAGATAGAGGAAAAGTTTTTTAATCTCCAATATGGGTATCAAATCAAAGGGTTTTGGGAATAGTAACTCGAAAAAAAATATGACGTCATTCCAAATCCAATGTGGTGGGAAAAATATTTGCATTTCAACAATATGGGTATCAAATGAAAGGACTTGTTGAAATTAACTCAAAAAATAATATGAGTCATTCTAAATCCAATATGGCGGATATTCCACCATATTTGCATTTCTACAACATGGGTATCAAATGAAAGGGCTTGTTGAGAATAACTCGAAAAATAATGTGACGTCATTCTAAATACTATACGATGGACCATCCAAGATGACGGCATACATATTTTTGATGCATTTCTACATATATGAATTAAAAATAATCATTGCGATTAAATGGAAAAGAAAGCTCCAAGCTGAAATTGAATTAGATGATCTCCTTATTGAAGAACTGGACTGTTTGAAACTAAGCGGTAAACTAACTTGCAATAATGATGGGTTAAATGAAATGACAGTAACCTAGCCAGCTATAACTAAAAATAAAAAAAATAAATTAAAAGCAAAAACCCTTTTTAAAGAAGCTTTTAATTAAGCGCTCTAAAAATAAGAAAATAATATTTCCTTAAAATTTTCAAGTATCAACTCAGTATGTATCTACAATTTATATAATAATAAAAGCTTGTCGCGAGGTTTGACTCCCTATCAGTAGGTAATTAAATTGCAATAGATAATATAGTAAAGTTAGTAGATTAATTTACATCAGTGTGTTGCCCATTTCTTCTCATGACAACCTTACACTCAGAATCGACCGTGCGTTTTTGTTCCAAGGAGGCAATTTTCTCAAGCGCTCGGTTTTTAATATGTTATGCTTTAAATATAATTTGTGTGTTTCAATATGTTATGCTTTAAATAAAATGTATTTACGGACTATATTTAACTATGTGTGAAGACCCATGAAAATAAAGCTATTTTGATTTGATTTGACATTATAAAATTAGTACAATTTATTTACAACTCGTGCGGACAGCTTTTATTATTATATAAATTGTACATACTGCGGCTCTAAGTTGATACTTGAAATTTTTAAGGAAATATTATTTTCTTATTTTTAGAGCGCTTAATTAAAAGCTTCTTTATAAAGGGTTTTTGCTTTTAATTTATTATTAATAAGTTAAATTAACGCCATTTGTAGGCACGCGCCGCAACTGTCATGTCACTGAATTTAAAATTTATAATTTCATTCATAATATTCCTTTATATTATGGTGCAAAGTGTCTTATTGATCTAAATTAAATGCATAATGTATTTTGTTGCCCTTATCCAATTAATTATAAGTAGGTAAACTTTTATTGCATACTAGCTGCCCTGGCGAACTTTGAAAAAAAGTCCGGTCAAAATAGGTTCAGAGATTACCCGGAACAAATAGACAGACATACAGTCAAAAGTTTTTAAAATGTGTATGCAACGTACCATATGAATGTAGTTATTTATGTTTATTCTGGAGGAGTCCAGAACGGATGCAAGGCTAATGGTTGACGATGTAGTGCTGGAACAGGTGAATGAAATTGTATAACTTGGATGCGTTTTTAGCAGGAATGGCAGTTACACCGCGGATGTAGAAAGAAGAGTGGCGTTAGGAAACAGCGTAAATGGAGCGTTGGGCAGATTCCTGGGTGCAAAGAATGTTAGCAGAAAAGCCCAGCTAGTAATCCACAATGCAATGCTGACCCCTTCCATCCCTGCTAAAAGCGCACACAATGCGGTACTGATCCCAACGCCAACTTATGGAAGCGAGATTTGTATGGCAGTGTGTGCACGAAAGTAGAATAAACGCGGTCGAACTGCGCAAAATCTGCGGAGTGACCCTCGCTGACCGCGTCGAAAACAAGAGTGTACAACCTTTGCAGATTTTGCGCAGGAAGGAAGTCAGATTGAAAGAGCCTGCCAGTGTAAAAGTAAGAAAAGGCATGCTCCGATGGTTCGGACATGTAGAAAGAATGGATGATGCAAGATTGACTAAGCAGATATACTGTCCAAAAGCGGATGGATGTAGGACTCGAGGACCGTCAAGACACACATTCCATGACCAAGCGAGTGAGGTGTGTAAGAACGTGCCTTATGGCGCTCTGTTCTCTCTGCCTACCCCGCAAGGGATTTGGAGTGAAGTTATGTATGTATGTATGTATGAATGTAGTAGAATGCAGTTATTATTTTAATATTACAAACAGACACTTTAGTTTTACCTTTAGATTATATATTTCTAAGTATTTACTTAACTTTATAGATGGACACGTTAATATCTCTGAATTTTAATAATGACCTTAGGTTCCTAATAGATTTTAAATGTATCATTAATCTGCAGGTATGTCATACATGCTGTGGTGTACCAAGTGGGTATTATCACAAACGGAACAGCCAATGGGACTGCTAACGCAACGTATGTATTTGGGATTAAACTAATTTAAAAAAAAAATATAACTTCACGCCTTTTTCTACCCGAAGGTGTAGGCAGTGGCTTTTAAGCCTCGACTCGCCGTTATGTTTACGTCCCAAATAGAATAGGTGGCGAACCTATTGCCATATCGGGCACAAAGTTGTTAGTCATCGATATATATCACACATAACTTCCGAAAATAATTTCAATAAGTCATTGGTGTAACCCAGGCTTCGAACTCGCGACCTCTGGATTCAGAAGTTCTGTGCTCGACCACTGGACCACCGAGACTATTAAGAAACTAATTAATTTAATAATAAAATATAATATAGTCATCTGGGCACGCCGCCAGTAGACCGAGCTGAGGTGAACTTTGATTTTAGCTTGTCTTTTAATTTCATATATTTGTAACTATATATTACAAATGACTTGCCGCACCCTAACGGCGCGGTTCTTACACACCTCACTCACTTCGTTGACTTTCATAACCAATACTTTCATAATAATACTGAAAAAATATTGAAGATATTTACCGTGTCCCTTACAGGGTAGGCGGAGAGGTCAGAGCGTCATAAGACTCGAGTATTCACTTCACTCGACTATACTATGAATTTCATAACTCTTTCCATACACGCTCGTAGGATTTTAAAGCTCCTGATATCATCGTTCACAAGGATACGTTCGAATGGACATGCCTTTGTACATGCTTCCGCGTTTGCCTCCTTTAAAGACATTTAATAGTCCATTGAAATTATTTATTAGTCAATTTCAAGTCTGATTATTGAATTTCTTAGAGAACGAAATATACAAAAATTACCAATATAGTAAAATAGTAATTTCGATTGACCGAGATATCGGCAAAAAAAGTAGTTGCACCTCCCTTTTCAAGATGGTGGCCAAGGGACAGGGGTGACAATCCCACAAACGTGGGGTTAAACTTTTATTGACCTTACATATGAGGCAAAAAGTTGTATGAACATATTTTAAGTAAAGCGATTTGCTACAAATTGCGTCTTCACAAATTTGTTGTAGGACAAATGGTTTCCGAGATATCGGGAAATAAAATTTTTGAAATCGAAAATAAACTGTCGAAATCTTCAAAACAGTAAAGATATGTTATTTTTTTTTATTCCAGAGGTAATCAAGAGACTTTGACATTCTACCATAATAACGGATCACAAGTGGACTTGAGTATGATTCCTCCTCCATTACTCACTAACGTGACAGCTCAAAGTATCGTGGGAGTCTCTCCAGTGGTCAGTTCTGAGAATGATAATACCCACAATCATACTACATGGAGCGCCTTAGATAATTTAACAAATATCGCATTTCCACCGACAACAAAACAAGGTATGTTATTTGATTTATTATTTAATAATGTTATGTCTTGCTAATAATTTGTTTTAACAACAGTCTTTTGGACGCAAACTCAAATATCGCTATCGAATTCCAAGCTAAGCAATAAAAGCTATGTCAGCGCATAAGACAATTGATACCATACCAGGTATTGCATGATAGGTAAAATAACTACATATTAATATATTACATATTACAGTGGGTGAGCGCACGGCCTCTGATCCAGAGGTCCGGGGTTCGATTCCAGACACTGGCTCACACCAATGACTTTTCGAAATTATTTTCGGAAGTTATGTGTGATAAATACCGATGACTGACAAACTTTGTGCCCGGTATGGCAATAGGTTCGCCACCTATTCCATTTGGGACGTAAACATAACGGCGAGACGAGGCTTAACAGCCGCTGCCTACACCTTCGGGTAACAAAAGGCGTGAAGTTATGTTATGTTAATATATTATACATGTATGAATATAAGTATATAACATATTAATATGAAGTTATTTTGTAGACAATTTAAACAAGAATAAAAATAGTTATTTTTTTGGGATAGGGTTGATAAACGACCGCCGCCCATAGACACCCGCAACACTGATAGTATTACAATTTCATTTCCCGCATTTAACGGAGTAGGATGAGGAGGTAGGGGGGTGGGCCTCCGGATACCACTCTCACCAAAAGAAACGCGACATTCTTCACTTTACATCGATATTCTGAGATCTCGTGGTATTTCACCGGCCCAGCCGGCACTGTTAGTTTTAATGATAATCATTCACATAATATATTAAAAGTACCGTCAACGCTGCCTCCTGTAAAAGTTATTAAATGTTACAGAAAATTCCAATGATGATATATACAAGAGATTGTACAAGCGCGATGTCGTTGATGGGAACAATACCGTGGCGGTGCATAAAGGGTCTGCAACAATACCATCAGCTGCAGGGATACAGTCCCTCGCCATACCGCCCTTGCTTGTACTCAATAATAATATGTCACAAATACCTGTGCCTATACCAAATACTTCAATCGTACATTATGCAAAAATCAATACATTGATTACTAAGCCAGGGATTCCGAAACTGGTTGATACTGACCCCTTAGGGTCAGACTAAACCAGATTCTCATATCTCAACATAGGCTCTGAAGTGTACTTGAGAATTGTTTAAAAAGGTTTAGGTTAGTGTCATTTCATTCCATGCATCATTATTGCAAGTCAGTTTACCGCTTAATTTCAAACAATCCAGCTCTTCAACAAGGAGATCATCTAATTCAATTTCAGCTTGGAGCTATCTTTTCCATTTAATCGCAATGACGATTTTTAATTCATAGCCATATTGTAGAAATGCATCAAAAATATATATGCCTTCATCTTGGATGGTCCACCGTATTGTATTTAGAATGACGTCACATTATTTTTCGAGTTATTCTCTACAAGCCCTTTCATTTGATTCCCATATTGTAGAAATGCAAATATGGTGGAATATCCGCCATATTGGATTTAGAATGACGTCATATTATTTTTTGAGTTAATTTCAACAAGTCCTTTCATTTGATACCCATATTGTACAAATACATTAAAAAAACTGTTCCTCCATCTTGGATGATCCGCCATATTGGATTTAGAATGACGTTACATTATTTTTTCAGTTACTCTCAATGAGCCCTTTCATATGATACCCATATTGTACAGAAGCTTAAAATATGTTTTCCTCCATCTTGGATATTCCACCATATTGGAATTAGAATGACGTTATATTATTTTTTGAGTTACACTCAATAAGCCCTTTCATTTGATACCCATATTGCAGAAATGCATTCAAAATATCTATTCCTCCATCCTGGGTGGTCCGCCATATTGGATATAGAATAATGTCACACATCATATCATGCATTGTCATCCAAAGTAAACGTGTATACAAAATTTCAGCTCAATCGGTTGAAGATATCTACTTCAAAATTGAGTTGCAAGATTCCACCGAACATACATACTTACATACATACATACATACAATGCAAGTTAAATAAAAGCTTTTAATATAGAGAACAGTGTTTGTTATCTATACGGTCTAATTTTCATAGGCTCTTTTACCAACTTTTAAAATTAAGAAAATAGTTTTAGTAACAGCAAAACAGCTTTTGAATAATAGGTTGGGGAAAAAGTATTTTCGTATTTTTGTATGAAAAGTCAAGACATTTTTTTCAAAGTTTATTTACATTTATTTACAATATATATGTACCGTTTTGTTGAATAACTTTCTGCCATTTTGTGGGCAGAGACATTATCCCGTTACTGTAGAAACTTTGGGACTTCTGATCAAAAAAACGGGACAAATAGTTTTGGCAGTCCTCTCTTGAGGTCAACCTTACAGAACCTAAAGAATTCTGAAGAGACCGAAACAGGTGAAAATCTGAAGGCGCAAGGTCAGGGCTATATGGTGGATGCACTAGGACCTCCCAGTCGAACTCTCTTAATTTTTGCTGAGTGGCTAAAGATGTGTGTGGTCTAGCGTTATCGTGATGAAAGACCACACCCTTCCTGTTGATCAATTCCGGCCGTTTTCTCTCGACTGCTTCCTTTAATCTCATCAGTTGCTGGCAGTAAAGATCAGAATCGACGGTTTTGCCGGACGGTAAAAGCTCATAATGAACAATGCCCTTCTAATCCCACCATACACACAGCATCACCTTATTTCGTGTTAGGCCAGGTTTGGCCACAGTCTGTGAAGCCTGGCCAACTTTCGACCACGACCTTTTTCGCACGTTCTTGTCGTACGTGATCCACTTTTCATCGCCAGTTATCAATATCTTCAAAAACGGCTCGGTTTCATTACGTCTCAATAATGAATCGCAAATGAGTACACGGTTCATTAAGTTTCTTTGAGTGAGCTCGTGTGGCACCCAAATATCGAGCTTTTTTGTATAACCAGCTTTCTTCAAATGGGTTAAAACTGTTTTGTGGTCAATTCCCAGTTCTTCAGCTACATCGTAACTACTAATATGCCGATCTTGCTCCACTCTTTCAAAAATGGCGTCCATTTTATTCGTAACAGGGCGACCAGAGCGAGGTGCATCTTTAACATCAAAATTTCCGGACTGAAAACGTTTGAACCAAATTTGTGCTACTCTTACTGACACTGCATCAGGTCCATAAACATCACAAATTTTTTTCACTGCTTGAGTTGCATTTTTGCCTTTTTTATAATAAAATTTTAAAATGTATCGAATTTCTTCATTAGATTCACTCATTTTTACGGAGAGAAAAAGAAATGAAAAATAGCGGGAAACAACTTTTTTTTATTTTTTTCTTTTCTTTATAATGTAACCTTTTTAATGTTACCAAAACCAGCCAGACACAAATAGTACAGTCAAAGAAATTTTATAATAAGTTATACCTACGTTATGCGAAAAGACTTTTTCCCCGACCTAATATGTATTATCTCATTGGAAAACATTTTTTACATAACATAATATAACTAAAAACAACTGGCGCTCTGTTCTCTCTGCCTACCCCGCAAGGGATTTGGCGTGAAGTTATATATGTATGTATGTATAATATAACTTCACTCCTTCTTCTTCCCGAAGGTGTAGGCAATGGCTGTTAAGCCTTGACTTGCCGTTATGTTTACGTCACAAATGGAGTAGGTGGCGAACCTATTGCCATACCGGGCACAAAGTTTTCAGTCATCGACATTTATCACACATAACTTTCGAAAAGTCATTGGTGTAAGGAAAACAGAAAATATTTTTTTTCTATATTATTATCCACCGCGGATGTAGAAAGAAGAGTGGGGTTAGAAAATAGCGTAAATGGAGCGTTGGGCAGATTCCTGGGCGCAAAAAAAATTACCAGTAAAGCCCAGCTAGTAATCCACAATGCAATGCTGACCCCTTCCATCCCTGCTAAAAGCGCATCCAAGACATACAATTTCATTTACCTGTTCCAGCACTACATAAACCATTATCCTTGTATCCGTTCTGGATTCCTCCCTTTCAAACAAAATGTCGTTTTATCATGTGTTATCGATAATCAACTTAAAAATAAAATAAATTAAATATATATGTCGGTAAGATCGAAAAATATTATTCATATTTCATCATTTTATTAGTGTGTTATTCGTACTTAAATATAATTTCCAAAAAACACAATTTAAAAAAAAAATACCGAGCAAAGCTAATATAATTATGTATCCAATTGGAATTTTCGATTTTCCTCAATAAAGGCTTCGATAAAATTCTTTTAATTACGACATTCCAAAGAGACCGAGGATTAGAATTGTCAATCTGCATGGCAATGCTGACAGTCTTCTGGGAATCAATGAAGCAAATGTCTTGGCATCGCGGTCTACTGGCACGCTGCCAGTAGACCGCGATGCGAAGAAATTTGATGTCACCTAGACTTTTAATCATATATATTGTAAAAAATGTAATTAGTTAATTTTATCACTATTAAATTCTAAAGATTCTATTTTGTTCCTTAATAATCACCCTCCAATAGGTAGGTTTCTAAGCATACAGTTTAGTACTGTAGTTTGTAAAATTAAAAATAACAAAACTAGATGGATAAAATGTAAAATGAAACCGCCATTTTCATCCACTAAAATTTCATTACAGTTATATTTAGGAACAAAGACCTAATAGAACGTGTTCTGGAGAAAGGTGATATTAGGAGTCTCAAAAATCGACGCGAGTGCATGAAAAGACTTATGAAAGTCAACGAAGCGAGTGAGGTGTGCAAGGATCGTGCTTTATGGCGCTCCGTTCTCTCAGCCTACCCCGCAAGGGCTTGGCGTTAAGTTATGTATGTATGTACAAATACCAAATTTAAAGCCTACCAATGGTAGGTACCTACTCTCTGCGCATGCGCGAAGGTTACACATGCGCCATGATGCATTTAATGATTTGTCATAGTCCAAGCGTGATCGTGCAAAGTTAATAGATTAATTAAATAACAATACAATGTCATGCGAATTTCGATAATATCACAAATATGAGATAAAAAAAACAAAACCCCATAAAAACGTTAGTGACTTTAAGATGAGCTCGCCCAAATTACACGAAAGATGTCCCAGTAACATGAGCAATGGAAAAAAGCTATTCAGCAACGATTCTAAGGAGGAGTCTGTCGATAATTCTGTAAGTATTATTGAAATATATATATATAATATATTTAATGCTTACTAGTGCTACAGCAATCTAATCAGGCTAATTTTATTATTAAAAGAGAATTCGAATAAAATAAGCAATCTACATACATAAATTCACGCCAAGTCCCTTGTGGTGTAAACAAAGGGAACAGAGCCCGATTTTTACACACCTCTCTAGCTTCTTTTCCTTTGATAACTCTTTTCATACACGCTCGTGGGTAGTTTTTAAGGCTCTTGACCTCATCACCTTCTTCAAAGACAAGTTCATTATCGTCAAGGAAAGTGTGTCGTAGCCTCGACCTCTACATCCTTTAGCTTTTGTATTAAATATCTGCTTAGTCAGTATTGTATCATTAGACAAATCAAATAGTCATCTGTCCTAAGATATTGTGTTAATAGAGACTAATACGCTAGAAAACAATTTATAAGGTTGTAATGATTATATAATTAAAAATATTCGTATTGGTGTGTTGTTTATTGCAGGTAAGAGAGTCAATAAAATCAGAGCGAACAGGTGGAAAGCCCGAAGAAGATTGGCGTCGACGCACTATCATCGTCGAGAAGAAGAACGACAGCTATGGCTTCACGCTTCAGAGCTATGGCATACACTATAAGAAAGTGAGAAAATTTAATATTCAGTATAATGTTTAAAATCTAAGTTTCTTAGCGGCGAATGAAAATGTAAATAAATAACATTTTGTTTACACTTTTGGCGAAGAATTATAATAAGTTAGTTTAAGTTTGTGTAGAGTAGCTTCTTGGTTATAAATTTAGAAAAACATCACTGAATATAATTATTTGAAAAGATAAAACCTATACAAAATATTTCTTTTTTGCGAATATTAGATATTTATAGTAAGATATATATATTTTAAGTTTCAGATTATTGCATCATCTTTTTATAGGATAAAATTCCGATACGTCTTGCCATTGTAATATTACCGTTATATTTGAAATTGTCTCTTGGCAATATCATCATCATTCATCATCATCATTAGCCTTTTTTTTTTTGAGGTCCACTGCTGGACATAGGCCTCCCCCATAGAGCGCCACAACTGCCGGTCCGCTCAATCATGGGGGGTTTTTGCCATAATCGCCACGCTTGGCAGGCGGGTTGGCGATCGCAGTAGGCTGTATTTTCTTCAGAGAGTATGCTGCTGCCCATTCTTCTAGCTTTTCCCTTAGTCGCCTTTTACGACACCCACGGGAAGAGATGGGGTGGCGGTATTCTAAGCCGGCGCCACACAATAGCTAATACAATAGCTAGGCTTGGCAATAGTAATTGAATAAATATTATTACATTGAATAAATATTAAATGAAAAAAAAAACATCATTTAGAAGAACAACTATTGCAAACAGTAATCAAACAACTACTTAAAATATTTATGAGTTAAATTTATAGAGAACAAGGTTTTGGGCTTGAATGCACACGTCAACCAAAATTATATATTATATTAATAAGTAGATGAATTTCAGGAACAAGAGATCGAGGTCATCACGTACGTGGATCACGTAGAAGGTGATGGTCCCGCGGCGGCAGCAGGCATGAGAGAAGGTGACGTCATACTCTCCATCAACGGCACCGATGTGGAGCGATCTGACCACTCAGCTATCGTAGACGCTATCAACCACTGTGACTCCAGAATGCGTATGGTAGTAATATTTGAGGATTGTGTCCGCAAAGTGGAGCTCCATTTAAAATATATAAATTTGCAGAGAACTTTACAATCTAAGATGAGGGATCTAGAAAAGCTAACTATTCGCGAGAGACAGCTGTTCGATTCCAATTGGAAGACGCACAGTTTACCATCGCAAAAGAAGAAAACATCACCGTCCGATGTGGTTTCAGACAACGAAGAAAATAATGTAAGTGAAAATATAAATAATACATACTGTCGTCCGACACTCTCCAGTGAGAACGTGACAGCAGCCAAACCACCACCAGCCAACGTGTTCATGTATCAATACTTAGACCCACGCTACGGAGCATGTTTTATACAACCCAATCTACGGACAGGCAGTTTTGTTATCACTGTCGGATCACCGAGAAATAGAAAGGATTATCACCACTATGTACTTAAAACACCGAATGAATGTAATCGTGCTTCTGAAAATTATAAAACGAATAGTGTAAAACATAACAAGGGACACCGCAGTAGCCACAGTCATGGGTGTGCTCCTTGTATGCCGGCACACAACAACCAAGACGCCAACAGTCTTGAGGCATATGATCTCGCCAGTCCCTGTTGCGATCCCCATTGCGTTCCCAATGCTAGAAAAAAAATAAGACGGAAAAGAGAATGTTCTAAAGAACAGAAAAGAAAGGAGAAATGCCAGCAGGTCGATAAAGCTACCCAAAAGCCTGACAGTGGTAATCACGTGCGTACTAAAAAAGTATGTCAATCAGGGCATTGTTCTAATCGCTATAGGTATTTAGCAACAGAGTCTACTCAAACGAGTCAATGTAGTCTTCAATCCTATGCGACGAGTAATGCGACCGCGCCGTGTGATAACTCAGCTTCCAGCTACAGTACTTCCTTGAGCAGTGACACACTCTTTTGGGATAATGACAGATCTGAGGCAAAATCATCACCAAAAATACAATATCAAAGCAGTCATCAGCATGTGAAACCTAAATCCTGGGATAATCTGACAACTAAAGCTTTTGGGGGATACGGTTTTGGATATGGTTATTTGGATACGACAACAAAACAATCTAGTCGATCGAAAAGTCACGGACGAAACCATAGCAGCAGCCGCAGCACGCAGAGTCATCATGAATACCAGCATCATTCGCAAGAGAAACATTCCTATCGACAGAGTGTGCCACATCATTACTCTGTATACACGAGGAGTCATAGTCACTGTGCACCTACTAAGTCAACGGAGAGCCTGATTATGGTGCCTAAATATCCTTTAGAGACTAGTGGCTCAGAGAGCAGGTTGGCGTGCGACTGCGTGGAATCTATTGAATATTACCGCAGACTCAGCAACAAAAGTCCAGCGGACAGAGATTCACATTCCACTACTTATTATACCCAGCACTTTATTTATCCAACACCTTCGTACAAAAAGAAGGATTCAAACGTGAGCTCCGAAATTACAAGACTATGAGAAGTTAGAGTGATATGACGTTAGATTTAATGATATAGCTCTTCATCGCTGCTCAACAATAGGCCTAAAATGTCACAATAATAATATATTAGCTAAGTTGTTGGTTGCATTAGTTTTTTTTAAAGCAGAAATTATTATTGTATTTCGTAATATTGTATCGCTATTTACCTACTGCTTTATACGTACGGTTCATAATTGTTGTTATTAAACTAAAGTTAAAATGGATTTTGGTCTTTGATTCTTGTTATTAACGGAGTGGAAGTGTGCATGATGTTTCTGAGGAGTATTGAATATAAACGTTTAGGAAGAAATAAATTTACTAATTATCTGACTGTCTGTATGTATTGTTTTCCAGTTTCAGCTTAAACGAAATCACTAAGGAATATACAAATATATAGTCTTTTGAGGGCACTACGCAAAATCTGCGGAGTCACTCTCGCTGACCGCGTAGAAAACAAGGTTGTACGGAAGGAAGTTGGTTTGAAAGAGAGTGTCGGTGTAAAAGTAAGAAAGGGCATGCTCCGATGGTTCGGACATGTAGAAAGAATGGTTGATGCAAGACTGACTAAGCAGATATACAATGTAAAAGCGGATGGATGTAGGAGTCGAGGACGGCCAAGACACACATTCCATGACCAAATAGAACGTGTTCTGGAGGAAGGTGATGTTAAGAGTCTCAAAAACCGACGCGCGTGCATGAAAAGAGTCATGAATGTCAACGAAGCGAGTGAGGCGTGTAAGAATCGTGCCCTATGGCGCTCTATTCTCTCTGCCTACCCCGCAAGGGATTTGGCGTGAAGTTATGTATGTATGTAGTCTTTTTAGCTGACTCAGCAAACATTGTATCGCTAGAAAAATAAAGTTAAACAAATAAAAAATAGGGGTTAACTGTAGAGAGGTGAAACTTTAGGGTTCCACCCAAGTATTTTATGGGAAAAAATTACCCACCCCTAATTTTTTCCTTAACTACTACTTACCCTTAACTAACACTGTGACACGAGAATTTTATATAAACCTACCCAAATATACATAGTTGTACAAATAAATAGACTAGTGTTCACACTCCTATTGATCATAGCGTGCCTGATCATATATAGCATACCCCGATAAATGGACTATCGACCACAAAAAGGTATTTTTTATGTTTTTGGTAGGTTTTTTATATTATATCCACCTACTATGAACAAATATATAGACTTTAATAGAGTAGTGCTCACGCTCCTCAACCAGAAAGAAAAAACAAGAAACCTCTTCAGCTTAATTATATTAGTATATAAATTAAATATTCAAGTGAAGCAATTATTGTGTGGTGTGTAATGTTTTAAAAATTGTTATTATTCCGACTACAAAGACTTTTTTCTATTTATTTAAATAAATAGAAAAAAGATGTAATGTGATGTAATTTGATCATAAAAATAATTGTAATCAATACAAATGCGTAAGTAATACGAATATTACGCATTCCGCAAAACTAAAAAACGAGATAATATATCTCCACCAATTCCACCACAATCACCAATATATTATGTTGATAATCGTATGACGAAACTCGGCAAGTCGAGGCGAAACAAAGTCTGCCGTGTTGGCGGGGAGAAAAAGGTGTGAAGTTAAAAAACAAAGAAACTCTAACCCGAAGCCGACATTTATTGTATTATGTGAATAATGTATACACTAAAATAAAAAGTGCACAAAGTATTTTTTTTAAACAGATTCGCATTTTGGGACGCCTTAGTGATACAGCTAGGGCTTGTAAACCGGCCATTTTTACCGGACCAGGTGCTATATTATTCTTGTAAATCCTACCTAAAGTAACGAATTTTACGTTAAATTTTGATAATTAACATGCAGTGTTAATTTAGTTTAGTTGTTAAATGGCTCGTCGTAAGATTTTTGTCAACTTAATTAATAATAATTCGTTTTTCTGCGACTGATAACTTTTTGTTTAATATCTTAAGTTTAACTTTACTCTATTATCTTATTTTATTACTATTTTGAAATAATGACGACTGCAATTTCTATCCGGTATTAATTTGATTTTTAGAGCCTGATTAGTGTGATGATTGTTTGAAACAAATATTGACCTTGAATAATTATCTTATTCCTATCATTTATAAAAAAAAAAAACATAAATTGCTTTGAAAGTTTTGTTGTTAACACCTTTGTTAGCAACCGGGCCGGGCCCGCAGGCCGGGTTGGTGACGGGCCGGGTTGAGAAAGACACCGGGTTGCAATCTCTAGATACAGCACATCATATCTGAATCAGAAGTCTCAGGTGAGATTGTGTGTATTGTATAGCACTACAAAATTCCACACATGTAAAAAATTACCAATGCCAACATCATGAGGAATGAAGAGCGTGGAAAAATTGCCACTGGAGACGCGGTGATGGTGTATTTAGGGCTGAATTTAACTATATATATCTATAATAGAATTACATATTTTTGTTTACGACAGATAATGACAACAAAAACTCACAAGGCCCTTTGCGAGGTAGGCTTGTCGGTTTCTAAAAATCTTGACGTCATCTTCTGATAAGACAGTTAATTTGGTCACGAAACGTGTGTCGCGGTCTATCCTGACCGGGACGTCTTTTTACTTGTATACTCTACTTTTAGCTACTTTATATACTTTACATCTGTTTAGAAATTCTCTTCCCTCCACATACCCGTAGGAGGATGGTCTTCTTTGGGATTATTTTGAAAAATCTTTAGGACAAACTCAACCATGCCTCAAATTGTAGGTACCTATTGGCTGTAGGAAGTCATTATGTCATGCTACTTTTATTGAAGAGTCTACTTGAGGAGTTAGTTATTGTAATAATTTTACCATCAGTTGGAAGTAAGAGACTACTTGCAATTTTGAATGATTCATTTTTGATTTCAAATATAGTTTAGCTGTATATCATTAATAAAAAAAAAACTTAACAGGACGTTACGCATTGAACATATTCTTAAATTTGCCAAATATTAATTGGGTTGGCTAAGATATCACAAGTGAACTATACTTCCTCAAACTGAGACATATATACGTATATATTGAGGCAAATCTGTTCGCTATCGCCGAAATTAGGTGGCTGAACTTATATCTAGTACGGGGTTGAAAGGCCATGGGTCAGATGGCGGGCATTCCGCTTGCGACGTTCAGAGTGTGGCAGAGAGCCGGCGATCACCACAGCAACGGCATGCGTCCAGTTGCTCTGACAAGCACACCGCTCACAGCGGCTGCTGCAGTCACCTTTCTTCTCTTATCACTCTTCAAATTGACGATTGCTTTATCACCGCAAGTAAGCATTACACATTGTGCATTTTTACTCGTGTCTGAATCTTCACAATATTATAACGCGTTCCCTTTGAGAAAAAAAAGTATATTAAAGAGTTTTAATCTAATATAATTTTCAGCGATATGTTATGTGCAAACAAATGGATTCCTACCAGTGTTTAATATGGCCCGTTCAGATACAAGACGACGGATTTGACAGTACAGAATCGCAGTGGACCGTCGACAAAAGACTCGTGTGCTTCATCGTCGAATTCAAATCTTATCCGGAAGATTTCAAATTTATCGCGGTAAGATGTTCATTTTAGAAATTCGTATATTTATGATTTTATGTTCGAATGCTGAGCGAATTGGAAATTAGCAGGAGGTAGCCAAGAGCTAAGCGATAACGAGTCCGTGATTATGCTAAGACAGCGGTTGTGTTATATTTAATACGATACAAATATTTTTGGAGGTATTACCCACAGCACAGTCTAGTTTTTAAGCTAAGCTAGTTAGTAGCAGTATGCAGGAATAAAAGAGTTTTAAAATCGCACCCATGCTCTTCACAAATATTTGCACTCGAGTAGAGTGGATTGATGGATGAGATGTGAGATGGATTTTGATTTGCAATATTTAACAGAGCTCTACCTCTGTTTGCTGCTCTACCCAGTTTGCTGCATGAATGGGCTGGCTCGACCGGTAAAATACCACCACCTCTCAGAATATCAGTGTAAAATGACTCATGTCATATTTCGTTTGGTATCCCGAGGCCCAACCCCTGCCCTTCTCCCTCTCCGTTTCACTTCTGACCGTCAACGCCACTCTAACACTATCGGTGTTGCAGGTGTCCATCGACGGTGTTAGTAGCTTAACATCCTGTGAGATGCTAGATCGTTTGTCGCCATATCCCATAAAAAAGAGATCGAACCCACCGACCTGTATTCAACAGCAGTTCCCTTTGTTAGTCGATACTAATGTAGGTTATTTTTTATTTTTTTTTATGGGATAGGAGGGTAAACGACAAGCGTGTCACCTGATGGTAAGCAACCTGTGCCGCCTATGGAAACCAGCAACATATATAGTGTTACCGTAGCGTTACCGACACGTGGCATGAGCCAGTTTACTAATAAATCCATGAATCGACAAATTTTTGACAATCTTGGTACGAAACGAACTTCTGTCAACTGATTGATTGATTGATTCTTTTAATGCGCGGCTCAAACGCAGTTGGCAGCGATCACCAGTTATGCTATCATTCGGTTCCACACAAATCAGTGCCCTCTTTTTTTTGTTACCCAGTGGAAACCATTTAAAGGTACCAACAGGACCAGGGGGTGCCGATGATTATGTTGGACTCTCCATCACTCCGCCATCGGGACAGTATACCAATGAAAACTACTAGGGTGTTCCTCCTCAGCACATGCGACGGGATCGCGGGAAACGTGCTAACATGCACCTACCGACCCCGACTGTGGCTGCCCACCTCGGGGGGCCATTCTCAGTCCCCTTTCATCTCCTCGCTCCGGAACAAATGGAGCGCCTTTCGCCTCAGGACTTTGCCCTCTATCGAGCGGTGAACCCCCCTCCGTTCACCAAAATCACTCCCCTCTGATCCAACCAGCTACAAAGCAGAAGTCAAGTCATTATCATTACATAGTATAAAACAAAGTCCCTTTGTTGCGCATAAGTTGCGTTGCGCAGCAAAACGCGTGCCGATAAATAGCACAAATTGCACATTTTAATATCCAAATTTTACTCATTTATTACTTTTGATGCGGAACAAAGTTCGCCGGATCAGCTAGAGTAGAATAAAATAGTAAAAAGTAAGATATGTATTCTATTTTTTTAACTTAATGATATGTAAACCCGTAGGCGAAAGCTTTTGTTTCAGCCTCTAAAAAGTATTAATGATATTATTAATGATAGGTAGGTACTCATAATAGGACGGGAAACTGTGTCTACACCCACAGTAATAAACAGCGTGAATGTATAAAAAAATTAAACTAAATAATGGTTCCTTTGTCGTACGTATGTTACTAGTTGATAACTAGATATGCTAGTGTGTTAGCAGTCTTTGTCACAGTAAAGAGGGCGCCAGCTATATTACTTACTCACTTGCACTTCTTACATAAATTTAGGTCAGTGATCAACTAGCAAACTAAACATTATTTCAAATCGATCTTTGAACCTAACTTTAATAATGTTTGCGATGAATTATTTGCGATATCCCACTTGAAATGTGCATATTATTATGTCTTGTTTATTATAGCTTAATAGACAAGCAGTTTATAACTGCTTATATAATTTGATAGTAGGTAAATTAATATAAACCTAGTGTCCAACTATCGTATGTTTAATATATTATATTGTATGTAATTTATGTAGATGTAGATCTTTATGTTGACGAAGGTGACGTTAGGAGTCTTAAAAATCGACGTGGGTCTATGAAAAGAGTTATGAAAGTCAAAGAAGCGAGTAAGGCGGGTGAGAATCTTGCCTTAAAGCGTTCTGGTCTCATTGGCCGCGCTAAAGATTCAGTATGCATTAGTGTCCGGCGAAGGTCTATTTTTGGCCGAAGCCGAAACTGATTAATCGGCAATCTCCATAACCTTCGGCCGTAGGTTTATGAACTATTAGTAATTTAATAATTTTCTTCTATATTATTCACTGCTAAAGAAGAATATCGGCGTAAAGTGGCTCATGCCGCTTTTCTCTCGGTAATAGAGGTATCCGCATTGAACGAAGTGCAGTCCGGTTCGTCAGTCACTCACTCTTTCGTAACAGTTCGTTTAATTCCGACTGCTCTCGAACCTTGGGCGGGACCTTCGGCTTCGGCCGAAGTTGAAGATGGATTTTTGGCCAAAGGTGGCCGAAGCCGAAGCCGAAGCTTCGGTCGGACACTAGTATGCATGTATGCAAGAAAGTGAATGTGCATGTATGCAAGAAGTTATATTTTATTTTTATAGTATAGGGAAGCAAACGAACAGGCGTATCACCCAATGGCAAGCAACAAACCATGGACACCTGAACACAGATAGCGTTACAGTTGCGTTGCTATCCCTTACAATTGGAATATGGAAGAGATCGCAAGTAGGGTGGGAAGGGAAGAGGGGATACCTCCGGATACCTTTCTCACCGACCGAAACGCGTCTTGAGCCACTTTCCGTCGATATTCTGAGAGGCCGTTGTATTTCACAGGTCGAGCTGCCCATTTATGCGGCAAATGGCGTGGCTCTTCCGCAGTTTAATTACCACTGATATGAGAAAAGTGATTAGTTGGCCCAATCGTCTTCAATTTTTTTTACACTTTGTGTGTAGGTGGGAATTGAGTTATTTTATTTATCACACGCTACTATTAATATGAGTAAAACATTTTTTCATGGTCATGATACATAATAAGGCGGTATAAAGTTCGCGGGATCTGCTAGTATAGTATATATATATATATATATATATATATATATCTCATTACGCTGCAATTAATTCGAGTACAGCATTGATTATTTTAGCGGAAAAAATATATATTATGGAGGTACAAAAAGCAAAAACCTCGACTAAGTTACGTCCTAAATGGGATATGTGGCGAACCTATTGCCATACACCTGGCACAAAGTTATCAGTCCTCGATATTTATTACACATAGCTTAACACAAAGAAATTGACGAGCCTCGTGGTGCATTGGTAAAACTACCGTCAGTAGAATCGAGGTTGGCGGGTTGCATTCCCACTCGAGTATGTACCTACCAAAGCATGAATGTTTGTATGGCGTCTTCATAAAAGCCTTTTATTTCTTGTATTGACATGTTACAAATTTCTTTTATATAGTAATTAAAGTTAAGTTAGTATTTTAAGTTATGCTTAATTTTTCTAATCTAATTTTTGTGTTAGTTTCTTAAACCTAGTTTATAATTAATTATATCTAGTAAGTTTTCGTAGTTTTTACTTTTGAAAAGTTTTCTCTTATTCATTTCTTTCTGTTAGGTATTACTACAAGAACCTCAGGTTGGGTAAAGGCCTCCTCCAATGATACCCATTTGTCTCGATCTTTTGCTGTTAGAGTCCAATTTGTAACAGCGGTTCTCTTTATTTCGTCTTCCCATCGTGTTATTGGTCTTCCTCTTCTTCTATTACCTAATGGGCCTCTCCACGTCGTTCATTTTGCAGTCCATCTCAAAAAAGTATATATGTAGGTATTAATATAAGAATATTAATATAGCCTTAAAAATCGACGCGCGTGCATTAAAAGAGTTATGAAAGTCAACGAAGCGAGTGAGGCGTGTAAGAATCGTGGCTTATGGCGCTCTGTTCTCTCTGCCTACCCCGTAAGGGATTTGGCGTGTAGTTATGTATGTATGTATTAATACCCGCTATCTACTATCCAAATATAGCATATAGTTGCTTAGTATGGATTTATGGAACGAAAGGGTGCTGAGTGTATTATGTCCAAAATATTATTATTATTATAAGAATTATTTGTAAAAATAAAAAATAAGCGCAAAACTCACCTTTTGGACTAATGTCTGACGAAACGATTCTGGCTAATCAGAGAAAGAGAGAGATGCAGCATCAGTAGATATAAAATTAAACAGGCAAATTGCAAATAGTCACAGTCAGGTAAGTGCATACTATACATACACATATTTATATTTACTTGCAAATATTAAATTAATTATGTGTCATTAGTTATTACCAATTTATTATTTCTGTCTTCCATATTGTTACTCGACTGCTCTAGAAAGTGCTCTATTTTATGTTTAAATGTATGTGGCACATATGTGTAATAATTAACAGAAATCATTGTGAGTGTGAGCCGGGTTACTAACCCGAGACTTCTGATTCGGAAGCAGGGTAAGGGTAAAACAATTCACTGCGATATTTACAGTTGAATTTAATAGCGTCTATCTCAAAATTTAATATTTAGATATAATGACTGTCACGCCTTTGTTACCCGAAGGTGTAGGCAGCGGCTGTTAAGCCTCGTCTCGCCGTTATGTTTACATCCCAAATGCGGCGCGTGACCTATTCCATTTGGGATGTAAACATTCCTGAACTCTGAATCAATAAGTCGTGGGTTCGAATCCGCTCTTACACCAATTACTTTTCAATTTGTTTTCGGGAGTTATGTCTATTAAATATCGATGACGGAAAACTTTGTGCCCGGTGTATGGCAATAGGTTTCTGTTCCGCTATTCCGTTTGGGACGTAAACATTACGGCGTGTCTAGGCTTAACAGCCGTTGCTTACATCTTTGGGTAGGCGTGAAGCTATGTTATTTTATGTGAAGTTATGTCTCCACGCATAGTTCAAATGTATATGGCGATAAAATTCGCTTATGTGTACAGACTTATTTATTAAGACACATTGATCTGAACGATGATTAGCTGGCACTTATAACATTACTCTATACCTACGTTTTACGATTTGAATTTTATTTAGCTACGATAATAAGTTATCATTTACATATTAGGAGATAACTTATTTTTTTTTTGTCAAGGTTGAACGCCTCTCCTTGGCCTGTTTCACAATTTAAATAGGCATACGGACGATTATAAACGAAACAAAAAAAAATAATTAGTGTGTTTTATTTAATTTTGTTTTAAGGTCAAACAGTTAAGCGATGGAGAAGAGGGAAGAGTATTTTGCAGATCTATCAGCGTTGTAAATCCGAGAAACTTACCTTTACCACCCATCCAAGATACAAACGAAAGACAGAAGA
This sequence comes from Euproctis similis, assembly GCA_905147225.2. Classification (NCBI taxonomy): domain Eukaryota; kingdom Metazoa; phylum Arthropoda; class Insecta; order Lepidoptera; family Erebidae; genus Euproctis; species Euproctis similis. Next base: position 15,744,638 of record LR990107.1, on the reverse strand, counting down.
TGAGATCAGCTCGTTCAGCTGGATTTTCTCCACGAGGCCGATATAGAGGACAGACTCAATCACAATATTTGGCAATAGAGAGAGGCGATAAGAAAGACGAAGGAGTTGCGGAAGCACATTCTGCTGCAGATTCGTCCAGGGCTACTGTTAGTAAGTATTTTAGTATTAATTGCAGCTGTTAAAAGAGCTTAAAAATACAAAATGGAACTTACTTTAATTTGAAAGTTTAATTTTCAGCAGCTTGTTAGTTTTTTGAAATCAGATTACCTCTTGATTTCTAGGTGGAAATAGCGGTATGGGACAAGCTCAGAGTCAGTCTATGTACGATCCGAGTTGTGATGATTGCATAGGAAAGAATGATATAGACGCGGCTAATTTACAGCGAGTTCCGGGACAGGTGTAAGTAGGCTTTACATCGGCTTATAATACGAAGACATCTTAAAAATTGTTAGATATTTTGCGAGAAAATATGCATTAATATTAAATATATTACAGGATAACAGGCACTACGAATTATGGCAACGGACCCATTCGAGGCTGGGGAAATCAAGGAAATACACCAGGGCAATCTGGTATTGTTACTGCTCCAGGCCACACATCTGGGGATGTACGACCACCAAATTCTTTAAACCAGAATGAACTAACAGGAATGCATGCCGGTACTCCAGGCTTTAACACAAATGACCCTCGAGGTTCCAGTGGATTCCAACCCGGAAACCAGTTAGGAGCAAGAGGACCACCAGTACAAGGGCAACCAGGTTTAGGTCCTGGTGTCGAATATGGTCCGAATGGAATCAATGCAGCAAGACCTGGCGGTCAATATGGGCCAGGAGGGCAGGGAGAAAAAATACCGGGCTCGCCTGCTATCAGCATTCAAAGACCTGGTAGTCCGTCTGGGCCACAACCTGGTGGAGCATATGGTAATACAGGTGGGCAGTATAGGCCTAATGGACAGAATATTCCAGGTGGACAATACAGACCAGGTGAAACAGGTGCATCGATACCGCAAGGACAATACAACCCAAATGTAATGGGCGAACGAAATCCAGGTACTAACTATTACCCTGGTGGTAGTATGATTCAAAGACCTGGCGCACAATATGCGCCGAGTAATTCAGGAGGATATGGCCCTGGTGGACAATACGACCCAGGTGGTTCGGCGACTCAAGGAAGTGGTAATAACTATGGCCCCAGTATTGCAGGGGGACACAAGCCCGGTGGTCAATATGGTCAAGAAGGATCAGGTACTCAGATGCAAGGGAGACCGGGACAAGGACCCAATGAGCAATACAACCCTAATGAAGCTGGGGTACGAGGACCTAGTGGTCAGTACGATTCTAATGGAGCAGGTTGGCAAAAGCCGTTCGGACCGAGTGAAATACCAGGGTCATCGATAGGGCGACCCTATGGCCCCGATGCAACTGGGACACAAGGCCCGCAAGGTCAAAATGGCGTAAATGTTGGACCAATAAATACTGGTATAGGAGAACCTGGTTCAAATGGCCAATACATCCCTGGTGGTCAAGTAGGTTCTGGAGGTGCAAATCCTTTACAAACAGGTTTTGGAGATAGAACAGGAACGTACCCTGTGGGATTCAAATGGCCAGCCACATCAGGGCCATTTGTAGGACCTGATGGATTAAATTACGTCTGTTGCGTAGTTCAACCAAACGGCGGCGGTGCCCCATTATCCATTCCTGGGAGTAGTGGTCAAGGTACCAGTGGTAATTTTGTTCCAGGTGAGATAAATGGTCAATATGGGCCTAATGGCTATAAAGTTCCCGGCACTGGAGGTTATCCCGGAGTTGCAGACAATAAAATTAACGGGTTTTATGGACCTAATGGAGAAGGCAATGCAGGAGGGCAATCAATTGGTGGTAGTTCAGGAAAACCATATGACCCACAGAGTGTCGGTAGACCTACCGGTCCTGGTTATGCAAATAATCCTGTACAATATGGACCAGACATGGTAAGAAACGTGCCACCATCAATACAGTACGGTCCTGGCTTACCAGGGGTGCGTGGACCCGGAGGTTTTATTCCCGGTACCGCAGGGAATGGCAACATTGGTGGAGCCTACCTCCCAGGTACTGTTGGAGGCACCGATTTAGGAGGACAATATGGCCCAGGAACTGCCGGGGTGGGTTCTAATAGTAAATACCCACCTATTGTGAGTGGAGGAAACGGACCATATGGACCTTCTGCAACAGGAGGGCAATATGGCCCTGGAATAACGAATGCACCTGGCCTCAGTGGACAATACAATCCGGGGTCGTCATTAAGGAACGTGCCCGGCGGACAATATAGCCCCAATGGGATTGGAGGCTCTGGTTCAGGACCTTATAACTCTCTCCAAACTGGGTCCCCTGGAGCAACTGTGAACGGGGTCCAGAATCCTATCTCTGGTGTAACAGGGGGGCAAGGACCGAGTGGACAATATGGACCTATTGGGACAGGGAGTTCAAACCCAGGTGGTGTATATGACCATACTGCAACAGGAGGTATACCACAAGAACAATACGGCCCCAGAGTTATAGACCACGTTCAAGGTAGTACATATACTCCTGGGCAACCCGGCTCAAGTGAACAGTATGCACCAAATGTAATAGCAGGTAATGGGTCTGGAGGACATCGTGCTTCGGAAGTTGATGGCGGACAATATGGCGTTCCTGTGAACAATTTTGGTTCAAATGGCCAATATGTTCCAGGGGGTACAACCGGAGATCAATATGCACCAGGAAAATCAGGACCAGGAGGAATGGATGGACGATATAGACCAGGTTCACCAAATGGATTAAGTATAAACGGACCATACGGCCCCGATTCTGCCGGACAAGGGTCAACAGGTGGACAATATAGTCCAAACAATATGGGCCCAGGACCTTTAAATGGAGGTCAATATATTCCAACGGGTGGCCAATATGGTAATGGAGGTCCAGGTGGTTCTAATTTAGGTTCAAGTGAAGGGCAAAACTCCGCTGGACAGTACGGACCGAACTCTGGTGGAGGAGCGTACGGGCCTAGTTCTTCAGGAGGACAGTATGGACCCAAATCTGTAGGAGGCCAATACGCACCAAACTCCGTAGAAGGCCAATACGGACCAAACTCAGCAGGAGGTCATTACGGACCAAACTCAGCAGGAGGCCAATATAGACCAAACTCAGCAGGAGGCCAATACGGACCAAACTCTCTAGGAGGCCAATACGGACCAAACTCAGCAGGAGGCCAATACGGACCAAACTCTGCAGGAGGTCAATACGGACCAAACTCAGCAGGAGGACAGTATGGTCCAAATACCTCAGGACAAAATGGACCCAACAGTGTAGGAGGCCAATACGGACCTAACTCCGCCGGAGGACATATACCTAATGGACAATACGGTCCCGGTGGAACAATCTCACAGCCAGGAGGTGGGATAAAGGGACCCGAAAATCAGATGGTAAGTTACATTTAAATAGTAGTAGATTTGACTAAATCTTGCATGCATCATCGTCTCAGTGGCTTCTCACTTTTTTCGCGATATCTCGGAAACTATGTGACTTTCAAAAAATTTTCAAAGTTTGTTGTACAAATTATTGTAGCAAATTATCTTACCTACAAATATGTTCCTATAAGTTTTGCCCTGAATTGAAAATCGAAGAAGTTTTAAGCGAAAAAGCTGGATTTTTTTTATAAAAAAAAAATGTTTTGCTCTGTACCTCTTTGTTAAACGTTTTACAAATAAGCACCTAAGACCAATTTTGTAGAGAGAAAACTATTCCCTTTATTTTTTTTAATTTCATCCATTTAAAACGCTGTTGCAGTGCTACAAAGTTGACCGGGTTTATCAAGAATCAGATCAAAACGAAATTCTTAACTTATTTTGAATTAGTCTTACAAAATTTTGTTAAATTCGCTTAACTTTACTTACTCAAAGAACAATTATTTTTTCAAAATTGAAAAATTTTCGTCAACAAAAGATTGGGCAGATTAGGTCTGTCCTGTGTAATAAGTTGAGTTATTCACCATTTTTTTTAATCCAATTATTTGTCAATTTACAGGGTGGAGACAACAGCCAAAGTAAGTATTTTTTATTTATTAACCTACTCTTTTATGAAACTTCACGCCTTTAATACTATATAGTGTAGGCAAACATGGTTATGTCAGTATACGAGTTACTGTTTCATCTAAAACATGAGGTGTAACTCGAATTGCCGGATTTTCCACACATAATTTTTCAAGGCTTCGATATTTGTCACACATAAAATTCGAATGCACACCCGGATCAGTACCCGAAAGTACTGATTTAGACGCTGTGCTAATGCTATGCTAATCCAGAAGGCTAGTGAGACTGTTACAACATTTGTTACGTATTTATTATCCCACTGTTGCCCCAGACTTTGTTTTATGTATTGAAATTTTATACACACTTCACTTACTAACCTACAGTATCATTTCACAGTAAGTTAAAAATAATTTTAGAATTAGATACATATCTACGTTTGACTAAAATCAGATAATTACAAACCAGTCTACTATATCATGAAAAATGATTTCAGTTCCTCCGCAAAACGTGATTGATCCAAATTCAATGGCTGACGGCGATGACTCACAAGCTGAAGCGAGCGTGTCCCAGGCGGTGAACGGCACCGTTGCCTCTGCTTCTTCAAAAGGTGGAAATGACAAAGAACGTGCCCAAACACATGTCACTGGTACGTATACAGGTAGCGGATCATTTGCAGCCCAGGCAGCAATTACAGGAGATAATAAAGCTGCAAATAGTGAAGTAAGTGGAGATAAGAAAGGTGCCTCAAGCACAGCGCAAGGAAGCGGACGTAACAATAAATCTCAAGCAAATGTAAAACTCGGATCAGAATCTGGTGCCGTGCTTACTGGTTCTCAAAGTGAAGGTGTTTTACATTCGTCAAACTCCCAAGTGCAAGGCAGTGTCAAGGGAGGAATGGCTGATGCACAAGCACGTGGCCCTGGTAGTACTTCTTCTCAAGCACAAATAGGGTTTACTCCGTATAAAGAGGGTGATAAAAATCATGAAGCACAAAAGACTCCATTTGTTGGGGGTGGAGTAGCTTCAGCCCAGTCGAATGGCCGCACTGGAATGTCGCAGTCACAGCTGCACGGCACTTTTAAATATGGTATTTCATACAATGGTGCAGCACAATCTGGAGCCAGTTTAGACAAAGACGCAGTATTTCCTAATAGATTATCTTTTGAAAAAATTGACGTGTTCGATGAAAGCAATAAAAACATAAATGTTGATGAAATCAATATCGAAAATACGGAACATACGGAAGATATAACCATTGCACCAGATATCGGTACATCCACAGAGGCACCATTTGAGGCCCCAGTTGAAAAAGATATAGACAAGGATGAAAATATTAATAATTTCGAAGAAACATACGATTCTCATAGCCATGCTGATCATCATACAACAAGTGACCCACCGTTGTCAACAACGCGAGCCCCACCTGTAGAAAGTAGACGTTCATTTAAATCCTCATACGGCACTAACAATGGAGACTACGAGTATTCCACAGATAAAGAAGAAAATTTACCAGAAGATTATGATGTTGACGATGGCTACAGTACGGATGGAAATGACCAACTGGAGGGTGATCAAGGATATATAAATCCAAATTATAACGAATTTTCAGGAGATTCTGATGCAACACATCAGGCCATTCTAAATTCAAGAGGCAAAGGTTTAGAAGTAAGACAGACTACTGGCGGTAATACTCAACATATATTGTTAGGGTCTTTAGCAGACCAAGATGCTGAAATAACTCAGAGGCGTTCAGAGCGTCCCGATGAAAGTAAAGTTTACCAACCTGGAGAACGTGTACCTGGAACTGGTGGCTATACTATACCGATAGGCTTTACCGGAAGCGTGAAATCAGTTGCATCAAAGGATAGCACTTACGTAGTCGGATCAGATAAATCTCCGTCGCAAGCGCAAACTGTTTCTTTAACACCGGGAAATGGCAAAATAAAATATAAATATCCTTCTTACGGAAAAAGTGTTAACCCGAATAATTTGAGGTCTTTGTACAACCCCAGGAATGAAGACAGTAACAGATACGTGTCTGTTTCAAAATCTGTAACACGTGACCTGGATAGTGAAAATAATATTCGCAAACAGTACTCGCACACATATTACACTAAATCATCATCATGCGGCTATTTTACGTTCACTTGTACCATGGTGAGCAGCGCTGAAGGTAAAAAGCGAGTCTGCAAACCGAAAATCCCACAAAACCCTGATGGAACACCAATAAGATGTTAACAGATGTATCTAGATATAATAAATTAGAAGCTATTTAATTTGTGTAGGCATTATTTGAGACGTATTTCTTATGATTTTAATTTAAAATACGAAGGCAGTTTAAAAGGTAATGAGATTTTTAAAAAGAAAACGTTTATCTTTGCAATGTTTTTCTTTTCGTTTTTTTTCTTGCTTGTCAAGACTATTTATTCATATCTTTCCAGCTCCTTTATTCTCACTGCTTTTTGAAAATCCGCGTATAACTATGTATTGGAATGCTATTAAGGTTAGGATAACAAGAAATAAGTGGTAGTATTGTATTCAAATAGAAATATATGCTGTATTTAGGTTTATGCAATAAACTTACAATCATAATATTTGATTTAATAACAAAATATTGTCAGACTTGTACACTGATTTTAAGTTTATAATAAATATTTTATTAACCCATACTGTGTTATACTTTTCATTAGTTTAATTTTGTACATTTAAGCTGTGTTTATTAATTTTGTACTATAAACAAAATAAAATCCTTTTTCATTTAATTAATTTAAAAAAAAAACCTGTATTCATTTTTAAGTGTCTGTAGGTCATTACTAACTAGTATTTGACATTCTCAGGAGCACTGTTTCTGGCAAGTATTTAGGTACACATTAAAGGAAGGGCTCGTCGATACTCCCATTTGAGTTCTTGCTCAGAGATGCTATCGCGTATGCTAGTAGTAAGTACCAGGTGCGACATTGGAGGGTTATTGAAACAATAAAAATTATGATATATCAATTTATTTGCTTTAAAATAATACATATTACATTTTATATTATGTATCCGAGTAACATTATTTTTGACAACAATGAAATAGGCTTCGAGATAGACAATAATTTATGACAATAACAAGTTAATTTTTGAACACATAGAACTACATATATATTTGCTATTATTATTTTTCTTTTATAGACATCATTATTCATACTATATGCTTATACATTTATGTAAATTTGTTTGTTAATATAGAGCGCTGTAGCTATACTAGAGCTCGGCTAAATATGCGTCAGTTCCTGAAGGTAACCGTAGACTACAGGTCCATGGACAAATTACACAACGACTAGTTAGAATAGTGAGGATAAGATACTTGTTTTTTTTTTTAATATTAATCATCATATTTAAACAACATTTATATATCGTAATTTTTTTTTTAATATTTTATTTTATATTTTAATTTCCCCATATTATAACGGTCAATGGTTTATTATTAATATAAATAACCTATAAAAATAATTCACGGTGGGTCATTCATTACACATGGTAATTTATTCCATGGGCCTGCAGGTTATCGAATACGATAAATATGTTAACAGCATAAGGCGTTACAAATATATGGGCTCATGAATTAGCTACGATTCTGAGAAAATATTTAAGTACTTGAATAAAAATTATATAAGTATGTAAATACAGGGCCATATATATTTATCACAGGGAGAATGTAGGTAATCTTTTTTTTCATATCTAAAAACAGATATTGTTACAAATGATAAAGTATAAAAACATACAAGTCTTATTATGAACAAAGAGAAAATCTCTCAAAAATATTATCTAAAAGTAAAACTTACACAAAACGTAAGTGAATTTGTACTAAGAAAAATCAGAACCCAAAATGAAATCACTAAGAGGATATTTATAAAACAATTAGCCTTTCATAAAACTGTTAAATAAAAAGAATAAGACACATTCTTTCGTTACATAAAAAACTATACAGTAAATTAAAAAAAACGTTATGTAAGTGGACTTAGATCATGGAATGTATTGTTATATGAAAACTGTGTATAAGTATATATTTTAAAACAAATATATGCTTATTTTCTTTAAATAACGGTTATATCTTTAAAAAATATCGCTATAAAGGAATGCAAGTTGAAATGTTACAGTAGAGATGAAATCGTTGTAAAAAATATTGTACAAAAAAAAACATTATTTTGTACTACTTTTCATTAATAAATATTTATATGGCAGAACATGTGGTATATTTAAATAGCTATAAACGCCACTAATACGTGTAAACACAAGAAAAAAAAATAGTGCCGTAACAAAATCGCGTGGAATGTTAATACTAAAATTATATTAATACATTAATTTTAAAAATAAATATAGTCAAGTCACTAGTTGATGGTATTTTATATTTTAGAAGCATTGGTGGGAGCAGATAGTGATTTAAAGTGGTTGACGTCAAACGTAGAGGATAATACGGATATGCCTCTAAACTATATCTCCACATTATTTTCTAAATTTCGAAATTAGCTGTGTTTTAAGGTGAAACCTATTAATATGAATATTTATTACAATTGGATTAATGACATCAAAAATATGGAATTTGTTAGCGATAAGGATTAAAAAATATATTTGATTTTTTTTAAATTAATAATAAGGACAAAATGGCATGTCTATATTATACTATCTTGATGCAGGTACATAAAATCACTACCTACTCCGACCTACGATTATAAGTGTAGAGCAATTTAGGCTATATTCATATGAGTAGGTATACGCCCCCTCTAATGGGTATACGTTATTGATCTCTTCTGAACATAGCCTTAGTGGATCTTCTCTCAAGGAATTAAAAGTGTATAACCTAACCCACTTATCGATATTGACAAATAGTACGAATACAAGAAAAAAATATCAAACTTAAATCAGATTAAAGCGGACAAACTTAAGAAATATTTTTTAAGCTAGCCTAGTTGAGAATCTGAAGCATACATCCATAGACTCAAAAAAGCTTCTAGCCGTAACATAAAACCATCATGATAATCCCCACTAATTTTGTAAATGGTATAAGAGTTATTTGTCTCTTAATGTTTAAACCAAATACAGTTATTTGGTTTAAACATTATTTGGTTGAAGATAAAATATGTTAGCAGTACGGAGATATTTTGAGTACACCTATATAAGAAAAGATATAGCTTTTTGCGGAAAATATATAAAAAAATAGATGGATATTTTAAGGGGGAATCATATTTTTACAAGAGACATTATTATTAAGGAGCAATAAAACTTATAAAAATAAAAATAGCTATTTACATTTTTAAATAAGCTTAGTGAAATTTAACTTAAGTACATAATTTCAATCAAGTAAACATTAAGTACTAGGCCAAGGTCAAACTTCTGAATGCGTCACCAGAGCTGAACAAAGAACCAGAGCAAATTGAGTCGTATACCAAAACTTTTACTTTTTTTTTAATAAATTATTAAATTAAAGTTTAAATTTAATAGTAATTATTTTGGTTTAATGTACCATATAAAAATATCAATTATTTAAATAAATTATTTTTTTCATCACACAAATGCAACGTCGGTATATTTTTCTAGACAATACAGAGTAAAAACAAAAAAAAATATATAGCACAATTTAGTTAAAAAATACTGATGTTTTTATCTATATACTGTTATATTATTCAGTTTCGTTGGGAGTTTTATTTTCAATGATATTAGAAAACTAGATATAAAATAATTTATTCACACTCATATTAAGATCAGGATCTCAATGGGATATTAAAATTTGCACAAAATCTATATACTATCTAATATAATAAGTATGATTTTTATATAACTACCCGCACATACGTGCAAGTGCACGTGCCCGTAGACGTCGAATATTAGTATAGACAATTTTCACGTGCACAATATATGTAAATTCAATCAAATAAATGAGATCTTTTTTTTTTCAGAATGCAATTTTATATAAAATAAATAATAATTAAAATAGTAATACTTATAATTTAAAGAGATTCAATAATAATGGCGAGATTTTTTTAAACAGTTAGCTAAAAAATACTGACTTGTGAGGAACTCGGATTTGATTGGCTTTGTTATATATTATATAGATTAAAAACTTTCACACGACCACTGCGATATTATATTTTTATTAGAGCGGACATCGGAAAATTTAACAAACTTTATAATATTAAATATGAAATACTTTTTTCTAAATAATATTAAATGTGGTAATGTATTTTTTCTACACATTTGCCTTTGTAGAAATAAACTTACAGCAAATTATTTTACCATTATTTTCGTCAACTAAAACTCCTCATAAATTGCTAAGTAACGATTCAGCAAATCTCACTAAAAAGTTCAACAAATTAATAAAATTCTTTGTTTCTCGAGGTCCGTTCTATTCTATACATATGTATATTAAAAATACCTCAATGGTGGCAAACGATTAAAATTCACGCATACTTTTGTACAAAGTCGATAGTAATAAATTCCATAGTTACATCAATAACGCGAAGATTTTCACTCCGTTTTGTTGTACATTTAAAATACATTAAATTTTTTTAATTAATAATAGAAAATTTAAAATATGTTTCAAATTTTTCCGAATACAATTAACGACGACCACAACGAATAAGCGTTAAAATACACCAAAAGTAATTTCCAAAAACACCGAGCTTATTGATATGATGACGATCGTTGGTCAGTCCGATACACAAAAACGTCTAAAAATTTCCAAAAAAAAACAAGCACATACACACTACTCTGTGCAACATAATATTACTCTACGAATTAAAATAAATGTCACTTGAAATTGTGATTTTGAGCTGCTTCCGTATGTTCCAGTTTTACGGCATTTTAAACTTAAAAAAAAAACACGTTACAATTCTCAAGATAAAACATTTTTTGGGTTTGCTATCTATAATATTTTAAATACAGTGTCAATATTACATGACTAGGATGTTATGTCATTTGGCAGACAGTGAGACTGTAGGCGAAATATTTTATTAAACAAAGTAAACCGTTATATTTCCTTCAAAACGAAACTTCTTTTGCAATGAAAACAACTTATATTCGCTTTTGTTGTATGCATGTAATTTTGTTTATGAATTTAAAAATATTCCAGTCAGTAATAAATAATATCAATGTGAAAATAGTGTGCCCGGCGTCGACTAAATGTCAATATATCGACAATCAGTCACTATGCGTTTTAAACATATGATCCAGGTGTTCCAGGAACTATTAATTAATAATACTTGTTTTCACAAATTACCATTAACCACAAATTAGAGTTCTCATAAAATTTTACACCGCTAGTTGGCGACACTTTGTCGAATGTCATTAATAACGCGCATGTCAAAACACGATTTGAGCACACATAATAGGTCGGGGAAAAAGTCTTTTCGCATAACGTAGGTATAAACTTATTATAAAATTTCTTTGACTGTACTATTTGTGTCTGGCTGGTTTTGGTAACATTAAAAAGGTTACATTATAAAGAAAAGAAAAAAATAAAAAAAAGTTGTTTCCCGCTATTTTTCATTTGTTTTTCTCTCCGTAAAAATGAGTGAATCTAATGAAGAAATTCGATACATTTTAAAATTTTATTATAAAAAAGGCAAAAATGCAACTCAAGCAGTGAAAAAAATTTGTGATGTTTATGGACCTGATGCAGTGTCAGTAAGAGTAGCACAAATTTGGTTCAAACGTTTTCAGTCCGGAAATTTTGATGTTAAAGATGCACCTCGCTCTGGTCGCCCTGTTACGAATAAAATGGACGCCATTTTTGAAAGAGTGGAGCAAGATCGGCATATTAGTAGTTACGATGTAGCTAAAGAACTGGGAATTGACCACAAAACAGTTTTGACCCATTTGAAGAAAGCTGGTTATACAAAAAAGCTCGATATTTGGGTGCCACACGAGCTCACTCAAAGAAACTTAATGAACCGTGTACTCATTTGCGATTCATTATTGAGACGTAATGATACCGAGCCGTTTTTGAAGAGATTGATAACTGGCGATGAAAAGTGGATCACGTACGACAAGAACGTGCGAAAAAGGTCGTGGTCGAAAGTTGGCCAGGCTTCACAGACTATGGCCCAAACCTGGCCTAACACGAAATAAGGTGACGCTGTGTGTATGGTGGGATTGGAAGGGCATTGTTCATTATGAGCTTTTACCGTCCGGCAAAACCATCGATTCTGATCTTTACTGCCAGCAACTGATGAGATTAAAGGAAGCAGTCGAGAGAAAACGGCCGGAATTGATCAACAGGAAGGGTGTGGTCTTTCATCACGATAACGCTAGACCACACACATATTTAGCCACTCAGCAAAAATTAAGAGAGTTCGACTGGGAGGTCCTAGTGCATCCACCATATAGCCCTGACCTTGCGCCTTCAGATTTTCACCTGTTTCGGTCTCTTCAGAATTCTTTAGGTTCTGTAAGGTTGACCTCAAGAGAGGACTGCCAAAACTATTTGTCCCGTTTTTTTGATCAGAAGTCCCAAAGTTTCTACAGTAACGGGATAATGTCTCTGCCCACAAAATGGCAGAAAGTTATTCAACAAAACGGTACATATATATTGTAAATAAATGTAAATAAACTTTGAAAAAAATGTCTTGACTTTTCATACAAAAATACGAAAATACTTTCTCCCCAACCTATTAGTTGAATGTTTGATTGTCAGAGTTTGATTTAAAAATTTACCTAATTCTATTTGAAAATGAATAATTCTAAAATAAAATTGTTTTTCTTAATAAATGGAAATTAATTTACATTAAAATTACCAAGGAAATATAGGCGCGCTTTGTTACACGGTAGACTTCTTGACCTTGCGTCTCAGTGCTGCCGCCTAGCGGGCTTTATTTCTGAAAATTCTCTTACAAAATAACTGGGTTTAAATTTAAATTTAGAACACATGACGTCACCACAGTACTGTGACAGTGTAGAGAGCAATAATCACAAATGAGAAACAAACTCACTGCCGTTGTGCGTCTAACTTCCGCCACGTAAACGCTTTAGTCGTTCCTTCTCCTGGTGGTCAACTGGTGGCTCCCGTTCAAAAGATATTATCTCGAGGGCTGTAAATATATAAAGGTGGTTTGGTTAGCAAATCAAAAATATTAACAAAATAGACTAGACTTAGTGAAACTTTATTTTCTGATGCAACATTATAAAGTATATTTTTTTACCCATTTCGTTCAGTGTTGGTCTATCGTTGAGATATCTCCACACTGATAGATGTGGAGTCTGGTGTGAAGATACAGGACTCTCTTCGGTGGTAAGCCGCCTACTGGCGAGTTGGGTGCTCACATGCCGACTGAGGAGAATGCACTTCTCAAAATTTATACGGTTACCGGCTAATCTAGAAAAAAAAAATAGATTTATCCAGGCAGTTCGCAGTTCGCTTGACCGGTGAAATACCACGGCCTCTGAGAATAATGGCATAATGTGACTCATGCCGCGTTTCGCTTGGTGAGATAGGATCCTGGAGGTATCCACCTCTTCGCTTCTCCCTTCCACATCCCATTTCCAACGCCTTTCCTATCCTACCAAATAAATATTTTGACGTTATACGATATACGTTTGACGATAGTTCTGACGGACGACTTGTGCCGAACTCACTTAAAGTGGGATAAGCGCAGGAAAATTAACGAGTGACGACACAATTATGGCGATGAGTTTGAGGACAAATAGAGCCCCGTGATTTTAAATTCAAAATTGTGTCATGTACACAATCAAATTACAAAAGCAGACAGATATAGATATTTTTCGGAAATGATATATTTAAAATGAAAATAATTAATTGATTTTTTCGGGCTTACTTGGAGGGTGAACCTTGGTTGGCAAAGTGTAGATCTCTGCATGTGACTGACAATAGCGGTACTGCAGTTTCTGTTGGGGCCGCAGCCAGCGCGGCGCGATATCTAAACACATTCATAAAAAAATATGTTATTCATACCAACCTCACTCACCACCCATATGTACAAATAGGTGACCCGGCGAAATTTGTTTCGCAAAACGGTCCAGCCATTAGAGATTACCCGGAACAAACAGACAGACAGACAAAAATTGTAAAATGTGTAAAAATATGTTATTTTGGTGTATATTGATTTTACTGTTACTGTGTTAACATCGGCTCCGCACAAATTTATATAAAAATAAATAAGAATACTCATTTTACTTAAAAATCAGAACAGTGAATTGACTGGTGTTAAGGTGTTAAGCATTAGTGATATTGAAAACAGTGCAAAAGTAGTGATATTAAAACAATTTGGAAACTATTTAACGTACGTAAATCATTACCAGAGGTTTAACCCGTACGACAGCGTTGAGTCGAGGATCGACGGAGATCAACTTATAGTGGACGGACGGCGTTTGTGTTCAAAACTTCCGATAGCAACCAAAATAGTGAGACCCGTCAACCGTACATACATTTAATTTTCTCGACACATATTTACTACTTACTAAACTATTACTATTGTGTTGTACATAAATTATTTGATTAGTTCGAACTATAATCTATAAAGTATGAGTTTAGTTCAATGAAATGCTATATGGATATTGTTCATTCGAACTGGATAGCCATAACAATTTAAAATGCTTCCAAGTGTGAAAAAGCTTACCATCATGATTGTTTGGGGATAAGCTGTTGGAGCTTGTGAGAGAGTGAGAATACCTCAACAAATGAAACAAACAAATGGATATGGCCTCTTTGTACAGGCTCTAAAAAGAAAAAATTTGAAATATGGGATCCAATAGGTTCGAAGCACATTTAACAATGAAGATAGGTGGAATATTGTCTGAACCTTTGAACTCAAAGGTTCAGACAATATTCCACCTATCTTCCCTGGAAACTGGCTCCTTTCCTAAACAATGGAAGCTGTCCAAAATAGTTCCAGTCCACAAAGCTAATAACAAGCAGGATGTTAGAAACTATAGACCTATCCCCATACTCCCTGTTTTGGCTAAGGTACTCGAATCGATTGTTTGTCATAATTTGCAGTTACTTTACTAAATACATAACACACGCGCAACACGGTTTCCAATCTAAATCATATTCGATCTCTTCGGGCGTACCACAGGGTTCCCATTTAGGGCGTATCTTATTTAATATATTTATAAACGACCTACCGTCAAGCTTGCAACATTCAAAACCCTTCATGTTTGCGGACGATCTGAAGCTTGCCCAAATTTTGGACTCTGAAAGGGACATCCAGCTTCTTTAAAAGGATCTGGATTTGTTATCTTCTTAGAGTAACCATAATGGTCTTGACTTAAATCCTGACAAGTGTGCTCATATTAAATTTTCACGAAAGCATAACAACATTAAATTATCCTACAAGTTGGGCGAAAAGGTCTTAACGGAAACAGACAAGATTCGAGACTTAGGGGTTTTGATGGATGCAAAGCTGACGTATGTACCTCATATTGAAACGATACTGAAGCAGTCATTCAAAAGGCTGGGGTTTTTTTAATAATAAGCAGTAGAAACTTTGGGAATACCAGGACTAAAATAATATTATACAACTGCCTAGTCAGAAGTGTTTTGGAGTACGCGGCTGTTGTATGGCGACCACACTTTGCAGTTCACTCCCTTCGAATTGAACGCGTACAAAAGAGGTTTGCTCGACACCTGGCTTATTCTAAGGGACTTGGGAGAAGATATGTGTCATATAGAACTAAGCTAAACCACCTAAATATGACAGAACTGTCTAAACGTAAGGACATTAAAGACCTAGTCTTCTTGTTCAAGTTAATAAGAAACGTCATAGACTGTTCTGATCTACTAAGCCAATTACACCTTTAGCCCCTCCACTGCGTCCACTGGTTCGGCAAAGAGGTGAGTTGGACCCAAGCAATGTTCTATTGCTTGGGTCCAACTCACCTCTTTGCCGAATGACCAAATTGTATAATGGATGCAGTGATAAAGTGGACATTCCCTTTGATACTTTAGGATCGTACAAGAAAAAAAAAATTATTACTGTAATAATATTTGCCTGCTAAACAATATATATACATATACTTAATAATGTTAAATAACGTGTTATATACTTATATATAATGGGGATACTTAGTAATATTAAATAGTGTAAGCTTGATGTAATCACGAATGCGTTGTTTACCTTTAAGAGACTTAACATCGTGATGTTACCAATTAATGTTATACCTAATACTTAGTTTTAAGAATGTTAAGTTGTTGGTGAACCAAATAAATAAATAAAAAATAAATAAATATACTGTATATATATTCGTATGAATGTAGTAGAACGAAGTTATTTGAATATTACAAACAGATGCTTAAATTTTATTTACATAAAAAAATTAAATAATATCTTGGACACAATACACACAGCGCCCTCTAGTTCCAAGCTAAGCAACTAAATGCTTGTGTTATGGATACTAGATAACGGATATTAATACATATATACTTTTCTTTTGTAAATACATACTTATAATACATAGAAAAACACCCAGACGCCACACAAATATTCATGTATGTCACAAATATTTGTGTTCGGGTGGGAATCGAACCCCGACCTCGTTGTTGCAGCCGGTAGTTTTACCAATGCGCCACGAGGCTCGTCAAATGTCAATTTATATGTATAGATAAGGGTGAAAGAATGCTTCTATAAACATTATATCTCAGGTAATTTCGACAATTCAAGAAATCATCTATACATATAATAAAATCGTAGGAAAGTTGAAACTGTACATTGAATAAATTGTAATTTTTTATAATACTTGGTACGTGATCTAAAATCGATACCGAACCCAAAAAAATGGTTTTTAGAATTTTTGGCTGTTTGTCTGTATGTTTGTCACGGATAAACTCTAAAAGTACTGCATGCTTTTACGTCCAATTTCGCATAAATATAGCCAAGAGGTCGGGTCAACACATAGGCTAAATATTATCACGCTATCACTAATTGGGGGTGAGTAATGAACCCTTATAATGGCACAGGCACAGTATTTTCGCTGCTTTATGGCGTCCACGCAGACGAAGTAGCGGACAACAGCTAGTATATATAAAAACACTATTATACCTTGCATGATTCCCACTCGGTTCCACACATAGTTCCAACTGTCGCAATTGTTGTCCACATACAGCTGATGTTCGGCTCCACTGTATACAACAGACATATTATGAAACAATCAGAAGAATATAAAAAGATATAACATAACTTCACGCCTTTTGTTACCCGAAACTTTTGTTAAGCCTCGTCTCGCCGTTATGTTTATGTCCCAAATGGAATAAATAGGTGGCGAACCTATTGCCATACCGGGCACAAAGTTTTCAGTCATCGATATTTATCACACATAACTTCAGAAATTTCGAAAAGTCATTGGTGTGAGCCAGTGTCAGGAATCGAACCCGGACCTCTGGATCGGAAGCCGTGTGCTCGACCACTGGGCCACCGAGACTTAAAAGATGATTTTTATTCGTCTCTATGGTCCTAGTCGTGCAGCACCTCGCTTCTGAACCAATGACATTTCCGGAAGTTATGTATGATAAATATTCATAACTGATAAAATTGTTAATAGCGATAGGTAAGTCACCTATTCCCAATGGGACATAAAAATTCGGCTAGTCCAGGTATATGAACCTCTGAATACGTTACATTAAACAAATTTAAATTAACTATATACTCACAGTTTTCTTTAATCTCGTAACCGGAGACATATTCAGTGCGCTTATTATAGCCATGAGTGAATTAAAATTGCCAACGTTGAAACACTCTCTGGCTGTCATCACCCACTGCTCTATAACTCGGGCACGATATTTGCTCTTTAATGCCTGTAAAAAAATATTATAAATATACATTTTACCCTTGAGTTTGTTTGCCTTGAGATTCTAATTTAATTAAGTGTCCATTATCAATCAAAAGAATTTTCATCTTTATTTTCAACATGGGATGATGCGTATGATGATGAGATGCGTACAAGCGTATACGTGTACGCATCTCATCAATCCGCTTACGTACACCCGGCAATGCGTTTAAATTTTTTGATGGTTAGTAAACAAATTATGATAATAATTAATGTGTCGACATATATAGATACCTATATAAATACAGAAATTTGGACAGTTGCGTATATGTTAGCACAGAGCATTCGTTAAGTTCGCTGCATGAATGGGCCGGCTCGACCGGTGAAACACCACGACCTCTCGCGAGATCGACGTAAAGTGGCTCATGCCGCGTTTCATTCGGTCAGAGAGGTACCCGGAGGCTCACCTCCCTAACCCATCCTACTCCCGTAAAAGGCGGCAACGCAACTGTAACACTATATTTGTTGCAGGTGTCCATTGGCGGCGCTGGTCACTTACCAACAGGTGACAGGCATGCTTGCCCTCATCTATCCCATGACAAAAAAAAAGAAGAAACAACGACTTATTTTGGGGAGCTATGCATATCAGGTCGTTAGTGAAAGAAGATTGAAGTATATTATAAAGTGATAGATATTATCCAATTTCTAGTACATACTAAGAGAATACAATACTCTGAAAAATAAAGTAATAACTATTACTTTTATTATATCAGTTGCCACCAAATAACTGAGCCTGTTGAACCAATCCGCGTAAGCCTCCAAGTTCCTCGTGCATTTCGTTTCTATGTGGAGCAGATTGATGGATCCTTTACCGCCTGAAGATGTCGCTTGAGGTGGTTGGGTCGGAGCAAAAGTCTGGACGAATTCCTCGGGACCAACAAATGATAGCCTATGGAGCTCAACTATAGTCAACTGGTTGGCCAATTCTACCGGCGTTAAGCCTAAT
The DNA here is from genome assembly GCA_905147225.2 of Euproctis similis. Taxonomy (NCBI): domain Eukaryota; kingdom Metazoa; phylum Arthropoda; class Insecta; order Lepidoptera; family Erebidae; genus Euproctis; species Euproctis similis. The sequence goes on along the minus strand of LR990107.1, from coordinate 15,725,832 downwards.
GTTAGTATATCTCCCTGAAATTAGTGTGAACAATTTAGTAACTTAAAGCATTATTCTATTATTTACTAAATTACTGCTGGCGTATTATGACCTCTTAATTCCAGCCAGCTTACGCCCTGCCATTCAATTTTGTATTTGCAACGACTCATTTCAGCTAGTCGGTCTCGAGTGGATGTGTGGTGTGACAAAATTGGATAGAATAAGAAATGAGTATGTAAGAGGAAGCATGAAAGTAGCACCAATTACAGAAAAAATTAGAAGTGGTAGATTGGCGTGGTATGGACATATTATGAGAAGGGACGAAAGTCATGTCACAAGGAGAACGATGGGAATGACTGTGGATGGACACATTAGTAGGGGAAGGCCGAAAAAGAGATGGATGGACTGTCTAAAAGTTGATATGAGTATAAAGGGAGTAAGTGAGAACACGACGAGTGATAGAAGAGAATGGAAAATGATAACATGCTGTGCCGACCCCACTTAGGAGTGGGACAAGGGCAGGAAAATGATAATGGTGACGGGTAGTCACTGTCAAACAAATTCATTCTAAATTCGATTTATGAACGACTAATTCCATTTAGTCAGTCATGAGTTGTCTAGACTAGCTGAAATTAGTCGTTCGAAATACGAATTCGCTGGGCAGCGCGTTAGCTGGCTGGAATTAAGAGCTCATAATAGGCACCCTGGTCTTATAAGAGACTATCGACTTAGTTATTCTATCATTATTTCATACCTGAGGCAGTTGGTCTACTGAGTTCACTTGGGGTGTTTCAACTAGCGTCGCCTCGTATTGCTCCAGGGCTGTTAGTTTGTCCAGCAGTTTTTCCAAAGTGGTCGACATCTCTGATCTTACAGATTTCATGTGGTCTGCCGCACACCTTAATAATTAGAGAAATAATGATGATAATCAACTATTACGTAAGCAATTATTTACCCCCCCCCCCCACCCCTCTTGCCAGTGAGCAAAGCTCTTACCCACTCCCCCCATAATTACGTAATCATTTTTAAAAAAAGTAATTTTCAAGACACCATCTGCACGATTCGTCTAAGCTTTTTTTTAAAATTGCATTGCTACTGATGGCGTAATCATCATCTGGACCCCCCTACCACCTCATGTCATTAAAAATACGCAAAGCAAAGACCCCCCCCCCCCACCTATATTGCTTACGTAATACTTGAATGGCCCCTAACAACCAAATACTGATTTTCATAAAATAATAAATTCAATTTGCAATTTTCAAGCAGATACAATGCAATGCATATTGATCAAATATAAATTAATAATATATTTGGCGTAGTTTACCTTTGAGTAATACTGCGTACAAGGGCCATGACTCTGTCATCGCGGAAATCGTATGGGAACATACTCGTCCACTGACTTAACACTCTCACTAATGATATCATATCGTTTAACTCTTTTTCAAACAGATCCTTCACTTCATTCCTCCCCTGGAATAAAAAGAAAACTGGAAAATTGAACAAAAATATGTCCCCTATGTGTAAATACATAAAAATTTTTAAAAATACATAAAAACGCAAAAATTACGCGCGAAAACTAACTGTCAAAAATGGCTGCACACACGACCGCACATCTGTCATTTGAGGTACGCACAGAAAAGGATATCATTTAAAAAAATGATAAATGTTATAACATTAAAACAACTTTTTAGGATTATATCGCGTTTATTTATTACTTATTTTTATTTATTTCCCGACCTTTCTAACTCTTTTCTTTATAATCCTAAAAAGTTGTTTTAATGTTATGAATGTGATTCGCGAAAATCTGAGAAATAAATTTGATAAATGTTACCAAGATTACATTGGCCGTTTAGAAGGAAGATGTCAAAATAACATAACTTCACGCCTTTTGTTACCCGAAGGTGTAGGCAGCGGCTGTTAAGACTCGTCTCGCCGTTATGTTTACGTCCCAAATAGAATAGGTGGCGAACCTATTGCATTGCGAACAAATATAATATTCAGCTTAAATACTACTATGTAAAGAAAGTCAAAGAAAACTACACTATTTTTTAGGAATCCAGAAAAATGTTTTCGGAAGTTATGTGTGATAAATAGCGATGACTGAAAACTTTGTGGGCCCGGTATGGCAATAGGTTCGCCACCTATTCCATTTGGGACGTAAACATAACGGCCAGACGAGGCCTAACAGCCGCTACCTACACCTTCGTGTAACAAAGGCGTGAAGTTATGTTATGTATGTATGTAATAAAGTATGAAAATCAAAATTAACTGCGACAGTAATATAACAAATATTTAATACTCTGTCAAAATCAAAACAAATTTATTTATTTTACATGTCACATATATATTTCAATACAGTTTTAGCAATAGATAGACTGGCAAGGGAGGAAGGGTATCTTTATATCATAAATTAATACTATTATTAAAAAAAAAACAGTACGTAATTAGCAAGCTTGTGTAAAGTACAAATCTCTGTCTTGGGTATACTTACAATTTTATCATAGTTTTTAAAATAACGTTTGCAAAGTTTGTTGAGCAGTTCGTGGGGTTTCACAAACAAACGGGAACACAGCAGAAACGTGAACGTAAATGCTTTATTCGCACCGGGCCTGAGCATATCAACTAACGCCTCCAGCGTGGCGCTCACGATCTGTCCGTCTTTAAAGTCCACATCTGGCTTTTCACTTTGACAATTCACGTAGGGTATAGACTTAACAACAGGTGGCAATACCGTCGATAGCTAAAATTATATTTTTACATAATATTATGATCAGAAACAACAACATTATTTATAGCAATGTTGTCAAATATAATTTAATTTTTATAAGTATTAATAATATATCTTGGACACAATACACACAGCGCCCTCTAGTTCCAAGCTAAGCAACTAAATGCTTGTGTTATGGATACTAGATAACGGATATTAATACATATATACTTTTCTTTTGTAAATACATACTTATAATACATAGAAAAACACCCAGACACCACACAAATATTCATGTTTGTCACAAATATTTGTGCTCGGGTGGTAATCGAACCCCCGACCTCATTGCTGCAACCGGTAGTTTTACCAATGCGCCACGAGGCCCGACATTATAAATTACCTGTGATTCCTCTTTCTGGGGAGCAACGAAATTGATACCACCATTCATCACAATGTGCTTGCATGCAGTTTCTGACATAAATTTGTTACCTCTCACCATTGAATAGTAATCGTCATTCTGAAAAATATCATCATTATCATCTATACATAGTATAAAACAAAGTCACTTTCCGCTGTCTGTCCCCTTATATGCTTATATCTTTAAAACTACGCAACGGATTTTGTTGTGTTTTTTTTAATAGTTAGAGGGTGCCAACGGGGTGGTTTTGATCTATAATTCATATATGATTTTGTAAATAAAAAATGATAATATTCGAGATTTAGCACTTTAATTGCAAACGCTGGCTGAACCCTAAGTGACACATGATACGTGATACATGATACATCAAAACAATGTTCGACATTGTTAAACACCTTCAGATGGTCTACAAAAAAGTCCGCGAGTCTGTTTATATCTGTTAGGGATAACCCACAATGACCATTTTTATTTTTTTACTTTTTACGAGAAATAATGGCTTATTTAGGAAGCGATTTTAAACATTACAGCATTAGTTTTCACCCAATTAAGTGTCTTAAATAGATTGTGCATGTAATATAAATGATCCTGGGCTTTTACAGCATGCAATTTAAACGAATATTTTCGAAGATATTGCAGTATTAACATAGCGGGACAGCAGTTAAAGCCGATAAATAGCACAAATTGAACCTCATGTTATCAAAAATTTGCTCATAAATTGCTTTTGATGCGGAACAAAGTTCGCCGGGTCAGCTAGTTACGTAGTATAAAACAAAGTTGCTTTGCTCTGTCTATCCCCTTATATGATATCCCCTTATCTTTGAAACTACGCAACGGATTTTGATGCTGTTCTTTGTTATAGATAGAGAGTGTTAACGGGGTGGTTTTTATCTATAAATCTTGTATACTGTAGCAAATAAAAAGTGATAATTTTCGAAATTAACCACTTGAATGGCAAACGCTTATTCAACCCTAAGTTATAGATCAAAACAATGTACTACATAATTATTCATCGTCAAACGGTCTACAAAAAAGTCCGCGAGGGCTTATGTCTATCTCTTAGGGATAGCCCAGTATAACCAATTTCATTTCATTTCTGAGGCGGAACAAAGTTCATTGGATCAAGTAGTATTTATATATAATAATGGTTTTTTATGGGATAGGAAGGCAAACGAGCAGGCGTGTCACCTGATGGAAAGTGAACAGCGCCGCCAATGGACACCTTTTTTTTATGGGATAGGAGGGCAAACGAGCAGGCGTGTCACCTGATGGTAAGCAACCAACGCCGCCCATGGACACCAGCAACACATATAGTGTTACTGTTGCGTTGCCGCCCTTTAAGGGATAGGGGATAGGAAAGGATGGGGTAGGGGGGTGGGCCTCCGGGTACCTCTCTCACCGAACGAAACGCGGCTCGAGCCACTTTACGTCGGTCTTCTGAGAGGTCGTGGTATTTCACCGGTCGAGCCGGCCCATTCGTGCAGCGAACTGCTTGGCTCTACCACTGCAACACATATAGTGTTACAGTTGCGTTGCCGACCTTTAAGTACCTGTCTCACCGAACGAAACGCGGCAAGAGCCACTTAACGTCGATCTTCTGAGAGGTCGTGGTATTTCACTGGTCGAGCCAGCCCATGCAGCGAACTACTTGGCTCTACCACTCTTAAATGGTGGTACAAAACGGACAATAAATATGAAAATGTAGTACGAAAAAGGAGATATTAGTGAATTTATATAATGCGATTTTATAATACATCACATTTTAAATAAAAACTCAATCTCACATCTCAAGCGTAAATATGGCTTTATGAGTTTTATTCCACAATTTGAAAATCGAAGAGTGATCGATTTATATTGCACCTGGGCATTTTCCTATCTTATATTTTTCTTGAAGGTAAATTACCTTATTTTCTTTATGAATTGTAGGAAGAAGAAATACAACATGCTTTCATAGTTTTAAAATTTCACAAAAACTTGCTACTGCTTATAATGGGTTAGATATAATTTAATTTAATCAAAATTTTGGGATGCCTCCAACGGTGTGAGCAAAAAGCATCTCCTACATTTTTATTTTTTAGTTTCCTTACTCATACTTACATCATAGTAAGATAGTCCAGTTCCATGTAGGAGAGCTGGATCTGGTGGGAGTGGAGCAAGATCTGTGGGTGGCGGTGGCAGAGGTGCTGGATCTGTTGGTGCCGGAGGTACTTTCATATTACAACCACTACATGAGGCCTCGTTCAATTTACTTGCGTAGTAATACATAGCCATTCAATTCCTCAATAAGGACTTAAGCTAAATGCTTCAAACGAAGCTTTCTGGTAGATTTCGGGTTTTAGAACCCATTGAATTACCTGAAAAAATAAAAAAAGACTGAAGCATTGCTATTATTTGTTTATTGGTTGGTTGAGGTTTGCCCTTTATAATCCACGAGTGTATATTCAAAGAGTTATGTAAGTCAAAGAAGCGAGCGAGGCGTGTAAGAATCATGCCTTATGGCGCTCTGTTCTCCCTGCCTACTCTTCTCAATGAAAAAACGTGCTCACATCATTAACTTTCATTTTTTTGTTTTTATTTTATGGGCTGAGTCTCTTGATTTTAGAATAATATAATAAAAAAAATATGTATTAAAAAAATAAAGATATAATCATAATAAAATAGTAAAAACAATGCAAGGTGACTAAGCAGATATAAGGTGCAAAAGCAGAAGGATGTAGGAGTCGAGAATGGCCAAGAGACGCTTTCCATGACCATTAGAATGAATCCTTGAAGGTGATATCAAGTTCCTTAAACAAGAGCACTGAATGCCCAAGAAGCAAGGGAATTATGTAAGAATAGTGCCTTATGGTGCTTTGTTCTTTGTCACTACACTGCAAGGGACTTGGACGTGAAGTTATGTATTATTTAAATTATTATTATTTTCCCATTAACTATATATTATTATACAATATTATAAAACACTATATATGTCCAAACAATCTGCAAGATCATATATCCAAAGCCAACTATTGTAGATTATAATTTTTTTAACTATAATATTTTGTAAGAGTCCTAGCCAAAATCAGACCGGAGGTATTTACTTTGTATTAATTTTTAGCGAAGTAAATTATTTCCTAATAACTACTTCGATTCCTGGTTTGATTTATTCTAAAGATATTAAAAATCAATCTCTATGAAGGCAAAAAAAGGGGGCTAAGTTTGTATAGAAAATTGGCCAATTGTCTAAATTTTTTTTACACACATTTCCTTTAAACTGTTTTATATATACTACTACTAATATAAGCAGGCCAACAGAATTTTAGCCATGAACATAATAAGGTGGTACAAAGTATGTAGGGTCAGCTAGTAATCAATAAAATTTATTTATGTATAGGAATACTGTGTACAATATTTATTATTGTACACAGTATTCATTGTAAAACTTTATGTACTTTTTTATTTTTGTTACAACATGTATACATATTTGATTACATGATGTAAGCTATTTCATGTACAGACTGGTATATAGATTGTACATTTAATTGCCCAGATAAACCTGATCTTTGAACATCCCACCTGACCAGTTACTGATACCTAATTATGTTGAAAATTTACATACTCCTTATAAACTCATTGTCAATGATAGTGGCAGTATCAGTGAGTGTCAGCTCTGCCAAAATGTGAGCTCTGGACTGGGGCAACAACAATACAATTATATATTGTCCTATAGATGGTGTGTCAAACATTTCAATATTTTTTTAACTTTTAAGCCCCAAACATTTTTGGCTGTGACGTTTGATTTAAATGAGTAGGTATATTCTCGCTTTAGCAGTGCCTTATCATATTGATAGATTGATAACCATTGATCAGTCAGTTTTGAATTCTAATTAGAGATAATATCAATATGTTAATGCATTGAAGAAATGATATTGTTACTCCTTGTCTTGTCCTAGTGACAATTAAATACACTACTACCATTAAACTCTCATGTACATATTCCTGATAGAAGAAACAATGTTAATTTTGCAATATTATTAACATGTACAGTAAAAAATAAATTGTAGTCGGCAAATAAATAATACATGCATACAAATGTACATAATTGATTATTGATTTCAGTACTTATTTTTTAATATACAAAATAAGGTACGTGTTTATTTAGTCTAGTCTATTAAACTCACGTAATAAATGTTTTCAGTTTCAAGATAAACGATAAATTAAATTTAGATTAAAATTCACTGGCCAGTAATGTGTACTGTTTACAAAACAATATGATTAATTATCTTCATTGTTATTAAAGTAGTATTCGCTACTAAAGTGTTAAATTATTGTCAGAAACCGAAGCGAAAGGTGAAAGTAGGCATTGCGTGAAATAAAATGGCATAATAAATACCTTAAATCTTCACAGTAAGATCAAACTAATTTTGAGGATTATATATAATAACACACATTACACAAATCAGCACGTAAATTTAATATTTCATAAATTAAAACGCAAAATAGCGCCAATCACACAATCACAATCAAATCGCTTAGGTTTTGTATTTTTTTTTTAATTTTGTAGTCTGGTAACCGAGATCTTCAAATTTCATCGTAGGTACATCATATTCAAGCACTAGTAAAGTGCATCCAAAGTAAATTATATGATATTGTTTTTCATAAATTAAGTTATTTTATAATTTTTAAGTTTTGTTTGTAAATTAGCTGTTTTAGTGAAAACTTACCGTGGCTTTTTTCTGGATGAAATGGCACTAATCACGCGCCACACAAAACGGCTTTTTTTCCTTTTTAGAAATGTTTGTGTTTCTAATTCTTAACTTAATTTAAAATTATTCTTTTCAAAAGAAGATTTAGCAGATATGAGGCGCTTACGACATCAGAAATAAATATCTAAACATATAATTATCCTTTTATTCCCTTCCCTCAGGTAGGCTGCCAAGACATTACCGATTAATAGTCCGGTGACCGGACTAACTAGTAACCGTGGACTTAGGCTTTGTAAACCAGCAGTTAGGCATATTATATGTATAGTATTAATTAAAATACTAGCTGACTTGCTGGGTAGCTATTATTTTATATAATACTTACGGGTTGTCTTGCCAAAAAATAATCTTTTTTATGAACAAATAAAAAACAGGAGTTAGTCGAGTATTTTTGCATGTTGTTTTATAAAAAAAATATCTAAAAATTAAAAATAACAACTTAGGGCTTTACGTTAACATTTAGGGTGCAAAAAACTAAATGTTCTCCTATTCTCAGTCCCAATATATACAAAAAAGTTCATGAAAATCGATGAAGCCGTTTCCGAGGAGTATAGTAACTAACACAGTGACACGTGAATTTTATATATTAGACTAGCAGACCCAGACTTTGTTCCGCATCAAAAGAAATAAATTAGTAAAATTTGGATATTAAAATGTTCAATTCGTGCTATTTATCGGCAGACGTCTTGACCAGTGATGCGGTTGCCGTGTCCCGCTATATTTATACTGTAATATCTTCGTAAATTTTCGTGTAAATTACATGCTGGGTCAATTGATCAATATTATGCACAATCTATAAGACACTTGACTGATTGAAAATTAATGCTATAATGTTTAAAATTGCTTCGTAAATAAGCCATTATTTTACGTAAAAAGGTAAAAAATTAAAATTATAATTGTGGGTTATCCCTAAGAAATAGACATATGCCATCGCGGACTTTTTTGTAAATCTTTAGAAATTGAATAATAATGTAGTACATTGTTTCGATCTATCACTAAGGGTTCAGCCAACGTTTGCAATTAAAGTGCTAAATTTCGAAAATTATCATTTTTTCTTTAGTTCATTATGCATCAATTATAGATAAAAGCTACCCCGTTAAAAGCTTCTATCTATTAAAAAAATCATCATCACCATCCGTATCAAAATTCGTTGCGTAGTTTCAAAGATCTAAGCATATAAGGGGACAGACAGCGGAAAGCGACTTTGTTTTAAACTATGAAATGATGATGAACCGAATGATGGCCGATAGCTAAATTATGTCTATAGGATAGAAACATAGATGTTAAATAGTATTATCAATATCCGTTTATTACATTCCTGGTTAGGTTTCCATGGTAACTTAAAATTGGTTTAATGTTTATTTATTCGATTCATATTTATTGTCACGATCGGAGAAAAGTAGCACTGTTTAATAATTATTACTATCGCATTTGAAACTCTTCAGGTCGTCCTGTTGTAATAATATGATATTATGTCATTTTTAGATAAAGATTTAAATAAACGAAGAACATTATCGAGTACGTTGCCTGCTTTAAATACTGTGCAAAGGAATATCAAAGATGTTCCAACATTCTACACCAGGTAGGTATATCAAAGGTTCATTAATTAGAGATATCGTTAAGAACGAGATGCTATTACAAGTTAGGTACGTTTAAAAATCACAAATGCCATCACATACATAACTTCACGCCAAATCCCTTGCGAGGTAGGCAGAGAGAACAGAGAAATGCCATCACATGTTATAAAATATTAATATGTACTTATGTACTATTTGACCCGGTCACCGGACTGGGTCACAGTTACTTTGTTGGCCTTTAATATGCGATAGCGAGGGGATTGGGAAAAGTGGGGTAGGGAGAAAGGAATAGGTCTCCGGGTAACTCTGTCACCTAACGAAACCGCGGTTGGAACCGCTCTACATGAATTCTCTGAGAGGACTTTTCTCACAAGCACACACCCCATTAGACTGAAGAAGGTAGGTGATGGATGAGGAAGAAGACTAAGCAAGTTTACGAATGTTACGACACCAAAATTGTATTTTTTGATACTATAAAAAATACCTTTAACATTGTAATAATTGAAATTAAATAATACTGTTAAAAATATTTCAGGAAACCCAAGGAGATTCCATTCCATTGGCCTCACAAAAAATTGTTGGATAAAATTGAATATGTGAGGAAGGAACCTGAACCATTGGTATTATTTTTAATTGACCTACTTTTTAATTTACTGATGCTTGATATCCTTTGTAGGTAATAGGTATACTACTCTGTGTAAAAAGTATCGGGAATATGTCAATAAAGAGACCCGCGTAAAAGAGGTCGTTTTAATTTTTTTACTGCATGTTGGTAGCATTGTACTGATTTAGCGCGCAAAATTTGAACGGGATCTGTCATTTAATAATTTGTTTTAAACTAAACTTTTTGTTGGTCATAGTTTTGAGTCCTCGGCGATTTTTACAATGGAAAATATTGTTGAACAAAGAGTGTGCCTTAAATTTTGTGTTTCTAATGATATTTCATGTGGTGAATCACTAAAAATGTTGCGAAATACCTACGGCGAATCATGTATATCGAAAACAAGGGCTTATGAATGGTATAAGGCTTTTAAAGAAGGCCGAGAAGTAGTAGTAGACTTGCTTCGTTCTGGTAGACCTTCAACCGCTACGACCAAAGAAAACATCGACAGAATCAAGAAGCTAGTGCTCGAAAATCGACGTATGAGTCTGAGAGAGTTGGCTAGTGAGGTGAACATATCTTTTAAGTCCGTCCACAATATTCTCATTGACATTTTAGGCATGAAACGCGTCGCCGCTCGACTAGTTCCAAAAGAGCTCAATTTTGTTCAAAAAGGGCAGCGAAAGCATGTCGCTGAAGACATGGTTTCCCGAGCTTCTACGGATCCGACCTTTATGAAACGTATAATAACTGGCGACGAGACATGGGTTTATGAGTATGACATGCAAACAAGCCAACAGTCTTCAGAATGGCGTCTCGAAAACGAGCCGAAACCCAAAAAACCGCGGCAAAGTCTCACCAAAATCAAGGTGATGCTGACAGTTTTTTTTGACTACCGTGGTGTGGTTCACTCCGAATTCCTTCCAGAGGGAGAAACAGTGAATAAAGAATATTATTTAGGCGTCATGAAGCGTTTGCGTGAGAGTATCCGCCGAAAACGTTCAGATTTGTGGCGACACAACTCATGGATGCTGCACCATGATAATGCACCATCACACACAGCCATTATAGTGAAAGAGTTTTTAGCGAAAAATTCAACAAACGTTCTCGACCAAGCACCCTATTCACCTGATATGGCTCCGTCTGACTTTTTTTTATTTCCCAAGTTAAAATTACCACTTCGAGGAAAACGTTTTGAGTCAATAGAAGCCATAAAAGAAAATTCGCTGAATGAGCTAAAGGCCATACCGCAAATAGCCTATGAAAAATGTATGGAAGACTGGGTGAAGCGGTGGAGATGTTGTATTGCAAGCGATGGGACCTACTTTTAGGCGATAAAATAAATTTAGATGAATAATTTGTATTTTTTGTTTTATTGACAAATTCCCGATACTTAGTACACAGAAGGTATGTTATCGATGAGTTTTGTTATTGTCCACATTTGTTGCATAACGTTACGTCTCAGTTGTGCTTCATGAAATAACTGCATAGCATTTCGTTAACTCAAAGGAGGTTGATTTTTATTTTGGTTCGGTTTTAACTTTGATGGTGGACTCTACTAGCTAGCTGCTAAACCTTTTATGCACGAGCCAACTGCTAGCAGTAGCGATATTAATACTTCTATATGTATATTATGTATGGTTTGAAAAGAGTGTTTGGCACATGAGTTTCTTACCCAGTTCTTCTCATGATAGCCGCTACATTCGGAATCAGGCCACTTTCTACAAGCGCTCGTGATTTGATATGGTATTTAACTATATTATTAAGATTTTTCCATTATTTATCATTATTGTGTTATTTTGCCAAAACTGCTGAATCTATTTTTGGTTTTGTGTTGGTTTGTGATTTTATTAGATTCACCTAGAATTAAAACTACGATTCTTGGGCGTAGCGGCAGTATTAGTTGTAGTTTTTAATAATTCAGTCAAATATTTTTTAGTTATAGGAGTATCTACACGAGTTCCTAATTTATACTGGGCTAAATGTTTGCTATGATTTTAGACAGGATTTGCTCAAGCTCAAGAGGATCGGGTTAAAAGGGAAAAGAAACCGGGAAAGCTAGAACCCTTGGCGGGATCGAGCAGTGGTAAGTATTACGGGTTTTGCAAGATTTTTTGTTACTTGTGTATGCGTTCTGTAAAATCTGTGGAGTGACATCCGCGAAACGCATTAAAACTAGGTACTATTTAAGCCAGAAAGCTGGTTAATCACATATAAAACTAAGACATCTAAGACAGCAGCAATTATGCCTCAAGACTGTTGATCGAATGTGTTGGTCTCATTTAGGTAGCTGCGTACATTAATTTAGGTAATAATTTTATCAGGCAATCTAATTCTGAAATACTAGAGGGCGCTGTCTGGATTTGTTTCCATAATATGTATTATACTAGCTGACCCGATGAACTTTGTACCGCATTAAAAGTATTTTTACTGTGTTGACAATTAAAGTGCTAAATCTCGAAAATGATTCCTTTTTATATACTACACTATACATACAAACCACCTCGTTGACGCTCTATCTATACATAAATAAAATTTAAATAAAACCGTATCAAAATTGCATTGTTTCAAAGATCTAAGCATTCTAAGCTTATAAGGGGACAGACAGCCTAAAGCGACTTTGTTTTATACTATGTAATGATAAGTGTTTAAAAATGTATTTGTATCTCAGCCGTATTAAAAAAGAAGAAAAACCTTCAAATCAAAGAAGGTCGCGATAGCGAGGACGAGGCGCCCAAAGATCATGATACGTCGGACCCTTTAAAAATAAAACCGGTGGTGGCATCACAAAATGAAGTCATTGAGTACCTGAGGAAGAACCCTTCGTGTGGGTTTTTGTACATGATATATGCTGTCCATCCACAGAATGTATACTTTACACCGTATTATCTCAAGTAAGTAGATAGCAGGGATTTATTTCATTTCCAGCTATGACGGTAAATATTTTAAGTAGATATCAAATCCTTTTTCATAACCTGCTAAGCAGAATAATAATTATCATTTAAATATCTCTAAATAACATAATTGTAAACAGAATATTACAACGGAGACTTAACGTCAGGCAGGCGGCCGATCATAAAACAACAACCAAAACTTTTGACAACATGGATATATCGCAAAGATGACATGTTGTGCCGACCAACGACGATGATGAGAATATTACAATAGCCGAAAATGTTGATATATTTTTATGACACTAGCTGACTATACCAACGTGGTTTAACAAAACTAAAAATCGAAATAAATTCCCTAATTAACAAATAAAAAAAAACATTTGGGGGTATGAAAAATGCTGTCCGATTCGCAGCACACAAAATATCACGAAAATCGGTAGCGCCATTCCGGAGGAGAGTAAGTACCTAATAGTAGGGGAGCCCAAGTGGGGATTTGAAGAGTTACTCGAGCGCGTCAGAAAACTATACTGCTCCGTGGACAGCTCAGGTCAGATGAGATTAGTAAAAAAAACAGTAACAGTAAAACAGTCCTCAGAAAAACTCGAGCGCGTCAGACAGAACAGAATATATTTCAATAATCTGACGATTTTCATGGGGCGATGTAGCTTAAACCATAAATAAAGTGTGGTGCGTACAGCTGCTGAGAACTGGATTAAAACTGCGCGCCTCTGTTTCCAAATCCATATTTTAATAGCACACTTTTTTGAGTTTTCTAACCCTTTGAATATCTGACACGCTCGAATAACTTGTTGTTTCTTTATCTACCCTTTTCTACAGCCATCCTCCCCTAATTCCTCGTCAGAATAATATCTCTCGGTTGTTAAAAAAAACGAACACTAGTGTCCGACCGAAAGTCTATTTTTGGCCGAAGCTGAAGCCGATTAATCAGCAATCTCCACAACCTTCGGCCGAAGCCGAAGCCGAAGCTGAAGCCGAAGGTTTATAAACTTTTAAAATTTAATAATTTTCTTCAATATTATCCACAGCTAAAAAAGAATATCGACGTAAAGTGGCTCATGCCGCTTTTCTCTCGGTGATAGAGGAATCCGCACTGAAATAAGTGCAGTCAGGTCCATCAGTCACCCACTCTTTCGCAACAGTTCATTTAATTCCGACAGTTCTCGGACCTTCGGCGGGACCTTCGGCGTCGGCTCAAAATTCGGCCGAAGCCGAAGATCTCGCCGAAGACGGAGTTTTGGCCGAAGGTGGCCGAAGCCGAAGATCTCGCCGAAGACGGTGTTTTGGCCGAAGGTGGCCGAAGCCGAAGCCGAAGCTTCGGTCGGACACTAGTAAACACCGTGAATGTCTGAGGCGCTCGAGTATTTTTATATGCATGTTTTTTGTTTTAACATTTTTTTAAAATTAGTACACACCACCCTCATTGAAATGGCAAAATTATTGGTTTTAGGCCCAAATCTTCAAAATTTAATCGATCTCCATGACGCTTAAGTAACTGAAAATTTAGCGGTACGGGGCTCCCATACTATAATTATTATTACAAACACCGTGACACGAGAATTTTTTAGATTTCTTTTTTTCCGACCTGGACTCGGCCCAGCACACGCTGGAGGTCTGACCGGCATGGGCGGCCGAGCGCCGAGTCCTGGTCGACGGGATCGGGCGTGACCTGTCCCCGCCGGCATTGATCGCGGAAATGCTGGCGGGCGAGGAGAAGTGGAGGTCTGTGGTCTCCTTCTGCGAAGCAGTAATGCTCCAGAAGGAGGCCGCCGAGCGGGATCAGGAGAGAGCCGATCCCGCTCGAAGGCGGCAGCGGCGAGCCGCGAGGGCGCACAGCCCGCACACTTATAGTTTCCCACACTTACAGAGGAGAAGTGATGAATCTTTAAAGATATATTAGATTTTTAAAATTATCCCTAAAAATACATCATTTTCAACAATTATAACGTTGCACACTACTAGTATCTACAATGAAGTATTTAAATAATGATGTTCAAATGTCGTCCACCTTGGGACCTGTAGTAACTAAAACTCTGACTTTGTTTTATATATATGGTTAAGCCATTTACCACTTACTAATAAATTTTAGACTTAAGTTTTCTTAGAGTTACATGAAAGATAAGTTTTATCCCAGGGAAACACGTCGCTGGGATGAAAAGCCTATGTGTCTTAAAAATAATCAATTCAGTGATTATGTTTTAAGCTTGACTCGTTTTTGAGTAACAAATATTCAAATATCTTCATAAGTTTTCGCATTTAGAATAATTGTTATTTATTAAGCTAAAATAAGATTATTAGATGTGTACAACATAGACTAAACAAGCAATTATATTGCAAGAACAATAATTATAGAGAGTTATTTATCTTTTTTTAAACATATCCAATTAACCGTAGATAAATATTCTAAAAGTTTTTATAACAAACAATAAAATGCAAGTCGATATTATGTTTTGCTGTTTATAAACTATTTCTAGGAGAAAAAAAATATACCAATGTAATTGAGAACCTCTTTGTTTTTGAAAGGAAAATATTGCAGGTCATTGAGAATCTCTTTGTTTATGAAGAAACGAAAGAAGTCGTTTAAAAATCCATTTTATAGTTATTATTAGTTCTTAGTAAACGGATACCGACTACTACTACCGACACTACCCCTTGCCGTGTCCAAGCGGGGGGTGTGCATGAAGTATTCCCTCACGTTAGAAAAGAAGGTTATTTGTGACAAACGTGTAAACTGTAGCCGTAGCATGGTAATTAGTTTCACAGATTGAAATGTAAAACTTATAAGTATGAGTTTTACATTTCAATCTGTTTTATTTTAATTTATTGTTCTGGACGTTTATTATTGACGTAGATGAAGCAGATATTTTTTTTATACTTTCACGCCTTCTCCCCCTCCCCCCTGAGGATGAGCTTCCCTCAGCTCTCCGGGGTGGAGCGGCTCCGACTGCGCGCTGTCGGCCGTCGGCGAGGATAAATCTCGTCCGATCCCGTCGACCAGAAACCTGGATTCGATCTCACAACTACTTGTTACAGAAGCGGTGTGCTCGACATCCACACCACCGACACTTCAAGTATAAAATCTCGAAATATTTAATCATCATCTCCCTGCCCTGGTCCTATTATTTCCGGTCGGCACAACAGGCTTTCCTTTCCCAACCTTCTCTGTCTTTCGCTTCTTAAACACCAACACCTTTCCTGAACGTAATGATCTTTCACTCAATCGATACATGTTATCTTAGGATTTATCATATTATCTCAAAATATTCATTAAGACATGTATTATTAACTTTCACAGGGTGGTACCATATTCGGGAATCGATAAGAAAAACTATTTTACAATAAGCCCCTGCGGAGTCACACACTACTCGCATGAAATGGTCTTCACAAATCTGAACGCATGGGAGCAGGAGTACACCATATTTGTTAAATTGACAGACGTGAGGATTGATTAATTATTCACGGCTTTTTCTACCCAAAGGTGTAGGCGGCAGCGGCTGCTAAGCCCTAACTCACACATTCGTTATGTTATGTCCCAAATAGGATACGTAGCGAAACTATTGCCATACACCGAACACAAAGTTGTCATTCATCGATATTTATCACACATAACTTCCGAAAGGAATTCTTAGAAATCACTGATGTGAGCCCGGAATCGAACCTCTGACTTCAAAGTCAAAATCGGGGATGTCGACCACTAGACCACCGAGACTATTTGCTTAATTGACTAATTTGCCTTAATCATAAAATTTTTCAGATAAAATTTTTCAAAGTATATCGTTATTGGAAAGCGTTCTATATTTGGAGGAAATCTATTTTGTATCGCAAATATACAAAGATCAGGAATAAAATAAAGAAGAATCTATTTATTCTGACTCCGGTATTGGGGAAGGCTTTGCTCAACATTCAAGCGATGTGTTGTGACATGTATATGAAAACTTTTGCAGATTTGAGCAGGAACATGGATACCGCATTCTTTTATTTTATAGAAGTACAGGTGAAACTATAAATATGTATATTTATATTCTACTACAGGAGCGCGTGAACTCAGTACCGCCATATACTTATATCAGCATTTTAAAAAGCAACAAGTAGATAAAAATTACTAATTAAGATAAATTTAAACTATAAACTTTGTGCCCGGTATGACAGTAGGTTCGCCACCTATTCCATTTGGAACCTAAACATTATGGCGAGTCGAAACTTAATAGCCACTGCCTACTTCTTCGGGTAGAAAAAGGAGTGAACCTGTTATATTGACTAATGCATTTTTTAAATATTTGGCCCAGTCGTCGTCGGAGCAAGATGGCATGATGTGGCGATTTATGGTTACGACCAGTAAGTAGTTGACAGAAAACTGCAGTCGTTGATGACGATCTTGCTTTATATACTTGTTTAAATAATTATTAATTTTAGACATTGCAATATATATTGGTAGGTGGAGTATCGTTTGGTACATCGATAAGACTTTTAATCAATTATTTAATTCATCAAAATAATAATATGTTTACATATGAACCGTTTTTTTATATTTTGCAGGCAACTGTTACACTTTAACTTATGTTGCAGATGAAACAATTGGAGTATGTAAGAGAAAAGTTGATTCAGTACCGTGACGTTGTAGTTGCCATCATTGTTCAAGCGTGCCACACTGCACTGTACCATCAGGGATTCGTTTATGACGATAAGAATATACCACCCTTTCAAATCATTAGAGGGAAACCCACTGGTGGGATGTCGTATACGGAGAAGGCAAACAAGAGGAAATATTGTGAAAGATTGGCTAAGTATGTAGTGTTTATAGACTTGCAATTGATTTTACCTTCCATAATCTCCCACCAAAACTATGGTGATATAAGTTTGACCTGTCTATACTTGGGTATGGCTATAGCATTCTAGCTCGTCTTTAGGGAATGGCGTAGGGTCCTTGCTTACGGCGGCGTCGTTGATCGAGTCGCCACCTTCCCTAAAATATGGCGAGGGAGGCGATGGCTGAGATATGGGTCATACTCGTGAACGGGTGCTGTTTGTGGGGACTGGTCTGTTCAAGCGTCCAAAGAATTTTTATTAAAGTACTGTGTCCTAAGTTTGACGTGAGAGACCTCATTTTGCTCTCTGTATTATTCTATTGATTTGTGTTTTAGTGCATAATGTAATGTTAATTATGTAAAAAAAAGACTCCCCTGAGTTTATTGCCAATTCTTCTCAGCGCGAGAGTAATCGAATTGGCGCATTGTAAATAAGTGTCTTTAAAGGACCTAAATTGAATAAATGAGTTTTTGATTTTGATTTTGCTCGATTAAGCGCGCTTTTTTTACAGCTTTGTGAAATTGACTGACTATATGAGAATTTATATGTTATACCGATTAACTAAACGGTCCAATGCAATGATGGCAAATATGCTTCGTATCCATGTTAACTTTACACCCAGCGAGGAGCTACTCGCCGGCAAGGAGATAGATGAAGTGCTTGAAACATATCCTCGAGACACTGATACTTGCAAGGTGTGTGTGTGTACTTTGACTGTTATTAGACTTTATTATTTTTTAGCTGTTGCCCGCTACTTAGTCTGCGTGGGCGCCATATTTCGGTATCGATTGTAGATCATACATACATACATACATACATAACTTCACGCCAAATCCCTTGCGGGGTAGGCAGAGAGAACAGAGCGCTAATTAATAATTAATTTAATTAATTTAATTTAGCGCTAATTGTAGATCATCACCCAAGTATTCTAAAAAATATATAATTCAATGTACAGTTTCAACTTTCCTACGATCCCTATCTCGGTTTTCTAAAGTAATCAATCGACAGTTTAAAATATCTTCTATAAACTATCCATACAAACTTGTTCATTCATAGATATGCACTTGAATCTAATAGCTTGTCTATCAAGCAACTGAAAAGTAGGTACAGCATATTATTATGATGTCCGTATGTAAATGAGAACAATGATAATTAACATAACATAATTTCACGCCTTTTTTCTACCCAAATGTGTAGGCAGTGGCTGTTAAGCCTCGATTCGCCGTTATGTTTACGTTATCATTATTAGAAGGCTGTGTTGACTTGAACTGCAGTTAACTGACAGTGGTAGAGCCACGTAGATCGCTCGTAGGTCTGCATTAATGAGCTGACTCGACTGGTGAAATACCACGACTGCTACAGAATATCGACGTAAAGTGGCCCATGGCGCATTTCGTTTTTCTCTTTTCCTCTCGCCCTTCATCATCCCACTTTCCTACTATACCCTAAAGGCCGGTAACACTATATCACTATTTGTGTTGGAGTTGTCCACGAAAGACGCTAATTGCTTACCATCATGTCATAACCCTAAACTCCATAAAAAAACTGTTTTTTTTTACAGTGGCCGCTTTTCCAAATCGATGCGTATATAAAACCTAGCGGTGAAGTTGTTTTGAATCCTAGCGAAGAATTAATGTCAAGCTATATGGAAAAGATAACCAGCTATTGGGACGAGTATGTGCGCACTTTCCAGAATTACCTAAACGAAGAAGCCTTGCAAATATTTGTACAGCCCACTATAATGGGTAAAGCCGTCGACTGGTCTGCGGGATCCTCTCCAAATCTGTATTTCCTTATGAATCAGGACAAGGAGATGCTGGACGACATTGCGTTTATACCGCAATCCATTAAACATGCATACGAATGCGTGTGGTTGTTTTTGAAAAGAATGGAGTCGTTTATGGATAATTATCGTGAAGCTTGCGCAATAGATATAAATTTAATTAAAGCTGAACGTGACACGAATGAAATCAAAAAATTATGCGAGACATTCGTTAGGCAAATGGAGACTATTGAGGAGGTGGTCAGCTATCAACCGTTGGGCTTGCTGTTTCTTTCATTGCTACCATTTCAGGAAATATTTAGACCGCAACCCAGAAAATTGTTTGATGTTGTGGCAACCGTTACACCCGAGTGAGTTAATAAATTTTCTTTACTTGTAATTTAAAAAAATGTTTTAAATAAAATACACAAGTAGCCCGAAAAATAGCTTAATATTTACGTTTTCTGAATAATTTTTGAATTAATTGAATGGTTTTAGGATTAATTGGTTTGATTTGAACGTTTTTTTTTTCTTTTACTTTTAATTTCAAAAGTCTCAAAACTAAAGTTATGTTGTGTAGGTACTTATAATGTTAATGCAATGTGGTTTTTAGTATTTTGCAAATACCATGCTATTAAAACTGATAGTGAAAATATGAATATGATGGCTATAACCACACGCAATTTGGTGGTGAATATCCATCGGTGTATAAGTGTATGAAGGTCAAAACTTAAACGTGGTTAAGTTTTACAAATTTTATTCCTTTTCCGTGGTATAGTTTTTAAGTAATTTATAGATACTACCGATATCATAAGACTTAGAAGAAAGTATTGATATGTATTGATCAATTTCATCTGGCAAATTCATACTTTATACTAGCTAAGCCGAGGAACTTTGTTTCGCCTCATAAGCATTCATAAGCATTCGCTCTCAATAAATGAATATATATAATATTTTTCTATAATAAAAGTAGCCCAACTTACTCCTTATTACATCAGGGGCCGTCCATTAATCACATGATGTTTTTTTTCATCATTTTTTGATCCCCTTCCCCCATGGTGATACGTGGTGATATTTAAAACTAACTCCCCTCCCCATCCAACATTACGTGTATTTTTAGTACATACAAAAAATCTTAAAGTTTTTAGAGTATTATTTTTAATTCATCACCAAATTCGCTGGGAGTACTCGAGCGGCCTGCTTCTAAATCAGAAAGTCGTGGGATCGATTCTGGACTCACACCAATCTATTTTATTCTAATAATAAGGTGGAAAAAATAAATACACGTGATATCTTACTACACCCCCCTTCCCCCCTCGTGATATATCGTGATTTTTGTTAGACCCCTCCCCAACCTTTCTAACCTCACGTGATTAATGGACGGCCCCTAATAAAAGTGCTGTCGAAATTAGTCCAGCCATTTTATCGATTAGCCGGAACAAATAGACTGATAGACAGACAATTTTTTTAAAATGTTACTTTGGTGTAGCCCCTTTTGGTGTAGCCGACAGTTCAATTTTATTTATATGTACTTATAGATATGTTTTATGTTTTCAGTGTCGGCCATGATTGCATATTAGAAATAGTCGAAGGCATAGAAAACATCAATGAAGACATAACTAAGGAACCTGCAACAGCTGCAGAGCTGGTGGACTTCAATAACCTAATGGACGGTTTCGAACCACGTGTGTCGTTACTTGAAGAGAGGCTGGAGTATCTGCGAGAGTTGTACGATGTTATGGGCGAGTTCAACATTGCCATCCCCCCTGATGATATGACCGACTATTTAGGTTTGTCCCCACTATCATCGATCGATCAGTACTATCTCATTTATGTTATTGATAGCGAGAATTTTTGGAGCATTTACAACTTTACTTTTACTTTTAAAATAATATCAATAGTCCTTACAGTAATTTGATTGTGTTTAATTCGACAGTGACCCACATTTTAGGCAAAATTCATTCGCAAGACACTGTAGTAAAATTTTTTAGTGGCGAACATTGAAGTTCAACACTGGCGTGAGATGAAAATAACATTTTATAACACAAAAAGTGAAGAATAGAAATGTATTATCGGTTTATTATTCCAGGGTTGAGCGTGGCTCTTGGCACGTTACGTACTAATGTGGATCAGAAGCTTGAAACACGAAGTAAGCTTGCGGGTTTATTTGCCAGCCAGATCGGTAATGATATCATGACCCTTATGACGGATGTCAACAAGCTAAGGGACGAAGTAGCCGTGAGTGACAATATTCTTTTCAATAGAAACCCCGCTTCTGAATCAAGAAGTCGTGGGTTCGAATCCGGCTCACACCAGTAACTTTTCGAAAATGTTTTTTGGAAGTTAAGTGTGATAAATATCGAGGAGTGACAACTTTGTGCCCGGTGTATGGCAATAGGTTCGACACCTATTTCATTTGGGACCTAAAGAAAAGCGCGAGTCGCACCTTCGGGTAGAAAAAGGTATGATGTGAAGTTCTGGGTGGCTACCACGCTGCTCGATGCATATTATCGTCAAGTTGCTCATGAAGCGTTTCGTTAGTTGAAAGAGTTGAAAGAGCAGTTGAAGGAAAGCTTTAGGAAACAATGTAACATCACGCTATGATCTATAGGAGCGGAGCATTAATATTTTTGGTAGTAAAATATATAATACCAGCAGGCCGCGCGAACTTCGTACCGCTATATTGTATGTAGCTTTACGCCTCACGGTGTTACTCGCGTATAAACAAAATATTGATGACGACAATGATTACATATAGCCTATGTTACTCAGTGATAATATAGCTTTCTACAGAAAAAAGAATTATTAAAATCGGTCCAGTACTTTTTGAGTTTATTCGTTACATATAAAAATACAAATTATCTTTCCTCATTATAATATTAAGAATAGATAGCGGTACGAAATTCTCGCGGTCAGCTTGTATATGCATAATCTGACTTGTGTTATAATTCCTGAGAATATTTTTTTATATTGTTATATTGTATTTATTCATAAATTGTTTAATGTTTTTAGCACGCTTGGTTATATGATGAAAAGTCAGAAATTGAGAAAGTACTGGAGACATTAGCCGATTTGCAGGAACAACTCAAGGAATGTTCTGCAAGAGAAAAGCAAATAAAAGATTGGCAAAAGATATTTAAGGTGCAGTAACTTTAATACGTACCTATTAACTTCGTTTAGTCATTTAATCGATTTGTGCCACTGTTGGACCTCTATAAGGAATATAATTTAACGCCCTAGTACTTACTCCTTTAATTTTTTTTGGCTCATTAAAACTTTGATTGGTTAGTACACAACTCACAAGTGTTAGTTCACAAGTAATTTTCACATTGATTTCTAACGATCAGGCAGAACAATTCCAGGAAACTTCTCCACAACTAGTTACTTTCAGTTACATGTAGTTCGCTGCATGAATGGGCTGGTTCGACCGGTGAAATACCACAACCTCTCAGAAGATCGACGTAAAGTGGCTCATGCCGCGTTTCGTTTGTGAGAGAGGTACCCGGAGGCCCAGCCCCCTGACCCATCCTTTCCTATCCTACTCCCTTAAAAGTCGGCAACGCAACGGTAACACTACATGTGTTGCTAGTGTCCATGGGCGGCGCAGGTTGCTTACCGTCCGGTGACGCGCCTGCTCGTTTGCCCTCCTATCCCATAAAAAAAATATTTCAGACACAATGTACACACAGCGCCCTCTACTTTTCCAAGCTAAGTAAATAAATAATGCTAGTGATAAGGAAATTACATAACGGATGTCAATACATTTAATAAGTATATGGACTAACACGCAGACCCCATACAAACATTAACGCGTGTAATAAATATTTGGTGGAATACGGAATACGGGTGGGAATCGAATCCACCGACTTTGATTCGGCAGTTAGTTGTATTACCAACGATCAAACCCATCACAAGACTATAGATTAGTAACCAAATCGTATTTTTGTTGTTGTTACTCAATCATCAATCTGATCCCAACAGATTGATATAAGGGCACGAGATTAAATTGCCCTCATATTTTCTAGAAACTTTTTGTACTTAGCTCTAATAAAAAAGTTATATTTACAGATGCCACCTATAAGGTTAGAGCAGCTTGACGAGACCATAAACGATGTGAAACTTAGACAGCTGCTTTGGAATTCTTCACAAGAATGGAATGATTTGTTTAAGAAATGGTAAAGATAGTTCGTTAATTTAGATCGGTTTTTTTTCTATCAGATATCGGGCACACGAGTCAGCGGATCAGTAGGTGGTAAGTAACCAGCGCGGCCCATGGACACCAATGCAACGCGGACAACCATCCACATGTCCCCACTTAAAGAGTAGTAACTAGGATGGGAAAGTAGGACGATCCTCTGGACACCTCTCTGAATCAAGAACGGCAGGAGCCACTTTACGATGTTCTGAGAGGACGTGGAGGAGGACTGGCTCTACCTCTGTTAAACATGTGAAAATTAAGAAAGTTGGTTTTAAGAAAAGGGAATCAGTTTCTTCATTAAGAACTGCATTTTTGGTTATTTTCAGGCACGAAGCGCCATTCAATACATTGGATATAGATGATATACAGACGTTCACGAATAACTTTGGAAAAGTATTCAACCAATTAGATAAGGGTTTGCCCGCAAACAAAATAGTACCACGTTGCAAAGCCTCCATTGACGTTATGAAGGAAAAGGTGAGGGATATAATTTATTTATCCATATGTAAGTCTATAATTTAATCAAATATATTTAGAATCATTCCATAAATCCATCCATTTTTACTTATAAATTTGCACTTTTTGTTTATTAAGCTTAAACTATGTCCATAGTAGAAAACACACCAAAACATAACTTCACGCCTTTTGTTACCCGAAGGCTTAGGCGGCGGCTGTTAAGCCTCGTCTCGCCGTTATGTTTACGTCCCAAATGGAATAGGTGGCAAAACTATTGCCATACGAGGCACAAGGTTTTTATACATCGATATTTATCACACTTAACTTCCGAAAACAATTTCGAAAAGTCATTGGTGTGAGCCAGTGTCAGGAATTGAACCCGGACCTCTGGATCAGAAGCCGTGTGCTCAACCACTGGGCCACCGAGACTAGTAGTAGAAGAGTTCTATAAAGTTTCTCGATAGTGGTTTAGTTAAGTGTACATTAAAGTGGCTTTTATAAATTGCTGTTTCTTTTATGACTTTTGATTGATTATAGTAACGACAGGTCGCCGGGCACCAAATCTTTTTACAGCATGGATAGTTCGAACGGATGACATGTGGTGCCGACCCCACTTGAGAAAGGGGCAGGAAAATGATGATAGCACCTACATATACGACATAACTTTCTTCTGTCTGTTATATATAACTAGATTAAATATTTATAGCTCCCAGTACTGACTTACCTTCGAAATCCGGCATTGAAACCTAGGCATTGGGTTAAAATTGAAGAAATTTTGCACACTCGCTTCACGCCTGATGTTCCCTTGACACTGCGCGTGTTTGAAGAACTAGAAGCTTTTCAACATGCAGAGGAGCTTATGGAAGTGGCTGGCCAAGCTAGTTCTGAAGCCGGTCTCGAAGCATTACTTAAAAAGGTAAACTTATTATACTAATAATATTACTCAAGTTATTGGTGTAAAAGTAAGAAAGGGCACATGTTCCGATGGTTCGGACATGATAAGAATGGATGATGCGAGATTGACTAAGCAGATATACAATGCAAAAGCGGATAGATGTAGGAGTCGAGGACGGCCAAGACACACATTTCCTGACCTTGCCTTAACCTTTTGGAGGAAGGTGATGTTAGGAACCTCAGAAATCGACGTGCGTGCCTCAAAAGAGCTATGAAAGTCAACGAAGCGAGTGATGTGTGTAAGAATAGTGGCTTATAGTGGTCTCTGCCTGCCCCGCTAAAGGTTTGGCGTGAAGTTATGTATGTTATTGCCTTTCAGTTCAATCCAAGACAATTCAATCCGAGATAAGAATTAAGAAATGTTCACTGATTAACTAAAATTCAACTCCTAGCTCATTCTTCACTCCTCATTCGAATGATTTTTTTTAGTTAAAGAAGTTATGACGTCGTCTCGGTAGTCTGAAGCACATCGATCCTGATCAAAAGTCATAGGATTGAATTCGCTCTTACACTAATGACTTTTTGGAAGTTATGCGTGATAAATATCGGTGCTGCAGTGGTCAAGCACTCCGCTTTTGACAAACAAGAAGTCGCAGGTTCGAATCCCGGGTCACACTAACGACTTTTCGAAAATTGTTTTCGAAAGTTATGTGTGACTGTAGGACATATTGATGACTGAATGCTTAATGCCCGGTATGGTTACTATCAAAATTGTTTCCGATGTATGGTTTTGGCTACTCATTCTATATTGGGACCTAATCTTTCTTCGAATCTCTTCACCGCTGTACCTTTCATCTTTTCTTAGTCGCGAATATGTCGGATATTCGCGACTAAGAAAAGATAAAAGTTACAAAAAAAATGCATTTATACTTAGCTTAGCTTATAAACTTTAAACTTTAAGGTGGAGGAGATCTGGGCAGCTCTAGAGTTCCCTGTTATATTACATAAAGACGCCAAGGATGTTTACGTGTTGGGTGGCTTGGATGAAATTCAGGCATTTGTCGATGAAAGTAATATCCATGTCAGCACAATTCTTAGCTCTAGGAGCTGTGGACCTATAAAGAGCAGAGTGGAGGAATGGGCGAAAAATTTAGAACTATTCTCCAAAACATTGGTAATATATACATATAGAAATATCAATCAAATAGAACATCTGTGTCTTAGCTTTTGTTTGTAATAATTCATTCAGTTATGCCAACGTCACCCCTTTTTTCGTAAGTTGCTGTAAGGAGTAGAGATATGTGTGATGTGAGCTTAAATAAATAATATAAATTGAAATAGAGGGCTCTATGTGATTTGTGTCCAAGATATTATTATTTATTTAAATAAATAATCGTAATCATTTGATTTTAAATAATTTGCTTGCAGGAAGAGTGGTTTGCCTGTCAACAGACGTGGATGTACCTCGAAGTAATATTCAGCGCTCCAGATATTCAAAGGCAATTGCCAAATGAAACTAGACTGTTCACCATTGTTGACAAATCGTGGAAGGACATTATGCGTAAATTAGCTAAGGTAAACCCGTTTTTTGGTATATTATTATTTTGATAATACTTTAGTGAATTATTTTGAAAATTTGTCTTTAATAGGTACCTTTGGCTATGCCAGCAGCAACTCAACCAAAGCTATACGAGGAGTTTGTGAGGAATAACGAAATGCTTGATCAAATAATGAAATGTCTCGAAGCTTACTTGGAGACCAAACGAGTCGCGTTTCCAAGATTCTTTTTCTTATCCAATGATGAGCTTTTGGAGATATTGGCTCAGGTATGTAAAAATGTTTTCTCTTGATATGCCCATAATTTCACTGCGTAGTAGTTAAGTCATAATAGTGTCGGTGGTCCAGTGGTCGAGCACTGAGCTTCTGAATCATGAAGTCGCCGGTTTGAATCCTGGCTCACACCAATAACCTTTCGAAATCATTTTCGGAAGTTATGTGTGATTAATTCTGGTTGAAAACATTGTGCTCGATATGGCAAGGTTCGTCACATAAGGAACGTTAACTAAACGGCGAGACGAGGCTTAACAGCCGCTGCCTTCACCTTCGGGTAGAAAAGGACGTGAAGTTATGTTACGTTATGTTATGTAGTGATAAAATTGTTCAAATATATCTTTAATAGAATTTTTTACTGTATTTAGACACGTAATCCTCACGCCGTACAACCTCATTTACGCAAATGTTTTGACGCCATTGCAAAGTTGGAGTTTGGTGTAAAGCTTCCTGAGAGTGAAATGGAAATTACTGAAGACGGCGAATTGGTCGAGAAGGAGATGTCTTTTCACACTAGGGATATGCTTCAAGCTAAACTTGCAAAAACAGCTAAAGCTGAGGATCTGACTACAGATATAATAGCAATGCTTTCTCCCGAAGGCGAGAGAGTAAATTTGGGAAAGGTATCTTTAGTTTTAAATTAAGTTACATTTAAATTTAAATGAAATTGACGCTCAAATATGATTGTAATTTATTGATTTCCTTTCCTTAACCCAGTAATGCCTAGCGTGTCCATGTGGACACAAAAATATGGGTCTGCTAATATTTTTTTTGTGGGAAACCATTGTTGGTTTAGAAATATTTATCTGGTCATTCTGTGCTATCAAATAACAAAGATTTTTTACATGTCATTGATATGTCATTTAAAAATATAAATTCGCGGGTAGATTCATTCAATTCTCACCAAAGTCAAAAACGGCGGAAAAAATGGACCCGACACGAGAGTAAGTAACATAATTTTTAAATTACTTTATTTATTTATGTTATTAAGATGTAATATTATTCTAAAATAATGTATTTATATGTTGAGATAGGTCAACGATAGTTTACTTTTGTTTTAGCACTATATTTATATGCCTAATGTTGCTGTGTCCATATGGACACGCTAAGCACTTGGCATGTCTTTATATAAGATTTGGTTTGTTGTTAGATCCTTCGATTTAGACCAGTATTGGGGAACTGGGACCCTAAACGAAATCTTAGACATTTTATTTGAGGATGAGGAAGAAGCTGCCGACACCAGAGTCAATTTACGTCGCCCCTCCTAATGCCGCTGTTTTGACAATCAAAGATTCAGGTGACGAATACAGTGGTGGAAGAATCCAAAATTTAAATGACATTAGTTAACAGCTCAGGCTGAGGTAACGAAAGTCCCTGAGTCATACCAAGCTTATTATCAATGGTGAAACGTTACTCCCAAAAAGATAAAGACCTACTCAAGTGTCACGACCGTTTATTTTGGGTGAATACAATAAATATAAGGGGGGTGTTGACAGGATGGACGAAAATGTAATTATGTACAGAATATATATTAGAGGAAAGAAATGTATTAGTCCCTTATTACTTGGATGCAAATACATATGTACACTATTCTTGCAACTACATAGGAAAAATGATAAAATCCCACAACAGTTCCGGAGGTAAATCATGCTAACTTATCTCAAATGCTATGGAATAGCAGCCAAAGGCGGAGGAAGACTCTCTAAGTTAGCAGATGCTGGGCGATTCAATGGTGTAAAACACCATGTAAAAAATGCATGAAAAAGAGACGATATGTCGGTCCATACTGTAATTTGAAAAGTTTGTCAGTTCAAACTGAATACATGAAGTGTGACGTCGGACGTCGGACGTCATTGCGTACCATGTTTTGCTGGCTATCATAAAAAATAATAAATGTTTTCATTGGGTAAATCGTGTTTTTTTTATCTAATAACTCCAATAAGATAAAAAATATCCTCTCAACTTTTTAGCTACTGTCAAAGCTTAGCGTGTCCATTTGGACACATGGTTTTTTTCTAACTTCCCATTTATTTAACAATAAATGACTAAAATTATCTCATTAAGAACCCTTAATTGAACCATATTCCGAGTCCAAACTAAAGAAAAACAAGAAATAAATAATTCGGGCATTCCTGGGTTAAATTAAATAATAACAATAAGATACTGTAGAACATAATTAACAAGAAATATACTTTGGGATTGGGATGGGAATTTGACAGTGATGAGAACGCATAGGTACTTCTATTTGGTCATTAAAAGAAAATAACGAAGATTACCAACATTATTACCAATATTTTTCCAACTAATTCCATATTGGAATTAGTTGGAAAAATATTACGATTCTTTCCTATATACATAAATAATTACATAGTATAAAACAAAGTCGCTTTCCGCTGTCCGTTCCCTTATATGCTTAGATCTTTGAAACTACGCAACGGATTTTGATACGGTTTTTTTAATAGATAGATGTCAACGGGGTAGATAATTCATGTATGATATTATAAACAAAAAGTGATAAATTAAAATTTTACTCATTTATACTTTCTATGCGGAACAAAGTTCGCTGGGTCAGCTAATAATAATATATAATGAAGTTTCCGATGTTCTAGTATCTAGAGTTAATTCCTGTTAAATCCTTAATTTAGGACTAAATGCTGTTTTCAAAAATGTATTAACAGGGCTTAAAGGCGAGGGGCAATGTCGAAGATTGGTTGGGAAAAGTTGAAGAAGCAATGTTTGCGTCCGTAAAGCGTAGCATGAAATATGCACTCAAGGATTATATGGGGCGTCCTAGAGTTGAATGGATACAACTACATCCGAATCAGGTATTCGCCTTTAAAAGTCCTTTTGTCAATAGTTAAACTGGTGTTAATATGTTAAAAATTGCAAGCTTACAATATTCCAATTGTAAGACACGCCATATAAGCCCAAAGGTGTTAAGCGCAGACTCGCCGAATTTGGACGTCCCAAATAAAAAAGGGGCTTGTACTTTGCTGTACGCCAAACATAGTGTTGTCAGTCATCGATAGTTAAGCAACTTCCGATAAAGAATCCGTGAAGTCATAGATGTGAACACGGATTCGATCAGACGACTTCTTGACTCAAAAGCTCTACCTCCAGACCAGCGAGACAAATACAGTAAAATTATTCATAATCCAACAGGTCGTATTGACAGTGTCTCAAATAATGTGGGCTAAAGGTGTTCATGAGGTATTCGACCTGGGGATACCTCTGCGAATCGACACCGGCCTGATAGAGTATGAGAGGAAATGTATATCTGATTTGAATGATCTGGCAGCACTAACGAGACATGATATCAGCAGTTTGTTCAGGAAAGTATTGTGTGCCTTGATCACTATCGACGTCCACGGCAGAGATACCATCAGCTCCATGGTTGAGAAACATGTACAGAAAGCGTAAGTGCATTAATGTTTTGTTATATTTACAACTAGCTGACCCGGCAAACTTTGTTACGCATCAAAAGTAATTTTTACACGGTTTACAATTAGAAGTGCTAAATATAAAAAAATATCACTTTTACTTAACTACATTGATGTGAATAGCAATACAATAACATGAATTATACATACACCCTGTTGAAGCCCTCTATCTATTAAGAAAAACCGCATCAAAATCCGTTGCGTAGTTTCAAAGATCTAAGCATATAAGCAGCGGACAGCGGGTTGCGACTTTGTTTCACACAATGTAATGATGTTACATACAAGAAAAGAATCGTAATATTTTTTCAACTAATTCCATATTACTAATGGTGGTAATCTTCGATGGCAGTATTGTCTTATAATTACTTACTATTTTTAACTCTGTCGAATCCAATTAAATAATGTTGTCTATTTTACAGACAAGACTTTGAGTGGTTAAAAATGATTCGTTACTACTGGGAAGAGGACATTGACAATTGTATGGCAAAGATGTCGATTTCTTTGTACGTTTATGGTCATGAGTATTTGGGAGCTGGAGGTATTTAACTATTTATTTCCTAGATATTATATCCTCTGAGGTAGCTAAGCAAAGTTTTACAAGCATCTTTAAAATCACTGTAGTACTTAATACTAGACTACAATCCCATGGGCATATAACCTGTGAAATGAACAAATGTGAACAATGCTTAGAAGGCTGTTACTTTTCATTTTTTTTACGGCATTTCTACAGCATATAGATGATTCAAAATATATGTCGATAAACCTAGTGCCGCACTAAAGTGGTGTCGAGTTATTCGCTTTTTATGCATATATTATACATGAACGGCGTACCTGCATATTTTCAACGCAAGAATCGAAAGCCAAAAATCAATTATTATAATTTAATGTAAATGTACCCCTCGGGAATGGCGGAATAGTTCTCAGAGTGATTTTATGGTATAGCACCTAACTTCTTACTAAGGAGTGATCGTCCTTTAGAAGGAACCTTCTAAGAGGCCGTCATGCGATTATTTTGAAATCCAATTTTAATCTGTAACACCAATATTGGTTTAAAAACAGTATGTTAGATCTTAGGAAGTATAGTACAAATTGTGATTTTTCGTTATTTCTGTGAAACTTTCAAGTCTTACGTGATTAATGGATCCTATGCCCCCTAAGCGATATTCGCGTTGATTCATTTCACAGTTTTTTTTTTGGGCTTGTCTATGCATCGATCTATTCAAATATGCTTCGTTGTAAATTTTAGTTTGGGTTTGCGCTGTTCTCAAGACCAGCTCAACAAGTTCATAGCTTGTGCAATCAAGCTTTTCTAGGATGACTAAAAGCTTTCAGCCAGCCAGTTAAATATTTATGTTTTAATTTATTTGATAGGTGTACTGGTTATAACGCCGCTAACGGATCGATGTTATCTGTGTCTGATGGGAGCTCTCATGCTGGACTTGGGAGGTGCACCAGCCGGCCCAGCTGGGACCGGAAAGACAGAAACCACCAAAGATTTGGCCAAAGCTTTAGCTATACAGTGTGTTGTCTTCAATTGTTCAGAAGGTATAGTAAAACTAATACAAATATTTTTTTAAATAAGATTATAAATAATGTAATAATAAATTTTTAAGTACTCTATCTAATATTTACTGTAATATAACTTCTCAGTTTCATGAAGTTCTGTTTTTGGTGAAATTGTGTTTATTAATAACAGTACTGCACAGTTCCAAAGTATCACATAAATATCATCAATAGTAGAAATAGTTGAGAGTTCGTTTTTAATCTTTTTCTTATCTATATCGTAATTTTGGTTGCGCTTAAAATACCTAGTTCTGTTTTTTTATTCATTTGTATAATAAAACCGCTAACTAGTATCTATATATTTTCCAGGTCTTGACTATAAAATGATGGGACGATTTTTCTCTGGTCTGGCTACGTCTGGCGCATGGTGTTGCTTCGATGAATTCAACCGTATAGATATTGAAGTGTTGTCTGTAATAGCTCAACAACTCATCACAATTAGGAACGCCAAAGTGGCAAGACAGGCGAGGTATTTGAACATAACTAACCTTACAGCAGCACTTTATGAATATGTTTGTGATCTTCGTATACATTCTTTGTCTTCCGAAGTCATCTTACAAAATTGGCATGTCATATTTGAATATAATACAAACTAATCGTTTCGAACCGTCGTTTTCGAATGTGCAGGTAGCGGCTACTAAGACGCGACTCGCGGATAAGTCACGTCTCAAATGTGGCGGAATCTAATGCCATATACAGGGCCCAAGTTGTCACTCATCGATATTTATCATACACTAGCAGATCCGGCGAACTTTTCGCCGTTTTGCCTAGGAAGAAAAAAATTAAATTTTCTAAAAAAGTAGTTACTTCTTTATATATCAGCTACCTACCAATAAAAGTACCGTCAAAATCAGTCCAGCCATTTCAGAGATTGCCCGGAACAAACAGACAGACAGACAGAGAAAAATTTAAATATTCATTTTGGTGTATGTGCCGTAATGTTAATTCTTATGAATGTTGTACAAAGCAGTTGTAAAATTACAAACCAATGGACACTTCAATTTTGAAAGAAAAAAAAATCCGAGAAATCATTATTGTGAGCCCGGAGTCGATCCCACGATTTCTGAATCAGAAGCGGGGGGTGCTCGACCACTGAACCATCGAGATTTTGTATTAACTAGTTGACAATAAATCTTTGAATTATCCGCTTTTCCATCCTTATCCATTTAGTTCACTGCATCCGACGCTGAAATCGGTATTAAAATCAGTTGAAAAATTTAAAAGGTTTAAGACCAGACAGCGGTAGAGACTGCATTTTATAGTGTTGTTATATCTTTGATAAGGTAAAATTTTCTACTTCCGTAGGTTCATGTTTGAGGGTCGTGAAATAAAGCTGGTGAGGTCTTGCGCTGCGTTCATCACAATGAATCCTGGTTACGCCGGGAGGACTGAGTTGCCAGACAATTTGAAGGCTCTATTCCGTCCTATATCTATGATGGTCCCGGATTATGGTATGTACTTGGCAACTAGTCTACGCAAAAGACGCTGTGAGCGAACGAGCATGCTGGTCACCTGATTGTAAGCAAATAGCGTTGACCATGGATGGATATCTGCAACTTTAAGGGAGTGGGAGGGTAAGGAATGTGGAAGGGAGGAGGGTCTACAGATACCTCTCTTACCGGAAGAAATGCGACATATTATGCTCCTTTACGTCGATAAACTGTATCAGGTCATAGTATGTTACCGACCCTTTCATGCAGCGAACTGTGTATCTCTACCACTTAAAAAAAAATCTTTTCCCTAAATTATAAAACCGTAGAACTTGTTATTATATTTATAAAGTTTATATTACGTATATTGCATTACATTTGTATCTGACTGCACATTTCGTTTCGTAGCGCTCATCGCGGAAGTGATCCTGTATTCGGAGGGCTTTGAATCCTCCAAGGGTTTAGCAAAGAAAATGGTGCAGATGTATAAGTTGTCAAGTGAACAATTATCCAAACAAGATCATTATGACTTTGGCATGAGAGCCGTGAAGAGTGTCCTGGTGAGTGCGACATATGTCAGATATTGTTTAAATGTACTTGAAGTCCGATATATATCTCTTTTTTTATTAAAATTCTAATTTTAATCTCATCCGGGTTTTGATTAGTGCCCTCACGAAGTGTAGAAACACAGGAAACCGAATGTTATGTTGAACGGATGGTCTCTATTTAGGAAATAGAATTTTCACCGGTAGCGGGTGCCTTCTTTCCTTTGTGATGCATTCGTTCATATCCTAACGTTTTGTTTCCGTTTACCAAACTTCCCGCGTCATCTAATTCGAGCGCAGCCAGTGGCACAAAAGAGAACTAAGATCTCAGTTAGTATTATGTACAATGATACTATGGAAAAGCCTAGACCGTTCGGATTCCTGTGTGGTCTCTTGTGTGGGTGTCCACCATATTTCCTTAAATGACAATTTAAGAATAACGTAACATACTTTCACGCCTTTTGTTACCCGAAGGTGTAGTCAGCGGCTGTTAAGCCTAGTCTCGGTGTTATGTTTACGTCCCAAATGGAATAGGGGGCAAATCTATTGTCATACCGGGCACAAAGTTTTCAGTCATCGATATTTATCACACATAACTTCCGAAAATAATTTCGAAAAGTCATTGGTGTGAGCCAGTGTCTGGAATCGAACCCGGACCTCTGGATCAGAAGTTGTGTGCTCGACCACTGCGCCACCGAGACCTTATCAGTTTAAGTTAAGAATAGAACTTGAAATTTGGTTTTGACTTTGAATCTAATATGCTACAAACCTCATTTCTACACAGTGAAATATCTTACTATAAAATTCTTGAGTTATGGTAAATTCTTTGTAACTCCTCTGAAAGAGCAAAACCGATTTTCTTGAAATTTTATAAGCGTATAAGTGATTTCTGCGATATTTATTTTTCATCCATCTCGATTTTAAGGGTGGGAGTATTTTTATTACTTTTTACAATAAAATTCAGCCCTCTATGACCAACCAATATTTATTATATTTTTTTGGCAAAGAGATTTTATTTTGCAAAATTTGCGTTTGCTGGGTCAATTAGTTTTTTATACATAAAATTTACATGGTAATTAAATATTTTTACAAACAAAACAGGTAATGGCTGGAGCACTTAAAAGAGCTAGTCCAGACCAACACGAGGAGATGACCTTACTTTGCGCGCTGAACGACAGTAACCTGCCTAAATTCTTGGCAGCCGACGCAATACTTTTTGCTGGTATATTGTCTGATCTGTTCCCTGGAGTTTCTCTGCCCGTACGTGACTATGGCGTCATGGAAGATGTCATTAGTAAGTTTTTTTTTCAGTCAAACAGTCATCTATAGTGTCATTGCTTTGAACAGACAGGTGGTTTGCAAACCGGGCCATATATATTCATATATTATTATTGCAAGCCTTACTCTCTGCTTTGACATGCACAACTCTTGTAAAACTCGTTCATTAATTTTTAAGGCTCCTGACATCACCTTCCTCTAGGACTCGTTCGGGTTTGCATTTGCATTATATATCTGCTTAGTCAATTTGCATCATCCATTCTTTCTACATGTTCGAACCATCTGAGAATGCCCTTCCTTACTATTACACCCATACTCTCTTTCAATCCAACTTCCATCCATACAACTTTGCTTTCACGCGGTCAGCGATAGTCACTGTGCCCTCTGACGTTCTGACGTAGATAATTATTATTTTACTAGCTAACCCGGCGAACTTTGTTCCGCATCAAAAGCAATTTTTACAGCGCGTACAATGAATGTGCTAAATCTGTAAAACTATCGCTTTTTATTAACTACATTATACATCAAAACCACCCCGCTAACACCCTCTTGCCTGAATACTGAACCGCCACTCAAATCTGACAATCAATAAAGTGCTACTTACTACTAAAATTTCACGTATTCTGTCTAATGTGACAGCTACTTAAACGCTTAAGAAGCGCTTATATATTTGAGTGGCGGTTCAGTATTCGGACTTCTATCTATTAAAAAAGACCGCATCAAAATCCGTTGCGTAGTTTCAAAGATCCTGAGCATGTAAGGGAACAGACAGCGAAAAGCGACTTTGTTTTATACTATGTAATAATAATAATGATATGTATATAAATAAAGTAGATTATTAATAAAAAGTCAAACGTATTATAACATTTTTGAAAGATATTGTGTTAAGTTATTAATAGTAATTGTATAAATAGTATTATTAGTATTAATTACATAGTTAATTAATTTGGCTATTATTTTTATCAGAGGAGATTTTACTCTCAATGAAACTGCAGATTGAAGTGTGTCAGATACGTAAGGTGATACAGCTGCACGAGACCATGATAGTGAGATGGGGTGTGATGTTGGTTGGACCCACTGGCGGTGGCAAAACGGTCGTGTTGCATGTGAGTAACGCCGTACTTGAAGAATCCTTCCCTTTACACAACTTCACACTTTTTCTACCCCAAGGTGTAGGCAGCGGCTGTTAAGTTCAGTTTAGTTTTAATTTATTGTACACAATAGAATTAAAAAGGCGAGCTTAACTCACTGTATTTCCACCGACAAATCCTCTGAGTTATAGAGGAGAATTCAAATTTGCAAAGTGTACCAGAAAATTTTAAGCCTCAACTCGCCCAAGTTTTACGTCCACAATGGAATAGGTGACGGAACCTATTGCCGTACACCGGGCAAAATGTTGTCAGTCATTGATATTTAGGATCCCACATAATTACCGAAAATGATTACTTTTTTACCTTCACCGCCATAATCTCATGCTATCAAGCTTGCTAGCTTTAGCACGAAGCACTGGATTCGAATCCTTGGCTTTACTAGAAACATTTCCGAAAATACAGCCAGTATGCACTATGTTATTTAGTTATGCACTATGTTTAATAAAGATAAATAATAGAATAATAAATTTTGCCAGGTGTTAGCCGGCACATATACGAGATTGTGTGAGAAGGGTGTTCCCGGTGCACAGAACCAGATGGTCCACAAGTACATAATGAATCCAAAGAGTCTCAGTATTGGTGAACTGTACGGTGAAGTGAATCTGCAAACACTGGAATGGCACGATGGCATTTTACCTTTAAGCTTACGTACTGCGGTACAAGTAAGTGGTGATTAACTATACATATTATAGCTGAACTAAATTGAAATGTTTGCTTGTAATATTGAAATAACTGCTTTCTACTACCCTCATATGAATATATTATATACGAGTAATACACTAAAATAACATTTTTTCAATTTTAGTGTAACTGTTTTTTTCCGGGTTGGCTCTGAAATGGCTGGACCGATTTTGACAGGGCTTTTATTTTTATGGTTTATGTTTATGCGATAGGAGGGCAAACGAGCAGGCGTGTCACCTGATGGTAAGCAACCAACGCCGCCCATGGACACCAGCATATGTGTTGCTGGTGTCCATGGGCGGCGTTGTGTTGCTTACCGTTGCGTTGCCGACCTTTAAGGGATAGGAGAAAGAAAAGGGTGGGGAAAGGGGGGTGGGCCTCCGGGTACCTCTCTCACCGAACAAAACGCGGCGTGAGCCACTTTACGTCGATCTTCTGAGAGGTCGTGGTATTTCACCGGTTGAGCCGGCCCATTCATGCAGCGAACTGCTTGGCTCTACCACTGTTAAAACTTATTTTAGAATATATTAAATGTAATAAATCTTCAGTTTCCTATAAATCATTTCATCATATT
Organism: Euproctis similis; assembly: GCA_905147225.2. Taxonomy (NCBI): domain Eukaryota; kingdom Metazoa; phylum Arthropoda; class Insecta; order Lepidoptera; family Erebidae; genus Euproctis; species Euproctis similis. The sequence continues at coordinate 15,688,291 of LR990107.1, read as the reverse complement.
GGAACCATACGAATGAATGCGCTTTAATTAGCACACATTTTGCATTCACATTCATGCATATGCAACCATTATCATATGTCATGCATAACAAAGTGGCGTGTAGTGCAATTAACAATATGATTGATATTTATAACTGGAACTGAACTGTTTCTGTCTACATTGTAGATCAAACCAAAATCTTTAGAAAAAAAATGGGCGTTTTTGTTTTTTTCTGTATGGATGGATGGCATTTGCATGGATGGAAAATGAGCAAACGAGTCGGCTGGCGATAAGCAATTAGCACGCCCATAAAATTGGATAGGAATGGGGATAGAGCGAGGAGAGGAAGACACTCCGGAGACTACAACAAAACGCAGCATGAGACACTACGTCGAACTGCGTGACTCTAATATATTAAACAGAAATATGAAAAGTGATTTTGTCTGGTTTGTCCACAGTGTGAAACAGCAGACCATCAGTGGTTGATCTGCGATGGTCCGGTGGACGCGGTGTGGATTGAAAATATGAACACTGTACTTGACGATAACAAAATGTTATGCCTCTCTAACTCTGAGAGGATTAAACTTACGCCCTACGTGCATATGGTGTTTGAGGTAACTGTATCATCGCGCTATTAATACCTTGAAAGGGAAGGCAGTGGTATTTATTCCTTCACACGCCGTTTTTATAAGCTTTTATTTAACTTGCACTGTTTGTATGTATGTTCGGGTGGACTAAATTTTTAAGTAGATATCTTCAGCCGATAGAGCTAAAGTTTTCTATAGTCGTTTATTTTGCTGACAATACACGATATGATGTGTGACATCATTCTAAATCCAAGATGGCGGACCACCCGAGATGGCGGAATGGGCATTTTTAATGAATTTCTACATTAAGGGTATCAATTGAAAGGGCTTGTTTTGTGTAACTCAAATAATAATTTGAAGTCATTCTAAGCCCAAAATGGTGGATCATCCAAGGTAGAGATACAACAAGGTATAAATACTTTATGCGTTTCTACAATATGGGTATCAAATTAAAGGGCGTATTATGAGTAACTCTAAAAATAATATGACGTCATTCTAAATCCAAGTTGGCGGACCATGCTAGATGGTGGAATAGTTATTTTTAATGCATTTCTACAATATGTTAATGGAAATGGAAGTATGGAATGGGTTAATAGAAGTAAAAGAAAAAAGAAGTAAAAGAGAACTCCGAGCTGACATAGAATTAGAAGGTGTTCTTATTGAAGAGCTTTTCAAAACTAAGCGGTAAACTAATTTGCACCAAAGATGGGTTGAATTAAATGAACGAACTGAGTAACTTTGCCAGCTATAACTAAAAAATAAATTTCAAAGTAAAAAACGCTATTAGTATTACGCGTTATTTTTAAACGCTCAAGAAGAAGAAAATATATTTTCTTTAAACATCTCAAGTAGGTATCAACATAACGCCTCATTATGTACAATTTATGTATTAATAGACGAGTGGCGATAGGAAATAGCGTAAATGGAGCGTTGAGCAGCAAAAAACATTAGCAGAAAAGCCCAGCTAGCAATCCACAATGCAGTCCTGATCCCAACGCTAACTATGGAAGCGAGAGCTGGGTATGGCAGAGTGTGCATGAAAGTAGAATAAACGCGGTAGAAATGAGGGCACTACGCAAAATCTGCGGAGTGATTCTCGCTGACCGCGTAGAAAACAAGGTTGTAAGGAAGGAAGTTGGTTTGAAAGAGAGTGTCGGTGTAAAAGTAAGAAAGGGCATGCTCCGATGATTCGGACATGTAGAAAAAATGGTTGATGCAAGACTGACTAAGCAGATATACAATGCAAAAGCGGATGGATGTAGGAGTCGAGGACGGCCAAGACACACATTCCATGACCAAATAGAACGTGTTCTGGAGGAAGGTGATGTTAAGAGCATCAAAAACCGACACGCGTGCATGTAAAGAGTTATGAAAGTCAACGAAGCGTGTGAGGCGTGTAAGAATCGTGCCCTATGGCGCTCTGTTCTCTCTGCCTACCCCGCAAGGGATTTGGCGTGAAGTTATGTATGTATGTATGTATTAATAAAAGCTTGTCTCGCAATCTGTAAATAACTAGTACAAATTTAATTATGTCAAATCATATCAAAATCAAAATAGTTTTATTCGCACACACTTTAGAGCGTTTAAATAAAAATTTTTAAAAAAGGTTTTTTTTACTTTTTATATCATTCATAATTTTCTGGTATGTCATTGGTATAAGTCTAGTTTCAAACACTGAACCTATGGACTTGAACATATAGTGCAGAACTACTAGACCATCGAGTCATTTATCAAAAGAGATGTTTGGATCACGTTAATTCCTAAAGTCGCTTCCAAGAAATAGATCGATGGAATTCAGAGCGATATTTATCGACGTAAAAATGTAATAATCACGTCTTTTTCTAACCAAAGGTATAGCCAGCGGCTATTAAGTCGCGGCTCGTCGAATAGTTACGTCCCGAATGTAAGAAGTGGCATACGATTGCCATACACCTGGCACAATGTTGTCAGTAATCGATATTTATCACAACTCATAACTTCCGATAAGTCATTGGTATGGTCGTGGGTTCCAATCCGTAAAATCGACGACTTTTTGATACAGAAGCGGGGAGCTCAATCACTGAACCACAGAGACCTAAAATTTCATAAGTTTGTTTATTTTCTTCAATATCGTGATATAACAGTCATAGAGAGATTACAGAGTCGGATGCGTGATTTATTCGTGATCAAATAAGTTCACACACAGAAAATTATACAAAACTGCTCTGCGCTCAATTGAAAGTGTCTCAAGTGGGTACTTTATTTGTTGGTGGCAATATAAATATCTCTGCCTTTGTTCTTATCCCATTAAAGGATGAAATAATATCTACTTAGATATATAGGTGCCCTATATCCATGAATGTGCACTTCTTTTATTCGTGTCCTATAGTCATCATTTTACTGCCCTTATCCCACTTTAAGTCGGGTCGGCACAACATGCCATCCTTTCAAACTATCCATCTTGCCAGATTATTTGGCTGTGGTTTTATGATCGGCCGTCTGCCTGATGTCAACCCTCCTTGGGAAAGTTTCCTTAGGTAGGATGGGATAGTTTGAAAGTGGGATAAGGCGGGAAGAGGGGAAGGGTTTGCAGATAGTTTACCGAGCCCAACACTGCTAGAGCCACTTTACGCTGATATTAGGTCATGCTATGTTACTGGTCGAGCCGCAAACTGCGTGCCTCTACCACTGTAATTAATGTCCTAATTAGAAAGTTATTAGGTGTTAAGTGAAAGTATTTATTAAATAATTTCAGGTAGCCGACTTGGCACAGGCTTCTCCAGCTACCGTCTCCCGGTGTGGTATGGTGTATATTGATCCCAATGAAATGGGATTTTTACCATTCGTAAGGTCTTGGCTGGACGAAGGCGTTGAAAGGAATCTGTTTAACCAGGAGAACTCTGAGTTCCTGTATGACTTATTTCAATTATTGGAGGATGGACTTGATTTTGTCAACAACAAATGTAGAGTCGGAATTAAACAGGTTATATTAAAAAATATATATTTACTTACACGATTTATATAATTGTCAATAATACGATTCGCCAAATTAGTTGAGTAAAATTAATTTTAGATTTTAACATTTCACAGTTTTTATTATATTTATATGGCAATCAGGATATTTAAAAGGCTAGACAAGAAAACAAAAAACAAACATTAATTAATTTAATTTACACAATAGAAAGAGCCAAAAATAAAGACCCGTCTATTTATGTTTATAAATGATTTCAAGTGACACTTCGATACCTTAATTCGCAAACCTACTAACTCCACTTTTTTTCGAAAATGGCATTTTGATACCGGCAGACACTACATATTATTTAGTTTCTATTGGTAGCAAAATTTTCATTTTCGAAAAAAAAGTGGAGTTAGTAGGTTTGCGAATTAAGGTATCGACTTGCTATTTATAACTCACTAACTCTGAACATGCATCATAATCTTCTTTTTTTTATTAGCTTAATTATTGGGTAATTTTCAATCACACGGAATCATTCTTGTCCCATATACTAGTAAGATAAAAAAAGCAAAGTATATGCAAAAGCGGATGGATGTAGAAGTCGAGGTCGGCGAAGACAGACATTCCATGACCAAATGGAACGTGTTCTGGAAGAAGGTAATGTTAGGAGCCACAAAAATCGACGCGCGTGCATGAAAAGAGCTATGAAAGTCAACGAAGCGAGTGAGGCGTGTAAGAATCGTGCCTTATGGCGCTCTGTTCTCTCTGCCTACCCCGCAAGGGATTTGGCATGATGTTATGTATGTATGTGTCCTAGTAAGAATTAGACTACCAATTAACTGTTTAATTATAAAACTGACGGTCAAAGTAAAAAACTTGCAACGATCCCACGGGAACATGTAATAAATGTTTATAATATAGCCACAACTGGATCCAATTTAAAATGGAAAATGAAACCTCATGCTAGTCATAGAGTTGTACATATAATATATATAGTTCTCGTGTAACAGTATTATTTTCCATACTCTTCCGAAATGGCTTGACCGTGTGCATATTGAGTAAATCTGAGAATATGACAATATCTATTTATCATCCCCCAAATTGTTGAGGGTTAGTTCCTTCCTCTAGTTTTTTTTAAGTTACATACAGTTATACCCCGTGACTGACGCGATTGGTGGTTCCAAGCGCTTGCAGTGTAAGTTGAATTTGCGAAAGACGGGTATTCACTCCTAAACCTAACTTCACGTCATTTTCTAACCAAAGGTGTAGGCAGCGGCTGTTAAAGCCTCGACTCGCCCGTTACGTTACATCCCAAATTGAATACGTGGCGAATCTATTGCCATACACCGGGTAGAAATGTATCAGTCATCGATATTTATTACACACTAGCTGACCCGGCGAACTCTGTTTCGCATCAAAAGTAATAACTGCTGCCCCGCTATGTTAATACTGCAATATCTTCGACAAATTTGAAGTCGATAGCAGCTATAGGTTAAAAATGGGAATTTTCCATTGTTAACACCCCCGCAACCCCCCTTGTGGGTGGAATTTCGTAAAATCCGTTCTTAGCTGACCTCTACTCGGCGAAAGGAATAATCCTACCAAATTTCAAGTCGCTACGCCTTATGGTTCCAGAGATATCGTGATAAGTCAATATATAGGTGGAAATCTCTTATTTATTACACATAAACGTCCGAAAATAATTCCGAGAAATCAATGGTTAAAATTTCCTCGTGGCATATCTATCATTATTTTTTTTTACTAGCCGCTTTGTAGTAGAAATGCTTTCTTTATTAGTTTTTTTTTCTAAAATTTATTTTCAATTGTAATGCGTTTTTCAGTTAAATTTGCAATTGTCATCTGATTTGTCAAGTATACTCAGCTAATTCGTTTATTCAATGTTTTCCTTGGGCTTATGTAAATATATTATTTCATCAATTATTAGCTATTAATTATGTGCATCTATCAAATCTTGAACGTCGTAATTATCGACCTCTTATTTATTTGTTTGGCGATATTGACCAATGAAAGAAGATTGTTTAAAACGGTTTAGCGCGAGTCGGGGTGTTACTGTATGTTCTTTTAAGCAAACTATATACATTATGTTCATTTTTTTTTACCATTTTCTTAAAATCAGGTGGACATAAGTAAGGTGTCAGCAGTTTGTTATCTGCTCAGTGCATTACTGTCGGAGCCCGGCGAGAGATTCCCAGAGAAGGCTGCTATCAAATTGTACATCGCACATTGCTTTATATTCTGTTACGTGTGGTGTATCGGTGGCAATATATTAGAGACCAACAAAAAAGCCTTCGAGGAAGTTGTCAAAAGACAATTTGAAGTTTACGAGGAAGCTGAATAGTTAGTGTTTTATCTTTGTGATAACTTTTTAAGTGAATAGTAACCAATACTTTCATTAGGGAATAGACATTTCATAACATATATAATGTAGTCACGCCCTTAATATCACCTGATGGTAAGCAACTAACCGCCCATGGACACCTGCTATGCAAATAGTATTACAGTTGCGTGGTCGGCCTTTAAAATGAGATATGGTAGGAGTCGGAAGTAGGATTGGGTAGGTTGGGCTCCCCGATACCTCTCTAACCGAACGAAACGCGACATGAGCCACTCTACGAAAATATTCAGAGAGTCGCGTTATTTTACCGGCTGAGCCGACTCATTCATGCGGGGAACTGAGTGGCTAGACTAGTACTATATATCGGGCATAATTTTTCACAGATAACTTTTGGAAATTGATTGCTGTATACCCGATTTTTATGAGTTAAAATTGGTATCATTTAGAAGTCTTATAAGCCAATAAGTCATGTAAAAGATATTTTTTAAGATCATATTAATCAACAGTATTTATAAATGTTTTGTTATTTCTAGTTTTCCACAAGGTTTTAATTTTTTCGATATGTTCATGGACACAAAGCAAAGAAGACTGAAAGTGTGGGCTGAAATACTGCCACCATTTGTGTATGACCCAGACAGACCTTTCTTTGAGACTTTAGTACCCACTATTGACACGGTGCGATACGGCTATTTGTTTGAGAAGTTTCTAGGTGTTGGAAAACCCGTCATGTTTACTGGAGACACTGGTAATAAATATTCATTTTGTATAAAGAAATATAAAACAAACTTTAAAAAATTGTAAGAATAAAAACCGACGAGCGTGTCTTATTATGAAAGTCAGAGAAGTGAGAGAGCGCATTATGCCCTCTAACTATCACACAAGGAACTTGGTGTGAAGTTATGTATGTAGTTATGTATGTAATATGCAATTATATAAATAATAGAATGTTAAGATTTAGAAGAAAAAATACCGGGTGTTTATGATTTTATGTAGAATCAAAGTATATGTAGTCTATGCAAGGAGGTCCTGGCCGATGTTGTCGCAATTTCTTACGCTTTATAGGTATAAAGCGTAAGAAATTACGACAACATCGGTTTATAAGCTCTGCAAGGTTTCTAAAGTCTATAAAAAGCGATTACATTTACGCGGATGACAAATGTCCCTTTTGAAATCACTATAAGTTATTTTTCTCAAATACCTCTAAAGAATTCTTTGGAAAAGGTCGGTAACGCGCTACGGCAATGCTTCAATTGAGCCGTGTCCTTTTTGCCGACATCTCAATAAACTGAATATATTCTTGCTTTTTAACAGGTGTGGGTAAAACGGTCATAGCAATGGGTGGGCTCAACAAATTAGCTTCTACCGGTTTGTACGTCCCGTTCATATTGAACTTTTCCGCACAAACAGGCAGTGGTCGCACTCAGGTAAGCAGCAGTACCTATATATTCTTGCTGCCACAAAAATCTTACCGTGGGTAGAACTACGTAGCGGGTCACCGGATGGTAAGCAACTACCGCCGCCTATGAAAATCTGCAACTGAGATTATGTTACAGTTACTTTTCCGGCCTTTAAGGGAGATGATGGGGAATGGTGGAAGGGTGATAGGCTACCGAACAATTTTCTCACCGAACGAAACGCGGTATTCCACCAATCGAGCTGGCTCATTCATGCAGCGAACTTTGTGGCTCTACCAAACTACAACAGATAGTTGCCAAAATAACTATTAATTTAATAAAGACTATTAAGACGTAAGAATTAATCATTCGAAATTCAGCGATACAACTGCGAAGACCAGAGAATATATCGTTTTCATTCAGGTCCACTCTGTGCTCCCGAGTTCACCGAAGGGTTTCACTTCCGAACCTGATGGAGAACTCTGAACTTACTACTCACGAAAAATCCTTGTGCGGTGCGCCTAAACAATGTTTCACTTCAACGACTATAAAAAAAACTGTGAAATAATTGAATTTCGATGCCATCTTTTAGGAAGTAATAGAATCTCGTTTGGATAAAAGACCCAGGAGGGCATTGGGAGCGCCCCTGGGAAAGAGAATGATAATATTTATAGATGATGTTAATATGCCTCGCTTGGATGTATATGGTGCGCAGCCTACTATTGAATTGCTGAGGTAAACTGAATGTTTCTAGAATAAATAACGCGAGATTTGAAAACTAGAAAAAAACATTATTTGTGCCTTATAAAACGTGTCATTATGTATAATATTTCAATGCAATAGACGGCAAATATATATAAGTAAAAAAAATACATAAGTAAAATAAGGAGAGCACACTCTAATGTCCAAGCATGTAAAAAATTCAATCCAAGATGCGAATTTCACTAAGCAGATATACAGTACAAAAGTAGAAGAATGTAGGAGTCGAATACGGCCACGACACACTTTCCATGGCCCAATTGAACGTATCTTTGAGGAAAGCGATACGAGTGTGTATGACATAACTCATAAGAAATTCAAAGAAGCGAGTAAGGTTTGCAAGAATCTTGCCTTAGGGCGCTCTCTCTGCCTATCCCGCAATGGACTTGGTATGAAGCTTTAGCGTAATAAAATAACATAGCTACAAGTATGTTATGAAACAAAAGCATCTCAGGAACTATTGTCATCCTATTTGAAAATTGTTAGCTAGTTTATGTCAAGCCAATTTAGCGTTAAGGGTAATAAATATATACGACGAACTTAAGTTCGCTGTATCAGTATAGTTTGCATAACTTGCTTAGAAACTCTTGACAGTGTTTTGAACACTGTTTGAGATATAGATATTTATATGACATATTTTCTATTAAATATTTTAGATTATTGATATTAAAAAAAATGTCTGCTCCATCTTGGAGAGGGGACACACGAACTATTATCAAACACCTAAATTAGGTATAGTGATGCTACGCCGTATGAAACTTAACTGGGTGATTGACACCCATATCCACCGCGGGTGCGCCAGCTGACCCTTGATTCGATTATTAGTCATCCGAGAACTATTAAAAATATATTACTAAATCGGCATATATTTTGTTTGTAGAATAGTCGATATTGATATTACATATGTAATTATAGGCTTATAATGGCACTTTGATTCGCTTTCACATTCAAGACAGTGTGATGAAAGGGAATCCAACTCAGCGGATTTTAGCTAGTAGCTTTGTATGACGATTCTAAGCACTAAGTAAAGTCTAAGGGAAATAAAGATGTTTTGAATTCGAATTAGAATTTTAGTCTTTGATGATAGAACCTGTTCAAATTAATAACTGAAATTGAATGTGGTCGAGTCACCCACCGGGTAAAGTGCTAACCTTGCCAACTAGTAAAATTTGTAACTAAGTCACCCGACGAACTCTGTTTCGCCACGATTTTTTTTTATAAAAAAATTAGTAGTATTAGGTTCCTATATATAGCTATTATAAATTAATTTTCAGACAATTATTAGACTTTGGTGGACTTTACGACCGAGACAAATTGTATTGGAAAGAAATATTAGATGTTGTATTGTCTTGTGCGTGTGCGCCTCCTGGCGGCGGGAGGAACCCACTGACTGGTAGATTCGTACGACATTTCGCAATGTTCTTCATAGCTGCACCCAGTCCTGATGCTATGAAGGTTATATTCAAGGTACAAAATAACAATGCAATTTGTACACTTATTCCACCATGGTCTTTATTTTCCATTTGGGAAGTTATAAGTCGACGTGTTCCAAGCCAACAACTTCGGGTGAAGATGCAAATAAATAAATAAATTACTACAATCATATAAATAAATTTATTTACAATAATAAGAAAAAAATAATTAATTACATTATTTACAATATATACAATTAAAAAACTAGCTAAAATCAAATTTCTCCGCATCTTGGTCTACTGGAAGCGTGCCCAGAAGACTGGCCGCACTGCCACGCTGAACGGCAATGCTAATCCTCTGTGCGAAGAATAGACCAGTCATCTGGTCGTGAGAGGCCTCGATCAGTCTTTTTGCAAGATCCTTATAGAGTTCACGAGCACTCGGACCCCATGTCCCCAGAGTCTCAACCCCAAACGGCTCGTAAACAATCACCTACAAGGTTTCTGCATTTGTGCCGCTTGAGGTTATCTGCTGAAGCAGCAGTAGCACCGGCCACTCCTACCGTGCTTGGAAGGTCTGATCCTCTAAATTGTTTTTTTTTCTCTATTCTTTAATATGCACGTGATCTTGAAAGCCGAGTGCTCCATTCGGCATTTTTCTGTTTATTTTATTTTTGCGCGTGATTTTAAGTAAGTGTAAAGTTACAGCGATAATAAAACATTTCAGGCGATATTGGGTGGTCACATGGAAGATTTTGTGTCAGAAGTATCAGTATTGAGCGACGGCATTGTGAATGCCGCAGTGGATTTGTATGTCAAGATATGCGCGGAGTTACTGCCGACTCCCGCGAAATCGCACTACGTATTCAATCTGCGCGATCTCTCTAAATGTATGCAGGGGGTGTTGCAAGCAGATGCTGCCTATATGAAAGCGCCGCAGCCAATGTTGAGGTAGATATAGACGGTATATGTTAAAATGACAGTTATAAAATGAAAAATTATCCAGTATCAGGCGTAATTTAATTTGATTTACAATTTTTAATTCAGTATCCATCAATTCAGTGTTTTAATTGATTTAAATTGTGACTCTTAAAAAACCATTGCAAACTTAAATTGTTACAATTATAATGTGGGGTATACTGATACTTCATGTGCCACTTTACATGGTATTTCACAGGAAAAATGTGTAGAAACCGACGTAAATGCATGACTGTGGATGAGGCCTAAGAAGTGTCTTAGGATCGTAGCTTATGTTTAGCCTTAGTCTCACCCTACCCCTATGATATACGGGTGCGAGCTTACGTATATATGTATAAAAATTATTTAGTTAAATAATTTTTATACATATATACGTAAAAAGTCTCGGTGGCGCAGTGGGCGAGCGCACGGCCTCTGATCCAGAGGTCCGGGGTTCGATTCCAGAAACTGGCTCACACCAATGACTTTTCGAAATTGTTTTCGGAAGTTATGTGTGATAAATACCGATGACTGACAAACTTTGTGCCCGGTATGGCAATAGGTTCGCCACCTATTCCATTTGGGACGTAAACATAACGGCGAGACGAGGCTTAACAGCCGCTGCCTACACCTTCGGGTAACAAAAGGCGTGAAGTTATGTTATGTTATGTTATGTTATATACGTAAGTTTTTTATTAAATATTTATCTAACAGCACTGTTATTTTTTTAACTCATAAATATTTTAAGCATTGTATATGCTAAAAGAAAACCAATTTTACTAATATAAAAAAGTCAACGGGGAAAGTAGGCATAAATACCTATTATTAAAAAGTTATTTTTGAAAATGACAGCATATCTCACTTGCAGACTGTTTTATCACGAATGTCTTCGAGTATTCCACGATCGTCTCATCAACGTTGAGGATAAGAGTTATTTCTATCAGCTGATGAGATCTGTATGCGAGAAATCCTTCCAAACACCCATTTTGTACTTGCCCGACGAACCGATTATTCAACATCCGCCACTGCTGTTGTGGGGGGATTTCATCAACTCTGCGGTGCCCAAAGAGAATAGGAATTACGCCGAGATATCGGATCTCACCAAACTAATGACAGTTCTGAAGGCAAGTTTTTATCTTCCACACACGTGACAATAAGCTTAATTACAACGTGTATAGGATATAATATAAATCATTACATAGTATAAAACAAAGTCGCTTTCCGCTGTCTGCCCCCTTATATGCTTAGATCTTTGAAACTATGCAACGGATTTTGATGAGGTTTTTTTTTGATAGAGGGTGTCAACGGAGTGGTTTATATGTATGTATAATTCATGTATAATATGGTAAAGAAAAAGTAAACATTTTCAAGATTTACCACTTTAATTTCAAATGCTGGCTGAACCCTAAGTGATAAATCAAAACAATAGCAACTAACTTATTACTATCCATCTCCAAAGGTCTACAAAAAATACCGCCATTATGTATCTTTACCTCTTAGGGATAATCCACAATGATCATTTTTATTTCATCTTATTGCTTCTAAGGCGAAACAAATTTAGGGAACTTTGTTTCGCCTTTGGTCAACAAGTAGATGTAGAGTAGAGTAGTATGTAGAGAATTCGATGTTTTAATCTAATTTTATTGTGATAATGTAATCTCTCTGCCTACCCTGCAAGGGATTTAGCGTGAAGTTATGTATGTATGTATGTGTATAATTTAATATATGTTTAGTGATTTTCACAGGAGTATTTAGAGGAGTACAACTCCACTGCCCGAGCAGAAATGCACTTGGTGCTGTTCCAAGATGCAATAGAACATGTGGTGCGACTCGCTCGTGTACTGCGCGCTGAACGCGGCCACTGCCTCCTCGTGGGTCCTGGTGGGTCTGGACGCAGAAGTGTTGCCACCCTCGCTGGGCACGTTAATGAGTGCAAGTTAGTATTCCTCACATAAGATGAAAACAAATAATAACAGAAAACGAGTACGTTTTCTTTCAATTTAGCAGATTCACTGTCATTTAAGTTTTCTGTCCAATTACCTGGCCTTTAATTAGGACAGAAATAACACAGAGACCAGATGACTGCCCAAAAGACTGTTAGAATTGCCTTAAAATAAATTTTGTATTCATTTAATAACTTTATTCATTGGAATACTACTTGATAGAAATAATTACATAATAATACTTCAAAGGTGCATGGGAATGGAGTTAAAAAGAAACTATGACACTCCAGAGTTTCACGACGACTTGCGTAAAATGTATATGAGAGCGGGTGTCAGCTGCGAGGACACTGTGTTCCTCTTCACTGATACGCAGATCACCAAGGAGGAGTTTCTCGAAGACATCAATAATATGCTTAATTCTGGTTAGTCATACTCTATTATTTCTACACGAATTAGAGAAGTAGTGTCATGAAAGGTGATGTCATGAGCCTTAAGACCGACGAGCGTGTATGACAAGAGTTATCTAATACCTGCTTTACACTCAGCCCATGCCGCTGCTACTCGCGCTGTCGGAAGTACCTAATTAAGCGCTCCGTTTCGTAAATTTAAAAAAAAAATCAATTATTTTTCATTACTCTATTCTACAGGACATTCTGATTTTATTTTATTAAACTAGACGAAAAAAAATACAAAACATCCGCCTCTTTCGCACTCGATCGCCGGGCGGCAAGTGAGCGGGAGAGCTGAGTGTAAACACACACTGCTACTCGCGCTGCAATCTTTTGACTTTCGCACAAAAAACCGACAATTGAGGGAGCGCTGGGCAGCGCCAGTAGCAGCGGCAGTGTCGTGTTTACACTCGCCTGCCCACTTCCCTGCTCACTTCCCTGCTCACTCGGGCTGTGTGTAAACGCGGTATAAGTCAAGGAAGCAAGTGAGGTGTGTGAGAATTATGGCTTACAACACTCTGTTGCATCTCTGCCTACCCCGTAAGGGACTTGGCGTGAAGTTATGAATATGTGTAATAATATTCGTAGTCCGTTTAGTAGTTGGTATGATGAAGTTATGTGTGATATATATCGATGAATGACAATATGGTGCCCGGTGTGTGGTGATAGGTTCGTAGTCGATGCTTAATAAAGGTTGTCTACACCTTCAAGTGGTTCAAGGACAATTCATGAAGTTTGGAAAAAATAACTATATAGTATACTAGCTGACCCAGCGAACTTTGTTCCGCATCAAAAGTAATAACTGCTGTCCCGCTCTGTTAATACTGCAATATCTTCGAAAATATTCGTTTAAAATGCATGCTGTAAAGGGCCAGAATCATCTATATTACATGCACAATCTATTTAAGACACTTAATTGGATGAAAATTAATGCTGTAATGTTTAAAATCGTTTCGTAAATAAGCCATTATTTCTCGTAAAAAGATAAAAATGGTCATTGTGGGTTATCCCTAAGAGATAGACATATGCCCTCGCAGACTTTTTTGTAAACCTTTTAAATTTTTATAATAATGTAGTACATTGTTTTGATTTATCACTTAGGGTTCAGGTAGCGTTTGTGATTAAAGTTCAAAATTTTAAAAATCTTAAAAATTATCACTTTTTTTTTACTATCCTGTTCATGAATTATAGATCAAAACCACCCCGTTGACACCCTCTAACTATTAAAAAAATTGCGTTGCGTAGTTTTAAAGATATGCGCATATAAGGGGACAGACAGCGGAAAGTGACTTTGATTTATACTATGTAATGATGATGAGGAAGCATATTTTGATTGGAAACTTAACTCCAATAAATGCAATAGTCAATAAATTTTCAGGTGAAGTAGCGAATCTGTTTGAGAGTGAAAGCTACGAGAATGTACAGACCGGGTGTCGCGGTGACGCCGCCAAGGCAGGAGTGAATCCGGCCGATCGGGACGCAGTCTATTACTTCTTTATAAATCGAGTTCGCGGGAAACTTCATTTGTGTTTCTGTATGAGTCCTGTAGGAGAAGCTTTCAGGTGATTAATATTTGTAAAGATTCGTAATAAATCTAGAAAAACTATAATTTACAACTGATTGAATTCAAAAATGAAAAGAAGAAAGAGAAAGCGGTGGTAGAGCCAAGCAGTCCGCTGCATGAATAGGCCGGCTCGACCGGTGAAATACTCTCAGAGGATCGACGTAAAGTGGCTTATACCGCGTTTCGTTTGGAGAGAGAGGTAGCCGGAGGCCCATCTCCATTCACCATCCTACTCCCTTAAAGGGCGGCAACGCAAATGTAACACTATATGTGTTGAAGTTTTCCATGTACGGTGCTGGTCACTTACCATCAAGTGACACTCCTGCTCGTTTGCCCTCCTATTCATAAAAAAAAAGAATTATCATACAAACAGTGATAGAGTCATCTACCTGAACGAATGGGCCGCATCGACCGGTGAAATACCAAACCCATTCAAAATATTTACGTAAAGTGACTCGTGTTGCGTTCTTTACTATGAGAGAGGTACCCAACGCCTTACCATTTCCTTGCTATTCTTTTTATCCCATCTTAAAGGCTAGCATAGCAACTGTAACACAATATGTGTTGTAGATGTCCATGAGCGGCGGTAGTCGCTTACCATAAGGTGACCCAGTTGCTCATTTCCCCCAATCAAATTAAACAAACGAAATACATAGTCGTATAATGTGCCAGTTACTCATTACAGTTTATATTGTTCTTTGATTTAATTGAATTATACCGTTAAGTACACGTCTAGTTTATATTGTAGACGGCGATGTAGAATGTTCCCGTCGTTGGTGAACTGCTGCACGATTGATTGGTTCACCAAGTGGCCTCCAGAAGCGCTGCTGTCTGTTGCAGAGCAGTGCCTACAGCCGCTAGGAAACCCCGAAATAATTTCGAAGATATCCGAACTTTGCGTGATGATGCATCAGGTATCTGAATTTTCAAGTTTCTCACACGTTAAATACATTTTTGAGGATTAATTTCTCTATGTTTACACGGTAGACATACACATTATTTCACCTTTAGAAGGTCTACAAAAAAGTCCGCGAAGGCATATGTCTATCTCTTAGGGATAACCCACAACGACAATTTTTATTTTTTTACTTTTTACGAGAAATAATGGCTTATTTACGAAGCGATCTTAAACATTACAGCATTAATTTTCATCAAATTGAGTGTCTTAAATAGATTGTGCATGTAATATAGATGATCCTGGCCCTTTACAGCATGCAATTTAAACGAATAGTTTCGAAGATATTGCAGTATTAACATAGCGGGACAGCAGTTTAAGCCGATAAATAGCACAAAATGAACCTCATGTATATCCAAAATTTACTCATTTATTACTTTTGATACGGAACAAAGTTCGCCGGGTCAGCTAGTATACATATAAGAATGACATGTTGAACTCTGTTTGTTGCAAAGTTATTCTCCATATATTAGCAAAGGATAATAATATTAATAAATTCATATATCTGCTTTACCGACTGAAGTATTAAATAATTACTATATACATACATACATACATATTATCTTTACGCCAAATCCCTTGCGAGGCATACAGAAAGAACAGAGCGCCATAAGACACGATTTTTACACGCCGCACTTTCTTTGATTTCATAACTCTTTTCATGCACGCGCGTCGATTATTGAGGCTCCTAACGTCACCTTCCTCCAGAATACGTTCTATTTGGTCATGGAATGTGTGTCTTGAACGTCCTCCACTCCTACATTCATCCGCTTTTGCATTGTGTATCTGCTTAGTCAATCTTGAATCATCCATGTCCGAACCATCGGAGCATAAATCAGAAAACATTTCTGTATATTAATATGCTTACAAGGATGTGGATGTGATGACTGACCGTCTCTATCAAGAAGTAAGAAGATATTTCTACACGACACCCAGCAGCTACTTGGACCTGCTTAAGCTCTATTTAATGCTGCTGGATAGAAAACAACAACAAATAATCAGAGGAAGAGACAGAATAGCATGTGGTTTGCAAGTAATATTTATTTAGTTTTTAAACAAAACTAAAGTATCTTTTTAAAAGTTTGAACTTGATTTAATGCCTAGTCCCTGAATAGAGATCAGAGAAAGACCATTCTTACACACCTCCCACGTTTCTTAGACTATAACTCTTGTGATACACGCTTGTCGGCATCTGAAGCTCCTGACTTTACCATCAATGAGGAATCGTTCGATTTGGTCAAGGGAGCGTTTCGTGACCTACCCTGTCTACTAAATGCTTTCGATTGTTAATTGTATATCTGTTTAGTCGGTCCTGCATCATGCGTTCTTTCCACTTGAAAATTTATTTCAAAGTGGAAAGATTGACCAAGATTTATATTTCATATTCGCCGCAGAAACTTTATGAGACATATGAAGTAGTAGGTAAAATGGAACAACAAGTACGTGACATGGAGCCGATACTGGCGAAGAAAGCCGATGAGGGTATTGCATTGGTGAATAGATTGAAAGTAGAACAGAAAGCAGCTGATGATGTGAAACAAGTCGTCATGAAGGATGAAGCTGAGGCTAAGGTATATCTTGCTAATCTAAATACCGAGAAAATCATTGACGGGAAAGTAAAAAAATGACTTGTTGTGATGAATGAATGATATGATGTTGTTACTGAATGAAATGGCTACGGATTATTCGTAAGTCGTAATTTTCCTCCCATAGTCATTCGCATGAAACGTAAAAGAACAACATAAAAAAACTTTTCATTGCTAAATTTATTTTTTAAATGTGTTGACTTTCAGATTTTTTTTATTACAAATCAAACAGGTATTTCCTTATTTATTCATATAAATAAATTGGAGTGTATGTTTTTAGTATTAAAATAATCGCTTCTTGTTTCATGCATTTGAACACCGGACTGATTTTAACGGGACCGGCTAGTATTTTTATACAATAGTAACGTAATGATTTCAGATAAAAGCGGAAGAAGTTAAAGCAATAGCGGACGAAGCGAAAGCGGACTT
This sequence comes from Euproctis similis, assembly GCA_905147225.2. Taxonomy (NCBI): domain Eukaryota; kingdom Metazoa; phylum Arthropoda; class Insecta; order Lepidoptera; family Erebidae; genus Euproctis; species Euproctis similis. The sequence goes on along the minus strand of LR990107.1, from coordinate 15,670,986 downwards.
GGCACTTGCCATGCCCGCCATGGAAGCTGCACAAACAGCGCTGAAATCACTCAACAAAGCTGATATTAACGAATTAAAGGCCTTTCAGAAACCACCAACACTAGTGAGATTCGTAATGGAACCTGTATGCATATTACTCGGGGTAAAGTAAGTTGATCCAATTCATTATACAAAATAAAAGTGTCTGTAATATTAAATAACTGCTTTCTACTACATTTTTACCATAACATCATTTTTTACAATTGTTGTCTGTCTGTCTGTTTGTCTGGGTAATCTCTGAAATAGCCGGACTGATTATTATTGGCAGGTGTAATAAGGAGCAACTAGGAGTACTCTATTTGAGAAAATAATATTTTTTCTTATTGCTTCCGAGGCGAAATAAAGTTCGCCGGGTCAGCCGCGTATACTAATAAAATCTAAAATTTTCACAACTAGGCCTGATTGGGATTCCACTAAAAAAATATTGGCGGACGTGAATTTTATCGGAAAACTACAGGATTTTGACAAAGATCATATATCAGATGCAACGCTTAAGAAAATTAAAGTTTATCTCACACATAAGGATTTCAACCCCGACACTGTTGTCAAAGTGTCCAGGGTAAGATTTTTTTTTTCACCACGATCTATTAGGCTGTAATAAATTAACATTAATATTTCTTCTTTAATGCTTGGTGATATATAAAGTTCGATTATTTTTATCTATTGCATGCATGGTGACTATCACACACTTTTAATACCCGAGGGCGTATGCGGCGATATTTATGCTACATCAACAAGCCATCTTAGTTTGTAATCGACATTTTCTTATGCGATAGCCTGGCAAAACGAGCAGGCGTGTCATTTGATGGTAAGCAACTAACCGCCCATGGACAACTGCACAGATAGTGTAACAGTTGCGTTGCCGTCCTTTAAAATGGGATATGGAGGGAGTTGAAAGTGGGATGGTAAGAGAGGGAGGGAGGGGGTGGGTCTCCAGATACCTCTCTCACCGAGCGAAACGTGTCGTGAGCCACTTTACGTCTTCAGATCGTTGTATTTCACCGGTCGGAACTGCTTGGCTCTACCATTGTTAATACTAATATGACATAATAATATACCTGAACTTTACAGGTATGCCGCTCGATGGTGCTGTGGGTACAGGCCATAGACATGTATGCCAAAGTCTTTAGGGTTGTAGAACCCAAAATTCTTAAGTAAGTTTGTATTTCATTATCAATCACATTACTTTTATTTAAATGTAAAATTATATAAATTTATTTAATTTTTAGTCTCGGTGGTCCAGTGGTCGAGCATCCCGCTTCTGAATCAGAAGGTCGCGGGTTCGAATCCTGGCTCACACTTTTCGAAATTAATTTCGAAAGTTATGTGTGATACATAACAATGACTGAAAACTTTGTGCCCAGTATGCCAACAGGTTCGCCACCTATTCCATTTGGGACGTAAATATAACGGTTAGTCGAGGCTTAACAGCCACTCACTGCCTAAAACTTTGGGTAGAAAAAGGCGTGAAGTTATGTTATTTTAATTCTTTAAGCAATTACACAGAATATTTATTGACAGTGAAGCGAGATGAAGTTCGCTGTGGTTGCAACTACTTACATTTATTATTATCCTATTTACATTTATTTATTTACCATTCTTTAAATGTTTAATATAAGTAAATATAAAGGTGGGAAGGTGATGGAAGCTAATGATGAGGAGATTCTAGATTTGTCAGGTAATTTTTCAGACATAAAGAGGCTGCCGGTATACTGAAAAGTGTGATGGCAGTGTTGAGGGCGAAGCAAAAGGAAGTGGAAGCCATCGAAGCACAATTAGCGAAAATGATGGACGAGCTCCGAGTACGATGTTTTTTACTTCTTGAGAATCTTGTACATATGGACATTTAAATACAAGCCAAATATATATTTTTTATGGAATAAGAGGGCAAACGAGCATGCGGGTCACCTGATGTTAAGCAACTAACGCTGCCCATGGACACATGCAACACATATAGTGCTACAGTTGCGTTGTCGGCCTTTAAGGGATCAGGATGGGAAAGGGAGAGGTAGGGGGATGGGCCTCCGGAAATCTCCCTCACCGAATGAAACACGACATGAGCCACTTTACGTCGATATTCTGAGAGACCGTGGTATTTCACCGGTCGAGCCAGCCCATTTATGCAATGAACTGCTTGGCTCTACCACTGATTATGCCCTGATGGCTTAGTGATTTAGCCGTACGACTACTGAATAAAAGTGCTACCGTATTGGTATATAAAACAACGAATAGTGACGGGCAAAAAGTTCCAGAGACAATATACCTAATATTGTCTCTGGAACTATTAACCGTTTCAAAAATAATTTCCAACAACCACACCAAATCTACATTAAACATTAATAAACACAACAACAAACAACAATAAACATTAATAATAAAATTTAATGAAACGCATTGAAATAAATACAGTAAGTATATACAGTGTATTCTACACTGTATATTAATAAACTACGTCACGAGAGTCTATGACGTCAGAGCTTAGTTAAAAAGCTCAAAGGATTTCACTAAAACATTTCGTTCCAGGTAAATACGAATCTCGTTAATTTAAATGTTAAGTTCATAAACTAGTTGCGACGTAATACATAACGTTTAAATTAGTAGGCAAATATTGATTAGGTTTTGCAAGATAGATGTACTGATGTAGGTATACCTTCTATAGGTGTGAGCGAGAGAGCTATAGAAATGCAACTATGCCTTTCATGCACTCGACATAGACCGGCGCAACACGACTGACCCTCTGATCAATATTGCCTCATTATGAGGTCTATAAAATACATAGAATAGTACATACATAGTTCACCCCGGATGTATCTTATTGCAATAGGAATACGGTCGCAAGTTACATTTTGCAATCACTTAACAAGTAACTAGTTTGGTAATAAATTATGCTGCCCTTTTGTTTCCGCTACATAGCAAACTATAGACTCTATAAAATTTTCAATTACCTGTAGTTAAAAGTTTCATCCTGATTAGCCAATTTGAACGCATTTTATATTAGCTTACGATGTTTAAATTGCTCAACACACAACTTTTGTTAAGATTGAAACAACTTTTATTGGATTTTATAGCGTTTATTTAGAACTTATTTGCTATTCTATCTATCTATATCAAAACTACAACAAAAAAACGGCAAACAACGAAATGAAATAACAATCAGTTCAAAACTGATTATTATTTAATTTTAGACGGGCTATTGATAGTGCTATTATTTGTGATATTTTGAGAAAAGAACTTGGTTTACAGGTTAATAAAATTTTATTTGATTATAAATAATAGAACTATCAATAGCCCGTCTAAAATGAAATAATAATCAGTTTTGAAAAACAGCCGCTGACTTTTCTTGCTGGGTCTTTCTCAGGACTGGCCGCGTTTTTTTTTAACAAATACTTACCTTTAAATTTAAAATCAATCAATATTTAATAATAGTTATACTCTGATTTCACCTAACTTAGAAAAATAAGATAATTATCTAATAATAAAAAAAACAACTGTTACCTATTAAATCATACAACAAAGGATCTTTACAAGCAATTTTTTTTCTGTAGTAAATACATATTTTAAATAAATATTTTATTTTTGCTTCATGGTCTGATTTGGGTTACCAATAGTAAAAATCATATTTTTAATTTCAACTTTTTGATTTTTATTCCAAAAAGCGGGTACTCTCTGTATCAATGAAAATAGCTTCTGAACGACTATCATCTTTTTGTACATTACTCGTGAAAATGATCTCAGTAAAGAGTTCGAAACGGCGGGAAATAAATAGAAAATAAGTTCTAAATAAACGCGATATAATCCATAAAAAGTTGTTTCAATGTTATGAATGTGATTCGCACAAATCTAAGAAATTAAAAACTTTTGTTGCTTAAGTGGTTACAATGTAGTTATATATACTAATTATGCTTATAATATTCTAAGAGAAAATTAAATAGGAAATATTTTTCCAAATAAGTCAACTGACTTTGTTTAACTCGTCATTATTACGTCCCAAATGGAATAGGTGGCGAACCTATTGCCATACGGGGCACAGAGTTTTCAGTGACGCGCTTCATGAAAACTTTGTATCCGGTCTACAAATTTTAAAAGTCAAAGAAGCGAGTGAGTCGTGTAAGAAAAGTGCCTTGTGGCGCTATGTTCTCTCTGCCGACCCCGTAAGGGATTTGGCATGTATTTATGTATGTATGTATTTGTTATTTTAGCATTAATGTAACAGTTTTGTTCATGTAGAAAACGCTAATAGTTTTGTATACACGGCGAGCGGATAGCGCATTGTTTTCATTTGCAACTTCATGCACTTAATACTGAAATGGGAAGGCAGCGGAACTTAAAAGTTTTTTTTTAATAGAAGCATAACCTAGTCAGCGGAGTCAGTCTTTCTGGTCCTTAAAGAATACCGAAAAAACTTTTATATAGTGAGATACAGTGAGTCTTGCCTCACAATCTTCTTCAGTATCCTGCGATCGTTGTACACCCTATTGTTTTACCATTTCTGCCACTAACTTACGCTAACAAACATCTACTAAAGGACTTTAAAATAAATACTAACTAAATTGTATGTAGAAAACTTTTAAAATTATAAAAAACTAACCTATAAACGTAAGTAAACATTCGAAAAGTAAATTTAATTCAAAATTGGCTCAAATGTTTAAAATATACTTTTATATTTAATTGTATTTACAAACCATTACATAACAAAATAAAAGAAAAATATTTTTCCTCACTTATCTCCCACGTACAGTTACCTCGGGACACTTCTATCACCGTATGAAACTCTGCATGACTCCTTGACGTCGATTTTCTGAAACGCCGTGGTATTGCGTGGTTGCGTTATCCATGGAATTTCTACATTATTTGTTGATGACGATGATGATGTAATATAAAACTATTTTAATCCTAAACTCTTCTAGTCGCATCCTTTAGAAATTTACACATAACCGAGACAATAACCAATATTTCACAAAGTCTAGATCCGCTATCACCCTCGTAACGATTCTAATAAATCCATGCAACTCTACACTGGATAGAATTCACTTCTGGCGCAGTGCAATTCTTTTATATTATTGTTCCGGGAACTAGGGCAGTCCTTAAGGTAAACAAAGCCTCTTGTCAATAGAGCCACTATATTAAATTAAAGTTTATTTTATAAAGCTATTACTCTTCGCTGATCAGTGATCGGTGATGTTCTGTTGACATTTCCACACAATCATGTAAGTGCGTCTGACGTAACTCTTCGATATATTAATTCCGAAATATGAGGAATCTGGGTCGTGATTATTTTGGAAAATAAAATCTTTACGTTGACAGTTTTTGAGAATTTCGAATATCGAAATTAAATTTTAGTTTAGTTTGATTGTTATATTTTGTTGAACTCATAAATATTTGTACTGGCGTGGGGACTAAATTTGATTTCCTCTTTACTCAGTGCCCTCATCAAGATATTTCTTCTTTCTTTTATTGGAGAGAGGAAACGTGCAAGCGTGTCACCTGGTAGAAAGCAAATAGTGCCATCCATAGACATCTGCAAACATCGAAAGAACCACAGTTGCTTTCCCAGCCTTTAATATTGGATAAGACGCGGAAACTGTACGTACCATAGGGGTGCGAGAAGGTGCTTAGGATTCGAGATACCTCTTTCACCCAACAAAACGGTTGAGCCAACCCAATCATACACCAAACAAAATATAAATATATCAAAGAAGCTAATGTAGGCAATAATTGATTAATATCTAGGTGGTTGAAGAAGATCGCATCAAACTGCAAGCCGACGTGGACTTAGCTGCGGCGCGAATAACCCGCGCCGGTCGTCTCACTCAGGCTCTGGCTGATGAGAAAGCTAGATGGGAGAACTCCGTAGCGGTAATGTTTTTTGAGTGACATAAGCCCGAATATTGAACGGCCACTCAAATATAAAAGCGCTACTTATGCGTTTAAGTAGCTGTCACATTAGACAGAATACGTGAAATTTTAGCAGTAAGTAGCACTTTATTGATTGTCAGATTTGAGTGGCGGTTCAGTATTCGAGCGTTAGCATGATGATATTTTAAGAGTCCATTTAGAAATTTTATTCTACAGATATGTATGTTATATAAGTTTATTGATATTTTCATTTATATCCCGAGAATAATGACGAAACATATATATACTTATAACATAACATAACTTAACGGCTTTTTCTACCCGAAGGTAGACAGTTGTTGAAAATTGAAATCGATTGCGAACCTATTGTCGTACCGGGCATAATCGAAATCAATTTCGAAAAGTCATTGGTGTGAGCAAGGATTCGAACCCGCGACCTCTGGATTCAGAAGCGGGGTGCTCGACCACTGGACCACCGAGACTGTCAAACCTGACACTGTACATACATATCCCATTTTGTTTTAGCTTTCAAATAAAAAAATAAGAAGTTAATTTTCGTTCAGAGATTTAAATTTACCACAACTTCTAGCCGTGATATAAAAATATATTCATGTATTCTTTTCTCGTTGTTTTCTTTATTATAAAGGAAAATTGTATTTCCCTTGGTAGACTGCGACTCAACAACTGTACTGCACAACTGGAGATATAATTATAGCGTCTGGTTGCATCGCGTATTTTGGTGCCTTCCCATCCCACTACCGTCGGGAACTTGAGGACAAGTGGGTCATTGAATGTAACAATCTGGAAATACCTGCATCGGACTCATTCGAGTACGAAATTACTGTTTTACTAAATCACTAAGTCATCTTTATAAAATTACGCCACCGATCTTGATGCGGTTTTATATATTATATAATAATAATATCTTGGACACAATACACACAGCGCCCTCTAGTTCCAAGCTAAGTAACTAAATGCTTGTGTTATGGATACTAGATAACATAACATAACATAACTTCACGCCTTTTGCTACCAGAAGGTGTAGGCAGCGGCTGTTAAGCCTCGTCTCGCCGTTATGTTTACCTCACAAAAAGTGGCGAACCTATCGCCATACCAGGCACAAAGTTTTCAGTTATCGATATTTATCACACTTAACTTCCGAAAACAATTTCGAAAAGTCATTGGTTTGAGCCAGTGTCAGGATTGGAACCAGGACCTCTGGATCAGAAGTCGTGTGCTCTCCCACTGGACCACCGAGACTTAAATTTGAATGTTTTTCTTTTCAATATTAAAAACATGTAACATATAAAAACTTTTCTCGCGAATAACTCGTATTGATTTCCTCATCTCTTCCCGTGGGTGTCGTAAAAGGCGACTAAGGGAAAAGCTAGAAGAATGGGCAGCAGCATTCTCTCTCAAGAAAATACAGCCTACTGCGATCGCCAACCCGCCTGCCAAGCGTGGCGATTATGGCAAAAAACCCCCATGATTGAACGGACCGGCAGTTGTGGCGCTCTATGGGGGAGGCCTATGTTCAGCAGTGGACCTCAAAAGGCTAATGATGATGAATGATGAATTAAAATCGGTTGCATAGTATTAAGATTAAAGCAAATTTTAATATACTACGCAGATGACTTTATTTTATATGAATTACGTTAGGAGTTTAATTTGTGGTTTCTGTTTTAACGATGATCTGCGAATTCATCATTCATCATTATATTCATATATATAAAACCTTTTTACAGTTTGATAACAATAATGGCCGATTCTTTTACAATTCGTACTTGGAACTCTCAAGGGCTGCCGCGGGACGCAATATCCACTGAAAATGGCATTCTGGTGACAAGGGCTGGTCGCTGGCCTCTGATGATCGATCCTCAGGAACAGGTCACATTCAAATTCAACCGTATTTTCATTTGTTGTTTGTTAAAAGCTTGCTTTACTTTAACTTTAACCTATTTAGTCATAAACAATTATTTTATGTTTTTATTATAATATTTGACTTTGTATGTTACGAGATAATAGTCATTCGAGAAATAGGGTTTTTACTTAAACGCTCTGAACATATTGAGTTTGAGTCTGTTCTTTATTCTATTAATTCACTTGCTGGACATTCTCTACGCTTAGTGAAGGTTTTATTACTTGTATACAAGATGGCGCTGTTTGAATTATATGTCTCGTATAGTCATTTCCTCACTCACTTATTTTGCATAAACAGAAAAGATTTAAAAAAAAACGTTTCAATTATTAAAATAATATTCAAAACAAAAATGATTACACATTGCATTACGATACAGGCCAATAGGTGGATAAAAAACATGGAAAGAGATAACGGTCTCATGATTACAAAGTTGAACGATGCCGGTTATCTGCGTATACTGGAGAACTGCATTCGTCTCGGGTGGCCTATGCTCATCGAGGATCTTGGGGAAACTCTAGAGGCTACGTTGGCGCCTGTTCTGCTCAAACAAACTTTCCTACAGGTAATACTATCGTTTAGAAACCACTGTAGTGCGCTTACCTCAGGTTTCTTCGGTATAAACACTTAGCTTTAGTTCACAATACAATATGGAGCAATAGCATCAAGCACACAGATTGTGGAGAGTGTTATCACAAATGAAACTATAATCTATTCTGATTGTATTAGGGACACAAATTATAAAGCAATAAACTTCTAAATGGCAAGAACAATACAGTGGTAGAGCCAAGCAGTTCGCTTCATGAATGGGCCGGCTCGACCAGTGAAATATCACGACCTCTCAGAAGATCGACGTAAACTGGCTCATACCGCGTTTCGTTCGGTGAGAGAGGTACCCAGAGGCCCGCCCCCCTTCCCCATCCTCCCCTATCCCCTATCCCTTAAAAGTCGGCAACGCAACAGTAACACTGGTGATGCTGGTGTCCATGGGCGGCGTTGTTTGCTTATCATCAGGTGACACGCCTGCTCGTTTGCCCTCCTATTGCATAAAAAAAAGAACAACATAACTTCACAAAATGCGAATAGTGTAGTGGGCCGAATTGCTTCTTAAATTAGGTGCATTGTAAAATGACTTTATTTTTCTGCCTACAGGCTGGCAGACTTCTCATCCATTTAGGTGACAGCGACATTGAGTACGACACAAATTTCCGGCTGTATCTGACGACGAAGCTCGCGAACCCACATTATCTGCCCGAGATATGTATTCAAGTGACCCTGGTCAATTTCACCGTGACCCTCTCCGGTCTGGAGGACCAGTTGCTTGCGTTAGAACCATTTGATATTTTAACAATTAAATGTCTCAACCAACCCCTACACCCCTACACACACACACAAACGCACGCACGCACGCACTTCCATTATGATTATGACACACTATTCCCGACACAAACTCCATGCGTAATTTTCTCCGGTGGTCCAGTGGCCAAGCACCGCGCTTCTGAATCAAAAAGTCGCAGGTGCGACTCCTGGCTCATACCAATGACTTATTCGAAGTTATTTTCGATAATTAAGTGTGACAAATAAAGATAACTGACATCTTTGTGCCCGGTATGGCAATAGGTTCGCCACCTATTCCATTTGGGACGTAAACATAACGGCGAGACGGGGCTTAACAGCCGCTGCCTACCTACACCTTCGGGTGGAAACAGGCGTGAAGTTATGTTATAATGAAATGATAAACACAAAAGGCTCAATGGTACAAGAATAATCCTTTACAATGAAACTATTGATTTTCTTTTGCCATTTTACATAAAGAGATAACTTCGTGAGACTTATAACACCTGTCCTTTCTCGAACTAAATAAAACTCTCTCGTCATGGATATTATATTCGCTGTGCGACCTATAATACCTTTGTAAGTATTGAGTACACCTTTATAGGTATTAGGTCCGCTATGGTCACGTCCAAACTAGTATAGAATATTTCAATAGGTAACAGACATTAATAATATTTTTTTTATATCCATCATATTATTGTGATGTCGGATTGAAAGAGAGTGTTGGTGTAAAAGTAAGAAAGGGCATGCTCCGATGGTTCGGACATGTAGAAAGGATGGATGATGCACGATTGAATAAGGCAGATATACGATGCAAAAGCGGATGGATGTAGGAGTCGAGGACGGCCAAGACGCACATTCCATCACCAAATAGAACGTTTTCTGGAGGAAGGTCATATTATTAGCTTCAAAAATCGACACGCGTGCATGAAAATAGTTATGAAAATCAACGAAGCGAGTGAGGTGTGTAAGAATCGTGCCTTATGGTCTGCCTACCCCGCCTACCCCGCCTACCCCGCAAGGAATTTGGCGTGAAGTTATGTATGTACTTAGTAATGTATATTGTTACTAGTTGTTGTACTTAGTTATGTATGTATATATATGTACATATATTGTAACAAAGAAAAAAATTTTTTTTTAATTGCAAATAACATTTATTACTTTTACAGTGTGTTACTTAATACATAAATATAAAACGATATAAAATATAAAAAGCTTTTTCGAAGTGGTCTCCATTGGCTGCAATACCGGCCTTTAAACGTTGAGGCCAGTTATCAATAGAAACACTCACTCTTTCCATGGGAAAATTCTTCACTGCCAATCGGATTGTTTTAGGGACTCTAAATTATTATGACGTTTAGAGCAAGCCGTACTCTCTAAAACTGACCACAAATCATAATCCAGTTGATTAAGATCGGGACTAGACGACGGCCAGTCTTCAGCTCTAATGAAGTCCGAAACGTTCGCTTCCAACCAAGATTGCGTGGACCGAGCTTTATGACCCGGTGCCGAGTCTTGCTGGAAGGACCATACTTCGTTATTGAACATGGTGTTGTTATGGGGCTTGACTACCTTTTCAAGAATGGTATCTTGATACACTTGTGCCGATGTTATGATACCTTTTTTACAAAAATATGGCTCAGTCACTCCTTCATAGCTAACACCCCACCAAACCATCACTGAGGTCGGATAATGCTCACGTTGCACTCTGTCAACTAATTGGAAAGCTTCTTTAGAGCTTTGAGCATAAATACGGTCATTTTGTTTGTTAAAATGTTGCTCAATTGTAAAAACTTTTTCATCCGTAAACAATATTTTTCTGTGACCTCCCTTTGCGTACCGCTTCAGTAGTTGTTTAGATTTTAACACCCTATTCTTTTTTAAATTATCAGTTAATAAATGACCAGTGCGCCTCTTATAGGCTGCAAGTCCTAAGTCATCTTTTAAAATACGCGACATTGTTCTAGGTGCTATCTTCATCTCCCGAGATAAAATCTTTTGCTTGCGGACAGGATTTCTTCGAATTCTTTCCCTTACTGCTTTGACTACCTTTTTCGTACGAACACTACGTGGACGGCCAGGTCTTTTTCTGTCACAAACAGAGGAGGTCTTATTGTACCTATTAATAGCCCGGGACACAAACATTCGACAGTGTATGGAGAGTTTTAAAAATTGCATTTGGCTCCATACCTACTTTGTGTAATGCAATCACAGCGATTCGGTTCTCTTTATCACCCCACTCCATTTTAATATCGCAAAATATTGTACAATGTATTGGCGCCAAAACGAGAAAACACAATGAAAAATCGTATAAAAATGACAGATTCCAAATTCAAATGTAATATTTTTTTTATTTTTAGTTGTAACAGTATTTATGGCCAGACTAAGTATATATAATTCATTATTTGATCGCATGGAGTAAGTGTTGCGTATATAACCGTAGTTTGGACGCAATTAGTTAAATCAACTAAAAACTTGTTACTTCGATTTGACAAATATAATCACGCGAAACTTGTTTGGCAATTTGACTGTATATCATATGTTGCAGTTTGCAGTACATCGAACACAATCAGTCCAATCGTTTATGTATAATTAAATATTATACGGTCAAAATATTATCAAAAGGCATTTGTGTAGGTAAGGTTTGAGTATATTAATTTAAATTCTGCTTTACGTCTGTACTATAATTAAAACTAAATATAACAAAACAGGTTTCATATTACGTTTGTTTACACTAAGAATGAATTGAATGGATTATACACAGGATTATATGTACATTTTTTTTAAAAAAATAACAGTCTATCAAAATAAGTAACGATATTTATCAAAATCTGATTACCATTCATTCATTCACTAACGAATGGTAATCGGAAAATGTCTTGAATGACGTCCTTACAATAAACACATATGTTTGGTAAAGAAGTTATATTATCAACCAAATTAAAATTTAATAATTTAGTCTATTGTATTCCGAAATGTTTATTAGGGATGTGGTGAGATTGGAGCGGCCAGATTTAGAAATTCTGCGTACAGAACTTATAGTACGCATTAATACTGACAAGGCGACATTGCTTGAGATCGAGGATAAAATTCTAAGACTTTTGTACGCGTCTACTGGCAACATATTGGATGATGAGGAACTAATTGAGACACTTAACGAGAGTAAGGTGCGTATAGACCTGACAACAAGGCTTCTAATTTTTCAATTCCACGTAGAACAGCGACTTAACTAACAATATATACTTAGTAGGTACCAAGAAATCACCCGACTTCGAGCGTACGCTCAGGTTCGCTGAGCTGGGGGTGGCGATCGCCGTCAGACGGATCCGCGGGCTGGGCCTGGAGGTGGCGCCTCACAAAAGTGAGGCGTTGTGGTTCCACCGCCTCACCAGAGGCAGGGAACCCCCGGCCTCGCGGATCCAGGTGGGTGACACGGCTGTCCCGGTGGGGCGGTACATAAAGTACCTCGGCCTCACCCTGGACAGCCGCTGGAGCTTCGAGGAACACTTCGTACGGATGGTCCCCCGAGCGCGACGGGTGGCGGGCGCGCTTCATCGCCTGCTGCCCAACCTCGGGGGACCAGGGGAGGGAGTTCGCCGCCTCTACGGTGGCGTCGTGCGGTCCGTGGCCCTGTACGGGGCCCCCGTTTGGTCGCGAGACCTCGTGGGGGCCTCCCGCTCCAGGGCTCTGCTGAGGAGCCTGGAGCGGATCATGGCCATACGGATCGTACGGGGCTACCGTACCATCTCGTACGAGGCGGCGACGGTCCTCGCGCGTTCCCCCCCCCCCCCCCCCCTTCATCATCCTGACCGAGATGTACGCAGCCGCGTACGATCTCGGCCGGGGCGGGGGGGACCCGGACGCGCGGGTACGCGAAGTGCGGAGGCGGGAGGCCTTTCTGCGCGTTCACGCGCCGTCGGAGCCGTCCTGCCCCACCTCGAGGCCTGGGTGCTCCGTAAATGGGGCACTGTCACCTACAGGTTGACTCAGATACTCACCGGGCATGGGTGCTTCGGTGAGTATCTGAGTCGAATAAGGCGCGAAGAGACGGCGAGATGCCACCATTGCGCATCCGACCTGGACTCGGCCCAGCACACGCTGGAGGTCTGCCCGGCCTGGGCGGCCGAGCGCCGAGTCCTGGTCGACGGGATCGGGCGAGACTTGTCCCCGCCGGTGTTGGTCGCGGCAATGCTGGCGGGCGAGGAGGAGTGGAGGGCTGTGGTCTCCTTCTGCGAAGCAGTAATGCTCCAGAAAGAGGCCGCCGAGGGGGGTCGGGAGAGAGCCGATCCCGCTCGACGACGGCGGCGGCGAGCTCAGTGATCGCCGCCGTCGACGGGCCGCGAGGGCGCACACCCCGCGGGTGCGCCCGGGTTGCGGCCCGGGAAGGATAACCCCCCGGTGCGGCCGGGGAGGGTCGTCGGGGGCGCCGCCGGCCGCGCGCCTCTTTACAGCGCGCGGTCGGAGTCGCTCCACCCAGGGGAGCCTCCCGGGTTTCCCCGAGGATGAGCAACCCCTCGCGACAGAGGGGGGGCAACGGCGGGGTGGACCAGAGGGCTGACGCACTGTCCTGGGCCACCCCAACGCTGGAGGAAGGCCGCCGCGAAGTTTTAGTGGGTAACCCTAGGACCGGATTGCAGTTTACTGTTTTGGGAGTCCCACACTACCCCCTGCCGTCCCGGCGGGGGGTGTGCATAAAGCATTTACTCGCGTAAAAAAAAAAAAAAAAGGTACCAAGAAATCAACATGATTACAGAAATATGCAATTCAGTTAATTTATGTAGCTGCCACCTGAGAAATTAATGATTTGCATTAATTGTAGATAATTTTGTTTCAACAATTATGACATACATTGCTACATAAGTATCAATACGCCATGCGGGTTCCTAGTCCTTTTTGAGTGATGCGTAGATATTTGTTTACTTCCTACTACTTTTTAAGAACATACAACCATTACCATTCAACTTTTTTTTTATAATTTCAACTCGAATGTAGAGCAGCGACTGCTAAACATTGACTCGCCGAGTATTACGTCCGAAATAGAATGGATGGTGGAACCTAATGCCGTACACCGGGCACAAAGTTGTCAGTCATCGAACGCACATAAGTTACGAAAATAAGCGAGTTGGCCCGAGCTTTTTGAAGAATATAGAATTAAAACCTGGCCAACAATTCTTTGAGATTAATTGGTCTGGGTATCGAATGCAGGACCCTGCAGCTTAGTAACTCAAGTTTGAGTATATATTGGGTCTGTATAATTTGTAAAAATGAATGCTATTGAAATTCTAATTTAACAGGAAACTTCAGAGATAATTAATGCCAGACTTGAAGAGACAGAAGCCACAGAAATAAGTATATCGGCAGCTCGTGAAAAGTATCGTACAGTGGCAACTAGAGGAGCTGTCCTATATTTTTCCGTAGCACAATTGGCAGACATCGATCCCATGTACCAGTTTTCTTTAAAGTACTTCAATCAGGTGAACATCATCATGATATAGTATAAAATAAAGTCACTGTCCGCTGTCTGTCCGTCTTATATGCTTAGATCTTTGAAACTACGCAACGGATTTTGATGCGGTTGTTTTTTATAGATATAGGGTGTCAACGGGGTGGTTTTCAGCTATGATGCACGTATTTTACTTACGATTACATTTGATGCGGGTTAAAGTTCGCTGGGTCAGCTAGTTTATTTATATAATTCAGCCATGTTTGTTGCATACCTATAGTATTCCGTGCTCAATTCCACTCGTTCTTCTTTAAAGATTACGGTTCAAGAATATGTTCTGGAAACTAAATTCATGTTTTGTGCTAAATCTATGCGGCGTATTTGTAATTTATTTAAGTAATATCGGTTATGTTTTAATATTTGAACCTACTAATTGTTGGTTTACTTAAAATATTATGGATTTTACGTACTTGGTAACATCAAAACCAATTACAAAACAAAGCATTACATGAGTAGTTTAAATCCCTGATTTCATAGTAGATTTTTTTTATTTTCAAATGGCTAGATGTTTTCCAAGAGTTCGTTCCTACTAACTTTCCACTCGCCAGCTGAATTTTTCTGCGCCCAAATTTGATAAGCGCGAATCGTATTACGACATATCTGTCACAATGTTATTGGTTATAAATATTTTTAAAACGGACCTTCTGAAAAAGTCGTAAGTGTGAGCTTATAAGGCCAAGCTATGAACTTGTGGACTTGGAACTAGAAATCAAAAAACAGACTGGCGTATCTTTCATGTGTCAATAGAATAACTTATACATAAGCTTTTATGAATACTTATCTTCTTCTTCTCAAGGTATTCAATCAAGTAATAGAGAAATCGGAGAAGTGTGATATATTGGAAACACGCTTGGAGATCTTACGTCGTGAGATTACGCTGTCTGTGTATCGCAACGTGTCCAGGGGACTCTTCGAGAGGCACAAACTGGTGTTCAGCTTCCTCTTGAATATGGCTGTTTATTTACACGCAGGTCTTGTGCGACCTGACCAGTGGAATTTTGTGCTACGAGGCCCGGCTGGAACGAAAGTGGTGAGTTATATTATTTTGTACAGTTTTCAAATATTGGGTCAAATAGCATCCACTCATCTTCTTGTCTCTTCTTCTCTCGCGGTTAAACTTTCGTTTTGATGTTGGTACTCAATGCACTCTCTAATTTGATTTTATATATCTAGAAACATATTACTTATTAACTAAAGATATGTTGATAAGTATATGTTAGTAAGTAATTTAACAACAAATATTGATAGTAATTAATCATATTTATATCTAAGACAACGAATATTGATAATTACAAACGAAGCGAATAATTACAAAATTGCAAAATGCAATCATATACTTTGATAGCAAAATTTACCACCTTGTTCCATTTAGGTAAATCACAGACATGACGCAAACAATCATTTGCAGGTACCGCCACCGAAACCACAAACGGAAGCTATGACAGACCAAATGTGGTTGAGCGTGTGTCACCTGAACGATATGGACGACAGTTTCAACGGCCTGCGTCAAGATTGTCTTAAAAAGATCACCATAACACTGAACTCGTTCTATCTAGTAAGTTTAATATCATACAGTTTTAATATTCGAGGTTCATTATTACGTATTACTATGGCGTTTCTTTTGAACCGCATACAAGGAAAACTAGACCTTCAAAATGTCATGGTAAACAATTAGATATCTTTACAAGAACGTGCACGCTGCCGTCCCAGCGGGATGCAATATCGAGACAAAAAGTTCAGACCCCGTCGACACACCTTTTAATGATAAAATTTAACGAGTTCTGGAAGAAGGTGATGTCAGGAGCGTTAAAAATCGACGCGAATAGATGAAAAGAGTTATAATAATAACTAGCTGACCCGGCGAACTCTGTTTCGCATCAAAAGTAATAACTGCTGCCCCGCTATGTTAATACTGCAATATCGTCGACAAATTTGAAGTCGATAGCAGCTATAGGTTAAAAATGGGAATTTTCCATTGTTAACACCCCCGCAACCCCCCTTGTGGGTGGAATTTCGTAAAATCCGTTCTTAGCTGACCTCTACTCAGCGAAAGGAATAATCCTACCAAATTTCAAGTCGCTACGCCTTATGGTTCCAGAGATATCGTGATGAGTCAATATATAGGTGGAAATCTCTTATATATATATATAGATTATTCCATGCCCCAGAATACTTAAGTCAAAGACGCTGTTCTCTCTGCCTACTCCGCAAGGGATTAAGTTATGTATGAATGCACGCTATGTTGACTTGAATACCAGGAACATCAAAGGATTCGCTATGTCAATGACTCTATAATACTATTATTCTTGCTTGAAATTTTAAAATCTAAGGTTACAATAAAAATATTACCCGATGCAAAAATATTAAACCCATATGTTTCGTAATCGTTATTTAAACAAATGTTAGCAATATGAATTCCTGACTCAAATATCACATTTTTAATCAACTTAAAAAACCTAAGGTGTTCAAGAGCATTCTGTCCTATGGCGCTTTGGTCTTTTTACGCTGGAGGGCAAACGAGCAGGCGTGTCACCTGATGGTAAGCAACCAACGCCACCCATGGACACCAGCAACACATATAGTGTTACTGTTACGTTGCCGACCTTTAAGGGATAGGGGAAAGGAAAGGATGGGGAAAGGGGGGTAGGCCTCCGGGTACCTCTCTCACCGAACGAAACGCGGCATGAACCATTTTACGTCGGTCTTCTGAGAGGTCGTGGTATTTCACCGGTCGAGCCGGCCCATTCGTGCAGCGAACTGCTTGGCTCTACCACTGTCAATTTCGTCAAGTTTCGTCAAGTTTCGAAATAAATAATTTTAACAGTGTGCGCTATTATTTTAACTACACTGTCATTGAAGGAAATTTCAATAGTAACAGCCGCTGCCTACACCTTCTGGTAACAAAAGGCGTGAAGTTATGTTATGTTTTATTTGAAGTAAATGCGTTAAATTTCATAGGTTTGTATGTTTTATGTTCTTATGTATAATTGGATCTATATATTTCAGGAAATTCATGTGGATAAAAGAAATTCATCAGCGCTAAGTATAGATTGGAACACAAAATTGTCAACCTTTGAGAAACTTATGTTGATAAAATCCCTAAAAGAGGAGAAGCTGGTGTTTGCAATAGCGCAGTATGTCAGTCATTCGTTGGGTTCCGTTTTTATAGAGAGTCCAACTGTACAGCTGAACACCCTGTACGTATTCACAACTATTTTTGAACTCTTCATACTATACTTCTCTTCTACACCTTTACCTAAACGAAAGTAGACGTAGCTGCTATAAAGACGATCCAAAATATATATTTTTTTTTATAAATATACTTATAATAGTCAAATTATAAGGAAATTAAATACAAACCAATTATTATAATTATATTATTTTCATATACTTCACTCGCTTGGTCGAATTTCGTAACTCTTTTTATGCACGCGCGTCTGTTTTTGACTCCAGAATACGGTCTATTTGGTCATGGAATGTGTCTTGGCCTTGTATTACTATATATAATTATATTATACAATATAATTATATACTTAGTCATGCCATAAACATAAATAATGTAACAAAGAAAAAAAATTTTTTTTAATTGCAAATAACATTTATTACTTTTACAGTGTGTTACTTTAATACATAAATATAAAACGATATAAAATATAAAAAGCTTATTCGAAGTGGTCTCCATTGGCTGCAATACAGGCCTTTAAACGTTGAGGCCAGTTATCAATAGAAACACGCACTATTTCCATGGGAAAATTCTCCAATCGTATGGATTGTTCGCTTCCAACCAAGATTGCGTGGACCGAGCTTTATGAACCGGTGCCGAGTCTTGCTGGAAGGACCATACTTCGTTATTGAACATGGTGTCGTTAATGGGCTTTGACTACCTTTTCAAGAATGGTATCTTGATACACTTGTGCCGATGTTTTGATACCTTTTTCACAAAAATATGGCCCAGTCACTCCTTCTTAGCTAACACCCCACCAAACCATCACTGAAGCCGGATAATGCCCACGTTGCACTCTGTCCACTAATCGGGAAGCTTCCTTAGAGCTTTGAGCATAATTACGGTCATTTTGTTTGTTAAAATGTTGCTCAATTGTAAAAACTTTTTCATCCGTAAACAATATTTTTCTGTGACCTCCCTTTGCGTACCGCTTCAGTAGTTGTTTAACACCCTATTCTTTTTTAAATTATCAGTTAATAAATGACCAGTGCGCCTCTTATAGGCCTCTTATAGGCTTATAGGCTAAAAAAACTAATACGCGACATTGTTCTAGGTGCTATCTTCATCTCCCGAGATAAATTCTTTTACTTGCGGACAGGATTTCTTCGAATTCTTTCCCTTACTGCTTTGACCACCTTTTTCGTACGAGCACTACGTGGACGGCCAGGTCTTTTTTTGTCACAAACAGAGGAGGTCTCATTGTACCTATTAATAGCCCGGTACACAAACATTTGACTAATACCAAGTGTATGGAGAGTTTTAAAAATTGTATTTGGCTCCATACCTACTTTGTGTAATGCAATCACAGCGATTCGGTTCTCTTTATCACCACACTCCATTTTAATATCGCAAAATATTGTACAATGTATTGGCGCCAAAACGAGAAAACACAATGAACAATCGTAGAAAAATTACAAATTCCAAATTCAAATGTAATATTTTTTTTATTCTTAGTTGTAACAGTATTTATGACCAGACTAAGTAAAGTTGAAATTTAAATTAAGCCTGCCGCGACTGTGACTTCCAACAACCTCCACGAGTTACTGAAGTACAGTTAAACAACTTTTGATACGAAACAATCATATCTTGTATGACGTACCGTTCACTTACTGCAGAAATAAAATTTAATAGCTTTTTTTGTATTTATTAAAAAGAATACTGCAGGTTTCTTTGAGAAGTTTGTTGTAGAAGTGTATTCATGGTCCCTCGACAGATTTACTACTTTTGCACAGAACAGTAAGTAGTATGTGTAACAAAATCCTTGATCCTTGTTCCGGATGTTAAAATTGTGAATATAGCTATATTACTTACAATGGAACAGTTTGTTCTATGGAATAGGAGGGCAAACGAGCAGGCGTGTCACCTGATGGTAAGCAACCAACGCCGCCCATAGACACCAGCAACACATATAGTGTTACTGTTGCGTTACCGACCTTTAAGGGTTTAGGGATAGGAAAGGATGGTGGGCCTCCGGGTAACTCTCTGACCGAACGGAACGCGGCATAAGCCACTTTACGTCGGTCTTCTGATAGGTCGTCGTATTTCACCGGTCGAGCCTGCCCATTCACGCAGCGAACTGCTTGGCTCTACCACTGTTGGCCGAACCTATTGCCATACACCGGGCACAATGTTGCCAGTCATCGATTTTATAACAAACAACTAACGTATTATTACTTCTCGGAAGCTATTACTCGTAATGTCGTCGTCAGGATGGACGGAAAAAGACATACGCTCCTCGCGGACAAACTCACAGACTCCAAGCCGCGGACAAATGAATGCTCCTAATTATATCCAGGGGTATGAGAGACATGTGGTGTCTGCTGGAGAAGAGAAGTATATTGTTACGTCGTTGTTTGTCTTCTCCAGATGGTGATGAACGGCAATTTGTGTGCCTATCACTGATATGATATTGCAAAAGTTCACGTTTAGCGTAGTCATCTTTACTATTACTGGATTACGGATAAATAAAAAAATAGGTACATTGACACAAATATCTATTTTATTTTATTTTAATGAACATCACATATAATATTTAGATTTGCACACTACATACGCGTAACATTATTAAGCTAAAACTTAAATAATAAGTGACTGTGTATTTATTGATTATTGACAATATCTATAATTAGAACTCGCATTTGATTATAATTATAAATAATTAACAATTATACCAAATATAAATATTAATCACACTTAACTAAATTGTTTAATTAAATTCGAGAAAAATATAATACGTACCAAAATTTAAATTGATACACACCGACTGCTTATTTTAATATTCTTAAAAATATTGATATTATAAACACATAATAAGTGGCTACATAAAATTTTCATACATACACACACGACAAATTAAATTAATTTGTTTAATTAATTATTCATTTAATTAATATAACATTACAATTTAGGTGGCCTAAATTGACATAATATAGCTTCACGCCAAGTCCCTGCCGGAGTTGGCAGAGAGAACTAAAATATTTAATTAGACGTAAATTATTTACTTTATTAAAATTGAGAAATTTAAAATTGAGAAATTCATCATAAGAGATAAATAAAAACTTACGGGAAATGAGAAAACTATACCAGCTGGAGTATTTTTAGATAATTTTAAATTAAAAATAATAATTCTAAGTCCGTTTTGGTAACAATGACTCGACTTACGTTGCCTTAAAGGGTAAAAAAAAGCGTGACTGCCAAAGTATCGAGAGGCTTTAGAACCTGTATATACCTGTATATCAGGGTAGCCATGATTACAAAGTTCAGTAACTACAAGTACTGGCATTGTGATGTTGAATATTGACAGAATATAAAAAAATATAAAAATTGTTGCCAGTTACAATTAATAAAGAACATATTATATTTAAAATAAATAAACTGTTTAAAAATAATATAAAATAGCATTCTAAAAAAAATGACATATTATTTTATGTTATAATTTTAAATTCTTTTTTTTTATTTAACAGAACATACAAACTGTACAGTATTTAAAATTGAATCTCTGGGTATATAATACTTTTAGTTGTTATATAATACTCGTCAATCTATAGAAACGAAAATTATAGACATCTTGAGATCTAACTAAATTCTTCAGTCGCTATTGCCTCCACCCGCTAATTTTGCTTTGCCTCTGACAAGTAAGACGAAAACAGGTAGACAATCGTATCACACTTAGGCTATCTTTGTTATTGTTTAATATTGAAATTGCTACAAAATATTTTATCCAAAACAACCGCGTTTATAACTGGCCATTATTAGAAAAGAGTTTTTATTTTTTAGTATAGACTCCGTACAAACGGGCTGTCTTTTTTGTCGACTGACTAAAGTTGCAGCATTTGTACGAGTTCTTTTTTTTTTCATTTTCAGTCACTGGAAATGGCCACAAATAAAACTTGCATGTTTCGTATAAAAAAAAATCATTCATCAAAAATATATTAGAATCTGATTTTGATTTATAAAATGTTTCATATATTTAAATAATTTTTATATATACATATTTATAATTAAATTAATTGCATTTTCATTATTTTTTTCATATATGATACATCGCGCATTTGGCGTAGCCTAACCGCTGTAAATATTGAAAAATAAATATATAATATCTATTACAAAAATATTAGCACAGCC
This sequence comes from Euproctis similis, assembly GCA_905147225.2. NCBI lineage: Eukaryota > Metazoa > Arthropoda > Insecta > Lepidoptera > Erebidae > Euproctis > Euproctis similis. The sequence goes on along the minus strand of LR990107.1, from coordinate 15,648,987 downwards.
AACATCTTCATCCTTTTTGTCTTAATTATTTATACCCTATTCTTACCTTGTTTCCCGTTATACAATCTTCGTTTACCATAACACAACCATATCTGTGTCTTAAAGTTCACTTAACTAATAAATAAAATACAAATAATACAATATATATATAGCAATGAATATTTTTATCAAATGATTCGATGGCCAAAAGTAGTGATCCCCGATGACTCCTATAACAATGGAATCATCAGAAAAAAAAATTACCTAAAAACTTATTCAGTCGATATTCGATGAAAATCTAATTTCGTGTTATATTTAAGAAAAATAAAAGTACCTATAAACTATATTATGTATATATAGTACAATACATCTCTGCCTACCTCTTGATTAATTGATGGAAAATAATTTCGTGAACTTTGTGACACCTATATGTATAAATCTTTATACAACCTTAATAAATACATCTTCTACGTTCAAATAGGTACTTGATAATGGCACCATTTCTTTAGCTTGACCTCAATCGTCTCTATATAAATATGAATTATTTTATATATTCATCTACTTATTGGGATCATATAAAAATATATATTTAAATTTGGGGTTCAAAATGTTAGTATAAAAACGTAATACTGTCTGTCAGTCGGTCCAGTCATTTGTCTATGTGGTCTTCACTACCGAGCATTGTAGCCAGATACAGAGTACGCCTATGTCCCGTCTAAAAAATATGACTAAATTATATTAACGCCAGATTTTATATAAATATAAATAAAATAATTACTAATAGATTATATAATTCATTCATTATTATAATAAATATTTATTCATTATTCATGGTATATAATTCAATTTAAAACTAACAAATTTTAAATAATATTATTTACAAAAAAAAATAGTCTTAATAACGAGCTTTTTAGCCGCAACTAATTTATTATATCTTTGGAATGAACTACTCTGACTTAATACAAAGTAATTAGAAATCAATGAAAGAAAACCACTCACTCGACTTATTATCTAAAGAGTATTTTTTTTTTTAATTGAAGTCACAGAATTTATCATTTGGTTACAATTTATTATTCACTACTGAAATGTTTCCATATTTTATATGCAGAGATCATAAGTTAAACGATTGTATGAGATCATTTAAGTGAACTGTATCTCCGTACAAGTTTACACGCTAATAGTTAATTTATTATTAATATAATCTGTACGATTCAATAAGTTTGATAAACACTTCTAATAACTAATTACTATGGAATATTGATACTGATATTGATTGCACATTTAATTTACTAACAAGCATGATATATTATTTTTTTTTTTTTGAAATATTATAGATTATGACCGTGTGTTGTAACGTCTTTCAAATATAGAACATTTTATTTCTCTTTTTAATATTTAATTAATTTAAAATAAAATTTTATTCTTTATGTCGTTGATATATATATATAGATTACGAGTCACGTGAAAGGCTTAGACTTAAATTAGGATGTAAAGTTTAGTTTTAAACTTGTAAGATTGGGCAGCAATATCTGAAATTTATATGATTTTTACTAATTACATTTGAAGAGGACAACTAGTTATATATTAATATAGGCTACGGGGAACGTAGATAACAACATCTATCGCGGTGTAAGAAGCATCTGAGTTTCATAGTGGCAACGCAATACTCATTCGTGATTTGGCACATTTTCTAGGGCAATAGGCCATTCTTTTTTAAACAAGATGGTTCAGAACGCGCATATATTCATTGGGAATTGTGAAATTGAGTGAGATATTCTGCTTCATGTGTACAGGATTCAGAGTCCTGGGCACAACAGCGACGTCCTGTTGTACAGACCAAGCCAGCAGGATTTGGCTAGGGGACACTTCCATGTTCTTGGCAATTTTAATTACGGTCGGATGGTTTAGTAAGCTATCATTGGTAGCCACGGAGTGCCCTAGCGGGGAGGTTGCCTGCAATACAATATTATTCTCTTTGCAAAATTCCAGCAATTCCGTTTTGTGACACAACGGATGCCATTCCACCTGCGGAAAAAAAAAACATTAATTTCTGTACTTAACTAACACACTTACAGTTAGTTGCTGGTGTATATAGTATAGATAGCAGAGAGCTATGTTTACCATATTGTAATTTCGTACTTTACGCCTTTTTCTACCCGAAGGCGGAGGCAGAACTGTTATGCCGCCAAATAATTAATCAAATAGGTGGCCCAATTTTGTGATAACTTTTGAACCAGATATTTCTAGTATCAGAAGTGGGATGCTAAAGCTCAAACTTTTTAAATTTTTAAACTGTTGCTATAGGTAATAACAGTATCTACCTGATTGACAGCAGGTATTACTCCGTGATTGTACTTCATCAACTGTTGTAATTGTTGCATTGTAAAATTGGATACGCCAATAGCATTGACAAGACCGAAATCGTATAATTCCACAAAATTTGACCATATTGTATTGCGAATTTTAATATTCTCTTTGTCACACGCGCATTTGGCGCCCATGGGCATTTGCAGTAGATACAAATCAATATAATCCATCCCCAAGTTTTGTAGGGAGTGTTCACAAGCATTTCTTATTCCATGGGCTCCGTGTTGGAGTGCTCGACCTGATGAAAACGATTTGAGTACAAGAAATGATGATATAAACAAAAAACTTGCTATCCGGATTACGCAAGCCAAAAAAATGTTGTTCCTGTCTATTACGGAAAAAATCTAATTTAAATATATTTATTTTATTTCTATAAATAATCTTAATTTAACTCACACAGACTGACCCATAAAAAATATATACATACACTTAAAAAACAACCCTCCTGCTAGTATGGTTGCGTAAAAACTAGAAGCCAAAAAGCTTATTGGCTTTTATTACATTTAAGTCATACGTGCAATTTTGTATTCTATGTATGCACTGTCGATGTTTTTCTTTGAGTTCTAATGTATCAGAAAGAAAATAAACCAACCACAAAAAGAGGCATCCCAAAACTATTCTATGTTTAATTTGTTCAAACATAAATAACTCACTGAGCTTAGTAGTGATGAAAATATCCTCACGTTCCAGCTCATACTTCGGCAGCAATGTACTGAATGCCTTTTTCAAAAGATCTTCCTTGTAGTAAACAGGAGCAGTGTCTGTTCAAATGCAATAGAATTGTTGAGCTTTTTTTAAAAGTATTTTCACCTTTGATAATGCTAACGGTAAAGCAGCGTTCGACGCTTTGAACATTCAATTCAAACAACGCCAGTGTTCTCTCCCCGATTCCACGTAGAAGAAAATTGGTAAAACAACAACACGCATTGGTAAAACTACCGGCTGCAGCATTGAGGTCGGGGGTTCGATTCCCACCCGAGCACAAATATTTGTGACAAATATGAATATTTGTGTGGTGTCTGGGTGTTTTTCTTTTATGTATGTATTTACAAAAGAAAAGTATATATGTATTAATATCCGTTATCTAGTATCCATAACAAAAGCATTTAGTTGCTTAGCTTGGAACTAGAGGGCGCTGTGTGTATTGTGTCCAAGATATTATTATTATTTTCCCCGCAAAGATTTTATGACTATATTTTTCAACTATGTTAGTATTTCAAATGTTAATTCCTTTCATTAACAAAATGTTGAATAGCTTCTGATACATGCATGCATACATACATATATAAACTCACGGGTATAAAACATAGGGGACAGAGACTTTAGCTTTTCACAAGCTCCGATCCTGACACACTTTTTCTCCTCATCCTCAGTCATACATATCATCATGCATTCGCGTCGGTTTCGACTGCTACGCATTTTTCCTTTTTATTAGCTTCACCTGTATGTTTGTATGTTTGTAACCGACTTCTTTGGGCGCGATTTTGACCCACTTTAAACGGCCAGATTTCGTTCAAACTTTGTAGATTTATTGAGGACCGATGACAATACACTAATTTGATAAAATTATTCCATTTTTCAATTTGCAAAATATGATTTTTGTTAATTTTTTAGTGTTCATAGTTCACTTCTCGCACCATCTAGTGGCAATCAGCGGAAAGTCTACGTTATCAACTTGAAACGAGTTCCTTGTATAAGTCACAGATGGCGCTATTCCTCAAATTCGGTTTTGATATCCGTTGTTAGCACGCTTTAAAATAGTTAAGCAATAGTTTAAATAAAAACTAAGAAACGCGCTTGTTATAGAAAACCGAACTAAAAAATAGAAAATAAATTTTAATGAATTTAAATTAAGAAAATAGTGTTAAAAATTTCAATGAATATAAATTAATAATAGTGTGAATAAAAAAAAATATTTTATTTTAAAAAAAGCGTGGGGTGCTTTTTAAGATATTATCGAAATGATAATCACTCTACTCATATCTGTCAATAAAATATTTATAACTATTGACACCATGCACCCCACGCTTTTTTTTAAATAAAATATTATTTTTTTTATTCACACTATTATTAATTTATATTCATTGAAATTTTTAACACTATTTTCTTAATTTAAAGTCATTAAAATTTATTTAAACAGACCATTTATTTTGTCGTAGTAGCTTATTCTTTTTCTTGGTATCCCGATCCCTACTCTGTTTCTCAAACTCTGTTTCTTACGCTCTTTTAATAAGAGGGCATTTATTTGTTCTTCCAACAAAACCAAATCATCTCATTCGTGAATATATACTTATTTTAAGTCTTTTCTTATTCTAGCTGTAGTTAAGATAACATAAGAGATTTTTTAAAAAATTTTAATTGGTAATGGAAAACTCACCGAACAGCCTGTAGCCTGCCGCTAAAGCTTCGTCTATAGTTTTAGTTAAATCGGTATACGGTGTGTTGTAACTTCCCACTGCAAATTTAAATACACCTGTTTATTAAATTAAAATAAACCTTTAGCCTAGCGCGCAGTATTCACTAATAGCAGGAACTACTGACCCGAAAAATTCTTTAGTGTTAAGTCTATTTGTTGACGAGGATTCTAATCATTATGCTTCGAGTAATATTAGCGCAGCACTGGGTTTTTCATTGTAAAGGGAAATATTTTTTTTATTAGCAAGACATATAATTAACATAACGTAACATAATTTCACGCCTTTTTCAACCTAGAGATGTAAGCAGTGGCTGCTAAGCCTCGACTCGCCTTTATGTTTTAAAACTTTGATTAATTGTTTTAAAAATATTTTTTTATAAATCATAGCTTTTGTAAACGAAAAATTAAAACTAAGAAAGGCGTTAGTGTCGAAGAAGTGAATGATAGGGAAGTATGTAAAAGTGTGTGTGGCGAACAAGCCAGAAAACTGAAAACAGCAACAATAATTGGAAATATGGTCTCGCGAACTTTTTTGTAGATATTAATATTATTTTCTTTTTAAAATAAAAGACTTTCAATTACTTTAAAAATATGTGTATACGATGGTCAGCTGAGCAGTTTTTGTGTGAAAATGTAGCAAACAAGCTTACTTTCGCATTTCTAATATTAGTATGATATGAACTGAACCACTGAAAGTTTGTTAAGATTACGCCTATGTTTCACGTGAAAAATCCACGTGATATCTGTTTTGAAGTTACGAAAGATTTTAGCAATATTAACTTTAAAACAATTTTTCTCGTACAATGTCTACAAGTCTGGGTTAGGCTTAAATTAGCCAGAGGCGAATACATTAGATTATACCTTAGATTTGGTAATAATATCGTGTTCTTGACAGAATTTGTAGACAATGCTTGAGAACCTCCAAGGGGATCTAGGAATAAACTTAGACAAGACTAATGTGGTAATATCCAATATTCATCAGTTTAATACCGACAACCGTCGTTTGCAGAAGTTTTCTATCTCTATTTCAACTTAACAAGTAGATGTTGTTGCAATTGTGAAGCTAGAAATAGCTCTTCGATATTCGGGCTACGTGGACCCCTATCTGTAGCAGTGAACAATGTGGACATCAACAAGCTACTGATGAGTCGCCTTGTATAGCCGGATGAAATATTAGCTACCCAGCAATAGGTCGGCATACGTCGCCCACGATATATTCATAACAAAAGCATATTTTTATTTATGAATGAATGAATTGTCTAATTTACTGCTGCGCCTGCACTACAATGTGCACAATGCACAGGAAACAGTTACTAGGTTACAGGACCTAAGGTTGAAAGGTTTTTTTTAATCTACCAGTAAGTGGATAGCTTAACGACAGAAAAAAAACTCGAAAAAAGGTGATCAAAAAGAAAAAAAATGGCCATTCAAGTATTACGTAAGCAGATTTTTTACAATTATTTACCCCCTCACCCCCTAGTCAGCAAAAATAAGCAAAGCTCTTAACCCCCTCCCCCATAATTGCGTAAACATATTTCGAAAAAAAAATCTTAATAAACCATCGGACAAGATTGATCGGAGGGCATTTTTGGAAAATTAAATAACTTCTGGCAACGTAATTATTATCTATACCCCCCTAACCCCATCATGTCATCCAAAATAAAAACAAAAATAAAAATGTAAAAATGTTAACTGCAATTAAAAAAAAAAATTAAAGACTGAATGTTTGGAAAGCAATTAAAATGAACTTTTCAGCGTTGCATATTACACAAATTTATTAAACGGGAATTAACACGACATGTTTAGGTAAAAATGATCACAACTACAATTCAAATGAATGAATGATTTTAAATTATGGATCTCACATTATAACTACTCGTCTTAAAAAAAATAAAACCAATAATAAATTCATTGCACAACAAAATAAAACGAAGAAGAGCAATTGATAGATAAATAATTAACTACCACCAATTACATACGAAATTAAGTTTACAAAAACTTATAACATAAAATTTGTGACCAAATTAATTTTGTTATCACACTCCACAAAGATAATAAATAATAAAATTATATCAATTTATTAATTCAACCCTAAAACAGTGAAATTTTTATTCAAAATGTATTTAAATTATATAGATAGATAGATAACTCTTTATTTGCAAACCAATAACAATAAATCAGTTTTTACAATAAATTATAGATAAGTCTTATAGCTACGTACAACAGGCGGCCTTATCGCTAAAAGCAATCTCTTAAAGGCAACCTTTTAAAATTAGCACACATTTTAAAATATAAAAACACATTTTACAATCGCATAGGAAAAATATTCTTAAGAATATTTGTTGCAGCAATCATACACAACACGGCCTAAGTATGTAGGTATAATTAATTTTTACAAGAATTACTGTTTGATAAATGCATAATAGGACAAATTTCGTCTATTTAATTATTCGAATAGTTAATATTCATTTAGATTTGATATTCGCAACACATAAGCAACTTAAATAAAATATAACTTTCGCTTATAAATTTAAGCAGATATTTTTATTTTGCAATCGCACATTGCTATCGCTTTACTTCACGCCAAATCACTTGCGAAGTTTAATTTAAACTTTACTCACGTCCAACTGCAGGTAGATAAGTTCCGGTATTAAGGGGCATCTGCGTAGTTGTAGGAGAATCTATATCTCTTGCCGCCGCCATTCTCGACTTATTTAATTCAAAATTAATTTCAGTACTGTCAAGATTTTTTTTAAATTTATAATATAAATTACAAGTTTTAACGCGAAATATTAACAGCAACAGGCAGCAGCCGGCATTAAAACAAACCGTAGCCAAGCGTAAACAATAATATTATGCGATGATTGCGCGACGGCACGAAGTACGAAGCCTGAAATCGGTTAGAACGAATGGCTGTAAATCTCAGCTCCGCATGCGCTTCAATCTACGGGTGCGCGACCAGGCTCGGGCGAAATTTACCCACGGAAATATATTTATACGCTTTAAACTGAGGTCGGGGGTTCGATTCCCACCCGAGCACAAATATTTGTGACAAACATGAATATTTGTGTGGCGTCTGGGTGTTTTTCTATGTATTATAAGTATGTATTAGTATCCGTCATCCATAGCACAAGCATTTAGTTGCTTAGTTTGGAACTGGAGGGCGCTGTGTGATTTGTGTTCAAGATATTATTATTATTAAACTTTAAAAATGATCAAATATTCTTTTCATGTTATTACTAACTGACACGCCCAAGATTGTTTCGCATCAGACTCAATTAATGATATTTTTGTTTGCCTAGATTATGCCTTATAACATCAGCTTCCAATCCAAGTCTCAAATTGGCCCTTTGATTTAATATATTACTGGATTATACACATTTTATTATCCCTAAATACATTTCATGTGTAATTGTTACGCCGAATCGTAACAAAACGTGAAGTTAATGAAGCTTCTTCTCAAAACAATTAGATGCAAGTATCGCTTGACTTCCGTTGAATTCACTACTATCTTAATTGTTTTAGCCATTTAGTATGCCCAAATAGCATTTCGCGAGCTTATACATACATACATACATAACTTCACGCTTTTTCTACCCAGTGGTGTAGGCAGCGGCTGTTAAGCCATGTCTCGCCCTTATGTTTACGTCCAAAATGGATTAGGTGGCGGACCTATTGCCATACCGGACACAAAGTTTTCAGTCGTCGATGTTTATCACACATGAATTTCGAAAATAATTTCGAAAAGTCATTGGTGTGAGCCAGGATTCAAACCTGTGATTTCTTGACTCAGAAGCGGTATAACTTTACACTGTGAGTGTAAAAGAAATAAACTATACCTATCATAAAATATATACAGATAAAGGGGAGATAGTTTTTTATTTTTTTGGGAGAATTAATTTATACTCTAATACATTACTATAAACTAACCACTATATTAACTAACATAAATAAATCAGCTAAAAATACTGGCCTTTAAAAAATTCTCCACTTTTAGGGGAAAATTCCGGTTATTTCAATACATTACCAAAACGCAGTACGGCTAATGGTACTACCCGTGATGATACCTAACTACAGAGATAGCAAAATGCATAAATTATTTGAATCTTGAGCGCCTTATGCCTTATATATTATCCTTCTTTTAATTTGTGAATAAAAATAGATTTTAATGGCTCTTATTTTTAGTATTGACGCTTTTTACTCTGGTATTAAATTCTCTCATTAATATCCCATAACAAAAAAAAATTACATAATTGTCTGTTGGACTAGGACGTCAAGTATTTCTGTTCTTTTCATACCTCTCCTTTTCTTCTAGATACATGGACACAGCTTCAACTATACCCCTGGTATTCGTTTTAAGCACAGGATCAGATCCATTTGGTGCATTCCAGAAGTTTGCCACGGAAATGAACATGCGCGATCGTCTCCATTCAATATCGTTAGGTCAAGGCCAGGGCCCCGTTGCTGAAAAATTGATAACCAACGCCAAGCCAAAGGGTGACTGGGTATTCTTACAGGTACCTTAACTTATTATAGAATGTATTACAGCCACACAGTTGGCTGCATGCTCGACCTGTGAATATCGACGATGTGAATCTCAGAATATTGACGTAAAGTGGCTCGGTTCGCATTTCGCTCGGTGAGATAGGTATATATACAACCCCTTCGCATCTCTTCTTTCCTACCCAATTATGACCCCTTTCCCTTTTTTCTTGTCAGCCATTAAAATGCGATAGGAAAGGGGTCATATTTGAGTTGCAAGTGTGCAAGGACGGCGTTAGTTGCTTACCATCATGCGACACGCTTGCGCGTTTTTTCTCCTAATCTCATTTAAAGCAAAAAAATAGGTGCTTACGAGACTGGCGTGGTGATAATACCTCCTATTTCAGAATTGTCATTTAGCTGCTTCATGGATGCTAAGCCTCGAATTGATAGTTGCAAATATGGGCAACGAACATGGTGCCGCTCTACATCCGGACTTCCGTTTGTATCTCAGCTCCATGCCGACACCTAAATTTCCTGTGTCTGTTTTGCAAAATTCTGTTAAAGTCACAAACGAACCACCAAAGGGATTGAAAGCCAATGTGAAAAGGGCCCTTATAGAAATGGAAGAAGATTTCTTTGAAAACCACAGTACGGTTATGCTTACTTTATTTGCTTTTTTTGTATTTCGCATTTCGTAGTAGATAGAATGGATGAAAGTTTAAGATAGAGAATGCTTGTGTCTTTGTAGAAACTTTTTTATATATTTTACTAGTTGACCCGGCAAAGTTTGTTTCGCCTCAGAACCATCAAATAGGCAAATTTTGTATTATTTTATTATTATACCTAAATTCGCTATACTATCGCAGACAACTTCAATATCCGTTGTAGTCAATTATCTAAGCTGAATTAGATAGAATAGAAAGGATAGACAATAGAAAGCCATTTTAATCTGTACTATGTAATAGCATAACATAACATAACTTCACGCCTTTTGTTACCCGAAGGTGTAGGCAGCGGCTGTTAAGCCTCGTCTCGCCGTTATGTTTACGTCCCAAACGGAATAGGTGGCGAACCTATTGCCATACCGGGCACAAAGTTTTTATCAGTCATCGATATTTATCACACATAACTTCCGAAAACAATTTCGAAAAGTCATTGGTGTGAGCCAGTGTCTGGAATCGTACTATGTAATGATGAGTAAATATTCCTCTAACTGGGAGTATGGCGCGTAATAACGTATGGTGCGATGTTCCCAGTGATGAATTTCCTTGGGATACTAGTTTAGCTTTTATTATTTTAATTAGACTAAACTAAAGGAAGTCGAAACTAAATCAAACAGTTTGCCGTACTAAACAGAATTAGTAGTTACTAGTATACTAATTTAGATTGCAAATACCGGCTCCCATTAAGCATAGGTAGGCAATGTTGATATACATAAGTGAGAAAAATTACTTTTGCATTTTTGAGATACGAAGGGACTGTTCACTGCTCAGAGACTTCTCCAGTTCTGATGCTGAAGGATATTTGTGGCTAAATTTTCACTTACTTACATATTATTTACTTTTTTTAGTATTGGGTCAAGACTGGAGAACAATGCTGTTCGGTATTTGTATGTTCCATGCGATAATTCAGGAACGAAAAAAATTCGGTCCTCTTGGATGGAACATAACTTATGAATTCAATAATAGCGACAGGGAGTGCGCCATGCTCAACTTGCAAATGTTCTGTGAAGATGGCCACATGCCTTGGGACGCTTTGGAATACATCACCAGTAAGATTGCTGTACCTACAACATTCTCTAGCTTCTTCTGTAGTCTTCGAGAATTGCCAAAGTTTCTATTGCTTCAGTTTCACATTCAACATCCAAGTTTATTTTAATTACTTGTGAAGACTGTACACTGCTAAACACTCCCTGACATTGTCCTGACTATAAATTTTACAATGTAACAACATTCTTCGCAGATGTGATGAAATTTGTACGTAAACTTACGATGTAACATTTAGAGAGTTTTAGCTAATGAAAATAAATAAACATTGTAATATTATTACATTGCATGCACTTGATGCACTACACGCCTAGTTTCTTGCCGGATAGGCAGAAAGAACAGAGCGCCATAAGACACGATTCGTACACACCACACTCGCTTATTTCACTTTCATAACTCTTGTCATACACGCGCGTCGATTTTTAAGGCTTCCGATATCAGCTTCCTCAAGAACTCATTCTTTTTGGTCATGGTATGGTATATCGTGGCTGTCCTTGACTCCTGTATCCATCCGCTTTTGCAAAAATATTATTGTGATAATTTCTTTTATCTTCTTTTTCTGTAAGGTTTGATCACATATGGAGGACGAGTGACGGATATGTGGGATCAGCGATGCCTGACAACAATTTTAAAGTTATTCTTCTCGCCTCCGACCTTGGAGGACGACTACAAGTACTCGAAATCCGGTACATACTATTGCCCAAGATCTGATAAACTGGAAGATGTCAGAAATTATATTGATTCTTTACCGGTCATTGAGAGTCCGGAAGTTTTTGGAATGCACGACAATGCTAATATTGCATTCGAGGTAGATTATAATTATTCTTACTTAACGATAAGTCCAGTTCAGTCCAATTTTTAACAGTGGTGGAGCGACGCAGTTCGCTGCATGAATGGGCTGGCTCGACCGGTGAAATCCCACGACTAAATCCAGAATATCGACGTAAATGAGCCACTCTTCTTTCGCTTGGTGAAAGGAGAGTCCAACCTCTCCACCTCTCCCCTTTCCACCCCACTACCGACCATATCGGACGACAACGCAACTGACGTCTAAAGGAACAGCAATGCAACTGCAACACAATAGTGTTGTGCGGCGTTTATTGCTTTCCAGGGGGTGACACGCCAGCTCGAATGCCCCCAATCCCATAACACAAAAAAGTTCCTAGCGTGGTAGGCAAAGAAGAAAGAGAACCGAATAAAACTGAAATACTATGATTATTTCACGTAAGATTGGTAGGTATAGCAATAATTTTCATTGATCTTTTGCAGAATAAAGAAACCAATACTCTGATTCAAACCATAGTTGACGTACAGCCCCGCGAAGGGGGCGCTGGTGGGGGTGAAACACCAGATCAGATAGTATGGCGTATATGTGATCAGACGCGGTCCAGGATCGCCAAGTCAATAGACAAGACGCTCATGAAGCCGGAGCTTTTGATACCGGACGATATGGGCCAACTGCACTCTCTCACCACCGTGCTGATCCATGAGACGGATCGTTTTAATACTCTTTTGACACTCATACATTTCTCCCTCAACGAACTACAGAAAGCTATCAAGGTATCGTATCCCACCCTTGGACATTATTTTGCCATATTTAATAGTAACATATCATTACATTGTATAAAACGCTCACTACCGCCAGGTTTTCTGGTTTATATCCCATTGTAGTCCGCCCAGGAACACCGTACGTTGCTATTTTCAAAGGAACGTGAGGTGAGAGGTAATAAGGGTTAGCCACATCCCACTTTACTTTCAATTCATCACATTGAATTGTAGGCCATGTTGTCACATTGATGAAAGTGAAGGCGTTGGATGATCTAGATTTCGTGACTAGAGGAAACTGGAATATGATGCTCTTGGTGCTATACGCACACTACGCTAACTTATGGAAGCGAGAGCTGGGTATGACAGAGTTTGCACGAAAGTAGAATAAACGCGGTCGAAATAAGGGCACTGCGCAAAATCTGCGGAGTAACCCTCGCTGACCGCGTCGGAAACAAGAGTGTCGGTGTATAAGTAGGAAAGAGCATGCTCCGATGGTTCGGACATGTAGAAATACAATGCAAAAGATAAACAATGCAAACGCAGATGGATATACGTATGTATAATTCATACATAATTTAGTAAAGAAAAAGAGATTATTTTTGAGATTTAGAGCTATAATTGTAAGCTGTTAAAATTACTTTTGATGCGGAATAAAGTTCGCCGGGTCCGCTAGTAACCATATAAATCAGATAGTTATAACTTAGGTTATTTTTATATTATAATTTTATTATAATTAAGTACCTATATAGTTTATCCAATATTTTCGTTTAAATTTATTCATTGTGACGTCTTATTAATGAACACCTTCTGATCTATATACCATTATTAAATCGTAGTGATATGTTTGTTCCTTTCAGGGTATTGTTGTGATGTCCGAAGCTTTTGAAGAGGTATTCACTGCGTTCATCAACAATCGAGTGCCAAATATGTGGCATAAAAAAGGTTACAACTCGTTAAAATCACTTGGAAGTTGGATACATGACCTGACTTTGCGAGTTGATTTTATTGAGGTAACGTACAATACTAATAGGTACTAAATATTTACACGAATACGTGAATTAAGTTATTAATTAGACACCTATTGGAAGTTTTCTTTTACATCTCATGCAGATTTGGAAACTGTTCAAAACATTCTTAGGGTTAATACAGAAAATAATATCCAAAAACCATAGGATAAAAAATATCTAAGTTCGATCAATGGGCGTAAATACTGTTAGTTAAAAACTTCAACTATTCAATTATTTTGTATTTGGAACACGTGTCCCAAGCAACTTACGACGCTAGGTAAATTAAATTCGATATTAAAAACGTCCTGAAAATTTACTTTACAAACTTACTGACTACCATTTTGTGCACTATAAAGCGGTGTTTATTTATTTTTAGAAATGGTTAGTGGACGGATTACAGCCGAGTAGTTGGGTATCCGGATTGTTCTTCCCTCAAGGTTTGTTAACGGGTTCGCTTCAATCTTACGCACGCCGCTACCATGTACCCATCGATGCGTTGATGTTTGACTTTCATCCAAAAAAGCTCTTCCTGGCACAGGACGATATTTATGTGCACAATAAGAAAAAAAAGGTATGTTATCTATCGTAACTTTTTTCCTCGTTTTCCTTGTACCTTCATTGAAAATATATCTTGAAAAAATGATTTCGACATTTATCCGGTACCCCTACTGTAATTACTTATCAGCAAACATGGCTCGCGTCATCACTTCTTATGTAAACGATTTGTCAGTCTTGACAATAGTATGTACAGCATATATTTAGACATATAGTACTAGCTGACCCGGCGAACTTTGTTCCGCATCAAAAGTAATATATTTGCTTAAATTGTATGCATGTAAAGGGCCAGGATCATCTATATTACATGCACAATCTATTTAAGACACTTAATTGGATGAAAATTAATGCTGTAATGTTTAAAATCGCTTCGTAAATATTCCATTATTTCTCGTAAAAAGTAAAAAAAGAAAAATGGAATCCCTAAGAGATAGATATATACCCCCGCAAACTTTTTTGTAGACCTTTTAAAGGTGTATAATAATGTAGTACATTATTTTGATTTATCACTTAGGGTTCAGGCAGCGTTTGCGATTAAAGTTCTAAATCTTGAAAATTATCACTTTTTTTCACTACACTATACATGATTTATAGATCAAAACCACCCCGTTGACACCCTCTAACTATTATAAAAAACCGCATCAAAATCCGTTGCGTAGTTTTAAAGATATACGCATATAAGGGGACAGACAGCGGAAAGTGACTTTGTTTTATACTATGTAATGATGAATGTGTTACTTTTTCACTGCTGAACTACTCAAGTTATCATCAATGAATATGTACCTACATACCAAGTGCACATAACTGTGTGAAAGGTGTATAGTGAAAATATAATAAGTTGTATCTTTGTTGTCAGTTTGCTTACAACTAGTTACAGATTGCTCGACTGCCGTTTTATTTCGTCTCATGTAAGATTCGTAAAAATTACAAGTGCGATGTTGTTAGCTACAGGACGTAATGTAACGTCGTTTATAGTCTCGGTGGTCCAGTGGTCGAGCATCCCGCTTCTGAATTAAGAGGACACGGGTTAGAATTCTGGCTCACACCAATGACATTGCGAAATTCTTTTCGAAATTTATGTGATGAATGTCGATGACTGAAAACTTTGTGCCCGGTACGGCAATAGGTTCGCCACCTATTCCTTTTGGGACATAAACATAACGGCGAGATGAGGCTTAAGAGAAAAAGGTGTGAAGTTATGTATGTATATCCTTGAGGAGGATGATAAATGCCATAAAAATCGACGAGCGTGTGTAAGAATGATGACTTATGGCGTTATGTTCGTTCTGCCTACCCCGCAAACTTAGGTATTAGTAGGTATGTATGTACATTTTTATAGTTTAAGATAGCCCAGAATATTATTATTATTCGGTTATTCAATTGTTCCAGGAAGACTCAGATGCATATGCCAATTTGGAATTGCCCGAAGACGGCGTCAATATTCACGGTCTATTTATCGACGCTGGCCGTTGGGACATGCAAAGCGATCTACTGGTTGATGCTTATCCTGGTGCGTAGTCCTCATGAATTCATGAAATGTGGACTAGTTTTTTTAAATAACCAACTTTGAAATTAAAAATTCAGAATCAAACCCGAAGTTACCCGAAGATGTTAGCAGCGGCTGTTAATCCTCGCCTCGCCGATATGTTTACCTCCCAAATGGAATAGGTGGCGAACCTATTGGCATACCGGGCACAAAGTTTTCAGTCATCGATATTTATCACACTTAACTTCCGAAAACAATTTCGAAAAGTCATTGGTGTGAGCCAGTGTCATAATTCGAACCCGGACCTCTGGATCAGAAGCCGTGTCCTCGACAACTGGACCACCGAGACAGAATCAAACTTGCGTAAAAATGCATACCTAACTACTAAGTACATAAAAATAAGACAACCTTCAAGATATGCCTTTACATAAAACATTACTGTCTTGTAAAGTTCGAGGCCAAAAATCACCATAATAGTGAGGAACTTTGTCGGATGTCAGGTTTCTGTGCGTGTACGAATTTCGACAACTGCTACCGCGAAAGTTTTACAATGAGATTCTTTAGTAAGGGTCGCTAATTATTCCTGAAAAATGTAGTCTAAGCTTTTATGTAATAATATGCCCACTAATATCACCTATAAAACTTCACATAAAGTGCGTCTCGTTTTATATGAAATCGTTGAATTTTATGAAATAGTATCAAGACTGATTCAAAACATTCGAATAAAATTAACAGCAGTTCAGAAATGTTTTGGTGAACACCAGAAAACAAACCGATCGATCTTTTACCTATATAATTTTAACAGCACTACGTAAAGATTTGACATTGCTTTTTTTAACCGACTTCGGAAAAAGGAAGAGGTTCTCAATTCGTCTGTAAATTTTTTTTTACAAATGTCACTTATTTTTGGAGTCGGTGCCAGCCTAGGTAACGTACCTACTCAATTGTGTTGCACCGACTTCAATAATGAGTGACATTTGTAAATATTTTAATTGATAAAGATGACGTTATTAAAGTATTACGTTTTGTATATTGTATTGGGTATACAAATTAGTAAATTACGTTATTTATCGCTTTTTACTTATAGAGGTACTGTTTTCATTTAACGTTTCTAGAAGTCGGTTTAACTTTTTTTTTATTCCAAAGATAAGCAGATGAGGTATAGGTACATATAAATATTGTTTTGTTTACGTCTTATGTCTAAAAAAAGAGACAACGCTTTGATCTATAAGTAACATTATTTTGTTAAGAACAGTTAATGATATAAACTATTTAATTGAACCATCATCTTATAAAAGTCACGTCTCGGTGGTCCAGTGGTCGAGCTCCCCGCTTCTGATTCAGAAGTCGTGAGAACAATTGCGAGCACAAAGCCGTGAGATCGAGGCATACACCAATAATTAATTTGAATTATTTTCGTGTGTGTGATAAATATCGATGACTGACAACTTAGTGTCTGGTATATGGCAATAGGTTCGCCACCTATTCCACTTGGGACGGTAACATAACGATTCGGCCATTCGAGGCACATTCAGTTACTGCCTACACCTTCGAGTAGAAAAAGGCTTCAAGTAATCAAGTTACCTTTATAAATCAGGTCAATTGAATCCACCCCTACCGGTGATATGGTTTCAACCGGTATTAAGTCTCCCGAAGCCGGATCCACGATACGAAGCACCTCTATACAAGACTTCAGAGAGAGCTGGAACATTGTCCACGACCGGGCACAGCACAAATTTTGTCCTACCTGTACTTCTGCCGTCAAACCAACAGCCCAGCTTTTGGATTATACGTGGCTCAGCTTTACTTACCCAGATCACCGATTGATTGAACAACTTGCGTAGGTACCTACCTATCTACCTAATAACCTATTTCTCACTAGCTGTTAGTCACAGTTTAACATTACTATCATTATAATAAATATGTATTAGAAACACTTATATAATAAGCCTTTTATTATATTATTTACTTTTATAACGATCTGTTTGCAATTTTATATATTGCCGTTCAATTATTATGAAAATTTTTGAAGCAAGCTCAGCTTTCCGTTTGGTACCAAAACCCCGTGCAAGTGTCAAAGCTATACTGCAGATTGTAGCTAAATTTATTACACTATCTTTATATATGTATCTACTAGCTGACTCGGCGAACTTTGTTCCGCGTCAAAAGTAATAATGCTGTCCCACTATGTTAATACTGCAATATCTTCGAAAATATTTGTTTAAATTGAATGCTGTAAAGGGCCAGGATCAGCTATATTACATGCACAATCTATTTAAGACAATTAATTGGATGAAAATTAATACAGTAAGGTTTAAAATTGGACTTTTTTGTAGACATTTTAAAGGTGTTTAATAATGTAGAATATAGTTTTGATCTATCACTTAGGGTTCAGCCAGCATTTGCAATTAAAGTGCTAAATCTCAAAAATTATCATTTTTTCTTTACAACTTCGTATATGAATTATAGATCAAAACCACATAACTAACCAACCAACTAACTATTGACAAAACCGCATCAAAATCCGTTGCGTAGTTTTAAAGATACAAGCATATAAGGGGACAGACAGCGGAAAGTGACTTTGTTTTATACTATGTAATGATAGGCTCATCGTAATATTAAAGGATAGACATTATCATTACGTATTACTTACCAAAATCTTGAAATGATGACCGAGGACCATGAGAATCACAGATTTCGTTGCATAGTCATAGTCATCATGCGTCATGTTCGGGGATCATTCACAATAGTAGGTAATTGACACACAATTATTTATCAGAAACTGATTTATTCAAAATCCGGTTAAATTTCCACGTGACAATATTTAAAAAACTAATCATCACGTCGTTACAGTATTTTGGAAAGGAAAGTTTTGAAGGGCCAGTCCTGTGTGGAGGCGACTTCGTCGAGTCGCTTGACAATATCGACTTCGAAAAAGATTATATATTACTATATACTACTAAGGTTCACGGCGGGAAAATTGCCAGGTGTCTCACTATTAAAACAATTTCAAGCCGTGATTACAAATAAGTTGCAGAACTATGCACATTTATAGTCAGCTATTGGTCGTTTAATAAAACAATAGCTTCTAGGAATTTCTATTTAGTATCCATTTATTTGATCCATAATAAAACACGATCCAGGGTCTATTGTTAAGTAGATCCTGACAAATAAGTCACAAGGAAAGTATTTTTTTAGTATTTGCGTTATTCACAAAGCTTGCATAGCAGACAACTAACAATGTTGCTTATAAGCTTAATCTAATTCAATAAGTTCTATTTTAAACAAGTTTTTTTTAATAATATATATATATATATATCTTTTTCAATGTTGTTATTTGGATAGAACGCTTCTTTTTATTAAACTGCCCGAGCTGACGTAAACACTAAAGAAATTTCTGCAACTAAATTATTTAACTAATATCCCCCCTTGGGTTCCCTCTTGCATTGGCAAATTGGCTCGTTTCCTTACAATGTACAATTGTTACATGGTATTTAAGAGGTTTCAAATTATACAAGTTCACCTAACAATACACAATCTCCACACAGGTCTACATACATATATATATATACCTATATATACACACAACATGTCAAACATTTTGTTTCATATATCGACTATTTTTACCATCGTGCAAAGGTGAATTAATATCACAGTATTTCTGTTATTTTGATTTTTTTATATAGCTTGGTGTTATTATTTGTTTTTTTTTTCTTTTAATTTTTATATAGAAGTTCGATTAAAATATATTAATAGCCCTATATTATTTTTAAAAAAAAATTATTATAATTAATTAAAAAATAAAAAGACCTAGACCGGAGTTTTGCCTAACTAACGATTCACTATAACATTACTTTTCTCTTGTAAGTGAAAAAAAAAAGTGTTAAAAACAACTTAATTCGTGTTGCCATCATCATTTATCATTACAAAGCTTGCAACATACATACGTACATACTACAACATTTGTCTAAGCATCAAACATGTTTTCCCAATCGAATAAATATTACAGCTTGTGTATTACAATACTAAGTTATGTATTACAATTGGTTCTTTACACATTTTTACATTGATTGGTCTAAAGAAACGCCGACAAATGGCCAAGAATTACATTGGCCCGTATTCGACCACGTTATTGCTCCTTCAACTATCATTAATTCTCTACCAAATATTATATTCAATAATTTAATATTCAATTACAATGACAAAAAAAAAAACACTGCATTCCTCTTAAATTATTATACAATCTAATAAAACTTGGAATCAGCCACGGACGCATTGCTCACATTGCTAAAAAAAAATATATTTCCACATAAAATTCTGCTCATATCCCAATAGACAAGAAACATGTAAGCATACATAGTAGTAACATTTAATACACAACACACACACACTATCGACATCGACAAGTTTTTCATGTACACAATAAAATTATTATTTAAGATAAAACACTGAAACTGCAGTATTTAATAATGAATATATAAGTTAATAATAAAAATCTAAAAGTTTTTTTTTTTAATATGAAACTGTACATTTAGAACAGGGGCGTGGGGGGGGGGGCATTTACGGCAGCGGCTTTTTGACTACTACTTAATAATTATTATTTTATCATACGCGTCTGAAGTACGCCAATAACTGAACAAAATTTTTAGGCGCTTAGCAAATCTTATCATCCCAAATTAGAAGTTACTCTCTTCACAGATATACCGTCTCGTTATATATCCTATAAATATTTTGAAATACATATTTTTAAATAAATTCCCAATAATCTAAAACATTTATAATAATATTAAATGAAGTTGTACATTGCAAATGTTCGATTATCTATAGTTTAAATACACTGGCCAACAACGCTGACAACATTGACACAATTAAAATATATATATATATACATACATATGTTATAATTAACTGATAAATTAGGCTAAAAAGAAATTTTAAAAGTGTAATTACTATTACAATTTGATTGGATGTAATAAGCAGCACTTTTAAAATCAAAATTATAACAACTATGCTTTAGATCATCACATTTACCCCGGCTGCAAAAATCTTAGACAGAAACAAGTGTATTTCGAATACTTTTAAATTGAAAAACTATCACCGTTTGATGATCCGTTATCTTTACATTTAATATATATAATTAGTTTGCTTCATACTATTTCTATGACGTTGGTGAAATTAACTTCCTAACGAGAACAAAAACTGGTTCTCACTAAAATTGTACAGTTTAAAATGTATTGCTTTTTTTTTAGCTTAAATTAAAGGAGAAACTTAAGTTTCTATGTATTTTACCGTTTATATTGAATTTTTTTTGTTGCATTCTTTTATTATACCTTTGGTAATTTTACTTTCCAGTCTGAAAATTGTTTCAATAATATTGATACATATAAGAATTTAAACTTTTAACAATAGGAGACGCTTACAATGTTTAAAAATATATGCTCGATGTTGCTTGTATGGGGAGCACTAGTGCACACGTTTTTTTTCATTTAAAAAAGAACCATGGCAGAACAATTATTGTAAGAGAATTCTAGAGACTTCCAGATAATTCTAACTTCTCTAATTTTGAGGGTTAAAATAATAAAAAAACAAGTTGTTTTCTAAATAGTATTAAAATATTTAATAACATTGCACTTAAATTAACACAATAAGACAACACGTAGAACATTATTATGGCTGGTGCACGGCTGAAACATTGTAATGCCAATGAAATTCAATGCAAGAATTACTTTAAAATTTTATATAATTTGTAGATTTATTTGATTAATTAATTTGAAAATTGACTTTTAATTTGCAATGCCGACTAATCAAAATATAAAAAGTAGCCTACTGTAAAACAACAACAGAATTAATATTATGTGTACCCTATTCTGGATATCAAATCAACTATTTACTTTGAATGAATGATATGAGATGAGATTTGTAATAAAATAAATCTACACGAATAAATAAAATTGAAGTGTCTGTTTGTAATATCAAAATTACCTAAATGCACATCATGCATATTTATATCAAAATATTTTTTATTACAATTTTGTTGTCTATTAGTTTGAGTAATCTCAGAAACAGCTGGACTGATTTTGGAGAGGATTTCACGGCACATCGCTGATGTAATAAGGAGTAACATAAGCCGACTTTATTACTAATAAAAAAATGTCATTTGCAACTTTGGAAGATATGACAAAAGATTTAAGTTAACAAGCAACTATCATGACTCTGTATATTGCTCTCCAGTTTTAAAATACTATTCCTTAATATTTTTTATATTTAACATTTTTTTTTATTTAGTTGTGAACGAATAATAATTACATATATTATATTGAAATTAAATTCTTGAATTGTGTCTACTTATTTTTGGTATAGTCTTTGATATATAAATATATATTATGCCAACTGTTATAACACCTAAATCTATTTAACAACAAAGAAAAGAAAAAAATATGAACCACAGACACTTTTTGTGAAATAAGGCGGAAGTTAAAAAAAACAATTGAGCAATTATGGTATCTGTCATCAAATGGAGAAAAGAGATATTAAATAATATGTTGAAAAAAGACTTCCATGGTGATGTAAAAATTGAAATCAATTTATTTTAAATTATTTATATAATATTTTGATGGATACAAAATCAGGCCTAGGTACTAAGCTCAAATATGTATAATATACATCTTCGCTGGAGAATTCGAAATACTGTAAGATTAATATTTAACTAAGATGCTAGAATTAATCAATACGCACACCTCAACTAGTTCCACCGCGATTCTTAAAAATTAGAGAAAATTTACAATCAGGCGAATTAAAAAAACAAGTTATTACAGTACAGGGAATTATTGAAATTTCTTAGGTACCTAAGAAAGTACCTTTCAACTTTCAGCTTCAGAAACTTTAGTATTTAATTTGTAAGTATTCATTTACTACGCATGTTTAAAAGCAGCCTTCTGACTGTCAAGAATTGTTACCGACATTTAATCAAAATATACTTTTATAGATACTCTTTTACTATGACATTTAGTGAGTGCTGGATTAATTAAAAAACGTCCAAAAAGTGATACGATTGATTGATTTTGTCCCGCTGAATGTGTGGCCTACCAATCATCATAAGGACATCTGTAATTCTGACTATATTATCTGAATATTTTCTAGCAATTTTTGTATTTGTGGTATAACCAAAAGGTATAAAAACTAACAGCAGTTGTTAGTAGAGAATTTATTATTATCCGTACGCCAAAGAGGGTTAGCCTATTGCACTTTAGAACTTTTACCAAAGCTTTTACGTTTTACAACACATTTAAAATAATATTTAAAAAAGCCAATTGGATTTGATGTTTGCACTTAAAAATTGATATTTAAATATATACACTGTCAATGGAAAACATTGAAATACTTTACTGTCAACAAAGAGCGATATGCTGAGCAAAATAGGACGAAACGAAAACAAAAGCTTAGTGAGTACAGCTCTTAGTTACATTATTAATCTGGCATAGAAAAATATATATAATAAATATATATATAACGACATGTTTGTTAAAATTCTCATTTGATCCGAAACACATACTATTCTGATCTACAGTGGACAGACCACTCCTTCATATATAATTCAAATTTGCCAGCAGATTATGTGAGTGCATCATATGTTTTAAGTTAAAAAAAAATGTCTGGTCTCCAGTATTCTATTACTAAAAAAACATACATAATCAATGCATCTCATAAATGTGCTAGGCCAACTGTCTATGGGCAAAGGTAGTAGACTATTAGCATACAGAAAGAGTTGGCAAGTCTTCAGCAAATGCAGATCAGATCTTAAAAACGAATACTGGAATGATGAAACTGTTGTTTTCACTTGAAAGATTAAAATATATATTAAATAAAATTAAATATCTGTGATTAAGAAATTACTTACTTTAATTTAAATTACATATAATATACAATTAAATCACACACAAAAAAAAAAAAACAAGTAATCCTCACCAAACTATTAATGTATTCAATGTGATATAAAAAAGTACTATTTTATTTAAAAGAGAATGAATTTCTGACACTGCTGAATATTTAGAGAAAAATATGAGGTACATGGTGCTTTCCTTTTTTTTTTATTTTCCTCAGTCCACTAAGTCCGCCTGGCTGAAACGCATACTACATATAAAACTATTTGGGACTTGATCAAAGAGTAGATAACACTAAAAATCCATTATCTGTGTAAATTATTACTAAGCATTGAAATGTTGACCAGTGTGGTTCGTAAAAAGCACTTGTACATTTTGTTTGTAATGCGTGCGTATACGCAACAATATGTCACGTGGTACACACGCATGCACGCACGCACACTCACACACACGTAACTAGCACAGAGACACGTGTCCGGTCAATATACACTTAACCTACCTACATAAACCAGTTTCATCTAAACATACTTCCATTTCTAAGTTACACATAATTATAATGATTCCATTTTTTTTCCTTGTAGCAAACTATAAAATTGAATCTGACGAAATATTCAAACATTTTTTTTTTCAAATTGACCAATCTATATCGTTATTCCACGACATTGCTTATATTTTAAACATCAAATCACACAACACAAGAGTTCTCATTCGATCTATAATTACGTTAAATATGAACGGAATGAATAGTGTTTAGCATTGACATGTGAAGTTTCCCTCAGCGGGAGGGTTAGGGTGACAGTTGAGGCGCAATAGGGTGGCGACATCGGTGAGTCGGGTACCTGAGGGGCTGGGGTGGGGACAGCAGCGGGGGCAGGGGTGGGAGCAGCGGCCACACGCGGCTGCCCCCACCACGAGTCCTAGTCTTCTGACATAAACGAGTTCTGCGACTTGAGCTCCTCTAGCCGTGAGATCTGCTGTCTCAAGTACATAATTCTGTCAACAATGCAAACATCCTTAGTAAAAAATCTTAAAATACTCGACTAGTTCGAAAATCACAATACGTCTATAAACATATAGACGCCGACCGGTTTAGTCTCCAAATATGCAGATAGCTAATGAAGATAGTACACAGAATTATATTTATACCAAGTGGAACGTAAATAAAGGAAATAAACGTAGATTTCCAGAAATAAAAATGCAAACAACACCCTAATAGAAATACTAAACAAATAAATATTATGGAATTATAAAACACCAGCTGCATAAAAAGCCTACAATTAATCAATGCATAAATTATAAAAGTTGACTTTGTTTTAACACGCAACACTAAGGAATTACTAGCTTGAAATGAAAATATTGTTTAGGATAGTCCATTAGTCGAGAAAGCCTTTAGATTTTATATAACATCATGCTATGATCACTAGAAGAGGAGCACTAATCTTTTCAGTGGTAAAAGTATACAATATTGAGGTACAAAGTTGATGTGGTAATTGATGTTAGTAGTAGTAGTAACTTACTTTTGTTCCTGTAACGTGGCCCTTATCTCTGTGTGTCTTACGAGCGATCGAGAACACTTTAACTCCGCCGATACACGAGTACACTGCAAACATCCCAGTTGGTACGCTTCCTCTGTGAATTTGTTGGCCTACAACACATAAGAGATAATCAAAGTATATAATGTAATTATGAGGATTGTTTGTGTTAAAGAAAATAACATACAATGGATATATCTTTATAGTGTGTATTTATGTATATTCTTGCAAAGCCTCGTTACTAACTTCGACATTACAGGCAGATATCTTCCATGGTCTTGGCCCTTGGGTGAGATGGACGGTAGGAAAAACACAATTTTGTGGAGAATACTAATGAAAATTTAATTTAATTGTAAGTTTTAATTACAAGACCGAGAGCGACACTTCTAGTAATAATAATAGGATTTCAAGTTTTTGATATATATATCTGATATATATACTGATCTAAAATTGTTAAGTCATAATTAAACTAAAAGTATGTTTCGATACATAGTATTAATCAAAAGTTTTGGTTTTATTATGGGATAAGGGACAATCAAGCAGGCGTGCCACCTGATGGTAAGCAATTTACGCCACCCATGAACACCTGCAACTCAGATAGTGTTACAGTTGTGTTGCCAGCCTTTAAGATGGGTTAAAGGAAGGCCTCGGAAGGGGGATGGGGAGGGAAGAGGGAAAGGTCTTGGGCATCCAGATAACTCTCTTATCGAGCGAAACGCGGCGTTAACCATTTTTGATATATTAAGAGCATTCATGTAGCATGCAGTATGGCCCTACTGCTGTGTTGTTGTGTATTTATTAGTATTTAACATATAAATTAACAAGTTCTTACATGTATAAGAATCTTGCCTTACGGTGCTCTGTGTTCTCTGCGTACCCCGCAAGGGATTTGGCGTGAAGTTATGTATGTGTGTATGTAAATTAAGAAGTTATTTAAATGTATGTACTGACCTGTTTCTCTAGAATATCGGCGGGCCATCCAATTACGTGTGACGTGAGATCGGTTCGCACATAATTAACAAGCGAGGGTGTCAACATTGGCGGTGCGTGGTGGAGATTACCACCCACCACCGATGAATAACTTCCTAAACACTCCACTGGAAAAATATACAATATTACGAATATTGATTACCATTTTGGGTTCACGGACAATAACACATTGGGACCCCGGTAATCGGATAAACGCTTTGCGGCAGTGTTAGACTAACGAATATTTCGGATTATGGAATATTGCCAGAGACTTAGTTAGAATATGGAATCATTAGAAAAGAAGTGCTAGTCTAGTAATCCAAAAAGAATGTATAAGAAAGTATTGCCGGGAATAATATTGTAGTCGCTACTGGTATCGTATAAATATACATGGCGAATAACAGGAGGTTCCAGATTAGACAAGGGTCGGATTATCGAGGATCCAATGTAATTAATTCTCGCACAGCTAATGTTAAATATAGCAAAACAACACATTCGCTTAGCCATCGCTGTTTCTCTGTAAATTTATTACACATAACAATCGTTAACAAAATTTTATTTTTGCAAGCTTAATATAAATTTTACAACACCAGGCATGTTATTTCATACTGAGATTTTAACTATTGTTTAACGATTAGTGAGAATTTAATAAAACATAGTTGACATAAAACATATTTCATCTGTTGTTGACTTTGATTTTGGGATTGAGGACAAAAATGTGCAGTAACCGCAGAGTGTGTGCCAATATGATTTGACCAATGAACAAGGGATAAAAAAAAATGGCGCCCGCGAACTACACATGACCATTTTGCGTGATGTGGTCATCACATGTTACTATCGGCCAAAGTGGAAAAGATGGTTGACAATAGAAAAGAAAAACAATTTAAAAAATAACATTGCATATTTACCATCAGGTCAATATGTCACCTGTCATATAATATGCAACTATTTTGAAGCACTTCTATGAAGTGTGGTATTGTAGTATGTAGTATATAAATAAGTTTGACATTATTTTAGTACATTTTCAATAATTGTCGCAAAGCTATAAAGAGAATGTAATGAAGACTCACTTTTTCTAGGTAAAGCGGTGTCCAGGTGTAGGGGCGGCGCGTGTGGATCGGTGTTCTCCGAATGTGTAGGTGTCGGTGGTCCGGCGTCGCGTTGCGGCGTGTCACACCGACTACCACCCTCGCACGCAGGCGACGCGGCGCCATTGTTCGCGACCGGCACTGACACCGTCGCCGGCGCCGCCACTATACGTGGCAAGGCCGCTGCGAGCAACGATCCACTCTACAAATTTATGAGCTTTTTTAATTATCAGCAGAAAAGTTTATTTATATCTGTACTGTTAAAACAATAATCCCAAATCAAAGATTGTTAGTATTCAACACACCAGGTCATTGTGGTATATATCTGCATCATTACAAATGTTATTAAATTACAAAGATTTTAACCTTAACCAACATTTTTTCTTATTGATTTTAATTACTAAACAAATAAACAACTTATATTGAAATGCAAAATTCAAATAACATTAAAAATTACAAAAAAATATGGCAGTATACCGGCTGATTTGAATTATCAAGTACAACAACAGGTGGCACTGCATTATTATCAGAATTAGTTCGGGCTGTTTGCGTTGCTTCCCTGGCACCATAGGAGTTCTCAGACAACGGCGTACTTCTGTCTGGAGAGATGTCCATATCCTGTAATGACTGTCCATCTAGAGATAGAAAAAAAAATGAAAATATTAATAATGAAAAAAAATTATACATCTATTTTCTACCCATTGATTGATACCACCCATTTGATATCCAGGCCATGTTTGTGTAACAGCAACACATATTACCATAACTAAAAATGCTAAATTAAAGTTTTGCTTGTCTTTGTAACTCAGATAAAATATTGTAAATTATG
The DNA here is from genome assembly GCA_905147225.2 of Euproctis similis. Taxonomy (NCBI): domain Eukaryota; kingdom Metazoa; phylum Arthropoda; class Insecta; order Lepidoptera; family Erebidae; genus Euproctis; species Euproctis similis. Next base: position 15,621,080 of record LR990107.1, on the reverse strand, counting down.
TATAGAAATAATGTAAAGTAAATAAATTCTTCACAGTAAAAGGTAGACATACTCTAGACCTAATTATATCACAAGACTTACCTTTACCATCATGAGTAGACGACGCAGGATGTTTTGGTCTTGTTCTTTCGTGTAACTCTTCCTCTCTCCCACTGTTATTCCAGTACTTTTCTGTTGCAACACATGCCCTTTTGCTAGGCTTTTCTAATTCCCTCCTACCTGACCTTGAACTTGATCTTTTGTCCCGACCTAAAACAAACGAGTTTTAAACATATTTATTTCCCAGGTTTTTGCGAATCACATTCATAACATTAAAACAAGTTTTTATGGATTATATCGCGTTTATTTAGAACTTATTTTTATTTATTTCCCGACTGATAAACGACTACCATCTTTTTGTTCATCACTCGTGAAAATGATCTCTCTAAAGAGTTCAGAACGTCGGGAAATAAATAAAAATAAGTTCTAAATAAACGCGATATAATCCATATAAAGTTGTTTTAATGTTATGAGTTTTAAACACTAAATAATTACAACCTTTGCCGCTAGCAGAATATTGCACAGCAATTAAAGTTTAGTCCGTTATAGTTATACTCATTGCTTATATTTTAAAATTAGTAAATATAATAGTGATAAATAACAAAGTATGATTGTATAATAGTTGTCAAGTATTAGCAGAGAATAGATCTACAATTGATTAAATGTTTCTTATTTTCAATTTCAGTCAAAATTATTTTTGTCTTTTACATCATACAATCTTCATAAATATATGCTATTGTACTTCTACAAAAAAATATGTAAACATACATTTGAAACTTATGAATTAGCCTTTTTCCTGGGAAGATTAAAAAAAAATCCGCTAGTGGCAGCACCGGTGGGGGGGTACATATGTTTTGAATTTTCATGACAACAACGTTAAGTATATAGAATAATTATGGAATTAACGGAAGATGATGTACCTGGGGCGAAATTAAAATTTGCAAAAGTGCAAGATCATCTTGTCCAGGACTTAAAACGATGGCTTGCATGTCGTGGTTTAACCGTGTCAGGTAATAAAAATGTCCTAGTTGAAAGGTTAGTTGGTTTCTAAATTTTATCCTATATGTCACTGTGTGGTTTGAATTTTGATTATTTTAAATAAATTTTATTGTTTCTTTTTTTTGGTATATTTAAGAATTGAAGAATGCATTGCAAATGGTAATGATAAAAAAATTTTCATTGGAATTGATGGTGGTAAATGTCTAGCAGATAAAAAGCTACGCATGAAATTACTTAATCCAACCCTACCAAGTTCAACATGCACCTGCACTTTTCCTACTACAAACTGGGCAAATTTTCCATCCCAAGCTATCCCTCGTTCTTTTTGCTATGCTGTCATGTATAATTATATAACTACGGGTCCTATTGATACTTTAGATTTAAATGCTACTTTATCTGACGATGATGAACAGCTTCCGAATTGTGGAAACTCGAAAGCACTTCAAAGAGGACGACAATATTGTTTGAGTGACTTTGTGTTGAATATGGAAGACAATGCGAATGATTTGGTATATTATTTAAGAGCAGATGTACAATCTTCTTTTAGAGTTACTGTGAAATATAAAATAAGTATAGATTTGAATAAGAATAATAGCAACATTATAAATGCTCAGTGTCAGTGTCCAGCATCCCCTTCAAAGAACTGTTCTCATATTGTTGCTTTACTTTATAAACTTGAAGGTTATACTGTACGTTACGGTTATGATGCACTTACATGCACATCAAAATTAAAAGAGTGGAATAAAGGTAAAAAATTGGGCAATAATCCAGACAATATTTTAACTGTTAGCTATCCTACTAAACGCAAACACCTGAAGAAATCAATAATTAGTTTTATTCCGAAAAAAAACAAATATTTAGATGATAACCATAATAAAAATCAGTTCACGTCAAGATTTGTTCAAATAGTTCAAAGTAAAAAGAAAATTAATTGTATGTGGAATAGTTTATTAAGCATAAAGTATGATGATTGTGATTTAAATTTAGACGAGCAGTTAATTTTAAAATTGAAGGTTGAGCAATTAGTAACAAACATTACTCCGATTGAACCCGGACCAATTGAAATCGAGGTTGAACAAAATAGTTCTGCGTGGCTAAATGAAAGACAGCTCAGGATAACAGCATCAGAATGTAAAAGTTTTTTCACGAGTACTAATTTGACAAACCTAATTAATACCAAACTATGGGGTAAAAATAATATCAGTCATTTGCCTCAAATTGTGTATGGCCGCAAAAATGAAGCTAATGCTATTATTGATTTTGAAATTCATAATAATTTGATCGTAATAATTGATTAATTTTATAAAATAAAATTTTAACGTTGTTGTCAATAGAAAATTCAAAACATATGTACCCCCCCACCGGTGCTGCCACTAGCGGATTTTTTTTAATCTTCCCAGGAAAAAGGCTAATAGCATGAGGTAGATGATCTCCATGGATAATATGAAAAAAAGGTCATATGTGTATCTAAGTTGACAAAAATCAGTTTTTATTTCAAAACCTTTGTGAATATATTAATGAAACCAAGGCAGTGTATAACCACATATTTTTATTATAGCTTAACATGTAGTTACTCTAACGTGTTAAATTAGTTACAGTGGTACTTTTTTTCTCATAACATAACATAACTTCAGGCCTTTTGTTACTCGAAGGTGTAGGCAGCGGCTGTTAAGCCTCGTCTCGCCGTTATGTTTACGTCCCAAATGGAATAGGTGGTTCGCCACCTATATTCGCCATACCGGGCACAAAGTTTTTCAGTCATCGATATTTATCAAACACAACTTCCGAAAACAATTTCGGAAAGTCATTGGTTTGAGCCAGTGTCAGGAATCAAACCTGGATCTCTGGATGAAAAGCCGTTTGCTCGACCACTGGGCCACCGAGACTTGAACTTTTTCTCATCACATGCATTTATTCTTTTGGCATTCAAAAACATTAGAAAATAGAATACTACTCTTAGAAACCAAAATTTCGGTTGCATGTGCATTTAAAAAGTGATAGAATTTTACATTTATGTAATTTTTTTTCAGTAATGCAGTACATACATTAAAGTTGAATAGGTCTGTAAATATTGATTGAAAAATTAAATTTTATAAGAATAAATAAAACGGAGGTAGGTAAATAAATAGGGTCAGTTGTTAGTACTGAACAAATAAAAAAATAGAATTTAAGCATTGCATGATTCTAATCAGATTTACCAATCACAACCAACCTGCTAATAGCATATACTTATGATAACATTCATATGCTCAAAATGGTAAAAAAATATAACAGTTACTGCAAAGTTTCTGTAGCCTTATGACTCTGGATATACATATTTTGGATGATGTTAAGAGCCTCAAAAATCGACGCGCGTGCATGTAAAGAGTTACGAAAGTAAACGAAGCGAGTGAGGTGTGGAAGAATCGCGCCTTATGGCACTCCCTTCTCTCTGCCTACCCCACAAGGGATTTGGCGTGAAGTTATGTATGTAACATATTTACAAATTCATATAATTTTGTCATGTCATAATAGATTTAATTGGAGAATTTATCAGTTGGAAACAATTATTCTAACAGTTGCAACTAAATACATATGAAAATACTAGTAGACGCAAACAGATGAGGTACACAAATAAAATTACTTACTGCTTCTGGAGGAATATGTTGAATCTTTGGATGATGTTCTTCTAGAGTCCCATTCTCTTGGCTTCTCCCACTGTGACACTTCACTGATACAGTTATAATAATACTTCTTTCCCGATGAACTAATATGTTCTGACCATTCGCGGCCAGAGGAAACGCTTGCCGAGGGTGCACTTCTCTTGTCATATTTACTACTCCTACTAACACTAATATTCATGCCACTAGTCCTATTTTTTTTATCTGGTTCATTCCGTTCATGATTACTTCGTTCTCTTTCACTATCTTTGCTACGTTCCTTCGGTGACCTGACACTATCTGTAATTGGATATAAATTAAGACAAGTTTAGTGTCAGCAAAACTTGAAAACTTTGCAATTAATAAAACAATATCTGATAAACTATTAATAAGTAATACAGGCAAGTTTGCTAGTATTAATAAAGGCAAATTAATGTAGTTTAGGTGGACTTTTAATTAACCTAATAATGTTTTCAATTAACTACTGTAAATCAATATCATTGTAATAAATAACAAAGAAACACTGCAGATTTCATTTTGTTTATTTAATTATGAAACTTAAACTCAAAATTGTAATTTCTTAAATAACCCCATTATATGAAATATTTAAGTATCCTATCTAATGACCACAAAACTTGTGGTTTGGATGGCGTATTAATTTACCACAAAAAACTTTTGTCATAGAAAGACTTCTGACACCTTCCCTATTGATTGTAAAAATGCATCTAAAACAAACTAATACATCTAGAACTATAACTAAAACATCAGCACTTTCTTTTACGAAAGAGGTTACATACAATGTTATCATAAATATTAAATGGGAGTAAATCAAATTTAGGTAAGAAAATTTAACAGTTTTAAGAACTTTGCTTTTAATAAAGGTTGTAATAATAGTTTAAAAAATTTGTTATGTTAGTCTATTTTATATGAAGTTTTTTTAATATATATTTCTTTTTATGACCCTAAAACATCTTTTTTCTATGGCATTTTAATAATTCTGAGTATTAACTGGCATAGTTATTCTTGTAAACTAAAAATATACTATTTAATTCAGAATCACAAAAGCTCAATACTATAAAAGTGAATTGCAGTCTATTCTGTTTGTATTTCTGCATAATAATAACAATTTTAATAGCAATTTGCTAATAATAACAATTTTTCTTATAAAAACAGAAATTTGGTATCAAAAGCCTTGTATAGAAGGGTCCCAGGAATGAATCCTAATAAACAAGTTGCAAATGACTTTTCAAAATATGTATTGTCTACCATTAATATTATTGATGACATAGAAATATTTTTGCCTTACATATTATGTAAACCAATAAATATTTTATTTAGCTAATGTATATATATCTACAAAAAAAATTCTATACCTGTATACTTATTTCTAGAGGATTTGTAGTCTCTATCTCTCTCCTTTTCAGAACCCTTCTGTATGTAGGCATTTCTTGATGTTGAGTATCCTCTGTCATCAGCCATGTGACTATAGTGGTGGTGTCCATGACCAGATTGACTTGAATGTGTGCCATGGCCATGTGACACATTGCCATTGGGGGATCGAAGAGGAGTGTATCGACTTTCAGCTGTGACATATTCATTTGCAGTTCTTCTATCACTCTTTGAGTTGTATTTCTGTTCCAAGAAAATATTTACACAATGCATATAAAATCATTAATTTAATATATTATGTTAGTATCAATTTACAATTCTCCATAATTACACTTTGTATGCCATGAAAATATCTAGCAACAGTAATGTCTCTATCACATAATTCATTCAATTGTTTATTTTTTAAATTCTATGTATAAAGTTAATAAAACTTTACAATTGATTATTTAGATCACCCACATATCGTTTGGGTGTTTTTTTTCTAACTGCATTATTTCTCAAATAAAACCATACACAAACTATTTAGTGACTAACGCGGGCAGCAATAAAACTTATGAGCCTAAATTTTATGTTCACATAGTATATTGTAGTAAAATACTGATGGGTAGTGAACAGAACAAAAGACAAATATTGATTTTATGCTGGTTACTATATACATTTATATATATATACATTTAAAAATATACAAGATATACTGACATTTCTTAGTATAACTAAACAGTAAAAATCTTACTTTTGTATTTTTCAGTTGTAAAAATAAAATTTGGGCATATTCATTAAATATGTTAAATTTTTAGGACATATAGTAAAAGACTACAATAACAATATTTAAACAATTGTTTGGCAAATTATATTTATAATCAGTAGAAAATGTCGAGAACATATTACGTAGGGTACTTGTTAGGTACATACAACTCAGGCAAGGTTTAGCCTTATTCATTGAAATAAGGTTCATAAATTATTGCATCAATTGAACTGTTGATTCGGTCTTACCTGGTATGGATGGGACTGATGCTTCTCAAAGTACCTGAAAGAAGATAAAATGATATATTACATCCACCTAAATAACAGCAATAGTAAAATCGGCGACCGCCATATAATTTGTAAAGATTATAGCCGAAGCATTGTTAACCATAGCATACCCATCACTTATTCGCTGAGGTTTCCTTGCATGCATTACCATCAATGCAAATGTACGATTTATTACGGCCTCAGTAATAAAATTCAAAACGAAAGCACTGTCATTAAAAACAGTTTTATTTAGAGAAGGTAGTGATATATCTTGATGGACGCCATGTCACATTCGTTCGAGACACTCCAGCAAGAAAGAGCTAACAAATATAGAAATGAGCGAGAGAAAAGATGTTCGATGATCGACGCCTAAAATTTCATTTATATTTCTATGTCTATGGTAATCCAATGGTAGAAATGGGTACCTAATGTACAGACCTATCTGTATCTTTGTGTAGATTAAAAAAATATTTTCCAAAATCAGTACATACGTTTTTGTAATTATTTATGTTTTTGTAATTATTTATGTATTTGTAATTTACAAATAATAATTTGAAATACGTAAAAATAAATGCTCATTATGAGCATGCTTATGTCATTTGCTGTCAATAAGCATAATATTTTCAACCATTCTTTTTAATATATCTATATGGTCGATATTAGCATGGCTGTCGATTTTCGACCATGCTCGAAACTAGCATGCTCAAGGTCTGTACACACATGCTAGTATTAAGAGCATGCTCGATACTAGCGTGCTCTCATGCTAATAAAGAGCATGGGTAACAGTGCTCTATTACTAGCATACTCATTAGGCAAACCTGTTCACACGCGCTAAAATCACCCCTTTCCTCAGAAAGCATGCTCATTAATTAATCGAACGGCTGTCGATTTGTGAGCATGCTCGAAACTAGCAAGGTCTGTACACGCATGCTAGTATCGAGTGCATGCTCGAAACTAGCATGCCTTCCTGCTAATAATGAGCATGTGTAACTCATAGTGCTCATAAGTGCACGTAGCCCACTGTTGCCAACCCTACTGTTTTAACAGTAGATTTACTGTTTTTCAATCGATGTCCCTGTTTTATGTTTTGCATTAATTTTACTATTTTTTTTTTCAATTAGAGTAGAGAAACACCCGTTACCTCAAGAAAATATTTTACTTTAATATTTCTATGATTATAAAACGTCATGTAACTAGATAGTTTAATAGACTACAGCAACTACAGTTGAAACTTTAAATTTCTCAAATTCGTGTGATACCTTATAGTAATAATAAAAAAATAATACTACCTACATACTCTTGTTTCTCTGATAGTTTATTCTAGAGTAGCTTTTTTATTACATATGTTGTGATTATATAAATATAATAATGTGAATGTGTCCTAGTAACTGAAATAATTTAGATTTTTATTGACTTGTCGAACTTTGTTCCGAAACAAAAGTAATGACTAAATTTTGGATATCATGAGGTTAAATTTGTGCTATTTATCGGCTTTAACTGCTGTCTCGCTATGTTAATTCTGCAATATCTTCGAAAATATTCTTATAAATTGTATGCTGTTAAGGGCCAGGATCATCTATATTACTTGCACAATCTATTTAAGGCACTTAATTAGATGAAAATTAATGCTGTAATGTTTAAAATCGCTTCCTAAATAAGCCATTAATTCTCGTTAAAAGTAAAATAAATAAAAATGGTCATTGTGGGTTATCCCTAAGAGGTAGACATATGCCCTCGCGGACTTTTTTATAGACCTTCTGAAGGTGTTTAATAATGTAGAACATTGTTTTGATCTATTACTTAAGGTTCAGCCAGCGTTTGCAATTAAAGTGCAAAATCTAGAAAATTGTCATTGTTATAAATATGAAATATATTTTTTCATATGTGAACTATAGATTAAAACCACCCCGTTGACACCCTCTAGCGAAAAGTGACTTTGTTTTATACTATGTAATGACCTTCTGAAGGTGTTTAAAATAATGTAGAACATAGTTTTGATCTAACACTTAGGGTTGCAGCGTTTGCAATTAAAATGCTAAATCTCGAAAATTATAATTTTTTCTTTACAACATCATATATGAATTATTAGCTGACCCGGCGAACTTTGTTCCGCATCAAAGTAATAACTGCTGTCCCGCTATGCTAATACTGCAATATCTTCGAAAATATTTGTATTAAAAGCATGCTGTGAAGGGCCAGGATCATCCATATTACATGCACAATCTATTTAAGACACTTAATTGGATGAAAATTAATACATTAATGTTTAAAATCGCTTCGTAAATAAGCCATTATTTTTCATATAAAGTAAAAAAATAAAAATGGTCATTGTGGGTTATCCCTAAGAGATAGACATATGCTCGCGCGGACTTTTTTGTAGACCTTTTAATGGTGTATAATAATGTGGTACATTATTTTGATTTATCACTTAGAGTTCAGGCAGCGTTTGCGATTAAAGTTCTAAATCTTGAAAATTATCACCTTTTTTGGCTACACTATACATGAATATATATATACATATAGATCAAAACCACCCCATTGACTAACTATTAAAATAACCGCATCAAAATCCGTTGCGTAGTTTTAAAGATATGAGCATTTAAGGGGACAGACAGAGGAAAGTGACTTTTAGGATTGTATCGCGTTTATTTATTATTTAGTTTTATTTCCCGACGTCAATGAATGAGATTCGCGAAAATCTTAGAAACAAAGTGACTTTGTTTTAAACGATGTAATAATGAAGTTTGAAACGACATGCATTAGCTAATAGTTACCATAAGTTTTACATATGAGTAGTTACATACAAACAGAATTTCACAAATAATTGTATTATTGATTTACGGGGTTTTCGTTACTATATTTATATGCTCTGTGGTTACTATTACGGTGTATTGGGGTAACCAGTGGCAAAAATGAGAATTTTATAATATTTGCATTTGAAAGTGCCATTGACGAGTGACGACTGTCCCCAAAACTGCTTTTTCACAGTCTAATAATATTAGTCAATAATTATAATATTTCTACAACTAGTTTAGTTTGTTGGCTTTAAGAGACATTTACATTTGCCTCATCTACATAAAATAAACTTGTATTTTTTTAGCAATAGGCTTTAAATTTGGTGACAGAATTTGATCAGTTATTTTATTTTGGGACAGTTAATTTTTAAGTTACTACATGATACATGAATAGGAAACGTATGTTCATTAAGTTTCGGCGAATTCCTAATAGTTGTTCTTTAACGTGGAAGATAATTCATCTCCATTTCTTTATGTTTTTTAAAAATACATCAGGAGCTTTCTGCAGTTTATAGTTTATTGTATTTTTCATCTTTTCTATTTCATCGATACATATGTGTTGTATAATTTTCTTAAAACCGAACCCACGGAGAAAAATAAACGTTATACTATGGAATATGGATAGATGAATACAAACTACAAACATAGATTAAAAATGTTCTCACTTCCGTTCTAGCAAACATTTTCTTTCCATTTACTTAAATTAGTGCAATAAAGTGTTGATGTACAAAGTAATACTATTAAAATGAATGGTAAATAATTTGTACAATTGTTTTATTTTAATCTATAATGTGTAATCAGGATCTCGTAAATTTCAAGTGATTCACTTGAAGTACTTGTAAACTGTTATGGCGTTTGTGTCCCGATATACACAACGCATATTCGTGTCTCTTACCGTATGTTTCACAAAAAACAGTTGCATTGTTGTATAATAATTCCAGAAATAAGTCTCTTTTAAATAATGAAGTCTTTATAAAATTTTATTAGGTGAAATAGTGAATGCCTATCAGTTATAGGTTATGTTTCCATCTTTTATTGGTATTTTAGGTGGGTTCAGCGAGATTGGGCAGCAAATGCATGTTTTTCTCGAAGAGGATGTGCTATAAGTGATGTCTGAATGAATTTCTCACGGTTTCTAGATATTCAGTCATGGTGGGAAGTACCCAGCATCGCGTACTTTTGTTCTCTGTTCAGAACTGCATTCAACCTTTTGGATTTTGACATTGAGGTAATTAGAATCAAAACAAGAAGTTGTTGTTTCTTTAAGTCGTGAACTAATATGTACAATATTTATTTAAGGACTTAGAAGAAGCTCTTCTAACCGATGGCGCCGAGGATTCCGGTAGTTCTCTACTTACTGAGTTGATAGTTAGCCTTTTAAATGGGTGTTTGGGCAACAATGACATCTCCGCATTTAATTATCAGGTAAATATATAAGACATAGTGAATGCAGGTTGATTGGGTGTTGAAATCATTTTAATCAAATTGTTTCAATTTCAGATGTACCTGAGGCGGTTGTTTAGAAGAAAATGTCAAGAAACAGGGAGATATAACCCTTTTAACACAGACATAGATTTTCAGTTTTTGCCTCTTCGCACTAAAGTTGAAATTTTGTATGCCTTGTGTGATTTTCGTCTCGATGCTAGTGACGTTTTTGATCTATTTAAAAATCTTGAGGCTGAAAGTCTTAGAGTCGAGCCATTGGGGTGAGTTAATTCAGACTTGAAAATTTTATCGTATTGTTTATACAAATTAATAAAAATAATTATTCTTTGGTTTTTAGATGGGATGATAACTGTTCAGCCTATTGGTACTTTTATGGTACAAGATTATATCGGGAAGATATAATAAAGAAAAGTAAAGGTAAACATAAAAAGAAAAGAAGTAAAGAAAGCAAGAAACGTGGCTGGTTTTATGGGGATGATTGGCTTGACGATGAGGACACTGAACGGGTATGGCAGGTGGTTTGCTTTACTGAAGAAGACTGGACCCACCTGACTGAGAAATTCAGTAAAGCCACCAGTAAAGTTGAGAAGGAATTGCATCGTTCACTATCACAAAACTTTTTACCTGAAATACCTAGGTTATTCCAAGAAAAGGAGCGCTTGCAGAGGAAGAGGTAATTTAAAATTATATTAAAATGATAACACAAATGCAAATTATTAAATATTTTCTCAATGTTGTGGCTATTTTAAGTTATTGCAAGTCTTCTTGGATATAAAATGATTATTATTTATTGAAACTTTGTCAAGCAAGTAAAGGTTTTCATTGTGTACTTATATAAATAACAAAGTTTCTAAATACAATGAAATGATCTTATGACAGTCACATACTGTTTGTATTTAAAGAAATTACTAGTAACATGTCATACTGAGAGAGATTCTCTTGTTGTTTAATGAGATACTATACTTTGTATGACTTGGAAGAGTATCATTTATTTCGATTTTAATGGCTGAGCTTTTTTTAGAAATATATTCAGACTATTATAAAAGCTTGTGCATATACTTAGGTTATTTTTCAAGCCATATATATGTCTTACTGATAAATTTTCAACAATAAGACAGTCTTTATTGATTACATTGTGGGGCAAGCTCTCTTGCTACAGCCTCAAAAACAAATAATATATACTGAGCACTCTATATGCAATTCAACTTGCTTTTGGCGAATTTTGTACATTACAATTTCTAATTTCTGCAATTTATATAATGTTATGGGAATGCATATAATGTAGTAGCATATGAAATGCGAAAGTGTTATGTCAGTAATTTTCTTGGCTGAAGTTGTTAAGAATTTGTGTGCATACATTAATGAAATAAAGTACAAATAAATTTCATTAGAGTTCTGTCGACTTGTCAAAAACACATGAGAACCTGTTGATCATTTTCGGAGACTTTTCTTGTCTAGAGAACCCTCTGTACTCTTCTATCAAAGTGCAAGAAATACCTTCAATGTAATGTACTATCCCAATGGCAGAGAGAAGATCTAAATATAAGTTCTTATCCAGTATCTCTTATGTGTAGTTATCATCTCATTACAATGTTATTATATGTATAAAGAGTATATCAGACAAAAACAATGGTTGGTATTGTTTGTGGGGACAGGTATTAATTTTATATTTGTTGTGCCTGGACCTTAATATGTTTTGCATCAGTCAGCATCGGGCTTACGGTCAGTCGGTTGTGTTCAGTGTCTGTGAGTTCTGTGTAAAATTTAATAAAAGCAAAAATAAAATAAAAATAGCGGTCAGTAAAAGTCTGGTCTAAATTGTTCCAGATGACATTATAATCTCTAATTATATTTAGAGGTCTATTCTGGCATTAGTCGAGTGTTTATTTAATCTGTTTCAAATGTATTATTTCGTAATAAATTAACATTTTTTTAAGTAAACCATAGGATCAAGATGAATATTGCTTTGTGACTTAGGTCTAAATTTATTCCTTTAATTATTAAAGAACTGCGTCAGTATTAGTGACTATAAATACCTCTTTGCTGTGCGTAAGTAAAATTGTGTACAGAGCAAAACTACCATTTGCCTGCAGCTTATTTCATGTTAAAAACCTAAAAATAAATAAATACATCGAAATGTAGGTTTGTCAAGGTGTTTACGAGTTTGTTTTTTGTCTGTCTGTGCGATATCCTTATTATTAGTATGTATTTTCCTTTTAGTTTACTGTGGATGAACATACCATATTATTCAGTAACAAATACAAATTAATTGGTTACTATTGTCTTCAAGCAACTAATTAAAATAAAACTAACAATTAAGTAATGAATTGAAGGCAAAAGATGAAATTTCGTGAAAATTGTAAAATATTTCTTCAAGAAGTGAAAATAAATCCATTCTTATACATCACTAGTTGACAAAGTAGCTAGCAAAAGTATTTTTATAGCGTTTACAAATAAAGTAATGTCTTGGACACAATACTCACAGCGCCCTCTAGTTCCAAACTAAGCAACTAAATGCTTGTGCCATGGATACTAGATAACGGATATTAATACATATATATACTTTCCTTTTGTAAATACATACTTATAATACATAGAAAAACACCCAGACGCCATACAAACGTTCATGCTTGCCACAAATATTTGTACTCGGGTGGGAAAAGAACCAACCTCGATTCTGCAGTCTGTACCAATGCACCACGAGGCTCGTCAAAAAATCGTCGAAAAGTGCTAAATTTCGTAAAAACCTTTTCCTAAAAGTAAAACCTTTTCCTTACATTATAGATGAATTATACATAAAACTATACTCTACTAAATAGAAACCGCTTCAAAATCCATTGCATAGTTTCAAAGATCTAAGATGGGATCTGCTCTAAGGGGACAGACAGCGGAAACGACTTTGTTTTATACTATGTAATGGGTTGCAAAATCCCTCGATATATTATACTAAGTGCAAAACATGCGCGGCGGCGAATCTCTAAAATGGCTGGACTTATTTTGATGGGACCTTATGACTAATAGCTGATGTAATAAGGAATACCATAGCCTAGTTTTATCATAGATTTTGTTGATAAATTATTTCAATATATACATTTTCAGTATCTTTTGCAGTTGTAAGTTGTTAGTGAAAATAGGTGTTGGTTAGCTTATGTAAAAAAATAATAATTCGTGTATTTTGGTGATTAATATAGATCTCAGTGCATTAAAAAAATAGGTTTTATTGTCTATTCGGTGTTTGGTCGTAACGGAAAAATCTTAAATTTTTTTTAGTCTACCGCCATCCGCCGAACCCCAAACTTGCTAGTAAGAACGTTCCCAAAAAAAACTTATCACAGTCAATTTAAAGTTCCTTCTGAAGACATCAGTTTACTCGGATCAAATTAAATATTAACTTTGGGCTAAAAATATACACAATAGTTTCAGAAGATCTTAATAATAATAATTATATCCTCATGAAGGGTTTTATTTTAATTTTTTTTATAAACGGTCTCTATTTTATTTTGCGTAGTCTTTACATTAGAAATTTTCAATTTAATTTTTAATTTACGGATTTTATGGTATGTTTTTTGTTGTGCTGCGTGCGAATTTAATTGAATTAAAGAAAAAAATAGTTTTTATTCCTCTTTCGGTGTTAGGTCGTAACGGAAACGCCTTAAATTTTTTTTTAGTTTACCGCCCATTCTCTGAAGAACCCGAAACTTGCTAGAAAAATCATTCCAGAAACCCTATCATCAAAATTCCTTTTGACTAAATCGGTTAATTCGTAACAAAATGAAAAGGTACTATAAACATTAACATTACTTTCCGAATTATAATAAATAATTACTTCCATCTTTTTTTTTTGGCTACAGTTTTATGTCAATTTTGAATTTGATGGCACGTTGTTTGCTGTGCTGCGTAAGAGTTTGTTAAACTGTATGTGTATATACTGACTATTATACTGAGCATAAAGATGTTTATAATAAATTTATGTTTTAAGGTTATTGGAATTAGCGCCGCGCCGAACATCGAGTCGTGTTTTGCAAAAAATTAAGCAAAAGGAAGAAGACAATAAGCAATCCAACACAGATGAGGGTAAAGAAGTCGAGAGAAAGGAATCACCAGATCTTGCCCGTGAGAATAGAGCCAGGCGGAGGAATTTACTAAGGTAATCCTTACTCATATAACTAACTGACCCGGCGAACTTTGTTCCGCATCAGAAGTATTTTTTAAAGTGTTTACAATTAAAGTGCTAAATCTCAATAATTACCACAATTTCTTACTCTCTCGCATTATACATGAATTATACATAAAAACCACCCCATTTATACCCTCTATCTGTTAAAAAACAGCATCAAATTCCGTTGCGTTGTTCGCAAGATCTAAGCATATAAGGGGACAGACAGCCAAAAGCGACTTTGTTTTATACTATGTAATGATAAGATTGGGAGGTGAATTCGGTACTCTGTTATTCTCTTTTCTAAAACAAGAATTATTGAAATCTTTTTCTCTTCTTTTTCTGTGCAAGTGATACAAATAATGTAAAAATCTTTAACATTATCAAGGCCATAAAGTAGGTATTTCCATAAAAAAAAATTCTTTCGGGAGGGAGCAGACATTAAATAAATGAAATATTTTGTACTATGGATAAGAATGTAGTAGACCTTTGGGAGTCAGGAGATGAGAAAAACCTTTTTTCTAAATTTATAAAATTCATACTTGGATACTTGGATGGTTTGGATACATAGAAAGGATGGATTAAAGAATATTGAAGAATTAAATCTATTGATACAACTATGAAAGCGCGAAATAACTTATGGAGGCAAAAGCTGGGTATGGCAGAGTGTGCATGAAAGTAGGATAAACGCGGTCGAAATGAGGGCATTGCGCAAAATCTGCGGAGTGACCCTCGCTGACCGCGTCGAAAAAAAGGTCATAAGGAAGGAAGTCGGATGGAAAGAAAGTGTCGGTGTAAAAGTAAGAAAGGGCATACCCCGATGGTTGGGACATGTAGAAAGGATGGATGATGCAAGATTTACTAAGCAGATATACAATGCAAAAGCTGATGGATGTATGACGGCTAAGACACACATTCCATGACCAAATAGAGCAAGTTCTGGAGGAAGGTGATGTTAGGAGCCTCAAAAATCGACGCGCGTGCTTGTAAAGAGTTACGAAAGTCAACGAAGCGCGTGAAGTGTGTAAGAATCGTGCCAAATGGCGCTCCGTTCTCTCTGCCTACCCCGAAAGGGATTTGGCGTGAAGTTATGTATGTATGAAAGCGCGAATCTGTAGAGATCGATCGAGCTAAATTACTTTTAAACGCATGTTCTCTGGGGGTAGAGAATTCTAGAAGAAAAATGGAGCCCTGCCCAAAATTATTACAAATTTCAGTACTGACCACCTATCTATGCCTACAATAAAATTGTAACACTATGGCCCGTAAGATCAATCACAGTTTAAACTATTTTACCTAGTTTAAACCTCATCTGTCGTTTATTTCGTAAGATCAATGCTAGATAAACCTCCAATAACAGTTTAAACTATAGTTTAGCTTACACCAGGAGATTTTGCCGTTTAAACCGTGGTCCTGCCTAGTTTAAAAATGGCGGTCGTTTATCAGCTGACATCTGACACAACGATTGTGGGTTCATACATAGATTTAGCATAGACTACAATAGATAGCACATGTCATCGAATCACTGACAGCGCTACCGCGTATATTAGATTTTGGGAACCGCGTATATTTTATTTACATTTCCACACATGAACATTAACTTTGTAAAAGTTAACGTTTTGAAGCGCTTTTTACGCACACATTGATAACAATATTAATAATATCTTGGACACAAATCACACAGCGCCCTCCACTTCTAAACTAAGCAACTAAATGCTTGTGCTATGGATACTACATAACGGATATTAATACATATATACTTTTCATTTGTAAATACATACTTATAATACATAGAAAAACACCCAGACGCCGCACAAATATTCATGTTTGTTACAAATATTTGTGCTCGGGTGGGAATCGAACCCCCGACCTCCGTGCTGCAGCCGGTAGTTTTACCAATGCGCCACGAGGCCCGTAAGTCACTCACACATTAACAACCCATTTTTGGTCACGTTGTTTGGGTGACTATTGCCGATCTATTATTCTTAAATCTATGGTCACACTATATAAAACTTCATAAAAGAAAGAGAAAAAGATTTTTTTTCACGAAATATGCCACAGACAATGTACAAAAGAGTGAATGATGAGCGAAATATGGACATTAAATAACCAAATGTTGCCATCTGTCGAAAACTAAACCTAGTTTACGTAATCTATGTCCATTTCGCTGTTGATCTTACGGGGCAGGTTTAAACTCTAGATTAAAATTGACTATAGTTTAGAAAATCGATAGTTTTAACTATGATTGATCTTACGGGCCTATGTCTGCATATTGAAGATATTGCAGGGAAAAACTAATATGTGGACTTACAAAGATTTGCCTTTCCTTTTCCGAAGATCAAGCTCCACAGTGAGGAGTCTACTATTGGACGAAGATAGGTTCACGATTATGGTTGAACCATACTTTAAAGCTCCTGAACATCAACTCACTTTGTAAAATAAATAACATCTCGCGTATTCGTTTTGACGAGCGTATTAAAGAGCCTCGCGGTGCATTTGTAAAATCGATTTCTGCGGCTGCAGAATCGAGGTTGGCGGGTTCGAATCCCCCCCGAGTATAAATATTTATGACAAGTATGAATGTTTGTATGGCGTCTGGGTGGTTTTCTATGTATATTAGTATGTATGTTCCCTAGTATCCATAGCACAAGCAATTAGTTGCTTAGTTTGGAACTAGAGGGCGCTGTGTGTTACTACTGTAATGAAAATCTTATAATTGTGCTAAGCATAAAATTCATACTCTTATTTATTATAATATATTTAATTTTTATTATTTAATAAAAAAATTAAGTAGAGTCATACCATATAGATAGGAGTTACCAGGGTTGTGATTGTTTAGGGAATGCTTTTAGTTTTCTTTTTATATGGACCAGAAATAATCATCCCGTTTTATATAATTTCAGATCGAAATCGGAATCGTCTGACTCCTCAGAAAACTCTAAAAGCGAGAAAGAAGAAGAAGAAGAGGAGCAGGAGAAGGAAGAAATGCCGCCGAAAGAGTCCAAACGATCCAAAAGCCACGATAAGCGGTCAAAAAACGGGGCCGCTACTCAAAAAGGCGAGCCGCCACCACCGCCAGAGCCGCTCGTTAAAACTGGACGGAAGACCAATAACTCGCTAGCATCAGCAACTGGTCAAATATTAATTCCTGATAACGATGAGCCAGTCAGCAGCACCCGAAAAAAACTGAAGACATCACAAATGTATGTATATCATAATTTTTCCCATCTATGCTCATCAGCTATCCAATTAAATCTATGAATTCTATTCGCGTACACAATTACTTATTTCGCTCTCCTTGCTTCTGATTAAAAAGTAGCGGGTTCTATCATAGACTCGCATCAATGATTTTTCGGATTACTTTCGTCGGTTGTGCCTGGTGAATGGCTTCCGCCACCTGTTTCTATTTGGAACGTAACGAGCGTCTAAGTTTAACACCCGCTGCCTACAACTTAGGCCCGTAAGATCAATCACAGTTTAAACTATTTTGCCTAGTTTAAACCTCATCTGTCGTTTATTTTGTAAGATCAATGCTAGATAAACCTCCAATAACAGTTTAAACTATAGTTTAGCTTACACCAGGAGATTTTGCCGTTTAAACCGTGGTCTGCCTAGTTTAAAAATGGCGGTCGTTTATCAGCTGACATCTGACACAACGATTGTGGGTTCATACATAGATTTAGCATAGACTACAATAGATGGCACATGTCAGGAAAAATTTACTAATAGCATCGAATCACTGACAGCGCAACCGCTTATATTAGATTTTGGAAACCGCGTATATTTTATTTACATTTCCACACATGAACATTAACTTTGTAAAAGTTAACGTTTTGAAGCGCTTTTTACGAACACATTGATAATAATAATAATATCTTGGACACAAATCACACAGGGCCCTCCAGTTCCAAACTAAGCAACTAAATGCTTGTGCTATGGATACTAGATAACGGATAATAATATATATACTTATATATATATATATATATATATAATAGGTTGGGGAAAAAGTATTTTCGTATTTTTGTATGAAAAGTCAAGACATTTTTTTCAAAGTTTATTTACATTTATTTACAATATATATGTACCGTTTTGTTGAATACCTTTCTGCCATTTTGTGGGCAGAGACATTATCCCGTTACTGTAGAAACTTTGGGACTTCTGATAAAAAAAACGGGACAAATAGTTTTGGCAGTCCTCTCTTGAGGTCAACCTTACAGAACCTAAAGAATTCTGAAGAGACCGAAACAGGTGAAAATCTGAAGGCGCAAGGTCAGGGCTATATGGTGGATGCACTAGGACCTCCCAGTCGAACTCTCTTAATTTTTGCTGAGTGGCTAAAGATGTGTGTGGTCTAGCGTTATCGTGATGAAAGACCACACCCTTCCTGTTGATCAATTCCGGCCGTTTTCTCTCGACTGCTCCCTTTAATCTCATCAGTTGCTGGCAGTAAAGATCAGAATCGATGGTTTTGCCGGACGGTAAAAGCTCATAATGAACAATGCCCTTCCAATCCCACCATACACACAGCATCACCTTATTTCGTGTTAGGCCAGGTTTGGCCACAGTCTGTGAAGCCTGGCCAACTTTCGACCACGACCTTTTTCGTACGTTCTTGTCGTACGTGATCCACTTTTCATCGCCAGTTATCAATCTCTTCAAAAACGGCTCGGTTTCATTACATCTCAATAATGAATCGCAAATGAGTACACGGTTCATTAAGTTTCTTTGAGTGAGCTCGTGTGGCACCCAAATATCGAGCTTTTTTGTATAACCAGCTTTCTTCAAATGGGTCAAAACTGTTTTGTGGTCAATTCCCAGTTCTTCAGCTACATCGTAACTACTAATATGCCGATCTTGCTCCACTCTTTCAAAAATGGCGTCCATTTTATTCGTAACAGGGCGACCAGAGCGAGGTTCATCTTTAACATCAAAATTTCCGGACTGACAACGTTTGAACCAAATTTGTGCTACTCTTACTGACACTGCATCAGGTCCATAAACATCACAAATTTTTTTCACTGCTTGAGTTGCATTTTTTCCTTTTTTTTAATAAAATTTTAAAATGTATCGAATTTCTTCATTAGATTCACTCATTTTTACGGAGAGAAAAACAAATGAAAAATAGCGGGAAACAACTTTTTTTCTTTTCTTTATAATGTAACCTTTTTAATGTTACCAAAACCAGCCAGAAACTAATAGTACAGTCAAAGAAATTTTATAATAAGTTTATACCTACGTTATGCGAAAAGACTTTTTCCCCGACCTAATATATATACTTTTCTTTTGTAAATACATACATAAAATACACAGAAAAACACCCAGACGCTGCAACAAATATTAATGTTTGTCATAAATATTTGTGCTCGGGTGAAAATCGAACCCCCGACCTCAGTGCTGCAGCCGGTTGTTTTACCAATGCGCCACGAGCCCCGTAAGTCACTCACACATTAACAACCCATTTTTGGTCACATTGTTTGGGTGACTATTGTCGATCTATTTTTCTTAAATCTATGGTCACACTATAAAACTTCATAAAAGAAAGAGAAAAAGAGTTTTTTTCACGAAATATGCTACAGACAATGTACAAAAGAGTGAATGATGAGCGAAATATGGACATTAAATAACCAAATGTTGCCATCTGTCGAAAACTAAACTTAGATTACGTAATCTATGTCCATTTCGCTGTTGATCTTACGAGGCAGGTTTAAACTCTAGATTAAAATTGACTATAGTTTAGAAAATCGACAGTTTTAACTATGATTGATCTTACGGGCCTTAGGCCCGTAAGATCAATCACAGTTTAAACTATTTTCCCTAGTTTAAACCTCATCTGTCGTTTATTTCGTAAGATCAATGCTAGATAAACTTCCAAATACAGTTTAAACTATAGTTTAGCTTACACCAGGAGATTTTGCCGTTTAAACCGTCGTCCTGCCTAGTTTAAAAATGGCGGTCGTTTATCAGCTGACATCTGACACAACGATTGTGGGTTCATACATAGATTTAGCATAGACTACAATAGATGGTACATGTCAGGACAAATTTACTAATAGCATCGAATCACTGACAGCGCAACCGCTTATATTAGATTTTGGGAACCGCGTATATTTTATTTACGTTTCCACACATAAACATTAACTTTGTAAAAGTTAACGTTACGAACACATTGATAATAATAATAATATCTTGGACACAAATCACACAGGGCCCTCCAGTTCCAAACTAAGCAACTAAATGCTTGTGCTATGGATACTAGATAACGGATACATACACATACATACATACATAACTTCACGCCAAACCCCTTGCGGGGTAGGCAGAGAGAACAGAGCGCCATAGGGCACGATTCTTACACACCTCACTCGCTTCGTTGACTTTCATAACTCTTTTCATGCACGCGCGTCGGTTTTTGAGGCTCTTAACATCACCTTCCTCCAGAACACGTTCTATTTGGTCTTGGAATGTGTGTCTTGGCCGTCCTCGACTCCTACATCCGTCCGCTTTTGCATTGTATATCTGCTTAGCCAGTCTTGCGTCAACCATTCTTTCTACATGTCCGAACCATCGGAGCATGCCCTTTCTTACTTTTACACCGACACTCTCTTTCAAACCAACTTCCTTCCTTACAACCTTGTTTTCTACGCGGTCAGCGAGAGTCACTCCGCAGATTTTGCGTAGAGCCCTCATTTCTACCGCGTTTATTCTACTTTCATGCACACTCTGCCATACCCAGCTCTCGCTTCCATAAGTTAGTGTTGGGATCAGGACTGCATTGTGGATTGCTAACTGGGCCTTTCTGCCTTTCTTTCTTTCTTATTGATTTATGTATTTACTAAAGAAAAGTATATATATATATATACTTATATATCTATATATATATATATACTTTTCTTTAGTAAATACATACTTATAATACACAGAAAAACACCCAGACGCTGCACAAATATTAATGTTTGTCATAAATATTTGTGCTCGGGTGAAAATCGAACCCCCGACCTCAGTGCTGCAGCCGGTTGTTTTACCAATGCGCCACGAGGCCCGTAAGTCACTCACACATTAACAACCCATTTTCGTCACGTTGTTTGGGTGACTATTGCCGATCTATTATTCTTAAATCTATGGTCACACTATAAAACTTCATAAAAGAAAGAGAAAAAGATTTCTTTGTTTTTGTTTTAATAATTCACTCAATGTGAGTAGGCAAAGGTCGTTGACCATACAGCCATTTCTTATGTTATTTCTTGTTATTAGTTGATAGGTAAAAAAAAAATACAAATAGGAATCAAAAAGATTTCTTTTTCACGAAATATGCCACAGACAATGTACAAAAGAGTGAACAATGAGCGAAATATGGACAATAAATAACCAAATGTTGCCATCTGTCGAAAACTAAACTTAGTTTACGTAATCTATGTCCATTTCGCTGTTGATCTTACGGGGCAGGTTTAAACTCTAGATTAAAATTGACTATAGTTTAGAAAATCGACAGTTTTAACTATGATTGATCTTACGGGCCTTAGAGATACAACTTAGGTAAATAGAGGTGTGATGTTATTTTAAGTAGACTTAACTTTGTTATCAACTTCTTAGGTATGCTTTTTGGTCTCAATTGAAATGGTTATGTATTATTTCCAGTTAATACTTTTCTTTACATTTAGTGGTAGAGCCACACAGCTCATTGTATGAATAGACCGGCTCGACCGGTGAAGTACCACGAATCGGAATATCGGTGTAAACCCTTTCCCTATCCTACTAACGAAAACATTACCAAGGAGGGTTGACGTCAGGCAGATGGCCGGTCATAAAACCAGTACCAAATCTTTTGACAACATGGAAAGTTCGAAAGGATGCCATGTTGTGGCGACCCCAAATAAAGTGGGATAAGGCAGGAAAATCATGACTTTTCATTTTCTCCAATCATACAATTTTTATTGCACGCATTTCCAGATTTAGTCAAACAGATGAGGATATCCAGACGGATATGTACAAAGTTCTCAAGCAGCTGACTGCTCATGACGATGCATGGCCTTTTATTGATCCGGTGGAGGAAGAGTATGCGCCAAATTATTATGCTGTCATTAGGCGACCAATGGATCTGAGGAAGATGGAGGAACGCCTCGATAGCGGTCACTACACTGACTTTTCGATGTTTAAAGCAGATTTCAAGCTGATTGTCAACAATTGCCGACTGTACAATGGTCAGGATAATGGTGAGTAGACCACTGATCTCTCATTTGAACTCTTTCTTTATTGTTTTGTGATCCCGCAGTTGAGCTTTCCGCTTCTAATTCAAAAGACGTGGGTTTGATTCTGGACTCACACCAGTGATTTCTCGGCATTCTTTTCAGAAATTATGCGTGATAAATATCGATGACTGGTCAATTTTGTGCGCGGTGTATTGCAATAGGTTCGCCTATTTTATTTAGGACGTCATGTAACGATTCGACGAGTTGAGGTCTTAACAGCCTCTGCCTACACTTTCGGGTAGAAAAGGCGTGATGTTACGTTTTGATCTGTTAGTCTACATTTTTACTTTTTGTTCTATTTCAGAGTACACGACTATGGTGGATAATTTGCAAGTGGCATTTGATAGGTTGACTGAAAAATATCTGCATAGACTCTCTTCATCAGACGAGGAAATAGCTGTCGAATATCAATTACCGACGCCGTCTAGAAAACATAAATTGAAGACTAGTGAATCTCCGGGCCGCCACAAAAGGAAAAAGAGCAAATCTCAGTCAGACGCTGGTAAGATAACTTCCATTAGTGATATATAAACGTCAGACATAGATTGAAAACTTTCTTGGCAGAGAGTAGTTCCGTTGTATGTATGTGACACAAAAAAAAAATGTACCCGCCACTCTGCTCGAGTTCATTTCTTCATTGTACATACACAATTTTACGCTTTTAATAATCGAAAACGTAGGCTGTATAAAAAAATTACGGTATAATGCCACAGCACACCTAACTTTCTATCCCCATTATAACCATTAGATAGTCGAGACTTATGGATACGAAATATACCATCCATACCATCTTCTACCCGAAGATGGTATCGGGACAGATCCTTTACACATAAACATTACAGCAACATGACACAGCACATACAGCAGCATACAAAAATATTTTACATTTTACAAACTAGCTGAAACTAGTTTCGCCTCTTAAGCAATAGATAAATTAAAAGAATATTTTCTAAAAATGTTTGTCTAATTTACTATTTATTATACAAGCGCTCGACCAATAAAAGTCTGTTAAAATTGGTCAAGCCATTTCAGAGATTGATCTGAAACAAACAAACAGACAGATAAAAATTGCAACAAAAAAAAAATAGTAAATAGCAGTTATTTCAATTTTACAAATAGACACTTTTTATTTTATTTATATGTATAGATAGATAATATACTCACATACAATATTATCTATTTTTATGAGTGAACCCTAAATTATAAACTTTTATATTTGATGTTAATCACTAACAAAACAAATCCTCAGAACTGGGTTGATGGTATTTGATGTTTTTTTTTCTGTGCATTTCAATTAGGTCTGACAATCGGCCAATATCTATTTTCCACCGGTACCTCTAAATATGAAAGGTGCTTTTCACCACTTTCTTTTTAAAAGACTACTTTTGCTTTGTCATATTATTATTATTAAATTAATTATCGTTACTACTACTGCCTACCCTGCTGAGTTTCTTTGGCGTGAAGTTTTAATTTGAAATAAAAAATTTAAATTTAAATTGAAGCGTTAATTAATTTGAATTAGGTGATCTATATGAAAGTCAAAGAAGCGATTGATGTGTGAAGGATAAAAAGTCAATAAAGATAAGTCAATAAAAATAGTGAATTTATTTTTTTTGTATTGCAGGTGAACCAAAATCTAGTTCTTCGGATGTCGTAGATGAAGAAAAGCAGGAAAATGAAAGTGAAGATGTGGCTGAACCAGAGGTTAAAAAGTTGAAAGAATCTCGTAAAAATAAAGAAGGTAAAGGGAAAAAGAAGCATAAGAGTCATCATCGGCACGGCAAACATTCCAAAAATCACAAAAAAGGTTCTCATAAATCGGGTGAATCGTCAAAACATAGCAAAAGACAAAAGCACAGTAAGAAAGATAGGGAAGGTAAAAAATCCAAACAAAAAAAGAAGAAAGCAAAACATCAGGAAACTGAACCATGCGAGGTTATTAAAAGGGCCGTATCACAAGAGTCTTTAGAGAGTTCGAACAGAAGTAGAAGTGCTAGCCCATTGCCGTCAATTCATACACCGACGCCTTCTCCTACTGAACTGGACCAGTCAGAACCACCAGATCAGCTCCATGATCCTGACTTTGTAAAGGATAAATATGATAAAATAAAAGAAAGACGGCGACACGCGGCTAAGGATGCTTGGGAATCTCTATTCGATTATAAACAAAAAGCAATGGATAAACAAAAACAAAATCTGATTATTCCTGAAAAAGACAAAAACCAGAAGTTGAGAGAAACCATTGAAAAATTAAAAGCTAAGAATGAAAAATATAAAGACAGTTCTCTTTTCAATACATTATTTTCTGGAAATAACAGTAACACCGATAAAATGTCAGAATCAAGTAATACTACCGATATAATGATGAGAGAAGATTCTGAGGATGAGCCATCAGATAGCCAAACCATACCAAAACCAACTCAAAAAAGAGGAAGAAAGAAAACTTCGGCTAAAAATGAATCGGCTACTGAAGCGCTTGAAGAAGCAGTTAAAGATATCAGTAAATGGCTTGATGATGCACCGAAAGCATCTGCTGTAAGCTCGCCATGTGATAGCCCAGCTCAAACTATATCTACTGAAGAACATGACAATAGTCGCCTTGATGACGAGCTCTCTCAGGGAGAAAAACAACACTCTAGGAAAGAATCCTCTCGTAAACGGCCTTCTTCTCGTGAGCCTAAATTAGTAAAGAGGAGAGAGATTCAAAGAACTATTGATCGCCTTCAGCCTGGAAAAAGTAAGGGTAATTTACTCACTAATATTACCAACAAGAACGCGGAAAAGGCTGAAGAGGTTGCACCACTTGGGCCTCAAAATAAAGTTCGTGAATCTCAAAAGACGGATGAATCCAGCCCCAAACTTAGTTTAGGTTCTGTGTTACCAACAGTTGAATTTACATTGGGTACTGAACATAATTTTGCTGACAAGATTGAAAACAAGACTAAAGGGAAAACCTGTAAAACTCAGGATATTGAAAAGGAAAAGAAAACTGATGATGAACTCGAGAAAAAAACTGAAGAAGTTGCTGTTCAGGTCAATAGGAAAGATGCCGAAGTGGAAACGGAACCACAAATACCCCCAAAACCTAACCAAGAAAAAGCTACTCCTAACCTTAGCGCTTGGTTTAAAGCTTTTGGGGCACCAAAAACAACTAATACAACATCTTCAACCACTGTTAAGAAAAAAGTGGATGAACCAGAACCAGAAGAGAAGGTTCCTGAAAAAACCGATATTAAACCGACTAGCCCTAAAAATATAATGAAATGTGATTCACCAGCAGCAGCAGAAACACCAAATCCTGATGGCGGAGAAAGTCCATTGCCAAATGTGGGAGCGACACCCAGACAAAGAAGAACTAGTACTGGTAGTTCGGTTTCTGAAAGATCGTCGTTTAGTCAAGACCTGGACTCACCAAGACATCAAATGTCGCATACTTCGCCGTTGTTACGATCACCAGCCTCACCACGGACAGAAGATTTTCAGAAAATCACTTATCCTATAATAAATGGAACTGTCAGAGCAGGCTTTTATCAAGACACCACGTCAATTAAAAGCAGTCCCGATAAAAGTTGTAGTCCAAGAGAGGCTCCACACTCACCATATTCACAATATTCCCAGCATGTTTATGCGTCAAATAATAACTATTTTGTGGATCAGAACAAGAGTCCGCTTCCGACATATAACCAAAATCCGACATCATACTATGATCCAACAAAAGTATTAGAGGGAAACAAAACTATGCGTAATCATGAAGACTACCCCACCATATCTGCAGACACTTATCAACAGAACCATTATACAGGCCCTTATTCGCCCGCTTATTCACCATACTCCCAGGCTGCTCCAAGTTATTCTCAAGTACAGCATTCACCGCAAACTTCAATGACTCCTACTGCTGTTTCACCGAGCGCCCCACCTAATACATGCGATACCAAGCCTCAATCATATCCAGTGAAGAAACGAACTTATAGTGAACTTGAACATGCCGTCATGAAAACTCCTGAAACCAAAGACGCTGATAACTCCTTGGCTGTTAACAATTATGGTAACCTATCAAACAAAAGTGATTATACGAAGTTAACAACAAATATACATCCTACACCAACAACTTCTTCAGTTGATGATATTGCCTTGGCTTTAAGTGAGAAATCAGATATGGCCAAATTAAACAACTTTAGAGACAAAAACACTGTGGAATATGCTATTGAAAATAAAGATAATAAAACATATACAAACAACGATTTGATGCAGACTAATAAGAAGAATACTAATATCGAACCTAAGCCAACAGATATGGTCAATATGGGTTACTTAAATACAGAAAACGGCAGAAGGAGTAGCGGCGACAATCATGTTACTGAAAATGAATTTGTATCACGGGAAATGTCCAAACTGAATACAAATGTACATCACAAGGGCTATGATATAGATGCCATCGCCATTAATTTAGGCATGAATAGCCAAACTAATCAAAAGCCAATTGCAAAGAGTACACATTCATCCACTATACCACCAGCTCATGATAGAACACATAATGAAATGAACATGAATCAAAGGCCTCATAATGGGATCAATATGAATCAAAATCTAGTTCAAGCACATCACAATCAATATGACACTATTGCTGCAGGACAAAGTCTGAGCAACTTTTCTATGAATGATATAGATTTAGCCAATAAAAAGTTGTATGGTTGTAATGTCACACCTTCTACTGCACCTCTCGACTATGGTAATTGGAAAGTGGGGAACCAGACCCGTAATCAAGATATGATGCCGTCAGATTACTCTTACACTGCTAACAGCATAGAAAAATTAAAAAATGACATAAACGTGGCAAATGCAAGCACATCCTCGTATAATAAAAACTTACATCAGCAATACCATCCATACAATGTTACTAGACCGACTCTACAACGACCTCAGGAGTTGCAACAGAATCATACAAATGAACTCAGAATTCCTAATCCAAGAGGACATTTGAAAAATGATCATACACAATCTCCAGTCGGTGATGCTGACGCCAGTTCTAAACATTTAGATATGCATACAAAATTGCAGAAAACTGATAAACTCATACAGAATCATCCTCTGGTTAATTCAAATCCTTATAAAGCACCATACAGTAATACATCGTCACTACCACTTGACAGTTTGCGTAATATACCGAATATTCCACAAATGCTGGAGCGATATTCTAATGATGAAAGGTACTTGTCCTCGTTTGCAAGCGGTGGCTCGTTATATCACGATAAATCATTTCAAATGGCGCAAATGTTTAACAAGAGTATTTCTCAAGATGTACATCCAGTGAGCACATCAGCCGGTATATATTCTCAAGCTACAGTTTCAATGAGCAAGGACAATAATGTCTATAAAACAACATCGAATGCCCCGATATCACAAATTGATACCAAAGCAAAGAAAAGAAAAAGAGTCTCGGAGCCTAAGCAGGCAGCACAAACTGTCGGTGGTCAAGTTTATCATCAACCTCTTCACCAGTCAAGCTCTTGCAACACGGATATGTTATCGTCCGTAAAGACTAGTATGATGCCAGGCAATGCATTTAATTTCGGAGCTTCAACTAATATGGCTTTAGGTAGTGGATTGTATGGTGAAAATGGCAGCTTTTCCATTGAAGATTTTCGCAGCAACCCTCAACACCAGCTTATGGCAGCAAATTACATGGTCGCTGCAGTTGCTCATCAACAGCGCACCAATGCTGAGTCAAACGCAGATAAATTAGTGAAACCTGCTCATCAAAATTCGAGCCATGCAGCAAGTTCTTTTCCGTTTATTGGACACTCACAAGTTCGAACTGCTTACCCATTTGTTGGGACAGACCCAACATCACCATTGTATCAACAGTATTTGCAGCGACATCAAGAGGAATTAATCCGACAGACTGGTGCACAGATCATGAGCTTGTATCCAGGAGGTTATCCAGCAGGTCTTGGGGTAAGGCAACCTTATGACATCAATCGACCATCATGGCTGTAAACAACTTCTGCAACATGATATATAACCCTATGTGTAAAATTAAAAACTTGGTATAATAATATAATCACAAGATATGCCACATTTATTATAGGACACTGTAATTTATATTATTTGTAGTTTTAAAGTAGTATTTTGTGGAGACTTTTTATAATCATTTCTTATTTATCATATATAGAATTGGCAGTTAACTATATGTTATAACATGACAAGTGTATCTTTGATAGAATAATATTCGTATTATTTTTTACGATAGTATTAAAAACGGTGATTTTGAGATAAATGTGAAGACTGCTTCTTCTTGCTGGATGTACCTTGATGTAAGACTCGTCGTATTGTAGAAGCAGCGCTTCATCAACAAAGTATTTGATTTTTTTAATGCAATAATGTAAGTAATAGGTTATTTAATTACCATGGGTATTGAAAACATCACACGCTTCCTTTTCTCTAAGGCATCACATTTTGAGAGTTAATGAGTATTATTTTATGATAGTGATTAACTCTGGCTTATATTTTGTTTGTATGTTTTGTGATTTTTACTAAATATATAATTCTAATTATTCTGACATCACATTTTTGTTTAATAATTGTTTTTACGATTTAGGTAATAGTAGTAGAACACTTGGATAATATCTGATAATTAATACCTGGATGTCTAATAAGAAAACTGATTTATAATTGAAAAAATGATCTACTGATTTCTTATTGAAAAAATGACCGAGTGTAGAACAGCTGAGCTGCTGCGTTTTCTCTGAGTGTCACATTTTGGGAGTTAATGAGTATTATTTTTTGATCTTAATTAACTTTCATCTGGCTTATGCATATTTTTTTTTGTGATGATTTTATTATATATGCTTTAATTACGCTGAAATCACAATTTTGTTAATCTTTTTCTATGTTTTCAGTCTCTTAAAATATTGAAGAACTCTGAGACAAGTAAAGAAAAAAATACTGTCTCATTAATTTTTTTTTTAACTATAATAATTTTATATTATTTATCATTGTGTCATTTGGTGTGACTGGATAGAACGAATGTTAGTTTGATGGTATATTTTTCAGTGTTGTGTGCAGGCAGGCCTACAGAGATAGCTTTGGATGTCTATTATTATTAGTACATAAGCGGTTATCATTTTATTGCAGAAGAATGCATGGGGTTTGTGAGTGTGAACTCCTCACAAACAGGGTCATAGGTTTAAACTAGTTTCTTTGTATGGGTACAGAGTCTTGTATGAATAGGACACATCTACATAGATACTCCTGAGAAGTGATAACTATTAATTATGTTTAAGTAAATTTGGATTGTGCAATCCTTATATACTCAAATATTTTATTTTAGAGTAATGTAACTATTTAATTTGATTTATAGTAACCATATGTGAATGGTGCAATATATTCTCAAATATTTTTGATTGACTTTGACTTTTATTTAAGTATTTATCAATTTAGTAGTTATTTTTTTTTAATTAACAATTCTCGTATGTGGAACTATATATTATTTTTAGAAGAAGCAGTCTTTATTATTAATTCACCTTGTATTCTATATTCAAATATTTTTAATGTTAAATGTTATTTAAATGTTTTTTTTTTTAATATCAATGCTTAAAAGCTTTTTAGCTTTAATTTAAATGAACATTATTACCATTTTTTAAGGTCACATCCAATTAATATTTGTTATTATATAATTTTTAAATTTTACGTTTATAATTTAGATTGTTGTGTAAATATTTCTCTATTTTATTTACGATCAATGTTTTAGTATGACATTATTTTGTTAAGAACTAATTCATACAATATTCAAATGTGAACTTAGTATTAGGTGATTCATCTAAGAATTATTAAAAACGATTCTTCTTGTGTAAAAATTAAATAAACATTTTGAAAATAATGTGTCTATTATATGCAAATATATCGTGCCTTGTGGCGCTCCGTTCTTTCTGCCTATCCCGCAAGGGATTTGGCGTGAAGTTATGTATGTATGTTTATGCAAATATTATTTCCAGACAAGCATTTATTAAGTTATTTTTTATTGATTACTAGTTATCTTCTACTTCTTACTAAGTTCTCACGACCCATGTACACCATGATGTGTTGCCAACCTTAAAGGAGTAGAAGGGGATCGGGCCTTCAGATACCTCTCTTACCAAATGTAACGCGGCATGAACCACTTCATGTTGATATTTCGAGAAGACTTGGTATTTCACCAGTTGAGCTGGCCCATTCATGCAGCGAACTGCAATACTATCACTGTCTCTTCTAATGGTAAGTATCTATGATGTTGTTGCTTGTAAATCTTTGGTAAAAAATAAATATACATAAAGGTGAAATAGCATTTTAATAATTAAGATTAATAAACCAAACGCAGGTAGTACATTTTAAATAAACAAAGCACTGTGATGGTAGTGTTACCAATTTCATTTAAATCATGTTATTATACAATCAAATAGAGGTTTCTGAATGACATTGATTATAAAAATAAATAAATAGAGAACTAAACTAGTGAAATACAATTAACTGATTTATTTTAATCAAAGTTACTGTCACTAGAGAAATTATATACTGCATACTAGATACAAAACTATAATTACTATTTAAAAGTAGATATTATGCAGATTTAAAACATGTAAATGTTGTAAATTCAAATGTACTAACAAGTAACAAAAAGATATTAATTTTTAAGGGTTATGAAGCAATATAACTGTTAATGATATTACATTTCGCATATTATACTATAAAATTTTTATTAGTTAGCTTTTGGATCACTTTGTTCTTTCCTTTGTTGAATCATTTCTCTAAGGTTGTCCTCACTCTCTTTTAAACTCTTTTCTAAATATTGCTTGTTGTTTGTTAATTCTGTAGTGCGGGTATCTATGAGCTTTTCTCGATGTTTAAGGCTTTCTTTGACACCGTCTAAAGGTGTCATGAGAAACATTCTTCCCACTGATTCATAGGTTATTGTACCAGGTGGAAATGACGCGACTTCTCTCTTAGTAATGTCCACATGGTGATTTACTCGCTTCAGTGTATCTATTTGCATATCAATATACTTAATTTTTTCCCTTGTTTCAATCATTTTTCTCTGTAACTCCGTGAAGGCATTTCTCAATTCCATATCCACTGGCTTAGACATTTTTGGAAGGTATCTAAGTCAAAATATTAACGGTGGTGTAAATATTAAAATGAGCACAAGAACAGCAAATCTTTAGAGCAAGATAAAAAATTATTCAGATGTATTGTAAAATTATCACAACCTACAAATTATATCTAGACAGACACAGAGCTTAGATTTTGCTTTGATTGAAAGCTAAGAATGGAAGATGGAGATGGATTTTTTTTAGGTTTTAATGACCTGGTAACTAAGACCAAAGAGATTAAAAATATGACTTTAAGACCTTTATGACAAAAGGATGGAGATGCTGTCGCCTACGTAGGGTTGCAACGATATATCGAGAGTCGATGAATAAATATCGATATATCTACACCAGACTTTATCGCTATCTAACATACTACTATATCGATATCGCAATTGTCAATATATCGATCTCGTAATGTTCGATTTATCTATTTAGTACATATTAAAAACATTACAGCGTGATTATGCAGCAAAATGCCACGAATGAACATCTTTTTGCTATTTGTTAAAATATTCTTGTTGCTTTACCTGTTACATGAGTTCGATAAATATCGGTACATCAACATAGATCTACTAAATTGATATATATGTCGCATCCGACCTCTTTTCGGGACGCCAGCGCCACCTAGTGGTATTGGATGGAGTTGGTACACGCGTGCGGAGAGAGCGACTAGACAACCAAACCATCTCGTGACCCACCAATTATTATTACTGTGTTATACTCGCATATTGTCCGAGATATTATTTAATTATTATACTTGTCAACCTGTAATCATTTATCCACAACTTGTTTTCTTAACATTGCCTCCCGGCAACGCCTACTGTAAAATGGCTACAAATAAGGATGATAGAAGCTTATCTCCGACAACAATGGCTACAAATAAGGATAATAGAAGTCTTCCTCCGACATGAATACTAACATGAATACAATATAGATGTACATATACATAGATGAAGTGTGCTGAAATTTATTGATATCGTTATTTCGATATTTATACCTTGCAGCCCCCCTCTCCACAGGTCAAATGGGGACACTTACAAAATTGCTCTGAATGTTTGTCATAATTTGGCTCTAAGTTGATTGTCATAAGGTTTGGGTAAAGAGTTGTAGTATATAGGCACCAGCATTCATGTTATAATCTATTTTCAATTTAAATAATAATTCATTTCAATGTAAATAGAAAATTTTCAAGTGCGATTTTAATTATTTTCATTTGGATTTTGATTTTGAAAATTCTTACAATATCTCATAAATTGTAGGATCACGCCCTTTTCCGATTGGGGTGAGCACGGACTACTTCTTTCCATCTTTTCTTCTTTCCTTGCTAATGCCCTGACACACATCTGGTCTGATCTGGTGTCTTCCACATAAAAAAACTATTCATGAAACTTGCTCTGGTGACATTGAATATGGAAACATTTTATCTTCTTATTTATTCATCATTCATAACGTTGGTAAATATATTTTTAATTATTAATTTAACTTGACACAATTGAGCCTAAAAAACGGTTATTTATCTTATCGATGAATTTGAAAGTCAATACAGCAATGTTTTTCACCATCGTTGAAAATCAACAGATGACAATGATGACATCCCTACTACCACTACTACCGAGTACTACCAGTACCAGTATTTATATTATTTATCCTCGTTGACCAGTACCTACCATAACATATTTCATTATGTAGGTATTTATCTACCTACCGAACAATAAAATGGCTTTTTTATTTTATTAGATAATTTAAATACTATTGAGCTGATATCGAAATAAAAAGTGTTTAATCTTTTAAATTCAATTAGTTAGATAATGACATTCTAATTCGTAAATGTAAAAATATTCTGGATGCACGGTAAGTTGAAGTAAACTCAATATTCAATATAATAAGCTATTCTGATCAGATTCACAATATAGCCGAGCTTAACCATTAAAATTTGTTATTTTGGCAAACATCGAGAATTAAACTTTTGGCTAGCTCTGTATCGCTATGATCTGTTCGTAATATATGTAATTAAACTATAATCTATGTTTAATTGTCATGGGTGTTTTCGAGCTAGTTTGTGATCAAAATTCTAAAGTGCTATGGGTGTATTGAAAATTTTATGATTATATATATAGCTAGGTTATGGTTATGTTATTTAATCCAGAAACAATAAAAAATGTGCTGACATTGTGACATTTATGAAACATTCATTACATCAAACAACTGGCAGAATAATACTTATATTTATTAGAGTAGGCTAACAGGATTTTCATAAATATTTGTTTCACACCTATAACATTCAGTTAATATAGTTGCTGGTTTGGACCTCTAAGTTGCCATGATATGCCCTATAATCGATTTGTTATGAACAAAATTTCTATTGAAACTTCCAGAGAAGCTAGGTTGAACTTTGAAAGTCTCATAAATATTTGTTATGTAGTTTTAAGCATTGCTGGTTTTCTTGTGGGAGTTAGTGATATTCCTGTAGGAAAATAATGCCTGAATTTGAAGTTAAATATCTATCCAACTGGATATTAAAGACTTTAATGTTAGTTAATTAGATGCACAGACGAACAAACATTCAAAATATTATTACATATTTGTGGTCTGCATGTCTTTTTTGACTATAATAAATATAGATAGGATTAGAGACATCTTTTAGAAAATATCTGTGTTTAAATATTTATTGCTTTCACTATTGTTTTTGTCACAGTAGGTACAAGCTGTTGACCATCATGCCACGGGATATATTGAGTGATAGCTTAGCTGTATTGAGAATAGTTGAGGTATAAGATTTTTTTTTATTATTACATTAATTAATTAAGGGCACTGTGCAAAATCTGCAGAGTGAATCATGCTGACCGTGTTGTTAACAAGGTATAATAAAGAAGGAAGTCGGATTGAAAGAGAATGTTGGTGTAAAAGTAAGAAAGGGCATGCTCCGATGGTTCGGATATGTAAAAAGAATGAATGGTGCAAGATTGACTATGCAGATATACAATTTAAAAGCGGATGGATGTAGGAGTCAAGAACAGCCAAGACCACACACATTCCATGACCAAATAGAAAGTGTTCTGGAGGTAGGTGATGTTAGGAGCCTGAAAAATCGACGCACGTGCATGAAAAGAGTTATGTAAATCAGGGAAGCGAGTGAGTTGTGTAAGAATCATGCCTTATGGCGCTCTGTTCTCTCTGCCTACCCCGCAAGGGATTTGGCGTGAAGTTATGAGTATATGTGTGTATTAATTAAATAATTTATTTCACAAATCACTTTTCACTGAGCATGCATGTGAACGTTTTGTGTATATAATCTTAACTGAGTAGTCCTGCAATACCGATAGTTTACAGTTGTTTTGTCGACTTGATCACTCGTTTGGTCATAAAAAGTACTACTTATTGCAAGAGAGAGTTATTTATAGAGTTTTATAATTTTTATCTATGGGCCCATTTAAGTATTACGTTAGCAGATATAATACAATTATTTACCCCCCCTTTCAGCAAAAGTAAGGAAAGCTCTTACCTCCTCCTCTGTTACTTTTAAAAAACATTAAAAAAAAAATGTGTACAAGACAGGTCCAAGGGCATTTGTGGAAAATTAAATAACTACAGATGACTTAATCATCATCTGGACCCATGTCATCCAAAATAAGCAAAGACCCCTACGCCCCCCTATAGTGCTTACGTAATATTAGAACTGCTATGATGATTAATGAGCTTTTAGTATATTACACAAAAATGTGTGCTATATAAAATATTTTCCATATATTTTGATAATGTTAAATGAATATTGTTTTAGCATGAGGATGAAGAAAACTGGCCTCTTGAGAACAAACCTCCGAGTAAACAGAATAGTAAGAAAAGTGCTATTCCTCTGAACAGTCAACAGTCTTTCACTAAAGATGACTGTGCTTGTTATTATAATTATGGGTAAGGTTCAGTTGTTTTTGAACATTTTATTTATCCTATAATGACAATTATGTCATTACAATTTCTTGATAAGTGAAGACTATTTTGTCTGTAATAACATTGTTTGTAAACATTTCCAAGATTTGTATTTTTTTGTTTTTTTGTTTTCTTAAACTTATTTGCTTTTGTTATCTGCTATATATAGTGGGCGTGGCGACAGTATCAAATAATCAAAGATTTATGGAAAAATACATATTCAAAATATTTTTTTAGCCTAATTAAAAAAGGTGTTTTTAATAAGTTATTAAATTTAAACAAAATGAAAGGCTTTTTGTTTAAGAAATTTAAATTTAGCAATGTGCTATTTTGAGAAAAAATATCAATCGTGGATCGCATCCTTTTGTAATTTTTAGTACTCTGTTTTTCTATGGCTGCGCTTATACGTAATTAATGTTTAAGTTTACATAGCTGTGACGTCAAATCGCCATGCAGAGGCGCCATGACACAACGAGCTTTTGTCGCGCGCTATTCAAAAAAAATAGAACAATATAGGAGTCCTCCTAGTCAATATGTACCCACATTCCAATTAAATTTCAGGATTTCCAAAATCTGACAAGATGCTATAGTAAGAAAAAAATAGTGTTTATTACCAAAAAAATAAACAACATGTTTTAAATAATAAATCAATTTAATTATCTATGTAGTTTATGAGGCACACGGATAAAATGAATTTTATACTGTTCATATTATAATTGCCACTGTTTAGATAACGATTGTATAACATCATTACAAAGTGGCATTCCGCTGTCTGTCTCCTTATATACTAAGATCTTTGAAACTCTGCAGCCTATTTTGATGCGGTATTTTTTAATTTGTATGTATAATTCATGTTTAATGTAGTAAAGAAAAAGTGTAGATTTCAAGATTTTGCACTTTAATTGCAAACGTTTGCTGACACCTTCGAAAGGTCTACAAAAAAGTCCAATGACCATTTCTTTTTTATTGCATCTGAGGCGAAACAAAGGTCGCTGGGTCAACTAGTCTAATATATGAAATTCTTATGTCAGTGTTAGTTACCATACTCCTCTAAAAAGGCTTGACAGATTCTTATGGGTCAGCTATGTAATAAGTAATCCTATAATATTTATTTTTTCCTTCATAATATTAACTGGAATAACCCCGCCTACAATTTAAAAACCTGTGAGCAATATTTATTTACTAGCATTCTGAATATTACAATATGTACTTTGATTCCCAGACATGGTGATAACGGACATGCTAGAACTGTGCATGACCCAGTATATCAATACAAAACCAGTAGCTTGCCACCAGCATCATCAATGAATCAATCTTGGGACGGAATGGTTTGCTCGGCTCTTGGTATAACGCCTGAGGATATTGCAAACCAACTCACTCTACTGGATTTACCTTGTTTCAAATCAATCAAACCGGAGGAGTTGACAACATGCGGGTGGAACAAATGTAATAAGTTGACAATTGCACCAAATGTTGTTGCGTTTACTAAAAGATTTAATCGGGTGAGTTTAACAGATGGTATACTACTGTTGGTACTGTGATTTCGAAGTTAATGTTTAACTAGCTGACTAGCTATATTGTTTAGTACTACTAAAAAAAATCATTGCTCCGCTACTATTGCTTAAATGATTGTTTTATATTATATTTATTATTGATTTATAGTATATTATTAAATATTGATTTGGCTGCTAATGTGAGGAAGATATTGAAAGGAGAGTGACTGCTGGTAACAGAGTCAATGGTGCACTGCATGCTCTGATGCGTAGTCAGGCTGTGTCTGAAAAGGCACGCATGATGATTCACAGTGGTGTTGGTACCAACTGTGGTGAATTCTGGTACTGTGTGTGTTGCGGTCATTTTAGAAGCGGAAGGGAATGTGTCCTTATAATTTTCTCTCTCATCAAAAAATATTGAAAAGCAGGAGCAGGCAGCCAACAAACTAAGCTGTTTCTGTTTTGCTCTGGTTTATCTAGCAATTATTATTACATTGAATCTGTTATTAACATGTGATTAATATTGTAGTGATATTAACCAATGCGTATAATAATTTGTCTATTTCTAGGTGAGTTTTTGGACTGTACAGGAAATTTTAAATGGGCAGACGCCAAAAGACAGGGCCGAGATTATGACACACTTCATTAAAGTGGGAAAAAAGCTACATGACCTGAACAATTTGCATTCCCTGTTCGCTGTTGTTTCTGCATTACACAGTGCTAGTGTATATAGGTAAGGTTTGAATTCTGAAATAATTTTTATCTTCTACTGATTCCGTGGTCACACATTTTTTCGTACAAATTAAATTACTATACTATACGGTTATTTTAACTTATTTCAATATGTATGTTTTACTTGAAAATAGAATGCTTGTTGTACATACATATAGTGTACACTAGCTGACCCGGCGAACTTTGTTCCGCGTCAAAATTAATAACTGCTGTCCCGCTATGTTAATACTGCAATATCTTCGAAAATATTCGTTTAAATTGCATGCTGTAAAGGGCCAGGATCATCTATATTACATGCACAATCTATTTTAAGACACTTAATTGGATGAGAATTAATGCTGTAATGTTTAAAGTCGCTTCGTAAATAAGCCATTATTTCTCGTAAAAAGTAAGAAAATAAAAAAGGTCATTGTGGGCTAGCCCTAAGAGATAGACATATGCCCTCGCGGACTTTTTTGTCGACCTTTTAAAGGTGTATAATAATGTAGTACGTTGTTTTGATTTATCACTTAGGCTTCAGTGAGCGTTTGCGATTAAAGTTCTAAATCTTGAAAATTATCACTTTTTTTTCTACACTATACATGAATTATAGATCAAAACCACCCCGTTGACACTTTCTAACTATTAAAAAAAACCGCATCAAAATCCGTTCCGTAGTTTCAAAGATATGCGCATATAAGGGGGCAGACAGCGGAAAGTGACTTTGTTTTATACTATGTAATGATACTTAGCGGCTTGCCAAAACCCATTGCGGTATAGGCAGAGAGATCAGAGCGCCATTAGGCATGATTTTTACACAGTTCACTCGTTTCTTTGACTTCTATACACATACTTGTCATACACGCTCGCCGATATTTGAGTCTCCTGATATCACATTCCTCAAGGACTTGTTTAATTTGGTCATGGAGATGTCGTGGCTGTCCTCAACTCCTACATCCATCAGCATTTGCATTGTATATCTGCTTAGTCAATATTGCGTCATCCATTCTGTCTACATCTCCGAACTACCGGAGCACGCCCTTCCTTACCTATACACCGACACTCTTAAATTAATCCAACTTACTTAACTTACCGTCGTTAGTCACGCTTGTTCTAACTTGTTACAAAATAATTGTATTTGCTTTTGACAAATTATTATTACAATTGTGGCCCATAACCTAAGAATTATGCTGTATAAGTGTTTATTTTTTATATTAAATATTATATATTATGTATGTATGTATATTTTAAATGTTACAGATTAACAAAGACATGGGCGTGCTTATCGAAAAAGGACAAACAGCAGTTTGATAAGCTCGCCGAGTTGTTCGGCGAGAGAGATAACTGGTCAGCGCTGAGAGAATATATGAAATCTATTCCTTTGCCATGCATACCTTATCTTGGTGAGTGTTATTATTAGTTACGTACTTGATAACATATAGTAACATACAAACATAACATAACTTCACGCCTTTTATTACCCGAAGGTGTAGGCAGCGGCTGTTAAGCCTCGTCTCGCAGTTATGTTTACGTCCCAAACGGAATAGGTGGCGAATCTATTGCAATATCGGGCACAAAGTTTTCAGTCATCGATATTTATCACACATAACTTCCGAAAACAATTCCAAAAAGTCATTGGTGTGAGCCAGTATCAGGAATCGAACCCGTACCTCTGGATCAGAAGCCGTGTGCTCGACTACTGCGCCACCGAGACTGTATGTAGTAGTATAGTACTGTATGTAGTATTATATTAGACTGAAATGTAGTAAGTATATATATATATATATATAATACTAGCTTTTACCCGCGGCTTCGCTCGCATTGAAGGCATTAAATAAGTATCAAAGATCATTACCATAGAAATGAATCAATATGATAACTCTATTTTATTGCTTAGCTGGAATTATCAATTTTTAAAATTACAAAATATAATGATGTTTAAAAAACTTACAATATACTTTATAGAAATGCAACAACAGACGGTAACATATATTTCTCTGTAACAAAAATAAATAATTTTGGACTTTAACAATATATATATATATATATATATATAACAATATAAATATATATATATATATATATATATATATATATATATATATATATATATATATATATATATATATATACACTACTGGAAAAAATTAAGGGATCAAAAAAAATCCAAATTTTTCGGTAATTTTCAACAGGCCGTAACTTTGAGAGAAATGGTCGTACAGGAAATAAATAAATAATAGTTTAAAAAAACTAAAAAACACGCTTTTTATTGAAAACCGAACTAAAAAATAGAAAAATAAAAAAAAATACTTTATTTTAAAAAAAGCGTGGGGTGCATGGTGTCAATAGTTATAAATATTTTATTGACAGATATGAGTAGAGTGATTATCATTTCGATAATATCTTAAAAAGCACCCCACGCTTTTTTTAAAATAAAGTATTTTTTTTTATTTTTCTATTTTTTAGTTCGGTTTTCAATAAAAAGCGTGTTTTTTAGTTTTTTTAAACTATTATTTATTTTAAATTTTTTTTAGTTCGGTTTTCTAGTCTAGAACTTTCATAGTTCACAAATCGCACCATCTAGTGGCAATCAGCGGAAACTAAAAAAGAAGTCGGT
This sequence comes from Euproctis similis, assembly GCA_905147225.2. Taxonomy (NCBI): domain Eukaryota; kingdom Metazoa; phylum Arthropoda; class Insecta; order Lepidoptera; family Erebidae; genus Euproctis; species Euproctis similis. The sequence continues at coordinate 15,580,487 of LR990107.1, read as the reverse complement.
TACAAACAAACCTACAAACCTACAAACATACAAACATACAAACATACATACAGGTGAAGCTAATAAAAAGCTAATAAAAAAAAGGAAATTGTAGCTCCAAAATTTTATAAGGGAAATTCATTTAAGTTCTTGAAACCCACCTCTAACTTTCTGTGCGATCATTAGTTGCTGAGATATCGATAATCAAAGACAAAAAGATCCTTTTCCATTTGAAGACCGATATCTCAGCGAGGAGTATCCGATCCTTATGGTGGTTAAGCTAAAAAAATATTTTCCACGCCCGTAGACCAAAAAAAAAACTAAAAAAATTTTGAGAATTTTTTTGCTGCTGGTTATTCTACGATTACTCAGAAACCGCGGAGGCTACAAAATTTTGAAGTTCTAATCCAAAAACTAGACACTTGGAGCTACAATTTCCTTTTTTTTCATTTCCTGTACGACCATTTCTCTCAAAGTTACGGCCTGTTGAAAACTACCGAAAAATATGGAATTTTTTTTTGATCCCTTAATTTTTTCCAGTAGTATAGATATAAATGCAGAGGATATTTTTGTAGACTATATTAGAAGTTTTTCCTTCGGGTGCAAATATAAATTAAAGAAAGAAAGAAGGAAAAAGTATCCAATGTTACTTCTAATACCTCCAAGAATATGTGTACAAAGTTTCATGATAAGTTAAGTAAAATTGAGTAGTTATCGCCTTAAAGCGTAACAAACAAACATACATTCACATTTTATACATTAGTAGGAATAGGGATGTTGAGATATACAGACAGTAATGTTATTAAATCATATTGAAGTAGATAAGAGTTCATTCACTATGAAGTTATTGTATGTATCTCATCAGAAATGTTAAAAAGCATTTAAACAAATTGTATAATGTCTTGATGGCCCGGAGGTTCAGTACACATCCTGTCTCTGAAGAATAAGTCTCGGATTCTAATTCTGGCTCACACCAATGACTTTCAGTAATAAATTTAGAAAGTTATGTGTGATAAATACAGATGATTTGATTTGATGATGTTGTAGGTATTTAATAGGCAATAGATTGTGTCATCTATTGGATTTGGGACTAAAATTATTGTCGAGTCGAGGCGCAATTGCCGCCGTCTACACCTTTGTGCTATAAGGCGTGATATTACGTTCAATATCACATCCAATAATAATCTGTACTTATCGCGTAGAAATCTATAATATTAGCTAAGTTGTTGAATCTATATTATTTGCTTAGCGATAGCATCCCTTGGTCTATGAACCCTTATTTCTTGATAGTTTCATACAATTCCACTGATGGTTCTTCGAGTCCTTTGGTACGTGACCAGCGCCGCCCATGGACACCTGCAACACATAGTGTTAGAGTTCCGTTGTCGACCTTAAAGGGAGTAGGATGGGATGGGGAAGGGAGGTGGGCCTCCGTGTACCTCTCTCACTCAACGAAACGCGGTATGAGCCACTTTACGTCGATCTTCTGAAAGGTCGTGGTATTTCACCGTACGAGCCGGCCCATTCATGCAGCGGACTGGTTGGCTCTACCACTATGCAAAATAAAGCAGTACACGATGTATGCTACCTTGCTCAAAATAAAGCATTACGCACTATATATGTTTATTAATAAGCAAGCATCATGTTTTATATTCAATTAATAAAATAAAATAATTGTTTCTTTGCCAGGTATCTTTTTGACAGACCTAGTTTACATTGATATCGCGCATCCAGCGGGTTCTCCCCACCGGGTAACGAAGATGGCCGTTGTGTTGAAGGCCCTCGAAAAGTATCAGACATCGGAATATGATATATGCATGTTGACGCACGTGGCAAATTATTTAAATAATGTGCGCTATATTGAGGAACTGCAGAAATTTGTTGAAGACGACCAATATAAGTGAGTGATTGAATTTTATTGCTCAAACCTAATAACTTAACACATCATTACATAGTATAAAATAAAGTCCCTTTCAGCTGTCTGTCCCCTCTTATATGCTTGGATATTTGAAACTACGTAACGGATTTTGATGCGGTACTTTTTAATACATAGAGGGTGACAATGGGGTGGTTTGTATCTATAATTCATGTATGATAGATATATTAAAGGAAAAGTGATAAATCCCAAATTTACTCATTTATTACTTTTGATGCGGAACAAAGTTCGCCGGGTCAACTAGTATATAATAATATCACGCCAAGTCCCTTGGGCGGTGTGCAAAGAGAACAGAGCGCCATAAGGCATGATTATACGTCATCATTACAATCATCCTATCGTCATTTCTTAAATAATGTAGACAAACCTTGTAAACTCAACTACACCTCAAATAAACAATGAGTTTAACAATGAATACCATTATGTGCTTGCAAAATATCACAAGAATGACGAAATTTCGAATCCTATTACCCCCCCCTTATATGGACGGCCCCTTTCAAAACTTACGCATGCTCGACACGTTCAAATTGTTGATGGATAATATGTTGTGGCCGTCCTGGACTCCTACGTCTTTCTTTAACTTATTAATTTATCGAGAATATACAGTGGTAGAGCCAAGCAGTTCGCTGCAGGAAAAGGGGCTGGCTCGACCGGTGAAATACCACGACCTCTCAGAAGATCGACGTAAAGTGGCTAATGCCGCGTTTCATTCGGTGAGAGAGGTACTCGGAGGCTAACCCCTTTCCCAATCCTTTCCTATCCTACTCCCTTAAAGGTCGGCAACGCAACTGTAACACTATATGTGTTGGATGTCCATGGGCGGCGCTGGTCACTTATAGAACCAAACTGCCAGTAGCACCAAATTCTCTGTAACAATATAATAATATTTATATACCAGTTGAACCAGCGAATTTTGTTTCGCCTCAGAAAATAAATGATAATAGTCTTTGTGGGATATACCTAAGAGATAGACATACGCCATCGTGGACTTTTTTGGAGACCTATTGAAGGTGTATAATAATGTAGTAACATTGTTTTGATCTATCACTTGGGTTCAGCCAGCGTTTGCAATTAAAGTGTTAAATCTCGAAAATTATCACTTTTATTTTCTACATTATACATGAATTATACATAAAAACCATCCCGTTGACACCTTCTATCTATTAAAAAATAATGCGAAACGGCATCAAAATCAGTTGCGTGGTTTTAAAGATCTAAATCATTTAAGGGACAGACAGCGGAAAGCGACTTTGTTTTATACTATGTAGTGATATGAAATGAACGTCGGGAAATAAATAAAAATAAGTAATAAATAAACGCGATATAATCCTAAAAATTGTTTAAATCTATGATATGAAGTGTGTTTAGATAAAATTTAAAATTTTCATTGCAAGTGCTACTCTACAGTAATTGGACTTATTACCGTGGATAGCAATAAATAATCGGGAAGAAAAGTGTTGAATTTAAATATGGAATATAAATAAATCCAATGTCATATTTTAAGTCCTAAAAAAGCTTACTGTTAATAAGATTATTACTATTAATGCCTCTTGTGACTAGAGGGCTGGTCTATTCTTCTCACAGAGGATTAGCATTGCCATTCAGCGTGGCAGTGCGGCCAGTCTTCTGGGCACGCTGCCAGTAGACCGAGATGCGGAGAAATTTAATTTCACCGAGCCTTTTAATTGTATATAGTAAATAATAAATATAATAATTAATATAATAATTAATTAATTTTTTCTTACTATTTTATTTTCAATTTAGGTTATCGTTAAAGTTAGAACCTCCATCACCGGTCGGAAGTTGCTCAGGTTCCAAAGAATCTGTGAAGGAGGTGATATTGCAAGGTGTGTTTAATGCTACTACAATTTCGCCATCACATAAGTTGGGTTCGGGATCCCTTCGCCTACAAGGTACTTGCCACCAGGGCAAGTTCATACCTACACATAGAAAATGTCGTTCACTTGGATCCAAGTAAGTAAAATTAATTATTTTGAGTAACTATACATTTTGTGTCGTTTGAAATTTCATATTACCAACTAACACTCATGCTGCCAAGTAGACTTCTGTTTCAAAAATGTCACTACTGAGAAATATATATGTTGATAGGAACTGCCGCCACAATATTAACTATAAACGTTTAACTCACGAAATACAGAAACACAGGAGTCCGAAGGTAATGTTCAACGAATGTTCGCCATTCAGGAGAAAGAACTCACGCCGGTAGAGGGCGTTATCTTCCGAGAAACACGCGGTCAAATCCTTACGCGGGAAGTTTTGTCGCCGTTGACAGCTACTAATAATGTTTAATATTGCGCTGTCAACGGCGACCAAACTAATTGTGTTTATTCCTAAACGCGACGCACGTACGTGATCATCGGTGCATTCAACATGCTAGCGCAGCCAGTGGCATCAAAGAGAACTAAGATCTCAGTTTATTATTGTGTACATTGATACTACAGAAAAGTCTAGACTGTTCGCATTCCTGTGTTTCAATACTTTGTAGTTTAACCAAAGAATTTGATAAATTTAATATTGAATCTGGTAAATTGGCATATAAATTTTTCAGTAAAAAAATAATATTAACATCATTATACATTTTACACTTTCGATGCAATTGTTTTCATAATTTGTTGTGATCTCTATTCTCCCGGTCCAATAATTAATAAATTTTATGTACAATTGGCACAAAATGTTACACCTATGGTCTGTAAGAAAAAAAAAATTGAGAATCTTTAGTTAAATCCCTGAGACATAATCATGTTTCTATACAGTGTTATATTTATTCTTAAAAGTATATACTTTTTTTATCTATTGCGTATTGGTATATAGGTTTCGTAGCGCGAGTTTGCCGAGAAATTTTCACAAGGTCAATTTTGGTATTGGGTGAGTTTTTATTAGTAAAATGGACACGAAGGCTTGAGTTGTAATGTTTTAATTAGCGAAAGATTTGTATTATTATTATGTAAATAATATTTATATATATACATACCAGGTGTACCGGGAATTAATTACCGGTTTTTAACTGATGTGTTATGGGCCTAATGTATGCAATGTCATGATTGGACACATATCCATTTTATTCATACTTGTTATATTTTGTGAAATTATCGTCGTCATAAATTTATACCTCATTGAACTTTCAAGTAGTGTCGTGACTGTAAACGTGCATTTGTGGCACGAATTTGCAGTCAAAGAAACCGCTATAGTTACCATTTTCTGATAAAAACTTATGGTGTTCGGAAATACAAAAGTGGTCATTTATTTCATTTTTTCATTTGCAAAATAAAGAACGTTTTGGTAGACCAAAGCAGTTTAAGGATGCGAAACTTCAGTAGTTATTGGAGAAGATCCAATCCAAACTCAAAAACAATTGGCAGAAGCGTTAAATGTGGCTCAAGAAACGATTCGCGACCGATTACCAGTAATGGGGAAAATGAAGTAGATTATTTTTGGAAAAAAACCGGTAATGTCTTTCCGGTACACCCGTGTATATCGTATGATATCGAGTGTAGACTTACCTAACCCGTATGTTAAGAGCATGTTTTATGTTCGTTTCATATTTTTTTTTTGTTCGTTTTTGTACAGCTGATCGTGTCGATGTATAGATGTAACATGATTAATTGTTTAAATAAAACCTAATGATATACAAAAAAAAAAACAATTGTTTTAGATTTTTGCATATTTATTATAAAGAAAATTTAAGTTTTAAAATAAACAGTCGATGTGAGTTGTGAATTTTTTCCTAGTTTCACGCTTACAACAACCTATTACAAATATAGCGTAATATATTCAAGCAATTTATAGTTGCGAGGTAGAAGCGAGTACCATGAAACACTGCAGTTTTGTTCTCTTGTTTTTTATTAATGTCGTATACGTTCGTCAAAAGTTGTGAAACCTCTCGTCCCCTACTGATATAATTCGGCCATTTTTATAGCACATTGTTTGTACACTGAATATCTGCCTCGACATTCTTGTCATCTGCCTAAAAATATCATCATGCTATACTCTATCTCGACATCTCCCCTTGACGCCCCTTCAGATCATCAGTCCTATTCAAATCACAGTTTCAAAAGTGCTCGACCTAGTAATGCCACACTTCAACTGCGATTATTTCGCCATCATGCTCGCTCTGTAACGCAAGACTTTTAATAGCTAAGACTAAGCGTAAGTATCTGCACAGCGTAATGGTATCTGCACAGCAAATTAAGCTAAGTTATATGGTCTTGAAGATTACGTAACGTCCCAAACATGCTATTAAATAAACTATCTACTTCCATTATTCCTCCTACATCCTTACTCAATATACAAATATAGAAGTTTCTTCGCGTTCAAACGTAGACCCGCAACTTATAAAAATGTTATAGTTTTCATCTATATAATATTAACGCAATAAATAGTGGAGAAGAGTTCAGCTTATCTCTTTATTATGAGTACCTATTCGTTAACGCAAACAAATACTTTTGCTGGAAAATTCTCAAAAGCAGAAATATTTCATACATAGTTGGAAATACTGTATGTATTTTTCATTGTAGCTTTTTTAAATTTGGAAGGTTAGTTTTCTTTTTAGATTTCTAATTGTGATTTTAAGGCGTTTCCGTATCGTATGAGCATTTTATTATTGAAATACAGCAAAGAGGTTCTTCTTCCAGACGTATAGGTGTTTAAAAAGATAAATTTGTTGGGATTTTGTCGATCAGCGTCGATCCCACAAATAAAATTATATTATAACAGTTAATTTTAAGTTAAAATACTTTTACATAACGATATCACACAATGACTAGTATCTTTTAAGTTCAGGCTTTAAAAGCAGTATTTAATTAAAATATATTAATAAATTTAAGAATTTTGAAATGGTTTTGTGAAGATGATTATGTCTATTGGATGCCGGCAGAGATATTATTTGTATGCTTGCATGACTTAGTTGTATCATTAGTGGATCTTATTTCATTTTACTTTGTAGATTGATCTCACCAGTAACTACTAATATATTATTATTAAATTTTCCAGCAACTGCTTCTATTTCTGATGAGCTAGTCGTGCGCCAAATTTATAATCTATAATTTCTATAAATATTGTGTTATAAAATGGGAAAGATTTCTTTGTTTGTATGTAATCTTTAAACTTTTAAAAGTAATTTAAAATAATAGTCTCGGTGGTCCAGTGGTCGAGCACCCCGATTCTTGATCAAGAGGTCGCGGGTGCGAATCCTGGCTCACACCAATGACTTTTCGAAAGTAATGTGTAATAAATACATATCGATGACTATACATATTATTGCCATACACACACAGCCAGGCACAAAGTTGAAAACTTTGTGCCCACACAAAGTTTTCAACTTTGTGCCCAGTATGGCAATAAGTTCGCCACTTATTCCATTTGGGACGTAAACTTAACGGCAAGACGAGGCTTAGCAGCCGTTGCCTACATCTTCGGTGAGAAAAAGGCATCAATTTATGTTACGTTACTTTTAACGTAATTTCACCAGTTTGTTAAATTATTTTAATAACCCTTTTGTTATTGGACGTAATGTTTATGGAGAAGAAAAATAGGTTATATTTCTACAAAATATACAATAAATCGTATTTTGTATATAAGATTTTTTGTTGCTTTTTATACAAAAAAAAAACAACAAAAAATTATACCAGTTAATACCATTTCTGGAGTATTCGTTTTATTTTTTAGATCTACTGATGTTTATATTGTCAGGGTTGGTATTGCTGTTAGGTGTGCTTGCTGTTAGCTCTCGCGAAGCAGAGGACAATACTGTAGTTTTTGATATAAATAATTAATATTGCTTTCCGTGTTTTACCTGTGCTATGCTTTATTTTATTTTACGCGTTTAAAAACCATGGATAAAGATATAAGACCTATATCCATGGTTTGTTTTTCTAAGTGCGAAATCAGAACCTTCCTTGCAATCAGGTATAAGTGACGGCAAATGTCTTGCCAAATTTGGGGTTATATGTATTTTTGTATGTTGTTTCATAAAAAAATTAAAAAACAATAATTTATTGAAATATTAAAAAAAAGCCTTTAGGGACATTAGATGTCCTATTCTCTGACCTACCCGATAAGCACACAAAATTTCATGAGAATCGGTCGAGCCGTTTCGGAGGAGTAGAATTACAAACACCGTGACACGAGAATTTTATATATTAGATTAAGTAGTATAAAACTTTAAAAGTAATCAGTATTAGAACATTCAATCCTTTAATAATAAATTGTAAATCTTGGACAATTACTAAGTACAAATATCTGATAAAAAAACAAAAATCAAAACTCATTTATTCAGTTTAGGTCTTGTCAGACACTTATGAAGGTCTTTTTTTTTTTTTTTTACTTCCGCCAATTCGATTACTCTCGCACTGAGAAGACTGAAGACTGTTTTTTTTTTATTACTATCATTTACACAACAAAATGCACTAACAATTCAAATTGTTACAAGTGTAAGAAGTAATGAGCGGTTTATTTAAAAACTTTGTCGTCCTCCAAAAAATCGTTGATACTATAATAAGCTTTGCTGATGAGACATCTTTTAACATACGCCTTAAATTTAGTAAACGGCATCTCAATTACATTTTCAGGAATCTTATTAAAGAAACGTACACAATTACCCATAAACGAGTTATTAACTTTTTTCAGACGGAAAAACGGCGTTGCAAGTTTATTTTTATTTCTTGTATTAAATGAGTGCATATCACAATTTTTAGGAAAAAGATGAATGTTTTTCTTAACATGAAGAATATTATCTAATACGTATTGCGAGGCAACGGTGAGAATATTAATTTCTTTGAATTTCTCTCTTAGTGATGCGCGAGATTTCATTTGATAGATAGCTCTTACTGCGCGTTTTTGTAAGACAAAAATTGTTTGTATGTCAGCTGCTCTGCCCCACAGCAATAATCCATAGGACATAACACTATGAAAATAACTAAAGTAAACAAGCCTGGCCGTTTCAACGTCTGTAAATTGACGAATCTTTTTGACTGCATATGCGGCTGAACTAAGCCTGCTTGATAATCCCTCAATATGGGGTCCCCATTGTAGCTTACTATCTAATATCTAATATCTAATACCCAGGAAGGTTGTACTATCGTCAAAAAATAAGTTTTCATCCTGGATTTTAACATAAGCATTATTAGTTTGCTTTACATTTGGTAACATAAATTTAATGCATTTCGTTTTCTTGGCATTCAGCAATAGATTATTAACATTAAACCAGTCTACAATAGTTGCCAACGCGGCATTTACTTTGTCATAATTATCTTCTTTCCTACCTATATTAAATATGAGTGATGTATCATCCGCAAATAACACAATATCATGTTTCTCCTTCACAAGATGAGGCAGATCGTTAATGTAGACTAGAAACAGGAAAGGTCCTAATATAGAACCCTGGGGAACACCCATAGCAACAGGAGATCCGGATGATTGTACTCTGTTTATTTCTACTCGCTGAGTTCTGTTTGATAAGTACGATACGACTAGATTTAAGGCGCAGTTTCTTATTCCATAGTGCGTCCATAGACCTCTCCCATGCGTTAAATATATTTTGTAACAATTTGATACCAGCGTCAGTTGTGGATCGGCCTTTAATGAATCCAAACTGATTATTATGTAAGAGTTTATTGATACTAAAGCGAGTTAAGAGCTGGTTCAACATTATCTTCTCGAAGATTTTACTCAGGGTAGGAAGAATAGAAATAGGCCTGAAGTTTGTGGGGTCTATTTTTACACCTGATTTGAAGAGTGGAATTATTTTACTACATTTCATCAAATGTGGAAACACTCCAGCGTCAATACAACAATTAAATATGTTAGCTAAGTAGGGTGCGATTGAAACAATGATCGCGCTAATAACTTTAGTAGTCACACCCCATAAATCTTCTGTCTTTTTGATGTTAAGCATCTTAAAAGTTTTGATTATAGTTGTGGTATATATATGGTATATAAAAACAATTATGGTGAAACAAGCGATCTCGGCGGTTTCGAGGTTGGAGCACCCACCTTTTGTATCAAGTAGTCATGGGATCGAATCTTTGCTCATAGCAATGACTTCTCGGAAAGTTGTGTGATAAATATCCATGCGCGCGGTTTATTGTATTGTCTCGTGTTTTCTACATCATTAATGCTTGTGATAGATATATTAAAAAATGGCGTTTAATTATTGAAATAAGTATGGTTAAATGTGTGTCTTTTTTATAAATGTCTGCATACACAAGTAAGAGAAATTTTAGAAACTATGCAATGAATTACGTGAGATTTTGAGACTTTGTAATTTGGAGGGTAGATCTCATTTTATGTTGTTTGTTCGTTGCTATAAAAGACGTGTATTCATTGCATTGATATACATTATTTTATTAAGAAATATATAATAATTTAATTATTATATATTTCTTAATAAAATAAAAGATAAAGGTAGTATTACATATTCATTTATATTAACTAAAAGTCAGGTAGTAACAAAAACCACATTTCATAGAATCGTATTAGTAGTTTATTCATTTCAATTGTTTTTGTAATAAAAACCATTTAAATGTATTTATTTATCATTTTATTAAGCAGAATTTATTTTAATTTATTTGGTAATATTTATTTATTCAATTAATATTAATATTTATAAATTTTTATCTATTTATTTATTTATTATTAGTATTTATTTAATTTTCATCTAATAATATTTATTTAGTATTTAATATTTTATTAATATTTATTTTGATAAATCCACTTGGCTTTTATATGGCAGAAGACTCAGAGCTCCGTTTGCTTCGATCGCTCACAATAAGTATATCAATACAATGAATACACGTCTTTTTATAGCAACAAACAAACAACATAAAATGAGATCTACCCTCCAAATTACAAAGTCACAAAATCTCACCTAATTAATTTCTCTTACTTGTGTAAGCAGACATTTTTAAAAAAGACACACACATATTTAACCATAACCACACTTATTTCAATAATTAAACGTCATTTTTGAATGTATCTATCACGTGCATGTCATGTTTGCACATCCGATCGTTACCACGGTCTGCATTGACAACCAGCGCTACATTGGGACATAAAGTCAAACTGCAGCAACTACAGCCGAATGAAGACGCTGATGTCGCCTGAATTAGGATTGAGTGTATGAGATATATCCAAATAAGTTTTAATAATAGGTTGGGGAAAAAGTATTTTCGTATTTTTGTATGAAAAGTCAAGACATTTTTTTCAAAGTTTATTTACATTTATTTACAATATATATGTACCGTTTTGTTGAATAACTTTCTGCCATTTTGTGGGCAGAGACATTATCCCGTTACTGTAGAAACTTTGGGACTTCTGATCAAAAAAACGGGACAAATAGTTTTGGCAGTCCTCTCTTGAGGTCAACCTTACAGAACCTAAAGAATTCTAAAGAGACCGAAACAGGTGAAAATCTGAAGGCGCAAGGTCAGGGCTATATGGTGGATGCACTAGGACCTCCCAGTCGAACTCTCTTAATTTTTGCTGAGTGGCTAAAGATGTGTGTGGTCTAGCGTTATCGTGATGAAAGACCACACCCTTCCTGTTGATCAATTCCGGCCGTTTTCTCTCGACTGCTTCCTTTAATCTCATCAGTTGCTGGCAGTAAAGATCAGAATCGATGGTTTTGCCGGACGGTAAAAGCTCATAATGAACAATGCCCTTCCAATCCCACCATACACACAGCATCACCTTATTTCGTGTTAGGCCAGGTTTGGCCACCGTCTGTGAAGCCTGGCCAACTTTCGACCACGACCTTTTTCGCACGTTCTTGTCGTACGTGATCCACTTTTCATCGCCAGTTATCAATCTCTTCAAAAACGGCTCGGTTTCATTACGTCTCAATAATGAATCGCAAATGAGTACACGGTTCATTAAGTTTCTTTGAGTGAGCTCGTGTGGCACCCAAATATCGAGCTTTTTTGTATAACCAGCTATCTTCAAATGGGTCAAAACTGTTTTGTGGTCAATTCCCAGTTCTTCAGCTACATCGTAACTACTAATATGCCGATCTTGCTCCACTCTTTCAAAAATGGCGTCCATTTTATTCGTAACAGGGCGACCAGAGCGAGGTGCATCTTTAACATCAAAATTTCCGGACTGAAAACGTTTGAACCAAATTTGTGCTACTCTTACTGACACTGCATCAGGTCCATAAACATCACAAATTTTTTTCACTGCTTGAGTTGCATTTTTGCCTTTTTTTATAATAAAATTTTAAAATGTATCGAATTTCTTCATTAGATTCACTCATTTTTACGGAGAGAAAAACAAATGAAAAATAGCGGGAAACAACTTTTTTTTTTTTTTCTTTTCTTTATAATGTAACCTTTTTAATGTTACCAAAACCAGCCAGACACAAATAGTACAGTCAAAGAAATTTTATAATAAGTTTATACCTACGTTATGCGAAAAGACTTTTTCCCCGACCTAATATTATAAAATGTCAATACTTATTTCAAAAGATAATTTAAACGACAAAACATTTTCTTTCTTTTTTTCGTTTACACCAATAGTTTCCGCCACCTATTCAATTTGGGATATAAAAACTTGGCGAGTAGTCGAGGTTTATCAGCCGTTGCCCTCACCTTTAGGGTAGAAATTGGCATGAAGTAATTAAAATAAAATAATATTTAGGTGTTGGAAAGTCAACACGAAAGTCAATTAAAATTTATCATCCGTGATATTCGATCGAGTTTGTATCATCGGAAGTGTAGGTATATGACATGAGTCTGTGACTGTCGGCACTCCTCATTTTGAAATTGTATCAACGTAGCTTTAAAATTTAAAATGGAATTATTAAACATAGTAATTGCAATTTGTTAGTAATTCATATTTATCACGCATAACATAACTTCACCTTATTCTACCCGAGGGTGTAGACAGTGGCTGTTATGTTTACGTCCCAAACGAAATAGGTGGCGAATCTATTGCCATACCGGGCACAAACTTTTCAGTCATCAATATTCATCACCCATAACTTTCGATAAGAATGTGAAGAATGTGTGAGCTAGGATTTGAACCCGCGACCCCTTGATTTAGAAGCGGGGTTTTCGATCACCGAGACTGTTCACGCATAAGTTTTGAAGATACTTTCGGTATCACTACAATTAGTATAAAACAAAGTCGCTTTTTGTCAGTCCCTATATCCCTATGTAAGCTAAAATCTTAAAAACTAGGCAATAGATTATGATGCGGTTTTTTAATAGATAGAAGGTGTCAACGGGGTGGTTTATAATTCGTGTGAAATGTAGTAAAGAGGAAGTAATAAATTCGGAATTTACTCATTCAGAACTTTTAATGCGAAATAAAGGGGTCGTGGAACACTGTTCCGCCGAGACTGTTATTTTATCTGGAACCATATTAATATCTTGGATTTGCCAGTTATTTTGCAATCGATAACAATTTGAAGTTATTTCCTCAGTAGTTAGTTCTTAATTTGTCTAAATTAAATTATAAATAATTAGAATATTAAGGACGTTGTTGGTATTAGCGGGCTCAGAAACTATTTTTTACTTATAATATGTAAAGTGCCGTAACACATAAAAACTGTAAAATTTCGGAATCCAGGGCAGTAAACGATTTTTTATAAAAATTTTTGAAATAAGTTTTAACGGTATATAGAAAAAAAATTGCCCTATCTTAATATAGAGAAAAAAAATCTTTTTTCATTATATTTTTTATTTTTATTAATTTAAAGTTAAATTTGGAAAGGAGAACTATTACAAACTTGTCCTTGAGGTCAAAAGGGACTGCAGGTAAATCTTACAGCCCTCCAATAGTTGTTTAAATCGGGTCAATGTATCAGAGGGTTATGGTTCAGATATTGTTTATTGATTGATTGTTAACGACTAAATATAACGATGTGTAGGTATGTTGTGTTACAAGTAAGCAGGTGAAACGAGGACTTATTGATTTTCCTTTTTACTTATAATTACCTTATATTTTATTCGTAACGAGTATTTATTAAATAATTAATTATGTTGCCTGTTTGTTTTCAAATGAATTGTAAGACTTTCAAAATACTAACCTCTACTTGATCACCAAGCTGGGTTTGTTTTATATTTACGCTGAGAAATCAATTTGCATCAACTCGCCAAGCTCAATTCATACAGTTTATTTGCTAGATAGCTTGGTCTATTTGTAAACTTTCATTTCGAAATTTAGATTTTACTGCAATTTATTTTTTCTCTTCTGCGTGCTTGAGGTTACACAGATGCCAGATAGCGCTTTGATAAGAACTGGCGCTTGAAGATTGAACTGGTATTTGTACATTTGTTTGTTACAACCTACAAACGATTCAAGTCTAAACTTTTTTTATGGGATAGGAGGCCAAAAGAACAGGCGTGTCACCTGTTGGTAAGCGACCAGCGCCGCCCATGGACACCTGCAACACATATAGTGTTATAGTTGCTTTGCCGAGCTTTAAGGAAGTAGGATAGGAAAGAATGGGGAAGGGGTGGTGGGCCCCCGAGCTCCTCTCTCACCGAATGATCTGCGGCGTGAGCCACTTTACATCGATGTTCTGAGAGGTTGTGGTATTTCACCTGTTGAGTCGGCCTATTCGTGCAGCGAACTGCTTAGCTCTAGCACTGTTAATATAACATTGCATTGTAACGGATACGACAGCGGCAGTTACGAATGTACTTGTGAATTTTTCGTAATTTGTACAATAAATAACTACGCTAGTAGTTCAGTTTCGTAAATGAAAGCAATCATAATTATTTCATAAATACTCTATATTGTTCGCTGGTTCCTTTATTTTGTTGTGATTCTCATGATTTATTGATCGAAATCCGTCTATAAGTTCGTATGTAAGGCTCGCACATGTTTTTTCAGTATATTTGGCAAAAGTCACGGTGACGACAAAATGGAAAATAAAACACCGGCGGGCTCCATTAATTTACTCGACGACACGCTACTGGAGTCGCCTAGCTCTGTGTCTGCAAGCAAAATGTCCTCCCTACCGCACAGGTGAGTAAAACCATTTACAATTCCTAGGTGCATGTAATTTAATCTGTCAAGCGGAACGGCAAGTTAGTTAAACTCATTTGTAAATGGTGCAGCTCTCTCCCTCACCCATTCCCTCTCCCTTAACAGAGTTCGCTTCTCGATTTTATGTAAACGTAAGTTGGTTATATCTCGCCGCTTCTTGTTTTCCATATACATTTAATGTTAATGGTTTCGTATTTCTCGTATTATTTTAATATTGTATGTAGTTAGTAGTAGTTGTATGTTTGTGACTAATCTGTTACACCTAAACTATTCAACCAATCACCATCCATGAAGTTAGGTAAGGTAAATGTAACTCTAGCAGATCTGGTTCTATGCAGCTACTTGGACAACTTGTATATCGGCTAATATACTGCCTTTATTTTTAGCGAGCTTGTCCCGTCTGAAGTAATCCGATGCGATTTTCAAGGATTCGTCAGAAGAAAGACAATATTGAAAGAGGGAAGAAAGATTTCCCTGTCCTCCTGGCAACGGTATTGGTTGCAAATTTCGGGAAACTTTCTTATATTTTTCGTCTCTAATTCGTTCAAAGGGTAAGTTGGACTTTTGATATCATAACAGAATAATACAGTAGTGTAGTCATCGTGATGAGTCGTAGTGTACAATAAAAAAAAAGAAAAGCATTGTGAGGTCTATTTTGTTTTTAGAACGAAACGGAGTGATTTCTGGAAGGATAAATACAAAGTACTGTCGCTTGATGGATGGGTGGCCAGAATAGTTGAAGGCGACAGTGCAGACGTATTCCAACTCGTGAATCATCATACCGGCACGCTATATAAATTCAAGTAAGTTTCGTTTATTGCTTGTAAGAACTCCAGTTAGTGAAAATTTCGCTCTACATTACTTTGTGTGACATTCTCTTCTTAAACAGATTTTCGTTTCTCTTCAGTCTATTTACTGTAGTGACATTTATTCGGTAAAGTTTAATTAAAATCTTGTTAAAGTAAAGACGCATAAACCAATTAATCGGCTAATAAAACAACATACTTAGAATATGCTTACTTTCGTTATCCCACTTCTGATGCATATCAAACAGTAATTGGAATGTTTGGCTGGTGTAAGCTATTGTCACACAAATATATATTATTTGAAGCGTGGTTTTGGTAATGTTAAAGAAAAATTGTTTCAGGGCTGTATCGGAAACAACTGCAAAGATGTGGGTGAAGGTTATAGACGAAGTCACAAATAAAATGGTCAAACCTTTGCCCGCCAATCTCATGTCGTTCGAGTAATACAGGATATGCTTATTATATGTTAGGTGTTCTATGCAAATACCAGATATACGATCAAATAAGATTATGTTCGCACTTTAATATAACCGATAAGTAATACATTTACCGGCACCGTTTACGAACAAATTATTATTAAAGAACAAAGCAAATTAAAATAAACGCTTTTAGGCTGTTTCGTAATTAGTTCTAGGGAGTGAGTTATTAGTGCTCCCAATGTTTTGCCTTATTAATTTAGCTTTAGTTTTGCTGTCACAGTTTGTGATGCGATGTATAGATCTGTATGTATATACTATATACATATATCTCAAAAGTTTGCCACTCTTAAGGTAAGTATTTTAAATGTTTGTATATAATTAATAAGCGATTTTTTTTTTCTTTTGTGAACCTGTTCTGTAAAAGTCTCTTTATTTTAAAAAGTGTTGCCGTCACAATACTTACCTACTCTGACTATGGTTATCGAGATGTAAACTAATCTCAAATCCAGCGCCATTCGGCTTACTGCAAATTAATGATATTTTAGAATCTGTAATATTTCAATAGTGGGTATGGCATCTTGCTTACATTATTAACAGACTTTTGTTTTATTTGCTTTCGTCACTGGACTGACTATCCACCCATCTACGAGTTTGTGGTCGTGGTTGCTTTTGTCGTTTGAGCAATGGTGCTGTTTACATTTTTTTTTAAAAGGGTCGTGTCTTAGGTTTCCGAAAGGGAGAGAAAAATACGAAAATCTAAACAGTAAAATAAAATATACGCAAGGTTTAATAGGATATGAATTTCCATATAATAAGTTGATACAAACTCATAAATTAAGTTGATGAGAAAGAAAAAGAAGAAAGACAAGCCAAGATAAGCGTTTCTTAGCTCAATTGGGTTATATGCAGTTTTAAGCTACTTTGAGTAGATTTTCTAAACAAATTTACTCTTTATTTAGTATTATTCTAAAAGTAATATAAGTTGTTCTAAACTGGCCTGTACCTATATACCCAACGTAAATTCATCGAATTTTTGCTCCTAACATATCCAAATTGGCTTTGTTTCATTCTGTGTCCTTTGAAAATAGGCGGAGGGAATAATTTGAAAATTTCAAGCCGCCTTCACAATAATAGTGAAAAATATCCTTATAAACGTTCAGATTCAGATATGTGACATTATCAAGTGCCTTTACATTCTATTTTCAAAAATAAGACACTTGGAACTTTAAATTTACAATCCTTTTTTTTATAATTTTACGTGATAGTCTCCATGAAAAAGTGCATTTACGTATTATTATCGCTGAATAAAATGTACACGGCTTAGCACGCTCGGGGCACGCGGAACGTAACTTATCCGTGCGTGCAACTGGCATTCATTGCCCTATAAGACGATAACATGTCAAAATGTTTCATAATTGTTTTGGTCCTTCGAGCCGGGAGAAACTTTTATTCGTAATGTATCAAATTTAGGACACTTATAAGCTTAGTTTACGATTACAAACTTTTCTGTAAATATTTAATATAAAAAGTGGCAAGAACCGTTCAACTAGAACTACCTACTAGAAATCTATTTAAAAGTTCTATGCCCCTAAGAATGATCCGGCACGAAATAGACCTACTTCTGTAATATTGCCCTAGTACAACTTATTATACGACTATTTTCTGTCGTTAACACCGCTCTTGAATTCGAGTTACATATTAACATTCCATTCATTTCCGACGTTCTTTGGTTCCATGTTCAATCTAGTTGTTATGAGAAAAATATCCTCGAGTTTTTGAGGCTGTATATTAGTTGCTGTCGCTTAGCTTATTGCTTAATTTCTTGCCTAATTCCTGGCATATTCGGCCCCGTTCGACTCTTAAGTGTTACCAAAGTATATTTTTTCTAAACCATAATAAAGTAATTATTACTATACTCGCTATATGCATCGATCTAATGATTAGTAAAGTATAATGTAATTTTAATGATCAGCTAATTTCTCTCCTAATTTGTGTATTCATTCTGAAATACGTTATTTTAGCTTGGTGCTATATATTAGTAATAAGTGTTTTCTAATAGTTTATCGTGTTTACACATGGCTATTGAATATAAGTACATACACAATTATTAGTAAAATATACGTGTATTGCGTATATTTAAATATAAATAGTTCAATATTAATTTTATTAATGCATACTGACATCATATAATATTATTAATTGAAGCAGAATACGCCTAATCGGAAACAAAAACATGTCTCAGATCTGAACTTTACAATATTATTTTAAATTCATCAAATAAATAGAAATTGCTCAACAAAATGTGTACGCCGGAGAAACGTTGATAAAGTAAATAACAGTCCATAACGGTCGCAAGATTTGCAGTCCTCGTTAGAGCAAAATGTAGGTACGTTATATAAATGTTTTTTTTTTAGTAAAAATAATAACGAACTTATTAACCGGCGAGTTCAAAGCACGACAAAAGAATACGAATAATAGTTTTCGAATGTAAAGAAAGAATCCCGACTAGTTATGTTGTTTCCACTTATATTAAAAGCCAATGAAATGTTTGACCCGTTAAAATAGCCGGCGCGTCGGGCCTCGACCCCGCTGGAGCGCGACCCCGTCAGTTACAATTTTCATAATTGGAATCAAAACGGAATGAATTCAAATTGAGAATGATTTTAATTTTAAACGCTTTTAAATATAACTGAACTTTTTTTGACCAGCGATAGCTTTTTTGTTATGATCTGTCAAAGCTTTACGTATAAAGTAGGTACTTTAGAGAATAAATATTCTTCATGAGTGTTTGCAAATGGGGAAACATTCAATTAAGTATTAAGTCTATTGGATCATAATTGGATGTGCTTACGTCTCGTATTTCTGATACGAATGTATTCATGGATAGAGCTTGAAAGTAAAATACCACCAAAACAGAAGAAATCGACGATGATTTCTATAAGAAATAGTTGACTTGAACTCTTTCGGACTCTTAGCATATGTAAATCTTTTTTTCTGTTCATGAGGGCAAGTCGTCCTAATCGAAACCCATGTACACAATGAACAGTATATACAGAAACTGGAAACAAACTTTGAAAACAGCACACCCACACGAATAGATCTCTACGAACCCCGAGGCGGTCTCGCTTCAATAGGAGACTTCGTGTATGAGTTTTGAAGTCTGCTTCCAACAGAATCGAAACGGTCGTATTTTAGTTTTCCAACTGATTAAGTCAAACTTGTTCGATTGTTTTAAAACGTAACGTGATTGCATATTAAAATATTTTCTTGCTAGTTATATCACAGTTCCAATGATTGATTACTGCGGAAGAACGAGTTTTTATAATAATAAAAACTTAAAAATATTACACTAAGTCACAGAAATGTAGGTATTTATGTCATCAAATAGGCTGAGTTTCAATGTCTGTTCTTTTCCGTATCTGTAGCGTGACGAAGCGTTCCCTTTTTTGGGACACCACATTGACAACTAACACACATAGACATAAGAATATTTTGTTTTACAGTTTCGTTTAGCTGGTAACTGCTGTCAATATATTAATAATATATATTGACAGCAGTTGTTTGAGATGTAACATTTTAGACATTTTATTTACTTCCATTTGTTCCTCGGTTTAGTCCTGGGAACAAGTCTAATTAAATAATAACCGTATGAAAGGCAAAATCAAAATAGTCTATTTTAAAGTCACGAATTTAATGTCAAAATCTAAGAATCCTCAGTAAAAATTGAATTATATAAATAAATAATATAATCACAATAAAATAGAAGAAAAGTGTAAAACTGCCCATAAAAAGTAGTAAACTGAAATTAAATGAAGCGAGATATAAAAAAGCGCTATATCTGTATTCATCAGTTTATATCCTAACAGCTTTGATATTAAGTTTTTAAATATGGAATACATCTTTTGTAATATGGGAAGGCGATTAAGTTATTACTTAGCTTAATTTAATATATTGAAATCGACGAATCAAAAGATCAGTTGAGAAAAAGTTCCGAATAGAACTATACAATTAGATTATAGCCAAATTAATTTATTACTTTTAATTTATTATTACTTTACGTCTAAAAAAGTAATCAAATAGAATTTTATGATACAAAACATGACAAATTCCATTTCTCTTCAATACCTAGTCAGCATAGTTGTTATTGCGTTCCGCGAAATAAAATGTTTTATTTGATAAAATTGGCGGCAAACATTGCAAACGTCAACGATTCTCGTCATATCGATTTTATCCTGAATAATATCGGAAAAGATTCTACAAGTACGTAAGTTTTATGAAGAGTGCCATTAGCTAAGAATATTAATTATAGTAGTTTATACGATATTATATAAAACAAATATCGAACTCACTGCCTTTTCACTTTTGATTTTCGGTGTTTTAATGTGATATTTGACTCGATTATTACATGACTGGGAAACGAACTCAATTCTTGCCATTATCAGCGCTGGCTGACAGCGATTGGATTTGGTTAAAATTTTATACCATAGGTGTTTGGTACCATGTACAAAAGTTCTACTTCATTTCTGCTCTTTTAATACCACTTAAGGAAAAAGAAATATAGGTACTTAGTATTGGCACCAAAATTCTTTAAAATATTATGGCCTATGTGAAAGGCCCAAATACAAAACTACTTTTTGATATCTCCAATATAATTCAACTATTTATTCAGAGGATACTTCAATACTATCGTGTTAACTTTTTGTATTATATTCTCTAATACTTTATACTGTTACACTGCTAGTTTGACTTTCAGACTGAATAGGTTATTTGGGTGTTTCGAATTTCAAAGGTGGAGACCGGAGACCCGAGGGTGAAGTGTCTCTGCGAACTTCGCACTTTGTAATTACTAAATGTATTAAAACTACACCTCTTCTTGCTCGAAACGAATTTCTGACAATCTTTTAATAAAAATCATTACAAGTTTGAATAATATGATATTCTATTTTATATATTTAATATTTTTATGGAATGGAAGGGCCAAGGGTCGCCTAATGGTAAGCAATTACCGCCGACTATATACATCTCCTACACTGCATTGCTGGCCTCTAAGGGAGTAGGATAGGAAAGGAGGGGGGAAGGAGGGTGGTATATCACCGGACGAGCCAACCCATTCATGCCGCAAACTGCGCGACATTACCACTGTTATATTGGTAGATGTTAAATAAAAATACGTGTCGATTTGAAAATCTCTTCGTATTTAAGTGAATACTCGATGTTTAGTACCTAAATATTATTAAGTTTTTAACCGACCTTCCAAAAGAGGAAATTATCTATATATATTATTTATGTTATTAGATCTTATTATTATTATTTCTATTCGTTAGATTACTAAACTGTTACTAAATTTTAGTGTCTCTAAATACTCGAATTATTATAGTTTTACTGTAAAGTAAACCACGAACGTTATTGCTTTCAAGTTTCCAATTATGTAAGTGGTCGTATCTCGGGGTTGTACAGTTTATTGAAATACTTGAACTAGGGCATGTGCACTCCAGCAGCTGCACACTTGCCATTAATTGAATCGCCGCAGCTTGCTGGCATCGATTGTATCAGATTGCAGACAAACATATACTCCGCTTCAATAACTTTCATCAGCGCCAATATAACAATATCATATCTTATATGTGCAGTTATTAAATAAATATAAACATTGGCTGCTATCTCCCACAGACACAATTGACAGAAATCTATACTGATAAATTTGATAAATATCACGCTATATAAATAATTATCAAATTTTGTATGTGTTAAAATTACAGGTTTTAAATAGCTAATACGTAACGTAGTTTGGCTCTATAACCGACCTCTAAAATATTTTTCTCTATATCTCTTTAAAATGTTTTTCTTTTTACTGTTAAGCTTTTTGCTCCTTTCTTATAACTTTTTTTTTGGTTTACGCGGATCAATGCTTTTCTGCATAGCCTGCCGACGCCGACGGGATTGACGACAACGACGACGGCGCCGGCAGGGTTATGTGGGACCCCGGCACGTTGTAGTGTGGTGCCGGAATACCTACTAAACATCCGCGGCGCACTTCGTCGTCTTAGCTGGGGCTCGCGGTTAGCATTCTATACCTGGGGGCCTATTATGAGCTCTTAATTCCAACCAGCCAACGAGCTGCCTAGCAAATTAGTATTTCCAACGACTAATTTCAGCTAGTTTAGACTACTCATGACTGACTAAATGGAATTAGTCGTTGATAAATCGAATTTAGAGTGACTTTGACAGTGACTACTCGTCACCGTGTAGCTGAAATTAGTCGTTGAAAATACGAATTTGCAAGGCAGCGCGTTGGCTGGCTGGAATTTAGAGTTCATAATACGCCAGCTGATCCTTTCTTATATCCTATGGCAACCCTACCGTTACCTAGTCATCACAATATTATCTAATACTGAGTTATGTATTAGATTTAAAAAAAAAAACGTTTAATCAACGGTCCATAATATATTTAGTACATTCACATCACAATTGTTAACTTTCCTTTTTAAGTTTGTTCTTATTTAAATAATTCTCATTGTCCTTTTTTTATTTCTTTTTTTTTTTACTATAGAGTTGATTGTATTTGTGAACGATACGTTTGCATATTAAAAATGAAACTTTTAAAAGATCTACCTGTGTACATATTATTGCTTAAATATGTGTATATGTACCAATCATAAAATTATTGATAATAATCAATCAATATATATAAATAAAATTTGTAAATGTTATATATTAAAAATTAACTCATATTAAAAGATAAAGTGTATGCAGAAAATGAAGAACACAGGCAATTTGTATTTTACAAAATTGATTTTATTTTTAATCCGAAAATAAATTATCTGAACATAAATAGTATATAGATAGTATGTCCGTACATAAATAACATTCCACATATAATAATTGTTCAGTGAATTTTCAATTTGCATAATTGGAATGCCGTTTGGTATTGCGGTTCATATTCATGTATATATTATGTCAAATTGTCCAATCGTGATATAATGTATTGCTTTGGAACCAATAGTCATGTATTAAATGCTTTTGATATATAGTACGTCATCTGTCAACAAATGAAATTCACCACCTATTATTCCATTTGGGACGTAAACATAATGGCGAGACGAGGCTTAACAGCTGCTGCCTACACCTTCGGGTAACCAAGGCGTGAAGTTTTGTTATGTTACAAATTAATGACATAAACCCATATAGTTATCGAATCTCTGTACCGTTTTGCTTAGAAATGTACCTAATTAATATGATGGTGTGACGTTTAATTCTTTGTCGCCCAAATACTGAACCGCCACTCAAATCTGACAATAAATAAAGTGCTATTTACTACTGAAATTTCACCTATTCTATGTAACGTGACAGCTACTTAAACGCTTAAGTAGCGCTTACATATTTGAGTGGCGGTTCAGTATTCGGGCTTGTGTGTTTTAAAAATGTAAAATGTCTTTAGACTAAATAAATATAATGTAATACAAATATTATATTTGTTCTATATTAAACGGAATCTATTGGAGCATGTAGCGAAGTATCGAATAATATTTAAAACAATACAGTTGCATTTCGTACCTATATAATAATATTAAAAAATATATATACTGGATCTAGGTAATATCATTACATTATTAATACTTTTTACTCTATTATTATTAAAGTATCTGATTTATATATAAACGTTTTAAATAAAAAAAAAAACAAAGAACAACCTCCAAGTAAGGGTACTTTGCATATCCCCGTATTAAAAGTATTGCAGCAGTATAAATATATTATATGTAATTAAAATAAAAGTGACAGTCTCGGTGGCGCAGTGGTCGAGCACACGGCTTCTGATCCAGAGGTCCGGGTTCGATTCCTGATTCCTGACTTTTCGAAATTGTTTTCCGAAGTTATGTGTCATAAATATCGATGACTGATAACTTTGTGCCCGGTATGGCAATATGTTCGCCACCTATTCCATTCGGGACGTAAATATAACGGCGAGACGAGGCTTAACATCCGCTGCCTACACCGTCGGGTAACAAAGGGCGTGAAGTTATGTTATGTTAAAATAAAAGTACAATAGGGTTATTTTTAAACGGTTTTATTTAGCTCACCCCGTTTGTTTTATTCTTGGGTCAAATTTAGTAATTCAAATTTCACCCTCTTCCTGTCAACCGATTAATCTGAAATTTTTTTGTTTTGCATTTTCATTCCATTCTATGTTAATGTAACATTTTGTTGATATGATTATTCTTAATTGTACACGAATATAGGTCACTGCGTCCTCTCTACGCTGGCTGCTGTGCTAGATATGCGGTCATATATTAAATGTGTTGTATGTTCTATGTGCCTAAAATATACCTAGCTGTGTATTTATGGGTAGCAGGTTGAAGTCATTTAACTATTCAATTACTAAGTTTGGCGTCTTTTAAAATGTTTCGTAATGATTTATAACCAAAGGCATTTGTCACAAGTATGATTCTTTTGTATTAGTTTTGTGCTCTATGAGGCTACATATGTTTGTTTGTTTTCTTTTGATTGATTGAACATATTTTTGTAGGAAATAATGATAATTTTGTATAAGCATACAGGTTGGTTGAAAAGAAAAATATATTCTACCATTAATAAAGGAAATGTTTAGAAATTAATTGTGTGGATTGAAATGATTAAGATTTGCGCATTTTTGTAATGTTTCTTGCACTATCCAATATTGTTATATGAATAATAATGAAATTTGTTCACTGATTGAACGAATAATATTATAATATATATTTATGTTTAATTAAGCTTTGTACAATGTTGTTCTTAAGTTTAATAAATTGCACTTGTGTGCTCTTGTGTTCTATAAAAATCCTAAATGAGAAAAATAAAAAAAAATAAAACTGAAAAAAAAAATTGTTTTTTTTTTATTTTATAAAAATACCTGCAGTTTATATGAGACAAAAATAAATTAATGCGGTATAGACGCACATTGGCTAGGTAATGCCGCATTATACTATCTAATCGTTAGTTTTGCGCTAGTGTTCTCCTCTGAATGTCTGTTCAAAGCGAAATAATTGCGCTACAAAAGTTTACTTGACTTTTAAATTGGTTCCACAATATATATATGTGTGAACAATATTGAAATTCCTTGCTGTACCATTCCCGAGATCAGAATGTGTGAACAATTGCAACTGCGCTGCCACAAAGACTCCACAATTCCACCGCTGGCTACACCGAAAACGAACTACAACTAAAAGCGAAAACTTGCCAGCATTTTTCTCATCCTAGTTTCTTCTTTTTTTCTTGTAGTTAATACGTCTGTAGGAAATTTTACTTTGAATTTATGGTAAGAAGGTTTGGTAATTAACGCTTTTTTTACGGGATAGGAGTGCAAACGAGAAAGCGTGTCACCTGATGGTAAGCAACCTGCGCCGGCCATGGAAACCAGCAACATATATCCCTTTTAAGGCAAATTGTGTCTCCGGTTACCTCTCGCACCAAACGAAACGCGGCATGAGCCACTTTGCGTCGATCTTCTGAGAGGTAGTGGTATTTCACCGGTCGAGCCGGCCCATTCATACAGCGAACGAAACGTAACTGCCGCTGCCTACCTTGGAAGTATAAAAGGCGTCAATTTACAAGTAAAATAGCAGCAGGCAACAATCAAATAGCATATATTAACATTTCGTATCGACATCGCATTTTCTTCGCAAATAACTTGACACATGATTTGCATATATACATGGATGTAACATAACATACATAACTTCACGGCTTTGTTACCCGAAGGTGTAGGCAGCAGCTGTTAGGCCTTGTCTCGCCGTTATGTTTACGTCCCAAATGCAACAGGTGGCGAACCTATTGCCATACCGGGTACAAAGATCATCATCATCGATATTTATCACACTTAACTTCCAAAAACAATTTCGAAAAGTCATTGGTGTGAGCCAGTGTCAGGATTCGAACTCGGACCTCTGGTACAGAAGCAGTGTGCTCGACCACTATACTTTGTCCACAATAAGAATGTTTTTTTGACAGCTCATGCCTATGAAGTTTCGTATTGTGTCGGATAAAATTTCATTAAATTTCATACATAAAATAATGTACTTCATGAAAGGGTGATGAGCCAAAAATAACAATTTCTACAATTGTCCCACAGAAATAGATAATCGATAGAAATAAATACTAGTACAATTGTATTTATATCTATTTTTTATTCTATTATTATATATTTATTATTAACGTATTCAAAAAGAAAGTTTTTAATATATTAAATGACAAAGCATATTACCGTATAAATGATTACTTCGAGGATCAATTTAAATGACAAGTGAAAATGAAGGACTTTGACATATTGCAATTTTTATTAGCTTCACCTGTATGTTTGTTTGTAACCGACTTCTTTTTAGTGTTCATAGTTCACTTCTCGCACCACCATCTAGTGGCAATCAGTGGAAAGTCTACGTTATCAACTTGAAACGAGTTCCTTGTATAAGTCACAGATGGCGCTATTAACGAGCTTGTTATAGAAAACCGAACTAAAAAATATAAAATAAATAATAGTTTAAAAAAACTAAAAAACACGCTTTTTATAGAAAACCGAACTAAAAAATAGAAAAATAAAAAACAAATATTTTATTTTAAAAAAAGCGTGGGGTGCATGGTGTCAATAGTTATAAATATTTTATTGACAGATATGAGTAGAGTGATTATCATTTCGATAATATCTTAAAAAGCACCCCACGCTTTTATTAAAATAATTTTTTTTTTTTTTATTTTTCTATTTTTTAGTTCGGTTTTCTATAAAAAGCGTGTTTTTTAGTTTTTTAAACTATTATTTATTAGTATTTATTATAATTTATTTGACTTTGCTGTATTATCGTTCTTGTACAGATTTATATATTTTGCATGCCAGATGGTGGAATATGGTTAAGATCTTATATTGTATAATGACACCTGTTTGTACCCATATTCGCAAAATAAGTGATTTGATTGATTGATTGATTGATATACTAGCTGGCCCGGGAAACGATGGCTTGCCGAAAAATAAAATTTAAAAAATAGGGGTTGAAAATTAAGGGTTGTATGTATTTTTGTATCCCGTTTTATGAAAAAAATAAGACAGATATAAACGGAAAAATAAAAAAAAAATAGCGGTGGACTACCCTTAACATTTAGGGGTGTGAAAATTAGATGTTGGCCGATTCTCAGACCTACTCAATATGCTCACAAAATTTTATGAGAATCGGTCAAGCCATTTCGTAGGAGTATGGGAGCGAAAATTGTGACAGGAGAATTTTATTAATAAGATAAAATTGAAGTGTCTGTTTATAATATTGAAATAACTGCTTTCTAATACATACATTATTGTCCTTGAAATAAAGTCGTCACTGATGAACGACAGAAAAAAATACTTAATTCGTTTAAGTAAATAAGATTTAATAAATCGATTAAATATTACGAACAATCTCACTTCCGCATATCACTAATTTTGTCAGTTGGCGACCTGTCATAAAACCATTCTTATCGTGGACAGAGTATAGAATACCGAGACGATTGTTTTATACATCTACATATAGGTATATAATAAAATCTGGTTTGCTAAAGCAGACGGCCA
The DNA here is from genome assembly GCA_905147225.2 of Euproctis similis. NCBI lineage: Eukaryota > Metazoa > Arthropoda > Insecta > Lepidoptera > Erebidae > Euproctis > Euproctis similis. The sequence goes on along the minus strand of LR990107.1, from coordinate 15,552,776 downwards.
GCTTTTTGCAAGTACATTAGATGTATTCGTTTTGATAAAAGAGTAGGTACGCAATACACAGTCGTGTCTATAGCGTGAGTTTTAACACAGGAATATGTTATTGGTTATAATATCTTTTGGGTAGTCCCTTCAAATTTACAGATCAAGTATTTTGGTGCCATTAAATATAGAATGGTAACACCATTCTATAATTATTTCTATTCCATTTGGGATGTAAACATAACGGCGAGACGCGGCTTAACAGCCGCTGCCTACACCTTCGGGTAAAAAGGCGTAAAGTTATGTTATGTTATTAAATATAGAATTAACATCACACAGATATATTTTCGCAAAGTCATGCGACGTGTTTGCGGAATCGAGCTCAATTCCTTGAAATCAGCAATCGATTGGAAAATATATTCGATATAAGAGAGCCCTCCTCGTCCGTGATGGTACTGGATACCAGTCACACCGAACGAAACGTGACATGATGAGTCACTTTACGTCAATTTTCTGAGTGGTCGTTGCATCTCACCGCTTATGAAGGGCCATTTATGTACAAGAGTTAAGAAACTCTACCACTAATTGATCACGACTACTATTAAAGGTATGTGTCACTAAGAATTTAAACGTTCATTTGATTTTGCTAGCTTGGAACACTTTAAACTCAACTCTAATTCAGTGCAGTTTAAGTTCAATTCTGCATCGGCAGTAGTTCTTTTTTAGCCGTCGACTTGGTAGTGACGGCCCTCAATTAAAATGAAATTCTTCAAAACTTTATTTTACAATTTCCATATAACAGCTGCAGCAGTTTAAGACGTCAAATTTAGCAATAATATTACTATCAAAATAATGTGACTATCGACACTGTCATCACTTAGAAATATTGTTTATCTATACATATCTATAAATTTAAATTAAATTGAAGTGTTTGTTTGCCATGTTGAAATAACTTCTGAGCAGCCGGGGCCCATGCCCCGGGCGGCAAGTTCAGGGGGCGGCCAAATTACTATAAAATTACTTAACTTTGACGAACAGAATAAATGATAGTACAAGTACAAAAATGACTAACCATAAACAGTCTCTCTTTAGCATTCAGGCTGTATTATTAGCAGAAAATCACCCCAAAAATATTGAATTTAGATCTACTGAAAGCAATGGCAGACATTTAACATCGTCCATGGGGGTACAGGTTGTGGGTTATTAGAAAAACGGTTAGAAGTTCTGGACATATATTTTCCAAGACAAAAACTCTTTGTGCGTGCTGCATGATTTACTAACTGTCTTCTACCGAGGTGGAAGGGTTATGTGGGGCTCCCGAGAGATGGTATTTCGGTGTACCCACTAAACAACCCAGTGCCGTTCCCACTTCGTCATGTTAGAGAAGAATGGAACACCGCTTTCAGCCGGTCCTTCCCGACGATTGCCGCCCTTACAGCAGGCTCCGCGCGCCCCTCGCGATGGTGGGAGGCTCGGGAACGACCCGGGATCACTGGCCATTGCTGCCCGGCGACGAAGTCGGTAAATACAATGCGGGTGAGGGCGTCCCCGCGCCAGTCCCGGGAAGGAGAATGTCGCCTCCTTCCTCCTCTTCTTCTCCTGCGGAGCGGCGCCGCGGGAAGATCGTCCTCCCTCGCCCGTTCAGCCGCCTCCTTCTCTGTAATCACCTCCCCGCAGAAGGAGGCGAACTTACTCCAGGCCGCACCTTCGGCCAGCATGGTAGCTACCACGCTGGGGAGCGACATAGTTCCCTGTCCTAACGGTAAATTGTTTATATTGAACGACCCACCGCCCAGAAAAGCCCTGTTTAAGGCCTGCTGATTACCTGCTGCTACCAGTATCCAGCTGGTTCCGGAACTGTAAAGCACGCTCATCTTACGTTGCGAATCCATGCAGCTACTCATCAGCCGAAGCCCAGCACAGTCGACTGGCGCAAACCACTAGCGAAACCGCGCTACTTGCTCTCCAGGGAAGTACCGGAGATTTGGTCCCCTTCAGCAAACTAACCGTTGGTTCACACCTGGGGCGCACTCACTGCACCCGCGACTGGAGACCACGGAGCCCCTGTCCGATCGGTCTCACAGCCTCTTGCTGCGCGCGGGATATTGTCTACCTACAGGTCAACTACAACCCCGCGAGTCCAACCTCAGTGTGCAAAGACACCGCGAGCGGCAGCGCGCGAACGCCAGCGCCAGCAGTGGGGCTTTTCTCTGCTCCCACGGTACCCTGATCTTGCAGACGAAAACGTGGTTCAATCTGAAACTAAATACGAGATGGTCGGCACAACATAACATAACTTCACGCGTTTTGTTACCCGAAGGTGTAGGCAGCGGCTGTTAAGCCTCGTCTCGCTGTTATGTTTACGTCCCAAATGGATGGCGAACCTATTCTCATACCGGACACAAAGTATTCAGTCATCGATATTTATCACACTTAACTTCCGAAAACAATTTCGAAAAGTCATTGGTGTGAGCCAGTATCAGGATTCGAACCCGGACCTCTGGATCAGAAGCCGTGTGCTCTCCCACTGGACCACCGAGACTCAGCGAAACATGTTGCTGTGAATGCCCTATTAAATAATTCGCTTGGAATACTTCAAGCCTTAGAAGAAGTTTTCTTTATGGTATGCGGTAAACAAGCAGGCGTGAGCACCCAGTGGCAAGCAAAAAACGCCGCCCATAGACATCTGAACACAGCCAGAACAGCACTTGCGTTGTTGCCTCTAAAATTGGAATATGGAAGGGATCGGAAGCGGGATGGGAAGAAAAGGCTTTCCCTTTTGGGATGGGGTTTCCGGATACGCGGCATGAGTAGTAGCAGAGTAGAGCGGCAAACGTTAAAATAAATGTTAGTGGGCGGGGGCGGCATTTTTCAGTTTTTGCCCCTCCTAAAAAAAATTGAAGATCCGGGGCTGCTGCTGAGACATTTATATGAATATATATATGGTATATAAACCAAAATAACATGTTTTACAATTTTTGTCTGTCTTTCTGTGTTTTCTGAGTAATCTCTGAAATGGTTAGACCGATTTTGCTGGAACTTTTAGTGCAGAGCGCTGGTATAATAATGAATGACTTAGATTATAGAATAACAAAGATATTTTATTTTATTTATTGCTTCAAACAATGTTCACCGGGTCTGCTATCAGGCAAAATCAGGCATGATATGATGGATGTTAGTATAAATACATCTAATATATAAAATTCTTGTGTCATTTGTAATTTGTTGTTATTCTACTAAAGTAGAATTAAATACGGGTCACGAAAATCGAGTCTCCTTTTTTTCTGATGGACTTGGCGTGGCTTAGCGGTATAGTTTCGTAGCTAAGAATAAAGTTTAGCAGTGATTTTACAATCCACTTACAGAAATAAATAAAAGGGATTAAGAAAAATTAATTAAGAATTATACATTTTTTGGGTTGAGTGGTACATAAAATGTTCCAGAGTTGATGAGTTGAGAGTTCATGAAAATATTAGTTAATTTAATGAACGTTTAAGAGCTCTTAAGGTATAGGTGTGGTGATAACCTATTATATATTAAACAATATGGATTGTTTGGCAGAAATCGCAGCATGCGATAAGACCATTTACCATGTAATACACACTGTAATTTATTCTATAAATACATGTACATTTAAGTGTATTCTATTCTAAAAACACACAAATACACTCTTTATAAAAATAGTTTGGTGTCGTATAAGTAAATACAGGTATAAAAATACAGAGTATTGCGAAAGATTAGCTTACATACAAAACTTCACGCCAAGTCCCTAGGCAGTGAGAACATAGCACTATAAGGCACAATTCTTGCGCCTCTCTCGCTTCTTTGACTTTCATAACTCTCCATAACGCTCCTAACCTAACCTTCCTCTTGGACTCGTTCTATTTGGCCAGGGAAAGTTTGTCGTGACCGTCTGCGACTCCTACATCCATCCGCTTTTGCATTGTGTATCATTCATGTATATATGGGTTGTGAATCATCCATTCCTTCTACATGTCTTTGTTTTTGACACGGTCAGTGAGAGTCACACCAATGACTTTCCGAAATTGTTTTTGGAAATTATGTGTGATAAATATCGATTGATTGAGAACTTTGTTCCCGGTATGGCAATAGGTTCGCCACCTATTCCATTTGGGACGTAAACATAACGGCGAGACGAGGTTTAACAGCCGCTGGCTACACCTTCGGGTAACAAAGCCGTGAAGTTATGCAGTGAGAGTCACTCCTCCAATTTGGCGCAGTGCCCTCATTTCGACCGCGTTTATCCAACTTACGTGCACACTCTGCCATACCCAACTCTCGGTTCCATAAGTTACCGTTGGAATCAGTACCGCATTGTGAATCACATCTACCCAACTGCCACAATTCCTAGCGCCATACTTCTTTCGACGAACTGGCTTTATGGACCGAATTGAAACTTTGTAGAGATCTGAGACTAATAATAGGTAATTTTCCCTATATTCTTAATGTGATTCTCTAGAAGAAACCAAGAAGTATTCTTTTTATATTTCTTTTATAGATAGCCATCGTAGACATAAATAGCCATCGTAGATAACTGGGCTATCGTACACTTATAGAATTGTCAAATCAAATTAGTAATTTCCAATTGTTCCAGTTTTCTTCGGCTATTTTGTAATAGTATCGATATGTATCATTATAATTTATAATACTACGTAACTAGCTTTTTAATAAGTATTAAGGAATTAATAACTTAACATAGAAACACCAAATAGTGTCAGTCGTGTCCATTTTTAGCCCGTTTAGTTTACTAACATATATGGAATCAATACAGACTTGACTCTAAAATGTATTGGACTAAATTGTAACATGTTACTTCAGTCTTCTGGAGTCATCATTAATATTTCACGATTTTATATGTGTCGTTGTCTTAACGAAACGTGGCTGAAGCGATATAGTAACATACCTGCCTATGTAATAGGTAACATACAAACCTCTATAATATTTATGGTTTTAATTTGAAGACAGTAATTTAATTAGATTTATTAGACAAGTATTATTAGAATTTATAAAAATAATATTCTGTTAATATATTTTTTTCTTAAAGGATAGGTCGAAAACAGGTTACTTGATGGTAAGAAACTGGCGCTGCCCATGGACACCTGCAATACTGATAGTGTAACATTTGCGATGCCAGCCTTTAGGGTAGTGGGATGGGAAGGGAGCGGGAAACCGTTATCACCGGGAGATACATTTTGTCATTTTGCTTCGATATTCTGCGAGGTCCCGGTATTTCAGCAGTTGAGCCGGCCGATTCATGCAGCGAACTGTATGACTCTACCTGTTAAAATTGGCATAGTCAATCATTTAGCTGTATCCACTATTACACAGGAGTCTTTAAATATTTTAAAGCTTCCGCATTTACTTCACATACATAAACTTCAGTTTAAGAATATTAAATAACTTCAGTCGAGATGAGCGTGTAAAAATACGAGAGTACGCTTTACTCGGTAAACTTTAAAATAACAAATTCTGACAGGTGTAAATAATGGGAGTACAATACTTATGTGCAGGCACAGTTCACAATAAATATTTAAATGCTTTTACAAAATTGAAGTGCTCTCTCTCCCGACTTTAGATTTAGAATTTCCATCTATTCTTCTAGTCGTATTTTTCACCCAATTGCTAGTTAAATAATATTTATAAATGAATAATCTCGCTGGTCCAGTGGTCGAGCACACGCTTCTAAATCTAGAGGTCACGGGTTCGAATCCTCACACTGGCTCACAACAATGACTTTTATGTAAACGGAAGTTATGTGTGAAAGATATCGATGACTGAAAACTTTGTGCCCGGTAAGGCAATAGGTTCGCCACCTATTCATTTGGGACATAAACATAGCGGCGAGACGATTCTTAACAGCCGCTGCCTACACCTTCGGGTAGAAAAAACGCGTGAAGTTATGTTATGGTAGTTAAATATTACATATTTGAGTAAATTGTTTCAAAGTTTATACTTATACCGATATCACAGATTAAAAAAAAATGTTACAACTTTATTACTCAGAAGTTAAAACTAACAAACTTCCGAGCGATCTAGACACGCTTACGGCTAGACTTGTAGAGAGAGAACAAACATTGCGGAAAGCGGCAACTTTGATTGAGTTGCGTTCAAATTTTAGTATCAAATATTTTTTAGGGTATATCTGTGAATTTCGCATCCTTTTAGATTTGGTATCGTTTTTTCAGTCACTAGTGACCCAATTGCTTAGCCGTGTTTTTGGTTTGGCTATAAAAACTTGCTAAATTGTGAATCGATGGTGAAGAGGTTAGTTAGGGGTTGTGTCGGTACTAGTGTGGGGGGATGCGCGCGCCGTTTTCTTTTCAGTGTGCGCGGCTTGTTACAGTCGTGTGGGAGTCGCGTTGCTTGTCGCAAGCGCGTTACGCTTCATACTATCCTTCTAGTACACCCGTAAGGCGAATGAATCTGTGCCGGCATAATACTACATAACACGAATTTTATTCGGACAGGGTGTGCCTTATACCTATGATATCGTTAATAATGCAGTAAGTTCAATACTTTTAGCCAAGGATATCTTTTAAAACGTGTATTAAATAGTTCCCAAACTACATCGTAAATATAAGATTGCGCGGTATTTTCGAAACTTTTACATGATATTTGTAGTAAATAACATGCGATGTAAAGAATTATTGTTTTCATTTGAACACGTTGAATATATGAAGGAAGCATTCTTCTATGCTTCCGGCAATTGTCGTGACGTATTGTGACGGGCTGGTTGTAAATTTTTGTAATAATGAATAAGTTTTCCTATTTATGTAGATATGTATCAGCGTAAGTTAAGGAAGCTTTCGTAAAAGTAACATTTTGTTTTTTTTTTTATACGTAATAATGAAGCAGGTCACACAGAGTAGTAGAGTAGGGTTGTCGTTGTCGTCGTCGTTGTTTAATCTGTGCAACAAAGAGTAGCTGCTTTTCAGTCAACCGCAATTTGGTGCGTAAAGTTGTCACGTCTGTTCTGTATCTGCATGACTGACCCAATTAACAAGCATAATGCTAGCCGTTCTGTGGTATCCCCTTAGGAGTGTAATCAATTAATTAGGTGCCCTCGCTGCTCGCCACTGTATCACTGGTTCTATTTTTATTACCACCTGTTTCGTCTGATGTTGACTGCCTGAATAAATAATAACATACGGCATATAAATGTATCATTTTTTTATTAAAGTTAATCATAACAAAACAAAACAAAGTTAAAAAACAAAGTCGTTTATGCGTACACGCTGTATGGCAGACGTAAGTTAGATATAAATGTTGAACATATATACAGTGACAGCAATAGCGACTATTTAATAAATTTTGCTGTTCTTAAATTTAAATAATGTTAAAATTATACGGAACTGAAACTCCACGCGGACACTCCCTCGTACGGGCGGGTATTTCAGTTGATACGGCTCCGTTGTTTGTTCCAGGGATAGATTTAATAAAAGAACATTATGATTAATGACCCAGAAATTGGTGTCATCGGGAAGATAAAGAACCGGTTTGAAGCAAAATTTTCAGTCTTTTCTCGTGACTTCATTGAATTTAATTATTAAAATAAATAATGATTTCTGGAACATAACATAACATAACTTCACGCCTTTTGTTATCCGAAGGTGTAGAAAGCGGCTGTTAAGCCTCGTCTCGCCGTTATGTTTAAGTCCCAAATGGAATAAGGTGGCGAACCTATTGCCATACCGGGCACAAAGTTTTTAGTTATCGATATTTATCACACATAACTTCCGAAAACAACTCTGGGTGGCCCAGTGGTCGACCACTGGGTGGCCCAGTGGTTGAGATTGATTTGTGGAAATTAACAAAAGTACACATCGGTGTAAGCTACATTATGAATCTATATAGTACATACAAATTAATGTGTTAGCAGCAGAGAATAGCAGAGATGTGATCGATTGTGAACAGGCTTTGTTTGGTGAACGAGTATCTGTGGCGCGGATTAAGTACTATAGCACAGAGCAGGGTTACTTAGGGTGTTTACTTGAATTCACGGGAACTTAGTATTGAAATAACAAACTATATTATTTAAATTCTTGTATCCCGTCTATTGAAGATAATGGTAAACGGTTTTAAGTATTTTTTCAAAGATTCTGCTTTCTAAACAATAATTATAATACTATACAATAATTTTAATATTTTAAAAGATATAAGAATATATATAAGAAGAATATCTGAATAGTGTGCGTCTCACTCCTAATTTCGTATCGATTGTGTGAGACGCAAGGGCGGCGGGGTGTTTGCCGACCTTGAAGCTCCCGGACTCTAGCGAAGCTCCCATCGGGTGCCCTTGACATCTGAATGCCTCGTGCTTCGTTTGCTGAACAATAACAACGCCTTCAGTCTCCGAGCGTCCGTTGCTCTGGGTATACGCTAGTTCACAATGGGCATACATATATAATTTCAAATAATAACAAATAAAAAAGTGTTTTCTGGTTTTTATATTAATAATCACGTGAGTCTATTATTCTTTATTTAGGATTCTTTTTTCCAAGACCTAATATTTCATGTTCTGTGCGCAAGATATACGTAGATATTTTATGTTATAAGCAAAATAAGCGTATTTGAAATGTGATGCGCAGGGTAGCGTTTGGCGAACTTTCGTTGCTTTGTGTTTGCTTTTATATTTTTTTATGGGTTTTTCTCAAAAAATGTGTATTAATTAATTTGATATTCACATATCGATTTGCAAAAGCGTTATTTAATTGGCTGCTTTAAAATAGGTTATGTTTTTCTGAGTGTGCGCCCTGTACGATAAACCTCTCAGTGCGTCTTATTACATTTTAATTACATAATTTCAATATTACAAAATTTTATTTAAAAGAAGAAATTAATAAAATTAAATTAATAGAAAAAAATAAAAATAAAATGTAAAATTACATAGGAATAAATATTTAGGAGGAAATTAGGATTTAGGAATAAATCAAAACCTTAGGAATAATCTCTTATAATATGTCAGTGAAAAAGTAATTACACTTAAGTAAAGTAAGACATCTTTATTTATTATTCTTCTTATTATTTATTTAGAATTTATGATTTGAATGAAAGTTTTCATTAGTTTCCGGTGTGCGACTTATTTCAGATGAACGAAACATAATGCGAAAGTGTTGGTATTAATGTGCACTTGAAGTTATTGATTCCTGTCCGTGACCTTCCACAGCCTGGATGCACCAGTATGACCTTCATTCTTCAGGGGCGCAGCGCACTTCATTCGTACTTGAAATTGCGATGCGAACACGCTGTAGTAATGCCGCTTGTTTTAACATGAGAATATCATACGATAAAAGCTTTTCTGTATTTCCTACTCAATTCGTACCGAGTACCAACGTTGTTCATATATATAGGCTAAGCGCACTATTTGTAACTATTTGTTGGGATAATGGAATGTTTACAAAGAAAAAAGAGTTTTTACGTTTTGCTTTTAGGTTATATTTAGTTGTTCTTGCCGCCACTCTTGCCCGGATGCGTGCACTATATTTAAATAAATACGATCACGCCTTTTCTCCATGGATAAAGACAGAGACTACTTCTATTTAGTTGCTACGATTCTAACTGACTGACTCCACACCTATTACCGATCTTCTTCTATTCATTTAACTCCTACATGACGTATAGGGGAGGTAGGGGAGGCATGGGCAGTAGGGAGACATGGGCACCCCCCTTTTATTCTGATTTGATCATAGATTTTATATTTTTCTTAATTTGTTAGTTTTCTTTACCAACTGGAAACACTGTTAATCCATAGGGTTGTGGTTTCGGATCGTAATAAAGATAAAACTAATAAAAAGTATGTGTATTTTTTATTATTTATCTATTGTATATTTACTAATCTATATATTAAACTGAAAGTTAAGCCTAAATATGAAGATTCATTAAAATACCGGTAACTTAAGTCGAAAATGTATACAGAGGGAGCAATGGGCATTTGGATGATGGGGAGGATTGGGCATGCCCAATGCTCCCACTTATTATGTTCAGTATAGGAAAATTGTTACCAATTGGTTTATTTTGAACTAACGTAACATAACTTCACGGCAGTTTTACCCGAAGAAGTAGGCAGCGGCTGTTAAGCCTCGTTTCTCCGGTATGTTCACGTCCCAAATGGAATAGGTGGCGAACCTACTCTATTGCCATACCGGGCACAAAGTTGTCAGTCATCAATATTTATCACACATAACTTCCGAAAATTACGAAAAGTCATTGGTGTAAGGCAGGACTTGAGCCCACTATTTCTTGAATCAGAAGCGGGATGTTCGCTACTGCGCCACAAACTCAAAAATTGAGTCTAAATTCATTCCGGTAATTTAAGATACTGTTTAAGATGTTTTTTTTTTATTTCTTAACTCTTATTCTTGGTTTCTGTTATAGATATAGTTTAATAACAGTCTATTTGTTAACTAATTTTTTAATTCCATTATGGATATAAACTGATTTATGGGCAGTGCCCAAGCCTCCCGCACGGTATGCTCAAGCCTCCCTACCGTAGGGAGCATTGGGCACTTTTGACTTAATTTATAAAATATCGCATAATGTTGAGACTAATTGTAATTTTTAAGAAAGCTCTTCAATCATATCTAGCCAAACGTGTGATGCAACAAAAATTGCCAATAAAAGTTGATTATCTATAAAATCTAATTTTTTATGCAATAAATAGTAAAAAAGTGCTCATCCCTCCCCTACCTCCCCTACTATTCTTTCATATACTATCGAATTCCGGAGGGGTAATACAGGCGCTAAAATAACGACAATATGTATTTTTTTTGTATTCTGTTTCTATCTGCTTAACGTGTAGATATGCATTTAAAATAAATACTTTAAAAGTATTCGATAGATTTATTACACGTTCAGATATAAATTCCGCAATAATTCCTAATTTGTATTGCTTTTCTAGCGAGCAAAGTCGTTATAACCAACTAAGAGTCATCATTACATATATAGCATGATCAAAATGTAACGCTGTCTAAATGTTTCCAAACTGCTACGGCGTAACGTCTACGGCGTAGCAGCAATAAGATATTTGTGTTCGTAGACCGGCTTGTGCTTGCTTGACATCAAATTTCTATGGGCAATTAAGTCTTTGGTAACTCGAACTGGCGAAGTTAGACAGTAAGCCGTGACGCCTGGACTTGTGCAGTTGGTATTCAATTGTACTGTAATATTATATTTTGATGATATTAATACAAATTGCGATAAGATACAAATTTTCAACTTAATTTAATATTTAGCTCTTCACAAATACAAACCACAAGACTAGTTTAGTAGTATTGTTTCATTTGTAATAGTTATAGTGATTTCATTTTCATATACGACTCACTGGCATTACCTTTGTAATTTAACATATTAAGGTGTTATCAGTTATAATTATGCCTTGACTTGATGATATTTTTGGGTCATGGAATCTATTTGCATACATCGAAACAAATAGCAAACAGTGGTAGAGCCACGCAGTTCGCTTCATGAATGGGCCGGCTCGACCAGTCAAATACCACGGCCTCTCAGAATATCGACGTGAAGTAGCCTTGCTGCGTTACGTTCGGTGAGAGGGGTATCCGGAGGCCCTCTCTTTTCCCCCTCCCCAAATGACAGCGGAATTAAAGTACACTTAACTCAGGGGGTCTGTGCTTGACGCCGCAGCAGTCTTGAAGAAAGGGACCTATCGACCCTCTGGCTGCGTTTAGAATGCGATGACCACCCCGCATCCACAAATGTCTTTATAGGTCTCATAGGGGAAATGCCGAAACAGACCGGCTCATGGACCACATATAAACGGCTCTACATTCCGTACTTCAACAGTTCCCATCTGCAGAGATTGTGATCCTCTGCGACTTTAATGCCTATCACGCCGAATGGCTTGCATCACGCACAACTACTGATCACGCGAGTAGATCTGTTCATGGCTTTGCTTCTGGGTTATCTAGAGGAACACCAAAGTGTGACCGCCGGTATAGATTTTGACATGGTCGCTCAACAGGTGATCTAGCTTACCTGAATCATCGTTGGGTGAAGGCAGTTGAGAGCGTTGCCTATTAGTTTGGACATAACAAAGGCCTTGGATCGGGTTTGGCACAAAGCACTTCTGTCAAAGCTTCCGTGCTATGGGGCTTCCCGAGTAATTGTGCGATTGGATTTCCAGTTTTTTCGTGGCTCGGAGCATTAAGGTCGTTGTAGACGGTTTATGCTTCGACCTAAAATCGGTCAATGTTGGAGTCCCACAAGGCTATGCGCTATCCCCTACGCTGTCTAGTTGTGCATATCATATGACATGCTTCAAAGAAAAGATGATCTGCGCGGTTACCACTAAAAAGATACCCTTTGCCGGAGCTCTCTGTTTTGAGAACACTTTCCTGAGACCGCTTTAGCTCATATTGGAATTTTTGCTGGCGAGGTGTCGAGCGACGTCCAGTTTTGCGGTCATCTGGAAGGTAAAGCCCAACTGGCCTCGCAGAAGTTCAATAAAGCGGAACAGTATTTCAAATCAAGTCATCAATTGCAACTTTATAAAGCGCAGGTAAGACCTTACGTGAACTACTGTTCTCATCTTAGGTCAAGAGCAAGCCAGTACCAGCTTGCTCCATTTGACTGCATTCAATGACGGGTGGTTTGACTCTTTGACAGCCAGGCAATTTGCGATTGGCTTGATTTCTTGGAACTGCGGAGAGATTTTGCCTCTTTTTGTATCCTATATTGAGTCTACCACGGGAAGTGTTCTCAGGGATTGTTCGGAATAATACCACCCGTTGATTTCCGCCACCGTACGTTGCGCCAACATCGCCACGCTCAAAAATTGAATGGCTGGCAATCTACGACATTGCGCTCCAGCCGACATTTTTTGATGCGCACGGCTCCTCTATGGAACCAGTTGCCGGCAGAGGAATTTCCGACCGATACGACTTAGGGACCTTCAAAAACCGAGCATACTCCCACCTAAAAGGGCCAGCCGCTGGTGCGACGTCTCTGGTGTTGCGGATGTCTTTGGGCGGCGGTGGTCTCTTTCCATCAGGTGACACGCAAGCCCTCTTTCTCATAAAAAAGCGAGAAAAAGCAGAGACGATTATTTTTGTTCTTATATATTAAATTTAATAATATAGTATTTATCGGGATCATAGTAAAAATTAGTCTAACGAAGCCTCTCAAGGTCCACCCCCTCGTGAACGGTACATAGGGTGCCAGAGGTATATACAAGTATACATACAAACACGACCCTCTTTTGGTGCTGTCGCGTAAATAAGCACTGAATTTAAGGCGATTTCGTTCATTCAACCGAGAAAATAGTAGGTCAAACTGTGATATGGAAACTCCAGACGCCCGAAGTTAGTATACAGCAATAGTATAGTTTATTATTGGACAACGATTTCTTATTAATATAACTTATATACACAAGTACAAATTGAATTAAATAACATCTTCAAATAAATGAAATGAAAACTTTTTTGTTTGAGAATTTGTACTCGTTTATAATCAATCAAACTACCTACATTCTACTAACATTCATAACGTAACTTCACGCCTTTCTCTACGCGAAGGTGTAGGCAGCCGCTGTTAAACTGTCTCCCCGTTATGTTTACGTCCCAAATGGACCATTGACAAACCTCTTGCTATACCGGGCACAAAGTTTTCAGCTATCGATATTTATCACACATGACTTTGGAAAGAATATCGAAAAGTCATTGGTGTGAGCCAGGATTCAAACCCGACCTCTTGATTCAGAAGCGAGGTGCTTGACTACTGGACCACCAAGATATTTTATAGGCACTTGTTTCTCGTTTGGTGATCTGAGATCCCGGTGCCTTACAGTAACTTTCCATTTGGGTTGTGGTTTTTGTATTTTAGACGCGCTGACATGTTTTTTCACCGAGACTTTGCCGTATCCAAAAATTAGGTCACGGTCCAAAAATTAGGACACGAATAACAACAAAAAAGGAAGAAAACTCTTTGTTGCCACAGAAAATACAATCTCGAAAATACATCAACGCATGACCCATATAAGACTTAAAAAAGAAATGGAAAATGCGACCGGCATTCAGCCAACGATGCTGCAGCTTTGCAGTGCATTGCACTGCTGCACTGATTTTCAATCTGTGCCCCGAGTGCGTACAGTGGTGTACAAAAAGTTTTTTAAATTTTTAATCTTCTTATTAGGTACTATGTCTGACAGTGGAATTAGATGTATTTTGTTATGCACAAAATAATAATAAAGCTTTCACTAATGGACAGTGATGTATGTATTTCTATTTTAATGTATAATACATTTATGTTAGTAGATATCATTTTATAGTTATTTAAAAAAAATTAAGAACTTGACTTTGAATAATTCTTGGACATATTGATGTTATTATATAAGTTATACTGATTATTTTACAGATGCGGAAGTTCATCAAAGTAATAATCGGCTCATCTATACCTGCCTTCTTTCAATTTTAATTTCGTACAAGTTTTATGGTAAGTAACTCTATTACCTAATTTAGATATGGTTAACAGATTACTATTGAAATTTGTCTATCATATTTTTTTGTTATAGTAGTTAATCAGTTATTTTTGAAAAAAACAAAATTACCTTTTTGTTATTCCTATGGGAATGGCGTTTATTTTTCTTGCATAAAATTAATTCATCTAATTTCTTATCTAGGACTTCCTCCCGTTTTGTAATTTCATTGAAACTTTCATTCTATAAGTGATCATATATAATAGATATAAGCTTAGATATAAGCTAAGATATAAGCTTTCGACGATAAATTCACTATCTAACGTCTAAATAATTAACAAATCAAATTAATAAATGGTGATGCTTGGAACTTTTATTAAAGAATGCCTGCTAAAATGATGAGCGCCCGGAGTGCCGCTGGTAGCGCGGCAGAAGTGAGTGTGACTGACAGTTCTCAAGTCACGTTCGAGTCCCTCACACAGGCTACCGTTATAGCAGTCATGGGCATAGCCATCGTAGTCTCCAATCTTCTGATTATTGCAGCATTTCTGAATTTCAAAGGTACGTGTAACATGGAAATTTATTTCATAAAAGTTATGTTAAAAAAAACCACACGTGTCAACGTACAGTTTCGTAATCGGTTTTAGTAGTCTTGATCCCTGAACAATTTAATCCTCCACCGAAGTAGCTAAACTAATGTACTAAGGTTTCTTTCATATTGATGTGTATTTTGTTACACTGAAAACCTATTTATTTGTTTTGATATAAATGTTATATAATATATTATAATTTTAACATTACTTGCATAGATATCGGAGGGATGGAGAGACATAACTGAGTTAATATGTAAATTGATATCTCATTAAGTATTATACAATTAAAATGTGCATTTTTTTGTGCAGGACTGTCAAATGAAGTGATCAATTATTATTTATTATCCTTGGCTGTGGCTGATCTGTTATGTGGATTGTTGGTGGTACCTCTATCAGTATATCCGGCTATAACCGGTCGTTGGATGTTTGGCGACTTAATGTGCCGTCTGACCGGCTATGTTGAAGTGACACTATGGTCCGTCTCTGTCTATACATTTATGTGGATATCCGTTGACCGTTATCTGGCAGTCAGAAAGCCATTGCGATATGAGACGGTTAGTGCAACGGTAGCTATCTTTTTCATTATTTTAATTGTCCGTAGTTGTACACGTTGTAAATACGCATTTGCTTGGAGAGATTGCACATTAAAATTTAAATTCCATTTCTTTCTTGAAATACTCTTTAATTACCTAACTATAATCTACCTAACTATGTTATAGTCATCTATAACATACCTACTCTTCTTTATGTTTCATCTACGTTACAAACTTCCTTGTTATTTTAAATATCCTGTTATTTTTTTTCTATTATAATTACATGAATATTTTGACTGATTAATTGGTATGATGCAGCATGATAACCCCATTATATGTTATGGGAATTATCGAATATTAGATTTTTATTTAATTAAAAAGTATCAAAATTATTTTAACTTTATCTCTTTATCTCTCTCACGCTTGCTTTCTGAGAGCATGTTTGTTTGTATGCTTTTGCGCGCGTGTGTGTGTGTGTGTATGTTTGTGAGCATACATGCATGTTGATTTGAAATGTGTGCGTGTGTGGGTGAGCGAATTCGCTTCTGTACTCTGTTGTAATGTGATCGTGTGAGCTTATGTTAGTATGCGATACAATTGTTTTTAAGAAGTTATTAATAACATATTTGGACCAGGTACAAACGCGCACAAGAAGTCAATGCTGGATGGTTTTCACATGGATATCGGCAGCGATGCTTTGTTGCCCCCCTCTATTGGGATATAAAAAAGAGGCGAATTTTGACAAGGAAACATTTATATGCATGTTGGATTGGGGTACCACGTACGCTTATACGGCTACACTCGGCATTCTTGTACTTGGGCCTAGCGTGATATCTATAGTCTATAATTACTATTACATTTTCTCTATGAAACGCAAACTTCACAGTGGCGCTCCCATACACGACAAGGAATATGCCACCGCACTGGCGGAGAATCTCGCCAACCCGAGCCACTGGATGAGTTTTGTGATGGTCACCACCTTTTGGCTCAGTTGGGCACCATACACTGGTGTAAGATTGTACGAATTTTTTACAGACCAGGAAATCAAAGTGCCAATGTTACATTTCGGTATTGTATGGCTTGGCATATTAAATTCGTTTTGGAAGATCGTCATTTTGATTTCGCTAAGTCCGCAATTCCGGCTTGCTCTCAGAATATTGTGTTTGACAGCCTGTTGTCGTTCAAAAGGGCGTTTGCAGGCTGAGCTCATTGGATTGGATAACGATGACTGAGTACACCTGCTGGCGGGTATGTAAGCCGTTCCAATCTCTGAGTTAAATCAGATGAATGATGATACGACCGACAGATGATATAATGGATTTACAGGTACCCGACAAAAGGCTCATATTGCAATCTCCCAATTGTTCTTGATGTTATATATAAAAAATCTATCTGTCACATAGGATTATTTTGAAGTATCACGTCAATGTCACATTTAATGCCAAAAATGAACTGTCAAAACATACGATACCTAAAGGAAAAATAAGCAATGGTAAATTAATGAGATCTGTATATTTAGTGTATTCGCATAGTAGAAACCACATTTCATAATGATAATTTTGACAATAATTTCTTTAAGTTAAATAATTAACATTTGAGAAAAAAAACATCGCAATAAAATTCATATCATTTTCACAATGGTTATATTATATTCTAGATTTAAGCATTATGTAGTATTTTAATTTTATTTATTGCACTTTCATATATGTTATGTAGAGAATATTTATATTTACAAATAATTGGTAAAAATAATAATAATAATGATTAAGTATACCACATCGAGAGTGATATATTTCTAGCGAGTTACTTACACTATTAAATTTTGAGATTGTTAAAGTATAAATTATTGTTCAAAAGTCATTTAATAGTAGAGTCTACTGTCGTTAAAATTTTCATATGACATAATAATTATATTATATGTATTTCAATAGTAATGCATACTTCTTGGATGTTTCGTATTTTCTATAATACTGGCTGACAGAAAAAAAAACTAAGCCATATTTGTCTAAATAGAAATTGATCTAATATTTGAAAATACTTAGTATTTATGTGATCTTATTAGGTACTATTTACCAGTTATAAGCGAGTACATGTACGATTAGTAATTATATGCATTTATTAAGTTTGAGTTAAAAATGTAATGTATGTAATCATAATTATTTTGAACTGCGAAAATATTGAACGAGATGTGAACAAAAGAATGAATGAATGCGGTACGAATGAAATGGCGACAGGTGTAAGGAACAGTACTTGACCAACCGATGCCCGATAGTCCTTCAATTGAAAGGGAATATTTACAATTTGATTGTCAGCCTTGTATCGATTTGAATGTCGGCTAATGAAAGAACAGAATGAAAGGAGACTACATTTAACTGGTAGGAGAATTATATGCTATGGAAACAAATTTAAGCTAGATTAGCCTGGTATGGACAGTAGAGAAAACAGTTAGCTTACTAGAAGGGCAATAAGAATGATAGATGAACATATCGATAGAGGATGAACGAAAGAGATATGGATGGAAAGCCTAGTCTGTGGATAATAGAATGAAAGATGTTCGCATGCAGATGACGGTAGGAAGATAGTGATCATTTTTTTCTAAGTCATTTGTCTGAATAGTTGGTGTAAATTTTAAGTGCGTATTTGTCAATGTTATCATAATCTTTTAGCGGAACGGAGTCTATGTTTGGGTAAGTGAGCGGGTGCGGTCGTGAAGATGTGGGTGTAGTAGCGTAATCGTAACTTGAATGAATCAATGTGTATACCGTATAGATAGATAGACTCAACTTCCGCAGGGATTCATGGTTACGGCTTCTCTTATAATAGTGAACTGAGCTTGGCTGCCAACAAGTTTACGTCTCAGTAAAATATACTTTTTAAGGGAACTAATGATAGGTTATAGGGGAAGTAATTGGTCGATTGTAAACATTAATTCTACCTGTGAAAACACCCGTAATGTATACGCCCTCTAATCGTTAGACACGTCTTCGCTGTGATTTCGGAAAAAGTCATTCGGAGCTATACGTTTTCATCTAGCTTCCACATATGCATGTGTACCGCGAAATGAATCTTTTATATGTATTTTTTTATAAAATCATAAACCTATCTCTAACATGCCTATGTTATATACAAAATATTTGTTTTACTTCTATTTAATTTATTTTATTAAAAGGCAGTAATGTATGACTCAAACAAATATTTGAAATATTAGGGCTGCCTGTTTTTAAAAAGAAAAGAAAATTATGAGACAAGTTGCAGCTGTTCAACTTAGTTCGCAATTAAATATATATATATTTTCAATAATACGAGTGGCAGCTTGTTAAATAACACCTGTTAGGTACTCGCTACTAGTTACTTTTCATGTATACATCTAATATATAAAATTCTCGTGTCACAGTTTTCGTTCCCATACTCCTCCGAAACGGCTTGACCGATTCTCATGAAATTTTGTGTGCATATCGGGTAAGTCTGAGAATAGGACAGCATCTATTTTTCATCCTCCTAAATCACAAGCGTAGCCCACCCCTCAATATTCTTTTTTAATTTTTTCTAATATATAAAATTCTCGTGTCACAGTTTTCGTTCCCATACTCCTCCGAAACGGCTTGACCGATTCTCATGAAATTTTGTGTGCATATGGGGTAAGTCTGAGAATAGGACAACATCTATTTTTCATCCTCCTAAATCACAAGGGTATATATTCTTTTTTAATTTATCGATATATTTCTGTTTCTTATTTTTTTAATAAAACGGGATACAAAAATACATACAACCCTAAATTTTCAACCCCCTAAGATCAACCCCTATTTTCAAAATTTTATTTTTTGTCAAGACATCGTTCCCCGGGTCAGCTAGTAATAATATCATCAGTAGAATAATCATGTCTGCACATTTAAAATATTTATTAAAAAAATACCGAAGTAGGGCCTTTATCTCATAGAAATATGGTATCTATGATAATATAGTGAATAGTAAGTTAGCAAAATTACCTGTGTTTTGTATATTAATATATAATATGGCGGTACAAATCTCAACGAGTCAGATACAATTAGTTAAAACACACAACACACTGCTTTGTTGAGTGTGTTACGATGATAAAATTTCATTGTAACAAGAACTCGTAAAGGCCAAATAATAATGATGGTACTGATTTTACCATCTTGTATGTAAATAAATTGGTATGTAGTTTTAGATATGCACGTTTTGTTACAACAACATTATAAACACAAATAATAAGATGTGATAGAAGAAAAGTGTGATAGAAACAAAACTAACTTAAATAATAATATTATTTGGTCAACAAAGGCATTTATCCAGAAAAATTGTGTCACATATTCACCACATTAAAATTCTGGTTACTGATCGGACGCCTCTGTTACGTATGGACACCAAACAAGCTTTAATAGGACAAAAAAGAAACAAAACCACAGTAAAAAGGTTACAAATACGATACGCTTACTTATAAAAAAAAGGGAAAACTACAAAAAAAGTACGTTATATGAATACTGTTACTAGTGTTGAACTTTCACATTCTATTTTTAAACTACTGACATTTTCGCATATTAAACATAAATTATTAAAACAGTGAAATAAAAATAATAGAATTTCGTGTTTAAACTAGAAATCTCTATCTTTTATAGTATTAACGAAACTAAAAATACTATAAAAGATAGAAATTTCTAGTTTAAAAACTTTCACTTATATAATTAACGCTTCGAATTATGTTCGTCAATCTTACATCTATTTATACATACTGTATTAAAATGTATATGCCTGGATATACAGGTATTTAGTCGTGTGTTATGACCGAGAAATGCACGGAACTATCTTCGCTGTACCTCGTGAACACTGGTGCTTCAAACTACACTGACATCAGTTATTGTTCTTCATAAAGATATTTACTACGACGTAAACTTTCAGAGTCTGAGAGAATTCCACCAGAACCCTTTGTCTAAATAAATTAATTTTGATAACGTTATGAACTTTTGAAAATTGTTTATGGATTTATTACCATGTTTATTTATGGTACCTATATTATTGTTATTTTATTCAAGAGCCACCTAGTCATTCGAAATTATTACGAGATAACTTAGGTTGTATAAATATAAGTATTATGTATATGTTTGAGTTCTTGCTTAAAAATGATAATTATTGTTATTCCTAATAGTTGATGACTACAATTTTTTTTCTAGTGTTTCTCAAGATAAAATATAACATTACTTTTATATAGCTAACGAAGAAAATATTTATCTCTAGCACTATTGGTCAAAGGGGTCGTCCTTTAACCATGTGATGTTTCATAAGTAACTTTGGTGTGTCGTATTACAGAACTTACAACAACAAACACAATTTAATGAAAAACACAGAATCAAAACGGAAGAATTTTTATGTTTAAATGCATGTTTAAATGCAGCTTTACAAATATAATCCTGTCCCTTATGGGAAAAATCGCAAAACAACAGCGGCAGGAAAAATGTGATTAATCACAGCGTGTTCTAGAACTTAATGAGATTATATTTGTAAAGCTGCATTTAAAGATAAACATTCTTCCGTTTTGATTGTTTGTTTTTCATTAATTTGTTGTTGTAAGTTCTGTAATACGAAATTTCGAAATTTTCTCTCCTTTAGTGATTGTTGGATGCCATCTAAATAAAGCACGGTGCAGTCAATTCGTTATAAGAAAATTTGGAGTCTTCCTTTTGTTGCAATAGTAGTTCTCATTTTAATAGATTTTTTTGATATCATTCAATTAATTTTTAGTTCTAACCTATGTTTCTAATTTAATACATTCCATAATTATTTATGATAATTTCCATTTTTTTGAATGCGCGATAGAAGGAACTGCTAATGTTCACCTATCCGACAGTATAAATCGTCACGCTATTTTTAATAGGAGCGGAACAGTATCCTATTCAGTAGAAATCGCAAAGTTCGAGTTGTCAGTTAGTTTCAGGTTAAGCATATATCTATCGTAATTATAAGGTTTTTTCCGTGCATATATTATCTCCTGTGTACAATAAAGTATATAAATAAAATAAATAAAGTATATAAATGTTCAGGATTATCGGCTGAAAGATTCACTGAAAGTTGAGCACAAAACAATTCTATCTGGAATGATTTAGATTCAATGAATATTAACGTGATTTTTGTTTGTATTTCTCGTTTTAGATACCTATAGTGAGATAAATATCAATCTTAAAGAGATCGGTACTTGACAGCATTCAGGCATTTGTAATAATTTGTATAAAAATTAATTGATCCACGGCTTTATTATACGAAGTTATTTATATCCGGGATTTTTAATAGTTGATATATTGTATTGCGAACAATAGATAATAATTGTTAAATGTATCAATATTATAATTGTAAATCTATAAAAATATAATAAAAACGAATAGGAAATGTGAGATGAGTTAGCAGCCGAGGTTTAAAATTTAAAGGTGATGTAATATTGTAACAACAGTACAATAGGATTGTACAATAGGATCTAATGGTATTATTAAATGTAGAATTAAAATTGTTTCGTGTGTGAGAAAAATGCGTGTCTTTATTGTTTTCAAATTCATTAGTAGTAAATTATTAATAAATTTGAAAACAATAAACACACGCTCTTTCAATTGTGACTACAATACGTAAATACGGCGGAGGTGCTATTCGCATGGGCTATTATGTATCAATGTGCAATCAGCAATCAACGAGGAGATTGCTGACCGACTGCTTTGTGTCACTAATTGCCACAACACAAGCGCTAATTACGATCACGTAGCCATCAATAGACCATTGATAATAAGATTACGCGATCCGTATTTTCATTAGTATTTTCTGTAGGTCCAGATATACCAATATTCCAAACATTAACCTTCGATTTTTTCCTACTCTTTAATAAATTTCCTATATTAATTTTCCTTCCAACATTTCCAATGCAACACATTGCTTTTACTAAAATCAATTAAAAACATTAATTTAAATTTCACAATAAATTTAAATGATCGATCACATTGACTCATAAAATTATAATAAAATTAGATGGCAGCACTGTCTTCGAGTGGATTGTTTTGGAAATTATGGCAAAATCTTCTCAAATAATATGTTTATCTATGATGTTTGAAATATGTTCTTGCATATGGTTACATGAATTAATTTATTAATTCCAGAAGTTACGATTAGACAGACATAACTCTATAAAACATATATAATATTTTACTGTCAAATCTAATCTATATAAATTTTATATTCTAAATCTCGAATCGTGAATATTTAGTTTAGTATTTTTATTTATAAGAATAAAAGATGTAGGGAAATAGAGTCTAATTCGGAAAAATAATTATAATTAAGATTTATACATTATTTATAATTATTTTCATTTAAGATTACAAATTAAATTTATTATCTACCTGCGGGTTGTTAAATTAATAATTTAAGTGACATTCCTTTAATTTAAAAATCATGTCAAAAATATAATTGATTCGTCCAAATATGCTGCCAACTGTTCATTATTTTTAGGCTTATCTTAAACTTTCTAATCATAAGTACTTATTCTATGTTAAATAATTAATATATTTGAAAAATGGTTTTCACTTACGATATTATTTTTGACGGTTGTGGATTTTGTTATTATTTATTGGAATATCTGAGTTCAGTTTCGTACGTATTTGATGTGATCTTATTTATTAAGTCATCTTTGCCATTTGATTGTAAATTAAAGAAAAAAAAAGAACAAAGGCAAGGCACACGTTGCACACTGCTATATAAGGTCTGACATGTAAATAAATGATTTATTATATAATTACACAAAAATATAAGCCAACTAAATATTTTAACAATTCTTTATACATAAACCAATATTACTTTGCACATCGGATATAATAAGATAATGCATTAATTATAATATACTCGCGCAAATTCTTCTTGTGAGAATACCAGGAACCTGCCGTGGCTTTAAGTTTAGAGCTAACGCTCACTTTGAATAGTCGTGAAGTTAACATAGCTTCGCCGTTAAGACGTGTTTACGACGCCAAGACGTATCTGCGACGCTAAGACCACCGTTAAGACGTATATATTTAAGATGTATTTAGCTGTCATATTCTAAAACTAAAATCTACAAATACTATAATGTTCTACATAAATAAATAGTTAAAAACAATAAACTAATATCTGGTGCGGTAGCATATTTTTTTTGCGAATCCATTGCAATCAAAAATAGATTTAATTAATTGCGCATTAAAAACTGAATCTAAAATGAAAGTATCGCATTATATCCCATATTACAGCAACTTTTGGCTCCAGATATGTTCAAATCGCCCAGCTGTTTTATAGATTAGCTCTATGAAACAGAAAGACAGACTGAAAAAAATGTCTTTTTTTATAGTGATTTGATAAAATTAAATAGCGTGTGTGCTGTATATGTTTAAGCAATTATTATTAAAAAAAACCAGAGAACTAAGCGTTTATTAAAAAGCTCATTTTGATGTTACAAACAGACGCTAGGATTTCATTTAACGTAGATAAAATTTTCTAATTTCAATTAAATGTTAGATATTATAAAATTTACGAATATTGCACGTGTGGAATAGCACAAATACGAACGGAATTATCAGTAAAGTTATTGTGCCGTCAGTACAATAATAGTTGACTGCGTCTAGACATTATACTTATTTATATTTATTGAGAATAAACAAGCCTTTTGTATAATAACGTGAAAACTACCTCAACACAAACACAGCGACTTTATAAGTAAATATGTGTATGTTACATATTATTTATGTGCTACATATTATTGTTTATTTATACCAATTTAAGTAGCAATGCCAACCTTGTGATTTGTGAGATAAAACTAAAATGTCAATGATAATAATTTTTCGTAGGTAATAATTTGTTTTATTATAGTGAAGTCAGAAAATATTAATAATAAATTCTATTTCTTAAAATTATTATATTAATAAATGCGCCAGAATTTGGGGTATAGAATCAGTCTCAACAAAATAGTAAAAGCAATTCCTTTTTCACTAACAATGTATCAAGTCTATATTGAGTCATTGGGTTTGACGTTTGAGGTTACGTCGGTAGCGATGTGACGTGTTTGAAATAGAAATTCGTCTGCTAACGTAACGTTACATACATCAAATACTAGGACCACCTATAGAACTTTTATCCTTATAAAAATAACTTAATTACTCAACATTTATTTTTATAATTTTAATTAAATCTTTTATATATTTTTTTCTTTTAATTTTGTCGAGCGTGGTTTGTATAAAATTAATTGTAGTTCGAATTTTAAAACTGAATTCTAAATTTAAATTTGAACGTAATAAGCTTATATCTACCAAGCTAACGTCAATCTTATGCTTTTGTTATTTAAGATTGCTTGCCATTATCTGTATTGATGAACAGCAATTAAAGCGATGCCGTTAGTATGAATTTTATCTTCTCTCATACTCTTTTATCTGGTTTTGTTATCTGTGATCGTTTTTTTATTGTAAGGGCTTGATTTTGTTTAAGTTTTGAGCTTGAGATCTTTTAAGTAATTTAATAATTGAAAGATTCGAAGACGGACGAAGAAGGAATAACAATTTTAAACGATTCTCTGCTTGTTATGATAAAAAGCTATGAATATAAAAACATATTTTCTCATGTTTTCTCATTTGAGAATAACTCTTAGCTAATTACTAGATTATTTATATTACGTCAACTTTTTAAGCTCAAACATAATTAAATTAAGCTATTATTATATTTCATTGTCCGAATTAGCTCCAAATTCCCAGCTTGTCAATTTTTTCATTAGACTTGAAATGTTCAATCAAATATTTGAAGTTAATATATAATTGTAACAAAATATAGATTTAAGTGAGTTATCTAATTGTTATTTGTACAAAAATAAAATTATGTGTATTCTTCTTCTTAAATAGTTTTGTTATTTGTGTTAAATAAAAAAAACTATTTGTATATTCCTAATTAATTATTATCAGATATTTGTGCCGTTCGTTATTGAAATGTATTTACAACTTGTACCTAAAAATGTAGTAAGTAATTTATCTGCATGTTAAATTATATGACTTAAAAAAACATTAATATCTTAAATTAATACATTTGATAGTTCATATTGATATTCTCGTTCATGTTATCACTATTAAATTATTTTAGCACATTAAGTGTCTTATTATATCTACTAGCCAAAAGTATCACTTTGTAAAGGCTCGCGAGTTGTATCGTATAAAATATATAATCATAAAATAAAATCATATCTTTCATTATTTAAAAATATTTATTAATTCAAAAATACATTTAAAAAATAAAAACAATTTAATCACTTTTTAAGTTCGTTTAAAATTTTTCATTCGAGCTTCTTCTTGTTTTCGACACATCAACATGTGTGAGTTTTGAATACTTGGTTGAATGCTAAGTCTTCTAAAGTTTTCACTCTTGATAAAGCAACATAAGTTAAACCAACGGAAGTCTCTCGGTCTCCAATATCAACAACAGCTTTTTCTAGGGTTAAACCTTGCGATTTATGAATTGTAATTGCAAAAGTCAACTGCAATGGAAATTGTTTACGTGATCAATTTATATTTCCACTTTTCCAAAATTTAGTTGGAATTGGAATACTACCATTATTTTCATAACTAGAATGAGTATATTTTTCGAAACGGACCATTATAACTCGTGGCATTTGATCAGGTGGACCATGATTTTCTTCATAGATTATGTTTTGCACGTACCCTAAAGCTCCAATCACTAATCCAGTTTCTATCCATAAATTAGAGCGTAGCATTACTTTACATCCAATTGATAAAATTATCGATGATTCAAGTCCACTTGATACGTCTGCATTAGCTAGTTGTACCTTAGAGCAATTATGAATAGCTGGAATATAAGCAACTGGTTGACGTAACTCTTTAAATTTTTGATTATTGAAATCTTTCACATCTTTATTAGTTGTGAATAACCGAATAGCATCATTGAAAAAGTCACGTTTATTTTGAGAAAAAGATTGAATACTTCTTGTCATTAATTTCTCATAATCTTCTACTGTACATTCACCATCACTGATACGATCCAAAATATTTCGAAACACTTGTTGTGATTCGTTTTGTCTAAAAGACGATGATAAAAAATAATATTTCTCGATACTTGAATTATTATTATATAATAATTTTCCTTCTAAAAGAAACTCATTTCCTTCAATTTTGTCATTATCAAGTGGTAGATCATTTACAGGTGGTAATTGCTTTATATCTCCAAAAAAATATATAAATAACCCGCCAAAAGGTTCGTCTTGTTTAGAAGGACAGGCTTTACGTAACCGTAAGTCAATTTTTCTCAAAAGACTACATCCAATCATACTTATTTCATCTATAAATAAAAATTTACACCTGCCAATTTCTTCTTGAAATTGAGCGAGTGAATGTAAACTGAGATCTTTATAAGTCTTATGAACTCCTAATAGAAGTTTAGCATGTATAGTCGACCCGTTAATATTTAAAGCTGCCGCACCAGTTGGTGCAAGTAATTGATATGATGATGGCCCCAATGTTTGATTTAATCGAAAAGTAAAATAACTGATTAAAGTACTTTTCCCTGATCCAGCTTTGCCTTGAGTCACAATCCGTTTAATTAGTATTTCTTCTTCATTTCCTTGTAAATAACAAAGTGGTTTCTCAAATATATTTATGATTTCCTGTTGCTCAATAGAAAATGTGATGTCTGAAAAAAAAATACCTTGAATATTCAAGTTAATTTGATTATTATTACTTTCTGCGGCTTTTTCAGTCTCGATAAAATGTTCTAATACTTTTAGTAATTGTTTATCTGAAATACAGTGCCAATTATGCCTGATATCAATTTTTCTTCTGCCTATATCATTTTCTTGCGGAATATTATTTTATCTAGCGGCTATTTCCATCCAATCATATGGTTGGTCTATTTCTACTTCATCTATCAATTCTACATCTTCCAAGTTATGTAGCATATAGTCCAAATCATAATTCACATTATCGTTAACGTTAAAATATTGTTCATATACAGATTTCCAATTCATGGTTTCTTGATTTAAAAAATCACTTTGTTGTCGCCAAGGAATAAATAATAAAACTTGTTGCTCATAAAATTTTTCATTGTCTTCAATGCCAGGATCAAATAATATTTTGGGACGATTCTGAGAATAAAAGAGGTTTTTTAAACAGAATAAGTAGAGCCTTTTTGAGAATTTTTTGTAAAAAAATCATGTAAGCACATATCTTCAAACTTTACTGGTCTTTGTCGATATTTTTGTAAAGAATTTGAAACACAAATACTTCCATCTTCTTTATTACTACCTACTAGTCACTTTTGGCCATTAATAGACAGTACACTTAAAATACGGTCCAATAGACTGATCATTTATATATTAGTATTTAATATACCTTACAGATGGAGCCACTGTCTCTGTCTGTATATATAGATATATACATACATATTATACATAAAAAATACATTTTTTTTATTTATATATATATATATATATATATATATATATATATATATATATATATATATATATTTAAATGATTTTTAACACATCTAGACATGAATATAAATCGATTACATTTAATTTCATGTCTAGATGTTTTGTAGTTTTTTTGTGAAGTGTACCACAAAAAGTGACATTTTGACCTAGTAGAGGCTCGCTTCGCTCGCCTAATGAATAATTAATCAAGATTAAATAATTATAATTATTAAAGGTAATGTATGTAAATGTATGTGTAGAAAGACGAGTGGCGATAGGAAATAGCGTAAACGGAGCGTTGGGCAGATTCCTGGGCGCAAAAAACATTAGCAGAAAAGCCCAGCTAGTAATCCACAATGCAGTCCTGATCCCAACGCTAACTTATGGAAGCGAGAGCTGGGTATGGCAGAGTGTGCACGAAAGTAGAATAAACGCAGTAGAAATGAGGGCACTGCGCAAAATCTGTGGAGTGACTATCGCTGACCGCCTAGAAAACCAGGTTGTAAGAAAGGAAGTTGGTTTGAAAGAGAGTGTCGGTGTAAAAGTAAGAAAGGGCATGCTTCGATGGTTCGGATATGTAGAAAGAATGGATGATGCAAGACTGACTAAGCAGATATACAATGCAAAAGCGGATGGACGTAAGAGTCGAGGACGGCCAAGACACATATTCCATGACCAAATAGAACGTGTTCTGGAGGAAAGTGATATTAGGAGCCTCAAAAACCGACGCGCGTGCACAAAAAGAGTTATGAAAGTCAACGAAGCGAGTGAGGCGTGTAAGAATCGTGCCTTATGGCGCTCTGTTCTCTCTGCCTACCCCGCAAGGGATTTGGAGTGAAGTTATGTATGTATGTATCTAATTATTAAATCTAATATATAAAATTCTCGAGTCTAGATGTGCGTAATTGAACTCCTCCGAAACGGCTTGACCGATTCTCATGAAATTTTATGTGCGTGTCGGGTAGGTCTGAGAATAGGACAACATCTATTTTTCATCCAACTAAATCACAAGGGTAGCCCTCAATATATATATATTTTTAATTTTTCGACATATTTCTGTTTCTTATTTTTTTTTATAAAACGGGATACATAAATACATACAACCCTAAATTTTCAACCCCCTAGGATCAAACCCTATTTTTTAAATTTTATTTTTCGGTAAGACAACGTTTGCCGGGTCAGCTAGTAATTTATAAATAATTATAAGTATTAAATATGAAATAATTATTTAAGATTTAATAATTATAATTAATAAATAATAATAATAGTTAAATAATTATCTAATATTTGATAATTATAATTCAAGTAAATAATTCAAGATTCGCCTTCCCATCCTACTCCCGTAAAGGCTGGCAACGCAACTGTCATACTATATGTGTTGCAGGTGTTCATGGGCAGCGCTGCTTGCTTACCATTTTAATGGTAAGCAAGCATGCTCGTTTGTCCCCTACACAAAAACAATTCAAGATTAAATAATTATAATTATTTATTCAAGAATGTATGAAATTTAAGAGTACTTAGTATAGCCACGCATTTCACTGCATGAATGGGTTGGTTCGACCGGTGATTCACCACGACCCATAATGGAACTACCACGACTTCTCATTAATATAGACTATCTTTTATTCTTTTACTAGCAGACCCCGCTAACTTCGTTCCGCCTCATGTCTTTACTACGAAAACATAACAAATATAACATAACTTCACGCCTTTTGTTAAACGAAGGTGTAGTCAGCGGTTGTTAAGCCTAGTCTCGCCGTTATGTTTACGTCCCAAATGGAATATGTGGCGAACCTACGAAAAAATTGCGTATTAATAGTAGCATGATACATAAGATAGCTTAAAGGCCTATGTGTGAAACAAATTGAACATGATTGGACCAAGTAATACACTCTCTGCCCTCATTTTTACTTTCTTTTAGGTAGAATATAATTTTAGAAAATGCTTAAAGGTACAAATTCCACACTTTCCAAGCTTCGGGTGTCAACGATCCGTGGTTTAAGTGCAGTGCTTAAGTGCGCGGACAGTGCCTAAGTGCTCTGGACCACGCTGCCTTCGCCCCCGTCTGTTGCGAGGGGAGCTCATCCACAGGAAGACTCGGCCGCCCGGGGGTTATCCTTCCCGGGTTGCGACCCGGGCGGTGCGCCCTCGCGCCCCGTCGGCGGCGGCGATCACTGATCTCGCAGCCCCCACGGCGGCCTCCTAGAGCATTACAGCTTCGCAGAAAGTAGTGGCATCTCGCCGTCTCTTCTCTATCTATTCGACGCAGATACTCACCGAAGCACCCGTGCCTGGTGAGTATCTGAGTCAACTTGTAGGTTACAGTGCCCCATTTACGGAGCACCCAGGTCTCGAGGTGAGGCAGGATGGCACCAGTGCGTCGCGCCAGCCCCCAGGACTCGCCGGAAAGCCTTCTGCCTCCGCACTTCATGCCCCCGCCCTGGCCGAGATATTACGCGACGGCGTACATCTCTGCCAGGATGATGAAAGAGGGAAAATGCTCCTCTTTTGAGGTGCCTACCACTAAACTAAAAATGATCATCACTTTCATGCCCTTTTCGCACTTTAAATGGGGTCGGCACAACATGTCATCCTTTCAAACTATCCATGTAGTCAAAAGATTTGGCTGCGGTTTTGTAAACAGCCGACTGACGTCAACCCTCCTTCCTTGAGAATATTTTTACTAGTGGGATAGGGAAGCGGTTGGAAATCGAATGAGGAGAGGAGAGGGGTTGGAGTTGGGCGTCCAGGTCTCCCAACGAGCAAAACGCAACCGTCTCTAATCGGTCGACCCAGCCCATTCATGCAGTTAACTGCGTGGCTCTACCACTCATCTCACTTTTTTATTGGTTAGGAGGGCAAACGAGCAGGCGTGTCACCTGATGGTAAGCAACCAACGCCGCCCATGGACACCAGCAACACATATAGTGTTACTGTTGCGGCTCGAGGTGAGGCAGGATGGCACCAGTGCGTCGCGCCAGCCCCCAGGACTCGCCGGAAAGCCTTCTGCCTCCGTACTTCATGCCCCCGCCCTGGCGGAGATATTACGCGACGGCGTACATCTCTGCCAGGATGATGAAAGAGGGAAAATGCTCTTCTTTTGAGGTGCCTACCACTAAACTAAAAATGATCATCACTTTCCTGCCCTTTTCCCACTTTAAATGGGGTCGGCCCAACATGTCATCCTTTCGAACTATCCATGTAGTCAAAAGATTTGGCTGCGGTTTTGTAAACAGCCGACTGACGTCAACCCTCCTTCCTTGAGAATATTTTGACTAGTGGGATAGGGAAGCGGTTGGAAATCGAATGAGGAGAGGAGAGGGGTTGGAGTTGGGCGTCCAGGTCTCCCAACGAGCAAAACGCAACCGTCTCTAATCGGTCGACCCAGCCCATTCAAGCAGTTAACTGCGTGGCTCTACCACTCATCTCATTTTTTTTATTGGTTAGGAGGGCAAACGAGCAGGCGTGTCACCTGATGGTAAGCAACCAACGCCGCCCATGGACACCAGCAACACATATAGTGTTACTGTTGCGTTGCCAACCTTAAAGGAATAGGGGATAGGAAAGGATGGGGGAAGGGGGTGAGCCTCCGGGTACCTCTCACACCGAACGAAACGCGGCATGAGCCACTTTACGTCGGTCTTCTGAGAGGTCGTGGTAGAAATACCTCGACCTCGACGATGTGAAAACATCATTCATCATTCTCTCATCTCATAATAATAATTACTTAAATTACTTTTACACCGGGAATGTAGTAAGAAGAGCACTGTAGAAAACAGTGTAAATAGAGCGTTGGGCGGATGCCTGGGCCCAAACAATCTGAGCATCAAAATCTTGCTTTTCACAGTGCGGTACTGATCGTAAAACTAACTTATGAAAGCGTGAGTTGGCATGGCAGAGGGTGCATGAAAATAATGATAAAGTAGTCCAAATGAAGTCTCTGCGGAAAATTTAAAGAATGAGGTTAGTGAAAAAAATGGTTATAAGGAAGAAAAGTTTATAAGAGGATTGATAGTGTCAGTGTAAAAATTAAGGAAGTTCATACTCCGATGGTTTGGACACCTAAAAAGAATGATTGATGCAAGATTGACTAAGCTGATGTACAGTATAGAAGCTGAAGGATGTTGGACTCGATGAGGGCGACCACAAACTTTCCATCATCAAATTAAACGTGTCCTTAAGAAAGGTTATGCCAGGAGTATTAATAACCAACGAGCATATATGACAATGTTGATTGAAAGTCGAAGAAGTGAGAGATCGTGCCTTATGGCGATCTGTTTTCTCTGCCTACCACACAGAGACTTGGTGTAAAGATATGTATGTACGTACTATTACACTTTCAACAATGATACACAAGACATAAATATACAGAAACTTTTGAGAAACCGAAACTTCCGCCGAAACTTGATTTTTGGCCGAAACTCGGCCGAAACCGAAACCGAACTTTCGGTCGAACACTAGTTTTAAGCCCACTCAATAGACGACGGCGCGTTTAATCCTCATCCAAACACAATCATAGTTTTATGTTTAGGCTCCCGGTGGTACAGTGGTCGAGCACCTTGCTTTTTAATCAAGAAGTCCTGGGTTACACGAATGACTGAAAAATTTGTGCCCGGTATGACAACCGCTTCGCCACCCATTCCATTTGTGACGTAAGTATAACGGCGAGTCGAGGCTTAACAGCCACTGCCTACACCTTCGGGTAGAAAAAGGCGTGAAGTTATTTCATTTGAAAATGGAAATTTTTTATATATTGATGGTGCCTAAATGCTGACTAGGCTGACTAGTAAAATATCACGACCTTTCGGATAATCGGCGTAAGCTAATTCCGCGGTGCATTCTGTGATAGTGATGTCCGAAAACCCATCCACTTGACCTTACCTTCCTATTCCCTAGTCATTACGATGGTATAGATAGATAAAGTGCCCTCTGCCTCTCACTTCTGGGCACCCCCTCTCCCTATCCCGTCGTGCCCTGTATAGCAACTATAACCCTCTCGGTGTTGCAAATGTTGCGGCGGTAACTACTGGTCGTTTGCAACTAGGTAACCCGCTCGTTAGTCACCGATTCCATAAAAGATGCCATTCTATCGACTGGTACCTACAAGGTATATGTCTGAAATAGAGAGCGTGAGAGTGTATCACAACAAACCCGACCGGTGGTGGATGATCACCATGCGATGACCATAGTGTGATCAACCTGTAACAGATTTTTTGAAGTGAAACTTCTAATGTCTCTTGCAAGAGCATTTAACGCTTTTAACGCCCCCTTGCGACCCTCGCGGGGCAATATATTATTAATATGCAATAGTACTTTAAAACAGCGAAGTATATATGAAGCTAACTTTTCAATTTGTTAAGCTTGAATTTTAATACTACATAGACATCTCGTGGCAAGTGTAGGTACTATAATTGATTTGGAATATCAATCATATATAAACCCTACGGTAGTGAAACCATAGCAAGATTAAATAAGTTGGCGTATTGCGACCTCTATGACCGAAAACGTAAAAACATATTATTAGTAAACATTCGTGACAATCGTAACACTGACAGTAGGTATTGAGTAGGTACTCCTGTACTCCTCTATTTATTTTTATGTACTTTTGATATACATTCCAAATAGCTCTGGTTCAGCCATCATTTTTAAGATCTTGTAACTTGTAATTGACAAAACTAATTATGAATTAACTACATATATTTATTAGACTAGAACGACCAAGAGCCATGAATAATATCCAAAAATTTGAAAGGTAGATTAATCATAATCTAACCAGAGATATTTGGAATATATATCTAAACAGATATCATTATGATAATGTGATTTATGACCATACTCCAACATATTATATTGTCCTAGTGCTCGTGCAATCGATACCTAAAGATCTTGCAAAGATACTGATCGAGGGCTCTCTCGACCAGGGGCCAGGTCTGTTCTTCGCACAGGGGAATGCACAGTGCATTGCCATTTGACGTGGCAATGCAGTCGGTCTTATGGGCACGCTGCCAGTAAATCGAGATGCGGAAAAATTTGATTTCTGGTAACCGCTCAGATCCGTCCAACTACAGACCTATCGCAATCACCTCCCATTGAGCTGGTTTCCAAGACCTTGGTGAACCAACCAAGGTCTTGGAAACCACTATCAACCACCAGCTCCTTAATTATCTAGAGGAGCACCAGCTGATTAGTGACCGCCAGTACGGATTCCGTCACGGTCGCTCAGCTTATGATCTTCTAGCATACTCAAGTCATCGGTGGGCGGAAGCGTTTGAGAGTAAAAGAGTGGCGTTGTCCGTTATTTTTGGATATCTCCATTGCACCATTACCAATCGCATAATTACTCGGGAAACTCATAACAAGGAAGCTTCGAGAGAAGTGCTTTGTGCCAAACTCGATCTTCGAAGACCTTCGCTACCTCAATTCGCTAACAAGCTCAATTTCGCTAAATTGCCGCTCCACGACGCCTTTTCTGCATATCAATGACATGCTGCATTGCACCAATCTTCATTGTTATGCGGTTATGGTACGAGGCTATGAGGTACGAAGGATGCGGTACGGGGGATGCGACGCCTAGCACAGCGCCGCTACGCTCAATATAGCGCCGCGACGCTCAATATAGCGGCGCCGCGACGCGTAACAAAGCACCGCGACGCTCAATATGTCGCCGCGACGGACAATTGAGTGCCGCGACGCCTAATACAGCGCCGAGGCACCCTATATAGCGCCGCGACGCCTAACACAGCGCCGCGACGTTCTATATAGCGCCGCAACGCCTAGCACAGCACCGCGACGCTCAAAATAGCGCCGCGACGCCTAAGACAACCCCGCGACGCCTAGCACAGCCCCGCGACGCTCAATTTAGCACCGCGACGCCTAACACAGCGCCGCGACGTTCTGTACAGCGCCGCGACGCCTAGCACAGCACCGCGACGCTCAAAATAGCGCCGCGACGCCTAAGACAACCCCGCGACGCCTAGCACAGCGCCGCGACGCTCAATTTAGCACCGCGACGCCTAAACACAGCGCCGCGACGCTCAATTAAGCACCGCGACGCCTAGCACAGCACCGCGACGCTCAATTTAGCGCCGCGACGCCTAACACAGCGCCGCGACGCGTTTCTGCCACTGTACTATCGCTTGTCAGAGTTAAGAAACAAAACAAACAATCTTTTGAAATTTAATAATATCTTAAACCGTGATTACCTAATCTATTTTAAGTAAATGGCTATCGTACAAGTGTACGTAACGTTAGAATACCGATATGGTTCTGCATTTTTTTTGCTACAGCTTCACTTTCACAATGGAACTACAAGCTAGGTTGGATCTTTTTTCCACCAAGCTTAGTACTGAGAGTTCTCTCTCGGTCAAATTTGATTTATTGATTTTTTGGGGTCGACTTGTCGGGTGACGTTCAGTTTCGCGGTTATCTGGAGGGCAAAGCCAAATTGGCCTCGAAAATGGACGGTATTTCACGTCAGGTCTTCGCTTGCAGCTATATAAAGCGCATTTCCGACCTCACGTGGAATACTGTTCTCATCTTTGGGCGGGGTGCCTCTGCTCAAAGATGACTACCAGCTTACCCCATTTGAACGCATCCAACGACGCGCGGTTCGCCTTGCCCACAACCAAGCTCTTTCAGATCGGCTTGGCCCCCTGGCGTTGCGGAGAGATGTTGCATCTTTATGCATCCTCTACTGCATATACCACGGGGAGTACATACATACATAACTTCACGCCCAATCCCTTGCGGGGTAGGCAGAGGAAACGGAGCGCCATAAGACACGATTCTTACACACCTCATAACGCTTTTCATGCACGCGCGTCGATTTCTGAGGCTCCTAACATCACCTTCCTCCAGAACACGTTCTATTTGGTCATGGAATGTCTAGGCCGTCCTCGACTCCTAAATCCATTCGCTTTTCCATTGTATATCTGCTTAGTCAAACTGCATCATCCATCCTTCTACATGTCCGAACCATCGGAGCATGCCCTTTCTTACTTTTACACCGACACTCTCTTTCAATCCGACTTCCTTCCCTATAACCTTGTTTTCCACGCGGTCAGCGAGGGTCACTCCGCAGATTTTGCGCAATGCCCTCATTTCAACCGCGTTTATCCTACTTTCATGCACACTCTGCCATACCCAGCTCTCACTTACATAAGTTAGCGTTGGGATCACAAATTCGACAGTACATGCGTTATTCTTTTCTTTCATTTTGTTCGGTTTGTAATTTTATGCGACAATTTATCACAAAGTATTTTGCATTTTGAAATGACTATTAAAAATACAAAATACATCTCGAGAGGTATTTCAAATAAAATACAAAATGCTTTCAACTAAAAGGTATTTAAATACAAAATAGGTTTTTTGCATTTTGTATTTGTATTTTAAATAGAAGTATATCAAATAAGTCACATCTCTGATAGTACCTATAATATTTTAATATTAATAGTCTCGGTGATCGTGGGATTAATTCCGGGCCAATGATTTCTCTGAATTACTTGATATTAGGTAGGTTACCCCAAGGTAAAAAATTGAGATTTGGATAATTTTCCACTCGAAAATGATAATAACAATTCAATTGTTTCTTTTTTATGGGATAGGAGGGCAAACGAGTAAGTGGGTCACCTGATGGTAAGGAACTTGACACCGCCTATGAACACCGTGGTGCATTGTCGTCCTTTAAGAGAGTAGGAGGAAAAGGGGCTCGGGCCTCTGGATACCTCTCTCACCGAACTAAAAGCGGCACTAGCAACTTTACGTCGCTATTCTGAGGTCGTGGTATTTCATTGGTGTGTATTGAATCGTGGTAATAAATAAATAAAGTTCACCGGTCGAGCCGGTCTATTCATACATCGAACCGCCGAATGATTCTACCCTTATTCTATTCTACCCATTCTATTCTATCTTAATATGGGTATTAAGATTTATACGCCAGCGGGATCGAACCCGCCAATCTCCTTTCCACAGTCGGTAGTTTTACCAATGCACCACGTGGCCCTTCGTAATGTAAGTAAGATGTGCTCTTTTTAAATTAAACGTGTTATCAATGTATGTTTGTTACAAAGTTTCACTTCTATAGTGCGGAGGGACTCCACGTGAATTTTTTATTCTAAAATATATGCCAGTCTCAACGATAATCCTGTACTACCATTGCACGTTCAATGACATTCGGTCAGCTTGGGTGGCTGTTCGTCCCCCTCGCCGCAGTCACCAGAAGTTCGTCTTCGTACAACTGCGAATCCTATTACTATAGTATCCTAGTACTATTTTAAGCTTCGACATATTCATGTATTTTATTCATGTTCCTCGGTGTACGCAAGTGCACATTCCTCCGTATTGTATCACACAATACCGAGGAACGTACACTTACGTTTCGTTGACTTCTTAATAAAGGTAATTGCTACTATTAACTTCGATCCTCGTCTCACGCATCCGAGACCTGTTATATTTCATCATATACTTATAATTGTTGTCCTTTGTACCTTCAGATATTGCACAGTATTCTGATAGTTACAAAAAAAAAAAATTCAAGCTCACACCTATGAATTATCAGAATTCTTTCTAAAGTTATGTGGGATAGATATTGATGACTGACAAATTGTGCTCAATACAAGACAAGAGGTTCCGCCACCTATTCCATTTGGGACGTAAAAAATCGGCGTTTCTAGATACTGCCTACACTTGCGGGTAGACAAATGCTGAAAGTTATAAAAAAAGAAAAATGCGTGGAGTCCCTCCGCGCGTTGGAGGTGTTGTAGAAAAGAAAATAATAAATTAAAAGCAAAACCCCGTTTAAAGAAGCTTTTATTTAAGC
The DNA here is from genome assembly GCA_905147225.2 of Euproctis similis. NCBI lineage: Eukaryota > Metazoa > Arthropoda > Insecta > Lepidoptera > Erebidae > Euproctis > Euproctis similis. The sequence goes on along the minus strand of LR990107.1, from coordinate 15,514,927 downwards.
GCTCTAAAAATAAGAAAATAATGTTTCATTAAAAACTTCAAGTATCAACTTAGAGTCTCAGTATGTACAATTTATATAATAATAAAAGCTTGTCGCGCGAGTTGTAAATAAATTGTACTAACTTCATAATGTGAAATCAAATCAAAATAGCTTTATTTTCATGGGTCTTTAGACACAGTGAAATCTAGTCCGTAATACAGATATTTAACTTATTATTATATTTAAAGTACAACATATTAAAACACGAGCGCTTGAGAAAATTGCCTCCTTGGAAGAAAAACGCACGAACGATTCCGAGTGTAAGGTTGTTATGAGAAGAAATGGGCAAAACACTCATGTAAAATAATGTACTAACTTCACTATATTATCTATTGAAATTTAATTACCTACTGACAGAGAGTCAAACCTCGCGACAAGCTTTTATTATTATATAAATTGTACATACCAAGGCTCTAAGTTGATACTTGAAGTTTTTAAGGAAATAATATTTTCTTATTTTTAGAGCGCTTAAATAAAAGCTTCTTTAAAAAGGCTTTGTGTTTTTAATTTTTTTTATTATTTTTAGTTATAGCTGACTAGTTTAGTGTCATTTCATTCAACGCATCATTATTGCAAATTAGTTCGCCGCTTAATTTCAAACAGTCCAGCTCTTCAATAAAGAGATCATCTAATTCAATTTCAGCTTGGAGCTTTCTTTTCCATTTAATCGCAATGATGATTTTTAATTCATAGCCATATTGTAGAAATGCATCAAAAAGATGTATGCCGTCATCTTGGATGGTCCACCGTATTGTATTTAGAATGACATCACATTATTTTTCGAGTTTTTCTCAACAAGCCCTTTCATTTGATACCCATATTGTTGAAATGCAAATATTTTTCCCGCCATATTGAATTTGGAATCACTTCATATTTTTTTTCATGTTACTATTAACAAGCCCTTTCATTTGATACCCATATTGTAGAAATGCATTAAAAAAATCTGTTCCTCTATCTTGGCTGATCCGCCGTATTGGATTTAGAATGTCGTCACATTATTTTTCGAGTTATTCTCAACAAGCCTTTTCATTTGATACCCATATTTTTGAAATGCAAATATTTTTCCCGCCATAATGGATTTGGAATGACGTCATTTTTTTTTTCATGTTACTATTATCAAGCCCTTTCATTTGATACCCATATTGTAGAAATGCATTAAAAAAGCTGTTCCTCTATCTTGGCTGATCCGCCATATTGGATTTAGAATGTCGTCACATTATTTTTTCAGTTACTCTCAATGAGCCCTTTCATTTGATACCCATATGGTACAGAAGCCTAAAATATGTTTTCCTCCATCTTGGATATTCCACCATATTGGACTTAGAATGACGTCATATTATTTTTTGAGTTACACTCAATAAGCTGTTTCATTTGATACCCATATTGCAGAAATGCATTCAAAATATCCATTCCTCCATCTTGGGTGGTCCGCCATATGGATATAGAATGATGTAACACATCATATCATGCATTGTCATGTAAAGTAAACGTGTTAACAAAATTTCAGCTCAATCGGTTGAAGATATCTACTTCAAAATTGAGTTGCAAGATTCCACCGAACATACATACTTACATACATACATACGTAAGTACATACGTAAGTACATACGTAAGTACATACGTAAGTACATACGTAAGTACATACGTAAGTATACATACTTATGTATGTATGTAATACATACATACATATACATATATGCACTGTATGTATGTATTACATACAAACATACAGTGCAAGTTAAATAAAAGCTTTTAAAAAGGGTTAGTACTTGATTCAGAAATAGAGAAAAATAATCACTGCATGAATAGGCCAGCTCCACAGGTGAAATACCACGACCTCTCAGAAGATCGACGTAAAGTGGCTCAGGCCGCGTTTCGTACGGTGAGAGAGGTACCCGGAGGCCCACCCTTCTTCCCCATCCTTTCATATCCTACTCCCTTAGGTTTGTCTTTTATCCCATAAAAAATACCTAAAATTAACTATATATAGTAAGATACCAAAAACAAAATCCGAGAAATCATTGGTGGGAGCCCGGAATCGGTCCCAGGACTCCAGAATCGGAGAACTCGACTACTTAACTGGACCACTGAGACTATTAATACTTATTACTAATATATTATAGGTACTATTAAAAATGGGACTGATTATGAGAAATGGTAACTAAGTTCCTATCTAATATTTTATTTAAATTTGTGTATAAGAACGCAATATACTGATGAAGATTATTTGAACCGAGGATCATAAACAGATTATTATATAAATGTTTTTATAAGGTTACTTAACCATGATTATAAATGAGTATCATGTCTTGATTTTAGTTTATTATATTATAATGTTTTATTCGTATCGGCCATAGAGGTCACTATTCGTCAATTTATTAAATCGCGCTATGGTTTCACTCTATGGAGTTTATATAAGTATTTTAGAATATATTAAAAGATTTTGGTAAAATATTAAAAAAATCAGTTCTACAACACATAATTATAAATGTTATGTATTTATTTCTTAAATAGATTTTAGAAATAAAATAATAAATTCAATCAAATACAGTTATAAAGGAATGTAGTTGATACTCAAGGCCGCGTTTCTAGTGTCAATTATAGTATCCATACATCTAGTGGCGGGTGGAGGCACTATGACTGATTTTACAAATCAATTATAGTACTTAAACCTGCCACTGATGTCTGTGTACTAATGAAATTCAAGCTTAACAAATTGAATGGTAGTAGTGGAACCAAGCATTTCGCTGCATGAATATAAGTAACACAATATGTGTTGTAGGTGTCCATGGACGGCGCTGGTCACTTACCATCAGGTGACGCGCTAACTCGTTTGCCCTCGTTTGCTTGTATGGCCACCTATTCTATTTGGGACGTAAACATAACGGCGAGTGGAGACTTAAAAGCCACTGCCTTGACCTTCGGGTAGAAAAGGCGTGAAGTTATGTTACTTTATATGCGCGCAATACATATTTGCCTAATAATCTAATACTTATATCGTGTATATATTGCGATATCTTTTGAATGAAATGTCCGAATTAAATAATGCAAATAGTTCTAGGAAGCTATTGAATCTATCTTGAATTATAAATAATTTATTTTAATCAGAACTAATACCAAAGTTTAAAATAAAGGGCTTTTAAAACATCATCATTCAAATTATTTAACAAAATTAAAAAAACACTTATTGTGAGATAACTACAATAGTTAGACACATAGTGTCGCGACCATTTGTATAGACAACTATATATTCTGGTCTATTTTTAGGTCCTTTTTTACACCTTGGGTTACATTATCGGACTGAAAGAATTTTTAAAATAGAACCAGCGGTTTGCATTAACAAACTATTATGCTTTATAAGTATTAAATGAGCGGTATAGTGCCACCACTAGCTACTAGATGTCTATGTACAGATAAAAATCATGCTTAAGCAATTCTCTTTCTGGATTTATATATAGACTTTTTAACTACTTTACTTTTTAACAGTGGTAGAGCCAAGCAGTTTACTGCATAAATGGGCCGGCTCGACCGGTGAAATACCACGACCTCTCAGAAGACCGCCGTAAAGTGGCCCATGCCACGTTTCGTTCGGTGAGAGAGGTACCCGGAGACCCACCCCCTTCCCAACCTTTCCTATCCCCTTCCCTTAAATGTCGGCAACGCAACAGTAACACTATATGTGCTGCTGGTGTCCATGGGCTGCGTTAGTTGCTTACCATCAGGTGACACGCCTGCTCGTTTGCCCTCCTATCCCATAAAAAAAAGACTGGTTCAAATTCGTCCCTTTAAATTAATTAATTCACTAAGGTTGAGAGCCCGCTGCGCTCACCAAAAGTCCGCGTAAAATTGTAACAGCCGTCAGGCTAACAATTAGAAGTCATTCAAAAAAAAATAAAAAATCGTCCCTTTAAATATTATATATTATGTTTTAAAAGCGTTAAACGGTTGCATGAGACATTAGAAGTTACACTTCAATAAAAAATAATTTAAAGATTAGTTAAAATACGCGGTAATCTGACAATGTCGGACAATCGAGTTTGTCGAAATTATAAAGTGGATACCCCCTTTCACCTACTTTTTGTGATTTTAAGTAGTAGGAAGGTGAAAAGATGTTTATTAAAATACATAATCTAATTAAAGTATCCGTAGTTGATTTAAATCAACAAGTTTCCCCGTATCATTTCCGAAACAGAGTTTGGTATTTTTTCTAAGCGATATTAGCGTGAGACATTCCTCTGGAATAAATTTAATTATTGAGCAAAAGAAATGGACGTTAGAAGCGACTGCGCTTCATTTAAAATTAAACGTCCTTTAGTAATTTAATTTAAGAACTGTCTTTTAAGTTGCATTTGAAACTTTCTCGTTGTGAGAGAAAAGGTGAAAGGTTTTTTTTACAGTGGTAGAGTCAAGCAGTACGCCGCATTAATGGGCCGACTAGACTCTTAAAATACCACGGTTTCTTAGAATATCGACGTAAAGTGGCTCGGTGTAAGAGGCATCTGGAGGCCCACCCCTCTCATCTCATCCTACTCCCTTAAAGGCCGGCAACGCAAATGTGTGTTTGCGACGAGAAGACCCGCTTGCTCTTTGGCCCTCCTATTCCATAAAAAAAGGATTACTTTTTTGTTGCTTCAAGGAATTGTAATTGAATTAATAACAAGACGTGCTTTGTATACATATATATATATGTAATATATCACATTTATCCATTTATACTTAACTAATATATAAGAATATTTAATTTTAACCTACACATAAAATAGATACATCAATTGCATTTACTGTATAATATTTGGGGTAAAGATTAATAAATATAACATATAGCTTAGACATAATCAATTCTCAGAGCATTGCTGTCTTTGACAAATTATAATTTGTACATAATCTACTAAACATCATAAATTTATTATAATTAAATTATTAATAAATTATTAATAATTGAATTAAGTGCTTCTCACTTCGTGCTGAACACGTGATTAATTTAATATTTTCATCTTTATTGTTAAATATATATTTATAATATATATATATAATAGTAAAATAAATATTGCAATTGATTTCAAATTTTGTTAAAACGCGAAGCCAATATTTAAAATGCATTTAAAAAATTTCTCTCATAATAATGGTATCATTAAGATTGACTATTTTTTATATAATATTAGTTATTAACTTTTAAATTGCCATGTGCTACGAGGTGGTTTTCTATGTGCATTAGGGGTCTTTCATAAATTCGTCAAATGAATTTCGACCCGTCTGCCGGCACCGTAGGTACTTAGCACGTTAATCTCTCTCATACCTCCTTTGACATTTACATTAAGTAATTAAAATGTAAACTGCAGTATTGCTATAAATTCTTTTTCTATTGCAAAACGAATATTTTCATAAAGCCCGTTAAAGGATAAAACTTTATTAAGAAAAACAATCCAATATTTATATTGACGCAATCACAGTTGGAAAGTATGACTATTTATAAGATTTTTATACGAAAATATATTAAAAAAAAACTCTTAAATTTGACTTCACCAAATTTTGGAATGGCTCCACAAGAATCGTTTCATATCTTTCTTAAAATTAAACATAGGTACACACAAATAAATAGTTTAACAGCAAAAGGGCTAAATGAAATTATACATACATAATAATAATTACCAACACTAATTTGCAATTCTGTCTACTAATTTCTGGCACACCGGGACCACAGTTTGTAACAATTGACAAGAAAAACACATAGATACATATTTATAAAACACTCTAAAAATAGTCTGATAAATATACATTTACGGCCTAAAACTGCTATATACGAATATAATTGAATATTGTGTTATTTTATCAAGTATTTAAGTAATTAACTCCGAATTTATAAATTGATAAAAGCATTTAAAATATAATTTTATTTAGGTATACATAATATTATCTATATTTGATATCAAACAAAATGCAAAGCCTTCATTCAATTCCTATCTAATTGATTCCTGATGTTCCCAATTGTATAATTAATTTACCAATTTCTAAAGTCACAATTTCCATGCAAATATATGCAATTAATATAGAAAAAAATTATTGATTGTGTATATTTTAGTAAGTAAGTAAGTAAGTAATACACTTTTTTTTTAATTAGGTTTTTCACAAACCGTCAACTGTTTTGTTGACAGACGTGCTTGTTAGAAATATACTAACATAAGATTGGAAAATCATATACATCATATTAAATATATTTAATATATATATATATATATATTATATATATATATTAATTAATAATAATAATTATCAAACGCGTGTCATCTTTTACTGTGTGAAGTATCTATTTAAAGGGTTTCAACTCGATAAACTTATTTTATTTTTTAATATTTTTTTTATTATAATTAGTAACATTGTTTATTTAGATATATATATATTTAGGAAAATTGAAAGATTGCGGTAAATCTTTAAGGATATGTAGGGTTGTATAGACATTTTGAACAATATTATTTAATCATTATATGTACATAGTATAAATCGTAATCATTGGTTTGTAAAAGGGTCTTTTTCCTGCGGGGAAAATATAAGTATTCCCAATTTATGTGTATTTGTATAATTCATAATTTTTTTTTTTTTAATTTGTAAGTGGAAACGATTAAAACCAATATATAATAATATTAATATTCATACATATTAACAATTGACGTAAACTTCAATAATGAAAAACAGATTTATAAGCTAATGAATAATAATTTTGATAATGGCGGGACAATTATAATTGTGCTTGTAGACGGAAATTCTTACATTAAATCATTATTAAATATAAATCCGTTAACTTCATAGGTTTAGATCATTAATATAATATAAAAATCCCTATAGGAATCAAATGTGTATTTTTAAAACTTTTCTTTTGGCAAAATACATCTAATAAATTCTCAATTTTTAATAGGTTCCTCCCTTTCTGAACAATTTTTTGATTAAACCAAATCGATAGATATCTTATTTATTTACATACAAGGAAGGAACTGATATTATTGTATGTACTGGATATTTGTAATGATATATATGAAAAATTAATAATTTAAATAGGAACAAATATGGTGGAATATTTAAAAGTATATGATTGATATATACCTGGAATTCTTGTAACATAGAATATTGGTGAGATTATATCAAAATAATTCTACTCTATGTATATAATATGTTCCATTAAACATTTAAGTCATTACAAGACATAAACGTATCTATATTTTAGTGTATCTATGACCATTCCGTGCAATCATTTTATGAACATATCTAAAGACTCATTAATTTAACTATTTTTTTTAAATACATAATATCTGACACAATGATTAATTTGATTATTAAGTTTGATAATTTAGTGCAGAATGACTAAATTAACAAGCTAACGTTATAAGAATAAGTATATATATATATATATATTACATTTAAATGAACAGTTAGAGCAATAGATGTTTCCATATAGTATCTACGATTATTAAACTGTATAATATCCATTTTTTTAAAATTTACCTGTTTTATAATAATTCTATTGTAATATATCTAAATAGATAAAAGACGAAATTGATTAATTTTACGAATGCAACGAAGACCGATCGCCAGGTATGATGCTGCAGCCACACGGTGCTGGTGAATAATTAATCCTTGGGTTGTGGTTTCACTATCTCGCATTTGCCAGGGGTCGCGGGAGTAGGGTCTTCAGAGAACAACGGATTCTTCACTTCCATTTCCCCTGTCTGTTCATTCATCATGTTATTATTTATTTACAATGTACTCCTCAACTCTATCAACATGAAGTTAAGAGTTAGAAAGAACTTGGAAAAAATAAGCGCATTATTTGAAAATTTTGTACATACAATAAATACAATACAGAAACTTACACGTATTTGTACTTAAACTTAAATGTATTTATGAAACTTACAGACGCGCGACTCTTAAAGTTGTTTGAAAGGTTTAAAACTAGGCAATAATAAAAATAAAGAGTTATAAACTTCACCGTTAAACTTCTTTTAGCATTAAATTTTTACTCCTTTAAATGCAGCACTAAATTTAAACGGCAACTCTTTTTTTACAATTAATTGTCAATAATGTATTTAATAAATAATAACAAAGAAATAAAATCATCACTGACCGTAGCGAATCCGGGACATTCATAGACGGTGTAGTCACCTTCCTCATTTTCTTCCTCTGACTCGGGGTCTGATACGGAGCCGTTGCGTTGCTCTAAGCCATTTCTGGAAAAGATATCGTTATATACATCGTTCACTTTTGTGGTCGCGTGAAAACTGAAAAAGCTGTACAGTATATATTTTTTCCTACGATCCAAGAGAGAGAGAAAGGGTCTGAAAGAGAGTGTCGATGTTAAAACAATAAAGTTAGAGTAGATCTGACGTGGATAGGATTCCAGAAAGAGACAACATATTTTCTATTTCCTCCAGCGATAAGGACTCTTTTCGTTATGAACATATAATGATGTATCACAAGTAGGTAACTTACCTTTCCATCGCTATAATTTGTTGTTTCTGATGTTGGTAGTGGTACATGTGAGCAGAATGAGCCAGTTTTCTATCTCCAGATGTGTCTATTGTGGGGCCTGTTACTCCGTAAGCTGGATAATCAACATCTGCAGCAGCTTTGGCTTTCTTTGAAAGTCTGCAAATTGTTATTTGTTTGAAATTTAGTTTTGTCATAAATTAGAACGTTAATACCAAGGGTTATACCATAAAATTTACATGCTGGATTTGTGGTGTATGGTGAAAAATTGCAGTTAATCGCCCAGATATTGTTTACTTATTACCAGCTCATCTATTTACGTTGATTTTCGTGTAAAAGCAATAGAATACCGAAAGATTATTAACTTACTTATACCACCCAAATGCAAAACCAAAAGTTGCCATAGCTAATGCAGCTCCAACGGCCGCAATAAGAGCAATACCATAGATGGAGTCTGCCGGATCACTCGCTGCCTCCAAGACATGCCGAGGTGTGTCAGTCATACCAGAGGTTTCGCGTGAGCTGCGCAAGTAACACTTATTTGTAGAGAATTCAATATATTTGCCATGGATATAACATGACTCACATGATACCTACAGTTTCATAAGTGCATTGCATGAAGCACAACAAAAATAAAATATCTATACCAAAATTACAAATAACTCAACTCATACATGTTTTATATTATAGATATATATATTTTCTATGTGTAGTATTTATGCAAAAGTGAATTATTAATACACAAACATATAACTACAACGTATAATAAGTATAGGTAAGTCATGCTGATACAACAGCTTGTAAGAACTATTGAAGTAAGTATGATTGACAAGTTGTCATGCTCGCATCCAAATAAATAAACGTCGTGATGTTTAAAACAAAATGTACTACACTCTTAACAGAAACAGGTCATGTTAACATTTTTAAATATATTTTTAACTAGCCGATTATTATTTATGAATTGCAAACTAGCTGTTTGTTGGTTCATTGAATTGAATTAATTTCTTTACGCTTTTTGATTTAGTCGTCTCGATATATTTATGTATTTAAATCCGGTGAATATATAAAAAGTTTGGTAAATTATAAGATAAATATCGATTGTTTGACTAATTGTGTTTGCAGTATGGCATTAAGTTCACCCGCTATTCCATAGGATCAAATATTAGGTTTTATTAGGTTAGGGAAAAGTTTATTCGCATTTTATCTATGAATTGAAAAGGTTTTATAAGAAGTTGATTTATATTTGACTAGATAAAGTATGTTGGTACAATTTTGTTGGATAACATTTTGCCTTCTTGTAGATAGGGACGTGATCCCGTTGCTATAAAAATGGAGATGTTAACCCGACAATATCTTAGAAATTCTGGAGAGACAGAAACAGGTAAAAATCTAAAGGTATTATACGGCGGATGCATTAACACCGCCCGACCAAACTCTCGTAATTTTCGCTGAGTACCTAAAGATGTGTGAGGTCTAGCGTTATTATGATTAAAAACTACACCCCTTCTGTTGATAAATTCCAGCCGCTTTCTCTCAACTTTTTGCTTTAATCTCGGTACACGGCTTATAAGGTTTCTTTCAGTGAAATCATGATGCACTAGCACTGATATATATATATATATGTGTACCCAGCGTTTGTCAAAAGCGCCGAAACCGCTTTGCGGTCAATTCCCAGTTCTCCAGCCACATCGTAACTACTAATATGCTGATCTTGCTCCATTTTTGTCTATGTAGTAAAATTTTAAAGAATCTTTTCATTAGATTCACTCATTTTCCTAATTTGAATTTGTATCTGTCATCATTAAAAGTATTGGAATTTAGATGATACCAAAACCACCCAGATACAAATGTTGTAGCCAAACATATTTTATTACAAGTTCATACATACTATGTGCGAAATGACTTTTCCCCAGCCTATTATTACACTTCCTGAATCGATGTAACACTTTCAGATATTATATCCACAAAGATATAAAAAAGTAATGAAGGTCAACGAAGCGAGTGAGGCGTGTAAGAATCCTGCCTTATGGCGCTCTGTTCCCTCTCTGCCTACCCCGCAAGGGATTTGGTGTGAAGTTAGGTATAAAAAATATATACCTACATAACTTCAATCCAAATATCGTGTAGAGTAGACATACAAAAAACTTGAAAGCAATAAGTTAAGTTCCTTACACACGTTCATTCTATTCTTTGACTTTTATAAAGCTATTTCTCGCAATATTATTACACTTAAATAAGTAAGAAAGTGAGGAATAAGCTCAGATTAGAAAATAGACATATGTTTACACACGTTATTTTATTTTCCCGGTAGGTTTAAAGACGAACAATACTGTTATATAATATTTTTGCGACTTAACTTTTACTGTTGTCACAGCGCACTCAAAGAAAGCACTTGAAAGGAATAATTCTTCACAGCTTTTTGAACCATTTATATCGATACTCCAGCCTGATGTTATAAAGCTTAAAGTTCGATATATCTATCATATTAGTATTTATAGTGTTTAAACGATATTTGTATATCAGTTATATGCAAATATCATTTAAACTTTTAAATAGATTGCCTGAAAGAGCTTACTCTCACCGATAAGGCAGTTATTTGTACTTTTAAAATATTTGTCTAGTAATTAATACTAATACTGTTTGTTTTTAGTTTATAAGCTGTACAAATAATGAGTTATGTATCTATCTGTCTATATTTACAATTTTTATGAAGCTACTTCACATCATACAAGCAAGGTGATTGATTTGCTAAATATTTGATCCCGTGGGCATATGGTGGTCCTGTTACCATGCCTAAGTCAAAACTTATTCAATAAATATGTAAGCACCACATATATGTATAAAATTAATATACATATTATATATATATATATATGTATAAAATATATATAAATGTGTATATATGTCCGTGCCAATGTGTTGGTTCTTTATAAATCTTACTAAATTTATGATATCGAAACGACATTATTTTTAAGTCATATTATTTACATATAATTTTAATTCGATATTTATGGAACATGCTAAGAAACAAACAAAGACTGAAAGATATTAAATTGATCATACACTCAATATATAAATCAAAAAGTAGTCAGCAGAGTAAGTAGTACATCAAAAATGTCTTACATGCATTTATGTTTTCAGTGTTCAGGATCCGTAATATTCGATGAATCTCATAATTAATTAACTACTAATTATTAATGTCTATAAAAAAGGATTATGATCATAAAAATTCTAAACTGTACAGTATTTTATAACTGTAAATTTGTTACATTTATATTCACTAACACATAAATAATTTCAAATTAATATACCAATTATAATATATATAAAATATGAGTGGATGTATATAATGTGTATGTATATATATATATATAATATAAAATTTTGATATCATATCGCATATTAAACAATTATAACTCAATTTCATGGTAATCGAAAGACAATCACAGTGCAAATGATATATTTAGTACTACTAATATAAACTTTATAACAAGTAGTGCTGTTTAGTTTTGCTTTTGTGTGTTTGTTTTCTCTGTACGTGTGAACACACAAGTCTATATACAGATGTATATAGATCACTCTAGTGAAAATAATAAAATAAAATTTGTGATGCTGATTGCTGTCTTAGTAGTTATTAAAATTTTGTTAGTTTATAATTAAAATTAACACATTGCATTTTCATGCGCAACTAAAGGACTTTCAATGGTGGCTGCTATTCAGTCAATTCTCTAAGTGTTGTACTGTTGTAAATCAATTTAATTTCACCTCGTATCATCTGTTGGATAACTATGTTTTAACCAGCTCAGGTTGATTGGCAGTAACGAAACTGGTATACGGTACTTCTTATTAGCCCTGGAATCAATACTATATTTTCTTCTTTGTACTAGGTATCCTAATGTACTAGGTTGTAAACAATATGTTTACTGTCCCACTACACTTATGATAGTTCTTCACCATGAACGAAAAGCCAAAAAAAAAATGAAAAAATAAATAGAATACATATCCAAACTTTTTGGATAAAAATTTTACAATATAAGTGTTTATTTATACATATATGTAAGAATAATATAAAAAATATTATAAATTCTAACCGCAAAAGCTAAATCATTTTAATATACACAATATGTAAGCGTTTATAATATAAAAATATATTAATTTAAAAATAATTTGAATACATGACGATACGTATGTCACAGTAATGACGGAAAATCATTAAAATTAAAGAGTAGGTAGTTAGTATATATATCAGAGTTATGTGCCATTTTACGCACGAGAAGTAATTCTTGACTTCCAAAACGGTTTTGACAAGACACATATTAATAATAATATTGTGACAATATTAATAATAAAAGTGGTCCAGTGGTCGAGCTCGCGCTTCTGTATCAAGAAGTCGTGGGATCGATTCTGGGCTCACACCAATGTCTTTTCGGAATTTGTTTTCGGAAATTATGTGTGATAAATATAAATGATTGACACAAGTGTGCAAGGTGTCTGGCAATAGGTTTTGCCACATATTCTATTTAGGACATAAGAATTTTGCGGAATTTTGAGGCTTAACATCCGCTTGCTATACCTACGGATGAATAAAGGCGTGAAGTTATAAATAAAACAAGTAACTCATTCAAATATATTGTTCGGAATAATATTATCTGCCGTTTCTGTCAGTATTGTAGCCTTAGCATTAGTGTCCGGTTAGCATTTGCTGGGTGTGAAACCTGAAACCATGTGGAACGCTGACAAGAACGTTCGAATTGCGAAATTTAGAGCACTGTTACACATGCTGTGTACAGACCTTGAGCATGCTAGTTTCGAGCATGCTCCAAAAACGGCAGCTTTGCTAATATCGACCATATAAATTCAAGCACATGGTTGAAAATAGAATGCTTATTGTCAGCAAATGACATAAGCATGCTCCTAATGAGCATGCTTATGTCATTTGCATTACCCATATGCTGGGAAATGTTTGTCCATCTAGCAAGCTAATACCAAACACATAAAAATTGATATTAGCTTGTCAACTATTTACGACTATAAATAAAATCGTCATTAGCTATAGGCTGACAAAAAATGTCAATTTTTTGGTTGACCGTCAAGAAATAATAAATTATTATTTTTAATATGTACTATTGATATTTGTATCAACTTGTTGATTTACATTGTTAGTATATTAAGCAACTTGTTGACTGCTATTTCGTTACGTAATACATTTATTTATAGGTATATAAGTATATACTTATATGGACCTGTTGCCTGCATTGACTATTGAATTTATTTACTACCTTTACTATTGAACTAACTACTGATTTCTAGAACTTGGGTTATGTATGGACAAGTTTAAAGTTTTGATGGTTATTGTTATTTATTAATTTTGTACTTTTAATATTTAACCTTTGTTTTGTATAAAAGATAAAATATCTAAAGGTGGTATGCCTCCAAATATAGTTGATATATTTTTAATTAATCATTAAGTGCTAGATGTTGCTAACTCAACTTCCCGCCATTTATTTTACAGAGTAGAGAGAAACAACATACCGCATAAGACCATATAAGACACAAGAATCTTACTCACCCGTAATTTCATTTCATTATATATTATACAGAAGCCTTAAAAACCGTCGAGCATATATAAGTTATAAAGGTCAACTAAGTCACATTATGGGCAAATTATTAATTTTCAATTACTTTATGTTAAAATATCGATGTTCTATTAGCACGAGTAGGCGGAGTAGGTATATCATCAATGCATAATATAAAACAAAGGGGCCGTACATTAATCACGTGAGGTTAGAAAGGGGGGGAGGGGTCTAACAAAAATCACGAAATATCGGGAAGGGGGTGGGTGTAGTAAGATAACACGTGTATTTATTTTTTCCACCTTATTATTAAAATAAAATAGATTGGTGTGAGCCCAGAATCGTTCCCACAACTTTCTGATTCAGAAGCAGGCCGCTCGAGTACTCGAGCGCGATTGACATTTTGTAGGTCAGTACACCGGCAAAAGCACACTTTTATACACAATACCCAGTAGGTACTTTACACGCTGACGTCTACGTTATCTCTTTAAGCACAATACGCAGTAGTTTGGAGGACGTATGTTTATCCACATTGTTTAATTGTTCGTAGTGAGTGAATATAGCATATATAGCATTTATTCGTATTGAATAAATAATTTGTAAAATGTTTCGTTAAATATTTTATTTTATTTTTAAATGGCTCCATTAAACGTATAAAAGACGGCTGGCTATAGTGTGTTTGTCTATTAGCTTGTTTATATAGGCTGGCTAACTTTTTTGAGTCCTATTGCACGCTGCGTACACAAAAAGTAAAATATGAAAATAAGAAAAAACCGGTCAATATAATAATTTAACATAGTGAAAATTAACATTTAGCGAGTTTTGAAAACTGTGAATAGTCTAGTAGCGGGTGGTGGTACTATGTAGGGGTGAATCGTAGAACTCAATTTTGAAGTCGATATCGTCAACCGATTGAGCCCAAATTTTCTATACACACCAAGTTAGGATAATAATATTATTGGTGGTAGAGAGAGCCACGCAGTTCGCTGCATAAATGGGCCGGCTCGACTGGTGTAATACCACGACGTCTCAGAGTATCCATAATATATAGTTACTGAGATTAGCGCGTTTAAAGAAACAAACTCTTCACCTTTATAATCTGTACATAAAATAATCATAAATAATATAATTTATAAATGCGAAAGTAACTCTGTGTGTCTGTCTCACTTTCACGCCAAAGCTATAATACTCAACTGATTTAAATGAAATTTGGTATACGGATAGTCTAGACTCTATAGCATTTAAAAGGAGATAGGCTAATTAATGCGAAAAAGAGTTATAAGAGGTTAAAAGGAGGACAAAAAGTTGCATGGATCTATCGTCATTTTTAGAGCTAGCTAACTTGAAACTTAGAACTTGACTGGATAAACGAACAGGCGCGTCACCTGATAATAACCGACCAACCCCTACAGTGTAACACTTGCGTTGCCAACTGGATATGGAATAAGAAGTGGGATTTGAACGGGAAGCGGAAGGCCTCTGGAAACTTGTATTGCCGAGCAAAACGCCGTATGAGCCACCTTAAGTTGATATTCTGAGAGATTTATGCAATGAACTACGTTTCTCTACCATTCTATTCATAATAACTTTGTAGTTTGATAAAATTAATTAATATTATACCGAATTACACCGAAGCCAGCCAACTACCAGAATGTTTGACTTTTGATTGAATAAATTTATAATAATGCACGGCGTAAATGATTTTACACTCGACCTAGTTAACTATTATTAATTGATATTTTATGCTTATTTTACATTTGTTTATTACTTATTAATAAGAACTCTGAGGAATTATTTGATGCATTTTAAAGAGCCTTAATTATGTTATTATTTTTAATTATAAAATTTACAAATTCCATACGATTTATTAATAATTAACATCTCAAATTTGAAAAAGAAAATTGCCGATGTTTGAATAACAATTGATCTTGCTAATGAAGATCAATTATATGCACTCATAAATGTAATTGAATTACTTATACAAATGTTTCCCCATAAATAAGATTCCCTTTACAACAATGTCAACTGAATTAACAAGAAATATCACTAGTGGCCACTTCACGCCGATATTCCGAAAGGTTGTGGTATTTCACCGGTCGAGCCGGCCCATTCATGCAGCGAACTGGAAGACTCTACTACTGTAATTTGTCAAATCACAATAATTACTTTTGATTTAACCGGACTCGGTATTTCCGACGCCTTAATTTATTAAAACGTGAAATATAATTTTTAAGGTTACGTTTAAATACCTTGATAATTATATAATTAAAAAATTAAAATCTTATGATTTAAATACGTACTAATTCAAGCCGACTAGGCCCTTTAGTATTTTGAAATCTGTGAGTACATATTTATTTTTATTTTGTTTCACATAAATCTAGATTATATTATATTTTTATGTAATATATAATATTGAAAATAATACTCAGTGGTACTGCAGTCTTAATGTCTCGTTACAACTCATTTGTGTTTCTAATATAATTTAATAGAATTTGTGTGATAATGTAAAGATATTGTAACTGATGAGAAATTGTGGGATGTACTAGCGGGATTTAGGAGAGGAAGTTGGTGCATCGATCAGATCTTCTCTTTGAGAAACAAATCTGAGAAGTATCTAGCTAAGTCTAAAAAAGTATTCTGTGCTTTTATAGATCTAGAGAAGGCTTACGATCGTGTACCTAGGAATGAATTATGGTCAACACTGTCGGGTACATATAAGGTTGACGAGCGCCTTGTGCGGGCTTTAAATTCCCTATTCTAGAGCCTGTATAAGGGTAAATGGGGCGCAGTCAGACTGGTTAAATATCTATATAGGTGTTCGACAAGGATCTGTTGCGTTTCCATGGCTTTTCAATCTTTATATGGACAGTTGTTTGACAAATCTGAAAGAGAGAGGGTTCAGAGAAAAGTTGTGGAGAGAGAGAAAAAGATAACAGTGTGTGATATGGTTTTGGATGGCGAGAAATTGGAGCAAGTGAATGATATTTATTTCCAGATTTTCGCGAATCACATTCATAACGTTAAAACAATTTTTTAGGATTTTATCGCGTTTATTTATTACTTATTTTTATTTATTTCCCGACGTTTCGAACTCTTTACAGAGATCATTTTCACGAGTGATGAATAAAAAGATGGTAGTCGTTCAAAAGCTATTTTCATTGATACAGAGAGCACCAACTTTTTGGAAATAAAAATCAAAAAGTTGATGTTAAAACTGTCACCTATTAAATCATACAACAAAGGATCTTTAAAAACAAAAAAATTTCTTTAGTAAATACATCTTATAAATAAATATTTAATTTTTTTGTTTCATGGTCTGGTGTGGGTTACCAATAGTAAAAATTATATTTTTAACATCAACTTTTTGAAAATGATCTCTGTAAAGAGTTCGAATCGTCGGGAAATAAATAAAAATAAGTAATAATTATACGCGATAAAATCCTAAAAATTTGTTTTAATGTTATGCAAGTGAATGAGTTTGTATATTTGGGAAGTTTGTTTACCAGAGACGGAAAATGTGAGGAATATATTGAAAGGAGAGTAACTGCTGGTAATAGAGTTAATGGTGCATTACATGCTCTGGTGCGTAGTCAGGCTGTGTCTGAAAAGACACGCTTGACGATTCACAGTGGTGTGTTAGTACCTACTCTAAAATACGGGAGTGAGTTTTGGGTGTGGCAGGAGAAGTATGGGAGTAAGGTGAATGCAGTGGAAATGCGTTCTCTGAGAGGTATGTGTGGAATGAAAAAGCGTGAGAGAAGTATGTTAAGATGGCTTGGTCATGTTACAAGAATGAATGAAGCTCGACTGACTATAAGAGTATACGAAGCGAATGTGAGTGGCAGGGTCCGGACCGGGAGACCAAAACAGAGCTCATCATCAGCCCTTCGAGGTCCACTGCTGGACGTAGGCCTCCCCCATAGAGCGCCACAACTGCCGGTCCTATGCAACCTGCATCCATCGGCCTCCCGCGCATTTCACCAGGTCGTCGGTCCACCTAGTGGGGGGACGGCCTACTCCGCGTTGACCAGTACTAGTTAGTTGACCACTCGAGCACCTTTCTACCCCAGCGGTAATCGGTTCGTTGAGCGATGTGGCCAGCCCATCACCACTTCAACGTGCTAACCTTCCGGGCTATGTCGGTCACGCCAGATCTCTTGCGTATCTCCGTATTGCGGATTTTGTCGCGCAGAGAGATTCCAAACATAGCCCGTTCCATAGCACGCTGAGCCAACTTGAGCTTCGTCATGAGGCCAACATTCAGAGGCCACGTCTCAGCTCCGTATGTCATCACTGGTAACACACATTGGTCATAGACCTTAGACTTCAGGCACTGTGGGATTTTGGACGAGAAGATTTCCCTTAGTTTCCCGAACGCTGCCCAACCGAGTTGAATCCGTCGGTTTATCTCTTTCTCGAAGTTGGCACTACCTAGCTGGACTGTTTGTCCTAGGTAATCATAGTGGTCGACAACTTCGAGGATCGCATCGCCAACAGTAACCGGTGCTTGAATGACTTGGGCATTGAACATTGTTTTGGTTTTGTCCATGTTCATTCTGAGACCTACTTGTTGGGAAAATCTGCTGAGATCCTTGAGCATTGTACCAAGGTCCTCCAAAACAGAGCTACCACGACCAAATAAATGGTCTTTTTCAAAAAAGCAAAATGCGTAGCACCCGAAACCGGTGTCAGTGCATGATGAGATGTATGACTGTGGATGAAGTGAAAGAAGTGTGTCAGGATTGTAGCTTCTGGAAAGCCTAAGTCTCTGCTTACCGATATGAAATACATGCGTGAGCTTATGTAGGTGTGGTAAGTATATAATACTAGCTGACCCAGCAAAAGTACTCTTTCCAAAAAAATATAAATGCAATAATCGTAGAGAGATATTTGTATGTTGTTTCATAAAAGAATTAAATTGAAGAAGAAAATCTAAAAATTGAAAAACAAAACATATTTAACTACCCTTGTGGACTACCCTTAACATTTAGGGGCATGAAAATAGATATTGTCATATTTTCAAACCTACCCGATACGCACACAAAATTTCATGAGAATCGGTCGAGCCGTTTCGGAGGAGTAGAATTACAAACACCGTGACACGAGAATTTCTTAAATTAGGTATAGAAAAAAGAAAAATAACTTACAATCCAGCCCTCAAGTTGTCCAGGTTCTCAGCGACGAGGGTATTCGCTTTACCCAAATTGGGATTTTGTCGTGTCTGACGAGCCGGTGTAATTTCTATCGGCTTTGATTCACCACCCTCATGCAGGCCATAAGATTCTGTAATATCTTAACACGTTAAAAACTGTACAATTATGTGATAAAAGAACAGTCCTGAAGGGTGCATGCATACGACTGCAAGATGATGAAAACTACTTTACTTTCCTTTTTATATAAAATATAAGATCCACGTACCAATTCGATTCATATTTAATATATATCAAGGTAGTATTTAAAAAAGTTCAATAACTTTTATATTAATAAAATAAACTTCTTTACACAAGTTTGCAACAAATGTTATTAATAAACTAAATGAATTACGTTATACATTTTTCAATTATTTTATTCGTACGTTAGGGGACGGAATGATGAAAACAAAGCTACTCTTGATCGCTGTCACTGCCGGAATTGGAACGTAATCTATGTAATATTTATTGAACAAGCATCCAACAATACTTTTCGTTTGATAAAATCTTGAGTATTTAAAATATATATATACATATATAGTAAAATTCCTTCTAACACAGAAGGTCAAACCTAGACTGCGGTATTCGGGCAGAAATTCAACAGAAATAAAGAAAAGACAAATGACGCGATGATGGCAAGATACCGGACGGTACGTCTCTTATTCCTGGAAGATGTGTAGATCCTTGGTGTGGGATGCTACTTGCGTCGACATCCTTGTGCCATTACACCTTTCAAGCATGTTAGTGGTGGCTGGTGCTGCAGCGGAGAGTCTCAAGTGGCACAAATAAAGAAACCTTGTAGGTGATTATGTTTTTGAGCCGTTTGTGGTTGATACTGTAGGGACACGGGGTCCGAATGCTCGTGCACTCTATAAAGATATCGTAAAGAGATTGATCGAGGTCACTCACGACCAGTGGTTTATTCTTCGCACAGAGGATTAGCATTGCCATTCAGCGTGGAAATGCATCCAATCTTTTGGACACGCTACCAGTAGACCGAGATGCAGAGAAATTTGATTCAAGTCTTTTAAAAGTATAATATATTGCAAATAATGTACTTAATTTATTTCTTTTTATTATTGTAAATAAATTTAAGAAATTTCATTAAAAAAAAATATTGATAATCTTATATTATTGATGAGTTTATATTATTTCCTAATAAATGATTTATAATCATAAAGATTTCCACCTATATATTGACTCATCACGATATATCTGGAACCATAAGGCGTAGCGACTTGAAATTTGGTAGAATTATTCCTTTCGCCGAGTAGAGGTCAGCTAAGAACGGATTTTACGAAATTCCACCCACAAGGGGGGTTGCGGGAGTGTTAACAATGGAAAATTCCCATTTTTAACCTATAGCTGCTATCGACTTCAAATTTGTCGAAGAAATTGCAGTATTAACATAGCGGGGCAGCAGTTATTACTTTTGATGCGAAACAGAGTTCGCCGGGTCAGCTAGTGCTTTATAATCACAGTAATAATATCAATGCATAAGGTTTAACACAATTACTGCTACTAAGCTCCAATTAATCTCTCTCAATCAAGAGACCGTCGATTAATAGCTGACGTTATTATATACAGAAAACAATACGTGCTCACCTTGCACAATGACATTATCCTTTGGCTCATAATAACCTGTGTCGAGAGGAGTCATTGCGAATGTCTGCTTTTTATCGAGAGATTTCGATGAATCTATTACATCAGGTTTCTTTGGTTTATTCGAGGAAGAGTCCTTAGGAGCGACAACTTTATGCGCAGTTGGGAGTTGAACATCTTCGCCGTTTTGAGAATTTGGTATGTACTCCGCCAGATCTTGTTGTGCTGCGTAAGGATCTTGTGACATCCAACGCGGTAAATCCAGATCGCGCTGATTTGATGGTTCCTCTTCGTCTTCCATGTGACTAATGCGATATATCTCCTGGATTAAAATGTAACAATATAATATTAGGATGCAATGAATAATATTGGTGGTATATACTTCTGGACACATCTATTGGCCCGCCTTGCATTTTTAGTTTCTAGGTCAGGTCCCAGCAAAAATTTTAAATTAGGTCGAGCAAAAAGTTTTTATGCATTTTTGAACCTGGTACATTCATAATTTCATTCGTTAGTCTTTTTTTGAATTTCGAACACAGAATTTAAAGAAACAAAAGACAATTTTGAGCCTGTTTGTTGATATCAAACAATCGAATACTAAGAAAACTTGATTTTATTGGTTTACTTGGATTCAATTCTTGAAAGTGTGATTGATCTCTTTGATTTTGCAACAAACAAACATTACTTATTCTTAACATTAAGGTGAGGTTCTATCAATAATCTATAGATACTTCACCTAAAGTCGCTGTAGCACCTATGCAGGCCGGGCACAGCCAAAGAAATGTGAGTGCTCAACTTAATTTAAGTCCGTCCGAAATGTTTATCGGAGGTACCTAGAGACGATTTCGGGTCACAGCTGAAAGGCAGGATCGATTCATCGTAACGACCAGCTTGAGAAATCGTCACCTTTTCTCCATTGAGATACAAAACCAACTTCGCGACTTCCATGGAGTATCTATGAGTACTCGAACTGTTCGGAGGGAGAAGGTTAAAAGAACGCGATTTGGTACCACACAAGTCAGCTAATGGCCCCAAACTAACACGAGCCCACCGAACAGCGCGCCTTCATTTCGCGTGCTCTCATTTAAATTGGACTCAGCAGCATTAGAGCCGTGTACTATTTTTTGAAGAGTCTAAAATTATGTTACATGGCAATGAAGGAAAGAAGAAGGCCTATTGCCGTAAAGGAGAACGTTTTGCACAATACTGCTTTGAAGAGAGGGTTGCTTATGGCGGTGACTCATGGACTGTCTGGGGCGGTATATTCGCGAGCGGCAAAACTCAACTGGAGGTTGTTACGGGACCACAGCTGCAAACATTAAATGCTGAAAGGTACGTTGGTGAGTGCTTAGAACCTCACGTGATGCCATATGCGGACTATATGGGTCCTAATTTCCTTTTAATGCATAATAATGCAAGAGCCCATACGGCTGGCATCGTCAGGGAATATCTTCGGGATGTGAACATCACAGTTATGGACTGGCCAGCCAGAAGCTCAGACATGAACCCCATTGAGCACATGTGGGACGTGCTAAAAAGACGTGTCAGGGCTCGTCAGCCAGTTGCCCAGACGGTGCAGGAGGTGAAAACTTCCATAGAAGAGGAATGGGAGATGATCCCTCAAAATTTCATAGAGCGGTTGATAAACTCTATGCCTAATCGTATAAGACCTGTGAAAAAAAAAATCAATTGCCATTGTCAAGGCGGTTAACCGACTTGTTAGGCGTAGCTCCATATAGTGTGGTATTTTGAATACAAATTTAAAACATTACGAGCGAAAAGGTAAGGTAAAATGTATCAGGTTTAAAACTGCATCAATAGTTTTTTCTCGACCTGATATAAAATTTTAGCTATGACCAAGTGAAACGGATGAAAACACTAAGTCAATCAATGTCCAGACTACTTGCAAAAAATAAAAGAAAATAACTATCTTTTGACGAGAGAGATATGCAGAGTATTGATTTACTTCTTCAAAAGATGGTTAGTAGAGTTTTAATGAAAATAATATTTGGATTTATAGAATTGGTGATACAAGATGACAGAAAGAGTATACACAAAGCGACATTAATAGAGAAATTAATACACAAATGTCAGTCCCCACATAAGGTATCAATTATTTTGAAGTGTTAGAGTATGCATATATAATACGAAATAGGTACTGTAATCCAGGTCAGCTAGGTCATCTATATTATAATCTATAGCAAGTTGAAATACCATACAAATACTAGTGGAACTACTATACAAGGTGAGCGAAAGTTCTAAACAAAGATAATTTCAATAATACCGATCGATTTTCATTGGTTCAATATTTATTTTCGAAAGTTACATTGTGAACTGCAGTTTTCCACTGAATTAAATATAATGTATATCAAGAATGGCGATTGCCGGGAAAATTTACAACATGAACTGTTGAGTAACACTAAAATTTATTTGCCATATTTTTTTGTTGTAATTTGCTTACAATTACGCCAATATCATAT
The DNA here is from genome assembly GCA_905147225.2 of Euproctis similis. Lineage (NCBI taxonomy): Eukaryota > Metazoa > Arthropoda > Insecta > Lepidoptera > Erebidae > Euproctis > Euproctis similis. Next base: position 15,491,569 of record LR990107.1, on the reverse strand, counting down.
AATATAACAACATGACATAAATTCACGCCTTTTTTAGCCAAAGGTGTAGGCAGTGGCTGTTAAGGCTCGACTTAGATTATTCCATATATTAAATATTTTCTTCAAAACATTGTTTTTGTTTTAAACAAATAATAAATACCAGTCGAAGTAGCGCAGCAGCGATTAAGAATATCAGTTATTTTAAAAGATAGAAGCTAGAAATGAACTCGTTGATGTTTTAGTAGACCAATAGACGACCAATGAGGCGATAAGTCAGAGTTTGCCTGAACCGATCGAAAGCCAAATCCAGAATACGAGGACCTTATTAAAGGACTGCACATTACTATTAAATCTATTAACTGTGTGCAGGACATAATATGCATAAGCCATAGGCATAAGCCAACAAAAGTTAAAGTTAAAGCTTGCCAATTTGTTAAAATTGTGTACAGACAATTTGTGGTTATTAATTCCTGGTAGTGAATTCTGAAAAAGCATAAAATACAAACGTACAAATACAAACGTACAAATACAATACATTTCAACATTTTGCTGTGGGTATTCGAAAGGCAATATAAAATATAGGGGTATCGAATTTCATTCAGTTTATTATATAAAGAAATTCCCGGAAAGGCGGTGATTGAATTGAATTGCAGTGTCGCTTGAAATATGAAATATATATTATATATTCTAGATCAATTCATTTATTCATTAATTGTCTCCGTTTTCCAAGCATTAAAAGGGTATAGGGTAGTAGGGTAGTAGGGTGGTAGGGTGTAGGGTGGTATTTAAAAAAAAATATATGTATAACATTAATTTGCTACAAATTTGACTTCAAAGAAACTCGGATGTATTTTGTAAAAGATTGTACGTTTAGAAAAGATGTTGGTGTGGAAGATGCGAATGAAGTTTGGAAAAAGAAAATCCTGTCGTTTTAATCCTGAATGCTGGGGATGACAATGATGATCCCTTTGACATAACTGATGATAAAGTCTCACCACATCATTGACCTAACTTACGCTATATATTCTTACTAAGGGTGCAAGAATTCTATTTGCATCATCTATTATCATTGCTCGCACTTCCTAGACGAATGTGAACAATGTTATTAATATTGAGTCAGTATTCCAACAGGACAAGGAATTTAAGAGGTTTATGAGTGATGATCGAGCGATCGATATAGTCGAGCTACCTGCTTCGTGGGTTCGACTCCTTACGCACCAATGATCTCTCGGAATGCTTTTTGCAAGTTATTTGTGATAAATATCGATGACAGACAGCTTTTTGCCCAACTTTATGACAATAGGCTCGCCATCTATCTATTTGGAACGTAACGTAACAATTCTGCGAGTCAAGGCTTTAACAGCCGCTGCCTACACCTTCTGGTAGAAAGTAGGCGTAAAGTTGCGTTTACGGTCCAGTGTTAATAACAGATAACATGCAAACGGAATCGGAGACAACTGGCTATAGCATGAATATCGTGAAAACCAAGATTATGACAAAGATGATGAACAGATGTCACAAGCTAACAACTCCCTGTGGTGATGTCAGGGAAAGGAGCCTTAGAAGTTAGTGTGTAAAAATTCTTCCTTGCGGGAGTCTGTTTTCTCTGCCTACCGCGCAAGTCACTTGGCGTGAAATTAATGTATGCATAATATGTAACTTCCGATGTTTGTTTTGACATGATCCAATTACTAGAGTGCTGCGAGTTTTAAGTAAAAAGTGTTTAACAGTTCTGGGCGCTTAGTTGCTATTCAAATCGCTGTTAAAATGAAATTAAGAATTAAAATGTAAAAACGCTTAATGAGATTCAACAAGAAAGTGATAACTTACGAAACTATTAGAACACAAGTCCGCTAGATTAATGCTTGAAGTAACCGTGGTCTTTTTAGAAGTTCGCAATTCTCTGCTTCCTGATTTAAATTGCTTTTACTTTTTATAGTAAAGTTTTAGCTAACCGTAGTTTGAAAATATATAACAAATGTGGGTTTTATGCAAAAGCAACAGAAGCAAAAACATTTTTTTTTACTTGATATCCATATGTTTTTACTCTTTTTTGATGGATTAGGAGAGCAAATGAGCAAGCGTGTCACCTGATTGTAACCAACCTACGCCGCCCATGGACACCAGCAACACATGCAGTATTACAGTTGCGTTGCCGACTTTTAAGGGAGTAGGATGGGGAAAGGGGGGCCTCCGGGTACCTCTCTAACCGAACGAAACGGCGCATGAGTCACTTTACGTCGATGTTCTGAGAGGTCGTGGTATTTCACCGGTCGAGCCGACCCATTCATGCAGTGAAATGCTTGGATCTACTACTGTTAAAACTCGCCATAAAGTACTCGCCTTATGTTACTCGCCTTATATAAGCGCGTATTATTTTTTAGCCTATTACCGATAAACAACAAAAATATAACTTGTTATCTACCGTTACACCGGTGGAAAATTATTAACTCCCTTGGGAGAATCGGGAATCAGTTCATGTAGTTTTTCACAGTTCGATTAAACATTTCCCGTGGCGATAAATAAGTTTAAACTTGTTCCAATTAAAATAAAATCTTGTTGGAAAACTCGTGGAACTGTTCAATAGAAAAATATAACATTCAATGTGATGACTTTTTCTTAATAATTTTGTATTCTTGCTCAACAATTTATTCTCACTTAACGATCCCATTAATTTATTCATTGTAATAAGTCATAAACTGTTAAGCAACATCAAGTTTTTGCAATTCTTTTCGGAAGTTACGTGTGTTAAATAACAGCAATTGTTCAAGATGTATGTCAATTGACCGCAAACTTATTAATTTGAAAAGAATTTGTGAATAAATCGTATGTAGATTACAATATTATTTGAGACTTACCTTGTTCAACCATTCGTGCTCATCCCTGTACGGTTCCGCTGGGAAACTATCTTCATTTCCGAAGTATCTGGGCGCTAGAAGTCGAGGCATCAAGTAGTCACCAAGATACGGACGAGGCGGAAGCGCCGGCGTCCGGTGTGCCAGCTGGGACATTACTGGGGACGTTGATGGATCCACAAATCCTATGAAATTAATATATATTATACTAGCTGACCCGGCGAACTCTGTTTCGCATCAAAAGTAATAACTGCTGCCCCGCTATGTTAATACTGCAATATCTTCGACAAATTTGAAGTCGATAGCAGCTATAGGTTAAAAATGGGAATTTTCCATTGTTAACACCCCCGCATCCCCCCTTGTGGGTGGAATTTCGTAAAATCCGTTCTTAGCTGACCTCTACTCGGCGAAAGGAATAATCCTACCAAATTTCAAGTCGCTACGCCTTATGGTTCCAGAGATATCGTGATGAGTCAATATATAGGTGGAAATCTCTTATATATATATATATAGATTAGAAATATATTAGGTCGGGGAAAAAGTCTTTTCGCATAACGTAGGTATAAACTTATTATAAAATTTCTTTGACTGTACTATTTGTGTCTGGCTGGTTTTGGTAACATTAAAAAGGTTACATTATAAAGAAAAGAAAAAAATAAAAAAAAGTTGTTTCCCGCTATTTTTCATTTGTTTTTCTCTCCGTAAAAATGAGTGAATCTAATGAAGAAATTCGATACGTTTTAAAATTTTATTATAAAAAAGGCAAAAATGCAACTCAAGCAGTGAAAAAAATTTGTGATGTTTATGGACCTGATGCAGTGTCAGTAAGAGTAGCACAAATTTGGTTCAAACGTTTTCAGTCCGGAAATTTTGATGTTAAAGATGCACCTCGCTCTGGTCGCCCTGTTACGAATAAAATGGACGCCATTTTTGAAAGAGTGGAGCAAGATCGGCATATTAGTAGTTACGATGTAGCTGAAGAACTGGGAATTGACCACAAAACAGTTTTGACCCATTTGAAGAAAGCTGGTTATACAAAAAAGCTCGATATTTGGGTGCCACACGAGCTCACTCAAAGAAACTTAATGAACCGTGTACTCATTTGCGATTCATTATTGAGACGTAATGAAACCGAGCCGTTTTTGAAGAGATTGATAACTGGCGATGAAAAGTGGATCACGTACGACAAGAACGTGCGAAAAAGGTCGTGGTCGAAAGTTGGCCAGGCTTCACAGACTGTGGCCAAACCTGGCCTAACACGAAATAAGGTGATGCTGTGTGTATGGTGGGATTGGAAGGGCATTGTTCATTATGAGCTTTTACCGTCCGGCAAAACCATCGATTCTGATCTTTACTGCCAGCAACTGATGAGATTAAAGGAAGCAGTCGAGAGAAAACGGCCGGAATTGATCAACAGGAAGGGTGTGGTCTTTCATCACGATAACGCTAGACCACACACATCTTTAGCCACTCAGCAAAAATTAAGAGAGTTCGACTGGGAGGTCCTAGTGCATCCACCATATAGCCCTGACCATATAGCCTTCAGATTTTCACCTGTTTCGGTCTCTTCAGAATTCTTTAGGTTCTGTAAGGTTGACCTCAAGAGAGGACTGCCAAAACTATTTGTCCCGTTTTTTTGATCAGAAGTCCCAAATTTTCTACAGTAACGGGATAATGTCTCTGCCCACAAAATGGCAGAAAGTTATTCAACAAAACGGTACATATATATTGTAAATAAATGTAAATAAACTTTGAAAAAAATGTCTTGACTTTTCATACAAAAATACGAAAATACTTTTTCCCCAACCTATTATTTACATTGAAAATAACATACATAAATATATATTCTATCTATTCATATCATTACATAGTATAAATCAAAGTCACTTTCTGCTGTCTGTCCCCTTATATGCTTATATCTTTAAAACTACGCAACGGATTTTGATGCGGTTTTTTTAATACATAGAGGGTGTCAACGGGGTGGTTTTGATCTATAATTCAATTCATGTATAGTGTAGAAAAATAACTGTTAATTTTCAAAATTTAGAACTTCAATCGCAAACGCTGTCTGAACCCTAAGTGATAAATCAAAACAATGTACTGAATTATTATAGACCTTCAAGAGATCTACAAAAAAGTCAGCGATGGCATATATCTATCTCTTAGGGATAAACCACAATGGTCATTTTTATTTCTTACCTTTTTATGTAAAATAATGGCTTCTTTACGAAGCGATTTAGACATAACAGCATTAATTTTAGCTTAGCAGTTAAGTATCTTATATAGGTTGTGCTTTTAATATAGATCAATATGGCTCCTCACAGCATGCAATTTAAACGAATATTTACGAAGTTCTTACATTATTAACATAGCGGGACATAGCAGTTGTGACGCGTGCCGATAAATATCCCAAATTGAACTTTATAATATCCAACTTTTACTCATTACTTTTGATGCGGAACAAAGTTCGCCGGGTCAGCTAGTAAGATAAATTAATGTTTCTGTTTGCAAAATTGAAATAACCAAAATTTTTTAATTTTCTTTTCAGTCAGTCTCTATGTTTCGGGTAATCTCTAAAATTACTGGAGGACCGATTATATCAGGACGTTTATTGGCAGATGTGAAAGAGTAACTTAGGCTACTTTCTTTTAGAAAAGATCTTTTGTTATTTATTACAACATTCGTCGGGTAAACATATATAATAATATATATAAAGTAACAAAAATACGTTTAGGTGGGTTTCACTTTTGTTAACTGACACAAAAAGATATATAGCTTAAGTGTAATATGGTCTGTAATAAATTTAAAATTATACGGAAATTCTCACTCTCTCTCTCTGAGTAGAATGTTTATTTCCCAAAAATAATTAACACATACGTACAATGTTGGTGTAATTTGAGCCAAAATGTTTAGTGTTATTTTGTTGCTTTAGTTTGATTTAACTAAGTTTAGTTGTTCTAACAGACTCTCTTGTGACTTTAAATAGTACACAATGAGTTACATTGTCTGCATTTTCTAATTTTCCCTTTAATTATAGGTAACTTTGTCTTTCTAATATAGTGTTACGTAGAGGTGTGTGGTGGACGGGATACATCAGAAGTACCAATTTTATTGTACCAATTGTTTGAACAGTCACACCCTTCCTTCTAAAAAGGTCAGATATAGGTTTTACCTTTGGAAATATACTCATCTGACGTTTCGTTGCCGCTGCCTAGACCGTGTTTATAAGAGTGTGAAGTTATACGGGCCTCGTGATGTATTGGTAAACCAATCAACTGCGGAAATGGGGTCGGGGGTTCGATCCCCACCCGAGTACAAATATTTGTGACAAGCATAAATATTTGTATGGCGTCTGGGTTTTCCTCTATGTATTATAACTATGTATTTACAAAAGAAAAGTATATATGTATTAATATCCGTTATCTAGTATCCATAACACACGCATTTAGTTGATTAGCTTGGAACTAGAGGACGCTGTGTGTATTGTGTCCAAGATATTAATATTATTCTATATTTTGTTTTGAGATATGTTTAGTTAATAGAATTAAACATAATTATGCATGTTCATGATGAAATAATACATTATTATATTATTTAAAATGAATCCACAATTCGGTACTGATCCCAACGCTACGACTACGTGCATTTAAGTAGGAGAAACGCGGTCGAAATTAGGGCACTGAGCAAAATTAGCGGAGTGACTCTCGCTGATCGCGTCGAAAACAAGGTAATAAAGGAAGTTGGATTAAAGGAGAGTGTTGGTGTTAAATTAAGAAAGTCATGCTCCGATGGTTCGGATATTTAGAAATTATGCACCTCGCAAGATTGACTAAGCAGATATACAGTGAAAAAGCCGATGGATGACCTAATAGAACGAGTTCTGCAGGAAGGTGCCTTAAAATCGACGCGTTTGTATGAAAAGAGTTATAAAAGTCAAAGAAGCGAGCAAGGCGCGTACCAATCATGCCTTTTGGCGCTCTGTTCTCTCTGCCTACCTGGCAATTTAAAATATGTTTATAAATATATATAATAGCGTATTTAAAATAATATATATGAAATAAGATTCACAAAATTTGTTTAATTCTCGCAACACGGACATGAACCCAAGAAGCATAACAACATTAAAATAATTAAATTTCAGGGAATACCGTAGCCACGGGTAAAATGTAAAACCTACTACATTTTTAAATAGTGTGTATATTTTATAAATAACTGTTCAAATAAAGAAAAAAGACGTAAGAAAAAAATGTTTGCATAATGTGTTAAATAATATGTCACCTTCTACAAATGATGGAATCGTATTATTTCTCGGCTAGAGATGCCGAGAAATCTACAAGCAACGTGTCCAGAATACTTGCAGCGTTGCCACAAATAGCAAAGCTAATTCTCAATGCGAAGTAGCATCCACAGCTGTGGTCACTAGAGGCCTGGACCTGTCACATTGCAATCTCTTTGTAATAAGAAAGCAAATTACTTTGATTATAATAAAAAACGAATAATGAAGAACGCTGCCTGAATTGAACACGTTTTTTCAAAGAACGTCCTCTAAAAAAAGAACTTTTATTTTAATTATTTTATTATTATCATTTTCCTGCCAGACTTCCCTATCATTCACTTTTTCCACACTAACGTCTTTTTAAAACAAGTCGTCTTTCACACAACCCATATATTCTTAGTCTGGCCATAAATACTGTTACAACTAAAAATAAAAAAATATTACATTTGAATTAGGAATCTGTCATTTTTATACGATTGTTCATTGTGTTCTCTCGTTTTGGCGCCAATACATTGTACAATATTTTGCGATATTAAAATGGAGTGGGGTGATAAAGAGAACCGAATCGCTGTGATTGCATTACACAAAGTAGGTATGGAGCCAAATGCAATTTTTAAAACTCTCCATACACTTGGTATTAGTCAAATGTTTGTGTACCGGGCTATTAATAGGTACAATTAGATCTCCTCTGTTTGTGACAGAAAAAGAGCTGGCCGTCCACGTAGTGTTCGTACGAAAAAGGTGGTCAAAACAGTAAGGGAAAGAATTCGAAGAAATCCTGTCCGCAAGCAAAAGATTTTATCTCGGGAGATGAAGATAGCACCTAGAAAAATGTCGCGTATTTTAAAAGATGACTTAGGACTTGCAGCCTATAAGAGGCGCACTGGTCATTTATTAACTGATAATTTAAAAAAGAATAGGGTGTTAAAATCTAAACAACTACTGAAGCGGTACGCAAAGGGAGGTCACAGAAAAATATTGTTTACGGATGAAAGAGTTTTTACAATTGAGCAACATTTTAACAAATAAAATGACCGTATCTATTCTCAAAGCTCTAAGGAAGCTTCCCAATTAGTTGACAGAGTGCAACGTGGGCATTATCCGACTTCAGTGATGGTTTGGTGGGGTGTTAGCTACGAAGGAGTGACTGAGCCATATTTTTGTGAAAAAGGTATCAAAACATCGGCACAAGTGTATCAAGATACCATTCTTGAAAAGGTAGTCAAGCCCCTTCACAACACCATGTTCAATAACGAAGTATGGTCCTTCCAGCAAGACTCGGCACCGGGGCCTAAAACTCGGTCCACGCAATCTTGGTTGGAAGCGAACGTTTCGGACTTCATTAGAGCTGAAGACTGGCCGTCGTCTAGTCCCGATCTTAATCCACTGGATTATGATTTGTGGTCAGTTTTAGAGAGTACGGCTTGCTCTAAACGTCATAATAATTTAGAATCCCTAAAACAATCCATACGATTGGCAGTGAAGAATTTTCCCATGGAAAGAGTGCGTGTTTCTATTGATAACTGGCCTCAACGTTTAAAGGCCTGTATTGCAGCCAATGGAGATCAGTTCGAATAGGATTTTTATATTTTATATCGTTTTATATATATGTAACACACTTAAAAAGCCTTAACAGAATTTAAATGTACAGCTTACAATTGACCTTAATTAAGAGCTACTAGAAAATAGGTCCTGACGCACCTAAATTAATTAGAATATTCTGCTACATATTTCAAATGTATAAATTGGCTTTAATCCGAAGATAGAGAATCCTCGTAATCAAAACAGAATTAAAGTAGGAAACAGATACATTCCATTGAATAATTAAAACCGGAAAAAATGCAACGACAACGGTTTATGAGGTAGTGCTAAATGAAGTGCAAGTGTATTCAAATGTTGTATGAAGTGCAAAATGTATATCTTGCAAGCGGAAGGTACACCGAAAATCATTACATAGTATAAAACAAAGTCACTTTCCGCTGTCTGTCCCCTTATATGCTTATATCTTTAAAAGTTCGCAACGAATCTTGATGCGGTTTTTTTAATAGTTAGTGTCAACGGTTTTGGGATAAACCACAATGACTATTTTTATTTTTTTACTTTTTACGAGAAATTATGGCTTATTTACGAAGCGATTTTAAAGATTACAGCAGCAGATTTTCATCCAATTAAGTGTCCTAATTGATTGTGCATGTAATATAGATGATCCCGGTCCTTTACAGCATGCAATTTAAACAAATATTTTCGAAGATATTGCAGTATGATAGCGAGACAGCAGTTATTACTTTTGATGCGAAACAAAGTTCGCCGGGTCAGCTAGTGTAGAAATAAGAATAGCGTTGGGTAGCAGCTTGAGTGAAGAGTTGGGTGGAACTTATGCAAAAAAAGTGCAGTTCGCTGTACACAATGCGTTACTGCTCCCAAAAGTAATATATCTATACTAGCTAACCCGGCAAACGTTGTCTTGCTGAAAAATAAAATTTTAAAAATAGGGTTTGATTGTTAGAGGTTGAAAATTTAGGGTTGTATGTATTTTTGTATCCCGTTTTATAAAAAAAATAAGAAACAGAAATATATCGAAAAATTTTAAAAAAATGTTGAGGGGTGGGCTACCCTTGTGATTTAGGGGGATGAAAACTAGATGTTGTCCTATTCTTAGATTCACCCGATATGCACACAAAATTTCATGAGAATCGGTCAAGCCATTTCGGAGGAGTATGGAAACGAAAACTGTGACACGAGAATTTATATATTAGATTAAGTTAGAGTTGAGTACGGCAGAGTGCGCAGGAAAGTCGAATAAATGCAATCGAAACGAATATATCGCATAATTTGCGGAATGACGCTCCTCATTGCATCAAAAATAAGGCAAGTAAGGCATACATTAGGATTGAAAGAAAGTGTTGCTATAATGAACGGCATTTCAAACATATAGAAATGATGGATGATGCTAGAGTGACTAAACAGATAGAATTGGCAAAAGCAAAAGGATTTAGATATCAAGGATGGTCACGATACACTATCAATAACTAAAATAATTAGGTATATTAATAATAATCTAATGTATTTATATATTAAATTTTCGTGTCACGGTGTTCAGCTCTTTCGAAACGGCTTGTGTTGACCGATTGTCATTAAATTATGTGTGCATATCGGGACGGTCTGAGAATCGGACAACATCTATTTTTCATCCCCCCAATTGTTTGATAAACATAACATAACATAACTTTACGCATTTTCCTACCCGAAGGTTATTTTTTAATGAATTAACATACAAAAATACATACAATTCTAAATTTTGACCCGTCTATGATTAACCCCTATTTGCTAATAAAAAACTTATATTTTTATACACAGCCATGGGTACTTCATGTTTTAAAATGTTAATGTTTCCACAAGGTAAAAAAAGGAAGACTTCTCTCAGTCAGTTGGAAGAGAAAGAAAAACATATGGCTGACAAGCTTACATAGCATAACACCGAAGAATGGCGGGATAACCAATCCTAAATATGGGTGGACCTAAATGTTCATGGTAGGGGCGGGCAGCTTCCCTGTATCTGCGGTATCCAACGCGTTTGCTCAGCGTGGACTATGGGCAAAAACCACCCAAAATGAAAAGAGCGTAGAACCAACGGCCCCCAGTTCCTGGTGGTCCCGCTATTCCCGGCCAAGGGAGCGGTCGTGGTAACGGTGGGACAGGGGTTGCGAAGAATCTCCGGGTTACGGCAGGCTGACAACGTCAACTACGCGTGGCTACTTATAACGGACGCAGTCTTCGGTGGATCAACACCTCACCGAACTCGAGGTAGAGCTGAGTTACTTGAACTGGCATATTCTAGGGCTATCTGAAGTCCGGCAGGAGGGGGAGGACACGATAACCCTATAGTCTGGTAACTTACTTTACTTTCGAGAAGGTGACCAGCTCTCCTAGGGGGTGTTGGTTTCATCGTTCACAAGGAACTCGTTAGCAGCGTTGTGGAGATCAGTAGTGTGTCGACCAGGGTAGTGTACCTTGTATTGAAGCTTACCAACAGGTACACCTTAAAGGTAATACAGGTACATGCGCTGACCTCGAAATACTCTGACGAGATAGCCGAGGCGATTGTACGAGGATATTCCAAAAGCAATACATGGTACCGCCAAGGCTCTCTACAACGTTGTTATGGGGGACTTCAATGCGAAAGTGAGAGTACAAGAATGCGGCGAAACGAAAATCGGCCCGTATGGCTTGGGGTGCCGAAATCACAGGGGCCAGATGCTGGTCAACTTCCTGGAGTCTGAAGGGCTCTTCTTGATGAACTCATTCTTCAAGAAGGGTCTCCACAGGAGGTGGACCTGGCGAAGTCCCGATTCTGTGACAAGGAATGAGATAAATTTTATCATTACGGATAGCCAGCATAAATTTGTATGTCGAAAGTGTTTGCTCAGCAGCTTGGAAGGTCCCATCTCACGAAGCTGAAAACTGTGGATGGACGTGTCGTCACCTCTAAGCCAGAGATTCTCGCAGAGATCGAATCTTTTTATAGGCTCCTTTATTCCACACGGATGACCAAGCCGACGGGACACAGCGATGATGACCATAGAGCCCCGCTAACGCGTCGCTATAGTGAGGACATCCCCGAAGTTGCAGAAAGCGAGATAGGCAACTTCAGAACAACAAGGCACCCGGTGATGACGGAATTACAACAGAACTTCTAAAATCCGGCGGAACTCCGGTACTAAAGGAATTAGCAAGTCTTTTTAATTCCATCATACACCTGGGCATAACACCACAGTCTTGGAGCAGGAGTGCGGTGGTGCTGTTCTTCAAAAAAGGTCATAAGGCCTTACTGAAGAATTACAGACCCATCTCACTCCTAAACCGTATCTACAAGTTGTTCTCGAGGGTTGTCACGAATCGTCTCGCTGCTAGACTCGACGAGTTGCAGCCACCGGAGCAGGCCGGGTTTCGAAAAAGCTTTAGCACCGTGGACCACATCCATACTGTTCGGCAGATTGTACAGAAGACCGAGGAGTACAATCAGCCGCTTTGTATAGCATTCGTGGATTAAGAAAAAGCCTTCGACTTCATCGAAACTTGGGCAGTTCTGGATGCATTGCAGCGATGTCGGATTGACTGGCGTTATATCGAGGTGTTGAGATGCTTTTATGACACCGCCACGATGGCTGTCCAGATACAGGACCAGGTGACGAACTCCATCGAGAGAATCGAGGTGTAAGATAGGGAGATATCATATCTCCCAAACTCTTCACCAACGCTCTGGAGGACGTCTTCAAGACCCTGGATTGGACTGGACAGGGTATCAACGTGACTGGTGAGTACATCTCACATCTTGGGTTCGCCGACGACATCGTTGTAATGACAGAGTCGCTGGAACAGTTAAGCGGAATGCTGCGCAGCCTAGACGAATCCTCCCGGCGTATCAGTTTTGGACAAGACCAAGGTCATGTTCAATGAACATGTCGTGCCCAGACCGATAAATGTCAAAGGGTCGGTTCTCGAAGTTGTAAACAAATACGTCTACCTGGGTCAAACTATCCAGTTAGGTAGACGAAACTTCGAGAAGGAAGCCGACAGGAAGATTCAGCTGGGTTGGGCCGCATTTGGCAAACTTCGTCGAGTTTTCGACTCGCCTATACCGCACTGCCTGAAGACCAAAGTCTTCAACCAGTGCGTCTTACCAGTTATGACCTACGGTGCCGAAACGTGGACACTTACGGTGGAGCTAGTCCACAAATTTAAAAGTCGCTCAGCGAGCTATGGAGCGAGCTATGCTTGGGGTATCTCTGAAGGATAAACTCAGAAATGACTATATCCGACAGAGAACTGGAGTAACCGACATAGCTCGTAGAATAAGCTGGTCACATCGGCCGAAGGACCGATAGTAGATGGAGCAAAAAGGTCATTGAGTGAAGACCGCGACTTGGTAAGCGTAGTGTAGGACCCACCAGCCCGATCGTCAGACGACCTCAGAAAGGCTGCTGGAAAAGACTGGATGCGGAAGGCAGAGAATCGGATGTTGTGGGGCAAATTGGGAGAGGCCTATATCCAGCGGTGGACTGCAATAGGCTCGTGGTGAATGATGAAAAAAAAGGAAGAAATCTGTCTCCCATACAACTGAGACACTGATCTTATGTATAAAGAAACAATCCAATGAAAGAAAACATTTCATATTAGGCGTCATGGTTGTGTGCGAGCGCGTATGATTGTTTGTTTCAGGGTGTGTGTTTGTGGTTTTGTGAGTAACAAATAATGGTGCAGGCTACCATGGTTGAAGGTAATAGGTAGTATTGCAACTACAATTATCGTATGCCTTTAGTTAGTAGGAGCTCGGTTTCTGTATAAAAAGTCACTAGCAAATATATATTGTTTAATTGGTGGTCCTGGATTCATCGCGGATGTACATATGTGTACCGGTATGAAATGAGCGTCTTTTGTGAAAATAAAATATTAATTTTGATTAGATAAAAAAAAAAATATTCAAAATATTGTCCATCACTTTCTACACATTTTGTCCACCTTTTTGGTAATTTGTGGATACCATGCCAATAGAAAGGTTCTTCTTCTGAAGCAAACCAATAAGACACCCAATTTTCCACTTCCGCGTAGGAATCGAACCGCTGCTCAGCCAATGCGTGTCCCATCGATGCAAATAAATGGTAATCGGAAGGAGCCAAGTCTGGTGAATACGGTGGGTGGGGTAGCAACTCCCAGCCAAGTATTTTGATTGTATCCTCAACCGATTTTGCTTTGTGTGCAAGTGCATTGTCGTGTAACAAAATTACTTTGCCGTGTCTTCTGGCCCATTCTGATCGTTTTTCGATCAATGCGTTGTTCAAATCGATCATTTGTTGTTTGTAGCGACTAGTATTAACAGTTTCACCAGGTTTTAGGAGTTCATAATCACACCTTCTGATCCCACTAAACACAGAGCATTGCCTTCTTCCCGAAACGATCTGGTTTTGCAGTCGATGCTGATGGTTGTCCCGGATTAACCCATGATTTTCTCCGTGTAGGATTCTTAAAATAAATCCTTTTTCATCGCCAGTGACAATTCGATGCAAAACTGATTTTCTTTCGTGTCTTTGAAGCAAAATTTCACAAGTGTTTTTCCGGTTTTGAATTTGTCTTTCATTCAATTCATGTGGCAACCATTTTCCACACTTTTGAATTTTTCCCATAGCTTACAAACCGTCTGAAATTGTTTGTTGTGCAACATTTAACATAGCTGCCATTTGCTTCTGACTCAAAGTATCATCTTCATCCAATATGGCTTGCAGTTTGGCGTCTTCGAATTTTTTTGGTGGTCTTCCACGTTCTTCATTTCTCACATCAATGTTGCTTCTGATAGAGCATGATCACCCTATTCTTCGACAAGCATTCGATGTGATTCTGCAGCATTTTTTTTCAAATGGAAACACAAAATTAATGCTTTCCGCAAATCATCACTTTCCGGCACAAAATTTGTCATTTTTAACACAATAGAAAAATATGATGTTGTTTGTTTACTGTTAGGTTAATTGCATGTTTGACAGTTGTCATGGCAACCAAACAGAAAAAAATTAAGGCTTATTCACAACAATTAACCCCTACTAACACATTTGTATCTTAACGCTCATTTCATACCGGTACACCTGGTATAGCTTGCGCCCTACAACGTTTTATAAGACCTACTGTGGGAGACTCCATAGTACTGTGACGACGCAAGACAGTGTGGAAGATAAGATTACATAAAACGTTAACTGTGAGAACACTCCAGTCCGCGTGAATTCTAGAAGTCGGATATCTAAACGGCTTACTTTTAAGACTGGCCTCTGGGATCGTTCTAATCTCAGCATTCTTGTTTTATCAGGGTCTCCGTGGAGTGTTTAAAACCTACGAGCATGTATCACAAGAGTAATGAATGTGAAAGAAGCGAGTGAGGTGTGTAATAATCGTGCCGTTATTTCTAATTGCCCTGCAAGGGACGCTATAAGTTTACATATGATCACATACATAAATACCTTCACGCCAAGTCCCTTTCCGGGTCGGCAGGCAGGACTAAGCGCCATTCTTACACATCTATCCATAGTACGCTTAGCTACTTAGAGCTTTTCAATACGGCCAGCATTTAAGGACCATGTGTTGGATCCATATGGCGTCGCTGGTAACAAACATTGGATTTTAGGCACTCAATTTTGGAGGAGAAAATATGCCCGTTCGCTACCTAGCCTAGCCGGATAACTTCTTTCCCGATCTACTAGTTCGATCTACCTAGTTGAATAGGTTTTCCTGGGTAAATATAGTAATCAACTAGTTCGAGGATTGTCCAACGCTTTATATACGCTGTTTCCTAACGGTACTCTTCTTTCGACATGCACCTTGCCGTGTACCTTCCTAGCATTCTTGCCAAAGGCGCATCCAAGATTTACACATTCATTCACCTGTTCCTGCACTACATCATCAAACATTATCCTTGAATGAACTTGAACAGTGGAGCGGCAGGGCGCAACCCTGTCTGATGCCGATATTGACGTCAAACCAGTGCTAAAAGTCGCGGTCTACACCTACACACGCTGTGCAGCTCACTTATGTGATCTGCACAGCATTCCGCATAACCCCGTAGTACGGAAGTATATTCGACACATCCTTTTGTAACAAACAAACCGCTGAAAACCTTCGGTTCAGAGCCAGATAGTTCTCTACGAGATTGCAAAGTGACACAACTGGTCCCACAACACTCCTTCACTCTTACACAATCTATCATCACGCTACTACCAATAGGAGTGAAACACCTTTTTAGTGGATAATAGTGTAAAAAATAAAACGGGAAAGTATTTATCTGTAAATGAAACTGTAGTAAATTCGCCATTATGTGCTTTGAGGATTATATAGAAATATATATTTTCTTAGCAGCTTACAAATAGAGAGTGGCAGTTAATCCATTGTGTTCATGAGAGCCGATCATAACAATAATAATACAACACAAGGTATTTACGTACTAACAGTTACAAGGATTTAAAGGGCAAAGATATAAAATTACCCGTACTTAATATACTAGCAGTAAATAAATTATAAAGAATATTATCTTTATTGATTCGTAAAATAGGTACCTAGTAATATGAAAACGTATAATCTAGAATGATACAATTTGATAAGAGACTTTCTTTTTTTAACATTTAAGCAATAAAATGAGACTCTTGTCTGAAAAATATGTCACACGATCTTAAAAGTACGTGCAAGTAATAAATTTTATTGGAAATAAATTGATACCCTAGGGTACAGTTGTAATATTAGCTGCTTCGGTGATCATTTTTTAAGAAACTCTTTCTAAGTTTCCCATTATTTAGCTAACATAATCTGAGACCTAAGGAGTGAGTTAGTATTAAAGCATCGCTACCGAGACGGATGGAAACAAGATAGAAAATTATTAAAACAATTTAAGTCCAGAAGCGTGCCTCGCTAATTGGATCGCTATGATATTAAAAACCACTTCCTAGAATCTAAAAATACAAATTAAATGTATGTTTCCTAGAAGTTGATCTCAGAAAAACTGAATGATATCGCACAGCTTTATACACGGGTTATATATAATTAATTTTGTAGTCCATTAAAATAAGTTATTAAAGATAAAAAATCAACAGTCTAGCAAGCGTTTTTTAAAGTTTATTTTCCTTTAATATATTGTTTAAATTATTTCAAACTCATGGAGATTTTTCTTTTGAATTAAAATAAAATAATATTTTTTATTTGGTTCATAGCTCGCCTTTAAAAAAGTATGTAATCCAATCAAGCAATTATCTCTCTTTGCACTTTTTTAATAAACAATATATATATCTAATAATTTTTTCCTAAATCGCAAGCTCACAAATAAATATATAAACGAAATAAATACCACCACATCAAGCCATCAAAAATAAAGAACAAGTATCACATTTTATGCAGTTAACGAGCCCACGTTAGATAGTCTGTATTGAGGTATAATTAAAAAGGTTTTAATTATTTTAATTTATATATATGTCACAAATATATTATATAGTTTAATACCAAGGAGTTTTATTACGAAATATTTAAAAAGTTGTTTTTACACCAAGATCACCTGTTACACCTAAAATTGAATATAGTAGAGTAATAAAATGCAGTTGTACGGGACGTAACGTGTAACAGGTGTCTGTTACTAACTAGTTCGATAGACGGCTATTCATTGACTAGGCACATTGTATCTAAAATTTAACTGTGACTACTATTAAAAAAAAATGCTTTCAAAATATATTTGAATAAAAAAAAAATAAGTCGCAATATTCATTAATGACAACGGAAAATTGATAAGGCTGGCATGATAAAAAAAAAAAAAATTTGAAATAAAATTTAACAAAAGAAACAAAGTTTTGTTTAACTTACCATGTGGTCTTGCGATAGCATATGCGACGGCCGAAGCCACAAAGAGCCCGAGCAGCGTGTGCATCCCGAGTCGCCACCTCAACTCTGAACGCGCTATCTGTTTACTGGCAGTAGTCATGAGCGCGCACTCATTCGGCGCCGATCGATAACCCGCCCACATCAAAACTTCTTATCGTCATACACAAAACGCCGTAACTTCAACGCTCCTCAACGACACATGTCCCCATATACATACGAGACTAAATAATATTGTGCATACATCTGAATACAATCCTTTTAATTACTCTATGTCAAGAGAGATACGGTCTATTTTCAGAGCTTTGCACATGTCCATTGAAAGTGTATTAGACAACGAAATAGATTCATTCAATGTCACTCGCGCTTGACGTGTAAAGATTTGGAAAAAAATTTTTTTTTAGACTTTGTACTCTGTTTTCGTAAAAAAGCGGCGTTTATAAATTATTTTAGGTATTTTAGATTCAAAATGAAATGAAGAATAAGTGCACTATTCAGGCAAAGCCTTAAAAGTGCCACTCCCTCTATTCGCCTTGGGCGTAGCAATCGACGGCGAAGATATTTGATCTGATGCAAAGTTTCTCTCGTATCGTAAGTTATCGATGTCTTGAAATATATATAACACCTAACATATTTTGCGAGATTTTTCTTGAATATTTTTACAACCATTTTTTAATTAATACGTTAATAATAATTAATAGTGTGACGTCCGACAGAGGTACCTACTTACATCCGTTAGTTACGATAACATTTGCACGGTTTCAAATTGTAAGTAGGCACACTTATTAACTAGTTTCTAATTCAGAGCCATTGCACTTTGTAGTATTTTTGAAGTCAGATTAAAATAAATATAAACGGAGAATTAGAGAATATTCAACCGCAGATACCAATAATTCATATTCTAGTATTATTTATCTCATTTTTAAGTATATGAATATACTTAGTCATGCCATAAAGATTGTAACGAAGAAAAAATATTTTTTTAATTGCAAATAACACTTATTACTTTTAAAGTGTGTTACATACATAAATATAAAACGATATAAAATGTAAAAAGCTTATTCGAAGTGGTCTCCATTGGCTGCAATACAGGCCTTTAAGCGTTGAGGCCAGTTATCAATAGAAACACGCACTCTTTCCATGGGAAAATTCTTCACTGCCAATCGTATGAATTGTTTTAGGGACTCTAAATTATTATGACGTTTAGAGTACTCTCTAAAACTGCCCACAAATCATAATCCAGTGGATTAAGATCGGGACTAGATGACGGCCAGTCTTCAGCTCTAATGAAGTCCGAAACGTTCGCTTCCAACCAAGATTGCGTGGACCGAGCTTTATGACCCAGTGCCGAGTTTTGCTGGAAGGACCATACTTCGTTATTGAACATGGTGTTGTTAAGGGGCTTGACGATCTTTTCAAGAATGGTATCTTGATACACTTGTGCCGATGTTTTGATACCTTTTTCACAAAAATATGGCTTTTTCACTCCTTCGTAGCTAACACCCCACCAAACCATCGCTGAAGTCGGATAATGCCCACGTCAACACGTCTCTGTCAACTAATTGGGAAGCTTCCTTAGAGCTTTGAGCATAAATACGGTCATTTTATTTGTTAAAATGTTGCTCAATTGTAAAATCTTTTTCATTCGTAAACAATATTTTTCTGTGCGTACCGCTTTAGTAGTTGTTTAGATTTTAACACCCTATTCTTTTTTTAAATTATCAGTTAATAAATGACCAGTGCGCCTCTTATAGGCTGCAAGTCCTAAGTTATCTTTTAAAATACGCGACATTGTTCTAGGCGCTATCTTCATCTCCCGAGATAAAATCTTTTGCTTGCGGACAGTATTTCTTCGAATTCTTTCCCTTACTACTTTGACCACCTTTTTCGTACGAACACTACGTGGACGGCCAGGTCTTTTTCTGTCACAAACACAGGAGGTCTCATTGTACCTATTAATAGCCCGGTACACAAACATTTGACTAATACCAAGTGTATGGAGAGTTTTAAAAATTGCATTTGGCTCCATACCTACTTTGTGTAATGCAATCACAGCGATTCGGTTCTCTTTATCACCCCACTCCATTTTAATATCGCAAAATATTGTACAATGTATTGGCGCCAAAACGAGAAAACACAATGAACAATCGTATAAAAATGACAGATTCCAAATTCATATGTAATATTTTTTTATTTTTAGTTTTAACAGTATTTATGGCCAGACTAAGTACTAAGTACACACATACATACATTGATTCACGCCTGTATCCCAAAGAGGTTGGCAGAGTGGTACAGTTACAGTGGTAGAGCCAAGCAGTTCGCTGCATGAATGGGCCGGCTCGACCGATGAATAACCACGACCTCTCAGAAGACCGACGTAAAGTGGCTCATGCCGCGTTTCGTTCGGTGAGAGAGGCACCTGGAGGCCCACCCCCTTCCCCATCCTTTCCTATCCCCTATCCCTTAAAGGTCAGCAAGACAACAGTAACACTATATGTGTTGCTGGTGTCCATGGGCGGCGTTGGTGGTTTACCATCAGGTGAATAATGAATACCTGCTACATGTATTAATCATAACTGTGGGACTCCTAGTGCAGTGGACATGAAGTACTAGCTGCTGAGTAGTGGTCGACGCGTCCTATCCCCAGCCGAGTACCAATATTTTAGTGAATATGAACTATCTGTACTTTTTTTTCGGTTAGTACAAGTACTTACAATAAGTGTGAGTTTACATGAAAAAGCTAAATTACATTATAATAAAACTAAAAAAAATGCTATGTCGACGTGGACTCCAACACTTCTGGGAATAGCTACGAGAATTAGATTTTTGACAAACTTTACATTTAATTAATAAGTCAATTAGGTGCCAATTAGTAAATTAAGACAATATCTAACTTAACATTATATATTAATAAATAACAGTGGTAGAGCCAAGCAGTTCGCTGCATGAATGGGCTGGCTCGACCGGTGAAATACCACGACCTCTTTGAAGATCGATGTAAAGTGGCTCATGCCGCGATTCGTTCGGTGAGAGTGGGCCCCGCAGGTCCACCCCCCTTCTCCATCCTTTTCTATCCTTCTCCCTTAAAGGTCGGCAACGCAACGGTAACACTATATGTGTTGCTGGTGACCATGGCCGGCGTGGGTGGCTACAATCAGGTGACACGCTTGCTCGTTTGCTTTCCAATCCCATAAAAAAAACAAAGTCGTTTTCCGCTGTCTGTCCCCTATCTTTAAAACTATGCAACGGATTGTGATGCGGCTTTTTTAATAATTAGAGTGTGCCAACAGAGCGGTTTTTATCTATAATTCATGTATGATGTAGTAAAAAAAAAATGGTAAATCCAAAATACACTTCTTTATTACTTTTAATGCGGAACAACGTTGACGGGTCGACCAGTATTATAATTATAGAAAGAAGAAAGAAGTGGTACGATCAATTATTTCTAATGGGCGTTAATGGTCTAGGAATAGAGTTAAATGGGGGTAAATATGTCAATTTTTAATAGTATACAACGTGAGGTCACCGGTGGCGAGTCAATAGGCTGGCTATGTCCATATGCGATCTCGTTAGAGGTGAATATTAGAGCTAAATGTAATTACAGTTCGTATCCTAGGCTGTTTGATGGCTGCCTGACGGGAGACTAATGGAACTTGCCTACTCAATTATAAATAACTACTAGAATTCAAATTTCACACGAATTTTCAGTGTGCCATTCCAGTAGAGCCATGCGTATTGATCCCGACGGGTGTAATACCACGATCTCTCAGTGTATCGACGTAAAGTGGCTCATGCCATGTTTCATTTGGTGAGAGAGGTATCCGGAACGCAACTGGAACACTATTTGTATTGTAAGTGTCTATGGGCGGCGCTAGTCACTTAACATTAGGTGACCCGCTAGCTCGTTTACCCTTCTATTCCACAAAAAAAAACGCTGTTCGGTAATATTTATGTAGTACAAATAATTATATAATAAATATGTTTGAGTATTAATGTATGCATCAAAAAAAAAGTTTAAATTCAGTTTAATGGCATCCATTCATTTTCAAAAGAGTTATTGAAAGTCAACGAAGCGAGTGGTGAGGTGTGTAAGAATCGTGCCTTATGGCGCTCGGTTTTCTCTGCCTACCCCGCAAGGGATTTGGCGAGAAGTTATATACGTATGTATTTTCAGAATAAAAATAAAAGCGTTTCGCATTTTGTGGCATAATTGCCGCCTACATCTTCGTCATGGGCGTAAAGTTATTCAAGAAATTTATAATTATCAAACACCTAGACTATTTTAGATATTTGTTTAAATGTTAGAGCAGGATAGTTATATTTAGAGCACCTTTCCACTTAAGCACAATTATAGGTACGTGCGCAAGTGTTGTACAAGGTGGGGTAGGTTGCCTTTCTGCAAACACGTCTATTTCTGTTGTGGAAAAATCAATTGCTTAACCTGATAAAGTGTCCATAAATATTTACATATACCATTTTGTATAAAGTCCTCTAAGGCATCTCCAACTATAATCTATATCTATACTAATATTATAAATGCGAATGTAAGTTTGTTTGTTACGCTTTCACGCAAAAACTACTAAACCGATCATCATGAAATTTTGTACATATACTCTTGAAGGTATTAGAAGTAACATAGGGTACTTTATATTAAAAAAAATTTTTTTTACGAAAGATAAAACAATTGTTTGTCAAAAAATCGTCAAATTTAGCTACTTCAGTAATGAAGTTTTACAGTATTCGTAAATTAGATAACATAACGTAACTTCACACCTTTTTCTATCCGAAGGTGTAGGCAGCGGCTGTTATGCCTCGCGAGGGACGGTATTACAGTATTCAGGGTTGATACTTATACTTATACTTAACTTTACTTAACTTATTAATATATAAATTTGAATGTAAGTTTGTTTGTTACGCTTTCACGGGATAACTACTCAACAGATCATCATGAATCTTTGTACACATATTCTTGGGGGTATTAGAAGTAATATAGGATACTTTCTTTTTTCTTATTTCTCTCTTTAATTAACATATATTTGCACCCGAAGGAGAAACTTATAATATAGTCTACAAAAATATCCTACATTAATACTCTGCATTTATATCATATAAAATTGTTAAAGTCCAAAATTATTTATTTTTGTTACAGAGAAATATATTTTACCGTTTGTTGTTGCATTTTAATAAAGCATATTGTGAGATTTTTAAACGTCATACCTAATGTTGTAATTTTGAAAATTGATAATCCCAGCTAAGTAAGAAAATAGAGTTATTATATTGATTCAATTCTATGGTAATGATTTTGATACTTATTTATTGGCTTCAATGCGAGCGAAGCCGCGGGTAAAAGCTAGTTATACATAAATATCAGTACCTAGTAGTATATAAAAAGAAATATATTGAGACAGTACAGTTTTACCTATATGATATTACTGATTGGAGCTATCAAAAAAGGTCTGAAATTGAATGATCCGAAAATGAAATGAGAGTGTGTTGGTGTTGAAATAAGGAAGGGTATGGTCTTTTAGTACCGACATGAAGAAAGAATGAATGATGCAAGATTGAGTAAGCAGATATACAATGCAAAACGGAAGGATATTGGAGTCGAGGACAGTTACTTTCGACGTCCTTGCGGAAGTTGATATTGACAAACATGTATGACAAAGGTTATATGAATTTAAGAAACGTGAATTATGAAGCTGTCTTAGATCCATGAAGTTGAATTATTTGACGCAAAAGTCATTCTTACTGCAGAGAGACGTTGCACTGTTTTCTTAAGCCTTCGTAAATATTTTAATAGTTTATTAAAAAGACTTTTCAACGTTTTGTTTACTAAGCTGTTAACGACACTCTTTGATAGGACACGTTCCATTTTATTAACTTAATAAAGATCTTAGTTGGAAGCTTGTCCTGGTTAAGGAAACTAAGGACTACAGAAATATTAGCTACTATTTATTGATGAGTTATGCAAGATCAAGATTTTCTATACTTGATTTTCGTCTTGCGAAAAAGGTATTCATTGGTTTTGTTATTATTCACTCTCTCTAAAAGTTTTCAAAAATTCAAAATCCAAACAAACCCTTATTTTCACAGGTCATCATAGACACATAAAAATAGTCAATAAATACAAATTTAAATTTATTATTATGCTAAAGTTTAAAAATAAAATTAAAACACGAGCGCTTGAGGTAAGTGCCTCCGTGGAAAAATTTCACAGGGACGCAATCCCCATAAGCGGCCTGATTCCGGGTGTAAGGGCCGTCATGAGAAGAATCGGGCAAGAGACTCACGTGCTAAATACTGTTTTCCAAATAAAAAGGTTTACAATTATTCTCACTAAATACTAAAGTAACTATTGAAGGGTGAAGCAACGGACTAAAAGTTATAAGCAGTTGAAAAAGATGGAAAAAATAATGATATTTAACATTAACTACCCTGAAATCTATAGAGTTGCTATAACCTCAACGAGCTACGGAGGAATTGTAAAATACAATCTTGTATGAGGAGCCGCTCATCACCACTTTGTTCGGTCCTCAAGGAAACTCGCAATTGTGTAGTAACTCTTACTACAAAGTCTAAGTTTAATAGCTTTTTTATATTTATTGAAAAGCATATTATGGCTTTCCTTGAGAAGTTTGTTGTAGAAGCATATTATACATTGTCCTATAAACGATTTACTAATTTAGTAGAGACGAGTGATATGTGTAACTAGATCATCTAAGTTCCGGGTTTTAAAGTTGTCAACATCACTATATTTTTAAAGCTGCTAATTTTTTTTTCTTAAAATAAATTCTCGTATATAAACTGTCATGGAACGGTCAGAACATATATCTCTTTAAATTTCCTCCTAAGGGAGACTCTTGGGCTTAGACCATAAATTGCAATAATAGCTGCAACTGCTTGGCCCATGCCTAGTCATTTCACTAAGAAGGCACCTACTATTTTACACAACTATACTTTACTTACTACATCTTGCCACTTCACTCTTTTGAAAATACTATTTCCCAATTGGTCACCCGTAAAAAAATCCACATAATTTTCATATTTGATGCTGTTATAAAAAATATGTTTAGGACTCAAATGATATTAAATATACATCTAAGTGATTCAAACTTGATGTTATTACAGTCTTACAATCATTGTTACTTTCACATTTATTGTATTAGTGTGAATGTGTAAAACACGTACTTATTTTTTTTTTAAAGTACACAAAATATAACATTTATCAGAAAATATGGCCAAGAACCATTTCGTGGAAATCCCCTTTCTACAAAAAAGACGTTTTAAAATCATTCAATGCATTAGTTTAGAAGCATAGCAGCTATGTCAGTTTTCAGTCGGGAGTTGATACAGCCGAATACAAAAAATACCAATAATACCTTTGAAAAACGTAACAAAAACCAGTAATTTTCTATGTGTGCTAGATTGTGTGTATGGGGCAGATGTATGCGAGTCTTCAGAAGCCACAGAGCCGATTTTTGTTCTTTTCTATAGCAGTGATAAAGCTTAGTTCGAAGCCCGTTTCTACAGTCAGATAAGCTCAGTGCAACATTTTGTATTCATTATCTCTAGTATTGGTATTCAACATTGATAGAGCCATGCAGTACATCTCATGACTGGGCCGGTGCTATACCACTATCTGTCAAAATATCCACGTAAAGTGGCACATATCGCATTTTGTCTGATGAAAAATGTATCCAAAGGACCCGCCTAACCCTCCCATGCCACTTCCCTCAAGCCATCAACACATCTATACCATTATCTGTGTTGCAGGTGTCCATCGGCGGCGCTACTTGCTTACCATCAGGTGACCCGCTTCCTCTTTTGATAAGATAAGATAAGATAAAATAACTCTTTATTTACACCTTATAAATTACAAAAAACAAAAACATACAATAATGAAAAGAATATATAAGTAGAAGATTAAGGTATAAATGGCGGCCTTATCGCTAAAAGCAATCTCTTCCAGACAACCTTTGGAAGTACAATGTTGCTTAAGAGAAATGGGTAATTTCGGTGTAATTATAAATATATATAAGTATACATGTATATTAGCAATTACATGTGAATAAAATAAATAATATATTATATAATACAAATGATAAATAATAATTCAAAAAGTAATACAGTAATAGTAAATACAGAAAATAATGCAGACTTACTCACACAAAACGACAGAAATCCACTAATACATAATACATAACAAGTATATAATAAAAACCATGTCAAAATCGTACTACTGTAACATGTTGTAGTGATGGGTTAAAAGAGTTTTAAATGTAGTGATTGATTTGGCTGTTCTGATTTCCACGGGCAGTGCATTCCACAGCAGAACTGCCTGGCGGAAATGTGAAAAATGTATAGGGACTGCCAATCTGAAATTCTCCGATCCGAGATACTTGAGGGAATTAGGATTAAATAAAACGTTATATATTAACGTGAGAACATGAAACAAAAGTGTTTTTGTACCATTACATTTTTAAAATTTATTAATTATTTTTTTTTTTATTATTTTTTTTTTTTAATGAGATCGATGGATGTAGGGATGCGAATGGGTGACCTAGTTGTGAGCTGCCTGCTTTACGCAGATGACGCCGTGCTTCTAGCCGAATCGCCGTCGGACCTGCAAACACTAGTCACTACTATGAAAGATGATTGCATGATTAAAGGCTTGCAGTTGAATGCGACGAAAACGAAAGTAATGGTGTTTGAAAGGGAGGAATCCAGAACAGATGCAAGGATAATGGTTGATGATGTAGTGCTGGAACAGGTGAATGAAATTGTATATCTTGGATGCGCTTTTAGCAGAGATGGAAGGTACACCGCGGATGTAGAAAGACGAGTGGCGATAGGAAATAGCGTAAACGGAGTGTTGGGCAGATTCCTGGGCGCAAAAAATATTAGCAGAAAGGCCCAGTTAGCAATCCACAATGCAGTCCTGATCCCAACGCTAACTTATGGAAGCGAGAGCTGGGTATGGCAGAGTGTGCATGAAAGTAGAATAAACGCGGTAGAAATGAGGGCTCTACGCAAAATCTGCGGAGTGACTCTGGCTGACCGCGTAGAAAACAAGGTTGTAAGGAAGGAAGTTGGTTTGAAAAAGAGTGTCGGTGTAAAAGTAAGAAAGGGCATGCTCCGATGGTTCGGACATGTGGAAAGAATGGTTGACGCAAGACTGACTAAGCAGATATACAATGCAAAAGCTGACGGATGTAGGAGTCGAGGACGGCCAAGACACACATTCCAAGACCAAATAGAACGTGTTCTGGAGGAAGGTGATGTTAAGAGCCTCAAAAACCGACGCGCGTGCATGAAAAGAGTTATGAAAGTCAACGAAGCGAGTGAGGTGTGTAAGAATCGTGCCCTATGGCGCTCTGTTCTCTCTGCCTACCCCGCAAGGGATTTGGCGTGAAGTTATGTATGTATGTATGTATGTATGTACATTTTTAAAAATTCATCACTTTATAATAGTGTAGGAAAGGTTATTATAGATTCATAGTACTTCGACCGGGTACTTCGTGTAAAATGCATTGCATCTATCATACTTTCATACTTCATATACTTTATATTATATTATACTAATATTATAAATGCGAATGTAAGTTTGTTTGTTACGCTTTCTCGCAAAAACTACTGAACCGATCATCATGAAACTTTGTACATATTTTCTTGAAGGTATTAGAAGTAACATAGGGTACTTTATATTAAAAAAAAAAATTTTTTTACGAAAGTTAAAACAATTGTTTGTCAAAAAATCGTCAAATTTAGCTACTTCAGTAATGATGTTTTACAGTATTCGTAAATTAGATAACATAACGTAACTTCACACCTTTTTCTATCCGAAGGTGTAGGCAGCGGCTGTTATGCCTCGCGAGGGACGGTATTACAGTATTCAGGGTTGATACTTATACTTATACTTAACTTTACTTAACTTATTAATATATAAATTTGAATGTAAGTTTGTTTGTTACGCTTTCACGGGATAACTACTCAACAGATCATCATGAATCTTTGTACACATATTCTTGGGGGTATTAGTAGTAATATAGGATACTTTCTTTTTTCTTATTTCTCTCTTTAATTAACATATATTTGCACCCTAAGGAGAAACTTATAATATAGTCTACAAAAATATCCTACATTAATACTCTGCATTTATATCATATAAAATTGTTAAAGTCCAAAATTATTTATTTTTGTTACAGAGAAATATATTTTACCGTTTGTTGTTGCATTTTAATAAAGCATATTGTGAGATTTTTAAACGTCATACCTAATGTTGTAATTTTGAAAATTGATAATCCCAGCTAAGTAAGAAAATAGAGTTATTATATTGATTCAATTCTATGGTAATGATTTTGATACTTATTTATTGGCTTCGATGCGAGCAAAGCCGCGGGTAAGCTAGTAAATAATAACTTGCAAACAGTGGGGCGTTATAACAACATGGCGCTGTAATGAAAGGCTTTCTTTTTCACAGCCTTTTTTATTCCGCTGTTGTTATATTTGTATTACTTTAGTTGGTGTGAAGAATACATTATTGAATTCTGTATTCGTTATACTACTGAACATCTAAATATCTAAACATTAACGATTATTCGTATATCGTAACTTAACACCCTTAATCGCCGAAGGTATAGTCAGTGACATGCCTAATTTCTAGTGTCCTACCGAAGCTTCGGCTCCGGCTTCGGCTTCGGCCAAAAATCCGTCTATATCTTCGGCCGGATTCTGGGCCGAAGCCGAAGTTCCCGCCGAAGGTCCAAGGACAGTCGGAATTAAACGAACTGTTCCAAAAGAGTGAGTAACTGACGGACCGGACTGCCCTTAGTTCAGTGCGGATACCTCTATCACCGAGAAAAAAGCGACACGAGCCACTTTGCGCCGATATTCTTATTTAGCTGTGGATAATATTGAAGAAAAATATTAAATTACTAATAATTATAAACCTTTGGCTTCGGCCAAAAATAGGCCTTGAGTCGGACACTACTCATTTCGCCATTGATCTCTTTACAAAAT
Source organism: Euproctis similis (assembly GCA_905147225.2). Lineage (NCBI taxonomy): Eukaryota > Metazoa > Arthropoda > Insecta > Lepidoptera > Erebidae > Euproctis > Euproctis similis. Next base: position 15,463,045 of record LR990107.1, on the reverse strand, counting down.
CATTGGCATGAATCTTGCTCAGTCCAAATTGTGTTTAGTTAAATCGAAAAAATAATTGAATATATGAATCGCGTGTTCTTATTCAAATCCGTGATTACACAAATAAAAGTCCATCAGCTAAACCTTTAGTTAGTAGACAGAAGAGCCATGCAACTCGCTGCAGGAGGGGCGGGTTGATTAGTGAAGTCCTATCTCACTTTAAGTGGGGTCGCCGGTCGGCACAGCATATCACCCTTGTCCATTCTCTTCTTTCACTCGCCATATTCACACTTACTCCCTACGCATATCAACTGTTATACATTCCTCCATTTCCAGGTATATTACACTGGTCTGCAAAAAAAAATAAAAATCCCCTCCTTTCTATTTCATATATAATTAATGATAAATTATATGATACTGAATAGAACTATAGTATTAAATTTCCCGTACCTCACATAATTTTTTTTAATGGTGGTATTAAATGAAATTCATTTTTTTTTGTTAAAAACATATATTATAAATGTTACAATTGATACATATGTTGGATAAATGTGTTACAAAAGCTACAAATCACTAAATGCTGTTATTGCTGGTTGTTAATATTATTTCGCTTTGTAGTTTTCTTCCTTTTCATATTTTCTATTGGTGTTTCGCGGCGAAGCGACTAACAGAAATCGGCAAGCATTGCTTCTGACCATTTTCCATTATAGCGTTTTTCTATGTGCAATATGTCTTGATGAAACCTTTCGCCGTGTTCATCCGATACTGCACCAAGATTAGCAGGAAAGAAATCCAAATGGGGATCCAGGAAATGAATTTTTAGGGACATATTGCGTTTTAGGGCTTTGTATGACGAAACAAGTTCGAGGATGATTTCACGGTAGTTATCTTTTTTTTTGTTTCCAAGAAAATTATGACACACCTCTACGAATGCGGTCCATGCTCTTTTTTCAGCTTTACTCAGTGTACTTTCAAAATTTGAGTCCTTTAAGAGCTCTCGTATTTGGGGACCTATAAAAATTCCTTCTTTCAATTTCGCGTCGCTGATTCGAGGAAATTTAGTTTTGAGATATTGAAAACCTCTACCGTCCTTGTTCATGGCTTTAACAAAATTTTTCATAAGGCACTTTATATGAAGAGGTGGTATAAAATTTTTCTCACTTTGAACTAAAGGTTCTTCTTTTATATTTTTGACTCCAGGCATCAAAGTCATTCTTTGTGGCCCATTTTTTACTACGTATTGTTTTTCTCTAGTGCGACTGTCCCATTCGCACAAAATCAACAAAATTTGGTATGCTAGCAATGTTAACTGGACTGCAAGGAGGGTTCCTTGCAGTCCAGTTAACATTGCTATAACTTTTAAATCAGCACAAATGTTCCACGTGTACTGTGAATATTTAATTCTATCCAGTAACAATTTCATATTTCCATAATTTTCTTTCATGTTCGTTGCGTGTGCAAGAGGAATAGAGGTTTTCTGTGAGCATTGAGACGATATGAACTGAATAGAGCAGCGTTAATGCAAAGACGTTAGACAAAAAACACTAAAGTATGTGAAATAAAAAAAAAATACTTTAATAATTTTCTACATGTGATACGAAAATTTGGAAAGCAAACATCAATTCAGTATATTAACCTCTACATATTCATCATAGTTTTATTTAAAGGAGGATTTTGTTGCAGACCAGTGTTATTTGTCAAATAAACACAACGTGTAAAAAATAGGCAAAAATAAATTTAACACAATTAATTCTGGAGTGAATTTTAGGCAACCCCTATATGTTAACGGAAATGTATGTAATCCGTCATTGTATAAAATTCCTAGGAAATGTATGTAATTCCTAAAATCGCACGGAAATGTGTGAAATAAATAACAAATTGCACATTTCCTAGGAAATCTATACATTTCCTAAATAGCAATCGGAAATGTGTAGGTACTCGGTTTTTTTTAATACAAAAAACCTACAACAACAAGCCGAAAAATGCTGAAATTTAGTGAAACGAAGTTGGCCGATTGGCACTTCAGTACGAATTGCAGTTCCTGAGGTTGATAGAGGACGAGGTGATGCACGTAACATTATTGGTGTAGTTTTGACTAAAACTAAAACCGATGACGAACTCTATCAGATTGGTATTAAGAACGGTACCTTAAAACAATATTTTATGTTCGATCTCAAATTAATCTGTGTCCAAGTTAAGTGTGTCCAAAAGTTCTTCTTGATGCAGACGATTTACTTTATACATTTCATAATACGCTATTTGAATTATATACAATTCCAAGGCAATATTAAAATAGTTAATAGTTTTTCAAACAATATTTTAAATATTTCCTAAATAGTATCGCAATTGTACACATTCCCTTTCCATTTAGGTATATGGAATTCCTTGATTTCCGGTAACATATACATAACTTCACGCCAAATTCCTTGCGGGGTCGGCAGAGGGAACAAAGCGCCATATGACACGACACTTACACGCCTCACTCGCTAATCTTAGAGCGGATCAGCGGATCTCACACCGTATTGTATCTAATGAGATTTATATTTCGTTTGTCGAAAAAACGTGTTTGTATCATCCCCTACACTCGGAATGGGGCCGCTCGTGGCGATTGCATCCGTGTTTTTTTGTTCCAGGGAGGCACTTTCCACAAGCGCGCATGTTTGTATTTAATTTTAAATAATATACATATTATCTGTACTTGTTGACTATTTTTAAGTGTCTGTGAAGACCTACAAAAATAAAGTTATTTTGACTTGAGTTATTTGGGCTTTGGCTCTCTTTCAAATCCTTCATTCATCCGTCCCACATACACATTAAAGTCTCCTCCAATGAGCAATTTTTTTTTGTTATAGGATAGGATGGCGAAGGAACAGGCGAGTCACCCAATGGCATGCAACAAACGCCGCCCATGGATACCTGCGCTGCAGTTGCGTTTCCGGCTCTTACAATAAGATATGTGGTAAGGGGAGAGGTAAGGGTTTGTGCCACCGGAAAACTATCTCTCCGATCGAAACGCGGCATGAGCCACTTTAGGTCGATATTCTGAAAGGCCGTGGTTTTACACTGGTCGGGCCGGCCACACCGGCTTCTTCTCACATTTTAGCTAGCCATCCTCATTCTTACTTCTCGGAGTAGCGTCTTACGTCGCAGCTATCCCTGCTGCGACATCCCTTCTCCATTTCTCACAACAGCCGGTTGCTGCCTGCAGGGTATGTCCTAGAGTCCTATTCCTGTCGCAATCATCATTTAAACAATACTATTGTACGAGTTTTGGATGTGATTTTATGACTGGCTGTTGCCTTACGTCAGTCAACCCTCCTTGGGTATGTTTTTGTTGGTGGTTTATAATCCACGAGGAAAAGGCAGCAACAGATGATGTAGGCCCCTAATGTTTCTCAACCGACACTTACGGCACCCATGAAACCGAAAGGGGCTGCTCATACCTAGGCGAGGCCATCACGGCAACTATCGCTGAGTTATCACGACCTCGCAAAAAATCGTATAGCACGACCACCCAATCTCACTTCAAATTTCCTTTCATCTAGTCAGCAGCGCAACTGTAACAAACTGTAAAAAGATGAAATTATTTTGAGTAGGTAATGTTCGACACGTCATATACCTAATTATTAGGTTATCGCATGTCTAATATAATAAATAAATAAATTTATTTCAGAACAGGGTTCCATAGGGTTAGTAAATACATGATACTTATATCTCGGGTTAGTATTGACACAAAACAAAAAATATACATTTTTTCCCCACTTATACTTTTTTCCCCATGATACCACTGGTACTGTTTAGGACACGTGCCATCATAGATGAACAGTGCTTTCTCATTATTGCCGCGAAAGAGTCCGTAGTTCCGTACGCGCTTCCACAAACATTGATGACGCGCTACAACGCCACGGTAGCCCCAGTAGCACCCTGAACGCGCAGATCGCTGTATGCCCGAAGCGTGTAACTGACCCATAGGGTGCACGTGTAAAAGGACTGATAGTTGGCTTTAAAAGCTAAAAAAATATATTATTGCAACTTTTTTGGACATTACCGTAACTACGCTATGATTAAAAAAATGATGAGAAAATCTTGTGAAATTTCTAGAGAGAGAGAGAGCGCGAGAGAGGCAGAATAAATCCTAACATCTCCGTAATATCTTCCCAATGTTTGTCAGGCCTTTGTACATATGTAATTAGGTAATTACATTGATAATTTAGAAATTAAAATTCACTAATATTTGAAAATACGCGCCATATCTATGGCGGTTATGAGCTGGACTAAAACAGTGAACCAGTACCAAACAAACAAAATCGAGTTACTAGCTACATTCGTTATTCGTAGTAGATTAAAACCATAGATTTATCATAGACTGAAGTAGATCGCACGTGTCAGTAAAAATCACTAATCAGCACTGACAGGGCAATCGCGAGTATTATGAAGTAAAAGTTGACACTTTTTACGCACACATTGATAAGTCCATAGAGACTGTAATAGATGACACATGTTAATAAACATGTACTAGTAATCATCACTGACAGCGCGACCGCTTAAATTAGATTTTCAGGATATTTACATTTTAACCATGAACATTAACTATGTAAAAGTTGACACTTTGTAGCGCTTTTTACGCAACATTGTTAAGTCACTCAACATCATTGACCTATATGATATAGACTTGTAGTAACCTTCTAAAAGTGTGACCACCGGCCATAAGTCTACAGGCTTATGCGAAGCTTATGTCAATTCAGTCATCTGTCAGACGCGAGCCGAATAACAATAGGTACAAAATGGGTAAATGCGTAGTAAAAGAGTGCGATTCAAGATCGGAAACCCATAAGAAATTAACCGGAATTACTTTCCACACGTAATATTAATATTTACATTAATATTAAAATACAGTAAAATAGATAAAATGTTGAATTTTCATAATTAGCTTCAGTGATACCACTAAAAACTTAGTTTTAGTTTCCCACTTTTGTGGGAGAGTTATTAATTTATGGAAAAGGAGATTTTAAATATTTTTTGTTATAATAATAACGCTGCAGGGTGCCTAAAGATGCAGAACGCCGTGACAAGTGGGTGAAAATTATCCGATTGCTGAGAAAAGAAACTGACTGGCTACCTACACCCGGGAGATCATTTATCGTCAATTCAAGTTGATCATTCGCTTATATTAATAAATGCCATAATTAATAAATACTTAAAAATAAGATTGTATCACGAAAGCAAATTATTCACTCAGACTTATAAAAAAGAGACTAAAAGGCAATTTTATACAAAACTTAGTAGTGTATAATCAATAATTGCAACACAATCCCCCTTGGTAAGTCTGGTTGTTAGACTTTCTGGCTTCTGACTACCCGTAACGACTACCAAAGATGTTTAAATGACAGCCGGGACCCACCAATTTAACGTGCCTTCCGAAACACGGAGGAACTCGTCATGATAAGATGGTCACCCATCTACGGACTGACCGCGCCAAGCGTTGCTTAACTTTAGGGACCGTACCCATACTACGTGACCCGTTTAGGGGGGGGGGGGGGCGGAGTCTTTAAAATACTACGGTTAGTCACAGGACCGGGGGTTGGCTCAGGTTTTTGTCACGTAGTCGATTTTAATGAGAGAAATCTCGTAATTTTTCGACCTAGATGAATATTAATGTGATTAAACAGAAAATAATTGTTGTGTTCGTAAATTAAGTTACTGTAAGTTACATACTGTACAGCAATATGTTTTCACAATTAAAGTTGTTCTTTTTCATAATACATAATTCACTAGTAATTTAAGTATGCATGCAGTCTTATCCAATATAGAGCCAAATAATTAATTTTTTTCGATTTTTGCCTGTGAAATGAATAAAAATCATAATTATGAATTACTACGTGAAAGCTAAAGGGGGAGGGGGGGATCTTGGCATATACTACGAGTGGTCACCGATGGGAGGGAGGGGTCGAAAAATCTTAAAAAATAGGTCACGTAGTATGGGTATGTTCCCTTAAGATCGATCGACCCGTGCGGCTGTTAGGCCCTGTCCACGTTAAATACAATAATTCCCTTTCAATATAATTAATGTAAGTACATTATTTTACTACTCAAGCGTTTTCACTATTTTGTGTATCAGTACCTAATTACACACACTGTACACCTTACCTACAGCGGTTTAAATCGCTGCTCTAAGGCAGGTGTACACAATTAGGTACAGATGAGTGTGATCCAATTTTTTCGGAACAGCCGATCTAGTACGGAGTACACAGAGATCGTTGATCCATTCATTATTTCAGTTATCTTGTAATACATCTGATATGAAATTAATAAGTAATAGTAAAATATTGAATTTATATTTATTAAATATTTTTACGAGTACACGGCTTGAAAAAGTTGGGTAAAATTTCGCATGGGCTGACCACCCCACACCGCCATTGCAAATTTATATTGCCATCTTTGTCTAATCAAAGTGACGGCAATGTATTTGACATTTGTGTGACTGAGATAGATATATGTTTAATTTTAAATGTCTAGTGGTTTCAAAGCTACGTCATTGCATCTAAAAAGTGGACACACATTTTTTGACGCATTTGTATGAGGTTTGCTCCTCTTGTATATTTAACTCAGTGCTCAACATAAACAACTCATTTTTGGTCTCGTTGCTGGGTGACTATTGCCGATCTATTATATTCTTAAATCTATGGTATGAACATTGCCGATCTATCAATCTTTTAATTATGGGCTTCTTCATGCCTATGTTACTTGTCTATGTTGAAGGTTCATAAAAAGTGTATCTAAGTGTCGATAAAATTAATAATTGTCGATACCAGCAAAATGAGTATGACCATGACATAACGAATCTGAGGAATCGAGGAGTATCCTCGTCTGAAAAGTCAAATCCAGGTTCTGCACTTATATCCATCGTAGTCCCATATTTCCTATTTTCTAAATTTTAAATTTGATTTGTTATCAAATTAACAAAATTATTATTCACTCGTTTACTTCAGAATATCCTAAAAATCGAGTAATTTTTCCGCTGTAATTGATGAATCATCCGTGTAGTTCATTTTTACTGTTGAGTACAGTCTACAGTCTGTGTTACATCTATGGATTTCACCATGGTACCTATAATCTGTGGTGAAAATCAATGAAAATATTGAAAATGTTCCGGCTAGAATTAGAATAGATGTATACATAAAATAATAACTAGTTTTTAAATTCGCGTTAGATATGATTGACATAGATAAATTAAAATAATAATGCTCGACATGAATAGTTTTGTGTTTAGTTATTTAATTAATTTTATGAATAGTACGTTGATAAGCACAATAAATATTAAATTTATGTTTAATTAAAGTGATATGCAGTATTTGTTTATTTATTTTAATTTCGTTTTATGTGTGAAAGTATTATTGAATGTCATGAATTAAATCATGCTAATAAATGGCGCTACAACTTATAATAATTAATTACGAGAAGTGAATTATTTTGAAACATGAAGTTTCATAGAAGGTGCGGCGATCGGGTCACACTATTGAATGAAAATTCCACGGCAGTGAGGAATTTTGTAGAGTTTAATCATGGTCTGATACTGAGTTCTGAGCCTTTGAAGGATGATGTATTATTTGAAGTGTGCATTGATAGAAAGGTAAACATATAAATAAATATTGATAAAAATTTTGTAGGATTTGTTAAATTTATTTTAATTCCTCTAGGTTTTATAATGCTTTCCATATAAATCCATTCAGCTATAAATTTTATCTATGTCAGGCAGTCTTAAATTTACATTTTTTTGTTATAAAATCGAGTGTCTTTTTAAAATTAAAGTAGGAAGATTATACAAAATCTAAAGCAACATTCAAATTTTGAATAAATTACGTTACAATGTTACATTTATATTTCTTTGGGAAATAAATGGTAAAGTCAATAGTCGCTCTGACCAGATTGAAGTGCTGGATGCCTAAGAGAGCATGACTAGTGAATGATAGTTGTTTATGTCTGCCAATTGAAAATAGTTGATTACATACATAACATAACTTCACACCTTTTTCTACCCGAATGTGTGGGCAGTGGTTGTTAAGCTTTGACTCGCCGTTATGTTTACATCCCAAATAGAAAAGATGGCAAACCTATTGCCATACTAAAGCTAGACTAAAGTGAAAATGGATGCTTTAATTGATATAATTTAATTTACTAATAGAGAAAGTGTGAATTATGGTGATTTAGATCTATCGAAAAATACTGCTTCAGTCCTAAATTATTTGGGAGGAGATAAAATGAATGTTGCCTTTAAATAACAGACATTTTTATATTTATCCTTTATCAAATCACCTATATGTTTTTCTTTCCTTACCATACGGTTCTATCAGTTGTCTATCCATTTTATAGTACACTAGTTGGCCCGGCAAGGGTAGACACATAGAATAGAGCGCCAGACATTTATTACACACCTCATACGGTTTGTTGATTTTCATAAGTCTTTTCATGCACACATGTCGATTTTTGAGGCTCCTAACACAACCACCACAAGTAATAAATAAGTAAATTTTGGATTTATTACTATTTCTTTACAATATTGTATATGAATTAGATAAAAACCATATTGTCCAGTATCTCTATCTATTTAAAAAAGCTGCATCAAAACCGGTTGTGTAGTTTCAAGGATTTTAGTGTATAAGGAGACAGAGAGCAGATAGCGACTTTGTTTTGTACTATGTAATGATAAATAAAATATTTAGACCATATCAATAATTTCTAACAGCATTTAAAAATGTAATTTAAATAAAATTTAAGTTTAACTTGAATTAAATTGACATATAGGTAAATGTGTGGAACGGAAGTCTGGAGATAGGTGTGACTACTTTGGACCCTGAATTTGTTGAACTACCAGCTACAGCAACAAAGTTAAGAAATACAGCATGGGTAAGATTTATTTATAGGGATTTACAGATCAGATTTAGTTTTTAAATATCATTCATCTATGGTGTATTTATGTAGAAACCCAGAGGAATTTTGCACTTTAAATGTTAGACTAAAGTGAAAATGGAAATAAATTTCTTTAAAATTACATTAGTAGTGAATTTATAGGTCACTTTTATAATTTAGAACTTACTGAATTGTCTACAGTGTGAGATCAATAACTAACTTGCATTAAATGTTTGTTTTTGCATACATTTTATAATCCTCTTTCTTGGTTATTCTTATATAGAAATAAAATTAACTCCCGTCTGAGTCAATTATAATATATTTTCAGATAGTCTTTCATTCACAGTTAAATATATAGTTAGCGCTTTGATCATTTTCAAGTTTCTGAGTGGGAATATTGTCTAGATCTGCTATGCATCTACAATCCTTTGAACCAACTTGAATTTCAGATAATGTCCGGCAGCTCCATAGTAAAAGATGGCATAACCCTGGTAAACTCGTTTGGGCCAGAATTAGACTCCTTACAGGAGGGAGACTGTGTTGGGGTTATGAGGACAAGTAAGGTACGATATGAAACATTGTATGGTTTAAACTTCAGTGTGCCATTAGCGAAAATTGATGACAATGTACGAAAATTAAACTTTACTCTGCCCAATACTCATGAAATATTATGCCCAGTGGAAAAGGTGGATTTTCTTTTGTAATTTATTAAATTATGATGTTTCTCTTTTGCCAAGTTAAGTGCAGGTATTCTAAATTAAAAAAAAAAACAATTCTCATTGTTAGTTATAGATGTAGAATCTCTAGAAAGTCCAAGTTATTTAGCCAGTCTGTAAACGTGTAGTGTAGTGATTCTGACTTATATTGTCAACAGGGAGAACTAGTATTTTATGTGAACAGTCAATGTCTCGGTATTGCTGCAGTTGATATTCCTAATAGAGTGTTTGCTGTTATTGATTTGTACGGGCAATGTGTACAAGTATCTATAACATGCGCAACCGAACTGCGACCCATAATGGCGACCAGCTTAGACCAGGTTTGATCGTTGCATTTGTATTTTTTTTTCTATCACATTCCAAAATCATTATCCTATTCCACTATTCCAACTTTACAACTATTTCAAATTTACAGGTCATGGAGTCATTGATGGTGTAGTTTTTACAATTTGAAGAGCCTGTTTTTTATGGGTAAAGGAGGCAAACATGCAAGTATGTCACCTGATGGTTAGCAACTAACGCCGCCCATGGTCACCTGCAACACAGATAGCGTTGGCGGCATTTAAAAACAGATAGGGAAGTGGGCCGAAGTGCGATAGAGAGGGGAGAGGGGGAGGGGTACTCCGAATACCTATCTCATCGAGCGAATTCTGCATGAGCCACTTTACGTCGATATTTTGTGTGGTAGTGGTATTTCACCAGTTGAGCCAGCCCATTCTAATAGATACACTTCATAAATACATCACTACTAAGTATTTTTTAGTGATTCCTGGAATGTTTGTTGATATTATTTAAATGTTTCAGATTGAGGAGGATACTAATAATGATGCCACAGTAGCTTCGACCGAGATCGATGTCGCTGGTCTGCCACCGGAATCCTATACGGAACACATTCCAGATGTTTACATTCCAATAACTTCGGAAGGGGCCTGCGCTCTAGGTAATATAAATCATATAAAGGCCCCAATACACAATGTTCAGTCATGGTAGTTATTTACTTTTTACACTTGGCAATAAAAATGTTTCAATAAAAATAATATACCTATTATTTAGGTAGGGGAGGTGGTAAGAGATTTGTTTACTTTGCTAACAAGGGGGGTGGGGTGGGGGGGTAAATAATTGTAATAAATCTGCTTATTTAATACTTGAGTGACCCCTTACTAACTAATACAAAAATATTATAATTTTTATAAAACTTCCAGTGGGACAGGATCGATTGCGTTTTCATCCGAGATGTGGTATATTAGTGAAGTTGTCTGCTGGAAACAAGTGAGTTGTTAATATATCTGTGTTTTGCATATACACATATTTATAATAAACACAGTGTAGGAAACAAGTGACGTCAACAGTGGTAGAGTCTTGCAGTTCGCTGCTTAAATGGGCCGGCTCGGGGAAATACCACGACCTCTCGGAATAAGGTTGCCAACTTTTTGTACGAGAAATGAAGTATATCAAGGATCGGTGAACTGAAATGAACAGTATTTTACAAAAGAAAACAGTTTTTTTTTTTTTACATTTTAAAAACATATTTTTTTGAGCTTCTTGCACAATTTATCAATTCATTAAGGCCAGTGTTCTGCGCTGACAGTTTCGTTCTGAAATGAAGTTTGTAAATGCACGTTTACTTTTTATACAGACTTTAGGGCTCCGGATACCAGTGGACAGAAAAACAGTATTTTGTATACTTTCTTTTTATTGGACAGTAAAAAGTATTAACGAGCGAAAAAAAGTATAATACTGTTTTTAACAGTATGGTTGGGAACCCTATCTCGGAATATCAGCGTGAAGTGGCTCGTTCGGTGAGAGAGGTATCGGGAGGCCCGATCCCCTTTCCCCTTTCTATCCCCTCCTATTCCCTTAAAGGACGGCAACACACCACGGTGTTCCGGGGCGGTGAGTAGTTGCTTACCATCAGGTGACTCACTTGCTCTTTTGCCCTCCTATACCATTAATAGGAACGTGTTCAAAAATAATTATATTTTATCAGACTAATTTAGACTAATTCGTACACCCTAGTTGTCTCACCCATGGGAAGGTATGACGATGTCATATCCACGATTGCTTCCATTTGCTTGTGCTTAGCTGTTTTAGAGATGAGCCGAAACAATCAGATAGACAGACAAAAATTGTAAAACACTTATTTGTACATTTTACAAAATTATTTTGTCACCCCAACTTTTTCTTTTATATAGATGTGCCGAGCGGGCTCGACCTTTGGACGACTATAACAACGGCGTGGTGATGACACATCGTCCACTGTACAATAACGAGCTGTTCGAGATACGCATCGATCGTCTGGTAGACAAGTGGAGTGGCAGTATTGAGGTTGTATATAATTCCACGATCGTACGTCACCGACATAATACGCAAAATACCACACAATTTACTCTACCAATAAGATATTAAATACTACTAATACTATCCTAATTAATTAAATAGATACATAACAATACAACTTCACGCCTAGTGCCTTTCGGGGAAAGCAGAGTGCATCAGCATCACACAATTCTTACACAGTATCCTGAAGTTCTCACGTATAAATAATTATAAACTGATTCTTAAATACGAGGGTGTAGACAGCGCCAATTGTGCCTTGATTGGTCCTATTTTTTTACCCTCTTGTAATTGGGAGACGAAGGTCACTGCCATACTCCTATCATACAATTGTCTACAACCCATATGTCAGTAAATGTACAAAAAACATGATTTTTTTGTCGAAGTGCAACCAATCCATCAATTACAGGTTGGGGTGACATCCCACGATCCAGCTACCATCAGATTCCCATCAACTATGACCAACATGGAGAGCGGCACGGTGATGATGTCTGGATGTAAAGTGCTGATCAATGGTCACGGCACCTGCAGGGAGTACGGCAGCTTCAACCTCGACGAGTTAAGGGTGAGATGCTGTATTAATAAAAACATTGATAATATGTGGTTTTGTATCAATTTTCTGACCTGGTCAATTCTGTTCTTCTTCAGTAACTTTCCTAAGATTCAGAACTTTTCTACCAAGTATAACTACTACTAGTATAGCTGTATCTATCGCCTCAGAAGCAATAAATGAGTACATTTTAGGTTTTTGCTAGTGCTGCGCGACGCAACCGCTATGTCCCTACATTTTAAATTTGTATTGTCTTTGAAAATCATCATTCAAATTACATGCTTGCACCTTCTATCTATTACATAAACATCACATCAAAATCTGTTGCGTAGTTTAAAAATTCTGAGCGTTTAAGGGACAGCGGAATGCGACTTTGTTTTATACTATGTAATGATATGAATCTACGCAAAATTTGTATTACTATTACTGTTGTTATGTATAGGCACTGTAAAGCGTTGTTTTTTAGTTTAGATATTTTTAATGTATATAATTTATCGCTGCATAAAAACAGTTGTGAATGTCCCAGAAACAATTGAGACTTGTAATAATCGTGCCTTATGGCGCTCTGTTCTCTCTGCCTATCTTTCAAGGGATTTGGCGCGAAGTTATTATGTATGTAATCGCTGTATACGTTGTATATTACTGAACTCCAATTTTTTTTATCCATATTTTGATATGGTATGATAAGAGCGAGCGATTGGACAGATGTGACAGAGTGATTAATAGTTTTCCAGCAGAGGAATGTCTGTCCGTTCAGCTCCGCTAGTCCAGCTGAACGTTGCAGAGAGACATATAAGAGACCTCTGTCTTCCAGGAGGGCGAGACTGTTGGCATGATGAAGAAGAGCGATGGCAAACTGCATTATTACATCAATGGTGTCTATCAAGGTGTCGCCACTGATAAAGTGGATCCGCTTGTCTGGGGTGTCGTGGACCTGTACGGGATGACCGTCAAGGTCAGTAGATCTTATATTACTTATGATTTACTTTCTTCTAGAAACGTATACCACAAAATCCTTTAAGTAAATAAAAACAGTACCTTCATAACTAAAAAGCGATAAATAACGAAACTTACTAATTTGTATACTTAAATATACAAAGCGTGATACTTTTATAAAGTAATCTTTAACCATTAAAATACATATATTCAATTGTCACTTATTTTTGGAGTCGGTGCCAGCCTTGGTAAAAGACCCTATTGTATTGCACCGACTTCAATAATGAGATCACTATAAAAATATTTACAATGGTCATCTATTATTGAAGTAGGTGCTGGTTAAAAGTTACCCCGTATTCTATTTTGCTGTGTGACTTTGACGGCCGCGCATATCATACAACACAACAGACTACGTTAGTGAGGCTGGCACCGACTCCAAAAATAAGTGACAATTGTTTATATTTTAATAGTTAAAGATTACTTTATAAAAGTATTACGTTTTGTATATTGTATTAAGTATACAAATGAGTAAGTTTCGTTATTTATCGCTTTTTAGTTATGATGGTATTGTTTTCATTTACTTAAAGATTTTGTGGTTTACGTTTCTAGAAGTTGGTTTAACTTTTTTTTTTAAAGTAATTTTTTCTGTGTATTATAAGTATGTACATATTTACTAAAAAAAATGCATATAATATTATAGGGCGCAGTGTGTATTATGTCCAAGATATTATTATTATTTAACAACATTATAAAACTTTATTGAATATTAGGTCGGGGAAAAAGTCTTTTCGCATAACGTAGGTATAAACTTATTATAAAATTTCTTTGACTGTACTATTTGTGTCTGGCTGGTTTTGGTAACATTAAAAAGGTTACATTATAAAGAAAAGAAAAAAATAAAAAAAAGTTGTTTCCCGCTATTTTTCATTTGTTTTTCTCTCCGTAAAAATGAGTGAATCTAATGAAGAAATTCGATACATTTTAAAATTTTATTATAAAAAAGGCAAAAATGCAACTCAAGCAGTGAAAAAAATTTGTGATGTTTATGGACCTGATGCAGTGTCAGTAAGAGTAGCACAAATTTGGTTCAAACGTTTTCAGTCCGGAAATTTTGATGCTAAAGATGCACCTCGCTCTGGTCGCCCTGTTACGAATAAAATTGACGCCATTTTTGAAAGAGTGGAGCAAGATCGGCATATTAGTAGTTACGATGTAGCTGAAGAACTGGGAATTGACCACAAAACAGTTTTGACCCATTTGAAGAAAGCTGGTTATACAAAAAAGCTCGATATTTGGGTGCCACACGAGCTCACTCAAAGAAACTTAATGAACCGTGTACTCATTTGCGATTCATTATTGAGACGTAATGAAACCGAGCCGTTTTTGAAGAGATTGATAACTGGCGATGAAAAGTGGATCACGTACGACAAGAACGTGCGAAAAAGGTCGTGGTCGAAAGTTGGCCAGGCTTCACAGACTGTGGCCAAACCTGGCCTAACACGAAATAAGGTGATGCTGTGTGTATGGTGGGATTGGAAGGGCATTGTTCATTATGAGCTTTTACCGTCCGGCAAAACCATCGATTCTGATCTTTACTGCCAGCAACTGATGAGATTAAAGGAAGCAGTCGAGAGAAAACGGCCGGAATTGATCAACAGGAAGGGTGTGGTCTTTCATCACGATAACGCTAGACCACACACATCTTTAGCCACTCAGCAAAAATTAAGAGAGTTCGACTGGGAGGTCCTAGTGCATCCACCATATAGCCCTGACCTTGCGCCTTCAGATTTTCACCTGTTTCGGTCTCTTCAGAATTCTTTAGGTTCTGTAAGGTTGACCTCAAGAGAGGACTGCCAAAACTATTTGTCCCGTTTTTTTGATCAGAAGTCCCAAAGTTTCTACAGTAACGGGATAATGTCTCTGCCCACAAAATGGCAGAAAGTTATTCAACAAAACGGTACATATATATTGTAAATAAATGTAAATAAACTTTGAAAAAAATGTCTTGACTTTTCATACAAAAATACGAAAATACTTTTTCCCCAACCTATTATTTACGAAGATTATTTTTTATGTGTTTATGTAGACAATCTACTTAAGTTTGTTTGAAGGAAAAAGACAAAAACTTTTTTTAATCATTAAAATTTGTTATATTTGTAGGTGTCCATTGTGGACCCCTGTGAAGAGGTGATTGGCAATCAGCACATTATGAATGACATTTCACCTGAGTCACCCTCAACAAGTAAGTGTGGAGGTTTTATTCTAGTGTCTTTTAAATCAATCAAACTCTTCTTGTTTACACTTCTCTTATAACTCTATCATAAATTTAACTTCACCCCTTACCCTATAAGGCAGTCTACATGGTAGTGGATGCCGGCACTTATTACACACTTATACTAAAACAATCCAGATAGTCGAGGGATATTATAACCACTTCTGAGAATATCCTTGACTGTTAATGGAGTGAAATTATATCACACCAAGAGGAAAAATCATTTCGGATATTATGTTGACTTCGGTCTTATGCTAGTGATTTTATATTACCTGTAGTTTAATTGCTACTGACATTTTTTTTTAAATTTTCCGAGTCTACATGCAAAAACAAACATAACCCAAAATTTGCACCCCTCATATCATCAACCCCTCACATTATATGATACCATATTTGCCGAGGAGGTTAGTAAGTTATATATATGCTTATGTAAATATTGTTAATACATTACAGGCAGAGTAAGACCAAGAATAGATGAAGATAGACTTTTATTTCATTCGCTGCGTGATTCGAATGTTGTTGTTATTAATGATGGTAAGACTGCTCATAGGCCTAAGTGAGTATCTTTCCGCTATTGTTACTATAGATACTAATCGAGCGCGACAACTTGAGACCACACACCAGAATGCAACACTCCGCCCGCTACCCCGGTAACTTCCCTTCAAGCTCCCGTTCTGTACTGTAGGCATCGCCATTTTTCAACGTCTTAATCTTGTACCGGTTTAAGATTTTTTTTAAATATTTATCACTCAGTTTGCATACGCTCGTAATGGCTTGACAAATTTGTATAATACATCTAAAGCGGCGTTGTACCAAGTTTTACAGTGGTAGAGCAACGCAGTTCGCTGCATGAATGGGCCGGCTCGACCGGTGAAATACCACCACCTCTCAGAATATCGATGTAAAGTGGCTCATGCCTCCTCATTTCCCATCGTACTCTTTTAAGGGCCGGCAACGCAACTGTGTCACTATTAGTGTTGCATGTGGTAGTTGCTTACCGTCAGGTGCCCCTTTGCCAACTTATTTCATAAAAAACATATAAAAAAATAGCAGAGGCGAAGCCGCAGGTGGAAATATCTCTGCCCCCCGGTCTCAAGTTATCGCGCTCGACTTATATACATATATGATTATAATACTAGATAAATAATTATGATAATAAAAAAAGAAATCAAATTAAATACGGAATCTCAGAACTTACTTAACAGATTTTAATGCGCTTTTCACAGTTCGATTAAAACGTACTTTAAAGTAAAAAAAAAATATCATAATCTGCTTTCCTGTGAAAAATGCTAGCGTGTAAATAGATGTACTATAAATAAACAATAACTTGTTTTAGTGCTTTCAAATACTTCAACAACGGGATCGTAATGACGAATCGCACCCTGAAGAACAACGAACTGTTCCTGGTGCGATTGGACCTGGTCGTGCCCAAGTGGGCTGGAAGCATTGAAATTGGGGTCACGCAGTTATCTTCACACGAAATACGTTTACCATTCAAAATGAGCAATACCAAGTGAGTAATATTGTAATCTATAATTCATATATATAAAATTCTCGTGTCGCGGTGTTAATCTCCACCGAAACTGCTTTACCGATTCTCATGAAATTTTGTGTGCATATTGGGCAACATCTTTTTTTCATCCCCCTTAATCACAAGGGTAGCCCACCGATCTTTTTTTTTTTTTAATTTTTCGATATATTTCTGTTTTTTATTTTTTTTATAAAACGGATACAAAAATACATACAACCCTAAATTTTCAACCCCCTACGATCAACCCCTATTTTATAAATTTTATTTTTTGGCAAGACAACGTTTTCCGGGTCGGCAAGTAATATTAAAAATTTGCAGGAAAGTTGAAACTGTACATTGAATAGTTTTTTTTTAGAATACTTGGACTTGATCTAACAATCGATACCGAACCCAAATATATGGTTTTTAGATTTTTTTTGTTTGTTTATCTGTTTATCTGTATGTTTGTTACGGATAAACTCTTAAATTACTGCATGCTTTTACGTAAAATTATACTTAAATATAGCGAAGAGGTCGGGTCAACACATAGGCTAAATATTACCACGCTATCATTAATTGGGGATGAGCAATGAAACCATTGAATGGCACAGGCATAGTA
This sequence comes from Euproctis similis, assembly GCA_905147225.2. Taxonomy (NCBI): domain Eukaryota; kingdom Metazoa; phylum Arthropoda; class Insecta; order Lepidoptera; family Erebidae; genus Euproctis; species Euproctis similis. The sequence continues at coordinate 15,445,222 of LR990107.1, read as the reverse complement.
TTTTTGCTGTTTTATGGGACGCGGACGAAATTGCGGGCAACAGCTAGTTTTATAATACTCTCAGTGGTTCGTCGGTCTTCTTCGGTCGTCGATCTGCCCGCTTCTAATTCACAAGTCGTGGTATCTATTCCGGGCTCACACCAATGATTTCTCGGAATTCTTTTCGGATGTTATGTGTGATAAATATCGATGACTGCCAACTATGTATGGCAATAGGTTCCGCCACCGTCACCTAATTCAGTGGGTTTCGTAAGACGCAACAAAACGAATTCGAGTCGATTTCGAGAGAGAAAAAAGCTTACAATATTTTTTTTTTTAATGTAATATATTAAGATCCGGCACGTGGGCTGTGACCGGAGAAGACCTTATCCGGGATGGCACCATCCTTATCCCGCAGTACATCAAGAACTTGAATAAACTTGTGGTGAGTGATTTTTAACATTTTTTGTCTCTCTGTGTGTTTGTTTCGGGTAGTAAGTACCTGAAATTGCCGATTTTAACCGGACTTTTATTGGCAAGTAGCTGGTTTAGTGAGGTGTAACTTAAGCTACTTATACTTTAGAAAAAAATGTTTTTGAGGCGAAACGATGTTCGCTGGGTCAGCTAGTTATACATAAGAATCAGGGTTAAATTTGTTTTATATCAACAAATCTTACTATTGGTGGTCCAATGGTGGAGCACCCCGCTTCTAAATAAAGAGGTCGTGAGTTCGATTCCTGAATCACACCAATGATTTTTCGAAACTCTTTTGGAAAGTTAGGTATGATAAATATCGATGACTGAATACTTAGTGCCTGGTATGGCACGGTTCGCCACCTATTCGAGTTTGGGACTTAAACATAACGGCAAGTTGAGGTTGCACAGCCACTGCATACACTTTCGGGTAGAAAAAGGCGTGAAGTTATATTATGTTATATCAACAAAACTTCATACTGCAGATTATGACGAAGCTTTATAAGGGATAGTTCGTTGATTGACAACTTGTATGTCTTGTACGACGTCCAGGACAAGTTTAGTGGGATACAAAATCATCATCATCAACCCACATCAGTCCACTGCTGGACAAAGGCCTCTCCCATCATGCACTTCTGACCCCGATCTTCAGCTCTTCTTTTCCAGCCGCTTAGTAGGATACAGAATGTATTAATTTTTTAGGAGGGCGATACTATCGGCGTGATGCGTACAGAACACGGCATATTGCATTTCTTCATTAACGGCGTCGACCAGGGACCGGCTGCGTTCAATTTGCCGGACTATGTGTTCGGAATTATCGGTGAGTAAGATATTTTTACAGAACAGTGGTCGTGCATCCCGCTTCTGATTCAAGCAGCCGTGCACTACATCATCATCCACCATTTGCCTCGCAACCGTTCTGTTTTCTTTCCTTTCACACATTGAATTGTAAGCCTTTCGTCAAACAATCATCTCTTATAATATTGAGTGTGTGCTTTCGGTGTAATAAGGGCAGGCTGTTATTTTTTTATTTATGTGTGCAGATCTTTACGGGCGTGCAGCTCAAGTGACGCTACTTGACCCAATGTTGCCGCCTCCACCGCCGGTGGTCTACTCACCAGACTCACCAGTCTCCACCGATTCGAATGCGACGATATTTCCGTAAGCATAGTATAGCTGACAATCGTAGATCTTGGGATCCCGACAGAGATATGAGCGACATATACCAATCATTCATTTATAATATGTTACCGGAAATGTATGAAACCAAGCAGTTCGCTGCATGAATGGGCCGGCTCGACCGGTGACATACCACCACCTCTCAGAAGATCAACGTAAAGTGGCTCATGCCGCGTTTCGTTCGGTGAGAGAGGTACCCGGAGGCCCATACCCCTTCCCCATCCCTCCTATCCTACTCCTTTAAAGGTTGGCAACGAAACTGTAACACTATATGTGTTGCAGGTGTCCATGAGCGGCGTTGGTCACTTAACATTAGGTGACACGCCTGCTCGTTTGCCCTCCTATCCCATAAAAAGTGGGGTCGGCATTACATGTCATCCTTTCCAATTATCTATGTGGTTCTCAAAAGATTGACTAGCTGACTCACGTCAACCCACCTCGGATACAGGGATGGGGTAGTACATGTGGGGGTGTTGTTCCAGCGAGATGTGTTTCCACCGTGTGCACGGTCGTAACGCGCGTCTGAACCGCAACAGGCTGACCGCCTCCCGTGCCACCGTCTACTCGGAGTTCAACGACGCGGTGCTGTTCAGCTCCAGACCACTGCGCGAGTGTGACATGTTCGAACTCAGGATTGACAAGATGGTCGACTGTTGGATAGGGAGCATTGAAATTGGTACTAAAATTAATAATATTACGCTATCTAATGTGATATATAAAATTCTCGTATCGCGGTGTTTGTGGTTAAACTCCTCCGAAACGGCTTTACCGATTCTCATGAAATTTTGTGTGCATATCGGGTAGGTCTGAGAATCGGACAACATCTATTTTTCATCCCCCTCCACCCCAAAATTTTTTTTTAATTTTCTATACATTTCTGTTTTTTATTTCTTTATAAAATGGGATACAAAAACACATTCAACCTAAATTTTCAACCCTCTACGATCAAGCGCTATTTTATAAATTTCATTTTTTGGCAAGACAACGTTTGCCGGATCAGTTAGTATGAGTATATTTTTAAATATAGATAAAAAAGAAATCTCATCTCAGAATCTGGTACAGGGACCAAGCTACTACTGGTTAGAGTGTACCAAGGAGGAGTTCGGCCTTTTGCATCTCTCCCTTGAGCCAGCTAGCTAACGCGAGTCTCTTATAAGATTTCGTTCAGGTTGTTGACTTTTATTATTAGATAATATGTATCATCACTATCATATAAAATTGTTACTTAACTTGATGACTTCTTTTTGTTTCTAACTCAGTTATTCTAATCCAGGTCCATACAAACGAAAAACTTTGCTTTCAAATACTTTAACTCGTGGGTAGGTTCACTTATTGCCGTTGAACTGGATCAAGGGTACTACTGATGACGAGTGAACGCTATATGATATAAAAACTATCAAAATCCCACGAAACTAATATAAACTGTGGAATTAATTTCATACCAAAGAACCATTTTAAAAATATGAAATGGTTTTTTTTTTGGTATGGAATTATTAAGAACTGTTCAATAACGCCTTTATTAATGTTGGTATATGATAAAACCAGGTGTAACTGCCATACGTCCTGAGGACTTGGAGGCGAACGGTGGTGTCGGTGCTGTAGCTGGAACTGCAACAGACCTATGTTGGGACACATATATACTAAGCGGTGCTGCCATGATGAAGGACGGAGAATGTGTCCGGAGTGGATATCCCTTGGATTTGGACACTCTCACTGTTGGCAGCCGTGTCGGTATGTGGTGGAACTTATGTATATATAGCAAAAAATAATTACGAGGAAATCACCAGAACTTAAGAGTAACATATAAAAACATAACTTCACGCCTTTTGTTACCCGAGGGTGTAGTAGGCAGCGGCGGTTAAGACTCGTCTCGCCGTCCCAAATGGAATAAGTGGCGAACCTATTGCCATACCGGGAATTCAGTCATCGATAACATAACTTCACGCCTTTTGTTACCCGAAGGTGTAGGCAGCGCCTGTTAAGCCTCGTCTCGCCGTTATGTTTACGTCCCAAATGGAATAGGTGGCGAACCTATTGCCATACCGGGCACAAAGTTTGTCAGTCATCGATATTTATCACAATTAACTTCCGAAAACAATGTCGAAAAGTCATTGGTGTGAGCCAGTGTCAGGATTCGAACCCGGACCTCTAGATCAGAAGTCGTGTGCTCTCCCACTGGACCACCGAGGCTTAAGAGTACACTAATAAATTAGGTATGACCAAAGCCAGTGCTTCTAGTAGCTACGCCAGCTTTTATAAAAAAATAACTCAATAAATGGTTTTGTTTCAAAAAGAAAAAATTGCGTAGCTCCCGAAACTGGTGTTAAATTCAAATTCATAATATCTTTATTCCTTAGACTTTACAAAGTACTTAAAATCGTCATAAAAAAGTACTAGCCAAAATTCTTGAATGTGAAAGTGAATCTAAGTGCCAGTTCCGGCGTCAAGGCTTCTTGACAAGGACTGGCAAGAAACTCAAGGCTGACTCTTTTCAATGTCCATTGTAACAAATGGTAATAATTACAATCAACTTAACACAAAAAGAGCAGTTCAATACCAAACTTTTTTATCGTTTATATAATCTGCGATACAATAGTAAGCTCTTTGATATAATTTACTTTTAATATAATTCTTAAATGTAATTCAAATTATGTGAATGCAAATGACTGTGGAGTCTGTGGATAAAGCGAAAGAAGCGTGTTCAGATCGTAGCTTGTCGAAAGCCAGAGTCACTGCCTACCCCTCTGATATATTAGTTAAAGTATGTACGTAATAAAAACAATAGTGAAGTAATATTTTTACTCTGGCAATGTTATTTTGTTTTTTATTTTGGGTTTTAATGACCTGGTTACTAGGACCTTTAAGTCAAGTCACGTGACGTAACCAAGACTTTCGTATATTAACTATGTTGTCACTTTAACTGTTAATAAAGACAAATCCTCCTTCTTAAATCTCCTTATAAACCGGCTATAAGATCATATATAACACCTATAATTATACTCAATAAACTTATTATTTAGATTTACTAGAAATATTTAAATTGGATTGTTACATAACTTGACGCCTCTATGTAGACAGCGGCTATTAAACCTCGACTCGCCGAATCGTTATATTACACCCCAAAAGAACCTATTGCCATACACCGGGCACAAAGTTTTTATATTTATCACACATAACCTTCGAAAATAATTCCGAGAAATCATTAGAATGAGCCCGGATCCCACGACTTCTGAATCTGAAACGGCGAGCTCGAAAACCGGACCAACGAGACATTTTTTTATGGGTTAAGACGGCAAAATTGTAAGTGATGGATGGGTGGGTAACTGATTCTTACCGACCATGTACACCGTGGTGCGTTGCCGGTGCGTCCTTTAAGGAAGTAGGAGGAAAAAGGTAGGGGAAAGGGGATCGGGCCTCCGGATAACTCTCTCGCCGACCGAAACGCGGCACAAGTCACTTCACGCCGATATTCCGAGAGGTCCTGGTATTTCACCAGTCGAACCGGCCCATTCATGCAGCGAACTGTAAGACACCACCACTACATTATATTAATATTTACTTAACATTAGTTAATCGTCCTTATACAGAATTGTCCTTAAAAATTATGGTATATATTAATTCTACCACCACCTGGTGTCCAGGTATGATGTGGCACGCAGACCGCAGTCTTCACTACTATCTTGACGGTATTGATATGGGCCGGGCTTGGTATGTCCCCCACCTGAACATATACGCTGTGGTCGATTTGTATGGACAGTGTACCCAGGTAAATATTCCTTTTTTTCGTAACTTCACGCCTCTTTACATGCGAAGGTGTAGGTTGCGGCAGTATATGCACCATTTTTCCCGAATTCCTTAGGCCCTAAATATACTAGACGACCAAATCTATTGTCATAATTTGGGCACAGTATAAACAGTCATTTATATTTATCACACAATACTTCCCAAGAAAAGTCCGATCGAAGAACTTTTTAGAAATATCTCCTATAGTTATGTGTTATAAATATCTAAAAATGGCAAGTAATACATATCAGGATTCGAACTCTCGACCTGTAAACTAAAATTCGCAGTGTTCAATCATGATCAGATTTCATCAGACCAATCAGAGCAAATTCTTTAATCGTCTCTTACTACTTAAGAGTGAAATTATTAATTCCCAAAGTGTTTCGTATATTTATTTCAATATATCTATACATATAAATAAAATTGTCAGTTTGTAATATTGAAAAACTGCCTTCTGCTACATTCATATGAATATATATATATACACTACATACAACTGTATAACATTTTTTACAACTTTTGCCCGTCTGTCTGACTGTTGTTCCGGGTAATCTCTGAAATGGCTAGACCGATTTTGACGGGACTTATTGGCAGGTAGCTGGTGTAATAAAGAGCAACTTAGACTACTTTTTTAGGAAAATGCTTTTATTTATTGCTTCCTAGGCGAAATAAAGTTCCTCGGGTCGGCTAGTCATTTAATATAATTAACCTTTCCTAGGTAACTATCCTACAAAATGAAGAGAGAACTTTCAACTATAACGCGTGCACAAACTCTGACAACTCAATTTTGAGCAACTCCAAGGACATGTCTTCCCCGCCCCCGCCATATTGGTAAGACAGTTTTTACTTATTATGTATTAGTGATGTAACGAATATTCGCATTCGCATACGCGAATATTCACACGTTTTGCGTATTCACATTCGCGAATGTTTAGCGAATATTTTTAATAACAAAAAAGAGAAATTAGATGATAGAATGATAATACGACAACTAAGATTTATATTTTGTTTAGTAGTTCATCCACCTACATTTGTATAAAAAAGTATTATATTATGGATCCGCCTAATTTATGTAAGGTAACTAAATGAGAAATTCGTACATACATAAATAACTGCACGTCAAGTCGCTTGCGGGCTTGGCAGAGAGAACAGCGCCATAAGGGACGATTCATACACGCCTCCGTCGCTCCATTGACTCTCATAATTCTCGTCATACACGCTAGTCGACTTTTAAGGCTCTGACATCACCATCCTCCAGGACTCGTTCTATTTGGTCATGGAAATTGTGTCGTGGCGGTCTGCGACTCCATCATAATCCTTCCGCTTTTGATTTGTATATCTGCTTAGTCAATCTTGGATCATCCATTCTTTCTTTTTGTTTTGGGATAGGAGGGCAAACGAGCAGGCGTGTCACCTGATGGTAATGGCCCATGGACACCTGCAACACATATAGTGTTAGAGTTGCGTTGCCGATTTTTGAGGGAGTAGGATAGGAAAGGATGGGGAAACGGGGGTGAGCCTACGGATACATCTCACACCAAACGAAACACGGCATGAGCCACTTTACGTCGATCTTCTGAGCGGTCGTGGTATTTTACCGGTAGCGAACTGCTTGGCTTTTCCACTGTTAAATTATCTAATTCTCTATATCTAAGCATGCCCCTTCTTACTTTTTCATCGACACTCTTTCAATCCAACTTCCTTCGTTATAACCTTGTTTTCGACGCGGTCAGCGAGAGTCATTCTGCAAATTTTGTGCAGTAGGTCCTCGTTAATCAAGTTTGATCCAACTTAAAAGATAGGATAGTTCATATTTATTTTATAAAACTCCAACCGCAAGATTAAACACACAAAGCGTTACATCATGAAAAATACACTTTTTTTAAGAATGGAACTTTGTTAATATATTTTTTTTGGCATCTTAATAATCACTAAAAAACGGCAAAATTGACTTAACCGATTTTGATGAAATATTGTGTACAATGTAGGTCGGCGAATCGTTTGAATGCGTTTGTGAAGGCTTAAAAGAAATATTCGCATTCGCATTCGCGAATGTTATAAGGAACATGCGCATTCGCATTCGCGAATGTCCAAAATGTAACATTCGTAACATCACTATTATGTATTAATTATTATTATCGTCATTTTATAGGATAGGAAGGTAAACGAGCTAGTGGGTCACCTGGTGAAATGGCTAGTGCCGACACAAATAGTGTTACTGTAGTGGTATTTCAGCGGTCGAGCCGGCCCACTTATGCAGCGATCAGCGTTTGTAAAAAACATAGCATAACTTCACGCCCTTTTCTACCCGAAGGTGTAGGCAGTGGCTGTTAAGCGTCCACTCGCCGTTATATTGACTTCCCAAATGGAATGGGTGGCAAACCTATTTCCATACCGGGCACAAAGTTTCAGTCATCTATATTTATCACACATAACTTTCGAAAAGTCATTGGTGTGAGCCAGGATTCGAACCCGCGACTTTTTGATTCAGAAGCTGAGCTGAGAGCGAATACTCTGATATATTCGGAGGGTTGACGACAGGCAGACGTCCAGACATAAAACCACCGCCAAAACTTTTGACAACGTGTTCGAAAGGATGACATGTTGTGCCAACCCCACTTAGAGTGGGATAAGGGCAGGAGAATGATGATGAAATGAATCTGATATATCCTTTGTTTTTCAGGAGCTTCTCCGAGTATTGTGGTGATAACATATGTCTCATGCACGACTATTCTATCGCTAAACGTTTGACCCCAGACCCCACTTCGAATCTCTTGTTCAGCTCCTCACATCTCGCTGTCGAAGAGATATATGAGGTAAATAAATAGAAATATATATTTAATTTTTATCTTTTTTGTTTTTATTTTCATTATTTCTGCATCACCTGATGGTAAGTAACTAGCGCCGCCCATGAACACTTTATTTGTTGCAGATGTTCATGGGCGGCGCGGGATTGTTACTAGGGTAGTTGAAATGGGGGTGGGCTTCCGGGTAAATCTCTCACCGAGCGAAACTTGGCTTGAGCCACTTTACGTGGATTTTATGAGAGGTTCTGGTATTTGCCGCGTTTCTTTCGGTGAGAGAGGTACCCGGAGGCCCAACCCCTTTCCCCATCCTTTCCTATCCCCTTTCCCATAAAGGTCGGCAACGCAACAGTAACACTATATGTGTTGCTGGTATCCATGGGCGGCATTGGTTGCTTAATATCAGGTGACACGCCTGCTCGTTTGCCCTCCTATCCCATAAAAAAAACTAGCCGGCCTATTCATACTTCTATCATAGTCTATTAACTTAAGCTTGGAGTATAACCTAAGTCTTTGACGCCTATAAACAAAGATTAAGCTTAAGTTTCTTGCCTAGTTAATGTGAGCTTACGTTTCCCACAGATCAGAATAGCGGAATGCAAGTCTGGTTGCGCCGGCACATTTCGTATGGGTATTACCGATATCAATATATTAAACGCCTATGTGAACCGAAGTCTGCCACCGTCTATATCCTGCCTACCACACTATACCGCTTATATTGATGGTGAGTTACTTTTAATACTTTGTATCTTTACGCCGTTAACACCCAAAGTCTCGGTGGTCCAGTGGTCGAGCAACCCGCTTCCGAATCCAGAGGTCACGGGTTAAAATCCTGGCTCTCACCAATGACTTGACGAAAGTTATGTATGTATGTATGGTAGGGCAATAGGTTCGCCACCTATTTATTCCATTTGGGACGTAAACATGGCTAGTCGAGGCTTAACACTCACTGCCTACACCTTCGGGTAGAAAAAGTCATGGAGTTATGTTTTTTATGTTAACACCCAACCGTGTTGGCAGTAATGATTGTATCTCTACATTGCTCTATTCTTGTCAGTCAGCGATATTTATCACATAAAACTTCCGAGAAGAAGGTATACCAGAATTCGTACACGGGACATCTTAGTTAATAATTCAGTTATGTTATTCCAGTTTTTTGTTACAGTTGGTTAAAATGCTTTATTCCTAAATGTTATGCCATATTTCAGGGGGCTACATGTTGAACACTCAGATGGGTATGGATGAGCAGGAGATACAAACCTTCACACCGTCGTTTGAATGGCTCCGACCTGGGGACAGGGTCGGTCTGAAACGTACAAACAATTCCCGGGTGTTAGTCTATTACAATAATGAAGAAATGGATCTGGCCTTCGAGAACGTGCCGGATGTAAGTTTTTTTTATGTTGTAGGTGACAAACGAGCAGGCCAGTCTTACCTGTGTTAGCTGATGGTGAGCAACAAATGCCGCCCATGGACACCTGAACACATATATAAAACACACAGTAGCGTTGCCGGCCCTTACAATTGGATATGGACGGGGTCGGGTGTGGGATGGGAAGGGGAGAGGTTGGTCCTCCGGATACCTCTCTCACCGAGCGATACGCGGCAAAAGCCACTTTACGTCGACATTCTGAGAGGTCGTGGTATTTCACCGGTCGAGCTGGCCCACGACGAATATCGAATACCCCCATATCCTGTAAACAAATATGCCCATGTAAAAGGCGTGATGTTAAGTTTCTGATGTATAGATAAAAACCGACTCCTCGTTTCCTGTCCTCGGCCATGGGAAATAATTCAGTCCAATTGTGTTTACTATTCACTAGATATATTTTCATCCAGCCACCACCTAAGTAGATGGTGCTATCCAGTTGCATCTGTAATTGGATATCTTACGTAAGTTATTTTGTGCGCTTCGTAAAAGTCCGTTTATTGTATTCACTTGCTGCCGTGTGGTAGATTCTGAGTACCTACGTGTTTGTGCGACGGTATTTTTTTTGATGACCAATGTGTAAATTAAACTATGATACCTACGCTATGGATCAATAGATTATTATAGATACATTATTTATTTATAACTTCACGCGTTTTTCTATCCGAAGGTGTAGACAACGGATGTTAAGTCTCGACTCGCCGAATTTCCGCGGTCCAAATGGAATAAGGGACAGAAACTATTGTCACGATATTGTTGGTCATCGATATTTAACACGAATAACTTCGAAATAGAATACTATTCTGAGAAGTCATTGGTTTCGATCCGAAGACCCCTTGATTCAGAAGCGCGGCTTAGCTCGATGTCCAGACCACTGAGCCGACTCATATATAAATAAATGGTCCAACGCATTACAAAACTTAAGCACATACTACCCTTACTATTATCAGAAGATGTAAGCAGTGTTAACTGGTTTTTTATTATGGGATAGGAGGGCAAACGAGCAGGCGTGTCACCTGATGGTAAGTAACCAACGCCGCCCATGGACACCAGCGACACATATAGTGTTACTGTTGCGTTGCCAACCTTTAAGGGATAGTGGATAGGGAAGGATGGGGAAGCGGGGTGGGCCTCCGGGTACCACTCTCACCGAACGAAACGCGCCATGAGCAACTTTGCGCTAACTTACTTTACTTTTCTGAGAGGTCGTGGTATTTCACCGATCGAGCCGGCCCATTCATGGAGCGAGCTTCTTAGTGGAACCCATGACTTGCCAAACAAAAGTCCACCTATTGAAACACTACACTATCAAGTGGATTTCATGTTCATTTGAGATTTTTCGCATTTACAAGGCTTGCTTATTTCTCGGTAATGCAGTGTAGAGGTTTAGTAGGTGTTTGAATTTATCTGTGCCTTAGTTCCCATGACATAATGCGACCGTATGATATTTCATTTAGGATTCCTGGGATATTATAGCATCGCATAATATTGTTAAGCTGTATAATTCCTTTTAACAGAGGAATGTTCTCTTGAATCTGTGGTTTCATTTTTGTTTTTCCCGTTTGTTCTTTTTTTCTAGATAAAAATGAGTGAAGTAAACCAAAAACACCGTTTTTTAGCTTTCTCTTAAGTGTATAAATAGGGGAGGCTGTTTTTAAGCTACCACCGTCTGTTTGGCTGTCACCTGACTTGTCAACCGTATTAGTAGTTCATAGATGATGCAATTCTGATGCCCCTATATAAAAGAATTACTATTGACTATAATATGAATATTTTGACTATAAATATATAAGTTTTTTTATGGGATAGGTGGGGCATGCGTGTCACCTGATGGTAAGTGACAATCGCCGCCCACGTACACCGATCTTCTGAGGTGTCGTGGTATTTCACCGGTCGAGCCGGCCAACTCATCCAGCGAACTGCTTGACTACCACTGTTAAAAGTACTGAAGTTCTCATATAACTAAAGTATTATTTCCCTTTGTTCGCGACCCTCTTTTTTTGTGCTTTCATTTGGTAATTTAGGGACACGATTCGGCAATGCTTGGGGGGACAATAGGACAACCGGAGGGGGAAGGGTTTTTCTTTTGTTTTCTTTGTAAATAATTCTCGGCCTCTGTATTTCAGAAAGTCTACGTTGTCATGGAATTATTTGGAAATGTGACCAAGATACAGGCCTTAAATCAGGGCGTGGTCATAATCACCGCCGGCATGCTGCATGACGCTAGTGAGTATTATTTGCACTAAGTAGATTCTAATTGACATGCAGAAATAATGATATGATGCGAAATCGACTAAGCAGATATAGACCACTATCCGTGACCAAAGTGAACGAGTCCTCGCAGTTAGGAACTTTAAAAACCGAGAAGCGTGTATGATATGAATTATGAATGTCAAAGACGCGAGCGAGGTGGGTCTGTTCTCTCTGCCTACCACGCAAGGGACTTTGGAAACTATGTATGTACGTATGTAACCAGAGATTTTATTTAAGTCACGGTGGCCCAGTGGTCGAGCACCCCGCTTCTGACTTTAGAGGTCGTGGGATCCTGGCTAACTCAAATGACTTTTCGAAGTTCTTTTTATGTCCCGTATGGCGATAGATTTGCCTCCTATTCCATTTGGGGCGTAACATAACGGCGGGACGGGGCATAAAAGCCGCTGCCCACACCTTCGGGTAGAAAAGGCGTGAAGTTATGTTGTGTCCAACACGTTATATAAGTATGTACGAACATTTGCATACATCCTTCATAGTTTAAAACTCGCGTCATATTGTTGTTTTTTTTTTAAGTGACAAATAAAGGTTTCAATTTTATGCCGATGTATCTTTATAATAACTTGATATTTAGTATTACCTTTTTTAATATACTTTTGTTTACCGGCAAAGTAAATGCGCTGCGCAATCATTTAGTACATGTAATTAATACTACTAATTAGAAATCTTACCCTATGCATAGTTTTTTGATGAGGTCGCATAAAATTATCTATATTGTTGTTATGATAGTATGGAACCCACGGGTATTATTTAATTAATCATATATAACAGTCTCGGTGGTCCAGTGGTAGAACACACGGATTCTGATCCACAGGTCCGGGTTCGAATACTGACACTGGCTCACACCAATGACTTTTCGAAATTGTTTTCGGAAGTTATGTGTGATAAATATCGATGACTGAAAACTTTGGATGGAGGGTAGGCAGTATAGTTTGATGAGATATTTTTGATTTTTTTTTAATTAATATTTATATTAATTATTCTCGCTCACTCCACCGATTTGGACTAAAAAATCCTCGCAATCTAAGTGTAGTGGAAGTTTGAAGAATACTTTTTTCATAGCCCGGGGGGGAATTTATTTCCCTAACAATTTTATCTAAATCAGTTTAGTCATTCGTTCTTGAGCTGTAAATTGCGATATTTTAGATGCGAACAATGTATCGCTTCAATATCGGTAAATGTTCTGTAAACTTGTTAAATAATTTAAAATTTGTTTTTCTTTTAACTATATGGGTATTAAAATGTGTCAAATCTAAAATATGGTATAATTACTTATCTATATATTTTTGTTTATTTCCAATATTTTAAAAATTCAAATAGGGTAAAAATTTAACTAATAAAAAATCATTACAAACTGCCGAGCCGTTCTTGAAATATATATGATCCTGACAACTGAATGTTGTTTTATGTATTATTATAATATAGATACAATTCTCTATATATTTAATTGTCTGTATGTCATCTATACATAATATAAAATGATGACGTTTCCAAATCTAAAGACAACTTTTAAAACTGTCCAACGGATTTTAATGCGGGAGGGATTTTTTAAATTGCTTTTTTTTAATTCCTAATATTATAATATTAAAAATAATTACGAGGAAAGTCATTTTTAATGTAATATCGTCGTTTTGAATTTCGTTGGCGGTACAGCTAGTGATATATTATAGCGTTGGGATACCTACATAATATTACACGTGTGTGTTGGTAACGTGTTTGCATGTGTGTGTGTGTGTGTGTGTGTGTGTGTGTATGCATGTGTTGCGCAGTTGCCTGTTCCCGAACATGTTGTTTTCCATTGCAGTTCGTAACGGTACATACCGCAGATCGAACGTGATCCAACCAAACAACATATACACGGAGAACATTGACGGCTTGTTCGAGACGAACTTCAACAATCTGTGCGTGTTGAGCGGCGACTCTGATGGTAGCATAGACGGCTTTGGTGCTGGTGTTGCCCTGGAGCCGACCGGTACCCACGAGACATTCGATACCGAGGAGCCACGCAAAGAGCGAAGCGTCACTAACAGTCTGTCTGAAAGTCCGGCGGTCAGTCCGATACCTGATATGATGATGCCGGAAATGATGATGACACCCAGCGCACCACCGGCGACACCGCCCGACGCAGCGACTGAAGAGGAGGAAGCTGGCGATGAGACTATAAGAAGACTCAAATCCCCGCAAGAAGCTCGCAGAGCATCAGAGGAGAATGGGGATACAACGGCTGTGGTGGAGAAGCCGAAGACCGAGAACGGAGATACGGCTTCCGAAATGCGCCGCCGTCGCAATAATCTGCCCTACACTTTCTCCTATGTCGGTAGAAATATCAAGCTGTACAGTTCTGGTGAGAACTTTTTTTTTTTACTTATTTGAACTCAATCAAATTTGAATACGACCTTAAACTTTTTTAACTTTTCATTTTGATTTGATTTTCGAATTTCGAATTGGCCTTTCGTTTTAATTTTTTTTAAAATATATTTTAATGGCATAGCTGCATATACTTATATATTTGTTGTTTTGTTGCAGATACGGTCGCCGTTCGCTTCAAAGGATACCAGGAAGGCATAGCCGTGGTGGGACACCCATTACGTAGAGGTCACCATTTTAGGGTAAGAGCACATTGTAGATGATATTACATTGTACATGTTTTTTATAATGCATTGCAATTGTTGTACAATAATAAACCGTTATTTGTTGTACATGTTTGTTGCGCTTTTTGCCATTTTTATGCGATTGTATAAAAGCTTCATTATGCACAATGCTGATGCTCTATATCGGTCTCCAAAAGGTGTAATAATAATACAATGTATTTGATTCATAAATAACTGTCCAGTCCTCTCGATAAATTTGTGTTATCGTAATAATGAGTTTTCTTGTAGTCATGTTTGATGGCGTAATTTTAATTTGTTGTAACAAATATTTATTGATATAATATTAAATTAAATATTATTATTCTTTATTTATTTATTACTTTATTGTACACCATTTAATTACAATATATATAATTTACAACAATTATACATTTACTTATTGGTTATACAATGGGCGGTCTTATCGCACATGACGATTTCTTCCAGACAACCATTTAGAGAGATGTTGTGGTAGAAATAAAGGGCAGTGTGGTGCACAAACGAATTATATATACATACCCACAAAATAATATAAATATATTTTACATATCCATAAAACAGAACAGTACAATATATAAAATAATAAATATAACATAAACATAAAAACACAACAAAACATAACTTCACGCCTCTTGTTACCCGAAGGTGTAGGCAGCGGCTGTCTAGGACGTCTCGCCGTCATGCTTTTATACATTTTTGTAATAAGTAATTCCGGTCATAAGTTAACGTCTCATTAGGTATAGAGTATAGATAATAATTATTAATTTTAGAACTTTGTCTGTGCGAATTTTGTATTAAAAAATTTAATATGTCGCTTTTATTAATTTATTAAAAAGCCTTCGCTAAGAAATAGACTGTAAATAATATAACAGTAGTTCCTAAGATTAGCGTGTTCAATCGATTTTATTCGATGTTTGATACACAAGTATATTGATTCAAAGCGAGGGAAGCCGCGGCTGGAAGCTAATAAAGCATATTTTTCATTGTCATAGTATTATTATTGTACAGTTCCGCGTGGACAAGTTGGACCGCCAGTGGTGTGGCACCGCTGGTATTGGTGCTTGTGGCGTGTTGCCCATAGACCTGCCGATGAGCGCCATACACATGGAGCCCCCGTGCTGGATACTCACCAACGATCTGCTACACGACAACGGGATCCTGGTGAGCCAATCTTCAACAGGTTTCCAAGTGATGTTTTGGACGAGATTTATTTTACACTAGCTTAACCGCCGAACTCTGTTTCGCCTCGGAAGCAATAAATAAATAAAGAAGATATATTTAGCCTTATTACAGCAACTACCGGCCAATAAAAGTCCCGACAAAATCGGTCCTGCCATTTTAGTGATTTTGACAGACAGACAGACATAATTGTAAAAAGTGACATTTTGGCTTATATACCGTATATATATTCACATGAATTATGAATGTAGTAGAGAGCAGGTATTTAATTTGTTTTTGCCTGTAAAGAAAAGTACGTTATTTCCATCCATTATACCGGGATTTTAAATGTCATATTTTATCGTATTTAATTATAATGTAATTAATAATTTTATGTCTGTATATTCTGGATTCCTAATTGGAACCGATAGGTGGCGTTATGATCAAGTTTCCGCTTTTTAGTAAAATAGCGTCGGTCGGATTCTTCAGAATTTATTACTATGTAACTGCAAACTTGC
Organism: Euproctis similis; assembly: GCA_905147225.2. Taxonomy (NCBI): domain Eukaryota; kingdom Metazoa; phylum Arthropoda; class Insecta; order Lepidoptera; family Erebidae; genus Euproctis; species Euproctis similis. Next base: position 15,428,997 of record LR990107.1, on the reverse strand, counting down.
GCTATTGGAAAAATAAATAAACTTGAATGTCTTATTTGGATTAGCGATATTCCCATAGTTACGAATTGATGCCTTGCTAGTCAACAAACAGGGCAGACATTGCTTTTTGTCAAAAAAAAAACAACGTTAACATGACCATCTCAGACCCTACTTCTTAATCGTTTTGGAGCAGTTGGAAACTAAACACCGCATAAAGAATTAAAAAAGGTCATATCTCAAAAAAAAAAAAGAATTTAACAAAGAACCACCTTCTCTTTTAGAAGTAACAAAGATAGGTTATTTCCAGGCGATCACGTTGATGGGGATGGCCCTCGAGCATCTAGTTGAGCAATCAGTGCTGACTCTGTACTTTAGGTTCAACAGTGAACTTGTTCTAGAGATCGATGGTAAGATCATTGGCGCCATAGCGATCATTCCGCGCAGATACAGTCACGTGTTCCCAACTATCGACCTCTATGGACGTATCACTCAGGTAAGTGTTATGACTTTAGACATAATTTATTAAAAAATCTGTTTTAAATGTTATAACATAATTTCACGCCTATGTTACCCGAAGCTGTAGGCAGCGGCTGTTAAGCCTCGTCTAGCCGTTATGTTTACGTCCCAAGTGGAATAGGTGGCGAACCTATTGCAATACCGGGCACAATGTTTTCATTCATCGATATATTTATCACACATAACTTCCGAATACAATTTCGGCAAGTCATTGGTGTAAGCCAGTGAATGTTAAATTTAAATGTTAATTTTTTTAAATTTTTTGTATCACATCCTCTTGTCATTGTCATCACATCCGAAGGTGTAGGTTGCCGGAGTTATACCCGTCGATTTTTTACGTCCCATAATTGAATAGGTAGGTGGCAGAACCTATTACCACACACCGTACACAATGTTGTTAGTCATCGATATTAATCACACATAACATCTGAATATGATTCCGTGAAGTCATTAGTCTCAGCACGGATTCGATCCCTTGGTGTTTTTGATACAGAAAGCACAGTGCTCTACCTCCATACTGCCAACACGGTTTATTATATTTGTGGGGTCTGCAGGAAATATCAAGCACGATTCTTACTTTTATAACTATCGCTACTAATTGCTCTTAAATTCACCTTCTGATAAGACCCGTGGTCATCAATGACTCTCCTTCTACTTTAATATTTTACATTTTTTACCTACATTTATTTAATATTGCAATACAGTGAACCTGAAATAGATAAAGATATTTTTCAGGTGTCTGTACTTCTTCACCCATACGTAGTAACCAGTGGTGCATCTCTCGATCTTCCGATAATTACTGAGCACCAATGGGAAGACGAGCTCGCTGAACAGGAGCTGCAACAAAACGGTGACAGCGTCCATAATGCTGCCACGGAAGAACCTTTTATTCAGTTGGAATTAGCGCGTCCTCAAAAGAAGCCCAAGGCTTTCAGTCAAGAAAATCTAATCGATGAAAGCTCACTTCCAATTATTGTTGAAGCTGGACCCAGCACCCAGCCTGATGTGATTCCAAGCTATACTGACACCAATACTGATCATGATAGAAATAAACAATTGAGGTGTAGAAAAATGGCAACACTTACTCGAGCTGCTTTCCATCACAGCCTGGTGGTTTCTGATGACAATTATTCACCTGGTAGCGCCCAAATGGGTACAAGGTCTCTGCAGAAGAGTCATTCCACCCATAATTTCTCTCAAATATCTGATGGACACCAATTTAGAGGATTACGCCGCACGATCAGCGTGGGCTCGAGGATTGGAGATGATACAAACTCGTCTATTCATGAGAAATTTTTTGACACCAACATTCGACACAACGACCGTTATCCAGAAGCCGGTGATGTAGATAACCTGGATAGTGAACTGATGGCCGGACTGACCATGGAAACTGGTAACTTGCCAGATCTGACTGAGGAACAGTCTCCATCTATTGATGATTCAACCCGCCGCGATGATATTTGGTCGGACACGTTGACCATTGAGAATTTAAACTACTTGAATCGTATATTGTGTTTGGATCAAGAAGGCGTCGAAGGGCAAAGCCTTGAGTCGGAATGGGAAGCGTCTGGGGAAGGCTGTGAACATCTGCATTTGGTGTTGAAGTACTGGAACTTCTTGGTGTTGCCGTTCCCGGAGCTGCGGCAGGCGGTTTCCTGGGGACAAGTGAAATGCTATTGCTCCAACTGTCAGCCGAACGCTCCTCCACCTTTTGCTGGTAAAACATTCTTTATAATTAGTATTTGACGTCACAATTTGCTCTACCTTAATATTCTTTAGAATTTTTTCAGCTCTGTTTCTGATTGAATTTGTCAGAAAGATACTCAGTAGTACTTAGACAGCTGCTTTCATTTTAGAAATTTAAAATGTATTTAATTCTATTAAATTTCTCGCATGTATTGCAAAATGTTTTGCTCTTTTTAGTTCAATTAAATGACGTTTTAGTTGATAAATATTGAAGCTAGATGGCGTTGTACGTCAAAAGACATCAATATAATGTTAACTTATTATAATTATACAGGTTGGGTTCGTATCGAGCGCATCGACGGTGTGGGTGCTGCCCGGCGTGCCTTCTGGCACGTGGTCTGTTCCGTAGTGGGCACTGCGCAGGTGACTGCCACCGACGGAGGACGTGTTCGTAGGCCACGCTGTCTCATGCCATCCCCCACCATTGAACACACGCCCGCTGATACGTACGTAATGTTATATATTTTTACGACCGAGTTTTCTGACAGTGGTAGATTCTTGCAGTTCGCTGCATGTAGGGGCCGGCTCGACCGGTGAAATACCACGACCTCTCGGAATATCGGCGTGAAGTGGCCCGTATCGCGTATCAACAAGAATTCAAATTTGCGACCACTTGAACTAGAAATCGCTCATAAACTCACATAAATTGTTATGATTGACTTGAAGTAACATTTATTACAGATGGATGGATGAGGAAGGGAAGCCCCACGACACAGTGCTTGCTATAGAAATAGATGTCGAGTAAGTATATATTAGCGATTCCCAATATATTAGTGAAACTTTAAAGCTTTTTATAAATATTTTAATAAAAAAGATTCTCAATTATATTTGTAATCAAATTCAAATAATAGTACAAATATTTTAAATTAGATAAAATTTAAATAGTATATCTCTTAAGTCCTCTCTAACGCCTGGACCGGTTGTGATGAGTTATTGTATTTATAATCAGGATGAGTGACGCATGCTTTAGGGTCCCTATTTTAATAGGTGGTGCAGTGTTTTGAACAACAATAATTTCTGCACTTTCAGGGGATCCGAGCCGGAGAGCGACCGCCTATTGGCATTTCTGATTTTTTTAAAACCTCACGTAACCTCAGTTGAAGACGACCACCCACCTAGTTTTGACGAATAATGCAATATATACTTTTTACATATACACATACATACATATAATATTTTATATATATATTAACATAATGACAGAAGAGTATTGAATACCGAAATTATACTCGTTTTTTTTTAAACATTTTTATCAGAAAACTAACAAGTTATTATTATTATATAAAGATATTGCATTTTTTAATAATGTGTATCTCAGATATTAATTGTGTACCAAGTAATTTTAACCGAAACAGATGACACCTAACCTTGTACCCGTAAATATATTCTAAATGAAACAATGTCCTTGATTAAATGTAATATATTTACTACAAATATATGTATTGGTTGTAACATCTTTAATATAACTTAGCCTCTAGATATATTTTATAAATGCAGTCTTTTTTGAGTCTCAGAAGTGTTTTTTTTTGTGCGTGTGCCTAAATGTTGCAATATGAATGAAAAAATATCATTTTCTTGTTAGATTAAAAATAATATATCGTTTAGGTGCTTTCGTTTATGAAAATACTAATAAATATGACGTTATATTATTGTACTAGTATTACTAGTAGTATTATGTACTGAACAGATGTTACTGTATTGATAATTTCTGCATATCGTCTGTAAATTATGTATTTAATGTTGATGGTTGGTTTCGAAAAATACCTTTTTTTTTGTATTCACAGGAAATCTGGTTTGGTTTGGTATTGATATGAGTATTGAACTTTTTGCATACATTTCTCATGAAATAGGGGTTAATGAAAATAAAATACAATAATTTGGTGGTGTCGGTGGTCTAGTAGTCGAGCACACGGTTTCTGAATCTCTGGATTCAGTAATCGTGAGCTAGTGTCAGGATTCGAACCACGACCTCTGGGTCGTGGTTCGAATCCTGACACTGGCTCACACCAATGACTTTTCGAAATTGTTTTCGGAAAGTTATGTGTGATAAATATCGATGACTGAAAACTTTGTGCCCGGTATGGCAATAGGTTCGCCACCTATTCCATTTGGGACGTAAACATAACGGCGAGACGAGGCTTAACAGCCGCTGCCTACACCTTCAGGTAACAATGGCGCGAAGTTATGTGTTAATATACAATAAATATGTGTCGTTACATAGAGCACAATATTGTTAGTCCTCGTATATTTATCACTTATAACTTCAGTAAAGTCATTTGGATGGAATGGATTCAGTCTCAGTACCTAGACGTCGAAGTGATTGAAATCGCTTTTTGTAGGCTCTCCTGTTCTAAATGAAGTAAAATAATCAAATTTTAAGATAATTAATAGACCTTTAATTCACATATCCCATAACTAACTAAACAAATCGACAGGAACATTTGATATTTTTTTTATGGGATAGAATGGCAAACGAGTAAGTGATGGTTATGATCACCTGATAGTAAACAACTACTCACCACCTTGGTGCGTTGCCGTCTTTTAATGGAGTAGGAGGGGAAACGACGGGGAAAGGGGATCAGGCCTCTGGCTCGAGCCACTTTTTTTTTATGGGATAGGAGGGCAAACGAGCAGGCGTGTCACCTGATGGTAAGCAACCAACGCCGCCCATGGACACCAGCAACACATATAGTGTTACTGTTGCGTTGCCGACCTTTAAGGGATAGGAGATAGGAAAGGACGGGGAAGGGGGCGGGCCTCCGGGTACCTCTCTCACCGAACGAAACGCGGCATGAGCCACTTTACGTCGGTCTTTTGAGAGGTCGTGGTATTTCACCGGTCGAGCCGGCCCATTCATGCAGCGAAATGAAAGACTACCACTGTTATTCATTAATTTCGGATATTATTTTGTTTTTTTTTTATGTATGCCTAGGAGATTCTACAGTAAACAATTAGTTATTTCTAAATAGTCAGTCAGTTTTATTATTTGAGTGGTTATTATTAATTTTAATTTCATTTTTAATTTGTTTCTTATTATTATTTATTTGCAATATTTTATTATTGAGTTATTCATTATTTTTATATATTCAATTGTATTCGGTTTTAATTGTGTATAGTATTATTGTATTAATTTTATTTCAGTGTACCGTTTATATTATATTGTTTGGATTGTTTATAAAAAAAACCTTTACGACCCCTATTGTCGGATGTATAGGCATAGGCATCGTTTTTATCATTCCAGAATTTGAATTATTTGTACCCTTTTTTCATAAACAAAGACATAGACTAACTTATACTTGGTGGAGTTAATTTATTACTCGTCCGTATATTATGGCATAACATATCACCATTTGGAACGGTAATTTACTTAAATCTTCAGGCCATTTACAAATCGTACATTATTAATCTTTCATAAAATCTACAAGCACCATAATATAACGAAATATTTTGAGAGTAACTGTGTGTGACAGATTGTGTTGATAATTCTTTTTTTTTTACGCGAAGTATAGATACACACGAGTCCGAAAGGAAGTTTAACGAATTGTCTTTAATGTCTCCATTCGGGGGAAACAACCCTCGCCGGTAGAGGGCGCCATCGTTCAAGAAGCGCTCGACTTTTAACTTTTCAACGCGTGCTTACGTGTAATAATAATAATCGTACGTAAGTACGTTCGTAATGATCGGTGCCTCCGAAATTATACAGCAGTCAGGGCACAAAAGAGAACTTAAATATCAGTGTTATATTAATAGTATGGAAATACACAGTTCCGACTCCCGTGTATCTATACTGCGTGCTTATTATATATCAGTAAATGAACAGCTAGCAATAATGATCAACAATCATTTATAGAGCTTCCGTTAATTTAGGCTTAAGCTTACCGTTTATTCGACATTTTTGTTTCATAAAATAGCTTTTAATAATATAATAAACCATAGATAACTTATAAGTACAACTGTTCAATATATTTCGTTATTACCAAATATCAACATTTATTTTTCTTTGAGGGTTACGATTTAGTCTCATAATATAGTGAAGAAATATCCATAACTTATTGTGAAATAGTGTATTATTAAGTAGGGTATTTTTATGTTGCCGTCTTCATTTATTTTCTCGGGTAATTGCCTGACGAACAACCATGAAACCGATTATTTTACCTCGTCGTTTACCGTCTTTGAAATGAACAGAGGAGAATATCTAGAGGTATTTGTATTTGTGTATCTATGTCCAACGGTTTGGCAAATACTCACCATTTTTGTATGTTAAAATTCAAGTATTATACAAGTTTTGACAATACCTATATGAAACTAGTTGTGTAATGTTTTAATGTGTAAACAGTTTCTAATCACAGAATAAAGACGATGTCTCAGGAAATTTGAGATAAAATAGTTATTAGTAGTTATTCCGTAGATGTATGCGACAATACCAAATAAATCTTTTACACTAATTAACTCATACTCGTCATAGGAAATCCGCTTTTCTTGAAAATATACTAAGGTAGATTCTTCAACTGTAGTATCGTGGATCTTAAGTCATTATAACTCTGCACGCTGTCACATTTAGATCATTATTGCCCGAATACTGAACCGCCACTCAAATATACTTCTTCTTCTTTCGTTATTGGCGACCATGACCCTACTAGTCACTTTTGGCCATTAATAAAAGGTTAACTTCGCGATACTTTTCAAGGAAGTATCATGATTCCGAAAGTTTGTAAAGTATGTATAGCCGAAAGTTTAACATAGCTCGAAATATAAATTATTAAGCCAAGTCAATTAAAGATAAAAACTAAGTTATTTAGTACAAAAAAAATATTTAAAAAAAAGACATGTTATCTACTATATGTTTATAATTAATAAATACATATACACTCAAATATATAAGAGCTACTTATGCGTTTAAGTACCTAGGTGTCACATTAGACAGAACACGTCAAATTTGAGCAGTAAGTAGCCCTTTATTGATTGTCAGATTTGAGTGGCGGTTCAGTATTCAGGCTTACTAGTATTGCCTGAAAATATTTTTTTCATTTTTTTTTTCATAATTATTACAATTGTTTTCGAATTTAGAAAAACAATATTTTATCAATTATTTCAACAACGAAATATTGTTGTGATAAAAATTAGTTTTAATTCGTTCAATACTAACAAACAACTTGTATTGATCTAGGAACCGAGTTACCAATAAGTGCTCACCGTTTACTTACTCTGAGAAGATTATTTACAAACAAGTATACCGTGGATTCTTATGCTGCTTCTATCTTCTATACCTAAATCAATCATAGTCATCTGTATCAAACAGTGATCCATTCTTGAGACTACGTAGCCCGAAATACGACTGGTCAGTTCGAAAAACTAAGAAGCGAAAGAGGAAAGAGAAGATAAAAAGAGATGAAAAGATCTAAGTGTGGAGATGGGTATAGTCATAATTCGGGAACAGTGTACCCTATGATAGGTGCTGTTAAATTATTATACGTATTATTAAAATGTTAATTAAGAACATTATATAATTAGATCATGCATACGCTGTTACGTACTGAACAATATTTGTTCCTTTACCAATATTAACTCTTCCATAAGTTAAAATGCAAGGCTACTTCAACACGCTTAACGGCGCTTTTATTTCTAATATCAATAGTTCCTCTGATTTTATTTTTAAATCGTTCCTTAGATATTATATATGTTAAGAATATCATATAAGTAATAGCATGTTATTTAATGGATTGCGACAATTTCGCACAATATAATATTATGATGATTAATCAGTGATATATCATGATACCTATTATTATTATTAGTAATATCGATTTGCGATATTTTAATTGACTGTTCGACTCGATCTTGTTAAAGTATTAATGTGTTGATAGTATTACATGGTGACGTATCTGAAAAAGTATCTGTGTTGTATTATAAAAAATGTGAAACTTTTTTTTTTCTTTATCCGCATAGCGTTAAGTGCTGAATTCATGGAATTATAGTGTGTTTTAGAGTTGTAATTCATAATGTTTCCGCTGTGTATCCGTTTTATGAACGAATAAACGATCGATATAACCATAGACAATTGTTATTTCTTTACTGCCTACATTCCTTATCGTCTAAAAGCTAGCAACGTTTTTGAGAGACGATTTCAAATCGGCCAGTTTTAAGATATGTTATTCTACTCACTATCAGTTTGGCTGGCGGTAGTGGTTGTGTTCATTTGTGCGCAGCCTATTTGTACCCTATTTGTAAAATAACAATTTTTAAATCATTTTAAGAGGATTTTTGTTGAACTTTTTGCAACATACATATACTTTTTTAGATGAAGAAAATTTTTGGAGTTTACTCCTTAAGAATCGATTTACATATATAGGCCCGGGGTATGAAAATTATGGGGACCAAAATCGTACTAGAGAGTATAGCATGTCACACGAAATGCGTTATGCGCTATAGTCACAGAGCATATAAATAAGAGTCGGCACTCCATACAATGTCCTGAGCTCTTTATAGAAACACTCTTTATAGCGATACGCCATTCTCTATTACGAAGAAATGTGTTCATATTTGTAGACAGTAAATATTTATTATTTTATTTTATAATCGTTCTTGAGGAGTAAACTCCAGTCGTGCGTCGGAGCGGACACACACACTTTCACTTTTTTTACAAATCATTTTAGTATGGCTAAAATTTTGATTTTTGGTGTTATTTAAGTAGGTACCTATTTAAAAACCCAGTTCTAATTTTCCAGACATATCCAAAAGTGAAAAGTTATGTGGATCGTTTGGCTTGACCTCGCATTCGTTGCCGAATGTAATGTAATTTTACAGAGAAAGGATTGAAAACAATGTCTAAATTTGTGGATTAATTTGTATCTACGGTATCCAAATAATAGTTCATTGTTGTAGAAAATTAAGACAGTGATCAACCTCGAGTACAAAGATAAACAAATATTTAAGTGTTTCCATAAAAATCAAAATAGAATTTTTAACATAACAAACACGTTATACAGTTACTTCACGCCTTTTGTTACCCGTGCTAAGGTGTAGGCAGCGGCTGTTAAGCCTCGTCTTGCCGTTATGTTTACGGCCAAAATGGAACAGGTGGCGTACCTATTGTCATGCCGAGCACAAAGTTCTTCAGTCATCGATATTTATCACACTTAACTCTCGAAAACAATTTCGAAAAGTCATTGGTGTGAGCCAGTGTCAGGATTCGAACCAGGAGCTCTGGATGAAAAGCTGTGTGCTCGACCGCTGGACCACCGAGACTTATTTAGATTTTTTTTTAGAATTGTAGATTTATTAGAAATTTTAATTAATAGATAAATCACAAACAAGAAGGCATCTTGTTAATCATAAATCATCTTAATCACTGTTCTTATTTTCATTGTCATCACCGTCTTTTGAATCATCTAGGTATACTTAGTTGAAGGAAAACTTTGAAATTTATTAGCATTTATTAGGTAATTGTTCTCCAACAAACCAGACAAAGGTATATTTATCGTTATTTGTGATCCATCCGGAAGCTTGAGGTGGTGAGCAATAGAAGTCCCTAATTTTCCGACGTTGCTAGCTCTCGTATTTGGTATATAATTGTTTCTTTTTTAAATAATTACTGGCGCACTTAATAATCCATAGAGGGCGGTCTTGTTCTAAGCTAAAGAATCCTTGTACGCTATCTAAATAAAGGAAATTAATATCTAAACGCTTTCTTGTTAAAATACTATCGAGACCAAATAATAGTACTCGTATACGCTGACATACATGACATACATTTTCCTTACTCCATAAGGAATTTGGTGGGTTAAAGGTAGACCTATGAATGGAACAGACCGGGTACCCAAGTCTGGAATCGTATATAGAACATAGGTTTAGGTTACTAAATTGCTAATACATTTCAGAAATACTGAATTAGTTCGTTCATTCGTTCATCGTGATTCCATTTGACTAGTTGACACTATTCGTTAGCCTCAATTATTTGGGGTCATCTAAATGTACGTACAAATCAAAAGTCAGTTTCTGATAAAAAGTGATCTTATATTGGTGTTTCAATGTTTTACAACAATACCGATTGTATCCAAAAAACATTACTAACTACCTATTTACTTATAATTAAAATTAAATATTATCACTGTCCGTTTCAGTCACGCAATGATGTGAGATTCGATACAGTATTATAGTATTCATATAATTATTACCTATAAACTAATAATAGCCGCAGCAACCGTTTTCTATTGACATAGTATATATATATAAAATATTAATACATTGTTTTAATTGAATTAACTTATTAATAACAACGACGAAAATGGTATGAGCAAACGGTGTTTAACCGCGGCATGAAATAAATATATCATAATAACATTTAAACAGCAACAATTATAAACTTTTACATAAAGAAACTTGAGATTTTTTAAAAACATTCTACGACAACACTCTCTCAACAGAGTGGTCCTATTTCAACGAGTAGATTGAATAGTTTTATGTTGGCTTAAGTCCAGTGCGGTATATAGTAACAGTACCTACCTACCCTTTATGTTGCTACTTATCAGAAAAAAATACATATAACATTGTCAAAGACAATTCTACAAAAATACTAATTGTGTAAAGATGAAACATGCATTCTCTACCCTTCAAATAACATTATTTTTTTCGAGTGCTCAGTCTAAAATCTCACCAAAAAAAAATAAACAAATCTCTGTGAATAATCGAGTAATCGAAGAGTACAAATTTATCTAAAAACATAATATTCAGCTACATTTTATTTACAAAGTTCAACAAAATCGAAATATTTATTATCAGATGATTATCTAAACCATTCAAACTGAAAAGTAAAATACAGTTTCCGCGATTGTACCTACGTCGTAGCTGCTCGTGACGCCTACATCGAAAAATAAGTACCTGTGCAATATTCTTATTCAAATAGTTTAGACAATAAATAATTATAGAACAAATCTAAATCGCTTATAAGTCGATTAAAAACTCGATAAGTACAAGAGTTGTAGAAAAGAAAACAGTGTCAAGTTGGCATGTGTCAACTGTCAAAACCGCTTGTCGAGTAATTTGATTAGAAATGGCGCAGCGGATTCGTGCCGGCGTTGTAGATCTCTGTTCAGTAGGCAACGGTCACAGGTCAACTGGGCACTACCAAACTTTGCACTTGTTGACGGGATTCATTGGTGAGCCGGTGGGGCATTTGAAATCACTCGCGAACTCCTCCATATTAGATAGTGGGCCAATTACACGGAAGCGTCCAGGCGCATGGAAGCCAGTGGTAATTCGCAGCTTGATAGCTTCGTTGCGATACACCGCGCACCACGTGTTCGCCGCGCTCAACCAGAACAACTGCAATATTATAGTATAATTCGTATAACAATCATAAATATCGATATATATTCCTTAACTTTCTCTACAACACTAACATATTATGTAGAGCTCGGGTATTTAGGTGTAGAGCTAACAGGATTGTATAAGAAAAAGTATAGCTGATTAGAAATCTTTGTAAATTGCGTGCTATTATGAATAAGACCGATTTTTATGTAACTGGTTATCTAAACATGCGTGATTTTACCAAACTTTACAAACATCGTTCATCATTATTACAATTACGGTGATCGTTTGGGTAGGTACCGTTGAAATGTATAGGTTAGTTAAATTATTAGTATATAATAATCACACTATACGTAATGAAGGGATACAATTTCGGGTACTAAGTCAAAGAAAGAAGTTAAATAATAATAGCAAAAGGGGAAATCAGGTTTGGTAAGAGGAATACCTGTTTAGGTGAATAATTCTCAAGACCAGGCAGACGTGCTTCTTCGCCGTGTCGTTTAGTCCAAGCTTGGTAGGCGTAATAAGCTTCCTTGATGCCGCCATTATCGGCAATATTCTCTCCTTGGGTGTTCACTCCATTCAACTACAAAAAGTCAATATGCAAAATAGTATATAGAAAATTATCATCAGAATTACAAGATCTCGCTAAATCAGAGGTATCTATATTCAATCCGGAAACGGATAAATCAAGAAGTTACCGATAAGAAATATCTGTGATTTATTGAAAATATTAAATAACTCCATTGTTCTCAATTTTTACGCATAGGACCAAAAACTTTAGCGTGTCGAGGCATAACTGCCGCTGCTTGCTTCTTCATGTATTAAAGGCGAGAAGTTACGGATTACACGATGCATGGAGCTGATCGAAACTAGTCGTAAAGGATAATGTAGGACACTTTCGCCAACTTCGACGACAACGACACAATACGATTTTTGTGGAGTTGTGATATGGAGTTATGAGTGTCCGTATATATTATTGCATTTGAAAGTTTTTCTATAACATTGGTTTTCAACAAATTCTTCGTTCTCGTGCTTATAAGTAAATGTGTGTCACTTATCTACCTATCTAACAAGTTATTAGTTATGGGATTATCATTTAGTCTATACATAAATAACACAGTTAATAAATGTTATATCGTGTTTTACAGTCTCGGCAGTTCAGTGGTCGAGCTGCCCACTTCTGATTCAGAAGTAGTGAGATCGATTCCATGCTCAGACCAATGATTTTTCGGAATCCTTTTCGGAAGTTAGAATAGTGATAAATATATACGGCACAGACGTACGAGTGGGCGAGTGGAGACTTAACAGCCACTACCCACACCATCGGGTAGAAAAGGCGCGTAGTTATATCATGTTATGTTTTAAAATATAGACTATACCTTCAAGCCAACTTCGCTGACGGTGTAGTTAGAGTACTGGTCAATAATGCATTTGGCTTTCTCGAGATATTTTTGTTTGGTTGTTTCTTGCCACCAATCTACTAAATTACCATTCTTGTCAAACTGACGACCCTGCAAAGATTACACATATGGAATAATAAAAAAAATGAGGCGTACGATTTCGATATCTACATAATTTTGAAAGAACAACGAGTGTGGTTCTTTTAAATATACTTGGAGCATTAATATTACAAAAAAAATCTAAGGACTGTTACGTTAAGGACGTTGATACTACGATTACATTTGTAAGAGTCAAAAAAAATATTAGTAAATTATTTCCTATATTCGGTTTTGTTAATTTATTTATTTGCTGGTTTACTTTTTAATCTTTGAACGACGATGTTACGGTCTTTGAAATTTCTCCAATTATAAATTAGCATTTGACACATGATTTCGTAGAACATGAAAAGAAAAAGAACTCAGCCGAACTAGGCAATTCTCTATATTAAATTTATTTGTTTATGTGTGTGTATATTACTAAATTAAATATGCAAGTATTACACATCGCTTCCTTTAGACGTGTTTTAGTCTATTTACTATCTAGTTTTAAACAAACATTAAGTTTTGTCTATGTTATATCACATTTAATATGCGTGAGTTACTTGAAAGTAGGTCTTACTACTTATCTTTATGAAAATATATATTAACGTCTTACAGTTACTTAAAGGCGGTTACTTTTACAAACTTGTTCTAAATAGGTGATAGAAATATGACAAATAATAATTTTTACAGTGGTAGAGCCAAGCAGTTCGCTGCATGTATGGGCCGGCTCGACCGGTGAAATACCACGACCTCTTAGAAGATCGACGTAAAGTGGCTCATGCCGCGTTTCGTTCGGTGAGAGAGGTACCCGGAGGCCCACCCCTTTTCCCAATCCTTTCCTTTCCCCTATCCCCTAAAGGTCGGCAACGCATCAGTAACACTATATGTGTTGCTGGTGTCCATGGGCGGCGTTGGTTGCTTACCATCAGGTGACACGCTTGCTCGTTTGCCCTCCTATCCCAGAAAAAAAAAAAACTATTATTTCCGAAGAATAAGCTATACAAATATATGAATCTAAATGTTACCTGATCATCAAAACCGTGAGTGATTTCGTGGCCAATAACAAAACCGATTGCGCCGTAATTCATATATGCAGGACGTTTAGCCGAGAAGAAGGCGCCTTGGAGTATACCAGCAGGGAACTCTGTCGGAAGAAAAATATATAGATAAATAAAAATGTCTTATCTATTTCATAACAATTGTACTGATGATGTCAAGTTTTCGTAAAAGTTGGTGTTATCTCGTTGGTAGATGATTAGATTTTCAATTAATACTTCTATCGCAAATGGTTTTTATCAGGTGGGGAGTTCGCTGATGAAAACGACCTCAGAAAGGCTGCTGGAAATAACTGGATACGGAAGGCAGAGAATCGGAAGTTGTGGCGCACATTGGGAGAGGCATATGTCCAGCAGTGGACTGCAATAGGCTGATGATGATGGGAGTATGCTGGTAACCACGATATTAATACAAAAAGCAAGTAATACTTAGGTGTCTGATATATTACTAATTATATAAATATTAAAACATAATTTACTTACGGATGCTGTTCTCAATTGATGAGTAGAAAGCATTGACGACGGCTGGACGTCCGTGGGTTATCCAGTCGGTCTTGTTGACTGGTTCTCTCAATTTACTGAACAGATATTCAGTGCCAAATAGCGTCAGGTTCAACACAGACTCCATCAACTTATCCGATGACATCTCCAGCTGTTAAAAAATTGTGTGTGTCTTAAACACTAAGATTTATGTAATTGAATATTAAAAATTGTATTGAAGTTACAAAAGGCAGTCTTATTACGAGGATAGGATGAATTGGCTAGGCGTGGTATGGGCATGTAATGATAGAGTGATGATACACATGTTGCGAGAAGAATGATAAACGTGAATGTGGAAGGAAATAAGAGAAGAAGATGACCGATGAAAATATGGATGGGTTATGTGAATGACGACATGATTAAGAAGGGTGTAGAAGATGCGAATGATAAGGGAAGTGTTGAAAAGAAAAACGTGCTCTGCCGACCCCAGATAATGGAATAGGGCAGGAAGATGATGATGAAATGGGTGGTCTTATAGATATCCAAACACTTTCTTCGGACTCTATTCCATAGAGATGCTTAAAGGTCATGATTTATGGACGAGGATGGTTGCTGTCCCAAAACAATTTTTTTACAAACATAAAAGGCAAAAAAGTAACTACACGCCGTGCCTACCCGAAGGTGGAGGCAGAGGCTGTAAAGCCGCGACTAATTGAATTGTTACCTACGTTTAGTCCCAATTCGAATAGGTGGCGTTTATAATTTATATTAATAACATACATACATAACATAACTTCACGCCTTTTGTTACCCGAAGGTGTAGGCAGCGGCTGTTAAGCCTCGTCTCGCCGTTATGTTTACGTCCCAAATGGAATAGGTGGCGAACCTATTGCCATACCGGGCACAAAGTTTGTCAGTCATCGGTATTTATCACACATAACTTCCGAAAACAATTTCGAAAAGTCATTGGTGTGAGCCAGTGTCGGGAATCGAACCCCGGACTTCTGGATCAGAGGCCGTGCGCTCGCCCACTGCGCCACCGAGACTGTCTTTATATTAATATTAATTAAATACAACTGTATCATTTAATTTACTTTATTTTCCGTGGTCATGAAGGCTGTAAAAAGTCTAAAAAAATATAAGAAATGTATTACTTATAAATATGTAGGTGCCTATGGGTACTCATTAAAATAAAAACATGTTTTTATATAAGTAATTTTCAAGGATATCGACTGGTCTTGGAACCGCTAAGTTTCACAATTCGACTTTTCAGCAATTGGCAATACTTACACCCGAGTAGAATTCGGTCAGTTTATCATTGTCAAGCATTTCGCTGGGGTATGCAATATGAGAAGCCATGGCGTCAGCTTTCTCGAGAGCAGCCTTTCTGGTCTTCCCATCCATCCAATCCACTTCATTCAATGTACTGCGGAATTGTTGCCTAAATGACAAGAAATACAGAAATTAATTATTTGTTTTCATTACAAGTAAATTATAATATATCATTACTTATTTGGCTATTTGATTATACCTGATATCGTTTACCATTTCCAAAGCGTTGGATTTAGAATTCTCATTGAAATATTTCCTAATATATAAAGCTCCCACGGCGATTGACATACTGAAACAAACACATTTTTTTAAATATATTAATATCACCCGGTGAACTTTGTACCGCATCAAAAGTAAGAACTAAGTATATTTTGGAATTATCACTTTTTCTTTACTACATTATACATATAAACCACCCCGTAGACACCCCCCATCAACTATTAAAACCCCGCATCAAAATCCGTTGTTTACTTTTAAAGATTTAAGGTTACATAGTATTGTACCTATACTATGTAACCTCAAATCTTTAAAAGTAAACAACAGATTTTCATGCGAGAAAACGACTTTGTTTTATACGTTTTAATTTCATGTAATATGGTGGATTCTTTATTTATTAATTTTGTTTAATTTATTACACTTCGATAAGACTTGGTATCAAATCAGATATTTATAAATATCGATATTATATTCATATTTTTTGATGTGACAACGTCTTATGATTCGATGGTGCCGGCTGCACGCGCGACAAAACATGACTCATGCGGCGTTACCTCGCTCAGAGGCGTTCCCCTTAGGAACGCCAGTAATTTCATTAAAATTTTCTTTTTCTTAGTTGTCGTAATTTAATCAAAAATGTCTATTTAAAAATTAAAACAATCCATCAGTATTTTCTTAATATCACGTTGTTAAGTTCAACTGTCATCAGTAAACCGTCAGTAAACAGAGCATTATGCGACTCAGTGCCGCACAATGACGAATTGTGCTGAAGCCTAATTGGAACGGGAATTGGTATTGGTGTTAAAAGGCGCCAGTAGAGTGCGCTAAGTTCAGTGTTCACATTAAATGTGGAATAAAAAAGTCAATGCTTGTACCTTCATCCATATTTAGATTATTATTTTTTAACACAGGTTGAATTAACTTTGATTATTTCCAAAAAACTACAACTAATCGAAAATTATTATTACTAAAGAAAATGTATTCAAAATATTGTGATCAATGCCCACATAAAGAAAAAAACACTTAATAATTTTCTGTCAATGAGTTGGTAATGTTGGTATCCATAGCACGCATCATGGAAAAGCACTACTTTTGCGAGCGCCGGATTGTGCGTAGCGATGCTGTAGTTGGAACATCAACGATAAGCATTATGCCGCATAATGCGCTATAATGCTGTAATTGGAAAACCAGGTATACAGACAGCCGTTGTTATTTTACCTAACACTGGCAGTATCGGCACACTCCTTCCATCTGCTCTCTCGTTCAGTCTTTCCTGAGAGTGCGGTGACGTAGGCGAGCTGTCTCCGACGAAGATTGTCAGTCAGGTAAGACACGGAGGCACCGGCTACACGCCACATCACGTAGTTAGCCTGGACGCGTTTTGGTGTAGTTTCCAGAAGATTCTAAGAAAAACACATGTATTAAGTACTTACAAATTTAATTTAAACTATATATTAACACATGCACTTGAGGAAGCCCACAAGCGCCGCGTTTCTTAGTGTGGGACTATCATGGGAAGAACTGGACAAGATAATCATGTGCTAAAAGTCACGCATACAGCCATAAATAAATGATGCATTAACTACGTTATATATTGTATGAATGACATGTGATTTTAAAATAGAAGCGTTTCAGATTAGTTTTTAAATGGCACAAACAACGCTGTTCCTTCCCTATTACACTGATAAGGATGATATTCTTAGAATTATTGTCAAATAGCAAATTATTATCACGGCGTCACGCTAGAATGACTAATGATAAAACAATTATTTTTTCTTGGGTTTTTTATTTTATTTATCCGTATTCAATTGGCGCAAAATATAAAAAAATAATGAGAAAAAACTGGTTTGGGACAAAAGTATGTATACCTTATATTTGAACACATACCTCTAGATCTGTGATATATTTTGGGACGCTGACAATGGTAAGTTCATCGAGTCCAACTGTCAGGTGGGGGGCGAGCAGACGGTTAATGTAATCCAGCCATGGGACCCTGGGATTGTAATATTATATTATACCAAAAAAACAATGCAGGTTATAGCAGTTGAATTATAAAAAAATATTAACAAATAATCAACTATCAGTATTGTCTTGTCGAGATACCTACTTAGGGAATTTCTGTTGCAGCTCAGCAATGGTCATCGGATTGTATAGACTGGTGGCATTACGACGCTTCTCAAGTGGCAAGGATATCTGTATAAGAAATCATAAAATATGGCATCAGTCCCAATTCCGCTCAATTATTCCCAATATCCATTTGTTACTCGTTGCGAATATGTTAAAAATTTAGACACGTCACGCAAATAATTTAGACACGTCACGCAAATAATTTAGACACGTCACGCAAATAATTTAGACACGTCACGCAAATAATTTAGACACGTCACGCAAATAATTTAGACACGTCACGCAAATAATTTAGACACGTCACGCAAATAATTTAGACACGTCACGCAAATAATTTAGACACGTCACGCAAATAATTTAAATGACACGATCATGATACCATTCGATCATCGACGTTCGCCCAAAGTGGGAAAACAATTAGGTCAAGAACGACAAATATGATACGACCTTGAACACCAGCATGGCACGGTCATTTAAATAAAAATAAAATGTCTTTTTAAGAAGGTCCGGTAAGTAAGTAGGTACTATTATGACAGCCTCATAAAGCTTCGTTCTACATTTTCATAATTATTTAAGAGTAATTTATATAAAGCCTAGTCAATATATATATGTATATTCTATGGTTTTTATCAGAAGTCAAGGTTGGTACGTACATTGGCAAGTTTCATTTCGAAGTGGAGTGAATCTTTGAGATCAATTTCGGCTCGCTCTCTGTCTGCACCTAGCAGGGTGGCAATGTCTACCATGTATTCATAATAAGCCTGGACCAGCTTATCGCTGAATCCACGGTTCAGGTACTCCCTGCTCAGACCTAACGAAGCCTGGTCCAACTGTTGAAAAACAATCACTTAGCACATAGGTACATAAAATGAGACACGTATTAATTCGCACAGCAGCGTCACTGAGTTACAAGTTTTCGCTGAGCCATTACAACAATCGCAAATGTTAATAGAAATATAAATACTTTATAATTATAAAGCTTTGAAAAATATCACAAATATTTTTTTATTAATTCTACATATAAGGCAAGGTCGGCCGACCGATTAGTACATTTAAAGATTCTATTCATCAGGTCTTACATCGATAACTCGCTTGCTGGAGTTCTTCACGTCCACACTGATTGAGAAGTCCACGAAATAGTCAACTGAGTAACCAGCAGACCGAAACTTGTAGACAGATTCCACCCAAGAGAAGGAACGTTCGTCCCAGGTGTCGCCGTCCAGTACAGGCCAGCCGCCCAGACGACGCAACATTTCCAATAGGGGTTGAACTCCGCGGGCTTCTATTGCAGCTGTATCATAATACATAGATATAAACCAATCCGTCTCCTATCGGCAAAAACTTAAGCATTAAGCCCGTAACCGCAATAATAAAAAATAACGTAGACAATCGACGGATCAATTATACAACAGCAAAAAAAAAATACTTCTGGTTTGGACGCTAAAGATGATGGATAAAATACAAAAAGTGATGATGATATAATCTCCGTGTGTACTGAGCAACATAATGTTGATATTTCGTGGTTCTCTCTGATTAGTTTCGTGTTGACGGTATCTTTTATAAAAGTGTTCATCAATCAGACTTACGTCAGTGATATTGCGTAAAATAGCGGATGCAAAATTGGCTCAGTTCACTTTCACCGAACACAACAACTCAGTGTCGTTGTTTGTTACATGTTTCACCAATGAATACATAATTACTATTATTGCAATAAATTAATATTGTAATTATTTGTTCTAATCACATAAACATCGTCTATATTTTTTATACAATAGTGTTGTATCATACAATAGTGTTATCATCTTAACTTTCAACTTTATCCCATTAGTATATATAGAGTCGTTTGTCTCTTTAATTCATTTATTTACACGTTATTTACCTTTATTCATATAAAATGAAAGCGATACTTACTTCGATTCATGCATGCTTGGTACAAGGTTTTGGCAAGAACAAATGGTTTAGGCTCATTTTCTGCTATGGGCTCGTCCAATAGGGCCCTAATTTGTTCCTGCAGTTGGTCGGTAATGATAGAGAAAGTGTTTACAGATGTCTTGTCATCAGGTATACGCGTGTCCTTTACGAAAGTACCACAGGCAAAATCGTAAAAGTCATCACAAGGATCCACTTTATCATCCATATTTGAGAGTAGTTTTGAAGCTAGAACAGCAATAAAATGTTTGAAAATTATTGTATTTCTACAAGGAGCACATAAGTGGGTATTTGTTTATGTAAATTTAACACAACCACATATGTGTATTGTAATACTATTGGAATACAAACAACTTGAAAAGGTAGTAGAATAAAAATAGGAAAATAAAACAGCTCCATGCTGCACGAATGCAACTCTTCTCCTTAAGAAGACCATGGTAAAACTATATACCTGTAGGCGAACGGTAGGACAAATTTATCACTATCAGAGGCTGCGGACAGACCAGACAAATCTATTAATTTACTAATCTCTGTCTCTCATGTATCTTCTTTGGCGTTTTAAGTTTCTGGTGTAGGATATAGTAAAATACAACGACAAGTGCTTGAGAAAGTTATGGATCTTTGCTATAACATAATACCTAGGCTTCTGATATATAGTAGGTATATATAGGTAGGTATACACAGCTAAAGATAAACAATTGTTTCGAAAATATTTCGTCGATGAGCCTTGTGGTTCATCATTCGGTTTCTGTTTCAGTGGTCCGGATTTCACATTTCGATTCACACCAATGAATAGTTATATTCGGTAATATTTTCTGAACTTATTTGTGATAAATATCAATTGATAATAATAATAATAATCATTTTATTGCAGGCAACGTGGCCCATAAATATTTAAAAATAAATTACAGTTAAATATAAATTATTCAGTTTGCCGACCTACTTCCGCAAAAATGTTGCTCGACGTGAGCCAATATTAACAACATTTATAAATAAAAGCGAAACAATCCATGTCTACACTACACCATCAGGTATTATGGGTCACTCACATCAAGGTGTAGTGAATAAGGTAATCACAAATAATAAAGACAATAATAATAATAGTTGTAGAGGCGGATCACAAACCTGTATGAATACATCCGGGTGTGTTGCACATATTGATGCCCGGTTCCCCAGACACTCCTTTGACCACAACTACTGGCGGCATTGCCGAAGAAAGCCTCAGTTCACTAGTCTGCGGCATGTCTAAAATAAAAATATCACGATAAATGTGCGATAGCGTACAAATTGAGTTAGGAAATAACCTATTAAAATCTTGTAGCTGGTCTTCGAACACTCAAAGCTTCAAGCCTTTCATAACATAAATATAACAATATCAAGGGAAAAAAATATCAGATTTCTACCCGGTGTAGTAGACAGCGGACCCATGACTCGTCGAATCGTCATGTTACATGTCAAATGAAGTAATAGGTGGCGAACCTATTGCCATACACCGGGCACAAAGTTGTCAGTCATAGATATTTATCACTATCTAACTTCGGAAAAGAATTTCGAGAAATCATTGGTGCAAACCCGGAATGGATCCGACGACTTCTGAATCAGAAGCGGGGAACTCGATGACTGGACTACCGAGACTGAATCAATATTACGAGATATTTTTAGTTTTACGTGTTAAAGCCTAATTATTATTGCTATAAATAAATTAATACAATATTGTTACAAATAAATTAATACTAATTCACTTTGGAATGTGATAGAATGAATGAGTGAATGAATGGCTTTGTAATGATTATAATTATTTAAATCGATATAAAATTTTCAGAAATTATGAAATACAAACGAACAAATTTTTCCTCTCTATACTATTAGTACGGATAGAATTAGTGATCGAATTATGCTCAGCAAATTTGACGACATTCACCAGTTTTTTCATTCTATCCAATTGAAAGATCTACTAATTCAGACCTGAACGAAAATTAGTGTGGAATTAACATACTTTACTTAGAAAAAGATAAGAACTGAAGGTTGAATTATTCAACCATTTTGAGTTATTTTATTTTGCAAATACAAATGTATATAATAGTTGTGGAACGCAGCAAATCCTGGCAATAATAAAATTTTTTCACGGACCTAAAGAAAAAACAAAAAAGAATGCATGAAAATATGTGCAGTAGTTTTAGAGACATCCGTTCATTCTTTTTCGTATCAGCAAATGGTATCCACGTGGTTGAATTGAATTTTTTATTTTAAGTTAGGCCTCTTTGGTCATATGCGTATGAATGATATTTTTTTCAAAAAGATGCTTTCCTTGCAGCTATTTATTTATTTTATTTAGCTATTTTACACTTTGTTTAGAATCTGTTTAAAATTCATTTAAAAAATTATTACGTTTATTTCGTAGCGGACAGATAGCGTGACGTCTAATATTTACATTATATTAATTTAATAAGTAACACATATACATGTTTTAAAAGACAATAACGAATTGCAATATCTAATAAATAAAAACTACGGAAGAAGACCATTCAACAACGACATAATAGCATCTAGCCAAACAAAATTAAGGTTTAAAATGGCTTAAATTCATAATTCAACAGTTACGAAATTATTTTGCACTCAATATACGATCCATATTAAAAGATTTAATGGATTAAATTAATTTATTTATGTTGTTATACTGAAGATTAGTCGACTATATAATATCTTGAATAAATTTAAAAACGATTGCACAAATATAATTTATAATTTGATTACACAATTAATGTTTAAAAACCCAAGTTAGAACTTGTGAAGTATGCGTTATTCCCAATTTTTTTTCTGTTAAGAACAATCATCTTTTTAGTTAGTAGTACATCATAGTGACGCAAATATATGAGTGATGTTTAAATGAATTTGACTGGTTGTTGCACGCGGTTACCATTATATAATTAAACACATAACATAACATAACTTCACGCCATTGTTACCCGAAGGTGTAGGCAGCGGCTGTCAAGCCTCGTCTCGCCGTTATGTTTACGTCCCAAATGGAATAGGTGGCGAACCTATTGCCATACCGGGCACAAAGTTTTCAGTCATCGGTATTTATCACACATAACTTTCCGAAAACAATTTCGAAAAGTCATTGGTGTGAGCCAGTGGCAGGATTCGAACCACGACCTCTGGATTCAGAAACCGTGTGCTCGACCACTAGACCACAGAGACTTTTAAAATTATATAATTAAAGATTATAATTAAAGGCTTTTTTTAATGCATCAATATTTAATTTTGTTAATTTTATCGTATCATATTTAATGAAAAGATGTAACAAACTGTGAACATATATTGGGTAAGTGGTTAAGAAGATGCCAGATTTTCCTTGGGACTAAATTTATAGTACATATTTTAGTACTAAATAGCGCTTTAATTTTAACTGAAACCTCTACTTGTACACAGATGAAAAGCATATCAAAGACGACGTAGTTGTATTTATGTGAAGCAGTAACAAAAAGACACATAAACTAACACTAACACTAATTATATGTAATTTATGTTGTTTTGCAAGCAAGGTTCAAATTTAATCTTCTCAATGATCTAGAGGCTTGTCAGGTGGAGTTATCTTGAAATTCATTTGCAAACTATAGCGAGTTTTACCGAAGTAGGTACTCACACCAATGACTTTGAAGTCATGTCTGATAAATTAACGACGACTAAACTAAGCCCGATGTAGGTAGACTTCAATACTCCATCCAAACATTTCGATATATATTTCTACAAGACGAGGTTTCGCTGGCTACATCTTAACTTTTTTTTATGGGATAGGAGGGCCAACGAGCTTGCGTGTCACCTGATGATAAGTGATCAGCGCCGCCTATGGACGCCTGCAACACGTGTGTTACAGTTGCGTTGCCGACCCTTAAGGAAGTAGGATGGGAAGGGGTGGGGAAGGGAGGTGGGCCTCCGGGTACCTCTCTCACCGAACGAAACGCGGCATAGCCACTTTACGTCGATCTTCGGAGAGATCGTGGTATTTCACCGATCGAGCCGGCCCATTCATGCAGCGAACGGCTTGGCTCTACCACTGTTCTCTGAACTTATTAAAAGTGTAAAGATATTAAGGAAGTACACGCTGCGTTGATTTAGATAAGTGTGTAGCAAAACTGACTAAGCAGCTATGCAGTGCAAAAGCGAAATGAAATAGGAAGCGAGAGTGCCACGACACACTTTGCCGACACACGGTGCCACAAATTGAACGTTTCATGGAGAAAGGTGACTTCGGGAGCGTTAAAAACTGACGAACATCTTTAATATTATGAGTTATGTCAGTCAAAGAAGCGTGTGAGGTGTATACGTCAATCGTGTCTTATGGCACACAGCTACTTTTGCCTACCCTCCAAGGCAGTTGGCATGAAATTAATGAGGTAATATATAGAAAATGTAGATCAATATATGACTCGGTAACTATTTATTAGAGATACATTACATTTGTTATTTCGATTTTTTTTTACTGAACTACATATTTGTATGAATATTTTGTAAATTTTGTGCTCGTCGTACTTTAAAGTATAGGTTTTTTTTGTTAATTTACTATCAATCAATCAAGCAATCAGCCCTTTATCCTGAACTACTAAAATTGTTCTAGAAATAAAGTCATATTAAAGAAAGTCTCTTAGTTCAGTGTGCCTTTTGGCATAGGCCTCCTCCAATGCAATCTGTCTTTTGCAACTCTCCTTCAGTTGGGCCCCGCTGTTAGTTTCAGTTCATCTTCCCATCTTTTTCGTTGCTTTCCTTTGTTTCTTTTACCATTCCTAGGGTACCAGTACCATTCAGTAACTATCTTACTCCATTTTTCCTCGTAAATTACAAAATTCCTTCCAAACCATCGTAGTAAATTACTACGATGTAATCTATATATATAAAATTCTTCTGTCACAGTGTTTGTCCTCGAACTCCTCCAAAACGGCTGGACCGATTTTAATGAAATTTGGTATACATATTCGTTAGGTCTGCGAATAGGTTTTTATCTATTTTTCATCCACCTAAATCACAAGGGTA
This sequence comes from Euproctis similis, assembly GCA_905147225.2. NCBI lineage: Eukaryota > Metazoa > Arthropoda > Insecta > Lepidoptera > Erebidae > Euproctis > Euproctis similis. Next base: position 15,403,796 of record LR990107.1, on the reverse strand, counting down.
GCCCACCACTCAATATTTTTTTAAATTTTTCGACATATTTCTGTTTCTTTTTTTTATAAAACGGGATACAAAAATACATACAACCCTAAATTTTCAACCCCCTACGATCAACCCCTATTTTTTAAATTTTATTTTTCGGCAAGACAACGTTTGCCGGGTCAGCTAGTTTACTATATGAATACATAAATCGGCAGGTTTTTTTTGGGGGCTTTAATATACATTTCTTTTTAAAATTAAATATATGTTTTACTCGATCCCTATCTAATGTTATAAAGTTGTTGTAAATGTTCGTTGCCAAGTAGCCACTCAGTTCCCTGAGCTGTTGTTGATCTGCCAACAAGAAAGTTGTCTTAAGTAGTGTGCCGCGTCAGTTGCGATATAGAAGTTTCTGTGTTTATTACGAAACCTCCTTAACCGGTAAATCAAGCAGTTATATATAGGTACATCTAAATAATCTGCTTTAATTTCAATTTTAATTTTTGATTACAAGAACTTTACGGAGATTATTTAACTTGTATTTTTATTTTAAACGAATGCAAATATTGTGTTTATATTCAATATATATCAATAATATAAAGCATTTCTGTATGCGGGTGTAGAGGGCACGAACTGAACTCTCAATCTATGCCCATAGTCACGAAGTACAGATACACAGGAATCCGAAAGTAAAACTAAACGAATAGTCTCCATTCAGGGGAAGAACCCTCGCCGGTAGAGGGCGCAATCCTTCGGGAATTTTAAACTTTTCAACTCCAACCCGTTCCCTATACAATTTTAAAGGCCAGCAATACAACTGTAATACTATCCGTGTTGCAGGTATCCATAGGCGGAGGTAGTTGCTTACTATCAGGTGACACGCCTGCTCGTTTGCGAATAAATATACCTTCTGTGTACTAAGTATCGGGAATTTGTCAATAAAACAAAAAATACAAATTATTCATCTAAATTTATTTTATCGCCTTCAAAGTAGGCCCCATCGCTTGCACTACAACATCTCCACCGCTTCACCCAGTCTTCCATACATTTTTCATAGGCTATTTGCGGTATGGCCTTTAGCTCATTCAGCGAATAATCTTTTATGGCTTCTATTGACTCAAAACGTTTTCCTCGAAGTGGTAATTTTAACTTGGGAAATAAAAAAAAGTCAGACGGAGCCATATCAGGTGAATAGGGTGCTTGGTCGAGAACATTTGTTGAATTTTTCGCTGAAAACTCTTTCACTATAATGGCTGTGTGTGATGGTGCATTATCATGGTGCAGCATCCATGAGTTGTGTCGCCACAAATCTGGACGTTTTCGGCGCATACTCTCACGCAAACGCTTCATGACGCCTAAATAATATTCTTTATTCACTGTTTCTCCCTCTGGAAGGAATTCGGAGTGAACCACACCACGGTAGTCAAAAAAAACTGTCAGCATCACCTTGATTTTGGTGCGACTTTGCCGCGGTTTTTTGGGTTTCGGCTCGTTTTCGAGACGCCATTCTGAAGACTGTTGGCTTGTTTGCATGTCATACTCATAAACCCATGTCTCATCGCCAGTTATTATACGTTTCATAAAGGTCGGATCCGTAAAAGCTCGGGAAACCATGTCTTCGCGACATGCTTTCGCTGCCCTTTTTGAACAAAATTGAGCTCTTTTGGAACTAGTCGAGCGGCGACGCGTTTCATGCCTAAAATGTTAATGAGAATATTGTGGACGGACTTAAAAGATATGTTCACCTCACTAGCCAACTCTCTCAGACTCATACGTCGATTTTCGAGCACTAGCTTCTTGATTCTGTCGATGTTTTCTTTGGTCGTAGCGGTTGAAGGTCTACCAGAACGAGGCAAGTCTACTACTACTTCTCGGCCTTCTTTAAAAGCCTTATACCATTCATAAGCCCTTGTTTTCGATATACATGATTCGCCGTAGGTATTTCGCAACATTTTTAGTGATTCACCACATGAAATATCATTAGAAACACAAAATTTAAGGCACACTCTTTGTTCAACAATATTTTCCATTGTAAAAATCGCCGAGGACTCAAAACTATGACCAACAAAAAGTTTAGTTTAAAACAAATTAAATGACAGATCCCGTTCAAATTTTGCGCGCTAAATCAGTACAGTGCTACCAACGTGCAGTAAAAAAATTAGAACGACCTCTTTTACGCGGGTCTCTTTATTGACATATGCCCGATACTTTTTACACAGAGTACCTAGTATATATTTAATCAATATAGACATTTTTATATTTTACGTAAACCAAGTGACGTTACTATCAAATGTAGCGTAAAAACTGACCTTTATCGTGATGTAAATTGGTAATATTGTTACTTATACTGCTTTGCTTGCTTTGAATACGAGAGGCGTGCTGTGCGTCGAAGTGAAGCGAAGCGTACTTTTGATTGTGACTGCGTGTTACAACTAACTACGTGATCTCGCGTTTTGCAATCAACAACGCGTCACCGTTGAACAACACAAGTGCATTTGCTTAACGTTTTCTTGCTATTTTATTTCTTTTTTACCCAAATTACCCAAAAAAGGCTTCGGTGAAAGGAAATGTTACCTATTTGTAATTATTATATACTTAATACAAATCGTTTTACTGTACGATGATCTAATAAATTGTAGATTATGCCATTGGAGTATTGAATCCACGCGGTCGGCCAATAAACAAAATGTTTTTCCAATCTGTTTGATAGATAGTTGACGAGATTACGTGTTTAATTAGATATCCTCACGCTAAATCTCTTGCGGGATAGGCAGGAGAACAGAGCGCCATAATGTATGCTTCGTTGACTTTCTTTCTAGCGATACTCTTTCATTAAAAGTTAAATAGCAATTTAACTTAATATTTGCTTAAAAATCCTTTAGTAATCTATTAATTTTCAACGTTGTCAATAATATTTGTCTAGGGGAAGCGCTGAAGTGTTATCGTAACCTTGTCAACCCAGTAGGTATCTGAAAATTGATGTGGCGGACAGAATTGTTTGTTTTTCTCTATGATGTGACTCCAAAAACTAATATTAAGATTATTTGGGAATTATTTATTACTAGCTGACTCGGCGAACTCTGTTCCGCATCAAAAGCAATAAATGAGAAAATTTTGGATATCATGAGGTCCCGCTATGTTAATACTGCAATATATTCAAAAATATTCGTTTAAATTGCATGCTGTTAAGGACCAAGATCATCTATATTACATGCACAATCTATTGAAGACACTTTATTGGATGAAAATTAATGCTGTAATGTTTATTGCTTCGTAACTAAGCCATTAATTCTCGTAAAAAGTAAAAAAATAAAAATGGTCATTGTGGGTATTTAAGAGATAGACATATGCCCTCGCAGACTTTTTATAGACCTTCTAGTGTTTAAGAATGTACAAAATTGCTTTGATCTATCACTTAGGGTTCAGCCAGCGTTTGCAATTAAAGTGCTAAATCTCGAAAATTATCATTTTTTCGTTACAACATCATATACGATTTATAGATCAAAACCACCACCGTCCGTTGCGTAGTTTTAAAGATATGCGCATATAAGGGGACAGACAGCGGAAAGTGCATTTGTTTTATACCATGTAATGATTTTATGTGAGGACCGATAATAATTTTAATACAAAAAAACCTATGGATATTTCTGTATATATAAAAATGAATCCATATTTGCCTACGTCACGGCATCGCGCGTGAACGGCTGGACCGATTTTACTAATTCTTTTTTTATAAAATTCCTTGAAGTACGAGTATGGATCTGACGCAGAGAAAAAATAAGAAATTTCCTTAAAAAGTCTAAAAACAACACTTTTCTAAATTCTCTTACAAAAGATTAGTTCGATTCGATATAAAAGTCAATTTGTTGTGATAATAATCACTAAAAATCTCCACCGAAATGACTTTTGATAAGTTTTACATATCAGGTAAGTATGAGAATCGATCAACGTCTATTTTTTATATATAAATATGTAAAAACACAGTAAACATTTAAAAGTAATTTATGAAATAAATAAATATATGATTGATTTACTTAATGATTTATATATATTTCGTATAAAATCTAGTTATTTTTGTAATCAACAGACTTAAAAAAATATTGCAGGTAAAACAAATTATCTGAAAGCAGCGGTGCAACAACGTCGAAGTAAAGGAAGCAGATGTTCCGTTTGATTTGATAACGGAAATGCGATTGAAGGAGCGAGATATAACAGAAATAAACTACTTACATCCAACATTCAATTCAAATGCTTGTACGTATGAAACACTGAACTGATATGAAAATTTGTACATGTTATCAGAGGCACGAAATAATAAATGCGATGATTGGAATTGCGTGTACTGCAAGTTTAGAAACAAATATAGGTGAATTTAGGCTCAGGTATGGGCTTAGCTGTTATGAGTGCGAATTTCGTTGAAATCACTCATAGGAAAAAAATTGGTATCTACTGATGTTATTGATGACTTATTAAAAATACTTTTTTTAAGAGATACTAATTGACCCGGCTAACTTTGTTCCGCATCAAAAGTAATCTCGAAAATTATCACTTTTGCTTCACTAAATTAGACATGAATTATATATACAAACCACCCCGTGGACACTCTATCTATTAAAAAAAACCACATCAAAATCCGTTGCGTAGTTTCAAAGATCTAAGCACATAAGGGGACAGACAGCGGAAAGGGACTTTACTTATACTATGTAATGATTAGGGCAAACGAGCAAGCTGGTCACCTGGTGGAAAGGGACTAGCGCCGCTCATGAACACCTGGGACACTGATACGGTTACAGTTGTATTGCCGGCCTTTGATGGAAGGAGAAGGGAAGAACGGGGGTTAGGCCTCCGGATACTTCTTTTACAAACGAAACGCAGCATGAGCCAGTTTACGTCGATAGCCTAAGAGTTTGTAGTATTTTATCGCTCGAGCCGGCCCAGTCATGCAGCGAACTGCGTAGCTCTACCACTGTTGAATACTGTTTACTTGTCTCTCCCCTTTCCTTTATTTTACTTAATATTACTTTGACTATTCGTGTAGTAATAATGTTTACCGCAGGACATACTAGCACGGCGATTATCACCATTTCGGGGGAGTCAGTAAACCGCAAGAGTGAACGATGTGCAGTAGACAATAATGGTACTATCAGTGTGTGAGTATGTTTGTTTTGTATGTGTGTTTCATTCGACGGACCCTAGTGACCGTTGCCATCCACACCAGGGTCGAGATCGACCCTGGACTGAATAATGTTGGACAATAAACTATCCACTAAGGAATTCGATTAACTTTCAATGTCATTTAAAATAAAAGTTTTCGAACAGTGTTTCCCAAAGTCATAACAACGCAACACAGGGGGGGGGGGGGGGGGGGCAATTTAAAAGTTGAGGGGGGTAATTAGAATCGACTCGAAACAACTTTAATTTGTTTGCTTCACAACGTTAAATGTATGGGGGTCACTAAAAATTAAGAAATGTTGTGGCAAAGAAATCTGATTGTTCAAGAATTTTCTCCAATTAGAAATTCTATCAACGATCACAACTCGTATTAAGAATTTAAATGTGTATTTTGTACGTATTTGCACACACCAATAGTTGCTTCAAGTAAGGTTGACGTCAGGCAGGCGGCCGGTCATAAAACCACAGCCAAATCTTTTGACCACATGAATAGTTCGTACGGATGATATGTTGAGCCGACCCCACTTAGAGGGATAAGGGCAGAAAACTGATGAATAACGAATTGCTTCATCTAACCGAATTAGAATTTACGTAGGGTATTAAAAACGGTTGATAGATTGAACAACTAGATGATCGAGTGTTAAAAATACTTAATAATTTTTTACTTGACTAAATTTTAAACAGTAATGAATAAGGCAATATTTAGATTTAAATAACTATTTAGTATTACTTATTAAAATAATATGATAATATGTTGAGAAGCGTGGTATTCTTATCTTCTCGTATTTGTATCTATATCCGACAATGACGACAATTTCTTATTTTGTAAGTTAGCATTAGTATCTACTTAAATAATAGAGTCTTTATTAAAATAAGCGTGACTCAATATTAATTGAAATATAATAAGCTGGGGCAAAAGTGTTATAGTGTGTTACCTGTAATATCAGCGGAGGTCTTTATCAGAAGCGTCGTGATGAAGGCGGCTAGGAAAGCTATTGCCAGCAGCGTGACTATGCCAGCAGCCAGGATAAGTCGCTTCTCCAGCTTGGTCCGCTGTCCCCAGCATGATGGCCTAAAAAAATATATGTGTTATTTATATTTAAGTTGAAAAAAATCAATTGAAAGATGGGAAGTTATTTGATACGGTCTAATATCACTTTAAATGCTCCAAAAAATCAATACAAAAAATCTCTGTAGGCAAAGGAGATCCCTTAGAGATATATATACACCATCGGGGACTTTTTTGTAGACCTATTGAAGGTGTACAGTAATGTAGTACATTGTTTTGATGTATCACTTAGGATTCACCCAGCGTGTGCAATTAAAGTGCTAAATGTCGAAAATTATCACTTTTTATTTGCTACAAAAATACAAATACAAATAAATACATAAAAACCATCCCGTTGACACTTTCTATCTATTAAAAACATCAAAATCCGTTGCTTATTTCCAAAGATCTTAGCAACTTAGCATATAAAGGGACAGACAGCGGAAAGCGACTTTGTTTTATACTATGTAATAATAATTTTAGTGATATAGCAAACTTATCACAATAACATTATCAAATAATTCTTGAAGTTTTTTTGACGTACAATTCATATATAACTTCGAGGATATAACTTAAAAAATACGGTTTTATTATCTTTATATATATCTGGATCCATCATTGTATATATTTGAACTAGCAATGTTTGTTAGATCAAATCCCCAATTATACCGTCGATTTCAAGATAATGCTATTAGAAACCACAGCGATAATGCTAAAGTAAGGGCTCTTCCTGCGAAAACAACACTCATGCAAAAAAGTGTACTTTGTATGGTTCCTCTAATATATAATAAAATACCAAAAAATGTCAGGGATCTCTCTACATCTCAATTTAAAAAAGCTTTAAAAACATTTCTAATTGACAAATGCTACTACAAAATAGAGGAGTTTCTTAATGATAAATTCAACTAAAGTTGGTTATCTAGCGTGGAAATAAATTAGGAAATGTTTAAATCATATTCATCTTTCGTTATTGGCGACTATGACCCTACTAGTCACTTTTGGCCATTAATAAACGGTTAACTTCGCGATACTTTTCAAGGAAGTGTCATGATTCCGAAAGTTTGTAAAGTATGTATAGCCGAAAATTTAATATAGCTCGAAATATAAATTATTAAGCCAAGTCAATTAAAGATAAAAACTAAGTTATTTAGTACAAAAAAATATTTAAAAAAAAAAGACATGTTATCTACTATATGTTTATAATTAATAAATACATATGAATATATATAAACATACATAAACACAAATATACAAAGATGAATGACTAAAATTTATAATTTTATTTTGTTAAAAGAAATAAATTTATATAAAAATACGTTTACATTTGCAGAAAAAATAAGAGATAAAAGATATTTGACCGATACAGGACGGGGAAAATTAGGAGGAAGAAAATCATATAATGACTTACGGAGAAGAGGACAGGAAAAAAATAAGTGATCTTTTCTTGACATTATATTTCTTGACAATTATATTTTTTATTTCTTTTGACTCCTAACTTACATGGTAAATATTTATTGACATTTCATTGTGACATATTTTTATTTTATTTTTTATATTGATTTTGACTTTTAATTCAATTTGTAAAGAACGTTAATGACATTTTATTTTGTGACATTTAATTATTATTTTTCTTTTATTACCTCTTTTTACTTTTAACTGAATTAAAATTGACTGCAATAGTTGAATGTTGTTGGGTACTAATTGAAATGTTACTATCTATATTTTAAATTATTGTTTAATTCTATAATATTTGACATTAATTCTGTGCAAATATTATTAATATAATTATTAGTACTAAAATCATGAATTGTAAAAGTTACTATCTAAATGTTATATGTCTAAATTTTACATTATTATTTAATTCTATAATATTTGAAATTCGTTCTGCAATTATTATTATAATTATTATTATTAAAATCATCACTTCATCATCCCTAAATTTTTGCATGCCTGGTGGTGGGATAAGGTGTGATATTGTATTGACTATTATTAAGACCTATTATGTACCCTTACCCGCAAAATAAACTATTTGAATTTGAATTTATCTGTTGATTTTTTTACAAATATCGGTACCTAAAATTGTTCAAGTTACTTAAAAATTCTGTTATTTTAACGACACCGTCCCAAGTCACTGTCATTATAAGTATTCGTTTACTTTCGAAATATTATGTTAAACAAAAAGTTTTAATACATAAAGTAACCAAAGCTAAATAAGAAAAAAAAACTGAAAAATGGTTGTTCTTTGAAGGAGAAAATTGCCTTGAAATTTTCAATTTGTTTTGGTAACCCAATTTTGTTGTAACCGTAATTTTCCTTGGTGCTAAACGAAAAGAAATCGCAAGGGGTCCATACATGGCTCTTTCTCGCGATCTTGTATAGAATTCAAGCAAATTCATCTTTGTTAAAAAAAATTCGTCGCTATAATATCTTGAAAACATACGAATTGGGTTTGTTGTCCTTTTTTGCATAGTCTTATAATTAAAGTAGCACTTAAAAATTAAGTAAACTTACGGAATATTAGATAACAAGACTAAATTGCGTTGGCATTTATTATTAATTTAACGATAAATTATTGAACCATAACCATCCTCAATTGCTTATTAACAAGTTCTAAGAGGAAAATTCATTTCACGGTCTTGCACATGATCGGGGTTGTTCACGAATTTAATTTTAAACTATCTTGCTAACACTAACTAATCATATTATTAATATAACATAACTTCACGCCTTTTTCTACCCGAAGGTGCAGGCAGCGGCTGTTAAGCCTCGTCTCGCCGTTATGTTTACCTCCCAAATGGATAGGTGGCGAAGCTATTGCCATACCGGGCACAAAGTTGTCAGTCATCGATATTTATCACACGTAACTTCCGAAAATTTCGAAAAGTCATTGGTGTGCCAGAATTTGAACCCAATATACTTCTTGAATCAGAAGCGGGGTGCTAGCCCCTGCGCCACCGAGACTGTGAATATAATATTATTAATATGTGGTTTTATAAACCGCAGTTTCTTTCTAGTGGTGGTCATAACATTTTTCAAATAATCATTAGATTTATATAACTCGAAACTATACAACTACTATAATATAAATCTCTATAAGATATAAGAAATATATACAATAGTTTCACAGATAATTAAGGACATACAGACAGATGATAGCTTTCTTAATTGTCATATTAACTGAAAAAGCCTTCTTAATCATGTCATCTTTCACATAATCCATCCATATTTCCTTGGGTTTTCCACTTCTCTTACTGCACTAACTCTACTCTTTTAATATCTAAACGTATAGACAATCCTGTCTATATACTATAGATGGCGACACTCTTCCACACTTCCATCACTTCAATCAATCCATATTTTCTTAGGTCTTGCCTTTTCCATATTCAGATGTGTTATTCTTCTCGCAATATGTGTGTCAACTCTCCTCATTACATGCCCATACCACTGATGGCGATTTCCTTTTATCATCGCAAAAATTGGCGCACAATCTTCAAGCTTCCTCTCATACCGTATTTCGTCCATTTTAGCCACTCCACACATCCATCTCAAATTCTCAACATCGCAACTAAACAACTATAATTATTAAATCAAACTCTAGTCAAATGGAAACACTAAAACCTTTATCTGTACATTTATGTGCACTTAACACATTCATACTAACCACTTAACTTAAAGTTACACTTCGCTTATGATTTTAATTGAACTCAAGAATAACATTATCTTCGTCGTCAGCATAAATCATCATAAATCACTGTTTTTAATTAAGTACCAGTGAACAACACGTGTTTATTGTAATCAGTAGTAATTAAGGGTAAAATTTAATACCATAAATTGTACATTGTATTAAAGAAATCAGTGTAATTAATATAGTCTTTAGGGGGCGTCCATTAATTATGCGAGGCAATTTTTTGAGAATTTTTCCACCCTCTATTTTTACTATATTTTCCATAACTTTCAAATCTCAATTGTGATTCATCAAAATTTCATCTTTGGCTGTAAACGTGTCGAAATATTGGTTAGTAAAAAAGCTTATCTAATATACATAAAATTCTCGAGTCTAGATGTGCGTAATTGAACTCCTCCGAAACGGCTTGACCAATACTCATGAAATTTTATGTGCGTGTCGGGTAGGTCTGAGAATAGGACAACATCTATTTTTCATCCCCCTAAATCACAAGGGTAGCCCACCCCTCAATTTTTTTTTTTAATTTCCGACATATTTCTGTTTCTTATTTTTTTTATAAAACGGGATACAAAAATACACACAATCCTAAATTTTCAACCCCCTACGATCAACCCCTATTTTTTTTATTTTTTTTTTCGGCAAGACAACGTTTGCCGGGTCAGCTAGTATATTATATTTGGCTGTTCGAATGTGAACGAATACGAGAGAGAAAAAAAAGAAAATCTTAAAAAGATATGTTACTGTTACTCGGTATGATAAGTTACTGGAAACAATATTTCCATGGCTAAAATAATTACGGTGTCATTTTTATGCGTGGTCTAGCAGTTTTGCTACAATAATTTCGTCGTGATTCGGTATTATTAAATTATATACGGTTATTGCGAAGGTTTATTTCGGGCAATTCATGAATTAGAATCGATATTCAATCGATTTTATTTACCCGCGAATCAACTAACTATACTATCAGTATACTCTATTATTATTATCTAAATAATTAACTGACCGAGAGCTTACATAATGTATGTATTAGTATATACGTAATGTATTTCAACAATAAAATAAGAGTCAGCAATTTTGAGGAATAAAATAATTATTTACTTACCATGCCAGGAAAAACATAGTAGAAAGTAAAAAAAAGTATTAATGTAATCAACAAAAGGCAATGTTGCTGTATTTATTAATCGCTTCTAGAAGTTGTCGGTTCTGGATTTTAATTTTTCCCAAATAATATTTTCATTATTAGTTAAATTACTTTTAGGCGAATTTATTACACTGTAAATGTGTAAACGGAAATAATAAAACAAATAATATTTCATTTCATTCAATTTTATGGACTCACGTCAGATGTTAATATTACTAATAATATTGTAAATGACACCATTTACAATATTTCTTGGTATCATATGGTACAAATAAATATATTTATCTTAACAATAAATGTGTCTTTGGATAAAGCAAATTTTCTTAACGATCTATAAACTTTTATTAATTATTTAATCGGAAAAAAACTTAAGGAAAAACACATATTTGTGGTTAATACTCACATAACTCCATGCCAAGTCCTTTGCGGAGGATACAGGGAGAATAGAGCACCATAAATCACGATTTTTATATACCTCACTCGTTTCTTTGACTTTCATAACACTCGTCGGTTTTAAAGGCTCATCACCTTCATCGACTGGTTCAATTTGGTCATGTAAAGTGTGTTGTGGCCATCCTCGAATCCTACGTCCATCCGCTTCTGCATTATATTTGTGCTTAACCAATCTTGCATCATCCATTCTTTCTACATGTCCGAACCACCGGAGCATAAAGTTAGAATTTTGAATGCACAGATGATTACGTACGTCGCGTTTAGTTTTAAAAAGAGGCGGCGTCAACGGCGACAAAACTTCCCTCGTAAGGATTTGAACGAGTGCTTCTCGAACGATAGCGCCCTCAGCCGGCGAAAATTCTTTCTCGTAAATAGAGACCATTCGTTCAACATTACGTTCGCCCTCCTGTGTTTCTATACTCCGTGGGTAAAAGCGGAAATTGCACACAAACAGACACAGAGTAGTTTGCAATAATTTGTTGTGGACTCGACCGGTTGCCCAACGATGCGATGTCGATATTTAAACTTTTTGCTCGTAGATAATAATAAATAAGTATCTCTTTTAAAATTGTCTCTTTTGCGAAATTATTTAAACGCAACTGGTTATGTTTAAAATTATTCATTCACTATGTTTATACTAGAGTGTCGGTGTAAAAGTAAGGAAGGGTATGTAGTGGCAGAAGAGAGAACAAGATCACAGTTTTTTTTACTGTGTACATTAATACTACGAATAATCCTAAATCGTTCGGATTTTTGTGTTTCTATACTTCGTGCTCATATCTATGAAAGTAATATAACAAAACTAAAATATTTAACTAAATAATGCTAATACGGCTTTAACTACTAAATAGATATTATGTATGTACTTTGAATAAATAATTTTTGGGTAGCTTTGCAGAGAAAATAAAACATACTGCCGCTAAAATGTACTTTGGATATTAGAGAACATTACGGTAAGTACATTGTTTATTCACTGTTTCCTTGCCCAACATGCGTAGTAGATACAAATGGGTTTTTTTTTATCGAGGTCACCGCAAGAAACATAAAATGGCATAATAAATAATTGTTAACCTGGATGCTGTTGAAAGAAGCCAGGACGGGTATTTTTTTATTTTATTAGTTTTGTAGTTATTTTGTAGTGTTGTTATTTTATAGTTATTTTATTCAAAAGGTATGTGTTAGATGCTATTTAAAAGCATGCTTTTAATATAAATACATAGACATATAAATATTGTCTATTGTTTTAATTAAGAGGCTTATGTATGAGGACAAATACAATATAAATAGCTGAAGGGCATTTCGTTCCGTATGTCATGAGGAATATATATTGGAGTATGATTCATAATCAGTGGAATGAGAGCGTCCTAGTAACAATACGAAATACGGAAAATCATTATTATATTTAATATATGCTAACGTATATGAAGATAATGATGAATGATTAGAAAAACATTTGTGTACTGATGAGAGGACACGTACCCAATTTTATAGAAATCATTGTATTACTCGTCGTGGGAACCATCTGTTTGTAACCTCCGCAGTAATCGCTGTGATGGTTATCATGAAAATCAAGATATAGCAATACGTACTTAGGATATTATCCAATTTGTGGTTGGGATTTCTTTTTTATATACATGAAATACATTTGAAAAGACGAAAATATTACTATTCTTTATTTGGCAGTTTTTTTAAAATATATCATCATTATGCTGCCCTTTTCCCATCATTTGGGGTCGGCACAATTGATTTTACTTTTCCACACTTTGTTTCTTTCACAATAACAAACACTAACCCTTCTTAGTCATGTCGTATTTCACACAATCCATCCATATCTTACTAGGTATTGTTTTACTTATAGTTTTTAAAGGATTTATCAATACAAAATTCATTGTAAAGTTTAACTTATCACAAATAAGAATCTCCTAAACTTTTTCAGCAGATTTTAATACAGTTATTTTTTTGGAAATAGAGTGATGTCTAAAGTTTAGTTAAATACACACATATTATAAAATGGAAAAGTACAATGTAAAATACCTTGATGTACCCAAGATAGTGGAATATTCATTAAGATTTGTTCAAGTTGTCATTGTTGTTGTCATTCTGTTAATTCTAAAAACAAAATAACGGTTGGACTTAACTCGGCATAACTAAGGCCACACACAGCACAAGCATCGTCGCTAGAGGCCTATCTCAAGATATAAGTACATATTAAGGTTAACCACCTGTACGTTATGTATGTATGATTATCAGGTATGTCAACGTCCACGAGTTCTCCACTTTGATTTTCTATGTTTTGAATTGAAGGCAAAGATGCATTTACATTGAATTTAACAACAGCAATTCTAAATTTGTTATTAAAACAACATTTAACCAAGGGAGTACAGAATAACTTTGATACACCTTTAAAAATTACGGTTACAACAGGTATCTAATAATGTTTTTGACTCTGATCAGGGAGCCATAGATAATTGCAACACTGGAAGGAGAAGGTGATCGACTTAATACGATGATACCTCTCTCATCGACAAAACGCTGCATTAGCCATTTGTCGTTGAATTTCCGTCGATTTTACGCGACGAGCCACCTCATTTATGCATCAGATTGCTCAACCGCCATATCATTTTAATGTTTATGTGTATGCAGATATTTATTATCATTGTATGTGTCAAATTTTGCTACAAAAAAATATGTAAATTATATGTAATAATACACAATATTAAGTCGTGGGTAGTGGTGCAGAACCCTTTGTGTACGTATGTACTGTTTTGTTAATGTACTATGAGAAACATAATATTATTTGTAATAATTTGTGAGAAGGTATTTAGTCTGTGCTTGTGGGCAAAGTGGGCAAAGTACAGCCACTCGCTACTAAACGAGTATGTAGTGTCCGTAGCAGTAGACGAAGTACTGCTAAAATAACAACCTCACATATAAAAACAGTGACTGACGTCGTCTCCTCAGGTGACCGAAGGATGTCGCGCATCGGTTCACTGTACGAAAAATGTATTCTCCCCGTGATCAAAAAAAAAAAACAAATATCTTTTGCTGATCACGTGCGCGTAAGTTGAAGAAACTGTACAGATTTTCGCCAGCACAACACACACTTCGCACCCTCAGTGCTGCCATCTACGCACACGGATTTCAAATGTAGACCGTGTGTGCCAAGCATATCATAATATGTGCAGTCTTCATTCTACTAAGCCTACATAATCTCCGGCCGAGACGTGGCCATCGGACTGCACTTGAAACTGTATAAATTTATAAATATAAACCAGTCTCGGTAGCCCAGTGGTTGAGCTACCCGCTTCTGAAGCAAGCAGTGGAATCCGCGCTAAAATGTAGCATAAATATCGATGACTGACAACTTTGTGCCCGGTGTATATCGAAAATAGGTTTGCCACCTTATTCTATTATGGACGTAAACACAACTGCGAGTCGAAAAGGGTATAAAAGGGCGTGAATTTATGTTCTGTTCTCTTTTGTCAACATCATTTTATGTTGATTGTATTCTTAACTATATTATTTATTACTAGTTAACCCAGCGAACTTTGTTCCGTATATAAAGAATAGTAATAAAGAAGAAAACTTTGGATTTATAATTTTTCTTTACTACATTATAGAAAAAGAAACCACCCCTTTGACACCTATTATCTATTAAAAAAAACCGCATCAAAATCCGTTGCGTAGTTTTAATGATATAAGTATATAAGGGGACAGACAGCAGAAAGGGACTTTGTTTTATACTATGTAATGATTTTTCGATAGAGAAACTGTCTCACCAGTCTATACTTATATTTGATCCTGTCAAAAATCTGTACAATGTTGATATCGTACAAAAACTAGTGAACAGAACTACTCTTTTTGTCTATTGGTACAGCAAAATACATGTGGCAATGTTGTTATCAAACGCTTCAGTAATTTCACGAACAAGCGCAATAAAGATATACAAAAAGAACAATTATTTACAAAAGCACCTAACAATGATAATTCTTCGTCTAACAATTCTGTCATAATTTTTTTCTATATTTGACAACATTCGTTTCGAATGGCAACTTGTTTGGCAACGTATTTGATTTGCCCCAGATTTGAACAAAAGTATTCATAAATATTAACACGAGTTATTTGTATTTTTCAAGTTATTGAACTATGGAATTAATTAAAAATTCTAGACGACATTTTTAAGTGAGGTAATTTGATATTATTACAAACTTTATTGTCATATCATATAAATAAATTTAAAGTACATTTTTGTAATATTGAAATGACTGCTCTCTACTACATTCATATCAATATATATATATATATATATATATATATATATATATATATAAGGTACATGCAAAAAAATAACGTTTTTTTACCATTTTTGTATGCCTGTCTGTTTGTACCGAGTAATGGCTGAAATGGCTGGACCGATTTTAACGGAACTTTTATTGGCAGGTAGCGAGTAGCAGCAGTAGCAGTAGTCGGGATCCACAACACAATAAGTGGTGTATTTGATTTTACTAAGTCTATATTTTCAAGCAACCTATGACTATGCAGTTTTGTGATATTGACCAATATTCTTGAGTAAAATGTCGTTTATAATATTCAAACTTGAAACTATCATTTTTAACTCAGCTAAGCAAGTCAAGACGGAAACAAATCTTAAAAGAATTTGATAAGAATTTCGTACTTTATCTACATATAATCTGTAAATTGAAGAGAAACTAATTTTGGGGCTATTATTAAAAAAAGTATGATTTCTGAATGTTTGTGAACGAATTATGCAAAAACTACTGCACCCTCTTTAATGCGGTTTTAGACGATGTTACACTTACCTTGAAAACAAGAGCGGTTTGGATACATTTATTTAATTATTACTGTATTGATATAAAAAGATAAAAAATAATAGATACTCTTTATTACATAACTAATAACATCTCAGTAGAATTAATTATAATATCTGGTATTCGTAGACCGGTTTAACAAGTTCATTGTCTTTAGTCGGCGGTCAATAAACTGTTTTGACCAACTGAAGCAGACTGAATTGGTAGAATATAAGTCAAGGTAAATTATTACTCTTACTTTTCTCAATAAATTTTAAAACATAATATAAAAAAAAACATATCTTTTAAAACTCCGTGGCAACAGGCAACTTTTTATTTATTTATGATCTCTAGTTTTATATATTAAGCATTCATTATATGCTTCAATTATTAACGTTCCCGATTCTATTCCTGCTTTGACATTGCTTTAAGACATGCTATATTATTGACTAGTTTTTACATGCGGTTCGTGATTAGATTCAAATGCATTAAAACAACATAAAAGTGGAACTTATTATCCCAGTGGAATGCATCACCGGGATGATCGTACGTTTTATGGTTATGGTGCCATTAATAAATAGATATCAAACTAAAGGTTTGTTAAAATAACATTAAAATGGTAGTGTTATCCCAAGGGAACACAATAATGGGATGAAATTATCATTACAACCTTCTCCATTTCTAATATTAATAAAATAAGATTAAAAAAAAATATACACGAATGAGGTTTTAAAGTTTACTTATTAGAACTCTTTGGAGCAATAAAAAGAAAAAAGTTGTCGTATATTAGAAACCTACTATAGGATACTTGTCAGACCTTCGTATGTACAGAACCAATCGCCATCAAATATAACGGTAAAGTCCAAAAGAAACTGGTATGAAGCCCATGGGGCAGGATGATAGACATATAATTACATACCAATAGTTCAACGGTTGATTGAACTTGTAGGCATCGACTTTGTAATGTCTGAACTGAATATATTTATAATATATTTCCCTTATGGTAACTCGTGCATTACTAATTAATTATTTGTATGAATAATTTTTATGATCACTAATATAGTAAGTTTATTTTAATTAGCATTCAAAAGTAACGGTAAAATATTATTAGGTATAAGCCCCGCGCGTTGATAAGGCGATGGAACCTTGTAACAATAACAGCTGCGTGACGTCACTCGCTTCAAAAAACGCACGACTTTTAATCACTTTCTTGCTTATTTTAACGAGTAAGTATGATGTTTAACAATAAATAAATCACAAAAGTTATATATTTATTATATATAGTTATAAATTCAACAATAACAATATAAACTCAATAGGATGCGCGTCAAAACGTTGCAAACGGTACTGACACTGACTCTTGCACTACGTCATCACCGCCAAGACGGCGGCTATTCCAATCGCAATATCAACGTGCGTGGCTTATATTGTAATACATAATAATGATTGAAATTTGAAATTGTTACTACGAGATTTTTTTTTATGGGATTGGAGGGCAATCGAGCAGACGTGTCACCTGATGGTAAGCAACCAACGCCGCCCATGGACATGTGTTACTGTTGCGTTGCCGACCTTTAAGGGATAGGGGTTAGGGAAAGATGGGGAAGGGGGATGGGCCTCCGGGTACCTCTCTCGCCGAACGAAACGCGGCTTGAGCCACTTTAAGTCGATCTTCTGAGAGGTCGTGGTATTTCACCGGTCGAGCCGGCCCATTCACGCAGCAAACTGCTTGGCTCTACCACTATTGATTGATGAATTGTGAATCGTTTATTTTTGTTGATTTATTGAAACAATCAATCTTAATATGTATATATTTATTAAAACAAGATCACTCACTAGTGACTCTTCTCGGTCTAAAATTATATTACTTAAAAAAATTTTTCTTTACAATATTCAGTTAGTACTAATTAATAATTAAATTACACATTTATTCATGTATTTAAGTCACGGTGGTCCAGTAGTCGAGCACCCCGATTCTAGTTCACAAATCGTGGGTTTAATTCCGGGCTCACACTAATGACATCCCGATGAGTGTCAACTTCGGGCCGGTGTATGGTAGTAGGTTCATCTATTCCCTTAGGGACGTAACGTAACGATTCGGTAAGTCGAAGTTTAGCAGCCGCTGCCTACGCCATCGGGTTGAAAATTATGGGTTATGTTATGTATGTTTTAGCATATAAGCGTATTTTATTGGATGGCAGTAATATATGTTATCATTACAGTATACTATCCATATATCATACGGGAAATCCTAGCGGTTTAGCATTAAAACTTTTATTTGAATGCCCTGTGATATTGGATACTGATACTCTCCGATGTCCTCGAATCGAATCCTGAACTAATGTTTCTGGACTAACTTGCCATATTATTGACATTGCGGATCCCCGGACCTCAAGATTTTATTTTTTTTCTGACTGCCGTCTGTCAGTGAGGTAAGGGGTAAGTGTATATATATTACTGTTACAAAAAGGATAAACTAATAATCTGCGGTGACTTTAACATACACTTAATTAAAAAATCTAAACGAGCTACTACATTCAAGCGAATAATAAATGAATTTAGTCTTAAGATACAAATAAAAGAGCCTACGCGCCCAAGCAGTGGAACCTGTATCGACAATATTCTTCACAACATACGTGGATGTAAAAGTGAAATATTGGATTTAGGAGTATCTGCTGCCCAATTAATGAGGTTCCCTGTTAGACCAACATGTATTTTAAAATATGACTACATACAAAAACGGGATTATAGCAAAGATAATATGACTCTATTTACGAAATGTCTCGCTAGTCTAAGCTTTTCTGAAGTTTTTGAAAGAGATGATCCTAATGAGAAATTTACAGTGTTTTATAAATTGCTTAAATTGTTCTATGATCTGTGTTTTCCTATTATAAAATGCAAAGTATCGACCATTATTAAACCTAAATGGATAACCCATGGTATTCGAATATGTAGCAGAAATAGACGAAAACTATTTGGTCGGTTGACACCGACTAATGACACAAAGTTAGCACTTAAAGCCTTTTCTAAAAGATATCAAAGAGTAATTAAACGAACTCAAAAACGCACAGAATAATTACAAATCAATGTTTATGGAACCAACTGTAACAGCAAACGTAGTTACCATAATTAAAACACTAAGAAACACAATCAGTACAGGATATGACCGTATCCACACAAGTGTAATTAAATCAGTAGAGTCTATTGTAGCGCCAATACTAAGTAATATTATAAATAGTTGTATTGAACGAGGGGCCTTTCCACAACAACTAAAAACATCGCTTATTAGGCCAATACATAAAAAAGACGAAAAAACAAAAAAAATGCAATTATAGACCTAATTGCAAATGTTTGTTTTTTCGCCTTTTTTATGTATTGGCCTAATAACCGATTGTACTGGCCGAAGCTTTAGTTCCCATTATATCAAAAATTTTTGAGAAAGTGATTTATAATTCATTAAACATACTTTAAAATAAATGACATTTTCTGCAAGGAACAAATGGGCTTTAGGAAACATAAAACTATGGCCATGAAAAAATACACTTTAATATGGACAATAGGAAACCAGTAGCAGCTATGTATATGGATATGACTAGGGCTTTCGATCATGTTGACCACAAAATTCTACTAGGAAAACTATACAGCTATGGTATAAGAGGTGATATGCTTAGCCTCATAGAATCCTATTTGAAAGATAGAACTCAATTCACTCAGATAAGCCAAGTAGACGTTAAATCCAAGACAGAGATAACATACTCATCGCGTAACAGATTGGTTAAATACGGCGTTCCCCAAGGATCTGTTCTGGGTCCACTATTATTTATATGTTATATGTATAAATAACCTCCCCATGGTAACCTCACATCAGATAGCACTATTCGCTGATGACTGTGCAATTGCTTTTAGCTCAGGCAGTACGAGTCAAATTAAAAACGAAATCAAGAATTCTCTAAATAGTATTATTGACTGGTTGAATAAAAATAACCTCAAAATTAATCTAAGTAAAACTAGTATCATGAACTTTAGACTCAGAAATTCTAATCAGCCGAAGCTACATATAACCTACAAAGAGGATGAATTATTAGAATCAAGCGCAACAAAATTTTTGGGATTGTATATTGATAATGACATGTCATGGAGGACGCAAATTGATCATTTGTGTACAAAACTTTATCAGTTCTCATATGCCCTATATATGCTTGCAAAAAATGCAAATAAAAATACTTTATTTACAGCCTATTATGGTTATGTAGCCTCTTTATTAAGGTATGGCATTATATTTTGGAGCAATGCTACTAACATTTCAGATGTACTAATAGGACAAAAAAAATGTAAGCCTCATTTTAAAAACCTGAAAATAGTGACGGTGGCATCATTATATATATATATATATATATATATATATATATATATATATATATATGTAAAAAATAACTCAAACCTAACAGTGGAAAGTGAACGTCACTCTAAACAACTGCTTTTACTTATTACCCACCAAAACGACTTTTGCGCACAAAAGTATATATGCAATGGCGCCAAGGATATATAATAAACTTTTTAATAGTATTAAATCAAGCAAGAACACTAATGTATTCAAAAACAAAGTTTTCAATTTATTAAATGACAAAGTGTATTACTGTGTAAATGATTATCTCGAGGACCATTTAAATGACTAGTGACTAATGAACAATTTTGACCTTATTATATTGCAATTGTTAGAATTAATTGTATTTTGACAGTATTGTATTTATTCATTAGATTATTTCTTATTGTATCCATTGATTTATATGTTTTTGCATGCCAGATGGTGGGATATGGTATAGCACTATAATATTTTATACTGAGACCTATTTGTACCCATATTCGCAAAATAAAAGGATTTGATTTGATTTGATATTCACTTGATTGAAGTACCTACCCCCCGGAATGAACAATCAAGAGTCCTCTCAGAATATCGACGTAAAGTGGCTCATGTCCCGTTCAATGAAAGAGCAAACCGGAGGCTCATCTCCTTTCACATCCTACTCCCTAATATGCTGGCGTCGCAACTAAAACACTATTTGTGTTGGGGGTTACCATGGGCGGCGCTAGTCAGTTACCACCAAGGGACCCCTTGCTCGTTTGCCCTACTATCCAGTAAAAAAGACCTGTATATGTTGCATCCATTTTATATCCATTTACAATTTAATCGTGCACGTTTTGGTGATTTCGTTTGTGTTTGTCTTTATTTTTTTTTCATTTATTTATCGTATCCAAACAAATTTATATCAGCTTACGAACCTCCAATCAGACTCGCTCTTTTCCAATACGGTGTGGACGTGAATTGAAAAACAATTGTGTTTGTGTGTAAAGCTTTTATATATATATCGCACTGTAATCATGTACAACGACATGTAAATCCAATATAAAGATAAATTGTTTTATATAATACAGTTATCTGGCTACCAGATTGGTCTTTTATTTTTACAGAGCCGAACCTGCGAGTATCCTGTCAAATAATACAGTCAAATCTGAATTACAGACACTTTATAAAGATATTGCAAACAGACGCCTGGTTTAGTCTTCGCATAGAGGATTAGCAGTACCATTCAGCGTGGCAATGTGGCCAGTCTTCTGGGCACGCTGCCAGGAGACCGAGATGAGGAGAAATTTGATTTCATCTGGTCTTTTAATTGTATATATTGTAAATAACGAAATTAATTTATTTAATCATAATAAATCGGAATTTTACTTGAACTTGTTGCCGTACATCAGCCACAATATATTTTAATTAATTTTCTGAAAATAATTTCGTGAAAATTTTGATTTTAACAGAATTAAAGAATTGATTTAGCTTTGGACTCAGGAGCGGGATGCTCGCTTCTGAATTGAAAAGAGGAGAGAACTAAATATTTAATTGTTGTGAGATTAAGGAAACTGGCAGTCACGAGTAAAACACGTTTTAAAAATTTTCCAATTAAATATTTCGATTTAGAACTTCTAAACTGAAGCAGTATACAGTCGAGATTCCCTTATTAAAAATTAATTACATTCTCTGTTTCCTTGTTGTGTTTCTGAAATTCCATAAAAATATATGAGTGGTCCAGTGGTCGAGCTCCACGTTTCTTACCTACTCAGAAGTAGTGGGAAGATTCGGAGCCTAACATCAATGATTTCTCGAAAGAATGGCTTAACAGCCACTGCCTGGCCACCTTCGGGTAGAAAAAGGCGTCAAGTAATGTTATGATATATAATAAATAATCAATACCTCGCCGTTATGTTTACGTCCCGTAACCTTATATGTCCCGTAACATATGTATATTTTGAATAACAAATCTTCTATTTTCGTTTATCTTCCCATTGTTTTGACTGTTATTCTATACCGCTTGGCTAATATATCAACATAATATAATATAACTTCACGCTATTTTTACCCCCGAAGGTGTAGGCACCGGCTGTAAAGCCTCGTCTCGCCGTTATTTTTACGTTCCAAATGAAATAGGTGGCGAACCTATTGCCATACCGGGCACAAAGTTTCTCAGTCATCGATATTTATCACACATAATTTCCGAAAATATATCACTGGGCGAATAATAAATAAAAATATCTGATATTCCACTTAACATGTGACTGCACAGTTTCCGCCGTAGAAGATGTATGCGAATGGATGATTCGTGTAGGCATGATCCGATTTCCGTTCACAATTCATGCCTGAACGACGATGTCTATAAATATTTATATTATGATATTTAATAAAGACAATATTATTTATTATATATACGAATAGTATTGATGTTTGAAAATGTCGCTAATTCAATAACAATACCAATCTTCAATATAAAATTGCTCTTTTACGTACCTATATATTCTACGTATTATTTATAACCTAAAAAAATGTTGAAATTCATATAAATGTTAGTCAGATTGTTAAACATGTATAGATTTCGTCCGACAGGATGTTAAAATACTAACTAGGAGCTGTCTGCGCCACTTTTGTCTTGAAAATTTAACCGGGAATTTTAAATATTGGCAGCTCTATAGATTTTGTAGTTAGTTTGCTCTTGCCTTTCACCGAACTTCAACTTTGCAAATCGCGCCGCTATATTGGAAAAATGGCGCCTAAAATCATGAAATTGCCAACTTCTAAAAACACCAGAAAACTTTTCAGGTAACCTTTATTTTTTTTACCAAATGACTGTAATATAATGTAAACTGTTTAAAAAAAGTATTATATTAAGTAGGCAATAGAGGGAACGCGGATGACAAAAACAATGACGTATAAAACAATGTTTTATTAACACCTGAACAGTGCTAATAAAAGTATCACGAATCTTGGCTACAAATTTGAAATGTTCATATAAGTAAAAAAAAAAACCACTAAATACTTAATATGTATACTTTGAAAAACTATATTTTAAAGTACATATTATTGAGGCGAACATTAAGTGTTTTTGTTTTGTTTTATAAACGCATAAAAAATAAAAATGGCAAGAATACTGATCTTTTGGGGTATTTGGTGAGACTCGGAATAAATAAATAAAATTGTAGTGTTGTTTATCTGAGTGCAAGTCAGTTTTAGAGACTTGTTGACTATTGTTGTGTTGGAATTGGTGTTTCTTGACAATCCTTAGGAGAGGTGACTAGATTTTCAATGGGTCAACATGCGCGAAAATGTCCTAGTGTTTCATGCGTTCTACAACCAGTTGGAGAAGTTGGTTATGCACCTACGAAATTTTATCAATTGGTGGGTACAAAGTACATTAAAAACTTCATACAAAGTCTTTTTTTTATGACACCATAATGTATTCGCCACATTTAAAAAAGGTAGGATGTTACCCACATCCGTTCAATTGTAATAAAAATATATACATGTTTATCAAATGCTATTTGGCAAAAAGTATGCGAAATCAGAATGATGCGGGACATATCACGCTACGTTTACAAAATGATATTGAGTATTAATATATGCTGAAAGATTTTAAAGAATAATTCGTACCTGTCATTCATGACGTGTTGTATGGCGGTAGAAGAATAACAATTATATTTAATCTCCCCAAACAGGTGGCCAGTAGCAATACTGCTTTAAAAAAAGTAACATATTGCATGTAGGTAGGTACCTAAATGAATAGTTTGTAGACTTTTGTAGATAAATGTTTATAATAACAACTAATAATGCAAAAACTCTTACGAGTCTTTTTAAATTTATTTTATAACTCGTTACCATTACTGATAACCGGTGAATTCCCTAACAACAATAATATAAACAAAAACTTTGTAATATTCGCATAATACCTAAACCCTAAGACTGTATAAAACTGCTGGAAAAAACTGGATGCGGAAGGCAGAGAATCGGATGTTGTGGCACAAATTAGGAGAGGCCTATGTCCAGCAGTGGACTGCAACAGGCTAAAAATACAGGTATAAAAATACTTTGAAATACACATGACGATATATTTTACGGCTTTTTGAACTTATCTGAGTCAAGTCCAATCAGATACGGTCTCAAACACAATCACACTGTATCAAACTTTAATGTATTTTCTCTAATATTGCGTACTTAATTTTATTTCAGTACATCAAGATAATCTGCCAATTTTGGTGACTATTTTCTATTACACAATAGTCATAATAAAAAAACGCAGTCTACTTGGACCCGTTGGATCGTTAATTTGAAAAACCCATAATATGGTGACTTCGAAATTTAACTAATTTATTTTTCAGCTAACGTTAAAAATTTATTAGTGTCTTTCAGAATGGGGAATTAAGTTTGTTGTTCACATTGAATTCTATAAACATAGAACAGTTTTAATAGCAGGCTCATTAAAAAAATACGTAACGCGTAACGCGCCAAAAGATAAAACATATAATTTATAGTTATAATTTAAATCACGCAATAGAAATCTCTTCGCGTCGATCAAATAAATTTGTATTTTTGTTTTTGAAGTTATATTGAAGTTATACTTCTTTAGGCGCCTTATGAAAAAATGATGAGAGTGAAATTTTAAGATGCGCGCGCATCTGTGACACAAAATTAACAGTATGAAGTTGTCTGCTTAACCGCTTAAGATGCTTAAGATGCGCGCGCATCTGTGACACAAGATTAACAGTATGAAGTTGTCTGCTTAACCGCTCATTAAGTCTCGAAAAAAAAGCTACCAACAAAATAGAAATTGAACCTCGATATTAGTCGCACATGTTGGTACGCTCGTCACCTCTGATCACTGTTTTCATATTTATCAACATGTTTCTAGTTTATACATTCACAACACGTGTTTTAGTTTCATACAAGTGCGAATTATATATGTGCTAATAAATTATATTCAGTAGTGATTTAAATTGAATATTTTGATTGATATTACTTACTATTTGTGAATATTAGTGAAAAAAATTGTGCTTATTCAAGTGCTCCAATATAATTGAGGTTAACTATTCGTATGTATTATTTATTGATATAAATTAAAATACTTTTATTTAATATAAGTAACACTAAATATTATTAAATTATTAATGTTAAATACTTATTATTGGTTATTTAATATTTACAAAATAAAGAAATAAATTTAATAAGACATTTAATAAAAAGTTTGTGATAAAAATTAAAATTGAACATCAAATTATAATATTAATTTTTAATATTTGCTATTAAATTGAATAAATAATAAATATTTATAAAAATAACTAAATAAATTTAATGTAAATTTTTGATAAAAATGAAAAGTGAATATTAAATTAAGAAATCAATAAAAATATATAAAATATGACCAACCTTAAATTCAATTTTTGAATTTAGTATTTTGTTTTTAATAATTATATAATATTTTAATGATGCCAAAGAAGTATAACTTCTTACGCGCGTACATAAGTACACGCACCCATTTTTTAATTACATCTCTGAAATGTGTGTAAAAAGTTGTAATTTAAATGGCCACACTGGCGAAAATATTGGCGACATTTTAGTGGATCAAAAAATAAATAAATAATAGTTTAAAAAAACTAAAAAACACGCTTTTTATAGAAAACCGAACTAAAAAATAGAAAAATAAAAAAAAATATTTTATTTTAAAAAAAGCGTGGGTTGCTTTTTAGATATTAGCGAAATGATAATCACTCTACTCATATCTGTCAATAAAATATTTATAACTATTGACACCATGCACCCCACGCTTTTTTTAAAATAAAATATTTTTTTTTATTTTTCTATTTTTTAGTTCGGTTTTCTATAAAAAGCGTGTTTTTTAGTTTTTTTAAACTATTATTTATTTTCTATTTTTTAGTTCGGTTTTCTAGTCTAGAACTTTCATAGTTCATAAATCGCACCATCTAGTGGCAATCACCGGAAACTAAAAAAGAAGTCGGTTACAAACAAACATACAAACATACAAACCTACAAACATACAAACATACAAACCTACAAACAAACATACAGGTGAAGCTAATAAAAAGCTAATAAAAACAAAGTTCGTTTGTAAATATTATCGTTGACTAAACAAAATTAAAGTATTTAATAAAACTATTTCTATAACACAGTGGGTTTTTTTTTTCAATAATATACAATAGCTAATCTCTAATAGGCTTTTCATCATTGACATTTTTTATCGTAATTTCTCTTACGAGCTAATCCCGAAGCAGTACAAGTAGCATTGGGTAACTTATTGCAGCTTTTATACGCAATAATGGGAAATCTAATGGGTTTTTTTTATTGTGATTAAAACAAATTAATTAAAAACACCATTTAGAAGTCGGTTAAAAACCGCTATCGTTATTTATATACCTATACAGTAATTTAATTTTGCATACCATAACATTTATATTTCAAATGAATTATTCACATTTTATATTAATATTTAAATTTATTTAGGCCTTTGGTGTGGGACGCTACTTGCGTCGACACCCTTGCGCCATCGCATCTTCCAAGCACGGTGGAGGTGGCCGGTGCTGCTGCTGCTTCGGCAGAAAATCTCAAGCGGCACAAATACAGAAACCTTGTAGGTGACTATGTGTTTGAGCCGTTTGGGGTTGAGACTTTGGGGACATGGGGTCCGAGTGCTCGTGCACTTTACAAAGATCTTGCAAAGAGGCTGATCGAAGCCTCTCGCGACCAGAGGGCTGGTCTATTCTTCGCACAGAGGATTAGCATTGCCGTTCAGCGTGGCAATGCGGCCAGTCTTCTGGGCACGCTGCCAGTAGACCGAGATGCGGAGAAATTTGATTTCAGGTAGTTTTTTAATTGTATATATTGTAAATAATGTAATTAATTTATTTGTTTTAAATAATTAAATATTATTTGCAAAAGTATATAAATAATAAAATAAAACATAACTTACTTATTCCTCATGTCGTAGCTTGTCGATATGTAACCCGCGTCCACACTGCAAACAGAAACATCTATATTACTATTTTTAAATTAATTAAAACAATTCTTTTATAAATATAAGAACAAATTTTTAAAAATAAATGTATAGCTAGCTACCCGAAATCTCTCGCATGAAATTTACGCCGATTTATGTAAAGGCCTTTCTTTATATATAGAGATATATATATATATATATATATATATATATATAAATGGATGTATTGATCAAACCGGTTGACCCATGAACAAAATTTTTCCGGTCTTTGTAAGTAATTATCAGGCTGGAATATCCACTGTTTATTTTATTAGTGAGACAATAATAGCGTCTCGGAAGAGTTTTGTCACGGCCGACCAACTACGAAACAGGCCATTAGCTGTCACGTGGATATACCTATTAATTTTCCTCTGGAGCAGGTGTTTCACTCTCCCTACATTAAATATATTAACAACATTTGTAGATTTTTTTCTTATTCAACATCAATATCGGCATCAATATATTTTCTTACTGACTCCACTAAAAATAGCTGACTACTCCGCTCCTATTAATCATAGCGTAACGATATTAATCTTAAAACCTACCTCAATAAACGGACTATCGGAAGAAAAAATAATTCTTTGCTTGGAACCAATAGTTCCTTAGATTAGCGTGCTCTAATAAACAAACTCTTCAGCTTTATAATATTAACTAGCTTTTACCCGCGGCTTCGCTCGCTTTGAAGCAATTAAATAAGTATCAAAG
The DNA here is from genome assembly GCA_905147225.2 of Euproctis similis. NCBI lineage: Eukaryota > Metazoa > Arthropoda > Insecta > Lepidoptera > Erebidae > Euproctis > Euproctis similis. Next base: position 15,375,442 of record LR990107.1, on the reverse strand, counting down.
ATCATTACCATAGAAATGAATCAATATGATAACTATTTAATTGCTTAGCTGGGATTATCAATTTTTAAAATTACAACGTTCAATGATGGTTAAAAAACTTACAATATACTTTATTGAAATTCAACAGCAAATGGTAAAATATATTTCTCTGTAACAGAAGTAAATAATTTTGGACTTGCAGAGTATTAATAGAGGATATACCTCTAAGAATATTTGTACAAAGTTTCATGATGATCGGTTGAGTAGTTATCGCGTGAAAGCGTAAAAAACAAACTAACATTCACATTTATATATTAGTAGGGATAGTGTAGATTTAAACAATGTCATTTATATGATATGTCAGTCAACTCTTACTCATTATTTCATGTAATGCGATGAACAAAACAGACTGCAAATGAGACGTTTCCTACTTTAAAGTAAAACTCTTCTAGTTGGCTAATATCATGTCTCGTGTATGACAGATGAGATATTAAACAGCTAGATTATAAAAAGACTTTCCACCATAGATTTGGCATAGACTTTAATAGAAGGCACATCTGTTAGACCGCGTATATTAGATTTTCAGGATATTTACATTTCAACACATGAACATTAACTATGTAAAAGTTGACACTTTGAAGCGCTTTTTACGCACACATTGATAAGTCACTCACACATCAACAACCCATTTTTGGTCTCGTTGTTTGGGTGACTATAGCCGATCTATTATTCTTATATCTATGGCTAATATCATGTCTCGTGTATGATAGATGAGATATTAAGCGGCTAGATTAGAACGAGACTTTCCACCGAATACGTCAATCGACTTTGTTCAGTTACAGCGATATTTTTATAAGTATTTAAATTGGAAGTATTACATATAATGTTTAGTTAGGCTATAGACACACGTACTTGAAATAATTGAACTATGAAAACAGAAAACGTATTTTGTATATCGGTATGAGTTAATCTCTCTTTGATAATGATTACTTTTAGAGCAAAAATGGCTGAAACTCAATAGATTCTAATAATCTATAGTTATATGTTGGTTACATTTTTATACAAATCTACTGCCTGATTCTATCATTAAATTCGTGAATATGTTTCTATAATTTTTTTTTGTTACAAATATGTACATTTAATACTTCTAAACTAAGATTAGTCTTAAATGCATTAGTATTGATATTTTTTTAAATGATCAAGAATTTAGATCAATGTTAAATGCGTTTTTTTAATAACTACACTTAAGGTGTAAGCAAGTACTGTTAATCTTTGGCTCGCCGAATTTTTGCGTGCCAATAGGTGGCGGAAAAATGCTATAGTTCTTTTTAAAATTATATTATTATCTTTATCTAGACTTTGAGTAGTCTTATATGCGACATAATGGTAACATTTTACAAGAGTAACACAAAAAGTAGGTTTCCCGTATACCTTAATCAGACCGAAACGTTTTTATTCTGTTTGTGTGTTTATTAACGATTTAGTTACTAAGTTCTTTTGAATTTAATTGAATCTGTATAAACATTTGGACGAACATTGGAGTGGAACTTCTAATTTCTCTTGCAATCGTTTAACGCTTTTAACACCCTATTGCAGTATTAAAAGGATATACATAATAATCGAATATAAACCGGTCAACATATTAACCAACAAAGAAAAAATCTTAGATGGTTAATGTTAATTCTTATTTGGTTGTTTGGAATATATTACTATGTACTTAGATAGATAAACGTCACGCTGAGCCGAAAGACGTCTCCCTGAATTTGGTAAACATTCGCTTCCATCAAATCAAAACTTACTAACTAACAACATCAGTTATTAACGCTTGACGGACTCCCTTGACAACTTATTAACTTGATTTAACACGCTTCTCAACAAGCGAAGTTATCATTGGCGGGGCAGATTATTAAAATTAATGACATAAATATCTATACCTACTGAGCTGTGAGAATATTGTTTGTTTTTGATTATATCTATTTGTCTCATTTATCATAGTGTATATGTAGCCCATTAATTTAGGAAGGATTTAATATTTAACATATTTGACACATGTCACTGTGACTTATGGGAGCAGAGCAGTGGTGAAGAACAATGCAAAAAGTCGAAAAAATTATTCCTACTGATAAACTCCCTTACATACATTGACTAAACGACCAAAATTGTCTATCACATGGTTGGATCTGTTTAATTTTATTAAAGACTATATAAAGTAACGTTTTTTACGCTGTACGTTTTACGATTATATTTCGATGAGAGAAAATAGAAACTGTATTTGTTTTATTTCTTTTGCGGGAGAAGCTGCAGGCGGTAACTAGTTAGAAATATATTATACAACCAACACAAACGCCAAAACTGGAACCAATTATAAACTTACAGTCAATCGTCTTATTAAAATCTTATATAAACAATGAAATTTGATTTTGTCATTGTTGTTTTGTTATTATTGAAAGTTAATGAACTCGTTATAAATTGGGGTATTAACCCCTTATAATGTATGGGGTATTACCCTTATATAAACGAGCATGGGTATATAAAACGATTCGAGAATAACGTAAATAACTTCCAACGACTGTGTGAACATGATTCATTTTGGGAATCATTGTATAAGGTGTAGATAAATGTGTAATAATTGTATAGTAATCTAAAGTGTCGCCATCTATAGTATCTAGACAGGATTGCCTATACGTTTAGATATTCAAAAAGTAGAGTTAGTGCAGTAAGAGAAGGGGAAAAGCCAAGGAAATATGGATGGATTATGTGAAAGATGACATGATTATCAAGGGGGTTAGTGTGGAAGATGCGAATGATATGGTAGTGTGGAATAGAAAAACCTGTCATGCCGACCCTATATAATGGGAACGGGACAGGAAGATGATGATGATGATGATAATGATGATAATAGTGACAAGGAGATACACAAAACAAATGAACCTTTCATTTGAAATAGGAATTGGATGCAATTTGAAAATAGAATTTTATAACAATATCAGATTTAATTTAATATTTATACCGCGGTCAAGAACACAATCATATATTATTATGCTGTTAGATGCCTTATCTATAGGGACTACTATAGACAGCGTATGGTTATGAAAATAAGAAGAACTACTTGAAAATTACTAGATGTCGCTTTTCAGCTATATTTAGGAGCTACATTATCAAGTTTTTTTATGGGATAGGAGGGCAAACGAGGTGACGTGTCACCTGATGGTAAGCAACTAACGCCGCCCATGGACACCGGCAACACAGATAGTGTTACTGTTGCGTTGCCGACCTTTAAGGGATAGGGGAAAGGAAAGGATGGGGAAAGGGGTGTGGGCCTCCGGGTACCTCTCTCACCGAACGAAACGCGGCATGTGCCACTTTACGTCGAACTTCTGAGAAGTCGTGGTATTTCACCGGTCGAGCCGGCCCATTCATGCAGCGAACTGCTTGGCTCTGCCACTGTCACTATTTTGTTTTACTAAAAACTATGTATCTATGTATATTTTTTGCGCCATCATACGAACACAGTGAACTTGAGGATGGAAATATAAAAATATTTATTTACTTAATATAATATCATTATTATAATATATTATATGGTACTCGCATGTAGAAAAATAGATTAGGCAAGATTGACTAAGCAGATATACAGTGCAAAAGCGGAAGGGTGGTGGGGGACACAACACACTTTCCATGATTAAATTGAATTTCTCCTTACGGAAGGTGATATCAAGACAAGAAGTAATCGAAGAAACTAGTGAAGTGAGGAAGAATCGTGCCTTCTGGAGCTTTGTTCTCTCTACCTACCCGGTAAAGGACTTAGCGTAATGTTAATTAAGTAAATAATATAATAGGTACGATACGATAATCATAGATTTTATTACATAAACATACTTGAATATTCCTAAAATTCAAGTCGGCTTGGAATTACAGCAAAACAGTAATAAGACCAAATCTACCAACATTACCGAAATAAAGAAATATTATATGAATAACTTATTTAGTTCCGTTGCGATAACAAAGACTAATTGAAGCTGGCTACCCTTTCAGATATTAAAAGAGTGTAATTACAAAAATACTATCATGATGATTTAAAAGTAAACAGTTTCTCAATACCAACACATTGTTATTATATTAAACTAGCTACACTGCTAGTGCTCCGCTTCTATTGACCATAGCGTGAAGACATATAGCCTAATTCCTAGCTCAATAAATGGACTTTCCAACACAGAAATAATTTTCAATTCGAACTTGTACTTTCTGAGTTAAGCGCGTACAAACAAACATAATATTTATAGTATATTTAAAACACAAGCAATAAATGTCTATATTTGTATATATGTATTGGTGATCGCATTCGCGAAGACAACTACGTCATACTGCATCTAGTAATTACAACATAGGCACGTGGTATTTGTAATTATTTTGCTGATAAATGAATAAAAGTCTTACTAAGAATGATTTAAAATCATTTTTACCACGTTCATGCTATGTACCTATAAGGAAAAAGTGGCAAACCAACCAAGTATATCAATCTATAAAGTTGAAAGAAATTCTTAAAACGAAGCCCGCTTCACATGTTAGTATTAGATAGTAGTAGACTCAAGTTGCTAAGCGATGCAACTAGATGGCGTTGTGTGAATTGCGCAAATTAAAATTGTAAATTCGAAAACGACCAATTTATAAATATAAAATATAATAAGGTTACAATAAAATCACGTACTCGTAACATATTATATATATTATAGTTGGTTGTCGCGAACGCAAGGCTATTTTAACAACAATGGCTGGCAAAAATCAGTCTAAGGTCAGCTATGTAATTCAAAACTAGTGGTCCAGTTTGATTGTTGTCTTTGGAATTCACTCTGATATAATTGAAATTCATTACGTAATATGAACGCGAAGAATAATTCAAACAATTCTCAATGATTACGCCGACTACTAGTTTTCAAATATTGTTTTTTATGGTCTCAGTGGTCTAGTGGGTCTACCTCGTTTCTGAACCGAAAGGTCTGGGTTAGAATCCTGGCTCCCACCACTGACTTTACGTAATTAATATGTGTGATAAAAATCGATGATTGAAAACTTTGTGCCCGGTATGGCAATAAGTTGGCCATTTGGGACATAAACATAAAGGCGAACCGGTTCCACCTTCGGGTGGAAAAAGGCGTTAAGTTATGTTATGTTTTGTTATTATTTATGGTAAAGGGAGCAAACGAGGTGACTGATGGGTAGGAGGATGTCCTGATACCTCTCTCAACAATCGAAAAGCGAGATGGGCCACTTTAAGTCGTGGTATTTAACAGATTGAACCAGCCCAGATTCATGCAGCAAACTGTGTGGCTCTACCACTGTTTATTTCATCATGCTGTAACAGATAATTTATAGCTTCCGAAATATGAATATTTGCTAACGTACCTATAGTGCAGTATAATTTTATTTATAGCTATGTCTATTTCCGTACGCATCAGAATCTAAAATATTATTTTTAAATTAATAATTATATTTCCAGACCCTTTAAAAGCCAAAGTTATATATGGCTAAGTTATGTTGGTCCTGTCCTAGTCACAGAATATCAATCCAAGTCGTTTCTCATACAAAGCGTACAAGTTTGTTTTATTTAAAAGTTATAGTATTTGCTATTTATACCCGTATTCGAACTGGACAGTTTTCAATAAGATATGCTAAATCAATGGGCCATTATGATAAGTAATTAATTATAGGAGAAAAACTTTCCAGCAAAAAGTCGTACCTGAAATGCACTATTATAAAATTTACGTTTCTTTTTTATTGCTCTCGCTACCGAATCACTCAAATTCAAATTAAATTTAAAATATCTTTAATAGAAAAGTACTTAGAATCGTCATATTAAAATACTAGCTAAAATTCGCGGAGCTTAGATTCCCTTTCATCACACTGTCTTGAATGTGAAAGCAAATCTAAGCAAAGCTAAGCTAATCTCCCGGAAACTGCAGTCTCTTATGTTAACCCTGGCTCACACCAATGACTTCCTGGGATCCTTTTCGGAAGTTATGACACGGACAGAAGTGATAGGTATCTATGGCCAAAAGTTTCGCCACCTAATAATTTGGCGAGTCGAGGCTTAACCTCTGTTTATACCTTCGGGGAAAGGTGTGAATTTTAAAAAAATGTACTAATAAATTGTGATACAATATATAAAGTAGTTTTAGAATATAAAAAGGAAATAACAAAAAATTATTTCATCATGCCAGTTCCATCATGTTTAGTTAGAAAAAAAAAATATTGATGACATTAGATCATAGCTTATTAAAGCAAGCATAATATTATTGAATGATTTTTTAAATATTAGCTAGCGTAGGTAACATTGTTATGTAGAGGAACTAGGAACTCACAATACCACTTATATTGAAATTTTCATTTCAATAGCAGATCTAGAATATCTGAGTAAGACAATGGACATGTACCTAATAAGGAAGCATGAATAAATAATGATAAATGTGAATATGGAACGAAACAACAGAAGAGAAAGACCTAAGAAAGCATGGATGATTTAGGTAATAAGGTGATAGTGTGGCAGAAGCACATGATAGAGAAGTTTAGAAAACAAAAACCTATTACGCCAACCCGAAATAGTGGGAAGAGGTTAGGAAGATGATTATCTACAGTAGACTGATAGACTAGATCTGAGATTACAGATGAATATACAGAGAAAAGTAGGTTTAATCACATACAACGCTAAAAAGAATTTAGATGCAATTCTACACAAATAACACACATATGTGTGCACATATATTTATACACACATTTGTTCACTCACGTCGTTTTAAAATTAATTATTTAATTTATCAACGCAATGCAACATTTTGTATGTATATCTGTTACCTAACCTAGCAATAACATTAAAACCGCTGAACTGTATAACTGTATAACTTGTATAACTTAATATCGTACGAGAAATAACCACGACAAACACAGTTAATATTTTAAACGTGCGTACGACAGTAATGCATTTTCAAATTCAATTCATTATAATAATGATAACAGATGTTTTAGTATCGGGCATGAAATTTACGATAATGTTATTGTATTGATTACGCGTCTCAAAATATAGACATTTTTATGATAGCTCTGATATATTTGCTGGCCGTACAAATAAATGTATGATGCACATAATTCATTTGTTTTAGCCCCGAGATACCGAATTAATGTTTGAAGTGGCACAATAAATGTACATACACAACAATACATACATGTATAATATTTCAAATCCAAAACATAAATACCATTATATAATCTATAAGTGACCATAGTAGCATAATTTTGTTTGGTAACTAAATCAATTTATTTTTGATATAGTATATATATATACGACTGTGTTCGCCAGTGATCGATCTGCGGACTATTAAGAAACTATCAAAGTTGGATGCACTGATGTCAGAAGCTCCATTAAGATTGAATCAATAGACGAACATATACTGCGATGCATTTTACTCAACTGCGCCGCAAGGAAATTTATAATCAAGTTTCATTTCTCTAAAAGTTGTGTTGTGTAGAAGAAGGTTTATACGGTCCTACAATATTTATTCAAACTTTAAAGAAATGGCTCGTATTGCAGTTATATACTATCACGCCTTCCCCTCAATGGCATAAGTTGTAAGCAGTGTTAATATTGCGTTTTTTTTTAACGCTTTCTTTCGTATCACAATTTTGAAATCGGGTACCATGACATGTTTTACTGCGTTTTTGTGTTTTTTTTTTTTAATAATATAATATGAATCCCGCTACGATGCTTTGAACTGGAGGTGAAACGAAAAACCTGAATAATATAGAGTTCGTGTATTACACCGTGCCTCGGGCCTCCGGGTTCGGATTTAATAACCAAATACATATATAACATGGCATACAAAGTTCACATAACTTTTAAGTTAATAAAGACTACTTTTTTAAAATGAAATAAAACGATGCGATTACCATGTTATGTTGATTACCAATTTTACTAACAAATTCCCAGTCAAAATGTACATATTTAATGTCAAGACTACTCCAGAACTATCTTGAAATATTTTTATACACCCTAAAATAATACAGATATCCACCCATTCACAAAATGTTGAAAATAATCGAATAATTATTTTTTTAAAATTTAAATCATTTTGTTCATGTGTTTATTATTTAAAGTTATTAAGAAAACAATTATTTCGAGTGTGTGCAGGTCGAGCAACTCGCTTCTAAGTCAACCAATCAAGAAGTCTCAGGTTCTATCTAATCCAGTTAAAAAAGGTGAAACGTCACAGAAAAAACACTAAGTACATTCAAGCACTAACATTGATATTTTTTTTATAGAGAATATCTCAGAAACTATCGAAGTTGTATTTTTTTTTTCTAGTATTTGCCGATATAGTTATCATTTCAAAACAAAGAAGATCAATTCGTGATTTGATAAAGATATTACGCGAGATAAAAACACAAATATATATTATATATTTCTTATAGCCTATAAATTTAACAGCTATAAGCACGTACTTAAACTTATTACTCCTTCTACCTCCAATATAATTGTGTCACCATTAAATGCATAATTATACATAATATTTGATCGACGTATATATAAAAATAAAAATTAAACACTCACATACACAAGTTACTTATCATTTGAAAAAATAAATCACAATTATCAAATTTTTAAAAATCTTCCTCTACGGTCACTGATATTATTATTAAATATATGTTAATTGAAATAAACCCAAAAATTCTAGTAGAAATACAACAAATTTTTACAATATTCTACAAGATCTCACTACAATTGCTGCTCACACTATACGATGTAAGCGACTTCACAAGCAAGAACACAAATTTACTTTATTAATTATGAACTTATCAAATCGTCACTGTTGCCACTATATAAGTATGAGCTAAACATTGAACGTAAATAAAATAATGTAAATTACGTTCTCAATGACATATAGGTAATCCAATATTTATTTTCCAACTAACAATGAACAATAGAGAATTATTATTTTCAAATAAAACACACATAAATAATATACACGCGCATACGCGACGATATATAAATGTTTACTGATTTATCTGTGACTCGATTTACCAAAAAGATAAAGAAAATATATATAATTGTATATATCTAGTTAACATTACAAACAACCGCTTATCTATATTATTTAAAAACTCATTAATTTACGTAATTATAGTTAAAAATAATAAAAACACTGATTGTAAAACTCTTTGATTTATTGATATTGTAGTAATTAAAAAAAAGAAGTAGTATAGTTTAAATTAATTTTTAAAAAAAATGGAAATCGCATTAGCTCAAGATGTAGTGAAAATTGATTAGTTTTCTAATGGTGGTACTTACCTCATTGGATCTGTTCAAGGGTTGCGTGTTATGATAAGTTAAGTTACGCGTACTGCATACGACGATGGACGAGTGAATGTTTCCGAGTTGGAGCGTATACGCGGACGTTGCGTACGACGGACGGACGAAGAGTCTCTGCCGGCGGAGTTGGTCGCCGCCAAGTAGGTAGGTAGGTACCTACCCGCCTTGTGTCGTGAGTGCGCGGCAGAGTACAGGAACAACCGATATACAAACAGCACGCAAGCCCTCGGATACGTACTGACTACAGCCATACACTGAGCATTGAGCAAGTGGCGCTCACCTGAGTTTTCTCTAGCTAAGATGGTTTGACGGATCGGCCGCTGCGCTGTTTGCTCTCTCGTACGCAGCACGACTGATTCGCGCACCGACCATACATTCACTTTATATAATGCCCCCTACTTTGGAGGACTCGCAATTTTTTCATTTTTTTTTTCATTTAGCTGGTGAAACACTCGCCGGTCCTGGATACCGTTGACCCGTGACGAATACGCCATGCGCAGCGCCATCCGGGTGTCAAAACATTGTTTCGATTATCACAGGTCAAGTGCACTCCTTTCCACCGTTACCTTCAATTATCTTTATCGTGTCTTGTAATTTTTTTGAAGTGGAACTTCTAATGTCTCGTGCAAGAGCATTTAACGCTTTTAACGCCCCCTTGCGGCCACTATTAATATAATAATATAATGGTTACAAAAAGCCAAGATCCATATAAACCAAGGACGAAAAGACATAGCGACTTTTTAAACTACCTGTACAGACATCTAGTAGCGGATGGTGGTACTAGCTGGTCATAATTGATATAACATTAGTGATGAACAACATCTTTTTACACAACAAGTGAACCTACTCGAGAATTATAATGGAAAAATAGGTTAAAATTCAAAATAACAATTTTAGATAATTATGACACCAGTTTTAGTGCGAAATAGTTTGTAAATCTATAAATTACTTTTTTTAACAATCCAAATTCACTATCTTTCGGCGGATGGCGCTGCTAGGAAGTTTTAAAATTTAGTTCTCTTACATAACAAATATTACATAGAACGAGTTGATACTATCTAATATTAAGATATTAATTATGAAAATAAATATTACGAATATTCATGCAGCATCAGTATGGATTTAAACATTTAAACAATAAAAGGAAATATCACCAAAACAGTTATTAAATATAATGAATTGCTTAATTAATCACATAATTATAAATTTCGTGTATTTTACTTAACTAAATAATAAATATATTTCAGTAATATATAGACATAAATAATATAACATAACTTCACGCCTTTTGTTACCCGAAGGTGTAGGCAGCGGCTGTTAAGCCTCGTCTCACCGTTATGTTTACGTCCCAAATGGAATTGGTGGCGAACCTATTGCCATACCGGGTACAAGTTTTTCAGTCATCGATATTTGTCACACATAACTTCCGAAAACAATTTCGAAACGTCATTGGTGTGAGCCAAAGTCTGGAATCGAACCCGGACCTCTGGATCAGAAGCAGTGTGCTTGACCACTGCGCCACCAAGACTAATAATAATATGTAATCATAATTAAATCAGTTTACCTAATAAAGTTTTATAGGGTTATCAATTATCATTACATAGTATAAAACAAAGTCACTTTCTGCTGTCTTTCCCCTTATATGCGCATATGTTTTAAACTACGCAACGGATTTTGATGCGATTTTTTTTAATACTTGGGGTTTGGGGGTTGGGTGGGGTTTTTTTTTATATAGTAGGGTGTCAACGGGGTGGTTTTGATCTATAATTCATGTATAGTGTAGAAATAAAAAGTGATAATTTTCAAGATTTAAAACTTTAATCAAAAACGCTGCCTGAATCCTAAGTGATAAATGAAAACAATGTACTACATTATTATACACCTCTAAAAGGTCTACAAAAAAGTCCGCAAGGGCATGTCTACCTCTTACGGATAACCCACAATGACCATTTTTATTTTTTTATTTTTTACGAGAAATAGTGGCTTATTTACGAAGCAATTTTAAACATTACAGCATTAATTTTCATCCAGTTAACTATCTTAAGTAGATTGTGCTTTTAATATAGATCAATATAGCTGTTTACAGCATGTAATTTAAACTAATATTTACGAAGATATTACAGTATTAACATAGCGGTTTCATAGCAGTTGCGTTTGCGCGCCATAACGCGTGCTGATAAATAGCACAAATTGAAGTTTTTAAGATACAAATATTACTAATTTATTTCTTTTAATGCGGAACGAAGTTCGCCGGGTCAACTAGTTATTATATATAGTTGACATCATATACCGCTAGATGGCGTCCTGCGCCGACATATGTATGTTCGGGTGAATATTAGAACTCAATTTTGAAGTAGATAGTAGTCATCTCGGTAGTCTCGGCATCGAGCACCCCCCTCCTAAATCAAAAGTTGTGGGTTCGTATCCTAGCTAACACAAATGACTTATCGAAATTATGTTTGACAGCTGAGTGTAATAAATACCGATGGCTGAAAACTTTGCACCCTGTGTAGGGCAATAGGTTCACCCCCTATTCCAATCGGAACGTAAAAAAACAGCGAGTCGAGGCGTAACAGCCACTGCGGGAGCCCCGTACAGGGCCACGGATCGCGCGACACCACCGTAGAGGCGGCGAATCTCGGGGGAGGCGGTGTAACGCGCCTGCCACCCGTCCTACTCGGGGGACCATCCTCACGAAGTACTCCTCGAAGCTCCAGAGGCTGTTCAGGGTGAGGCCGAGGTACTTCAAGTACCTCGCCACCGGGACAGCCGTGTCACCCACCTGGATCCGCGCGGCTGGTGGTTCCCAGCGCCGAGTGAGGCGGTGGAACCACAGAGCTTCACTTTTGTGAGGCGCAGCCTCCAGCCAAATTCTACCTAGACCCAGATAAATATTTATACTTGGGTGGGGATCGAACCCGCCAGACCTCACCCTTACTTACATTAGCAGTATATTATAAATCTATATTGTTAATTATTTATTGACTATTTTTAAGTGTCGGTGAAGACCTATAAAAATAAAGAAAGCGATTGTGAATACATGTTACTAAGTTCCACTTCTGTAGCGCGGCGGGACTCCACGCAAATTTTTTTCATAGAACTCCTCTTTGTATCTTTTACTAATCAACTATTTTATATCCGCATTTATGTTAAAGTAACCTCGTAAGAGCTCGTGTAATGTAGAGATATAAGTCTCTAATATAATTTTTAACAGCTGCTCTTGACATCAAAGACAGAATATCTCCATTATCTAATTTGTGTAGACCCTTGAGGTTTCGGGCGAAAGTTTTCAGTATCCAAGTTACGTTACTTGATACATTCACAGGTACTGAAGTGTCAAAATTAAATTTGTTCATTTAAACACTCAAACTTTATATCGTTAACCACGTTCTTTAAGGTTTGTTGATGTTTAAAGGTTGGTAGAAGCGCCATCTTCCCTACTCCTAATATTTTGGTAGTTAGAGCAGAAAATCTGTATAAAATAAATAATAGTTTAAAAAAACTAAAAAACACGCTTTTTATAGAAAACCGAACTAAAAAATAGAAAAATAAAAAAAATATATTTTATTTTAAAAATAGCGTGGGGTGCTTTTTAAGATATTATCGAAATGATAATCACTCTACTCATATCTGTCAATAAAATATATAACTATTGACACCATGCACCCCACGCTTTTTTTTTAAATAAAATATATATTTTTTTATTTTTTTATTTTTTAGTTCGGTTTTCTATAAAAAGCGTGTTTTTTAGTTTTTTTAAACTATTATTTATTTTATATTTTTTAGTTCGGTTTTCTATAACAAGCGCGTTAATAGCGCCATCTGTGACTTATACAAGGAACTCGTTTCAAGTTGATAACGTAGACTTTCCGCTGATTGCGAGAAGTGAACTATGAACACTAAAAATCATATTTTGCAAATTGAAAAATGGAATAATTTTATCAAATTAGTGTATTGTCATCGGTCCTCAATAAATCTACAAAGTTTGAACGAAATCTGGCCGTTTAAAGTGGGTCAAAATCGCGCCCAAAGAAGTCGGTTACAAACAAACATACAAACAAACATACAGGTGAAGCTAATAAAAAGCTAATAAAAATGGTGGCGAGTCAAATTCTTTAAAAAAACTTGCAAGATCTTTAAGTTGCGAAATATGGTTGGAACATTGTGTGAGTTGTTTGAACACATTTTTTATAGATCAATCCAATAATTTCTGGGTTAGATCTTTCAAACATATACTAATAATTCTTTGTTGGTCATCCAGACCTGAAATAGACGGCTTTACTTCTATAGCGGAGGCCGCAGAATTCAGTCCCAGAATAATGTAGTGATGTTCAACTCGAGTTGAAATACTTCACTAAACCGAACTAACTGAGTTAGTGGGACCTTTATTTGAGCCGTGATTGTTTATGACTACATTCGTTGATTAACTTATTTTTGTTCTGTTTCTGTCAATAATTTTTCATGTCCAATTTATTTCCTATAGCAAAATGAAATTCTAATTTTTGGTTCTTAAATAATATTACTTCACGCACAGTTCCTTGCAGGGTAGGCAGAGAAAACAGAGCTCCACAAGACACGACTCTTACATGCCTCACTCGCTTCTTTGACTTTTATAGCTGTCTTGTTAAACACGCTTGTCCATTTAAAAACTTCTGACGTCACTTCCCTCCAGGACTCGTTCTATTTGGTCAGGGAAAGTGTATCATGGCCGTCCTCGACTCCTGGATCCATACGCTTTTGCATTGCATATCTGCTTAGTCAACTTTGCATCATCCTACATGTCTAATTGTCTGAACTATCGGATATATAGAAATATTTTTTGTTCATTTATAGATAACATAAAACATAACTTCACGCCTTTTTTACGCGAAGGTGTAGGCAATGGCTGTTAAGCGTCGACTTGTCGTTATGTTTACGTCCCGAATAAAATAGTTAGCGAACCTGTTGCCATTCCGTGACAAAGATTTTAGTCATCGATATTTATCACACATAGCTTTCGAAATTAATTTCGAAAAGTTATTGGTGTGTACCAGGATTCGAACCCGCGACCTCGGGATTCAGAAGCCGAGTGCTCGACCACTGGACCACCGAGACCATAGATAATTTTAACTACAACATAGATAAGACAATTAATGCTTAACTCATGGGATTCCTTGCGCTTACTCATTGTATGCGTACAATGAGTAAACTCAAGGAATCCCATGAGTTACGTATGGTACGCCAAACGTTCGCATAACATTATTATCAATAATGACCAATCTGCTCCAATATAATTATATTATTTCAAGGACATCTTAAAAAAACCAAAGAAATCGTATTTAGCAGGGAGAGCAGTTTATGATATAAACCACGTTGTTATATTAAGACCAAATGTATATTAAACTATTGTTATAGTTGTCAACGAACTAAAAATTAGCAGTTTTATTTGTTAAAAGTACTGCTATTATTCTGCTTTGATTTGATAGAGAATTTTCATATTTAGTGGAAAAATCAATTACTAAGTTACGCTTCTTCCGATCGGAGGGACTGCACGTACAATTTTTTATTTTATTTTCTAGAGCTTGGCTCTACCTGATATTGGCTAACAACCAAACTAACAATCTTAAGTAGTAATCTGTTTCGTTAGTTTCCTTTCAAGTTCCGAGACTTACTTTTTTGTATTTTCTCGCTATCAGTACCCAAAAGTGTGGTCAAGGGTACTTTTTGATATTTTTTGTCCGAAAAGTTAAGAGGTGTGAAATCATCTATCTTGCTTGAGAGGGATTCCAGAAAGAATTCCAGGGCCTGGATTCGTACCCTGTATACGTATTATATTTGCCATTCCGATCATGACACAAATGTTTGTTGTCAATATTTTTCACATAGACTTGGCGCATTTTATAGTTATAAGAATGGATTTAACCACCTTTGTTGAAATTTTATAAATCGCGAACAATACATCATATTTATAGAAACAGTTACATGCGTCCATAAAGACCTATTATTGTGTTGCTTGTAAATAAAATAAATCCCTCTTTAAATATCAGTTTTATTTATAATACAAAAATAAACATAACAGGGAGGTGCTTTCTATAAGCTGGTGAACAGCTGGATTGTGTGGGTGCGGTCACATACATACAGCCTGGACTGGTAGCGCGGTTGTGTTTAGGTTATCACCACCTAAACTGACCTTCCGTGTGCCTCATTTCTACCTGCTGTTGCAACAAAATAATAATATCTTGGACACAATACACACAGCGCCCTCTAGTCCCAAGCTAAGCAACTAAATGCTTGTGTTATGGATACTAGATAACGGATATTAATACACATATACTTTTCTATTGTAAATACATACTTATAATACATAGAAAAACACCTAGGCGCCACACAAATATTCATGTTTGTCACAAATATTTGTGCTCGGGTGGGTATAGAACCCCCGACCTCAATGCTGCAGCCGGTAGTTTTACCAATGCGCCACGAGGCCCGTCAATCTTCGTCATCATCATATCTTTCTTCTATCTATCTATCGTATCTTTCTTAGTCGTAAAGTTTAAAGATATAATTACTAGCACTTTCCATCACTTCGACTTGGATTCGTAAAGTACTATGTAATACGAGTGTAGTGTCTGCTAGAGGCAGTAGACTAGTAGAGTAGTCGCCTAATTTCATTTTCTTCCCAATCCACTTCGACCACTGCCCTATTCCAACTTAATGGCCGGCAAAGCACAACAAGGACTGTAATATCTATCTATACTATCTATGTTGCAGGTGCTTGCTACCAAGTGACCTGCTTGCCCGTATGACCCCTACCCAGTGAAAAAAAACAAGAACTTTATACATTTCTCATATTAAACAATTTTTTTTTTTTTAAATTGCAGTGTATGTGTTGTTGTTTGTTAAACTAAAATAATCTATACGTAGTACATATACCAAAACAATGTTTAAAACTTCGGTCTGACCTGGACAGGTTGATTATCTAGAACTAACCGACGTTAGTTCTAGACAATCTCTACAACAGCTGAACATTTTATGATGGGACTTCCTCTGGCATATAGGGATGAAAAAAAAGATCATAGCCGATTCTCAGACCTACTGAATGCGTATATAAAATTTTGTAAAAATCGGTAAAGCCGTTTCGGAGGAGTACGGTAACTAACATTGTGACATGGAAATTTTATATATTAGATGAAACATATTTATTACATCAAACTCAGACAACGTCGCGGGCATCATTATGCGGAAAAAATCTTCGGAATACCTCGCTCACCAAATAAAATGTATCTTGAACCACTTTCCGTCGTTTTTATGAGCAGTTATAGTATTAAATCCGTGGAGCCGGCCAATTCAATAAGCGAACTGCTTGGCTTTATCATTTACAATCACTACTAATTTGTGTAATATAATTAAGATAAAAATATTCAAAAAAAAACTTGTCGTCATTCAAATCTTAAGTAGATACTGTCCTTAGATTTCCTATTTCAAGCTTCTGGCCCGGTCTCCCGCCCATCGTTCCAACCACCAACTTCCGCTGCCCACCTCCACAAAAGTTGCCAACCTAATTTTATGAAGCCTGAACATTTTTTTATAATATCAACTAAATTCCAGGGAAAGAACTGTCAAATTGATTCAACGAATTTTATTAAATATTTACCCGTCTAGGCAAAAAGAAGGAGGATATGCTTTAAGAATTTGAGTATATTTCTTTGAAGTGTAAATAACTCAAAAGATTTTAGCTGATGAAATAATTTAGATTTGGTTTAATTGTATGACTGATATTGGGAATAAGATTTCAGTCTTTTTTCTGTGTTTTGAGATCAGTCAGTCATACTCATATTATGCAATAGCCAAAAACAAATAGAAATAGACACTCTATTATGTGACATCGGCGTCACGTAAAGTCGCCCAAATCGCGCCAGCAACACGTCGCCGCCGCGCCAACGTCGCGTAACGACTTACGCCCGATCCGCTGCTAGATGCGATCATAACTTTATACATATTTATATAAAGTAACTAGAAAGACATAATATAGTGGTACCTATTGGGATAATTGGGTATTTAGGTGCTTAAACCCAAAGTTCAGAGTTTATAATATGTTCAGATATAGCAGGTCGTAAGTCAACACAGGCGTTTTAATAAATAGCAATTTAAAAAGCCGGCAAAATTACGCAACCATATACCATATCTCTCTTGCTATCCCATGTTAAATGAAGGCAACGCGACTGTGACCTTCACGGTTTTTCCGGTGTCAATAAGCGGCGCTACTTGCATAACATCAGGTAACCTGCAAGTTTGCCCTGTTTCCCATAAAAAAAAAAACAATAGTTCTTTGCGATAACGTTTCAGTTTCCTCCTTGTCTGTCCCATCTGTGCAAAAGTAAGTACTAAACCTTTAATTGACAATCTAGCTAACTTTATATTGTTCAAGCGTCGTAACCATTATTCATAAACTCCATACACACTTTAATGGTTTCTCATCTCATACAATGTTACAGTAAACAACACCTAGAACCCACATCTGCGCGAAACCTTGTCGCTAAACCCGCTGATTACGTTTCCAACATTGTTGTTTTTAAATGGTACACATAAAATTTGTTACTACCGAGATATAGTCCAACACTTTATTTTATAACATAACTTAATGTGTAAAAGTGGATCCTATGAGCTATTTTTTTTTATGGAAACGGGTAGCAAAACGAGTGTCACACGTGTTACACTTGCAACACAGTGTTGCATTTGCATTGCTGGCTTTAAAGGGAATGGGGTGGAAAGGGCTTTGGGATACTTCTCTAAATGAACGAAACGTGTCATGAGTCATTTCACGTCGATAATCGGAGAGGCCCAGGTATTTCATTGAACCAGCCCATCCATGTTGTGAAATATGTGCCTCAATCTCTATAATATTCCCATGATGTTTTGCCTCGTTTATTCGTAAATAAGTTTAGTTTCGTTAATTAACAATAAGGTTTGCACACCTGATGCAAATTACTTGTTATCAGCAATTTAGCTATTTACATTGAGTCTAATTATATCCCAGTGATTAGAACCAACGTTTTCTTTCTAGAAGTTCTTGATCCGATTTACTTAGGATTTCCGTCATACTTACGTATTTAACGAGATCTAATATTTCATATCGGCGGGAAAGGTAAATAGTTCATTAACACTTTCAGGTATTAAGGACATTGAGAAATAAGAAAAAAAAACTACTTTACCGACAATTAGACCGACGATGGAAATTTTAAACCAGTTCCAAACAAAAATAAGCAATTATTGAGGACATATAAAATACTTTTTAATGTGGAATTTTACGTTTTCGTCGAACCTATTATATGTATATAACAAAAGTTTTTGACGATTTAAAACCTCCATGCTCACTTAGTAAAGTGTTTTGTTTTTTCAATAAAATATTCTTGCAAACTGCCCCGGATCTTCAATTTTTTTAGGCGTGGCACAAACTGTAAAATGCCGCCACTTACATTTATTTTGACCTGTATCATCTGTGATTTCAGCATCAGATATCCACTACAAGGGTATAATAAATTCGCAGGGCAATACTAATATTAGGAAGAGCATACTGCAAATCATGGGAATAGCTCTGTTGCAAGAGATAGAAATCACCAAATAAAAGCGGAGCTGACTTTAAAAGCGTAAAGCTCCTGGCAAAAATTAACGGCGGCACTTAAATCTCGCTCGTATTTTCGATTTGCTCCATACACTAAGTAATTCTGAAGTGATAAGCAAGACTGACGCAGTAAATGGCTGGAAACTAGCCTATCCACACTGTAATTCCCATGTTCCTAGAGACAATAGAACGACCCGCTCTGCACCATCTTAAAAGAATGTAGAGTATGTAGAGTCTGTAAAATATGGATTTTGACGCCCTCTGAACTTGCCGCCCGGGGCATGGGCCCCGGCTTGCCCCCTCTAGATCCGGGGCTGCTTCCAAACGTAAAAAATATACGGTAAGCATGTATTTAATTAAGCTTTATAAATAGAGGACAAGCCCCAATCCACTTGGTATAATTATTTAACTTATCAACATAATAATATATCATTAAAAAAATGTACAAATTTATTATAATTCTCTACTCTGTGCTCCATAGTACATTGTTTTCATTGCTGAATTACACTTTTATATACGTACGAGTAACTCTGCAATGATAAACACCGACTTCACTTACCGATTTATAAAAATTGCAGAATCTCTTCGTTATGTAGACAATTATTATGGGATGAGAGCCTTACTATCAAGGATCAAAGTTTCAGTTGCTTTGCCATCCTTTATGATAAGGTAGGGAGTGTAATGGGAAATGAGGGCGAAGTGGGTAGTGATACCTGTCTGACCGAACGAAACATGGCTTGAGCCACTTGAGGTTGATATTCTGAGAGGTATTTCACAAGTTGAGTCGACTCATTCATACAGCGAACTGCGTCGCTCTACTTATCTCACTCTCTACTCTACAATCAGAAAGGACAGATTTTGTAATCATTCTACTTATAATAATTTAAACTTTCAAATGTTCCAATGTTTATATCACAATTAAATATAAAGATATGAGGAAAATTTAATAAAATTAATCATAAAATCCGTTCATATAAAAACCGACGACGAGCGCGCGTGAAAAGAGTTATGAAATTCAATCAAACATAATGGGCAGTTGCACTGGTCTAAGTTTTTGTAATATGCCATTTAATTATCACTGCCTAACCCCACAAGGATGTTTATTTTCGCGTAATATGTCAATGTTGTAAGGTCATAAATATAAGCCTATCCACCCTTTTATATCAAGCTACATCATTATGTTCTAGTAAGTCGACAAGGTAACATGAAATGTCGATAATATAATATTCCAACCACGTGTAAAGCTTGTCTAGAGTGCGCTGTATGTGACCTCGACCTTACTCTGAAGCTGAAATAAAGTTACAAGTTTGTCGCTCGTCTCCGTCGGGTCTACATGTAGGTCAGTTAATAAGATACATAGTTGCTATTGTAAATTGTTAATACATTAATAATTTTATAAACGGACTGCTGTTTGTTTTTGATACCAAGATTTGAGAAATTCACATTCTATTTAAAGAGCTTTCTCTCAATTTTTGACAGTGGTAGGAGGACGTAGCTCGTTTTATGAATGGGCCATGGCACTTGAATGGCCTGGCTGTATGAATTTAGAATGTAAAGTGAAGGAGCTCATGTCGCTTTTTGTATCCGGAGGATCAAACCTCTCCCTTTCCCATGACATTGTAAGGGACGTCAACGCAACTACAACGCTATTAGTGTTCATGAACGGCGGTTATTGCTTGCCATCCGGTGATACGTCTGCATGTCCCCCCCCCCCCACTTTCCCAAAAAAAATCAGTTGATGCTGTAACTGAAAAAAGCAATAGTAATTTTTTACGGGGATCGTTTTGTAGAAGCCTATTTTAGACTGAAGTTATAAGGTAGGGGAAGATAAAGTCCTCATACAAATCACTAATACTGATTGACTATTTGTTTATCTTCTAATATATAAAATTCTCGAGTCTAGATGTGCGTAATTGAACTCCTCCGAAACGGCTTGACCGATTCTCATGAAATTTTATGTGCGTGTCGGGTAGGTCTGAGAATAGAACAACATCTATTTTTCATCCCCCTAAATCACAAGGGTAGCCCACCCCTCAATTTTTTTTTTTAATTTTTCGACATATTTCTGTTTCTTATTTTTTTTATAAAACGGGATACAAAAATACATGCAACCCTAAATTTTCAACCCCTTACGATCAACCCCTATTTTTTAAATTTTATTTTTCGGCAAGAGAACGTTTGCTGGGTCAGCTAGTACGTATATATAATTCATATGTGCTGTGTAACTGGACTGTTATTAAACTGGGCTGGGCAGTTTGTGATGAAATTTCTAGTCCGTATATTCTGTTCGAATGCCAGGGTGTTTAGATTCATAGATAAGACTGATATATGTGATTCAGTTACAGCTTTTTTAGCACATAACTCTCCATTTACTGGATGCATCTAGTTACGTAAAAGACTGGTTTAACTAATGATCCTGCATATGCGTATGTACATGGTGGAAAACATTCAACTAAAAACTGCCACCTTCCGCCGGTCACCGGTTATAATCAGAAATAACCGGAGCGGCCTGATTGGCATTTTCCGATATAAAGATATATAAAGATGTAGTAGTGTAGGGCTTATTTTATTTTCATTTAGCGTATCACCGTGGACTTTTATCAGTGCTTAAGTACATATATATATATATATATATATATATATATATATATATATATATATATACTAGCTGACCCGGCGAACTTTGTTCAGCATCAAAAGTAATAAATGAGTAAATTTTGGATATCATGAGGGTCAATTTGTGCTATTTATCGCCCTTAACTGCTGTCCCGCTATGTTAATACTGCAATATCTTCGAAAATATCCGTTTAAATTGCATGCTGTAAAGGGCCAGGATCATCTATATTACATGCACAATCTATTTAAGACACTTAATTGTATGAAAATTAATGCTGTAATGTTTAAAATCGCTTCGTAAATAAGCCATTATTTCTCGTAAAAGGGTAAAAAAATAAAAATCGTCATTGTGGGTTATCCCTAAGAGATAGACATATGCTCTTGCGAACTTTTTTGTAGAACTTTTGAAGGTGTTTAATAATGTAGAACATTGTTTCGATCTATCACTTAGGGTTCAGCCAACGTTTGCAATTAAAGTGCTAAATCTCGAAAATTATCATTGTTTCTTTACAGCATTATATATGAATTATAGATCAAAACCACCCTGTTGACACCCTTTAACTATTAAAAAACCGCATCAAAATCCGTTGCGTAGTTTTAAAGATATAAGCATATAAGGGGACAGACAGCGGGAAGTGACTTTGTTTTATACTATGTAATGATATTATCTAGGTTATTGTTATAATTAAATGTGAAAGTGACCACTAATTTTAGATTATTGAAATGTTGGTTAAAATTTAATAAAAAAAAAGTCGGTTGTCTGTAAAGTTGTTTTACTAGAAATAGTTAAACGTGACAACGTAATAAGAAAGCACTAATGGAATGGTTAAATTTTTCAAAAGAAAATATTCACTAAATTACTTGTAATTTATTGCTGTACAACAGCAGTCCCACCGGACGCATCGCTCACTCTACTAGGAGAAAGATACACTTTAACCCAGCGTTAAAAATCTTGTTGTGAATTTAAATGTTCATGGGGACAGAACCTTTTTCCTAATACTACTGTTGGAATTGGGTTTTCCTTTTCAGGTTATAATATGTAATATCTAATATATAAAATTCTCGTGTCACAGTTTTCGTTCCCATACTCCTCCGAAAAGGCTTGACCGATTCTCATGAAATTTTGTGTGCATATCGGGTAAGTCTCAGAATAGGACAACATTTATTATTCATCCCCCTAAATCACAAGGGTAGCCCACCCCTCAATTTTTTTTTTAATTTTTCGATATATTTCTGTTTCTTATTTTTTTATAAAACGGGATACAAAAATACATACAACCCCAAATTTTCAACCTCCTATGATCAACCCCTATTTTTAAAATTTTATTTTTCGGCAAGACAACGTTTGCCGGGTCAATTAGTAATCTTATAAAAATCAATCGGCAAAAAATCTCAAGCGGCACATATACAGAAACCTTGGAGGTGATTGAGCAGTTTGGGGTTGAGACTTTGGGGACATCGGGTACGAAGGCTCGTGCACTTTGCAAAGATCTTGCAAAGAGGCTGATCGAAGCCTCTGGCGACCAGAGGGCTGGTCTATTCTTCACACAGAGGATTAGCCTTGCCAGTCAGCGTGGCAATGCGCCCAGTCTTCTGGGCAGGCTGCCAGTAGACTGAGATGCAGAGAAATTTGCTTTCAGATAGTCTTTCAATTGTATATATTGTAAATAATGTAATTTATTTATTTCTTCTTATCCTAAAATGTGTGAAGTGATAAGTCTATTTGTACACGATTTTAAGTATTGTCGACTATTATTTATGTTCAATCAAAAACATTTCATTTATATTATTAAAAGGAATCCAGAACAGATGCAAGGATAATGGTTGATGATGTAGTGCTGGAACAGGTGAATGAAATTGTATATCTTGGATGCGCTTTAAGCAGAGATGGAAGGTACACTGCGGATGTAGAAAGACGAGTGGCGATAGGAAATAGCGTAAATGGAGCGTTGGGCAGATTCCTGGGCGCAAAAAACAGAAAAGCCCAGCTAACAATCCACAATGCAGTCCTGATCCCAACGCTAACTTATGGAAGCGAGAGCTGGGTATGGCAGAGTGTGCATGAAAGTAGAATAAACGCGGTAGAAATGAGGGCACTACGCAAAATCTGCGGAGTGACTCTCGCTTACCGCGTAGAAAACAAGGTTGTAAGGAAGGAAGTTGGTTTGAAAGAGAGTGTCGGTGTAAAAGTAAGAAAGGGCGCATGCCCTTTCTTACTTTTACACCGACACTTTTACATCGGAGCATTCCGATGGTTCGGACATGTAGAACGAACGGTTGATGCAAGACTGACTAACCAGATATACAATCCAAAAGCGGATGGATGTAGGAGTCGAGGACGGCCAAGACACACATTCCATGACCAAATAGAACGTGTTCTGGAGGAAGGTGATGTTAAGAGCCTCAAAAACCGACGCGCGTGCATGAAAAGAGTTATGAAAGTCAACGAAGCGAGTGAGGCGTGTAAGAATCGTGCCCTATGGCGCTCTGTTCTCTCTGCCTACCCCGCAAGGGATTTGGCGTGAAGTTATGTATGTATGTGTATGTATATTATTAAATTTAATTAAGTCAAATCAAAGTAAATTATTATTCAATTGAATTTCATGACTTATCACTGCCTCCCCCGCCAGGGATTTGGCGTGAAGTTTTGTATGTATGTATTTCATGACTTAGTACCTTTAGTCGAGTGTTGGTCATTTCGTTGTTAAAATGAGCCACTTTATGTACACATTCTCACGGATCGTTTTATTTCACCGACAGAGCCGACCAATTCAAGCAACCTCAGAATTTTTTCTTTCTTTTCGGAAGTTCACTCAGATGAAAAACGTCGAGACGAGGCCTACACTATTGGGAAGAAAAAGTGTAAAGATACAGAATAAAAACAATTAATTCTTGTTGTTTCGAAGGTCCTCGATTCGAATGACAAACCCTAGCAGGGATATGTTACGAGTATGTTTTAAGCCAAATTTTCGCATGTCCGATTTTAGAGTTGTATCTATGTACTACTGAACAAGTTGCTCGCGATATCTGCTAAAAGTTTCGCCATCTGTTCGATCAATTGGATTATTTCTAAATTGATTCTAGCTTTTAAACATGAAGAGTTACGCAGTGTAATGATGAATGATTTGTTATGATAGTTACATAATACGTACATACATAACTTCACGCCAAATCCTTTGCGGGGTAGGCACGATTCTTACACACTTCACTCGTTTCTTTGACATTCATAACTATTTTAATACATTCGCGTCGATTTTCGAGTGTCCTAACATCGCCTTCCTCCAGGACACGTTATATTTGGTCATTGAATGTGTATCTTGGCCGTCCATATTATATAATCACAATATAGTTTTCATAAAAGTCCACGATTATATGATATCGAAAACAAGTCTTTCTACAAACAGGCCACGAAGAATGTTCTATTATTATTGTAATCACTCGGGGGTCCAGTGGTTGAGGCCCCGCTTCTGATTCCGAAGTCGTGGGTACAATTGGGGACACACACCAATGATGTCTCGGAATCCTCTTCGATGCCGAATAAAGATTCATTTCCTGGCCCTGGATTCCGAGGTATAAATCTCACGGGAGGGCCGTAAGATTTATACCTCGGAAGCTAACTGTCAATAATACAATATTTTTTGGGTAATTCTGATGAAATGTAAAAATAGTAATGGATAATTTAATATGCTACAACATAATTATAACTTCACGCCTTATTCTACCCTCGTTAAATCTTGTTAAACCTCGACTGGCCGAATCCTTGTTACGTCCCAAATGAAATGGTGGCGAACCTATTGCCATATACCGGCCAATAACTTGTAAGTGATCGATATACGAGTATATTACTCATAACTTCCAAGAATAATTCCGGGAAATCATTGGTGTGAGCCTGGAATTGATCCCACGACTACTACCTGGGAAGCGGGGAGCTTGACCACTGAGACATTTATTATGCTATCTTACTGATTTGTTAAAGTCGTTATCTTGACTAGAGTATTATCAATATTTAATAACAATAATATGCAAGATATTTTATTTACATTTTATAGATAATAATTTCTATATAAAAATAATTTATGTAGCTAATCTAGCTATAATAATGGCTTTAATGATTATAGCTGTCGAGTAATATCCCAGGAATTTAAATCACGCTTATGGATGATCACATCCTCTGCTATTGTCACCCAGGACGAGGGCGCGCTGTTCCTATACTCCCCAGCTAGAAATGGGCAGTTATCCTTAAACTCAGAGGTATTTTGGAAATGGTTAATAGTATTAGTAAGGCACCTAATTGCGATGAGTTGCTATAGATTTCTTTTTTTTTTTGGATAGGAGGGCAAACGAGCAGGCGTGTCACCTGATGGTAAGCAACCAACGCCGCCCATGGACACCAGCAACACACAACACACCAGCAACGCACTCAGCCAAGGTAGGTGACGATGTTTTTTTTTTCAACTTGTTACGTACAAAACCACCCCTAAAATGCATTTCATTGCATACTTTTTTCATTTGCATACTTATTTTTTATTTTTTTCTTCGACTTTCGGTATCCACCGTGACATTGCTATTACTTGAGCAGCTGATGGTCAAATCATTCATCAATGTTATCAACCACTCGATTAATAACTGGTTTAAAATCTGCCGGCATACGATGACTTTTTGACTTTTGACTAAGAAATGGAAATAAACAAAAGAATATATAAGCAAGTGTGTATGATTGTTAGTATTGTGTATAACGTGTTGTCTTTTTTTTTATTAGATGGGAGGGCAATCGAGCAGGCGTGTCACCTAATGGTAAGCAACCAACGCCGCCCATTGACACCAGCAACACATATAGTGTTACTGTTGCGTTGCCGTTTAAGGGATAGGGGATTGGCAAGGATGGGGAAGGGGGGTGGGCCTCCGGGTACCTCTCTCACCGAGCGAAACGCGGCATTAACCACTTTACGTCGGTCTTCTGAGAGGTCGTGGTATTTCACCGGTCATGCAGGAAACTGCTTGGCTCTACCACTATTAAAAATGCTGTCTATTAAAAAATTTAACGCATACTAATTTTAAAAGTAAAAAGGGATTCAAAGTTTTCGCCTAATAAAATCTTAATAATCCAATATATCTTTGATCCATACAAAAGGGACTAATAGTCTATAATCTGGTTCTATTTACTATTTCCTTAACTTCACGCCTTGTCTCTTGCATACGACATAATCCTCTATTTTCTTTATTATTATTTTTTAGATATTACTATTCAATAAATATGTAAATCCAGATCATGCATCTATTATTACAGAGTTAGTCAAATAAAAATAGAAAATAATACTTTTTAACAATTTATCCATTAGTATTTAAAGATATTTAGTTAATCCAATTCACAAATGCCATATAGCTTTAATCTAAGTCTGAGTGCATTTATATCAGTTTACAACAACGAGTCGTAATTGCCAGTTCAGGTAGACTGGGAAAAGGTTATAGGGCTATTACAGTTTGGCAAAAGGTTATAGAGCAATAATAATTGGGATTTATTCCAAACAATACACGCGGTGAGAATCAATTTAAAAATATTCACTTCAATTTTAATATATCAGTGTATAATCGTATAGATGTAACTGTACCTTCACGCCTTCAATGCTCTTATATGTATGCAGCGGCTATTATGCCTTGACATGCTGAATTGATTTTCTAGATCCATATGTAATATGTGGCGAAACCTATTGCGATATATCGCATACAAATTTATCGGTAATCGATATTTATCACACATAAGTAACTTCCGAAAAGTGTTTGATGTGAAATAGAATTAGAAGACGCAGTTCTGAACCACTAGGCTACTGAGACTTATGATACGAGAGATGGACCGCATCAGTTTCAATCTTAGATTCGGCGAAAGAGATGGCGCCATTCTCTAAAGCGTTATCGCACGTAACCTTTTTATATGGGAGAAAGGGCAAATTAGCAAACGAAACATCTGATTATAAGCGACTAGCCCAAGCTATAGACTTTTGCAACACCGAGGGTCTCAGTTACCAGCTTTTAAAGGTATAGGTAGGATGGAGGATGGAAAGAGCAGGGGAAACGGTCCCCTGCTCTGGGCCTGCCCTTTCTCACAGAATGAAACTTAGTATAAGTCACTTTGTTTTATTTTACCTGTCGATGCAGCCTATTTACAAAGTAAACAACGTCGCTATACACACAGTCTTTATGGATAGAACAACTCACAAAATATACACAGATAACACCCTGTGGTTTCGACTACTTTTGAATAGGCACAACAGCATCGTATTACTTATTTCATAATAACAATTTAAATGTAAGCTGGAGAGAGGTTAACGCACGGTTTACATCTGTTGAAGAGGTCACAAAACTTGTTCAGCGACCGAGTTTAGTAGCCAGGGTCTTCCGGTTAGTTTTGTATTTTCAATTAGGCGATAATAAAATACCCTACTATAAGCACCGTTATCTTTTTTTTTTAAATCTTCCTACACAAACGAAATGTGGTGAAAGTCTTCTCTATATTCAGTTAAATAAATATTTGGAAATCTATTACTTACTGTGTATAAGTAACAAATAAACGTTAAGTCAACATTTTTAGGTATTTTCTTTTTTGTTTTGATCGGAGCCGGTTTTTGTCTATGATTATCATCGGCTTTGTGAACTGAATTAATGTTTAAACTTTTATGTTCGAATTAAAAGAAAAGAGAGAAAGTCTGTTTCTTAATATATATGCAAATGTAGTGATATATTAATTAATATAACCAATCGAGGACCAAAAAAGTAGATTTTTAAAAAAAGATTTACATTTGTGTTTTTGTTTTAATAATATCTGTCAATCGCATTATAAATACACGCTACCTTTCTAGAAGATCCTAAATATTACAATATTACAGTTCTATTGATTTTAAGATCTAAGAAAATTCAAGCCAATATTTGAACGCAAAACTTCTAATTAAGAAGCAGTAAGCTCAAGCTTTAGACTACTGACAAATTTCAATCAGACATTCAAATACTTGCTAATTTTATTTAATCCAATATTAATAATACAAATGCATAACAACATACCAAGTTCATTTTCGAGTAGAATAAAAGGGAGTTACGAAATAGGAAATTGTTTTCATTGTTCTAGATGCAACGTCTACGTCTATTTCTGCACATTCATTAGAAGATATTGGATCGATTGTAGATTATATTTTAGGGATGTATTGACCTCAACGTAGACCGCGACCTGGATGACATTGAAATCCAATAACGTTTCCTACAAAGGCCTCAACTAAAATTGTGGTGGGAATTCGCTACTGCCTACCTTATACGGTCCAATATTGGCTGGCGAGCCACTGAAGCCTTGATATACCATTTCTAGATCCGACGATGCACATCACATCCGTCTATACCTATATTACTATGGTTGTTGTTTAGATTTAGATACTATTTTATTCATTTTTATCAGTGGGAAATCTTTAGCTGCACAAATAATGAAACTTTGTAGGTGATTATGTAATTAAGACGTTTGGGGTTAAGACTCTAGGGACACAACGTCCTAATGTCTCGGTGGTCCAGGGCTCGAGCACCCCGCTTCTGTATCATGAGGTTTCAGGTTCGAATCCTGGTTCACACCAATGACTTCTCAAAATTAATTTCGCAAGTTATGTGTGACACATATCGATGACTAAAAACTTTGTGCCCGATATGGCAATATATTCGCAATCTATTCTATTTGGGACGTAAACTTAACGGTTAGTCGAAGCTTAACAGCTACTGCCTACACCTTCGGGTAGAGAAAGGCGTGAAGTTATGCTCGTTCCCTAAAGATATTTCAAAGAGACTTAGCGAGGCGTCTCCCGACCAGATTCGGCAATGCGGACATGCGGAGATTGATTTGCTGATTTCAGCTAGTCGTTTAATTGTATATATTGTAAATAATGTAATTTATTTATTTATTCAATTTGTAAATTGTAATTGTATATGTATTAAATTTGTAAACATTCTTGTAAGACATATAATCAAATTACATAAAACTTCATATTTTTAAGGGATATACGGGGGCAAAGTATAATAGAGATAATGTTGCAGTTGCGTTGCCGGCCCTTAAGGCAGTGGGATAGGAAGGGACGGTGTAGGATGTGGGCCTCCGGTTCCCAGTCTCACTAAAAGCTACGCGCCATTAGCTACTGTACGTCAATATTCTGAGTGGTCGTGGTATTTCACCGATCGTGCATGCAGCGAAATGCATGGCTCTACTACTGTTATATATATTTACTAGCTGACCCGGCGAACTTTGTTCCGCATCAAAAGTAATAAATTAGTAAATTTTGGATATCATGAGGTTCAATTTGTGCTATTTATCGGCTTTAACTGCTGTCCCGCTATGTTAATACTGCAATATCTTCGAAAATATTCGTTTAAACTGCATGCTGTATGAGGCCAAGATCATCTACATTACATGTACAATCTATTTAAGACACTTAATTGGATGAAAATTAATGCTGTAATATTTAGAATCGTCTTTTTCTAGTAAAATGTAAAAAAATAAAAATGGCTATTGTGGGTTATCCTTAAGAGATAGATATATGCCCTCGCAGACTTTTTTCTAGACCTTCTGAAGGTGTTTAATAATGTAGAACATTATTTTGATCTACCACTTAAGGTTCAGCCAGCGTTTTCAATTAAAGTGCTAAATCTCGAAAATTATCATATTTTCTTTACAAGCGCATACATCAATTATAGATCAAAACCACCCCGTTCACACCCTCTAACTATTAAAGAAAACCGCATTAAAATCCGTTGCGGAGTTTTAACGATATTAGCATATAAGGGGACAGACAGCGGAAAGTGACTTTGTTTTATACTATGTAATGATATAATATGTATCCTTGTATGTACCTTCATCCGGTTTATTAATTAGCAAATTCACTTTTTCTTAAAATTTATTATTGGTCAGATTTGTTTATTTTTATAGTGACATGATTATTATTTTGTAATGGAATTTATATTTAATTCACACACACACTTTATCTTTTTTAGTGAACTTGAATAATTGAATAATTGTTAAATCTGCACTATAAATAAAATTGTGGAATTATGGCGTCGCCAGTTTTGAGATCACGTAGAGATCAGTCGATCATTGAAACCTCCTCATCGTCTTAATTTTTTTTCCCGTGCAGTTTTAGTCTAGAATCTTCTTAAATACTTCATAATCAACTAGTCTTTGCTGTAGCTTAAATATGTAGGAGGCAAAGAAGCAGAAGTCAGGAAAGTTCTTCGGTGCGAGCATAGATATAACAATAATAGATAGGCAATAGTCATCTAAACAACGAAACCAAAAATGGGTTGTTGAAGTGTGAGTGACTTATTAATGTGTGCGTAAAAAGTGTTTTCAACTTTTAATTATTTATTGTTCATGTGTGAAATTTTATACATCCTGAGAATCGCTTACTCGCTATCGCGCTGTCAGTGATGAGTAGTAGTACATTTTTACTGACATGTGCCATCTACTACAGTCTATGATAAATCTATGCCTGGAAGAGTTTTGCAATTTAACAAAGTACCTGAAATACCTGAAATCGGCAATAGGCTTTGTTCAATATTTAAGTATTAGAGCAAAATTAGAAACCATTCGAGTAGAAGACCTATAAAAAGTAAAGATACGTAAAGTTAAAGTTGTAGCAAAAGTGTGAGCTGTAAATATTAATTAATTTATACAACAGTGGTAGAGCCAAGCAGTTAGCTGCATGACTGGGCCGGCTCGACCGATGAAATACCACGACCTCTCAGAAGATCAACGTAAAGTGGCTCATACCGCGTTTCGTTCGGTGAGAGAGGTGCCTGGAGGCCCACCCCCTTCCCCATCCTTCCTTATCCCCTATCCCTTAAAGGTCGGCAACGCAACAGTGACCCTACGTGTTGCTGGTGTCCATGGGAGGGGGTTGGTTGCTTACCTGGTGACACTCCTGATCGTTTGCCCTCCTATCACATAATAATAATAATAACCTTAGTAATGCTATAATCATACAGGGCTGAGGGGTTGAACACATCTTTAGCATTTATTTAATCTATATATATATAAGAGATTTCCACCTATATATTGACTCATCACGATATCTCTGGAACCATAAGGCGTAGCGACTTGAAATTTGGTAGGATTATTCCTTTCGCCGAGTAGAGGTCAGCTAAGAACGGATTTTACGAAATTCCACCCACAAGGGGGTTGCGGGGGTGTTAACAATGGAAAATTCCCATTTTTAACCTATAGCTGCTATCGACTTCAAATTTGTCGAAGATATTGCAGTATTAACATAGCGGGGCAGCAGTTATTACTTTTGATGCGAAACAGAGTTCGCCGGGTCAGCTAGTATTATATATAGTTATGTCTGATTTGTGTCGATGACTGAAACCATTATACCCGGTATATGGCTTAACAGCGGCTGCGTACACCATCGTTTAAAAAAGCGTGAATTTATAAAATATATAATGGACGTAAACATTTCCATAAAAAGCTAAATATCGATAACACTTACAACAGTGCTGCCCTCAGCCAATTTGCTGAAACATTAATTGATTATGACTGCATCTAATATATAGTTTGTTTACATCATACCGTTCAACTAATAATTTGCTATTTTTATTAGCTTTTTATTAGCTTCACCTGTATGTATGTTTGTATGTTTGTAGGTTTGTAGGTTTGTAGGTTTGTTTGTAACCGACTTCTTTTTTAGTTTCCGCTGATTGCCACTAGATGGTGCGATTTGTGAACTATGAAAGTTCTAGACTAGAAAACCGAACTAAAAAATAGAAAATAAATTTTAATGAATTTAAATTAAGAAAATAGTGTTAAAAATTTCAATGAATATAAATTAAAAAAAGCGTGGGGTGCTTTTTAAGATATTATCGAAATGATAATCACTCTACTCATATCTGTCAATAAAATATTTATAACTATTGACACCATGCACCCCACGCTTTTGAACGATAGATGGTGCGATTTGTGAACTATGAAAGTTCACAAATCGCACCATCTAGTGGCAATCAGCGGAAAGTTTACGTTATCAACTTGAAACGAGTTCCTTATATAAGTCACAGATGGCGCTATTCCTCAAATTCGAAACTAAGAAACGCGCTGTCATACAAAACCGAACTAAAAAATTTAAAATAAATAATAGTTTAAAAAAACTAAAAAACACGCTTTTTATTGAAAACCGAACTAAAAAATAGAAAAATAAAAAAAAAATACTTTATTTTAAAAAAAGCGTGGGGTGCATGGTGTCAATAGTTATAAATATTTTATTGACAGATATGAGTAGAGTGATTATCATTTCGATAATATCTTAAAAAGCACCCCACGCTTTTTTTTAAATAAAGTATTTTTTTTTTATTTTTCTATTTTTTAGTTCGGTTTTCAATAAAAAGCGTGTTTTTTAGTTTTTTTAAACTATTATTTATTTTTAATAATATTTTTGTGTATTAAGTACCATAATATGGCCTTACTCCTTTTATAGATGGAAGAGTTAACAGTGATATCTGTAATGTCCTTCAATTGATTGTTTGGTCCTATACAATCTTATTACAATCTGTTATGGCAATCCTTGTTTACTCCACATATTCTAAGAAACTGGTCCAGGTGTCTTGCTCCCCGCTTCCGATTCAGTAGTCGTAGGATCGAATCCGGGCTCACACTAACGATTTGTCGAATTTCCCTTAGGAAGTTATGTGTGATCAATATCGATGACTGAGAACCTTGTGACCGGTGTATGGCAATAGGTACATGCAACATAACGATTCGGCGAGTCGAGGCTTAACAGCCGCGGTACCTTCCGTCAGAAAAAGGCGTATAGTATTTTTTAAGGAAATATTTACTTAAAGATATTAATGAAAAAAAAAACCTCTCAAACTAAATTCCACATTGTAAACCATAATCTACGTAAAGTAATTTAGAAGTAGCTAATCAAGTAGTCAACTCTATCTAAATGATTCTCGTAATGAGTCGTTATGTTTAAATCCCAAATGGAATAGGTGGCGAACCTATTCCCATACTGGGTACAAAGTTTTCCGTCATCGATATATATCACACATAACTTACGAAAAGAACTTCGAAAAGTCATTGGTGTGAGCCAGTGTGAGGATTCGAACCCACGACCTCCAGATTCAGAAGCGGGGTGCTCGACCTCCGAGACTGGACCACTGAGACTTAAATTTTGTACTATGAAATAAATTTATGAAATAAGCATAAATCATACATTCACAAAAAAAAAATGTCACATGTACTAACAAAGAAGCCATCATAAATAAAGTGTTATAAATATATATAGTCAATTTCTAAACGTACTATTCACACAGGTGCTGTAGGAGCTGATGATCGTAATTGGGTCCACAGTCATAGTTTGGAAGTTCATTGTACTGATTTTTATCTATTATGATTGTACGGGACTTTTAATGACTAGGTACAAAGATAAATCTTTAGTTGAATAAGTGAAAATATAAAACTATATTACTATAATATTCTAGGAGCAGCAGCTAGTAGACCACGCGAACTTTGTTTCGCCTCGGAAGCAATAAATAAAAAATGTTTTCTTTAAAAAAGTAGCCCAAATTACTCTTTATTACACCAGCCAATAATAGTCCCGTCTAAATCAGTTCCGTTCCGTTCCGACAGTTGACTCCAGAGAGTGAGATCGATGGTTTTAGGGATGCGAATGGGTGACCTAGTTGTGAGCTGCCTGCTTTACGCAGATGACGCCGTGCTTCTAGCCGAATCGCCGTCGGACCTGCAAACACTAGTCACTACTATGAAAGATGATTGCATGATTAAAGGCTTGCAGTTGAATGCGACGTAAACGAAAGTTATGGTGTTTGAAAGGGAGGAATCCAGAACAGATGCAAGGTTAATGGTTCATGATGTAGTGCTGGAACAGGTGAATGAAATTGTATATCTTGGATGCGCTTTTAGCAGGGATGGAAGGTACACCGCGGATGTAGAAAGACGAGTGGCGATAGGAAATAACGTAAATGGAGCGTTGGGCAGATTCCTGGGCGCAAAAAACATTAGCAGAAAAGCCCAGCTAGCAATCCACAATGCAGTCCTGATCCCAACGCTAATTATGGAAGCGAGAGCTGGGTATGGCAGAGTGTGCATGAAAATAGAATAAACGCGGCAGAAATGAGGGCACTACCCAAAATCTGCGGAGTGACTCTCGCTGAACGCGTAGAAAACAAGGTTGTAAAGAAGGAAGTTGGTTTGAAAGAGAGTGTCGGTGTAAAAGTCCGATGGTTCGGACATGTAGAAAGAATGGTTGATGCAAGACTGACTAAGCAGATATACAATGCAAAAGCGGATGGATGTAGGAGTCGAGGACGGCCAAGACACACATTCCATGACCAAATAGAACGTGTTCTGGAGGAAGGTGATGTTAAGAGCCTTGCTACTTTCGTGCACACACACCGAGCGAGAGTTGGGTACTCTCGCTTTCATAAGTTAGCGTTGGGATCAGCACCGCGTTGTGAATAACTAGCTGGGCTTTTCTGCTAGCTTTCTTTGCGCCCAGGAATCCACCCGATGCTCCATTAATACACTGTTTCCTAACGCCACTCTTTTTTCTACATCCGGGGTGTATCTTCCATTCCTGCTACAAGCGTATTCAAGATATACAATTTCATTCACCTGTTTCATTCACGCAGCAGAGCGCCGTCCACCCCGTAGCCCGGGAGTATGTCCTATATATCCTTTCGTTACACCCTGTCAAACGCTTTTCCAGATCCACAAAACCGCAGAAAACCTTCCGGCTAAGAGCCAGTTGCTTCTCTACGATGTTACGGACTGAAAAAATCTGGTCCATGCACCCCCTCCCGCTTCTGAAATCACCCTGAGCCTCCCACAACACTACGACAGATAACCCTCATTCACCTTTGAATAATTTTCCCATACACTTTCGTTGCTAAGCTGATCAAACTGATGGCCCTGTAACTGGCGTACTGAAGACATAAACCCTTACCTTGATACAAGAACATGATGACAGCACACATCCAGTCCATGGGAACTAGAGACAGACAAATATTGAAAATAATGTTGTTTTATGTAAATGTTATTCATATGAGTAGTTATATGAGTATTATTAGTCTCGGTGGCGCAGTGGTCGAGCACACGGCTTCTGATCCAGAGGTCCGGGTTCGATTCCAGACACTGGCTCACACCAAAGACTTTTCGAAATTGTTTTCGGAAGTTATGTGTGATAAATATCGATGGCTGAAAAACTTTGTGCCCGGTATGGCAATAGGTTCGCCACCTATTCCTTTTGGGACGTAAACATAACGGCGAGACGAGGCTTAGCAGCCGCTGCCTACACCTTCGGGTAACAAAAGGCGTGAAGTTATGTTATGTTATTCATATGAATACAGTAGAAAGCAGTTCAATATTACAAACAGACTCTTCAATTGTATTAATATGTATAGTCAGATGTAGAAAGAATCGATGATGTAAGATTGACTAAGAAGATATATAGGGCAAAAGCGGAACGATGATGACTCCTTGAGAAAGGTGATAGCATGAGCCTTAAAAACCGACGAGCGTATGAAAGTCAAAGAAGCTGGTGACGTATGTAAGAATCGTGCATTCGTGCCTTACAGCACTGTCCTTTCTGTCCTCACTATCCCGCAAGGGACTTGGCGTCAAGTTATCTATGTATACAGATTATTGTAGATATATATACATTGTAATATGTTTTTGGTATCGGAGAGGAAACTGCAAATTTAACTCTGCATGTTAGTATTCGAGGATGTTTATAAGAAGTACTGTCGTGTTTTAATAGCAAAAAGAGTTGTTAGGTAGTATAGTATACATGGCCTTTATGTAAATCCGGAAATATGATATGTACAGCAGAATTGAAAAACTGGGGAGACATTTTAACATTTTTAACATATTATTACGTTACGCGTCGATCATTCAATTTTTGTAATTAATTTTTCACACCAATGACTTTTCGAAATTGTTTTCGGAAGTTAAGTGTGATAGATATCGATGACTGTAAAACTTTGTGCCCGGTATGGCAATAGGTTCGCCACCTATTCCATTTGGGACGTAAACATAACTGCGAGACGAGGCTTAACAGCTGCTGCCTACACCTTCAGGTAACAAAAGGCGTGAAGTTATGTTATGTTATTTTTATAATAAACTAGCTGACCCGGCGAACTTTGTTCCGCATCAAAAGTAATAACTGCTGTCCCGCTATGTTAATACTGCAATATCCTCGCATGAGCCTCAAAAACCGACGCGCGTGCATGAAAAGAGTTATGAAAGTCAACGAAGCGAGTGAGGTGTGTAAGAATCGTGCCCTATGGCGCTCTGTTCTCTCTGCCTACCCCGCAAGGGATTTGGCGTGAAGTTGTGTATGTATGTATGTATGTATCCTCGAAAATATTTGTTTAAATTGCATGCTGTAAAGGATCAGGATCATCTATATTTCATGTACAATCTGTTTTAGACACTTAATTGGATGAAAATTAATGCTGTAATATTTAAAATCGCTTCGTAAATAGGCCATTATTTCTCGTAAAAAGTAAAAAAATAAAAATGGTCATTGTGGGCTATCCCTAAGAGATAGACATATGCCCTCGCGGATTTTTTGTAGACCTTTCAACGGCGTATAATAATGTAGTACGTTGTCTTGATTTATCACTTAGGGTTTAGCCAGCGTTTGCAATTGAAGTGCTATCTTGAAAAATATCACTTTTTTACTACACTATACATGAATTATAAATCAAAACCACCCCGTTGACACCATCTAACTATTAAAAAAACCGCAACAAAATCCGTTGCGTAGTTTTAAAGATATGCGCATGTAAGGAGACAGACAGCGGAAAGTAACTTTATTTTATATGTAATGATGATTGAAATGTTCTGTGCGATTCGCATCCTAATAGCGCGAGAATTGCAGGAGTTATGGATAATAATACTATAAAACTATTGACTTGAGCGAACTCCGTATGGCTTTAGGATAATTGAATTTGGTGTTTTCTTTTGAACTAGTAGATATAATAGTATAAATCATAGTGGCTTTCCGCTGTCTGTCCCCTTATATCCTTAGACCTTTGAAACTACGCAAGGGACTACTACAAAATGTTGTTTTTTTCAATTAATGCAAGACTCTACCACTATTAATTAATTAGCGCCAATTTTAATATTTGTATACCTACTAGTTGACCAGCGAACTTTATTTCGCCTCAGAAGCAATAAATAAATTAGGCCTCTCGCGACCAGAGGGCTGATCTATTCTTCGCTCAGGGGATTAGCATTGTAGACCGAGATGCGGAGAAATTTCATTTCAGGTAGTTTTTTAATTGTATAATTTTTGATTCTATATATTTGCAAAATTAAAAAAAGCGTTATGTATGGTGTGTAGTACGAATGTCGGAAATCTTAGGGTATGTAGTAAACTAAAATAAATTAAGGAAATAAAGTAAAAATATATAAATAAGTAAGTAGATATATAATATGGAAGCGTTTTGCGGAAATGGCCAGTATACATTGATATGCAGAACCCGTATCTGACGACGATGACCTTTGCTGACTTTGAGTTTACTATGCTGCTGGTGAAGCGGATGAGCCATAGGAACAGAAAGAATATCATACATCAATTTCCTACTTAGTTTTGCAAATTGATCAAGTTCTTTTTATGGTAAAGGGAGACGAGCAGTCGTGTCACCCAATTGCAAGCAACAAACACCGCCTATCGACACCTGAACACAGACAGTGCTACAGTTGAGTTGCTGTTTATTACAATGGGATATGGAAGGAGGAAATGGGATGGATATGAACCACTATATAGTCAACATTCTGCGAAGTCGTGGTATTTCACCGGTTGCTCATATCCATCATGCAGCTAAAACTGAAGTTAAAATTATGTTCGCAGTTATGCGCACAGAAATTTAGCTTGTTCGCCTATCTGTCTATATGGTTATACTCGGATAACGTAAAAACTACTGCACAATCTGCTATGTGATTTTCAACTATATATGTAAACAGATTTGAATACAGTTTAATTTAAGTCAAGAAAAGAATTTTTGGCTTCGTTAAATTGTTTATTTGTGAATAAAGTTACTTAAATTCATTAGAAAAAAGGCTTCACCAATTCCGAGCTGCCGGCAACAACTAATTAGTTAATAATAAGCTGGAATTCACATATAGGTACTTGTAGCTTGATTGATGGTCTGATTCAAGTGGAATTCTCCATGACTAGTTTAATATGGTTATGTATAAGCGAATATCAATATTGACATGAGTATTGACAATATCTAATTAATATTGGCGTAATTGGAAATGTCTAATTAATATAAGAACATTCATGTCGTGATTATATGTTGTTTGTATACGTGTACGTATGGGTGTACCCATAGAGTGTTAAACTCGCATGACTTACGTTTGAATTTGTATGAGATATTTTAAGTAGGTCTTAATGTTTTAATTTAACTTTGTGTTTTAGACTACGACATATCTGCTTAATATCGACGTCAGATTAGTGCTATTACGGCTTCCTTGCTGTTATGCCCGTTTCGGCATTTTCTACCCGTTTGAATGAAACATCAAACATATATTATTCGGAGTATGAAAATCTTTGCCAACGAAGTCAAAAGATATACGCCATTGTGTCGTTGTGGGTAGCTGTGCGTCCTTGTCCGCGTCGTTGAGCGTGGTTGTGCGTCATTGTGATATTCAAATTATTAATTAAATATATGTGTCTTATAGTGATTATTGCGATCATCTTTCTAACCTGTATCCATCACATTTTCTTCTTCCACACCATAGTCATGTCATATTCACACAATCCATCCATATTTTCCTAGGTCCCTTTCTCATCTTATGCCTTTCCATATTCACACACATAACTATTTTATTTTATTTGCCGCAGGTGCAACCCTCCTCATAATTTTATATCGTTCAGGCCAGTAACTGACAACACTTTACCTGATAGTAATTAATTGCATATCCTTACCTCCGGATATCGCTCTCACCGAGCGCAACTGGGTATAAACCACTTTACGTCGATATTCTGAGAGGTGGCATTTCACCGGCCGAGTCGGCCCATTCATGCAGCAAACGGCGTGGCTCTTCCACTGTTAAAAACAGATTACAAAAGGATTATATTCGTGTATTCAAACAATGTGCTCTTAAAATCAGTTTGTCTAAAATAAGCCGTTAGTTAAATTGTTTTGTTTTTGCTACACGATTGTAAGTAACTATTACTTATTGTAATATGTATATTCATTTTTACGTCATTAATAGACGTGACATTTTTCTTTGTTTCATACTTCCTTCGCAAAACGGCTCTTTAAACTGTATATTAATGAACCAAATCAATTTGCAATGAACTAGTAGTATTTAGTATCGGCTGTCCATTGGTCGGGCTCCACGCTTCTTATTCAGAGCTCGTGGCTCACATCAACTCGAAATTATTTTCAGAAATTATGTATGATAAATATCGAGGAATGACAACTTTGCGCCCGGTGTGTGACAACAGGTTCGCCACCTATTCAAATTGGGACGTAACGTAACGGGGAGACGAGGCTTTATCAGCCGCTGCCTACACGTTCGGGTAGAAAAATATGTGAAGTTACGTTTATTTAGATGTTATTAGATTTATGTTATAAATAATATGTCGAGAATATTTTGACTGCATGGTGGTGCAGCTGCTGATTGGCGGCACTGACTATAGACCATTAGGTGTACATTAGTTACAGTTAAATATATACATAACTCTTGGAAATTCAATAATACTTATAAATAAAATTTGTAAGGTTTATCACAATACTAATTTTATAAATTAGGTTTTTATTATTTGCCACAAATTCGGCCGAATCATTCAAATTCATTCATTCATTCAAAATAAAAACATTGTAACTTGTGCCTTACTTAATTCAACATGACACATTTAAATATTTCGTAGTTACTTACAAATAACTGTAACAGAATTATTAATATTGGATATTTGTTTGGTTGTAAGTAAATATCGGTATATTTCCAAAGAACCTCAAAACCTCGAAACTGTTCATAAGATACCTATTGAAAAATTAAAGCCGTGCAAATGTTTTGTTTGAGGTTAATGCTCCAAGTTCGTCGAACAATTAAATAAAATCTGTTGTTATTATTCACAAATACAGGTGATTTTCAAAATACATACATACATACATAAGCTCACGCCTGTATCCCATGGGGGTAGGCAGAGACTTTGGCTTTCCACAAGCTACGATCCTGACACACATCTTTCGCCTCATCCACAGTCATACATCTCGTCATGCATTTACGTCGCTATCGGGTGCTACGCATTTTGCCTTTTTAAAACAGACCACTTATTTGGTCGTGGTAGCTCCGTCTTGGTCTCCCGATCCCGACCCTGCCACTCACATTCGCTTCGTATACTCTTTTAGTCATTCGGCTTTCATCCATTCTTGCAATATGACCAAACCATCTTGACATACTTCTCTCCACTTTGGTCACTACATCATCCTTCAACTTGCATTTCTCCCTTATCACGCTATTTTTCATTCGATCCGCAATGGTGACTCCACACATACTTCTCAGAGAACGCATTTGATTTTCAAAATGTATAATATAAGTAGTAGTTTTATAAAATGCATACGCCGAATCCCTTGGGTGGTTGGCAGAGAGAACAGAGCGCCGTAAGGCACGATTCTTACACGCCCCACTCGCTTCTTTGACTTTCATAACTCTTTTCATGCACGCGCGTCGATTTTTGAGGCTCCTAACATCAGCTTCCTTCAGGACACGTTCTATTTGGTCATGGAATGTGTGTCTTGGCCGTCCTCGGCTCCTACATCTATCCGCTTTAGCCTTGTATATCTGCCTAGACAATCTTGCATCATCCATTCTTTCTACATGTCCTAACCTTCGAAACATGCCCTTTC
Source organism: Euproctis similis (assembly GCA_905147225.2). Classification (NCBI taxonomy): domain Eukaryota; kingdom Metazoa; phylum Arthropoda; class Insecta; order Lepidoptera; family Erebidae; genus Euproctis; species Euproctis similis. Next base: position 15,333,992 of record LR990107.1, on the reverse strand, counting down.
TTACTTTTACCCCGACACTTTCTTTCTATCCAACTTCCTTCCGTACAATGTTGTTTTTGACGCGGTCAACGAGAGTCACTCCGCAGATTTTACGCAGTGCCCTCTTTCGACCGTGTATATCCTACTTTCATGCACACTCTGCCAACCCCAGCTCTCGCTTCTATAAGTCAGCAGTGTTATTAATAACATATTTAGGCAATGGTACAGCTAAGGGTGTGGAAATGAAAATGATTTATTATTTTTTAAGGATGTAATCACTGCATAAAAAATATACGAATCGGCACTTGCGGATCGCGTTATAAATCATGCTCTATGATAATGGTCGAGACAGGCCAGGCTATTGCACTCTTTCCATGATCAGATCGACCATGTCCTATCGAGTGGTGACATCATTATGTTTCGCATAATATTAATGGCATTTATGAATGTTATACTACGGTTATAGGCAGCATCAACCGTTACATGTTCTAGCTATTGTTTAGATTCATATTCTCGAACAATAGCTGTGTCGTATTTCGTCGAAGTCAAAATACATGGAGAAAAAAATCTGTTAGTTTAATTTGAAGCAGATTATAGATAACACATACATAACTTCACGCCGAGTCCTTTGCGGAGTAGGCAGAGTGAACAGACCTCACTAAAGGCACGATTCATACACTCCACACTCGCGTTTTTGTCTCTGGTCATACGTCAATCGTCAATGTTTAAGGCTCTTGACGACACCTTACTTCAGGACTCCTTCTATTTGGTCATATTAATTAAGTATGTTTCTTGTTTTTTCCTTGTCTATAAAGTGTACAAATGAAGAGTTATGTATCTATCTATATTATTATTTATTTTAATTTTGAATGTCTCGGTGATCCAGTGATCGAGCAGCCCGCTTCTGAAACAAGATGTGGATTCCGATCCGGGCTCACAGCAATTTCTTTTCGAAATACTTTTCGGAAGTTATGTGTGATAAATATCGATTGGTGACAACTTTGTGGCCGGTGTATGGCAATCAGTTCGCCACCTGCTATATTTGGGACGTAACCATAACGGTCGTGACTTAACAGCCGTTGCCTACACCATCGGGTAGAAAAAGGCATGAAGTTATGTACCTAATGTTATATATTTTATTGTTTTCTTCATTCGGTTACTGCTTACGACGTTCCACTCAATTGCAGTTTTTTTTGTAAACTAATAGTGATGAATTGTTAGTAACGAGGGACGTAAGGGACGTATAGTATCGGATACTAGTATCACTTAATAGTTGTGGACCAGTCCAGTATCACCATGTAGATATTACTCTTCGTTTAAAAATCGATACTGTCATGCCAAATTTGGCGCGGCGTCAATGATGTAGGAAACCAGTGGAAATGACAAGTCGACACAAAATTGAAGCCGCTGTGACGGGTTCAAGCGGGTGATAGATTATTCAAAAATATGACGTTTAATTATTGAAATATGTATGGTTAAATATGTATCTGTCTTCTTTATAAATGTCTACTTACACAAATATACAATTATACAAAGATTTTGGAAACTATGTAATGAATTAGGTGACATTTTGTGACTTTGTAATTTGGAGGGTAGATCTCATTTTATGTCGTTTATTTGTTGCTATAAAAAGACGTGTATTCATTGTATTGAGACACTTATTGTGAGCGATCGAAGCAGACGGAGCTCTGAGTCTTCTACTACATAAAAGCTAAGTGGATTTATCAAAAAATACTATTAGATGAGAATTAAATAAATACTAATAATAAATAATTAAATAGATAAAAAATTGTAAATATTAATAATGATTGAATAAATAAATATTACCAAATAATTTAAAGTAAATTCAAATTAAGAAAATAATTAATAAATAAATTTAAACGGTTTTTATTACAAAAATAATTGAAATGAATAAATTACTAATACGATTCTATGAAATGTGGTTTTTGTTACTACCTGACTTTTTTATTAAATAATATATAGTAATTAATCTAACTAATGGCGGTTTTAGTGCTGCCCAGAAATTTTTTATTTATCTGTGTTATTTATTATTTATATGTAAAAAATGTCTCGGTGGCGCAGTGGGAGAGCGCACGGCCTCTGATCCAGAGGTCCGGGGTTCGATTCCAGACACTGGCTCACACCAATGACTTTTCGAATTATTTTCGGAAGTTATGTGTGATAAATACCGATGACTGACAAACTTTGTGCCCGATATGGCAATAGGTTCGCCACCTATTCCATTTGGGACGTAAACATAACGGCGAGACGAGGCTTAACAGCCGCTGCCTACACCTTCGGGTAACAAAAGGCGTGAAGTTATGTTATGTTATGTTATGTTATATGTAAAAAAAATACTGAGTATTCATTATTTGCAGAATTAATACTATAACAGGAATTAAGTATAATGTTATGCTGCCATGCTGTTTTGGATATCAAAATAAGAGTACGTTTTACTGAGACTCCTTACCTCCATTTTACAAACTATTTTAATTATGTTGCTGACTCTAAAGTAACTAACGTACTTCATTATTATAAATTTTGCGAATTTACAATAGATTCTAACTCGTTACAGAGTAAAGCTATTAAATTTAAATCATTCCGCAGAGAAATTTTGACGGTGCAATTTTTCCCTACACTTTTATACCGGCTGAACTGACAGTTTTTTATGGTATTGGAGGGCAAACGAGCAGGCGTGTCACCTGATGGTAAGCAACCAACGCCGCCCATGGACATCAGCAACACATATAGTGTTGCTGTTGCGTTGCCGACCTTTAAGGGATAGGGGATAGGAAAGGATGGGGAAGGGGGGTGGGCTTGCGGGTACCTCTTTCACCGAGCGAAACGCGGCATGAGACACTTTACGTCGATCTTCTGACGTCTGAGGTCGTGGTATTTTACCGGTCGAGTCGGCCTATTCATGCAGCGAATTGCTTGGCTCTACCACTGTTGACAGTTGCAAAAGATGGTGGATTTTAGGCTTCAGCAGGTATTAACGTATATTCATTCACTTTGTACGCACTGAAATCCTGTTATACTGTTTCCATGCGACAGTGCTAAGTAAGAACGAGATAGATATTTGTTTATGTGTGCGCCGTCAAAATAGCCCTCATTTATGCAATTAAACATATAGAACAACATATCTCGTCCATATAAACAATTCGATGCGCGGCGTGGCTGTCATTTTTTTATGTTTATTTTACGGCAGTGGATACAAGTCCTTAAGCGTGGCTGTAATCGTATCTAGTGTTGCCATTGATATAAACAGGAATTTCAATCATGATAAAATTGGTGATTAAATTTTATGAATTAGATTTAATTAGTCTACCGTGCCCCTGTCGATAACACTGCGTAATTGATTGATAAAAAAACAATAAACAAAATTAACGACACATTTTTATGCCGCATTTAAATATGTAAATAGATAGTAGGTAATAATGGGTATAGATTCTAGTTCTTGTGGTGAGATTGATAAATATTTACTTAATATTAGAAGTAAATCAACGGGGGTTAATGGAAACTTCTCTTTTTCTCTTTCATTCCTGCTGACCCCTAATCGTTATACACAATTGCAGGAAATCATTTGACATCATATTGCTCCCAGTTTCCCAAGATACCTAGTCCACGATATTATCTAAAGCAATTCCATTCCATCAAAGCTATACTAATAATACATAATACATAGCCTATTTACTCAGAAAACATTTAACAGTGGTGGAGCCAAGCAGTTAGCTGCATGAATGGGCTGGCTCGACCGATGAAATACCACGACCTCCCAGAAGATCAATTTTGAGAGAAGTACCCGGAGGCCCACGCCCTTTCCCCATTATTTCCTATCCTAGTCCCTTAAAGGTAAGCAACACAAATGTAACACTGTGTTGTAGGTGTCCATGAGCGGCGCTGATCGCTTACTTTCAGGTTTACCCTCGAATCCCATAAAGAAATTACTAACAACAAAATACAATGTATGTATCTATCACTATCAAATCAAGTATAGTTGGTGATTAATTTACGACATGAGTGATTCGCAATTGGCGCCAAACTGGATTTACTAAAAGTCTAGGAGTGTCTGAGACTAACAAAACATATCTAAAACTCTCCTATGAGAGTATACTTTATAATGTTTATAGCATAAACTTTCGTCTTACACGTGCATTTGTTTTTAATTGATAAAAACAAAGAAGAAAGCTGGTCCAGTCTATTCAAGAAATAGAAACTTTTTTCCTTGTAATAATTTGCGTTTAAATTGAAGCGAAATATAACAAGATAATAAAACTGACACACAAATATGTTGTTTAAACATTTCAAAGTATAGTTTAGATGATAGTTTTAAAAAGTCAAATCGTTTTCTTGATGAAATTAGTTTAAATATGTAAAACAAATACAATTAGGTACTGTTTTTCTCGAAATCAAAGCAAGTTTTTACAACTTGATAGCTGCTCTTCATGTTTGTCACTCTTATGCCCGAATACTGAACTGCCACTCAAATATATATCTGAGCGCTACTTATACGTAGATATAAGTAACTGTCACATTAGACAGAATACGTCAAATTTGAGCATCTGATAAATTGAAATGCAACTCAAACTAACTAGCGCAAAAACACCACTCAGAACAAAATTCGTATACAGAAACGCTACTCAACTTTATTTAACTGTCAAAACTAAGTGGGCACAACTTGCATTTAAGAGTGGTTGTGCGGTCTCTCAAACTAAGTTTACTTTCCTTAAATCGAAGAAAAACTATTAATAATGTCTATACGGTCATTATCATTAATTTCTGATGGGAAAACAAGTGTGAGGCAGAAAAGTCCAGCTTGCAATCAACAATGCGGTACTGATCACAACGCTAGCTTATGGAAGCGAGAGTTGGGTATTGCAGAGTGCGCATGAAAGTAAATATGATGGCACTGCGCAAAATCTGCGGCGTGACTCTCGCTGACCGCGTCGAAAACAAGGTTGTAAGGAAGGTAGTTGTATTGAGAGTCGGTGTAAAAGTAAGAAAACGTATGCTCCGATGGTTCGGACTTGTAGAAAGAATGGATGGTGCATATAACAAACAGATATACAATGCAAAATCGGATGGATGTAGGGTCGCGGATGGCCAAGACACACATTCCATAACCAAATAGAACGTGTTCTGGAGGAATGTGATGTGCATGAAAAGAGTTATGAAAGTCAAAGAAGCGAGTGAGCCGTGTAAGAATCGTGCCTTATTGCGCTTTGTTCTCTCTGCCTACCCTGCAAGGGATTTGGCGTGACGTTATGTATGTACAATGACGAATGACTAGTTGTTTGTCCAGTTGTTGTAACATGTTCAGTTCTACATATTATTATCCTGGCGCGTTTGGATGAGCTGGTGGAGGAGGATATTCCCTTACCTGATGTGAAAGTGGAATCGATGATTCAGCAACCATAGGTTTGATATCAATCAAAACTTTATTATAATGATCTATTTAATTAATACACATTTTTCTAATGATTTATCTTGTTTTATATTAGTATTATAATGAAGTTAGGTTTATGTAATCCTCCTCCATCCTTGCAATGAGTTATTGAATAAATCAATCATTGGATTTAATCTATTGAAGTTAATTGACTTATTGATCCTTAATACTAATAAAAAACAAAATTAGATCTACACTTAATTAATTACATGTCCTGACATAATTTGTAATTAAATTGTGGTTCATATATGAGCAATATTACCTTTCGAGTTCATTGTATTAGTAAACAAACAGCAACAATTAAAACACAATATTCAAAGTAGAATAAATGAAAAGCTAAAGAAAAGTTTGTGAATGTTACTACAATGACGCATATTTCAAATACCTACACCGACATCTATCTGAGACATATAGCATTACTGTCGCCAGAGTCCTCTATGATGATATCATTATATTATTATGTCTAAATATGCTTCATGTATCACAATAATCACAGATTTTCTTTGAATAGACTAGATGTCGCTAAATACCATTCTAATCTTACTAAGTATTTAAATAATTATTAGATAGATGGCACTACTCGGTTTCTAATGCGCAGCTATTTCACAAAAGGCGTGAAACGCACTCCGCTTCTGTCGTGACGCGCCGCCTACACTTGCTCACAACGCGAGTTGGTTTGCGTTTAGTTTGGTTCTGATATGATATTTTACATACTCTTCGATACCGGCAGTTGAATAGCGCGGACGTTAAATCTTTACGTCGCCAATACGCTCAGTGTTGAATTATTTACTGACAGTGAGTGCAAGCACTGATACTGCACTCGTTCAACAGTTCAAAAGTGACATTTAAATTTTAATGAAATGTTTTTAAATGAATTTCCGGTTGTGGTAAAACCTAGGTATTAGAAACAATCTTGGATCGTGTATCACGACGTTGGTGATTGGTAAGTGTGTTATATTTTGTTTTGATTACTTATGCCCATACATTCATAATTTTCAACTATTGAATTTTGTATTTTCAATTTATTATTTTGACTTTTTAATAGTACATATAAATCACCTATTTGAAATCATTTACATAGAAGTGAGAATAAATTAAGCAATTATTGGCTATCAGGCATTTTAAAAGGCGTTCTAAAGTTAGGCAGGACCATTTCTGTATAGTTTAAAGGGGGTTTATTTCTTGACGGTATGAGTAACATGCCGTCAATAAAATAGACTGGCACTCCTGAAATATGGCTGACAAAAATAATTTAAGTAAATATAGTTAGCCCGAACCGATTTCCTGATTTCATTACATTAATTATTCATTTATATTTTTTTACCGGTAAAAAAATCTATTAATTTACACAGACAGGACAATTTGTATAGTAACTATGTATTAATAGTTATGTAAATAATTTAAATGGCAGTAGTAGGCACTACCTATTCCAAAAAAATATATAACTTAGAAAATTACTAATACGCCCGTATAGCTTTTACAATAACAATAACCTTTTTTTCGAAGACCTCACATTATGTTGCAATCCATTTCTTAGCGACAGATAGACATTCTGGTTTCACAAAATCTCAACGGCGCGAGGGCGGTCACACATGGGTGATAAAAATGCACTGTAAAAATAAGAAAATATCAGATTAATTCTATGTAATTATTCATCGCTTAGTTTCTTAGCTGTGACTCAAATCAGTGCCGATTTTGAAGGAGCTCACGATTTTGCTGAAAATCAGAACAAAAACTACCAAAAATTTTGTATTTATCCATGACTTACTGAATTTGACGTTTATCACACAATCATTGGTATTCCACAAAATATTTTAAAGTACGTTAACGTACAAATATATGATTTTTTTTGAAATATCTTTAAATTTTGAGAGCTTGAGTATGTATTACTCAAAATAATAAGTATTGCTAATTTTCGGAGATATCATATTGTTCAGTCTCATAAATCGACGCGCGTGCATGAAAAGATTTATTATGAAAGTCGACGAAGCGAGTGAGGTGTAAGAATGGCGCTCTGTTCTGTCTGCCTACACCGCAAGGGAATTGCCGTGAATTAATGTATGTATGTCATATTGTTCAGGCAAATTATTAATTCCTATCACTAACAAAACAAAATATTATTGGCAGGTAACGTTTGTTTGGCAGTCAGCTGCTAGTGCCATATCTCAGTTCGTCATCGGTTTAGAAGCCAATATCGATCACCACACCCAATGAATTAACTTTTCTTCATTTTCATACCGATCTATGTTACCATGTATCTATACATAAAAATAAAATTGAAGTGTCTGTTTGTAATATTGGATTATCTGCGTACTACTACCTACATTCATATTGAATACTAGTTGACCCAGGGAACTCTGTTTCGCCTCAGAAGGAATAAAAATGGTCATTGTGGGATATCGTTAGTAGATAGGCATACATCATCGCGGACTTCTTATAGACCTTCTGGAGGTCTATAATTATGTAAAGCATTGTTTTGATATATATCTCTTAGGGTTCAGCCAGCGTTTGCAATTAAAGTGTTAAATCTCGAAAATTATCACTTATTTACACAAAAAAAACCACCCCATGATCATCCTCTATCTAATAACGAGTCAAAATCCATTGCGTAGTTTCAAAGTTTTAAGCATATAAGGGGGCAGACAGCGGAAAACGACTTTATTTTATACTATGTAACGATTTTTTTGATACTTCGCTAACGGTGCATACACCAATATGTAAAGCGTTTTTTACAATTTTTCTCTCGGTCTGTCTGTTTGTTTCGGGTAATCTCATAGATCGCTGGACCGATTTTGTCGGGAGTTTTATTGGCAGGTAGCTGGTGTAATAAGGAGTAACTCAGACTACTTTTAAAAAAAACTTTTATTCATTTATATATTGCTTTCGAGATGAAACAAAGTTCGCCGGATCAGCTAATGGGTATATACATATGGATACGGATCTACAGAACTCTGAAAGATTAAATTTTAATATAAACTTTACATGTTTATAACATTAAAATAACTTTTTAGGATTATATCGCGTTTATTTATTACTTATTTTTATTTATTTCCCGACGTTTCGAACTCTTTACAGAGATAACGTCGGGAAATAAATAAAAAAAAGTAAAAGTGTGTGTCCGCTCCGACGCACGACTGGAGTTTACTCCTCAAGAACGATTATAAAATAAAATAATAAATATTTACTGTCTACAAATATGAACACATTTCTTCGTAATAGAGAATGGCGTATCGCTATAAAGAGTGTTTCTATAAAGAGCTCAGGACATTGTATGGAGTGCCGACTCTTATTTATATGCTCTGTGACTATAGCGCATAACGCATTTCGTGTGACACTCACGTGACTAGTACGATTTTGGTCCCCATAATTTTCATACCCCGGGCCTATATATGTAAATCGATTCTTAAGGAGTAAACTCCAAAAATAAGTAATAAATAAACGCGATATAATCCTAAAAAGTTGTTTTAATGTTATGAGTTTGATTCGCGAAAATCTGAGAAATAAATATATAAACATGTTTTTTAATATGTTCACAGACTTCTGTTGGAGAAGTCTCAAATTCGGATTACGATTACACACCAATACTGCTTTGTTTTTCAATTTATGTATAGCGCATGGATATTTACCTACTGAGCTAATGCATACTATTGTGGTGCCTGTGATAAAAAACAGAACAGCTGACGCCTCTGACTTATCCACCTACAGGCCCATTTCACTGGCGACTGTGGTGGCTAAAGTGCTGGACGGTCTGCTTGACGAGCATATGAAGAAACACTTGAAGATAGAGGAGTCCCAATTCGGCTTTCAGCCCGGTCTCTCCACGGAAAGTGCTATATTCTGTCTCAAGCAGACTGTTCAGTACTATACCTCTCGGAAAACTCCGGTATTTGCCTGTTTTCTGGACTTGTCTAAGGCATTCGACTTAGTTCGGTATGAGATGTTGTGGAGTAAGCTGCAGGCTGAGACAACACTGTTGAGTGAGCTTATTTCAATATTCAAATACTGGTACGCTCATCAGACGAATTGTGTCAGGTGGTCTGGGGAGTATTCTGACTCTTATCGGCTAGAGTGTGGTGTCAGGCAGGGTGGACTGAGTTCGCCTAGGCTGTTTAATCTATATATCAATCAAATAATGGTTGAGCTCGGCAACACCAATGTCGGTTGCCATGTGAGATGGTGTTTGCGTGAATAATTTGAGCTACGCTGCTGCTGAGTCCATCTATTGGTGCTCTAAGGCAGTTATTGGCTGTGTGTCAATCTTATGCGGAGGCTTATGGGCTTAGGTATAACACCCATAAGAGTGAAATTATAATGTTTAAATCTGAAGGTATTAAATACGGAAATACACCAACAGTCGCACTCTATAGGGATCCCCTTAGGTGGGTTAAAAAATGTAAGTACTTGGGCCACTGGGTCACCGAGAATTTGAGCGACAACGGCGATATAGAGAGGCAGCGCAGGTCGTTGGCTGTCCGGTGTAATATGCTGGCGCGTAGGTTTGCACGATGTACTAAGTCAGTTAAAATCACGCTTTTAAACCCTACTGTCAGTCCTCTTACACGTGCAGCCTATGGGTCAGTTACACGCTTCGGGCATACAGCGATCTGCGCGTCCAATATAACAATGCGTTCAGGGTGCTACTGGGGCTACCGTGGCGTTGTAGCGCGTCATCAATGTTTGTGGAAGCGCGTACGGACTCTTTCGCGGCAATAATGAGAAAGCGCTGTTCATCTATGACGGCACGTGTCCGAAACAGTACTAGTGGTATCTTGAAGGTATTCGCGGACAGGTGGACAACAGAGGTGGGTGAATGTTCATACGTTGTAATAAAAGTGGGGAAAAAATGTATATTTTTTGTTTTGTGTCAATACTAACCCTAGATGTAAGTATCATGTATTTACTAACCCTATGGAAGCCTTTCTGAAATAAATTTATTATTATTATTATAATACATTTTCGCAAATTATATCATGCCTTTTAATTAGCAATGACTGATGGGAATAATCACAACATCTAGAGTCTAGATACTATACCGGTACGTCGACGATCATTTGTGATTGAGTGACTCATGGTATATTTTTTAGTTTTATACAAAAACTAGTTGACGCAGCGAACTTTGTTTCGCCTCAGAATAAATAAAAATGGTCATTGTAGTTTATCCCTAAGAGATAGACATATATAATCGCGGATTTAGTTTAGTTTTTTTGTCTATAATAATATAGTATGTACATTGTTTTGATTTTTCACTAAGGGTTCAGCCAGCGTTTGCAATTAAAGTGTTAAATCTCCAAAATCATTACTTTTTGGAGTTTACTCCTTAAGAATCGATTTACATATATAGGCCCGGGGTATGAAAATTATGGGGACCAAAATCGTACTAGTCACGTGAGTGTCACACGAAATGCGTTATGCGCTATAGTCACAGAGCATATAAATAAGAGTCGGCACTCCATACAATGTCCTGAGCTCTTTATAGAAACACTCTTTATAGCGATACGCCATTCTCTATTACGAAGAAATGTGTTCATATTTGTAGACAGTAAATATTTATTTTTGTAAATAAATACCGTAAAAACATGTAGAAAAAAACACCCCCAGACGAGGGATCGAACCCGCCCCGACCTTGTGTTATCGGTAGTGCGGTTTACCGATGCACCACGAGGGCCGTATGTATAATCGTCTAATTACCGTCCTCTTTACCAATTTCGACACATTTTCTAGGATCGGGTTTGTTTGTTTGTTTGTTTTTTACATACATACATATACGTAAGTACGTATTGCAGGCGGAGAAAAAAAAAATTATATTATTTATAAATTGTGTTTTTATAAATTGTGTTTTTTGAAAATTATATTTAAGTACGAATTACATACTAATAAAATAATGAAATATCAATAATATTTTTCGATCTTTGGTAATGAAACGAGGGGCGCCACAGTAGCATCGCCAACATCGTACTCCTAATAAAAAGTGTGTGAATCTCGGAATCGGCTCCAACGATTTTCATGAAATTTAGTATATAGGGGGTTTCGGGGGCTATAAATCGATCTAGCTAGGAATCATTTTTAGAAAATTTCATTTTATCGTGTTTTATCGATAATTAACTTAAACATCAACTTACTTTTTTATTGGAATTCCTGACATCTATTGGCGAATGTGAATTATTTTAAATTGTGAGCACTTAACTTGCTTTAACGACAACAACACTAAAGCTATTCCAGCAGATGGCGTTGTTAACTAATTCCAGCAGATGGCGTTGTTAACTAATTACTATTTGTTTCTAATATAATATGTTAGTACATAGTATATATTAGTATATATTTATTATTGGAGTTTACTCCTTAAGAATCGATTTACAATGTATAATAATAAGAGTCGGCACTCCATACAATGTCCTGAGCTCTTTATAGTCACAGAGCATATAAATAAGAGTCGGCACTCCATACAATGTCCTGAGCTCTTTATAGTCACAGAGCATATAAATAAGAGTCGGCACTCCATACAATGTCCTGAGCTCTTTATAGAAACACTCTTTATAGCGATACGCCATTCTCTATTACGAAGAAATGTGTTCATATCTGTAGACAGTAAATATTTATTATTTTATTTTATAATCGTTCTTGAGGAGTTAACTCCAGTCGTGCGTCGGAGCGGACACACACTTTTACTTTTTTTTTATTATATTGTACATGACTTATATACAAAAATCACCCCGTTGACACCCTCTTTCTATTAAAAAAACCGCATCAAAATCCGTTGCGTAGTTTAAAAGATCTAAGTATAAAGGGGGCAGACAGCGGGAAGCGACTTTGTTTATACTATCAAATGATGATGATAATGACAGCAATTTATACTCTAACCATTTTATTTTCATATAAATAGCATAAAACTTAGGTCATTTGAGTTTCTGTTATGTGTGTCAATATGTTAATATAATTATGTTCAAATACTATGCAAAAGACGTATACTGTACGACATCCAACATTTGCTCAATGAATAAGACAGCTGTTATATCAAATATGGCGTAATACCCACAGAAGGAACATGTACCTACTCCTAGTATAGAAACGCCATATGGATCGTATCGTATACATCATTCATAGCAAGTAATGGCAACTGCTCACAACACGATCAGCTCGTTCACTAAATTGTTTTGATTGATTAAAATTTAAAATGTTGTTTTTAAAAAATAGTTGGACGTTTAAACAACTATCATCGCCGTCATAGTTCTGTCAATTAAAGTTTGCGTAAGAACTTTGAAGTTTGACCAGCCTGTCTCCGTCATCGAATCTGATGGAAGATTTGTTAAAACATACTGAAAGAGCCATGGTTCTCAATTTATTTCAAAACTAGTTGATTTAAAGTCCTCGTATATAAATAACATGAACCACGCGTTCTTTTGCGATAAATAATAAAAATAACTCTTTCCATTTGTCACTCCAAATCTAATAGCTAAAAAAAGCGAATTTATCATAATATTGTAGGCGAGAGGGGATTTTGTTCTTACGAAGAGTATTGTGGCTAGATTCAAGAATCAACAAAGATCGTTGTTAAAATACGCTTATTTATAGCAATTACTCTATTAGTCATGAAGAAAATATTTTCAGTTTGTTGTACAGAAACAGCTATTGAACTTTTGCTTTTACCCAAAACAATAATATTTACATTGTACATTTTGCTAAAATTAAAACATCTCTCACAGAGTAATATGTAGTTTTCTACAATGTCTTTATTAAGTTGTACTGTGGACTCGTGTGTGAATGTGAAAAAAGAGTCATAAATAATTGCAACAACAAAATTTACAAAAACAATCCTCGGCGTGCGCATAATGGATATGAACATACGAGTACTAGCAGCTATTTTATTAGGATGCGCTTTTAGCAGGGATGGAAGGTACACCGCTGATGTAGAAAGAAGAGTAGCGTTAGGAAATAAAGTAAATGGGGCGTTGGGCAGATTCCTGGGCGCAAAAGATATTAGCAGAAAAGCCCAGCTAGCAATTCAGAATGCAATACTGACCCAACGCTAACTTATGGAAGCGAGAGCTGGGTATAGCAGAGCGTGCATGAAATTAGGATAAACGCGGTCGAAATGAGGGCATTCCGCAAAATCTGCGGAGTGACCCTCGCTGACCGCGTGGAAAATAAGGTTAAAAGGAAGGAAGTCGGATTGAAAGAGAGTGTCGGTGTAAAAGTAAGAAAGGGCATGCTCCGATGGTTCGGATATGTAGAAAGGATGGATGATGCAAGATTGACTAAGCAGATATACAATGCAAAAGCAGATGGATGTAGGAGTCGAGGACGGCCTAGACACACATTCCATGACCAAATAGAACGTGTTCTGGAGGAAGCTGATGTTAGGAGCCTCAAAAATCGACACGCGTGCATTAAAAGAGTTATGAAAGTCAACGAAGCGAGTGAGGTGTGTAAGAATCGTGCCTTATGGCGCTCTGTTCTCTCTGCCTACCCCGCAAGGGATTTGGCGTGAAGTTATTTGTATGTATTTTTATTAGCTACTAGTTGACCCGGCGAACTGTTTTCAACATCAAAAGTAATAAATAAGTAAATTTCGGATTTATCACTTTTCCCTTACATGAATTAGATAGAAAACACCCTGTGGACAGCCTCTATCTATTGAAAAAAACAGCATCAAAATCTGTTGCATAGTTTAAAAGATATAAGCATATAAGGGGAGAGACAGCCGAAAGTGTCTTTGTTTTATAGTTATACTATCTAATAATATAGCTTAAGAGCTGATGATATCCCTAGGGAATGCATATTAAGGCAAATTAACATAACGAAAAAAACAAAAGCTTGTGATAAGAGCTAAACAAAAAAAAGCCGTGTTTGTGTAGCAATATTATGTGGTTTACTTTGGGAATATAAAAAAATTAATACATTGAGTGGCTGCTCTAGTCATACTTTGAAATTGATAATATTATCTGCGGTTTTATTTCATTTTCAACTAGATGATCCAGCGAACTTGGTTTCGCCTGAGAAAAGAAATAAAAACTGGTAATTGTGATAGACATATGGCATCGTGGACCTTTTTGTGGACCTTTTGAAGGTGTGTATAATATAACCAATAATGACACCCTATAACTATTAAAAACACCGCATCCAAATCCGTTCCGTAGTGTTATAGATCTAAGCATATAAGGGGACAGACAGCGGAAAGCGTCTTTGTTTTAAACTATGTAGTGATTCGCATCGCACGAGTTTTTAATAAATTTATAAATTACTCTCGATAAAGCAATGATTGTTGTAATGAGAATAAAGTAGACTAAATGACATTTCTAGATAATATATATTTCATCATCATCATCAGCCTATTGCAGTCCACTGCTGGACATAGGCCTCTCCCAATGTGCGCCACAACATTCGATTCCCTGCCTTCCGCATCCAGTCTTTTCCAGCAGCCTTTCTGAGGTCGTCTGACCATCGGGCTGGTGGGCGTCCTACGCTACGTTTGCCAAGACGCGGTCGCCACTCTATGACCTTCTTACTCCATCTACCGTCGGTCCTTCGGCAGATGTGACCAGCCCATTGCCACTTCAGCGAGCTGATGCGGATGTACTCATTCCTGAGTTTATCTTTCAGAGATACCCCGACCATAGCCCGCTCCATAGCTCGCTGAGCGACTTTAAATTTGTGGAATAGCCCCACCGTGAGTGTCCACGTTTCGGCACCGTAGGTCATCACCGGTAAGACGCACTGGTCAAAGACTTTGGTCTTCAGACATTGCGGTTTAGGCGAGCTGAAGACTCGACGTAGTTTGCCGAATGCAGCCCAACCAAGCTGAATCCTCCTTTCGGCCTCCTTCTCGAAGTTTCGTCTACCTAACTGGATGATTTGGCCTAGGTAGACGTATTTGTTTACGACTTCGAGAACTGACCCTTCGACGCTTATCGGTCCGGGCACGACATGTTCATTGAACATGACCTTGGTCTTGTCCAAGTTCATGCCCAAACCGACACGCCGGGAGGACTCGTCCAGGCTGCGCAGCATTCCGCTTAACTGTTCCAGCGACTCTGCCAATACAACGATGTCGTCGGCAAACCGAAGATGCGAGATGTACTCACCATTCCCTGTTGATACCCTGTCCAGTCCAATCCAGTGTCTTGAAAACGTCCTCCAGAGCATTGGTGAAAAGTTTGGGAGATATAACATCTCCCTGTCTTACACCTCGTTTCAGCTCGATGGAGTTCGTCGCCTGGTCCTGTATCTGGACAGCCATCGTGGCGGTTTCATACAAGCATCTCAGCACCTCGATATAACGCCAGTCAATCCGACATCGCTGCAGTGCATCCAGACCTGCCCAAGTTTCGATGGAGTCGAAGGCTTTTTCGTAGTCCACGAATGCCTTACACAGCGGCTGATTGTACTCTTCGGTCTTCTGTACAATCTGTCGAACAGTGTGGATGTGGTCCACGGTACTAAAGCCTTTTCGATTCCATATATATTTATATTGTAAAAATCACATTACATCAGATAGGAAGTTACAATCTATCCAGCTGCACAGGCCAGTACAGGCTACTGAACCTGCGTTATTCTAATGCAGCCGGGCGTAAACTCTCAAGTGGTTTATAACATTTTGTTATTAATTTCTTTTGGCAAACTGTTGCCAAATAAGCCCTTTATTGTGCCATGCACAAAATAAAGTAGTTTCGTTATGTCAACGTGTTTAAAAAATGAGAAACGTTACATAAATATTTCTTTAGCTCTTGAGCCACTATGCTAGTGGAATCGAATATGGAGCCAGTCGTCATATTGGATTTCATGATTATAATTACAGAGTTACAAAAGTCAAAGAGGCGAGTGCGATGTGTGTGTGACTTGTGCCGTATGACGATTATTGTGATCTCTCTGCCTACCCCTCTAGAGATTTGACAACTTTCTCATGAACTAACAAACGAATAAACTCTTCTTAATTTGTTGTAAAATGAAACTTCTATGGCAACCTTTTTTGCTCCCACGGAATTTTAGCGTGATGGTACAACATAACATAACTTCACGCCTTTTTCTACCTGAAGGTGTAGGCAGCGGCTGTTAAGCCTCATCTCGCCGTTACGTTTACGTCCCAAATGGAATAGGATGGCGAACATATTGCCATACCGGGCACAATGTTTTTAGTCATGGGTATTGATCACACAAAATTAATTTCGAAAAAGTCATTGGTGTGAGCCAATGTGATGTGATTCGAACCCGCGACCTCTGGATTCAGAAACGGGGTGCTCGACCACTGGACCACCGAGACATTGATGGTATAAATATATAATGCTGCTTAATTCAAAGAGGATTTAATTAATCCGATAATCAGCTCCCGAGATTATCGTGTTCAAGAACAAATTTACAATACTTACTAAAGATGACTTACCTAGACGTTCACGGTTGGCCGTCAAATGGCGTCTAAGTTATTTAATACTATGTATGGAATTCGATCTGTTCAGTAATGCAGTGCAGACCGCGATATTAATCATGTAATTCCAACAGTCATATATTATAACAACACAACATACAGACGTCATACTATATTATTAACTATAGAATTATATTTATAAATGTTGCCATAATATGTATATTTTTATGTTACTTGAGGTACCTACTATACAAACCAACCAAACACCTACACTCCTATCATATTAAAATTTGAGTAAAACAGTCAAATCTGACTAATGTTAATATATGCGTAGATTTTTTTTAAAGATTTCTGGAAATAACTTTATTAATAAGAAGAAAAAATTTAAAGGAAAAAGAAATTTTAATATATGTCCTCGAAATTAAATCCAGAGATCATTTTCACGAGTCTCTGTAAAGAGTTCGAAACGTCGGGAAATAGATATGGGCAAGTGATAAATAAGCGCGATATAATCCTGAAAGTTGTTTTATCAATGAGTGGGATTCGCGAAAGTCTTAGAAAAAATATCCAACAGAAATGTTTTGTAATAGATAAAAATACTGGGGTAGTCTTAGAATTTTTTAAACTGTATATTTTATCCAGTTTAAGAAAACATTTTAAACTGGATAGTGAATAGTTATTCAACAGTCTCGGTGGCACAGTGGCTAGCACCCTGCTTCTGATTCAAGAAGTAGTGGGTTCAAATCCTGGCACACACCAATTACTTTTCGAAATTTTCGGAAGTTACATGTGATAAATATCGATGACTGACAACTTTGTGCTCGGTATGGCAATAGGTTCGCCACCTATTCCATTTGGGGCGTAAACATAACGGCGAGACGAGGCTTAACAGCCGCTGCCTTCACCTTCGGGTAGAAAAAAGGCGTGAAGTTATGATATGTTATATTTTATCCAAATAATTGGATTGGATGATATTCTGCTGAAGACCTGAGATTAATTGGCACATTTATTCATTGCCGTTTTTTCAGGTAAAGATAGCAGATAGCTTTTCGTCGTCGAACCATTTTTTTCGATGTTCTTCCAAAAAATTTTATAGAATTTATTAGACCCTGGTCTAATATACTAAATACAAATAAACTTAACTAAGCAATATAACAGTGTACTCGTATGTGTTTAAATTTGTTTCACAAAAGCCGGATCAAAGTCAAAACATGCGGCGCGATGACGTCATTCTATGGACTGTTTTATAAACTTGTCCACATCTGTTTTCTCAATATTGAAATCATTTAATACATATTATGCGACAAGTCATGAGACGAGTGACGATGACATTGTGGAGTTCTGTTCTCTCTGATTACCCTGCAAAGAACTTGGCGTGATGCTATGTATGTATGTGTAGTTTTAAGAGGCGAACTGTGGACTGTCAAAATATACAATCTGATTACGTCGACGATATTATGAGTCACCGCGAAGTCCATTAACAGGGCCGTATGGCGGGAGGGTGCGCCCATATACCATGTGCTTATTCACAGTCATCACACAGCTCGATTATACATTTTTGTACAATGTATATATATTACCACGAAATACTAATCGATTTATCAGCACTGAGATAAGCTTAAGTTTAAATAAGTAACACAAACTTTTAAATTCATTACCTACTTGAATACATACTTTTAAAAAAAGTACTAAAAATTTTGCTATAATATCTCGCCAGGCTTAATAAAAGTTACTTTAGTAGTAATTGTTTTAATTGTACTAATACTTCTCGTAGATTATTAGATCCCCTTAGATATTTATCATTATCATTATCTACATAATTTTCAAGATTTAGAACTTTAATAGCAAACGCTGGCTGAACCCTAAGTGAAAGATCAAAACAATGTTCTACATTATTAAACACCTTCAGAAGGCCCACAATGACCATTTTTATGTTTTTACTTTTTACGAGAAATAATGGCTTATTTACGGAGCAATTTTAAGCATTACAGCATTAATTTTCATCCAATTAAGTGTGTGCGGGACATCAGTTAAAGCCGATAAATAGCACAAATTGAACCTCATGATATCCAAAATTTACTCATTTATTACTTTTGATGCGGAACAAAGTTCGCCGAGTCAGCTAGTACTTAATAAACTTGCAAATAGTAATTGGTAATAGGGAACTCCAATTTAGGTATCGAACGAGACGGACTTTTTAATAATAATCGCAGTTATAAAAGAAAACTTTTAATTAGCCTTTGTATTTCTCATCAAGAGTGATAAAAAGAAAGTGATTTAATCATCTTTTACCTATCATAAATAAATAGATGATAGTGTATTCTAAACTGGGTATAAGACGTTCATTCACCTCACGGGAGCAAAGGAGACGGTTGGGTGCAGCGGGTGTGTACCGGGAGGGGTCGGGGTGTCAGGCGGAGGCGCGCCAGTCCACGAGTTATCCCACTGTTCAATAGATAAACGGTATCAGACCACGAGCTGAGCTTCCGTGAGCTAGTAATGACAAATTAAATTGGAGCGATGTGTTTTGGAAAAGTCTATTGAACGGTAGTTTTTATTTTATTCTTTTAAATTATCAACACGCGCCTTCAATGATAGCAGAGGTACTATTAACAGCAAAATTTTTCTTACTTACATTTAAAATACGCAAACAGCATATAGATTGATTGATATCATTTATTTTCAAATTAATAACATATTTTTTAATTGTTATAAAGTTTTCGCTATTTGACATTTCCATATTAAATAAACCATACTGACATCATAAGTTTCGTTATTAATTTTCATAAAGTTGTTTGTGGTTTTCAACCCAAATTCTCTGATTGGATGTAATATTGCGTATAAAGAAATAACAGGTAATAAACACTTCTTGTTAGCTGATCGATTGGATAGGAAAATCCATGAACATTTGAACATTTTGAATCCATCAAAATGTTCACAAAAATCGTAGTGAAGCGAGGACTTGTTGTTGGGTCGTGATAATTGACCCATTTTGCACTCACAGTAGATCACAAATTTCAAAAGGACGCATGCATCACAAGAGGTATCTCTATAGAATGACTTCCTATCATTGGCTACGATTTATTTCCTGGGTCATGCCACGATACAGAAATGATTTTAAAGAGTTCATATTTTATTCAATCAAAGACTTTCATAGCCAAAAATGTCAAAGGTCAATTAACTACGACTTGCTGTTTATATTCCGACAGACATTGTGCATTTTTTTAAATTTTCTATGATTATTACTTACATACATAACTTCACGTCAAGTCCGTCACGTGGTAGGCAGATATAAACACAGCATAAAATAAGCCACGATTCTTACACACCTCACTCGCTTCGTCGATTTACATAACTCTCGGTCTCGGTGGCGCAGTGGTCGAGTACACGGCTTCTGATCCAGAGGTCCGGGTTCGATTCCAGACACTGGCTCACACCAATGACTCAACACACTCACACAATCACATAAATACGATGACTGACAAACTTTGTGCCCGGTATGGCAATAGGTTCGCCACCTGTTTCATTTGGGACGTAAACATAACGGCGAGACGAGACTTAACAGCCGCTGCCTACACCTTCGGGTAACAAAGTTGAAGTTATGTTTATATATACGTTTGTCATACAAGTCATTTTTTATGGTTCAACTGATTATTATTAATGATATGTTATTATAATTTGCCATTTACGGCCAAAAGCTTTTTATCACAGTGTCGAGTCGTGAGCGATCCGGACGTGACGGTGGCGCCCCGCTTATCAATAGTTCAACATTAAAAGGTTAACCCTTGACCTAAGTATCGACAATCAGTGCAATGCGTTAGCGTACACTCCACCGGAAATATTCTATAAAACGCTAGTTAAAATGTCAGTCGTGGAAGATGGATCATTTTCATCATCTACGCGATCACAGCTCGACATCACAGTTAAGTTTTGCTCTTATCATATACTTGTGGACATTCTGTATATAAATATGATTGAAATAACGTATTATTATACAGGTATACACGATACACGATATTGTTAAGAACTTTCTTGCCTGAATTAGAAGAAGAACCTACAAAGATTATGCCTGATATCAAATTCATGGGCTTCAGTGTACATACTTAGAGGAAACCGGTACAAGTTGAAATTAATTAAGGTCTTTGAATTTAATTAATATTTATATGTATAGACAGACACCTTTGTGCCTTAAAACCAACAAACGTGTAAAATAAGAGCAATGAAGGGCATAGAAGCGAGGGGTGTGTAAGTGTCGCGCCTTATGGCTCCGTTCAATCTGCCTGTCCCGCAAGGTACTTGATGTGAAGTTATGAATGTGTGTCCCTATTTATATTGTCAGTCAAACTAAACATACTATATGTATAGAATCAATAGTACATCAACGATATAATACATGGCTTATCGTCGTCGTGAGCCATGTTCGATACCGGAAGTGACTTCCGCCGTAACATACCCCGTGAGTCAGGCTTCGCGTACCCGTAGGCGCCGTGACTGTTATATAAAAATGAATAGAAAACCTTTTCCAGACTTCCATTTGGAATGTCTTTGATTCGAATCTTTGTACACGCTGTTTACTTTGTAAAAGATATTCGAGGCAAAGAGGTTTTTACAGTACAATAATTAGTGTCCGACCGTAGGTCTATTTTTGGCCGAAGCCGAAGCCGATTAATCGGCAATCTCCACAACCTTCGGCCGAAGCCGAAGGTTATAAGCTATTAGTAATTTAATAATTTTCTTCAATATTATCCACAGCTAAAGAAGAATATCGGCGTAAAGTGGCTGTTGCCGCTTTTTTTCTCGGTGATAGAGGTATCCGCACTGAACTAAGGGCAGTCTGGTCCGTCAGTCACTCACTCTTTCGTAACAGTTCGTTTAATTCCGACTGTTTTCGGACCTTCGGCGGGACCTTCGGCTGCGGCCCAGAATTTGGCCGAAGCCGAAGTTCTCGCCGAAGATGGATTTTTGGCCGAAGGTGGCCGAAGCTGAAGCCGAAGCTTCGGTCAGACACTAAGAATAATTATATGTACACGTACATCTAGAACGTCAGTTGAGGATTGTGATGACCACTAGTGCTAGCTTCTTCGTAAGGCTTTGTGAAATGTGGTAACTAGTCGCGAATATGGACATGGACTTCGCTTGTAGCTACACAATATTATATATGTATAGTAAGCCTTCCACCTTTACACGGAAGTGACCACATGTTTTTGTAAGTGCTATTTATAGAGAGTAGCTCGTTCCCGCAATACGAATACGCCTCGAGATGGCGTCGTAAGAATTGTCTCACACATATAAATAAATATATATACTGTATCCTTTTATGTAGTTAGTAACTAGTTTTATCTGGATTGTCAGCGACATTGTACGCATGGATTCAGTTCAAGAAACAACCTTATCTTCTTCTAGTAACGTCCAAATTATAATAAAACAAACTGGTATAAATGTTTCAGTAAAAGTTTATTTGAACAGTGAAAACCACATGAAACTGTATTCTTGAGATCAAATAGATTATGTTAGAATTTAGAATCAGATTGTTTGTTATGTATCACAAAAAAATAATACATATTAAAAACCATTGAGCAGTTTCTACGCAAAGCATTAAACATACAGTCTTAATAAACTGTTATACTCTTGTATGCTCTTGTAATGCTTTTGATTGTGTTCACCATGAAACTCTCATCAGAAAAATTCATCACTATGGTTTTAGGAACAAGATTCTCCAACTTTGGACTTCTTACTTGAACAATACAATTCAGAAGGTCAATAAATATAAATGCTTTCACAGTCATCTGGTGCCCTGGTGACAATAGGAGTGCGCAGGGGTCAATTCTATTGACCATTTTGATTTTCGGTATATATTAATGACTTACCCCATTATGTAGGGGAAACCCAAGACATTATTATTTAAAATTAAAAGGCAACTTCGTAATTATGACGAAGTGAACAATGCTCTTTCTAAAGTTGTACATTAGTTCAATATAAATAATTTAGTTTTAAAAAAACAAAACAAAGTATATTAAATTTACCACATCTAATGTGGAGCAGATTGAAATCAATATGCAAGTGAATGATGTAGGATTGACCTTGGAAGTGGACCATGTTCTTTAGCATCACTATAGATGACTAGCTTAAATGGGGTTAATAAATATTACATACGTATTGAAAAGACGGGCTTAGCACGTCGGCAGTTAATAAAAAATATCTGGATGACCGAGCTTTGCTCGGTATTTTCTTTTTTTTTATAAACAACGCCATCTGCTGGAATAGCTTTAGTGTTGTTGTCGTTAAAGCAAGTTAGTTGCTCACAATTTAAAATAATTATAGCATTCGCCAATAGATGTCAGGAATTCCAAAAAGTAAGTTGATGTTTAAGTTGATTATCGATAAAACACGATAGAATGAAATTTTCTAAAAATGATTCCTAGCTAGATCGATTTATCGCCCCCGAAACCCCCTATATACTAAATTTCATGAAAATCGTTGGAGCCGATTCCGAGTTCCAATTAATATACATATATATATACATATATATATACAAGAATTGCTCGTTTAAAGATATAAGATAAATAGAATTTGAATGTTATCTAATGTAACTTTACTAATGTAAAATAACTGAAATATACTAATCCTTGCCGTTTAAGGCAAGGATAGTATTATTTTTTATAGTTATTTTCAAGGTATTACGTCTTATGGCATACTACTGGCATCTTTGTACTCCAAAAATAAGATATTCGTACATATTGCCGCTGATGATATTTTATTTCTGTATATTTAAGCTCTAAGTCCCCGAATAAGTAAACTGATTTATTATATTTCATTATGGACCGCGTAAAGTTGCCAACAAAGAATGTATTTTTTCCCCGATAAAGATCCACTGCTACTACTAATAAATAACACTAAACAAAATTTATATTAAAGACTTAAATATATTTATAGTGAAGAAATATATTTATAGTGTAATAAGACCTCTTAGTTGCCTAACTTTTTATTATGGCTGATTGTCAGTCTTCAGTAATGTGTAGGGTTTGATCATCATTAAAAATTATTTGATACTTTACCCACTAAATACCTACCCAAGACCTTTGAAGTGTAAATCAAAACATATCTATAAATAAATTGTTATTTTCCTAACTAATTAATGATGTATCCATTAATAAAAATGTATAATAAAATTCAAGTATGCCAATCAATGATTCCAATTGTTTCCTCATAAGTCATAACTTAACTTTTAAAAAATATTTCTAATTTATAAAATACTTATATAATAATTTATAACAGGAAGTAATGTCGTAATTCTCAACGAACGGTCTCCATTTAAGAGACAGAATTTTCACCGGTAGAGCGCGCCATTTTCCTTACGCGGGAAAATTTGTTGCTGTTGACAGCTCTGTTTAATACTAAACGTTAATTTTTTTTTTAGTTTAATAATAGCAAAACTAGCGCAGGCAGTGACAAAGAAGAGAAATAAGATATTAGTTTATTAAGGAGTACATTAATACTATGGAAAAACATATACCGTTCGGACTATTATTTTTGTATATAACTGGAAATTATAGGATATAAATTAATATGTCCATTTATTTAAAAAATAAACTTTCTTGCACAGAGATATATCATAGAGTGTACTGTAGACCAGAGATTTCCTTTTCACAACGCTATTTGATATAGAGGCGACATGACAGCGTATATATATTTATAGTGACACTTTGTCGCCGACCGATCTGCAGTTATGCTATCAAATAGGATAAGTACACACATCCCTACATAATATTATAAGTGAAATCTACTTCGCTGCTGTCCGGCTGTATGTTATTGCCCCTTCACACTTAAATAACTAACTCGATTTAGATTAAATATCTTTCGGATATTCTTTTAGGCTTGTAGAAATGAAAATTTAGGAAACTATGCGCAAAAGATCTAGGATATTTTGTAAATAACAGTAAAAGTTAATAACAGTGGTAGAGCCAAGTAGTTCGTTGCATGAATGGGCCGGCTCGACCGGTAAAATATCACGACCTCTCAGAAGATCGACGTAAAGTGGCTGATGCCGCGTTTCGTTCGGTGAGAGAGGTACGCGGAGACCCACCTACTTTCCCCACATCTGCCACAGTTTTTGACAGTGCTGTATTCGTTAGGTTTCTGCCTATCCCCACATGCTTTTATTTCTCCATGAGTATTTGCTGTATTCACAAAGGAAGATCAGTGTCCTTGTAGCTTATAATATATGAACCTGTGAAAGGTCTACTTAATAGCATATACTTTACAAAAGGGGGAGTCCAATATTCTATCTCAATTGATCAGCAGTAAAGTGAACGTTACAACTAGAGTTATACCTTGTATGCATCCATAGGTCGTGGTAACCACTTACAACGACTCGAGCATCAAACTTTTTTATAAACATTTTCATAGTTATACTATTTATATGTAACTAGCTGATCCGGCGAACTTTGTTCCGCATCAAAAGTAATAAATGAGTAAATTTTGCATATCATGAGATTCAATTTGTGCTATTTATTTGCTTTAACTGCTGTCCCGCTACGTTAATACTGCAATATCTTCGAAAATATTCGTTTAAATTGCGTGCTGTAAAGGGCCAGGATCATTTATATCACAATCTATTTAAGATACTTAATTGGATGAATATTAATGTTGTAATGTTTAAAATCGCTTCGTAAATAAGCAATTATTTCTCGTAAAAAGTAAAAAAATAAAAATGGTCATTGTGGGTTATCCCTAAGAGATAGTCATATGCCCTCGCGGACTTCTTTGTAGACCTTCTGAAGGTGTTTAATAATATAGAACATTGGTTTGATCTACCACTTAGGGTTCAGCCAGCGTTTGCAATTAAAGTGCGAAAACTCGAAAATTATCATTTTTTTCTTTACAAAATCATATATGAATTAAAAATCAAAACCACCCCGTTGACACCCTCTAACTATTTAAAAAAACCGTAT
The DNA here is from genome assembly GCA_905147225.2 of Euproctis similis. Classification (NCBI taxonomy): domain Eukaryota; kingdom Metazoa; phylum Arthropoda; class Insecta; order Lepidoptera; family Erebidae; genus Euproctis; species Euproctis similis. The sequence goes on along the minus strand of LR990107.1, from coordinate 15,308,260 downwards.
TAAAATATGTTGCGTAGTTTTAAAGATATAAGCATATAACGCGACAGACAGCGGAAAGTGACTTTGTTTTATACTATGTCATTACTATCTATATTCGATACCGGAACTGTATTTGAATGACTGTACCACAAAAAAAAACAACTGAGCTAGATTTAATATTGATAAAATAAATAGGTATTGTAATTTAGTTTAAGAGAGGTGTTTGTTTTGTTCATAAGTAAAAAAAAATGTCGCGAGTGCAAATAACTTTTTAAGTTATTTTGAAATGAATGAATATTGTGATGATATACTGAGTAACGATTTTTAAACTGTCTAGCTTAACTTTATATCAAGACCTTAACGAGGTAGTTTAGATTAACATAACTTCACGCCTTTTCTACCTGAAGTAGGCAGTAGGTGGTAGTAGTAGTATATATCCCTTCTAATATTATAAATGCGAAAGTAACTCTGTCTGTCTGTCTGTTACGCTTTCCCACTGAAACCTCTCAACCGATTTTGTTGAAATTTATCACAGACAATCTTTAGACCCTGAGAAAGGACATAGGCTACCCTTTATTGCGAAAAAAAGGGAAAAAGAGGTTGAAATAGAGGTTGTAAGTTTGTATGGGATTTCTTAATTTTAAAAGATAAAACCATGAAACTTTATATTTAAGCACTTGATAAGAAATAATTAAACATTAGTTCTAGCGTTTTTGCAATGTCGACCTGTGAGGGGATGAAATAGGGGTTTAAAGTTTGTTATTATTAATTCTAACTGAGGCGAAACGAAGGTAGCTGGGTCAACTAGTATGCTTAGTCATGCCATAAATATTTTAACAAAGAAAAAAAATTTTTTAATTGCAAATAACTTTTATTACTTTTACAGTGTGTTACTTTAATACATAAATATAAAACGATATAAAATATAAAAAGCTTATTCGAAGTGGTCTCCATTGGCTGCAATACAGGCCTTTAAACGTTGAGGCCAGTTATCAATGGAAACACGCACTCTTTCCATGGGAAAATTCTTCACTGCCAATCGTATGGATTGTTTTAGGGACTCTAAATTATTATGACGTTTAGAGCAAGCCGTACTCTCTAAAACTGACCACAAATCATAATCCAGTGGATTAAGATCGGGACTAGACGACGGCCAGTCTTCAGCTTTAATGAAGTCCGAAACGTTCGCTTCCAACTAAGATTGCGTGGACCGAGCTTTATGACCCGGTTCCGAGTCTTACTGGAAGGACCTCACTTCGTTATTGAACATGGTGTTGTTAAGGGGCTTGACTACCTTTTCAATAATGGTATCTTGATACACTTGTGCCGATGTTTTGATGCCTTCTTCACAAAAATATGGCTCAGTCACTCCTTCGTAGCTAACACCCCACCAAACCATCACTAAAGTCGGATAATGCCCACGTTGCACTCAGTCAACTAATTGGGAAGCTTCTTGAGCATAAATACGGTCATTTTGTTTGTTAAAATGTTGCTCAATTGTAAAAACTTTTTCATCCGTAAACAATATTTTTCTGTGACCTCCCTTTGCGTACCGCTTCAGTAGTTGTTTAGATTTTAACACCCTATTCTTTTTTAAATTACCAGTTAATAAATTACCAGTGCGCCTCTTATAGGCTGCAAGTCCTAAGTCATCTTTTAAAATACGCGACATTGTTCTAGGTGCTATCTTCATCTCCCGAGATAAAATCTTTTGCTTGCGGACAGGGTTTCTTCGAATTCTTTCCTGCTTTGACCACCTTTTTCGTACGAACACTACGTGGACCGCCAGGTCTTTTTCTGTCACAAACAGAGGTCTCATTGTACTTATCAATTGCCCGGTACACAAACATTTGACTAATACCAAGTGTATGGAGAGTTTTAAAAATTGCATTTGGCTCCATACCTACTTTGTGTAATGCAATCACAGCGATTCGGTTCTCTTTATCACCCCACTCCATTTTAATATCGCAAAATATTTTACAATGTATTGGCGCCAAAACGAGAAAACACAATGAACAATCGTATAAAAATGACAGATTCCAAATTCAAATGTAATATTTTTTTATTTTTAGTTGTCACAGTATTTATGGCCAGACTATGTATAATATGCAGTTGGGCTGCATACTAATGTTCCTGTCAACATTGAAATAATATTATGATATACTCTGTATATGATACCGTCACTAGTCAATAGCTAGAACAAGAACTTACCTAACCTTGTGTTGATAAAGATATTTATTTGTCATTTTTTATAACCCATTTTTGCATGATATTGTATTAGTGGGGAAAGTGGCAAACTATTGCCGTATTTCAGGCATCCTGCCTGAAATACGGCAATAGTTTGCCACTTTCTTTCCGTTGTCAGTTATCTATATTTATCTAGCACATAACTTCACGCCTTTTTCTACCCGAAGGTGTTGGAAGCGGCTGTTAAGCCTCGACTCGCCAGATCGTTAAGTTACGCGTTTCAAATAGAATCGATGATTATATTAACTGATTCTACTTTAGTAAGATCCACTATTCAGTAAAATCATATCCTCCGTGTTAAAATATGTCAACAATATGTTAACTACTTATTATAAAGCTTTCTACTAAACTATATTGTTTATGCATGAGCTCAAATCATATGAATAATTCGTGTCGTTTAACATTTTGATTATAAGTCAAAGTCCACGGTCGACTGGCGCTTCACTCACCCTCCTCAGAGGAACGGGTCCTCCCACACGTTGTGCGATGCACCATTCTGCCCACACCAATAAGCTCAAAAATAACATGAACAAACGTAATGTAATGTAATATCTTCTGAGAAAAAGGTGTTTTAGATAAACGACGCATGTTTACTTGTAAATAACTTCAGACTTACTTGGTTTTCGGTTTCGTCTCAATATTTTGTAGTTTTGGATATGAGAATTACTATTCTATCGCTGATTCTAATCAGTGCTCAAACCAAAATTATGTATAAATGAACAACATCTGCCCAGCGCGTGTATTAATTTGGCGACGTTGTCTATGCCCATAAAAAACGCCTCTAACACTTTCATCAGCTGCGGATTAATAAATGATTGGTAAGTACCGTTTCCGCTGGTCATTCTGCAAATTTCTAACCGGTCAAAATCTAATGTCTAATATAAGGTTTCGAACTGTCTACTTCTCAACTAACTAACTGCCAATATCTTTCACTATTTTTACTTGTGTATAGTTTTGCCCCTACATCCGAATCAGCTTCTATACTTCCATTATAAAAGTCACGTCACAAAGTTCTCCGTGTATGTATATGTGTGCGTCCCGTTGAGCGGGTAGGCATTATAATAAGTGACATACACTTTGCAAACGTGCTGTATCACGATCTAATCGGGCTATGTCCATACATAATTTCACTTCCGCGTGCGGATATATGTGGAATAACACTTGGCAACGACAGACTAATTAAATTAGCTTGTCTAGTTACACGAAACTCGTTGCTCTAGAGATTTAAAAAAAGTGTTCTTCTTTTAAATTTTGTATTCAGGTATTGTGTCGTATTATGGATAAAAAGATTGGTAGAGGCGTTGATGTTTTGTTTTTTTTTATATTGATTTTAATTCTGGCTGCTATAAAAAGACTCATAGATATAAGAATAATAGATCGGCAATAGTCACCCAAACAACGAGACCAAAAATGGGTTGTTGATGTGTGAGTGACTTATCAATGTGCGTTAAAAGTGACTCCAAGTGTCAACTTTTACATAGTTAATGTTCGTGTGTTGAAATTTAAATATCCTGAAAATCGGATATATGCGGTTGGGCAGTCAGTGATGAATATTAATACATTTTTGCTGACATGTGCCATCTAATATAGTCTTTGCTAAATCTATGATTCTACTACATTTTAAATTGTTCTGTTTTAAAATTGTACTAGTAGTGGTATATATTGTGAAGTTAGTGAGTTACGGTAGATTAGTGTCAAGGACTTCGTGATGTAATAACATGCGCTTAACGACGATTTCGAACCGCATGATATTAAAGTTGATATATTTTTGCAACTTCACGCCTTTTTTAGCTAATGGTGTAGGCTGTGACAAGTATGCCTCGACTCGCCGAGTTTTACCATCCCAAATATAGTTAGTAGGTGGTGAAACTATTCGCTATTACGCGAATAGGTTAGGCACAGTTACGTCACATTACCTAGTATTTGGGGATTCGCAAAATTTGGATCGATTTCACGCAAAAGCTCTCTATGAAAGTTTTGACTGACCGGAGTTATAATAAACCCTCAATAAGCAATAACATTCTCGGGTAGATTCCGTTTATTAACACTAATGTTTAGGACTCTTTGCACGCCATGTTTTGAGATATGGCGTCGACTAGCGCTTACAGCAAAATGTAATAAGCGTGATTCAAACACGTTATTTACATGTAAACTTGTATTATTGTAATCAAATGCAACGTCGGTATTAAATAACATTTATATGTAATATATTAATAGTAACGGTGGACACAGCTTCTGATCCAGAGGTCCGGGTTCGAATCCTGATACTGGCTCCCACTAATGACTTTTCGAAATTCTTTTCGGAAGTTAAGTGTGATAAATATCGATGACTGTAAACTTTGTGCCCGGTGTGGCAGTAGGTTCGCCACCTATTCCATTTGGGACGTAAACATAACGGCGAGACGAGGCTTAACAGCCGCTGCCTACACCTTCGGGTAAAAAAGGGGTGAAGTTATGCTATGTTAGTATACAATACTAAAATAGATGTACGCTTAATATTATTGTTGACAATATGCCGAGAACATTTGTAATAATAATATGCGACTGGAATTATTATGAGAGAATCAAAATCAATTGTGTCCAGATCTACAGATTATTTAACTGATGCTACTACTTAAATGTACCGAAGCGAAATATTTTATATGTTGTTTGTTTAAATCTACTTACTTATTTGGTATACAATGTACAATTTGTGTGAAGGTAGAATCATTATGGAATAACTGTTTATTTTATGTATATATTGTTTAATTATTTTAAGTATATATTGTTTAATTATTTTAAGTATATTATATTGTTTAATTATTTTTGTGTACTGAATTAAAACAATTATAAGTATGTACCCATTATAAGTCAATGTATCGTCCTATATAGTAACTTTAACAGTGGTAGAGCCAAGCTGCATGAATGGCCGGGTCGACCGGTGAAATACCTCGACCTCTCAGAAGTTTGACGTAAAGTGGCTCATGCCGCTTTTCGTTCGGTGAGAGAGGTACCCGGAACCCCACCCCCTTCCCTATCCTTTCCTATCCTAATCCCTTAAATCCTAATACCATCAGGTGACACGCCTGTTCGTTTGCTCTCCTATCCCATTTAAAAAAAGTCTTGAACGATGGTGCTAAGTTTAATCCAACTCTGGGCACCCGAGCCTGAGGTTGATGTTGGGCAGAGCATGCGGTATCGTTAATTGCCAGCCTTGGCCCATTGCTGTAAACCAAGCCTAGTCTTTAGTTAGCATCGCAGATTTTAAACAAGGTTGGACCAGTACTGGTATGTAAGCTTGACCCAAGGTTGGTAAGGACTGGTGCAGGCCTGGACCAACGCTGGACCCATCATCATTTTCTATATGGAGTCAATCGATCTGTTTTGAAAAGCTACTCGTAAAATACACGAGAAGTTATGTTTCGCCAATTCCTCAAGTAATCATAACTGACCTTGATTGTGGATTTGGTTGATGTTAATGATAATTAAGAGGGTTGAAGGTGTAAACAGTAATAACTCGCTAAACTAAAATATGCTAGCGGTTATATAATAGTAGATAATATTATAAAGTGGATAATAATAGTTTCCAATGAAATTACTTCAAATAATTGGCCTGTGCCATGGTTTCAGCTCGGTATATTCCATACAACAACTCACCATAGTAAGCCTAAAGCCTAGCGTGACAACTTTAGTAATGTTATCTAAGAGTTGTCGTAAGTATATGAAGTTAGTCGATAAGGGTATTAATACTCCTTGTGGTCTAACATTGTAGGCAGAAAATTCAGAGCGTACAGCCTATCACTCTGACGCCTGTCTAACCACTAAAGATTATTTGTTTTAATATATGTATTTATATATTTTGTTTTAGGCCGCATATTAGCCCGCCTCGTATATCTATCTGGCTGGAGGTTGACGTCTTTGAATTATCCATTCAATATTTTTGAAGTAGGAGGAGGATATACATAAATACGAAGAGAGGTAGAATGAGATCATTTTTAGGCTCAGTTACTCTCTTACGACTATATTTGTAAAATTTTTAACAGTGGTAGAGTCATGCAGTTCGCTGCATGAATGGCCCGGCTCGACAGGTGAAATACCACGATCTTTTATAAGATCCTTACCATCAGGTGGCACGCCTGCTGGTTTACCCTCCTATTTCCTAAAAACAAATTATTTATAATACACTAGCTGACCTGGCGAACTTTGTTCACCATCAAAACTAATAAGGAAGTGAATTTTGAATTTATCACTTTTTCTTTACTACATCATACATAAATTATAGATAAAAACCACCCCGTTGACACCCCCTAACTATTAAAAAACCGCAACAAATTTTGTTGCGCAATTTCTAAGATCTAAACATAAAAGAGGACAGACAGCGGAAAGCGACTTTGTTTTATACTAAGGAATGATATAGATAATATGCTTAAAGTTATATTTGATATTGACTATTTCAATTTCATTCACAATTAAGTATACAGCTACTAAATGTTTGTTTTCAATTAAGGCAAAATTATTGATATTATAGTGATAACATTAGAGTTATGCAGTAACTTTAGACATAATATATTACTAATAAATATTAGATTATTTAGCAGTAGTGTCCAATCAATGGCAATCTTCACAATCTTCGAAGTTTTATAAACTTAGTAATTTAATAATTTTCTTCAATATTATCCACAGCTAAAGAAGAATATCGACGTAAAGTGGCTCATGCTGCTTTTCTCTCGGTGATAGAGGTATCCGCACTGAACTAAGTGCAGTCCGGTCTGTCAGTCACTGACTCTCGTAACAGTTCGTTTAATTCCGACTGTTCCCGGACTTTCGGCGGCACCTGCTTTTTTAGTGTCCGACCGAAGCTTCGGCTTCGGCTTCGGTCACCTTCGGCTAAAAATCCATCTTTGGCGAGATCTCTTGTGGGCCGAAGCCGAAACCGAAGATTCGGTCGGACACTAAAGAGCAGTTACATTATCTAATATTTATTTTTCATCTAGAATTAATAGGTTCAGAGTTTCATCAAAAGTCTCTTGAATAAGAAAAAAACCTGTATGCTTATACTTAATTTATAACATCACACCCTTAATACAAGAGGTTGTAGACAGCATCAACTGTGCCTGGAGATGGAGATGCGTTCCAGTTTAGTTCTTTATTAAAATTATTATAAGTTACTAGTTGACCCGGCGAACTTCGTTCCGCATCAAAAGAAATAAATTAGTAATATTTGGATCTTAAAAAGTTCAATTTGTGCTATTTATCGGCACGCGTTTTGGCGCGCAAACGCAACTGCCATGTACCGCTATGTTAATACTGTAATATCTTCGTAAATATTAGTTTAAATTAGATGCTGTAAATGGCTATATTAATCTATATTAAAAGCACAATCTATTTAAGACACTTAATTGGATGAAAATTAATGCTGTAATGTTTAAAATTGGTTCGTAAATAAGCCATTATTTCTCGTAAAAAGAAAAAAAAAAATAATGGTCATTGTGGGTTATCCCTAAGGCATAGACATATGCCCTCGCGGACTTTTTTATAGACCTTTTAAAGGTGTATAATAATGTAGTACATTGTTTTGATTTATCACTTAGGGTTCAGGCAGCGTTTTCGATTAAAGTTTTAAATCTTGAAAATTATCATTTTTTTTTCACTACACTATTCATGAATTATAGATCAAAACCACCCCGTTGACACCCTCTAACTATTAAAAAAACTGCATCAAAATCCATAGCGTAGTTTCAAAGATTTAAGCATACAAAGGGACATAGGGACAGAGAAAGCGACTTTGTTTTAAACTATGTAGTGATTATTAGAATTGTATTTATCGATATATATCAAAGCCTATCTTCACACCAATTTCTGCCCGAAGGTTTAGGTAGCGGTGTACGTCCCAAATGTAATAATAGGCGGGGAGGCTATTGTCACACGCCGGGCTCAAAGTTGTCAGTCATCGATATTTATCAAACATATCTCTTAGCTGCCTCTCTAACGACACTCTCAGAAAGACATAGGACAGAACTATTTACTAGAGTTCAATCATAATAAACATTTTTAATAACAGTTCAATCCTGATGGCTTTGTCTCTTATACAGTACATCTATGATAGATAATGTCAAGAGTTACTTATATCAAAGAATCGAGTGAACTATGATAGTACCGTACTTTAAGACGCTCTGTCCTCTCTGCCTACCGCGCAAGTGACTTGGGCGTGAAGTTATCAACAATGTATGTACTGACATAGATTTTGTGCGAGTCCTCTGTGTTCTTGAGTTATTTAGTTTATTGCTCCAGCTATAAATATTTTTAATGAAATTTATTTATATGCGCCACGCGTTCACCATTCCCGGTACATCCTTCCGGCCGTGTCGGATCCACTACCTACTGTACAATCGTTCATAACGTGCCCAGACTGGATCATTTTGTTTTAGGTGCAATTGAAAGACTCCACACTTTTGTTTTATTACTTGATGATGACCACGGTTTTTTCTAACTTACTGAAGTTGTTTTAATTTTAGATGTTAATTTTGTTTTTATTTTAGATTCATGTCTTTTCCTATATACTATATATTTACCGATGAACTACCTCTCAAAATTTCGACGTAAACTGGCTCATGCCGCGTTACGCTCATTGAGAGACATATCCGGAGGCTCTCTTCTTTCCCTCTCTCTCTCTCTCTCTCTCTATCTCTATCTATATCTCTTCCTTCCCCCTATCCCATCTTAAAGATCGACAATGCTACTGTGACACTTTGTGTTCTGGTGTTCATGTCGCTTACCACCAGCTACACCACATGCTTATTTGCTAACTATCCAAAAGAATTATTGTATTTTTTTAATTTGACAAATATTTCAAACTAGCTAGTATTTTTTTTATTTATCACTTTTATCTTTACTAGATCATATATGAATTATAGATAAAAGTCACCCCGCATCAAAATCCGTTGTGTAGATTCAAAGATATAAGCATATAAGGGGACAGGCAGCGGAAAGCGACTTTATTTTATACTATGTAATGATGATGATTCATAATACTTAGATAATTTACTGTCGCTCTAGTACAGTTCGTTCTAACTAGATGAGCGAGTAATTTATTTGTAACAAGGACACACACGAAATAATCATACGTGTATAATTTACAGTGCGTAGTCCAATTGAGTACCACTCCTCACTTGCTGTACACTTGCTAGAATACACGACATCAGCTGATCTTTGCTCGTAGTTCTGTAATATATTTGAACCAATAGTGGTAGAACCAAGCAGTTCGCTGCGTAAATGGGCCGGCTCGACGGGTGAAATACCACGACTTCTCAGAAGATCGACGTAAAGTGGCTCATGCCACGAGAAAGGTATCCGGATGCCCACCCTCCATATCCTCATAAATATCGATGACTGATAGCAATAGGTTCCGCCATCTTTTTTATATCAATCGACGAGTAGTGGTGTAACGGCCGCTAAGCGCGTGAAGTTTTTGTATATTTAAATGACACTAGACTGAGAAAGAGTGTACGTGAATTGAGGGAGAAAAAAAATTCAGAAGCAAAAAGAATCTAGTAATATAAGGGTTGTAGCTCGTGGAAAGACAAAGTCTCCGCTACCTAGCCTAATCGGATCCGTCCATGCGCATAAATATGAATGTACCTAAATAATGTACAACTGACTTATAATGACGGTTATTATAGGAACAAGGCATAACTGTTCCTGCTGTTTGATAAGCTAGTATAATAGAACGTTCTTAGACATACTAAGTAAAAGCACTTATATGTGAATTATGAATGACATTTATGTATTTGCAACACTGGAATAATAGTAAAAAGTTTTATCCAATTATAAGGAATTGGATGAAACAATGAAATGATGAGCAATTTCGAGGACAATCATGATTAAATATTAGTCTTCGTAGAAATGCTCTGATGAAGTGTAAACAATTACACTATTTACACAACAAAATATATGAATGTATGTCTTGTCTTACAAAAGATAAGAGCTGAAGGAAGGATATGACTCAAATTAATAAACAGTGTATAGACTTATTATGTACAGTTTATATACATAACTTCCCGCCAAATCCTTTGCGGGGTAGGCAGAATGAACAGAGCGCACTGGCACGATTCTCTCTCTTCTCTTTTCATGCACGCGCGTCGGTTTTTGAGGCTCCTAACATCACCTTCCTCCAGCCCACGTGCAATTTGTTCATGGAATGTGTGTCTTGGCCTTCTAGACTCCTACGTCTATCCGCTATCCATTCTTTCTACATGTTCAAACCATCGGAGCATGTCCTTTCTTACTTTTACACCGACACTTTCTTTCAATCCAACTTCCTTCCTTACAAACTTGTTTTCGACGAGGTCAGCTAGAGTCACTCTGCAGATTTTGCGCAGTGCCTTCATTTCCTCCGCGTTTATCCAGTTTTCATGCACACTCTGCCATACCCATCTCTCGCTTCTATAAGTTAGCCTTAGGATCAGTATTAAATTGTGGTGTTATAATATGCCTTTTATGTTTGGTCGTTTGATAAAAAACGACAAAACTAAAACCTTGTAGTAACCTTTTTATTGTTTTGACCATATAGCTTATTACACTATCTATTTGTTATTTTAATAATAATTTTTGATACACACTATATCTATTTTCGTTTTTGATAAAATAATTAATAGATCCATACATAAAAAAGGAAAATATTAATCGTCTGGACTTCTCGCGATTTCCCAAACGAATTATTCTATAATTGAGCAAATTTACAATTATTTCGCGTCCTGATCAGTTTTAAGTCTCACAAGTATGGCTCGTTATAAGCTAAGAGACGTCATATGTATTTGCATTTCATATTTGAGGATAGATAAGAATTTCTTGTCGTATATGCATCATAATTCAAACAATTTGTTGATAAAACTATAAGTATTTTTTAAGTCAACAATAACACAGTACTATATGTAATATATATAGTTGACGAGACTACATTATATAGAATTACCACTAAAAACCCTAGTACTCCGCTCCTATTCATAATAACGGGTCGATATATGTATAGTCAGACATTTTTAACATTATTGTAAGTCAAAAGTAGTAAAGTAAACCTGAAATCAGCTAAAAGAGCAATATGGAAAGAAAATTGTCACATACTGTACTTAAAAGTTGCATGGAATAAAAGGCTTTTTTATTTTATTTATTATATAGTCTAAGGCATGGCGCATTGGTAAAGCTCCCGGATGCAGCAATGAGGGGGTTCGATTCCCACCCGAGCACACAAATATTTGTGTCAAACATGAATATTTGTGTGGTTACCTAATATCCATAACACAAGCTTAGCTTGGAACTAGAGGGTGCTGTGTGTATTGTGTCCAAGATATAATTATTATATTATTACTATTATAAATGTTACCTAAATTACAAAATAAATGTACTAATGTACAGTATTTTTTTGTTGTTTTTAGATTGAATTATCTAAAGTAAGTGGGTTTGTTTGATTTCACACTCGATGCGATGTCGTCGACCGATAGCACGGTATCACACACTACTGTTACCAATAAAATCGCTTAGTAACTGTTTTAATCGTAAATAATTGCACGCATTACAACGCACCAGCGTATTGGAGTGCTCTACTTTAGCATTTTCAAATATAATATTGTTCGTATAAGACAAATTGAGTAAATCAATGAAAAAACGTCATTAACAGTAACTGTCACATTTTAAACATTCCTGTACAAAAATATTTTCATGTAACCAATTAAATAATTTATCTACTCGTTAGTTTCATAGAGGAGTCAGCAGACTCGGCCGGTCCAGTTGGTGCACAGAATTTAAACGACCAAAGCGTGGAATATTGTGTTTAACAAAATGATCACGTTTTTCAATTTCTCAAACTCACGGTTTTTGTGGGAGAAACTTCACAATTTTGTGATTTGAAATGTTGAAAGCTCCGTTTGATATTGTCGTGTGTCCGTGACACACAGAAGACGCTTACAATTGTATATATATAAGCACCCACACACTTTTTTCTATAATAGGAGCGCACACTCAATAATTGAACATGTTGTTTTTTATGGGATAGGGAGAAACGAGCAGTCGTTTCACCTGATGGTAAGCAACTAACGCCGCCCATGGCCACTTGACACACAAATAGTGTTACAGTTGTGTTGCTGGCCTTTAAAATGGGGTAGGGAAGAGGAGAGGGGTTATAGGTTGGACCTCCGGATATCTCTTTCACCGAGCGTAACGCGGCATGAGCCACTTTAAATTGATATTCTGAAAGGTCATGGTATTTCACCGATCGAGCCGGCCCGTTGTGACAGGGAACTGCGTGGTTTAATCACTATTTAAAAAAATAAATATTTCGTAGAGTAAGGAAGGACATGCTCTAATTATTAAATACAAACTGACTGACATTGTAAAAACCAAAGGATCTAGATAGCAACACAGAGGTCACGATATACTTTCTATGACCAAAACTGTCCTGTTGGCAAGTGACGTCTTAAAAATCGACCAAGAGTTGTGAAAGCCATAAGCAGGGAAGTGTTTTAGAATAGTGTCTTATGGTAGGCACTCTGTTTTTTCTGCCTATCCGTTAACAAACTTGGCGTGATATGGTGTTCTTGTTGAAATTATTTGTAGATACTTAATACTTATAGCATTGTCATCATTATTCATATATATTATGGATAACTTAATACAAATGTTATCCTTCAGAAGAAAAATAACGTAAGACCATTTCATAATATTCTTGTGATCTTTTTATTAACCATACACTTCTGTCGTTTCCTGGGCTTTCATGGGCTCTTATCATGCATACCCCCGAATACCATTGTCATTGACCATTTCTTGGTCAAATTGTAACTGTATTGATGTTAGAATGTATAAACGATTGCGTAAATAAATACGGTGATTACTGCAGAGACAAAATTTTCAAGTAGGAAGTGAATTTACGATGTGGCAACAAGAACGGCGCGGGCGCAGGTAGCGTAGGAGCTGGCATTTCCGCTGTATGTAGCAACACTGGCAACTACACCTCTATTCTGTGTAGGTGTGATAGTATGAACGCGAACAAAACTAGGACTATCGAAGTAATTCTGTGCAGATGTTCATGTATCTATAGTCTATACTTCTAACCACCGGTCCGATTTCAAAGTGTAAGCCGTAGCCCACGGTGTAAGTAAATGACCTGAAAAAAATGCTTACATCGCGAACGCTGCGAAAACTATTGATTATAGAACAAAAAATATTTAATATATAAACGGGCGGATATCCAGCTATTTTTGTAACATCCATATAAATTGTGTATGTTAAGTAGATACCATGTTTCCTTTGCGATAATATTTATTTTGCTCGCGAATCTGGATTGAGTATTATCATTTTTATATTAATAAACTTGGTTTTGTTATAATTATTGTTAATATATTATGTATACTTATCAGATATTATCGTTCCCTATTCTTGCTGTTTAATTTATTAGTTTCAATTGTAAGATCAAATTTTCATTTTAATCGATTCAGCCGTGTGGTATGAGTTAAGTTGTATATTTGATATCTTCTATGCTAGCTTCCGGATTACCTTTATTATCCTAAGGTACTTAGAACACAAAACACATATACCTGTATATGAAGACCTTTAAAACAATGAATGTATGTTTTATTTCCATTTTCAGATATATGCCGATGTGATGCAGGTTCGATAGCCAAATAATCATAGCGGGTAAGATTTTAACTTATTGTTTGTATTGACTTATTGTATATTTATAGTTACGAATATGTTAACTATATTCTAACTAATAGAAGAACAAAGTTTCTAGAATTTCAAACGGGGAATTAATTTCTTTGTCGTAATCATTAACCAATTAAATCTAGTGAAACGCCATCTAGTCTCAAACTTCGACGTAATGGACAATTAATGGGAAAATATATATACTATGTGGGTCATTAAATGCCTGATAAAATGGCTGGCACAGATCGCCAAAAAACAAAATTACTACAAACGCGGTTTAATTTTTTTTTTTTCAAAGTAATTTTATTCTGTCAGATCTGTCTTTTGGGCAAGAGCGTGTCAGAGAGTCAGAATATTTACGAATGTAATAAATAATAATAATATTGATTTGCAATAATACATTAGTGACAGTCGACAATATGCGTAGTACGTACCTATGTATTTAAAGACCTAGTTACGAACAGTATTCTGACTGTGTTCACCCACATGACACATATGATACTTACCACCGATAAGGCCATTTATTGATATAGGTAAATATTAAAGACCTTTAATATCTAACAATTAAACATAGCTGTAATGTCCACACAATGGAAGTATTTTAGGAAAACCTATAGATAATATTTAGTAATATTTATTTGAGTACTGAAAGTTTTAAAATAACGTGTTTTAGAATTTTCGTTATTATGCTTGTAAGGTTGCGTTCGCATTGCGTAAAGACGGTATTGTTATGAATATATTTTATTGGAAAGAATCCTTCACCAAACAATTGTTTCTTTGCTGAAATACATAATGACAAATTGGCAAATCAGAATCCCATGCAATTATAAGCGAATCCCAAGAATGTATGATATACATAGAAATTAGTAAAATGTTTCACGACTATGTGTAAGTGAGACTTAAACTCAACATAAGTTTTATCATATAAAATATCAAAGATAACTAGTGACCCAGTATAATATTTTACATAGCGATTATTTGGCAAAATAATACAAAAAAGAATAAAAAATACGAGTATTTGCGGCCTGTTAACGTTGAAAAAAAAAGTTTGGCGCTCGAGAGTTCTTATCAAGAAATATTTATTTTTTACTACATATTAATAATCAAACCAGCAAACATAAAATGTGTTTATACAAACTTTACACCTCATTTTTTACGATACGTGTTTTTTTTTTCATGAATATTTATCGTAACGCAATAGATAATATATTAGTCCTTCTTAGTCCTGACTCCTTTATTCCTTCCACATTTTTTTTTTCTGTACCAGTCACTTTTTTTCCGTACCATGATATTTATTAGAATACTGGTATAAAAATATTATGCCAGTATTCTAATATATATCATAATACAGACAGTCTTATAAATTTACTGACGATAACAAAAATGCAAATAACCCCTTATTCTCGTTCAACATTTGTCACCTTACTTCAATGGAAAGAATACAGAGTACTGTACTGTATTTATCTGTACAAATAAATAAAATTGGAGTGTCTGCTGCTTGTAATATTAGAATAACCTACTTTTTTTTACTAAATACATATATAGATATCTGTATAGATACGTACAAAGTAAATATAACGAAATAACAGTTTTCTTTTCAACTATTTTCATGGACTCGTTTGTTTCGGGTTATATCTGAAAAGATTCGATCGATTTATGTAGTAGATTACTCGTGCGATAACATTTCAAATAGGCTATTATTATCTGTCATTATTTTTTGTTTTTTCTTCGAATTGATTAGTGAAATAATAATTAGTAAGAAAATTATAAAGAAATACCTATTAAACATCACACGCCCTATGCAATTCCTTGTGGGCTTTGAAAAAAAAAACAACATAATTCTGTATCTGATCCACTTACAAATAAATTATATTGTACGTAGGTATGTATGTCTATGTAATATTACTTGAAGTAAGCACTTTATATTGCGGAATAACAAAGTCTATAAATGAAATATTTGAATTTCTTCCGTATGTTTGTGTCCGCAAATTTGTATATGATATTATTATATGAAATAGTTTTTGCATAGTGTTAACTCAGCGCCCTAGTTAAGCTAGTTCACCAAGCTAAACACCTAAATGCTAGTACTATGGAAAGTAGATAACGGATATTAATACAAATATACATATTTTTTACTTGCAAATACATACTTATAATACATATAATAACACCCATACGCCATACAAACACTCATGCTAATCATTACTAATCTAAAAATATTTGTACTCAAGTGGGGATCGAACCTGACGACGCAACGACATCTACTCTGCAGTCGGTTGTTTTACCAATGCATGACGAGACCTTATTAATATAATTAATGAATGATATTCTGTTAACTTTGCACAATATAAGCACCAACGAAAACCACAACCAAATCTTTTGACAACATGGATAGTTCGATAGGATGACAACATGCCGTCCCACTTAGAGTGGGATAAGGACAGGTAAATGTCATCATAAAGAACTACATTGGGTATTTCTTTTTATTTTCTTAGTATAATTAAGATACTTAGTTTATATATTACATTGAAACTTTAACCTCTGTAACTATTCAATGGCACGACACAAGTCTAGACGTTACAATGCTATCATTATCTTATTTATAAGGTTATATCAAGGCGCATCGATTTATTTATCAACGCTATTTGTGGCTGACTTCATAATTTTACGCCAAATCCTTTGTAGGCTAGGCGGAGACAATAAAACGCTATAAGGTACAAATTTTACACAACTCACTCACTTATTCCGACTTTCCTAACTCTTGTGGAATTTTAAGGCTCCTGACAACACCTTTCGCGAGGACACGGTTCAATTTTATCATGGAAAGTGTATCGTGGCCCTCCTCAACTCCTGGCATCATCTGTTCTAAATTCTGAACCATCTGAGCATGCTCTTCCTCCGTCACCGACACTCGCATTCAATCCGAAGTTAGGTATACATATGCATATGGTAATCGATGGTATATTAAAACGGGCCATATTTGTCTTGTCTCTTTGTCTATGGACCGACATAGACACACGAGCGGTAGAATTAACATAGTAGGACGTTTTGTTTGATTACAATAATGTGGTGGACGGTACTTACCATGTCGCGGGCGGTGGTGACCAATGAAAAGATATGACATCACATACAAGGTTGTGGACATAACTGTGAGTCGCGGCCGCAACAAGCTCGTCTGCTTCTCTATGCATTAGTCGCATAACGGTACATTGCCCTTTTTCGATTTCAATTGTCTATTTTGAATTTGTGATTTCCTATCTTAGCGACGCCGACGAGTAAGTATAAGCAATAATCCATAGTGTTGCATTGCTGTTTAAGGGCCGGCTCGACCATACCACGACCTCTCAGAAGATCGACGTAAAGTGGCTCATGCCACGTTTCGTTCGGTGAGAGAGGTACCCGGAGGCCCACCCCCCTTCCCCATCCTTTCCTATCCTAAGCCCTTAAAGGTCGGCAACGCATCGGTAACACTGTATGTGTTGCTGGTGTCCATGGGGGCGCAGGTTGTTTACCATCAGGTGACACGCTTGCTTGTTTGCCCTCCTATCCCATTAAAAAAATAGGTTCCGTCACCGATTCCATTTGGGATGTAAAAATTGGACTTCGGATAAAAGACGTGGTATAAAAAATAAACAAATGCAAATATAAAAATGTTATATTTTGACCGTTTATATTTTAATGGTCAATAGCCATCGGTCTCTGAATGATGTTTGATTCAACAATAGAGTCTAATTGCGTTCAACAATATGCAAACATGGCGATCGATTGTAGCGAGCGGACCCCGGACGTGTTGCGTTGCAATAAAGGAGTAGGTACGAAGTCTGTCAAACAATTTTGGTACATTATGCAAACAGTTGGGGGAAAACTGTTGCAGCGAACGCTCAGCCATCCGGTCTAAATATAACCGGGCAGAGACAGCTGGCGACGCAGGGGTGCGGGGCGCCGCGAGGACGTCGACCCGAACAACCCAGACCTTGTGATCATTACAGGAAGCGGCGCTACTACCAAATTCGCACCATTATCTAACATACAGTATTGACCTCGTTTGAAAAAAAAACCTTTTAATATTGACTTCTATCTATCTGTGACACATCAAACTGATGTACAAATTCTTCAATTCCTTTTTAATAAATCAAAATGTTTCTTAATGGATGGGTTCTGTGATCAAGTATCAGACTTTTATCATACTCTTTAAGAGTAAATACTAGAAGAATTTCTTTCATTTCTTAATTACGATGCTGTATCGTTAGTAGGAAATAAAATAAATTATTGATTGATGTGTGTTATGCTGTATTCTTACAAATTCAAAAGTAATGTATTATTTACTGTACTTACTTATTTTATTGTGGACAATACTTTTTTAAACAATTACCTTGAATTATGATCCCAATTTGTATCGTGCCCTCGATTTTCTATTAAACTAATCGTCAAGATTTGTCAGCATCAGAAGGATGTTAATTCCACTTAATGTCCGACCACATACAACCAGGATAGAACAATTTAGAACAATATGTGCAAATGAAGCATATCGTCCCGCACTGGAGACTAAACTAGTTCTAAACTGAGGTTCATATGAGGTGGGTTGTGTACTAGTGCGCTGTTATTTGAGCACTAGATCATTCTGCCTATACGCTAAAAACATTTACGCTAATGTTAACATACGATTACGTTCACGTGATTCGTAACAAAAATCCATTTGCAGGTCAATAGC
This sequence comes from Euproctis similis, assembly GCA_905147225.2. Taxonomy (NCBI): domain Eukaryota; kingdom Metazoa; phylum Arthropoda; class Insecta; order Lepidoptera; family Erebidae; genus Euproctis; species Euproctis similis. Next base: position 15,289,650 of record LR990107.1, on the reverse strand, counting down.
ACCGTTAGTTGAAGGTCTTGGCCGCCGTCGGTCGCTTCTTCCCACTCTTGCTTCTACACCCACCCTACGCCTCTTTTCGAGTAAATATTAAATCAGTTACGTTTACCTCATACAAATAAATTTATATCTCTCTCCCTATATATGACCTGGTGATTTATGGACAAATATAAAACTTGAGTTGAAGTTCGTATGTAGTGATTTCTAGTTTCATCAAAAAATAATATATAAAAATAAAAGTATGTGTGGTCCAGTCGTCGAGCTCCCCGCTTCTGATTCAACAGTTGCTGGTTTTATTCCGGGCTCACACCATTGATTTCCCGGTATTATTTTCCGGAGTTATGTGTGTTCAATACCGATCACTGACATCTTTGTGCCCTGTGTATGGAAATAGGTTCGCCACCTGTTCTGTTTTGGAGGCTTAACATCCACTGCCTTAACATTCGGAAAGAAAAAGGCGTGAAGTTATGAAGTCTAACGACTTTATATCGGCCTAGTGCCTTCAAGGTTAGAAGATAGATTACGAGGTAGATAGACTTATAATTTTTCAAAAATCGCAGTAATCATCAATTTCCAATCAACACATCAGCGGTTTAAAATGATGTTTTATTGGTTTACACGGTATACCTGTCAAATTTTCCTCTTTTAAAACTCTTTTTTTACACACTGAAAGCCTTTTATAGGGGCATCGACAGTTTGAGGGGGGTTGCTGGTGCTGCAGACTTCCCTTCCCACCACTAGTCTCCAATAGAACGATGTAAAACCAGTGGGGTGTTCTATTTCAGACTTGCTACCTCCCAATACACCCGTATTTTAAATATGGTCGAGCTAACATCACTTCCTAGACATGGCATAGTGCTTGCATCTCCACAGATAAAATGCACTTACATATATTAACTTCAAGAAAACTATATTTGTATTGTGAGAATAAACATGAAGGTAGGTAGCGGCTGTTAAGCCTCGTCTTGCCGTTATGTTTATGTCCCAAATGGAATATGTTGCGAACCTATTGCGATACAGGGCACAATGTTTTCACTCATCGATATTTATCACACATAACTTCCGAAAACAATTTCGAAAAGTCAGCTGTGTGCCAGGATTCGAACCCGTCGCTTCTTGATTCAGAAGCGGGGTGGGGTCCTCGGCCAACTGGATCACCGACACATATTTAATTAAAATTCTAACAACATTTAATAAGTAAACTAATAAGTTACATTACACAACATTATCCATCTATTTAATAAAAATATAATAAATTCATATCATTGTAGATAATATGCAATCATATGTCCGTGAACCATATTTGCCCCCGTCTTGATACCTTAGCTGATAAAACTTTATATTAAATAACACATTTTTTTATAATAAAAAACATAACATTTGTTATTTAATTTTATTTCATCAAATACTTACTTAAATACTAGTTGATCCAGTTTTGCCAAAATAAATTTAAAAAGTAGGGGTGGATCGTAGAGAGGTGAAAAGTTAGGGTTGTATGTATTTTTGTATGCTGCTTCATAACAAAATTGTAAACAATTGTAAAAAAAGGGGGTAGGCTATTCTTAATATTTGGGGGGATGATAAATGGACGTTGTCCTATTCTCAGACCTTCCCGATAAGCACACAAAATTCGGTCGAGAATCGGTCAAGCCGTTTCGTAGGAGTACGGTAAAAAACAATGTCACAAGAGAATTTTATATAATATATGAGATTCATAAGTTAGTCTTCAACCGACTGAGCGTTCATTTATTTTATAATCTTCTTCCTGAAGGTATAGGGCAGTTGTTTGTTACGTCTCGATTCGTCGATTTTTTTTTGTTCCTAAACGGAATAGGTGGCGGCATCTACATCGGGCACAAAATTGACGGTAATCAATGTATACCTAATATATAAAATTCTCGTGTCGCGGTGTTTGTGGTTTAACTCCTCCGAAACGCCTTTACCGATTCGATTCTCATGAAATTTTGTGTGCATATCGGGTAGGTCTGAGAATCGTACAACATCTATTTTTCATCCCTCTAAATGTTAAGGGTGGATTACCGAGTGACCGAGAGAAACGCTGTATAAGCCTCTTTACGTCGATATACTGAGAGGTCGTGGTATTTCACCGGTGGAGCCGGCCCACTCATGCCGCGAACTGTGGGGCTCTACCATCATTTAACTATGCTAATAGAGCAGATACTATTATCCAAAAAATGTCCCGGACATGATAAGTCTTTATCCGACTACTGTATAACTATTATAAGTGGCTATAAGTGGCATTAGTAATCATGGGTCGATATTTGACAACAAAGAAGACAAAAGAATTTTCACCTCTTACTTTAGTATAAATACGTAGGAAGCAGTAAATATGACTTTTAAATTATTTATTAATAAGAAGGAATATATTAATTACATTATTTACAACTAGCACAAATCAAATTTATTTAATTATTTATTAATAAACATATCTATTTAATTTAAATCCTAGAATATCCAGAAAGATCTAAATTGGTGTGAACCACAATAACTACAACTCACAGTTTAAACTATCCAATCCAATAGGCGATTGGAGGTGATACTAAGCTATAATGTTACTACTTATTAATAGCCTCCTCTTTATCGGTCCGTCGTTCTCCATTTCCAATCAGACCGTCGGCAGAGCAATTATATACCTGGCCGGTGTACCGAGAATCGATTCAAATACAAAATTTAATCGGAAGTGGTGGTGGATGATAATATCGATGCTGTTTTAATATAGCAGCGGGGAAATTTGCGAGTTGCAGTGGCATGTAGTGCAACCGGCTGTACCGATCAATACGCCATCGGCTGCTCCCTTCCTATCCGTGCCTACCGTCAGCCCCCTTCCCCTCCCCGCCCCCGGCCTCCGCCCCCGCTCAATCCCCCGGCAAACTCACTGCACCGCGTACAACCACGGAGGGACGTAAACTACATCCCTATAACTTCAAACTTTGTCCCCTACTATATATATAAATTTAATGTAATATATTTATAAAGCAAAATATAAGACATTTTAATATAATCCATGTTTCGATAGGCTTTTGAGGGTAATATTCGTCTCATAGTTAGATTAACTGGTATATTTTATGAAAACTTCACGCCAAGTCTGCCTTGCCGGGTAAGCGGAGAGAACAGGGCGCCATAATATAAGGCAATATTCTTACACGCCTCTCTTACACTCGTTCCTCGCAATTTAATAACTCTTATATAACGGAATTGACTATATAATATTTCATTAACTAATTTTTTACTTAATTTATTATGTAGATATTGTAAACAATCGGCTTGAAAGGAACAAATTTGGGAGTTCATTGGTCTTTCTTCTCCAGGGAAAACCACCTTCCAAATGAGTGTATTAAAAAATATTTTCCACAGTAATTTGATTTTACTTACAAAATTAATAATGTTTCCGTTGAGCCTGGTTTAATCACTTAATCTCATTTTAATGAAGAATGCTTCATCAATATGGCTCCCTTCGTTCCTTACTTACTATATTATACAGCTTATATAGCTGTTTCAGCGATCTTATCTGCTTGGAATTTAATGAAATGAATAACATTTCTAAAACAAAAGCATCCTCTCTAGTAACAAACACGAAAATTGTGAAAATTAAATATATTTACAGGTTATTTTTAATATTAAAAACAGACATTCAAAAGAAAGGATAAAAATTTTGGTAATAATGTCACAGGACATGAATTACGATCATAAAACTTTATAAAATAAATAGTATCATAAGGATATATATAATTTATATCTCAACAGTACTAAAGATTACGAAGTCTTCCAGAAAAAAAAATACTCTTCTTCGGAGTAAGAGTACTTCTAAGAGTTAAATATTGAATGTTGTATTCAGTGTTTTTCTCTAAATATTTCTCCATCTGTTTCTTCATGTTGGTAACAATTAAATACACTATATAAATAAAAATCAAAATTTTATTTACTTATTGCTTCTAAGGCGAAACAAAGTTCGTTAGGTCAACTTATAATTACATAGTACAAAATAAAGTCACTTTCCGCTGTCAGTCCCCTTATATATATCTTTTAAACTACGTATATGATTTTAGTGCGGTTTTTTTTAATAGATAGAGGGTGTCAACTTGCAGGTTTGTATGTATAATTCATGTATGATGTAGCAAAGCAAAACATAAATTTCGAGATTAAGCACTTGAGTTTTAAACGCTGTAAAAAATTACTTTTGATGCGGAACAAAGTTCGCTGGGTCAACTAGTTTATGTATAAAAATGTATTTCTCAAATAATAATTTTGTGATATATTCTTATTATAGAATATCATTGTCATGATTGGCGTGTCCTCTTTGCACTCTACATATTTCTTGGTCCCATAAGCCCCGATGTAATCATAAAGCTGATTTACTTATTATTTTCTTTCCGAGTTTATTTGTGTTTAAGAAATTGGGGGTCATATTATTTTAATGTGTATAATATATTCTATGCATAATCGAACATGTATATTATTGTTCTTTCTTTAATAAATTTTATGGCTATATATGAGTAACTATTGATCATTCTGCTGCAGTTATTTTAAGCATTCGTTGCGAGAAACAGTAATTAAAATTCTTTGTTTTAACATTTAGGCAATAAATTATAAAATTGGCCACATTTCTTCACGTTTTGTTCCTAAAAAATATGTAAATTTTTCACATAACATTTAGTTATAAATTGCTTATAGCTTTTTAATTTCAAACACGGCTCGCTAGTTAAGTCTTTTTAACTTAGACAAGGAGCTATTTTTATAAATATGATCTTTAACATAAATTAACGATAGCTATCTTAATAGTCTAATCATATATCTAGTATAATCCAATACTAGTCGCAGTAGCGAGTGAGTTAGAGCTCTGTTCTCTCTGCCTACCCCCCAAAGGGCCTTGGCATGTGAAGTTCGGTAAGTAAACACATTATTGTTAAAAACATATAGTTAAGGTTGTATGTATGTATATTAATTAATTATTTCATTGTACTGTAACTACCATTTATAGAATTCGAGCGGTAAACAATTGTTAGATATTATCACAAAGGGCGCAGGCCTGAACACTTACGCCCCCTACCAATTGTACTGGACTAATAACCTCAAATAACACGTTTAACTCCCAACTCCACTCCTCGCAAGAATTCATTTTAATTGAACCCACTCTTACTGGCTAATAGAATTCTTTTATACCCAGGCACAGTTATATAAACAAACGCTACCTACTACTGATTCGTTTGTTCTGGCTATTACCAAATACTTATAACTATTTGAATGACTGCGTCAATTCTTATATTTTACTTGAATATTACACACATACAACTAATAAAAACTAATATCTTAACCCCCTCAAACAAAACAAATTAATATTTATCAGAAGTTATAACGCCTGGTGAACTCAGAGAGTTGGTGCAGTTTACTTTTTTTGACGTTCACTTTACATATAATTCTCGTATCACGTATCGTATTGGTCTGTAATTATTCTTAAAGGTATACCAATCTATTTATATACGATAAAAAGAAACCTTAATTTGAGATTTTATATTTCATATAGAAATGCAAGCAGACGAAAAAATCGATATCAATCGCAGTCATAATAGTGCTGTCAGTATAATTGCATTAAGTGGCCAGTATTTATTTGAAATGTCAATTTTATATTTAAAAAAAGAACAAGTCAAATAAAATGGCGCTGGTTTGATTTCGTGTGTTATAAAGTCAGTTTTAAAATAGAGTATTATTCAGGCTTCTGTGATGTTCTCTTTTAAAATCCTTACGGCTCGGATAATGTGTAATCGTGTGATAAACTCACGAGCCGTAAGGTGAATTATCCACCTACTTCAGTCTTATTTGTGTCAGTGGCTATATATCGATGTTAGAAGGGTTTTACGAGGCTCTAAGCTGCAAAAATTCGTCTTGATAAATTAAGAGAAACCTTTTCATGTCATGTCATAGCATCACTATTTATGATAACATTAAATAACATATTCTGTGTGTTTATTGAAAATATTTGTATCTGCTTGATTTGTATAATAAATATACTTAAAAATAAATTGTCACGTTTTTCTGCCATGAACTCCTAAACTATAACTAAGATTTATTCTAATTTAATGGGATAGTTTATGGTTTACGTTTTTTTTTTAATTTAAACTTTAACAGGACGAATTCTGTAGTTAGTATTTTTTTTATTTGTGTTTTATAAGAATATCTGCATATCCATCCCCTTCTATAGAGAACTGTGTGTTTATTAAATTTTATTTATGCAGTATAATATATATAGTAGTAAGTTTATTACTTAATTCATTAAATCCACAGTTTTAGAGTCAAAATAAATCTCTTTCTGTTGTGACAGTATTTCACAGTATAACCCTGTTTATTGAACCGTTGAACTGATTTTAATGAAATTTTAAATTTATAAGCGAGATAGTTTAATACGTTGGAACATTTAGCCGTCGGTTTTTATAATATTTGTTTTATTTTAGATACTAGATATACCTTACATAAATACAATGCATAGCTTAACTGCAATTCCCTTGCGTGGTAGGCAGAGAGAATAGACCGCTTTAAGGTACGATTCTTACACACTTCACTGTCTTCTTTGACTTTCATAAGTCTTTTAGTGCACGCTCGTCGATCTTTAAAGCTCCTGACATCATCTTTGAAAAAAATAAAGCAAATTTAGTCAATCTATTGGATCGGTTTGCCAAAATATGTTCTCACAACTGCGTAGGCACGGGAAAAAAATAAGTATACTTATACATGTTATATTATAATTTACTTATACTGTTGTATGTGCATGACGAAGAAGGCTTCATTGAAACATTAAAAATATGCAGCATCATGCCTGAGCTCGGGTCAGGTAAAAACTTTTACGTGAAGATGTATATGCATTCAGGTCTACAAAAACACAGAAGAAGTCGGCACACATCTCACACTTTTTTTTTTATTTTTATTTCTAAGACTTTCGCGAATCTCACTCATAGATTAAAACAACTTTTGGGATTATATCGCGTTTATTTATTACTTATTTATATTTATTTCCCGACGTTTCGAACTCTTTACAGAGATCATTTTCACGAGTGATGAACAAAAAGATGGTAGCTGTTCAAAAGCTATTTTCATTGATACAGAGAGCACCCACTTTTTGGAAATAAAAATCAAAAAGTTGATGTTAAATATATGATTTTTACTATTGGTAAAGTATGACTATTCAATAATAGTTATATATAACAATATTTAATAATAGTTATACTTTGATTTCAACCAACTTAGAAAAATAAGATAATTTTCTAATAATTAAATAATAACAACTGGTGAATACATCTTATAAATAATTATTTAACTTTTGTTTTCATGGTCTGATGTGGGTTACCAATAGTAAAAATCATATTTTTAACATCAACTTTTTGATTTTTATTTCCAAAAAGTGGGTGCTCTCTGTATCAATGAAAATAGCTTTTGAACAGCTACCATCTTTTTGTTCATCACTCGTGAAAATGATCTCTGTAAAGAGTTCGAAACGTCGGGAAATAAATATAAATAAGTAATAAATAAACGCGATATAATCCTAAAAGTTGTTTTAATCTACATCTCAGCTTAACATACACACTCATTTCTGACAAGATTAATTTGAATATGGAACGTATATTTTTTCGTTCTTTTTTTGTTTCAACAGCATTGATTTTAACGATTATCCACCGTGCCACAGTTCTAAATGGGTGATAATTTGTTCAGTAATCTATAAAAGCGATTATTTCCAACCATATACATTCCATACAGAAACCCTGCTCATACTGTTTACGGGTCATCAGTTACTTTACAATTGCGTGGCAATTTGCGAGTAGCAATCAACATTCGAATACGCTACGGCATAAGTTCGTATACAATTTAAATTTTCCCTAAGGCATCAATTCGACTATGGATGGAAAGTGGTTTACTATTAATATAGATATATTAAATTTCACTAATGGTAAAGCTGCATGTATACATGAGGCCAACGTCCTTGTTGTAAGTATAACGTTGGTATGGCGCCGCACTTGGACGCAGACAGCGCCACGCGACTGCTGCCCCAGAAGGTGTGGTGGAGGGGGAACCGACAGGCATCTGATGTTATTAAACGCCTTAACAAACTGGAATTTACTCTATATTTGGCCAGAACGACGCAGCAAGCGCCTAACGTTTACTATTGCAACTACGATTTCCATCCGTTGTACAACTTCCTAGTATAGCTATCCCTATCAAACTCTATCAGATCCTTACTTTTTTAAATGACCCTGTTTGTAAAAGCAATGAGAGTTCAATACCTAATTTAATTCGCTAACATTTATGGTTACTGCTCTGTTCTCTTAGTCAGTAGTATAATGATAGCCCCTTTAATAGACTATCAAATGCTTCAGGAATATTTCTAATTGTATCGCTAATAACAAAGGTTAAAAAAGATGATTCTTTGGTAAAATCGAACCAATATCGTTTGGCACTTGGTAGGTTGTCCGAAAAATATGTAAAAATATCGAAAATTAACTATTGAACTTAATTTAACAGAATTATCACCATATACAATTATACATTGCTATTCGTTGAAAATCGATTCTCCGTAGGTTCGGACATGTAGCAAGATTGACTAAGCAGATATACAATGCAAAAGCGGATGGATGTAGAAGTAGAAGATGACCAAGACACACTTTCCATGACCAAATAGATAAGTGATATTAGGAGTCTTAACAATCGACGCGCGTGCAAGTCCAAAGAAGCGAGTGGGCCGTGTAAGTATCGTGCCTTACGGTGCTCTATCCTCTTTGCCTACCCGCAAGCGATTTGGCGCGAAGTTATGTATATATGTATGTACATACGATTTCTGTGTGTTGGCCTGACTAACTATTAATACAGTAACGCCATCAATGTTGCAGCTTATTGAGATTACATCATTATATTTACATAACACGTGTAATATGTTACTTTCTCAGAACAATACTGTACTATTTTTGAAACGGTAATACATACACCATAATGGAGTTGAAATGTGCCACTCTAATGGCTTGTTGAATGCATTTTGGACAATTAATAAGCGAAATCTATTTACGAACTCATTATGTACGCTGCCCATGGACATCTGCAGGGATGAGGGGACGTTTCTGCGGACACCTTTCTTACCGAACTTAACGTGGCGGAAGCCACTTTACGTCGATTTTCATCATAATTATATACTGGTAAAATATGGGATAGTTTTCTTAAGTCGATCGAGAAATGTCTGAATAGTACCTGCACTACTTCAATCACTTACCATCAGGCGAAGTGTGGTCAAAAGCTGATCTGTGATAAGCCAGAAAAGGTAAAAAAAATTAGTAAAGAAGGGGAAGGGTATAGGGCCTACGGATACCTCTCTTACTGAACGAAACGCGGCACGAGCCACTTTACGCCGATATACTGAGAGATCATGGTGTTTCACCGATCGAGCCGGCCCATTCATGCAGGGAACTGCAAGACTCTAACACTATTAATTACCATCGATTCCGCGTGGGACGTAATAGTTCGGCGAGTTCTGTAAATTGAGACTAAACACCCACTGCCTACACCTTAGATATAATTAGGTGTGATGTTATATAAAAGAATTCTTTAATCCTTGGAGGATAGGTAAATATAGCGAGGTGATGTCAACTCGGCATGTTATAAATGATCATCTGGCTATTCAGGTCACGCCATCGGCTCCACCCCTACAACCTGACATCCGACCAACACCCGCCTTCCCTGCGTGTTTGAAGCCTCTGCGTGATTTAGTTTCCTAAAACTATTTATTTATCTATAAATATAAATAAAATTGGAGTGTCTCTTTGTAATATTGAAATAACCACTTTTTACGACATGCATTCGTGATATACACCGAGAATTTTTGTTTAAACTTTATCTGTCTTTCTGTTTATTGCGGCTAATCTCTGAAATGTCTGGACTCTGGACCGATTTTTACGAGACTTTCATTGGTGTAATAAGGAGTAACTTAGGCTACTTTTAATTTACAAAAATAAGTATATCTCGTATATTGTTCAGAGGGTAAACAAAGTTCGCCGGCTCAGCTACTATTTAGTATATATCTTTAAATTTTTCTAACTTGAGTATTCAAACATTTTTTTAAACATTTACATATAGTTTATAGAGTTCAAATGTTTTAGTATTTCAAAGCATTAGTTACTTGCCGGATAGTATGTAGTTATATATGTACCTACCTACAAATAAAAATGGCTGACGTATAAATTCAATGAAAACACAACACAACATTTAAATGTAGCAATATTTATAAATAAATATATTGTACAGGAATTCCGTAGCCATATTATTCTGTATAAGTTTTATTGAAACGGGCAATACCGAATACCTCTTCAATTACATATTTATGAGTATTCCTAATGATTAAGTATTTATTTATATACATACCATCCTGCTGTTCTATCTCAAAACAATATATATACTTTCGTAAATATATTCAATAATAAATTGCGATTCAGTGAAAAACGATGTTGTTTTTCTCTTACCAAAAAATTATAAAATATTGGAGGTGTCGTATATTAATTTTGTTTACACGCCGCTAAACTAATCCGGCTAAGCAAACATTTTCGATGATTTGGATGTGGTATATGAATCACCGCTATGAACCAGCATTTATGCGGAAGAACAGTCATCGAGTTCTCGACCACTCGATGTAAACAAGGTGAGAGATCTATGCCGGTTTTAGACATCACTGGCTATTTATAAAAAAAAAAAGAAAAAATAACTATTCGCTTGAAATATTGTAACATAAATAAACAAAGGGCATACTGATACCAAGATGTATAGAAACACAGAAGTCCGAAGGTAATGTCTCTAGTTTAGGGAAAGAATTTTTGCCGGTAGAGGGCTCCCTTCTTCGAGAAGCACTCTTTCATATCCGCACGGGTGAGATTTTGTCGCCGTCAACAGCTCTTTATAATAAACTTACGTACGTCAACATCGGTGCGTACGAAATTCAAGCGCAGCCAGTGGCTAAAAAGAGAACTAAGATCCCACTTTGTTATTGCGTACATTAATACTCTGAAAAAACCTAGACCGTTCGGACTCTTCTGTGATACGGTTAAATATTGTTTTTTTTTAATTAAAATAAAACACTATTTTTAATTGAAAAGAAAAAGCGACCCTGAATTTGTTTATTGAATCGAAATCGTCGATTATGAGAAACAATAAAAAGAGACAGTTCTTTCCATTTCTATACGTATTATCAAGTCTGCAAAGGAATTAGGAATGACATATTAATATGGTATGACACCAATTATATGGTTCCGGAGAAAGGTGATGTTAGGAGCCTCAAAAATCGACGCGCGTGCATGAAAAGAGTAATTATGAAAGTCAACGAATCGAGTGAGTTGTGTAAGAATCGTCCCTTATGGCTCTCCGTTCTCTCTGCCTACCCCACAAGGGATTTGGCGTAAAGTTATGTATGTATCATTATATCTAGCCTTTCATTTTAACCTTTGTACAGTAGAAAATGAACTTCCAAAAAAAGTTTGACTATTGTATAGAGATTTATTGATTACACAAAGTGAACTTCACATCTCGATTTATCTCACAATAAAGTAATGTTTTTCACATATTTTTTTAAAATATTGTAATTCAATTAGATGATTTTTTTTGTTTAGTTATTTGTACATGAACTACTTTTAGGTACCAATGTACCTAGAAGTAGTTCCTGTACAAAAACTATCGTTTAAAGAACTTTTTCCCGCAGAGGAATTACAGTGTCGTGAAAAAAAAATGTGAATTATTGAAGCTACACAAAATGATTAAAATTTAAATCCTCGATATCTTAATAGATCTTAAATAGTCTCGGTGGCTTAGTGGTCGAGCACACGGCTTCTCATCCAGAGCTTTCGGGTTCGAATCCTGACACCTAGCTCACACCAATGACTTTGCGAAATAGTTTTCGGAAGTTAAGTGTGATAAATATAGATGAGTGAAAACTTTGTGCCTGGTATGGCAATAGGTTCGGCACCTATTCCATTTGGGACGTAAACATAACGGCGAGACGAGGCTTGACAGCCACTGCCTACACCTTCGGGTAACAAAGGCGTGAAGTTATGTTATGTTATGATATCTTAATAAAGTAGTGAGTTTAAAACCGTGATGAAGAATCGGTTCAAATATAAATACCAAGTTATATTAGTTATAAATAATAATTGTACATTGCACCTTGCATTGTTTAGACTACAAGAGCGATCGCAAACCATATCATGAAAAGCAATTCGGCTGTTTGTTTTATTGTTCGAGATATAATTGATCGGAGGCTAACCTCTACTATACGTTCAATAGCGACGTTTATGAAAATCATTTCTATTGTTTGATCATTTGAAAGGTTTTTAAGGCAAATTTTAATAAGCCACATCGAGGTCGTATCCTGTAAATGGTCCGTAAATAAATACCATTAACTCACTTAGATTTTTAATCAGGCATATTCTATTTGAACTTGTGTTCTAACTTTCTAACTACCTACTCACTTTCAAGAACCTGTCTTAGTCAGTACATTTCTAAAAAAAAACCTATTGCTATGTAACTTTTTATTATTTTTCGGCACCATAGTTATTATTAGTTTTCCATATTCTGTGTATAATGTGTATATGTATTTGTTTCGTGTACTGTCGACAGAAGGACTTTACATCCATGGATATATATAGAATAATTTTTAATAAATCATGTACAATCGTAAAAATAGTGAAGCTGTTGATCTAACGTCATAGCATTGTCAAACAACCTTGTTTTATTGCGCAGTTGTTTTAGATTGACCTATATTCATAATTAGTATATTATAATCTAGCTTTTTACACTTGTTATTCTTAATGGATTAAAGAGGCATAGGTATATTAGTAACTAGGTGACTCGGCGAACTTTGCCTCATAAGCAATAAATAAAAGATTTTTTCTAAAACTAGCTTAAGTTATTCCTTATTACACCAGCTACCTGTCAATAGAAATCCCGTCAATATCATCATTCATCATCATTAGCCTATTGCAATCCACTGCTGGACATAGGCCTCTCCCCAATTTGCGCCACAACATCCGCTTCTCTGCCTTCCGCATCCAGTCTTTTCCAGCAGCCTTTCTGAGGTCGTCTGACCATCGGGTTGGTGGGCATCCTACACTACGCTTACCAAGTCGCGGTCTCCACTCAATGACCTTCTTGCTCCATCTACCATCGGTCCTTCGGCAGATGTGACCAGCCCATTGCCACTTCAGCGAGCTTATTCTACGAGCTATGTCGGTTACTCCAGTTCTCTGTCGGATATACACATTTCTGAGTTTATCCTTCAGAGATACCTCAAGCACAGCTCGCTCCATAGCTCGCTGAGCGACTTTAAATTTGTGGACTAGCCCCACCGTGAGTGTCCACGTTTCGGCACCGTAGGTCATAACTGGTAAGACGCACTGGTTGAAGACTTTGGTCTTCAGGCATTGTGGTATAGACGAGTCGAAAACTCGACGCTGTTTGCCCAACCCAGCTGAATCCTCCTGTCGGCTTCCTTCTCGAAGTTTCGTCTACCTAACTGGATAGTTTGGCCCAAGTAGACGGTATTTGTTTACAACTTCGAGAACCGACCCTTCGACATTTATCGGTCTGGGCACGACATGTTCATTGAATATGACCTTGGTCTGGGCACGACATGTTCATTGAATATGACCTTGGTCTGGGCACGACATGTTCATTGAATATGACCTTGGTCTTGTCCAAGTTCATGCCCAAACCGACACGTCGGGAGGATTCGTCTAGGCTGCGCAGCATTCCGCTTAACTGTTCCAGCGACTCTGCCATTACAACGATGTCGTCGGCGAACCGAAGATGTGAGATGTACTCACCATTCACGTTGATACCCTGTCCAGTCCAATCCAGGGTTTTGAAGACGTCCTTCAGAGCGTTGGTGAAGAGTTTGGGAGATATGACATCTCCCTGTCTTACACCTCGATTCAGCTCGATGGAGTTCGTCACATGGTCCTGTATCTGGACAGCCATCGTGGCGGTTTCATACAAGCATCTCAACAACTCGATATAACGCCAGTCAATCCGACATCGCTGCAATGCATCCAGAACTGCCCAAGTTTCAATGGAGTCGAAGGCTTTTTCGTAATCCACGAATGCCATACACAGCGGCTGATTGTACTCCTCGTTCTTCTGTACAGTCTGCCGAACAGTATGGATGTGGTCCACAGTGCTAAAGCCTTTTCGAATCCCGGCCTGCTCCGGAGTCTTGCAGCGAGACGATTCCTGTCGACCCTCGAGATCAACTTGTAGATATGGCTCAGGAGTGAGATGGGTCTGTAATTCTTCAGTAAGGTCTTATCACCTTTTTTGAAGAACAGCACCACCGCACTCCTGCTCCAAGCAAGTCAATATCGGTCCAGCCATTTCAGAGATTACCCGGAAGAAACACACAGACATAAGAAAGACAGACATACAAAAATTGTAAAAAATGTTATTTTGGTGTAAGTATTCGTATGAATGTAGCAGAAAGCAGTTATTTCAATATTACAAACAGACACTTCAGTTTTATTTATATGTAGATAACATCCGCAACAGTTACTGCCACGCCGAATTTGAAACCTCCATTTTTTTCGGAAGTCATTTAAAATCCGACGATTATAATAAAAAAAAACACAGAACAGATGTTGTGACCCTTTTACACAAAAAATGCTTGTAAAACTTAAAGCGCGCGTCTTGGCATATAGGTAGTTGTGATCCAAGGTTTTTTAAAAATTTTGACAGAAATATACTTCCTGTCAAAATTTCTACAATTTCAAAAGTCGTAATTGTCAATTATAAAACCTTAGATTATGGTCTAAAAACCTGATTTTTTTACTAAAATTTTAAAGGAGTCTGTCTATAGGCGTTACGTGTGCGAACATAATGTTTTAATGTTCTGTTGTTTGCTTGCCCGCATAGCTGTTGCCGACGCCCGCCGGGCCACTTAAATGGACGCAGTTAATTTATCTTAACAACGAGTGTTACACTTTCCTCTAACTATATTTTAAGTGAGAGCGCTTTCGATATTATTATATTATACTAGCTTTGCGACTTTATCTCCTGCGTTCTAGAACAAAACTTGAACCTGGTAACTATTTCCTATTAAGTAAAATAAATTAATGAAAAACAAAAAAAAACACAAAGAGAAGTTTGTACTAAACATATTTTTAATTAACAAAATTCCCGCCACGAATCATTTCACGATATTACAGAGTAGTTTCAAAAATCGAACGACCATGTACACGAGATGATTTGATTTGAACCTAATACTAAAACGAATACAAACTTTTTTCACTTTTTTGTGATGATTTCTTTTCTTAATAAATTGACTTCTTTGTATTCACTTAGTATTGTTTAATTTGTGTTAAAGAAACCTTAACTTATATATAACTTAGCCTTTTTGTTATGATTACAAGGCACCCTTTTGTTACGAGTACCGTACAAATTCGTCGTACGGTCGTGGTAATCGTTTTTTTTTCTTTCTTTCTTAAATATTCTAGAGCCAATTTGCCATTACACATTGACGTCTTGTTCTCAACTTAGTAACTAATGGTCTTGTTATGGTAACCGAACAATGGAAAAACACATTATTATTTATTATAACGAACTAGCTGACACGGCGAATTTTGTTCCGCATCAAAAGTAATTTTGATGAATAATTATGAATTTTTTTCTAGCTATTCCTGTTGAGCTCGAAGTGAGATTATACTTTTTATAAGCACACCACTTCCTCCCCCACTCACACGTGCATCTGAATTGTGTTGGAAAATATAGAGCGAACGTGTATAAATAAATTTATTTAACAGGAACGACAATATTTCTGATTTATTTATTTAGGGTAACTATGTGTTTCATTCCAGATGGCGCTAGTAGAGGATGCGGGCGCGGGTTCCGCTGCCGACGATCCCGAAGCCTTACTCAACGAGTGGCTCGGTGAACTCACCGTACTCACGGCAGTAAGTGTTTATCTATTACTAGTTGTAGCTCGCAACTCCGCCCGCATGACCTTTCTAAAGGCGTAAATTTCTTTTACTGACATTGATTTATTGATATTAATAAAAGAACGCCAAGGCCAGGTTCCATTTACCTATAAAAGACTGGAATGTCAATCTCGTAGTTAAGACGGCCGTCATCTTTCGCGGTAAAATCTGTAAAGGTTTTAAAGCTATATAAAGAGCACCAGAAAACAAAAGACTTACTCGAAAATCAATCTACCTTCGCAAATCAGTTTCATATCAATATCGTTATTTTAGATGCTATAATATCGTTCTCAATTTGTCAGGGTTATAATCCCGTTGCATAAGTCTGCATGACATTTAGTTAGACTAATCCAGATATAGTTGTAACATTATGTAAATTGGGAGCATCTGGAGGAAACTGAATAGGATACTCACAGCATACAAGCTAAGTTATCATCATTAAATGGGATACGAAAAAAAGGTAGGTTAAAAAAAGAGATTATTGATGGTGTTGTATCACGGGTGGAACACGTGTGGGTTGCAGCCGGCTGTGCGTCGCAGGCGCCCAGGGACCGGGCGGCTGCGAGGACAGGTGTTCCGACCAGAGCTGAGCACATGCCGCTCTCTCGCCAAGATCTACAACAGCCCGCCAACTATTACTTTTACAATATAAATCTCGTAACTACCACGTGATACTTGAACAACAACAGACCTTTACCGGGGTGACTTCTTAACCTTTACTTGTGAGTGAAATACCCGTACTTGTCTGTTTGCAAGACTCGTTGAAGTTAACATTCGTTATCAGTTGTGAGTAAAATATTATAAGTACTATAGAATCTGGTTGCCGGGTTGAGTAATTTATGAAAAAAAATCAGTCAAAAAATCAGTATGAAAAAGAAAGTCATCCTATACTTCGGTATAAAATTTTATAAAATTATTATTGAAATCGTTATAGATCTATTGTCATTGTCATCCAATGTACCTATTTACGTTAAAAATAAATTAGGGAGATTTACTGGAGATAGAGAAACATATTCCTTAAAGTATATACATACCTACTTAATCTTGTTTATATCAAGGCCTTGGAATTAAATCAAATACTCAATACACACTGCACCTTGAAAAGTTTATTTCATAGATAATGATATAATACATATTTCCATTAATAATCAGGTTTAGTCTATTAATCGCTATACAAAATTCAAAACTCGATGAGCTCATCGCTTTAAGAAACTACACAATATCACACACGTCATATTTTATTTACTACTAGCTGACCCTCGAATTTGATTCGCCTCGGAAGCAATAAATAAAAAAATATTTCTAAAAAAAGTAGCCTACGCTACGCCTTATTACATTAGATACCTGCCAATAAAAGCTCCGTCAAAATCGGTCCAGCCATTTCAGAGATTACTCGGAACAAGCAGACAGAAAAATATTTAAAAAAAGTTATTTTGGTGCATGTTCCGTACAATATATTATAATAATATATTCGTATGAAAACAAATTAAATACTCAACTCTATGAATGTTAGATACTATTTTAATATATTTCTCTACAATTTAGATTGGGCACTACGGTCCCGGGTTCATTAAACACACTCCTGTTTGTATGCTGTTGATTATTGTTTAACTATTTTGAAGGGATATTCTGGGACAGTATACACTCCCTAATAGGTAGAAATTATAATTATTTAAGACCATATTTTATGGGCCTTATGTCAATGAAATGTCCGTAGTTAAAAGCCTATAATAAACTACTGTAATCACTAATTCACTACAAAGATAACTCTTTTGGAAGTTTTATAGAAATCCGAAGGCATGATGCGGCTTTACCCTACCGTAGGTAGATATTATTAAACGTAGGTAGATATTTGGAATAGGTAGGGTACTTGACAAATATGGTAGGTACCTTTTTAAAGACCTTTTATTATCGACGGATAAAAGGTATAAAATTGAAACATATTTGTTATAGGTACATCTTACTTATGTTTGATTTAATTCATTACAGTTTCCAACGATATTTTTATTGCTCCTTCAAAATAGGTTCTTTTAATAAGCTATCGCGAACTTCGTAACTCTATATACTTTATCGGTAAAAAGGTTATTCCTCCGATCCTATTGGTTGCAGCGTAATGATATACAGCCTATTGCCTTCCCCGATAAAAGAAAAAGATGCAATACATTTTTTTTTCAACTCGGATTAATATTTCCCGAGATTCTAGCGTTCAAACAAACAAACTCTGCACCTTTAATAGGGTTCAATTAGAAAACTAGGTTTCTTTAGGTGTTTCTGGCATTCGTATCGTAATTCTAAATCATTCTGTTATCAAATGTATTGGTGTACAAAACTTGTCTGATAAAATTATTGGAGTCCCAGCTCAAATAAAAGAAAATATAATAATTATATGTATAGGTACCCAATACAACATCTGCTCGTTTTGTTCTGCGCTCAAGTAAGCAGCAGGTGATTCGTACTGCACCACCTGTTCAATATTTTTTGTCTTGTTTTTTTTTTTGGAGTGATTTCTACAGGAGTGGCGTATAATGCCACGATATTACTATTTTTAATTTGGAAATACTTATTTTTAATTTGGATAGATGTTCAAACATTGTTTAAGAGAATGATGTTATTATAAGTGGCAATCTAAAGTTTAACTATCATCATTATCATTACATAGTAAAAAAGAAAGGCGCTTTCCGCTGTCTATCCCCTTGTATGCTTAAATCTTTAAAAATACGCAACGGATTTTGATTCGGTTTTTTTTAATAAATAGAGGTTTTTAATAAATGGTTTTTGTATATAATGCATATCATATGTAGTAAACAAAAAGTGATATTTTTTGGAGATTTAGCACTTTAATTGCAAACGATGTAAAAACTACTTTTCATCTACCTTGTTTAACACAATGTTCGCCGGGTCAGCTAGTACTAAAATCGTAACATATTTATTGAGCATTGACAAAAAAAAATGTCTCTGATGGTGTTCAAAATAAAAAATCTTGGTTATTGAGTGAGCCTATAAAACAGGCGTTATTTACCAATAAAGTATCGTTCTGATTGTTACAAATATACCTCTACTGTTTTATATTGATATCATAGGATGGTGGCATCCCTTATTACATGAATAGTAAAGTGGTCGTAAATCGGGGTGCGGAACTAAAGTAGGCCACGGATATCTGGGTCAATTGACGATTTCCATTTCATTGCCACTTGTTTAGTGAAGACACCCACAGGTAATACAAAGTCCAGGTCCATACAAACATTATATAACTGAAAATATTTAAGATATATATGTATTTCGTTTGGACGGGGTAATTTCGGAAACTAATTATGCGACAAGTTATTTCAGTGTTAAATAGCCCACTCATCGATGAACAATATAGGCTATATGTGATCATTCATTCTACTACAAATAGGATAAGAACACTGAGCGTTTTAAGTGATAATAGTGTCTAGTATGGCAATACAAAGTTCGCGAGCTAGATAAGAATAACACGTACTATTTAGTGGACACATCCACATATATTTGTTTATATATTATATTATTATTATACATTTATTTGATCAGGCAATACTAAATATGTAGTAGATATAAAGCGGGATGTTGTCGGTCATCGTGGAAGCGGCGTGTGAGTGTGACATATGCGCGTGGTGCGTGCAGGAAACTGGGACCGGAGCTGTCAAACCCTGCACCCCGTCACCTGCACACGGGATGGGGGCTCGAGGGCGAGGGGCTACGCACGCACACAGACGTACACCGCGACGCACACACTCATACATTCGGGAATGAAGCGAGCGTCACAGTAGGGTAGCCCCGCTCCTTCACACGTGCGCAAGTCACAGAACACGCTTGTTGCCACACGCTTGTCTACTTTCCTCCCCACTGCGCCCGCCCGCGGCCCGCATCGTGCCTCTACTTTATTAAGTAATACTATTCAACCAACTCGACTCACTCGTTTCGCTTGACGCTGTCTAGTTGTGTTTGTGTCATCGCGCGAAGTGTTCGCGTCTCTTACATCAGTTATCACGTTAACGTTCTTTGTTAAACGTTTTCATAAATATAACCACATTGAGTGTGGCGCCAAAAGTTTATTTTCCACCAAGTGAATGGGGCGAGGTCAGTAAACCGTGCGCAATATCTACATAATGTACCTATAACTTCTGTGTAGGTACTTGTGTAATTCCCGCGCAGACTCCGAACTCGCCGACAACAAATTCGTGTATATTTTGTTTTTTTTTCTCGCCCGTGACTATTAATTATTTTATGCATGCTCACTTAAATCTCGCTTTATATAGTCGCGAGTTCAACTGAACCGTAGTGAAGATAAGCACTGGTGGCGTATTCCGGGTGACAAAGCCCCCGGCCTTTTGGCACGATTTGCTAATAGTGTGAAGTGCTGTTCTGTGACTCATACATACCATAGCTCGTTGCGATGTAAATGAAATTATGGAAGTGCAATCAAACGGACCCAGTAAGTGGCAACGAGGTGGTTTTCTTTCAAATCTTAACAGAAGTTTTCGTATAACAAGTGGAAAAACAAGGACAGTTAATAATTCGCCCCCAGAAAACCATAAGATGGAACAAATAAGCGATATCTCATCGGTACGTACTTCCTTACTTACTAATATTATGAACTATAACATTGTTATCGATAACAGAATAGTATAGTATAGGTACAGTCCTCAATGTTGTACCACTTCCGGCATTCAACATGAGGATTGATAGTAATACTGTGCCTTGCTTATAACGATTTTCATTTTTAAATATTAAACAAATATGTAGGTAATAGCAAAACTTCAAAAATGGAAGTTATTTGTGGAAGTTTATTTATTTTATTTAATATTATGTAAAAATAATCGTATTCGTGTTGTGATAATATTGAAAAAAAAAAGCTCGAATATCAAATGAAGACCAAATGAGACCCATAAATTAAAATCTATATTTCTAGTACTCTTTGGCATAAATCTTCTGCAATAACCGAAATTAGAGCTTTAAAACAACTTTTTAGGATTATATCGCGTTTATTTATTACTTATTTTTATCTATTTCCCGACGTTTCGAACTCTTTACAGAGAAATAAATATGAAATTAGAGCTATTTAATAAGAATTAATCTGCTTTTAGTAAAACAGTATTTCTTTGGTAAAATAAAAACTAAGTTTGATTTCCAACATTGAAATATGTACTTGTAATGTTTCCGTAATTATCTCAATGCTTAGCAATTGACCAGACAATTTGAGCTACCCTAGTTCAGTTTTCGTCGTAAAAGCCATAAAATACGCATATAACGCTAATATTTTTGAGTAAACACTTGATTATGTGGGTTTTCTATGTTCAACAAGTATTTAATTGCCATACAGAATTTTTTTCTACCGAGATGGTACAGCGAATTGCTTGGTTCTACCGAGATGGTAGAGCCAAGCAATTCGCTGCATGAACGGGCCGGCTCGACCGGTGAAATAGCACGACCTCTCAGAAGATCGACGTAAAGTGGGTTATGCCGCGTTTCGTTCGGTAAGAGAGGTAACCGGAGGCCCACCCACCTTCCCCATCCTTCCCTATCCCTTAAAGGTTGGCAATGCAACAGTAACACTATGTGTTGCTGGTGTTGATGGGTCACGTTGGTTGCTTACCATCAAATGACACGTCTGCTCGTTTGCCCTCCTCTCCCATAAAAAAAAATCGAATTTGAGACCTCTCAAGCAGAATTCGGAGTACATAAGCTCATATAACCGCGATTTACTCAAAATCTGTGATGGAACTAATTCCATCTGATAACACTGTTGAAGTCACGCAGCTTTAAAAGAAACTTCATACATTTGGAATTTATTTAAATATCATAGCCGAATATTACTTTAACAAAGTGCATGCAATAATATAAATACAAATACATTCATATTAGAATTGCTTAATTAAATCGAAAAAAAACTGAACTGAAAGTAATTTATGAATTTTGAACATTTTTTTAAATTTAGGTACTTATAGCGTTGCTAAAGCAAAAATTTGAAACCTAACACAAAATTTAGAAGTCTATTACTACATTTGTATAGGAAGAGTTAGGGCACTTTGATGACCTTGATTTTTACTTAGACCCAATTAAAGTCGACCTATTTACAGAAACATCCAATTTAAGAATTGGACTTGTGGATAAATTACGTGGTTTTACATGTAAAAAAATGGGCTACCATAGACTAGACCACATTTTACCGCCAAAATACATCTTATTTGCATGAGAAAATAAAAACATGTTTTTTACCTAGCTTTTCAGTTTCGTTATTAAGCTCTACCTATTATGAGCTCTTAATTCCAGCCAGCTTGTTCGCTTGCCCAGAGAGTTCGTATTTCCAACGATGAATTTCAGCTAGTCTAGACTACTCATGACTGACTAAATGAAATTAGTCGTTGATAAATCGAATTTAGAGTGAATTTGACAGTGACTACTCGTAACCGAATAGCTGAAATTAGTCGTTGAAAATACGATTTTGCAAGGCAGCGCGCAAGCTCATAATATAATACGCCAGCAGAAATCGTAACCTTGACAGTCAATAGATTATCGAACAAACGAATATCATTGGAGTGTCACTTGAACTAATTTAAATATCTCATAGATATAAGATTAATAATAGATCGGAAATAGTCACCCTAACAACGACACCAAAAATGGGTTGTTGATGTGTGAGTAACTTATCAATGTGTCAACTTTTACATATATAATGTTCATGTTGTAATGTGTAATGTTCATCCTGAAAATCTAGTATGCGCTGTCAACTGTGTAAAATACCTATATATTTCATAGATTTGGCATAGACTGTAATAGATGGCACATGTCAGGAAAAATGTACTAATATTCATCACTGACAGCGCAACCACGTATATTAGATTTTACATTTATTTTTTACTGTATATACCTATGTCGGTCATTGTCAACTTGATGATGCGTTGACGCGGTTCAAATAATACACTATATTCCTATATGTTACATAAACTATTATAAAACGTAATAGGGCCTTATGAAACTTAAAATTAATAATATTAATATAACTAGTAACCATAAAGTCTATAGAAAAATCACATTAAAGAAAGTTCGAGTTTGTTTTTGTTGAAGCTTAGAGCAAGACAGTGGCATACTACCATACTTAGGTATGAGCAGTACAGAAATAATTGTCAAAATGGCGGATGCACAAATTCGTAGACATTGACATTTCCCGTCTTTTGAATAGAGAATTGTTTTAAACTTACAACAGCTTGTGTGCTTTTGAAAAGTATTGTAGCATAAAATATTAATTCACCCTTAGCAGCAAAGCAGTGCCAAGGAAATCTAAGTCTTTTTAGATACTTAATACGTATAGACCACCTTATTTTTTTTATTTCCCTTAATATCTATAATCAAAGCTCGTTGTCTCGGTGGTCCAGTAGTCGAACACCCGCTTTTAAATCTAGAGGTTTCGCGGGTGTTCGAATCCTGGCACTGGCTGACACCAATGACTTTTCGAAATTGTTTTCGAAAGTTATGTGTGATAAATATCGATGATTGATAACTTTGTGCCCGGTATATAGGTTCGCCACCATTTGGGACGTAAACATGACTGCGAGATGAGGCTTAACAGCCACTGCCTACACCTTCGGGTAGAAAAAGGCGTGAAGTTATGTTATGTTTTAACGTAATCGTATAAAATACAATGTATATTTTACAATGTTAAAAAAAATATTAAATTGTTTAAACAAACAATATATAGGTACATTATATATATGTATACATATACAATAAATTATTCTTTGTTGAAAGACAATGCATTCGCAACTATGTTTTGGATTGTCAAGTTGTATTTATATGGATAAGTTATTCACGAACGTACCTATATGTTGAGAGAACTTATAAATTATAATGATGATATCTTTAGAACGCAAAAACAACGTCAATAATTGACCAGTGATGTCTAACTATTCATATTATAGTAACTAACTCACAATCAGCCCTTACGATATCTAATATTTTAATGTTATCAAATTCCAGGGCTTAAACTCTTCAAACGATGCGACTACATCGATGAGACCTTTAGAGATAGTGGCACCACGCATTGACACGTACAGATTTTCAATGGCGAACCTTGAGGAAACTCAGGATGCCGACCTGGACGCGATACTCGGAGAACTTTGCGCCCTCGATTCGGAGTATGACGAAGAAATATCAAGAGTTTCATCAGGTAAGACCACTTGCCAATAATAGCTACACTCCTCGATTAGAGTTGCCTAATTGCTATTAATCATATTAATTTATTATTACAGCATCAAAGGCTTCTGGAAGAGTGAGTGAGAATAGGAGTGAAATAGTGCGAAGACAAGACAAGGAATGCAGCGATGGTGCTTCAACCATCGCACGCACAGACTCTCCAGACAATGATTCGGCATTCAGCGACACTGTGAGGCCATAAACACTTTAAACAAAATATAAATAATATTAACATCATTAAAAATGGTTTTGTGTGTCTCGGTGGTCCAGTGGTCGAGCACCCGCGCTTTTGAATCAAGACGAGGGTGTTCGAATTCTGGTGCACACCAATTAACTGTCGAAATTATTTTCGGCAGTTATGTGTGATAAATATCGATGACTGACAACTTTGTGGCCGGTATGGCAATAGGTTCGCCACCTATTCCATTTGGGACATAAACATAACCGCGAGACGAGGCCTAACAGCCGCTGCCTACACCTATGTTATGTTATGCTATGTAAAATGGTTTTAATCATGATGGATTTTTTTCAGGTGTCTATGCTCTCCAGCGAGTCGTCAGCGTCAAGTAGCGCCAGCACGAAATGCAAGACTTTAAAAATGAATCTCCATCAGACGCAAAAAGTAATATTCGTGATAATATATGTGTTTCTTTTTGTTTATATTTGTTCTGTTTATCATTCAAATATCATGTTTTGTATTTCAGGATGCAAGTTTTCAACAAAAGGCTGATAAAATTAAACTAGCGTTAGAGCGAATGCGTGAGGCCAACATAAAGAAGTTGTTCATCAAAGCTTTCTCTATGGATGGATCATCTAAGAGTTTGTTGGTAGATGAAAAAATGACATGCGGCTATATAACCAGGCTACTCGCTGATAAAAACCACGTGATCATGGAACCCAAATGGGCTATAGTAGAACATTTACCTGATCTGCATATGGGTAAGTTTGATATTAATTTAATTATTTATGTAAATATACACATATCGCGTTATTTGACATCATGATGTTTAAAAATATGATATGCTTCACAGAACGTGTATACGAGGATCACGAGATGCTAGTGGACAACCTGATGCTATGGACCCGCGAGTCTAAGAACAGAATAGTGTTCGCCGAACGTCCTGACAAGATATGTCTGTTTCAGACGCCTGAGAAGTTTTTGCTCAGCGAAGACTATAGAGGTAAATATAAATGTAACTTGCAGCCTTTTTCTACCTGAAGGTAGGCAGTGGCCGTTAAGCCCCGACTTGCAGTTATGTTTAGGTCCCAAATGGAACAGGAGGCGAACCCATTGCTATACACGGGCCACAAAGTTGTCAGTCATTGATATTTATCAGGCATAACTTCAGAAAAAAATTCCGAGAAATTATTGGTACTCAACTCGAACTTTGGAACTCACGACTTCTGAAAAGCGTGGAAAATTCAATTCGAAAAAAATACAAATGTCTCGGTGGTCCAGTGGTGGAGCACACCGCTTCTGGATCAAGAAAATCCTGGCTCACACCAATGACTTTATGACTTGTCAAAATTCTTTTCGAAAGTTAAGTGTGATAAATATCGATGACTGAAAACTTTGTGCATGTTATGGCAATAGGTTCGCCACCTATTCCATTCGGGACGAAAACATAACGGCGAGTCGAGGCTTAACAGCCACTGCCTACAACTTCAGGTAGAAAAAGGCGTGCAGTTATGTTATGTTAAAATAAAAAAGCCTTTTTTTTCTTGCTTAAATTTATTATCTAAACAAATACATATTTAATTTACAAGAAATTAGGATTTAAGATTTTCTTATTAGCTTTTATAAATGTATTTAAGTTGTGCAAATTGAAGAACCCTTTCTTGGATGAACGTCTCCTTCAGAGGTTATATAAGGCTAACAAAAAAATCAAACAATATTGTAAATTTTACGAATAAACTTATAACAAAATTCAAATAACTTCGCGCAGATTGGTCAAGTGAACAAGACGAACATTCGCGCCAAGTTATCATTGAAGAGTTCTTCGGTCAGAGCGGCGGGACAATCAGCTCCTGTCCATCCGTATCTGGTCATCCGGTGCCACCGATGGAGGGACCTTTGTATTTGAAAAATGACGCCAAAAAGGGATGGAAAAAGATCTATTGCGTTTTAAGACCCTCGGGTAAGTGCTGGACATTTAAAATCCAATGTTTCGTGTGGCCACACTATATTATGATGCTATTGCGACTTGGCAAATGCGATTTGTTCATATAAATATGTGTATTAAAAAGTCTTTAATTTATTGAATTTTATCTCATTGTCGCACCGTATAGGACTTTACTACTCGCCCAAGGATAAAGTGAAAACGGCTAAGGAGCTGGTGTGCTTGGCTACATTCGACAATAATGAAGTATATATAGGATTGAATTGGAAGAAAAAATACAAATCACCGACTGATTATTGCTTCGCCATCAAGCATCCGAAGCTGCAGCAACCAAAGAGCGTTAAGTTTATCAAGTTTCTATGTGCTGAAGACCAGCGTACACTTGAGAGATGGGTGACTGCAATGCGCATAGCCAAGGTATGTTTGTCAACTTTACCAAGACGTGTTTCTTTCAAGCAGACGTGTTACTCAAGCAAGCAACAAACGCTGCCCATGGACACC
The DNA here is from genome assembly GCA_905147225.2 of Euproctis similis. Taxonomy (NCBI): domain Eukaryota; kingdom Metazoa; phylum Arthropoda; class Insecta; order Lepidoptera; family Erebidae; genus Euproctis; species Euproctis similis. Next base: position 15,262,826 of record LR990107.1, on the reverse strand, counting down.
TTTACACAGATAGTGTTACAGTTGCTTTGCCGTCCCTTACAATGGGGTCGGAAGTGGGATGGGAACGGGAGAGAGGCAGGCTCTGGGCCTCCGGATACCTCTCACACCAAACAAAACGCAGCATGAACACACTTTTGTCGAGCTGGCCCATTCCTGCAGCGAACTGCGTAGTTCTACTGCTGCTACAATAGTAGTTCTTACTTCAAATTATATTTATTTTATTCAGCATGGAAGACAATTATTGGAAAACTACAGGGCTTTGGTAGAAGAACTGACTCAAGAGGACCTGGATCATCTAGCACACGCCCGTTCATGTTCCGTAAGTTTTAAAATTTAAACTGTTATAGATAAAAAATATTGTCGTTATTATTCATTTGATCATTTTTTCTCTCATCTTTTAACTGTTTTTATTCCTTGCCACAGATAACTTCAATACCAACTAAAACGGGCAGCAGTGCCGGCGTGGGCATAGGCAATCCAGCACAAACCAGCTCAAGCAACGCGAGTGTTGCCAACTCTGATATTAGTAGTGGAAGGTTGGTATCAAATAATTGTTTTAAGCAAATAAGCTTTTATTTTTTTTAGATATTATCTATTGTTTTTCAGAAAGCCGCGGCATTTTACTTATGTTTCTTTCTTAATTAAGATACAAATTGCTCGCGTACCTACATATCTATCTATGCGTTGCTAATTGTATAAATTATTTTACTACGCGAATCTATACCTAAGTACAAAGTTTCATACATTGCGAAATAGTTTTTTCCTTGTATCGTTTTAATATAAATAATATGCATTATGAATATTATATATCAGTTTATCAATAAGGCTGTATATTGATTTATACAGACACTCACGTGCTTCGTCGTCCAGTTCAAGCGGATGTCTTTCTGATGGCGGTACCGCTTCTGAGAATGCCTTTGACTGCGAGTTTCCTATGGGTAAATAAATCTGATAGAAAAATATAGATAATACTGAGGAGAACATACCAAATACCTAAGCCGCTCCCTTTTTCGAGGTCTTTTTATAAAACTTAATTGAAAGCCCATGTTTGACTTTGTATTTTCTAGTTTACATAATTCAGTTTCATAGTTCTAATAACCTATACCACGTTCTCTTTGACTGGATATCACATTCAGTCACATATGAAATGGAATCAGTACTAAATATATCTTGCCATGCGGTTATTGTAATCTTAAAAAAAAACAATTATATTAATACGCCATATACATAACTCTTGAAATTGAAATATGCGGTAATGTATTGTTATTATCTCTCGGTATAAAGAAACTTTTATAGCCCGTTGAGTTATTTTTAGTGTCCGACCGAAGGTCTATTTTTGGCCGAAGCCGAAGCCGATTAATCGGCAATCTCCACAACCTAAGCAAAAAAGCAAATATAAGCTATTCGTAATTTAATAATTTTCTTCAATATTATCCACAGCTAAAGAAGAATATCCGCGTAAAGTGGCTCTTGCCGCTTTTTTTCTCGGTAATAGAGGTATCCGTACTGAACTAAGTGCAGTCCGGTCCATCAGTCACTCACTCTTTCGTAACAGTTCGTTTAATTACGACTGTTTTCGGACTTTCGGCCCAGAATTTGGCCGAAGCCGAAGTTCTCGACGAATATGGATTTTTGGCCGAAGCCGATGCCGAAGCTTCGGTCGGACACTAGTTATTTTTTTTTAAGTGAGACTAAGTAATACAAAACGTAAAGAGGCTGGAAAATCAATTTACAGGTACGATAAAGCGAAAGCCATCAATGAAACCTAATATTCCCTTAACGTGGATGACGCGGCAGCTGAAGGAGATGGTAGAGAAAGGAAGCGACTGCGGCGTGGAGGACGAAGGTGGCGGTGATTCTGGGACTCTCACGCGCCGACCACGCCCCGCACGAACTGAGGATTCCACCCTCAAAAGACATCACAATAGCGGTTAGTTAAATAATATCTAATTATCAATAAAACCTGGAACTTTTTAGGTGTACATTTCAGGAAGACGTATAATGGTGATGTATCATTGGTTTACCTTTGCTTGTTTCAGAATCTGTAGACAGTAATGTTTATGGCACTACCACAAAACCACGAGTGAGCGCCACAAGCAGTCCAGTCCGTCTTGAAACTTCCTCACCAGCATATGGCCACTACGAGAGTATTCCTCACGATAGTATGTATAGAAACAGCACCGACAGTGGTGCTGCACTCTACGGCTACACAACCATCTATGACGCAGTACAGAGACCAATTGAAGTGACCACTGAAGATGACTTACCGCCACCACCGGCTCCTAATGAAGATATTCCGGACGGTATGTTTAGCTCTACTCTCAGTCTCGATTCTTTGCCACCGCCGCCTCCTCCTATGGAACCAATAGAAGATCTAGAAGGTTCACAACTTAGTTTACCTCCCCCACCACCTGAGCATACTATGGAAGCTCATACAGCCCCTGGTCGTGTCCACGATATTGTTAACCAACTCACTGCTCAACAAATTGAACAGACAGCCCGAGCTGGACAGACGAGGAGTACAGTCCGCAGCTCGGATCCCGCTCGAACATTTCCACGGCAGCCCTCACTTGACAGTGTTCATTCAGAAACTTCTAGAACCTCCTCACTTCATTCCGATAGTAGTATTTATGGGCAACAGAACGTAGCATATGGTGCGTGTCTCGCAGAACTACAAATAAAGAAATTGAGCACCGGCAGTCCATCGTTACAGAAGAAACTAACAAATGAACATGTTAAAGAACGCACCGGTTCCATTAAGAAGGTTAATTTTGCTGATGATCTACCTACATGTTCGGAAAATAAGAAAAATAAAAAGATCTCGTTTAATCTGAAAGAGCAACCCTCATCTCCCCGAAAACCACCACCGCCAAAGCGTAACGAGAGTACGCGTCTGACGACACCAAAGAAACTAGCCGATTCCAATAGTAATCCTCCAAAAGATTTCCTTAGAGACTTGCAAAGAGTGATGAGAAAGAAGTGGCAAGTTGCACAAAAATGTAAGTTGGAGCCGGCGACCACGCCGCACGAGGTGCTCGGGTTCAGAGAATATCCTTTGTCAGAGGATTACAAAGAGGCTAGTGTTTCTATGTGGGTACAAGAACACTACGGTACCGGGGTGGAAGATCCATTTTACGAGAATATATTCGGGCGCGAGCCTCAGCCGCGACGAGAGGAGCCCAAGCCTATAAAGAAGCGTCCTCCTCCGGCGCCTCCACGCCGCAGTGAGTCCACACACCTGTCGACACATCCGCACCATTCACCCATGCAGCCCACTGCTTAAAAATCTCAGACGAGGCGGCTGTTCAATTGGATCTATAATATTCAGTTGTTTTAGGAAACTTTTAGCGAATAACATAACAACTTACGAGTTAAACAAAATATATTTGTTTTTAGGGATTTAGTAACGTTTAATATAGGTAATGTGCTTAATAGCAGTTGCCGTGCAAAATGTTTGTATCGGTGACGCGAGAGAGAGAGAGATGACCAATATTGATAAAATTGTTATAATTTTGAAGGCAGTTATTATGATCGATTAAAATTTATAATAATCAGAACGGGGTGCTATATTGAAATGGTATGTTAAGGTATGTAGGTTGGCAATTTTGTAAGTTCACAATTCTCTTTAATTATTTTAATTTGTAACCGATTACAAAAACAACATGTACCTCTACGAATTTGATTGATTCAAATTAGAGGCAATTTTGTCTTTAATATAACACACATATTGAATTGTTTGTGAACTTACAAAATACATATACGAGTTGGAGTTTTGTTAATTTTATATTATGTTCCTAGTTCATTAATTGTATCATTCTTAAATTATACACATTGAGGCAGTCTATGTTTATAATATTAGACATAGTTTACTTAAATATAAACAAAATTCTAGATAAACTTTTCCTTCAATATAAAAAATAATTATTATTTAATTTTAATTGATTTAATAAAATTTCTTTCAAAATATAGAACAAACGCGTGTTGGTTTGTTAAATATATATAGTGTGTTCATATGTGTGTGTGATTATATGAAGACAATATATTATTGACATCACCAAACAATTTTGAGCATAATGTAATCTATGTGTGTAAATTTAACTGATTTTATTAATGGGCATTTTTTTTTTTAAATTTATTTATTTATGTACGGACATAACTCGCTAATAGATGAATCTGCAGTATTTTGCAAGAAATTTGTAAATTAAGTGCATTTAAATTTCGGAACTGTCGAATTGACGTTTACTAGTTAACTTTAAAGAAAAATAGGTACGAAATCGGCTTTCATATCATGACTAGTAAAAAAAATGCGATGATCTTTTTATTGTTTGTTACATGAATAAGTAAATGACACATTCAAGGTGAATCACCGCATATTATGCCATCACACACGAGCCATGATTCACCTTGAACACAATCTTAAATTAAAACTAGTACTACATACAATGTTCTATAAACTAATGACATCACAAATATGAATTAAAAATATACGACTCTTTGATAGATATTATTTTATTATATTTGGTAGAATTTTTTTTTGTTTTTGTATGTATTTTAATCTTTATTAAGTCACGTGTAGTTATATTTCTGTGTTAAGGATAATTGAAAAGCGATGCTATGATTATATAATAAGCTGAGAAAAAAAAATATGCAAGATGCACAGAACTCCAATGTCTCTGATCTCATCTTACCATCACTAAACGTTATTTTTTTTTACATTTAGGCTGTGATTATTTCATGTCTGCTTTAATTTCTGAAGAGCAATACAACGGCGTCAAAATAACAGAAGCAGTAAATAATACTAGTTTTTAAAATATTTATATACATAAATCAAATAATTGAGAGTAAAAAAAATATCTAATAATCTTGATTTTTGTTAATTATTTGTATTTTATAAATAATTTAAGTCTGTATTTATTAAAACAACCCTATTACAGACAAAGAAGACATTATTATTGGTCGATTTTTAATCTGTAGACATTTGACATTACTTTTTTATATATTTTTAACCTATGTAAATTACTTTATTATTATTATATATTTTTAATTAAATTTACTATTTTAGTAGCTTATTAAGTATTAAGCTTGGAATACCTGACTAGATTTTAAATATTAAGACGACGAACAGCTTTTAGTGCCTGACAGTTTTGTTTATTTACTGTAAATAAAAATTGATGACAGTTTGTAAATCGCGGGAAAATTTTGACATTAAAATCGATCCTATTGTTTTGTAAAAAGTTAAAAACCGTTATCATAATCGGGATTGTCAAAAAAATATTCCATTCGTAAAGACTTCGATTAAATTAGAATAGCAGCTGGTAGTTTAGAATTGTGTGTAATCCATTAGGAGACGTGTGTTAATTATTATTCATTTTATGTTATGTGCCATATATTATTATTAAGACCATGGAAATATTAATAGTACTGTATTGAATTTGGTCCTCTGAAAACACACGTCTACAATTTCAATGTACGAGCATGAAATCAATATATTAAAACATAATAAATGATTGATTTGAAACTAATTTAGCATTCGTCGTCAACTTTGTATATTTCACATCATCACAAATGAAAATGTGTTACATAAAATATGTGTTTTCTTTTGCCTATTTCTTAAAAACAAAAACCACTTTTGTTGCACTTAAAATTTTACAATCATTTCGAAAAAAATATGAAAATGAAGATCAAATTTGAAATGTACCTTAAAGATAGACATGTTCATACATTTAGACAAAAATTTATATTGTAATGAATTTAGGTATTTATCACAATAAAAACATTTGTGAAAACGTATGGAAAAACTAAATTTCAGCTTCTTTTTTATTTATTTTAATTATATTTCTTGGTTTTCTTTTCTCTTATTTTAATAAGTATATAGTATAATAGTTACTTTCCTTAATAAATAGCGTAAGCTATTTATAAACTTTTCTGACGAGGTTACCTACTATCTGCGGTACATACATTATATTTTCTAAACTAAAGCACAATACAGTTTCACAATTTTACAAAAAAAAAATTGCCACAAAGACTGAACGCTAAAATTATATCCTAAATTTTTTTGACAATAAGTTAACGTCCATGATATAGGGTTTAGACTTTTCAGATATTCGACAAAGACTAACTAAAAACTTACAAATAGCTTTAAAACTACATGCAAAACCAAGATGATTTTTCACTAAAACACATTACATCTTAAAACTGTCAACTTCCTTCGCTAGCTACCATTTTCGTACTCCGAAAACGCAATATTACAACTAAATTCAATAAATCTCTCCAGAATTTCTAGAAAAGAAACTAATCTACATGTTATTATACTATAAAGTTCTCATACTTTTTTCAAATGTATTTCCATGACAGAATGTATTTTTTTCAATGTTTGATCAATGCATTTGAATAAATATAAATTTACAATTTATTTAACAGATTGAATAGTAAAATTTTGTGAACGAACAGTGCCATCCATTATAACTGGAAGCCATTGGAGTAAAGAGTCAGTGGAGTTAGTAATTAGGTATATATTATACTATTACATAACACTGAAGTATATATATATATATATATATAAAAATTAAGAAAATAGATTGCTTAATAACTTCACGTTTAATATAAAATAAACTGTAGATTTTTGTAATACATAATTAATTATATAATTGTTGTAATTTAATATTAGACACTCAATGTTTATTTATAATCGAATGACACACTAAATTTTTTTTTTTTTTTTTATGGCAGTCACACTAAATTACAATTGATAAGAAAGTGAATAGATTACCTATATATATAATAAGTCTAGAGAAATTCGTAATATCAAAATTGAACGACGTCCACATTGTTACTAACCGTCAAACTATCGACACGATCGCTGCAAAAGAAAAAAATCGTAAATTTCAATTCGATTAATACGATTTTTTATAATACTTAAGACTGCTGGTTAGTTGGTAAGTCAGTTTAGTAAAATATATGCAGTGAAAAATCGATAATTATTGACAAAAATAATAATAATTATATAGTTACATGCAAAATTCGTGATATGAAATAAATTAAAATGGATTTTATTCCAGCATTTAATCAATGTTTCAATTTTATATCTATGTTATATATGTGTGATTGTTTTAAATAAATATATACCGACATATAATACTTATAGTGTCCGTATAGTAATATTAATAATACGTGTTTTTAATTTTCACTCTAGCTAAGTATATTTATTATGTACTTTAGTTATACCTATATACTACAATATATTGTGTTGTGTTACCTATACATACGAGTGGTATTTTACAAAAGTCATATTTAATTATTGATTTATTATATATATATATGTTTAACTATTTGGCTAACGAAAATGTGTATGTTAAGCCCGAATACTGAACCGCCACTCAAATATGTAAGCGCTACTTAGCGTTTAAGTAGCTGACACATTAGACAATACGTGAAATTTCAGCAGTAAGTAGCACTTTATTGATTGTCAGATTTGAGTGGCGGTTCAGTATTCGGGCTTAAATGTTTCATAGTTCAGAAATGTGCCGCATACGTCTCTTTTTTTGGGACTTTAAAAGAACAATTACTGATTTATACGTTTGTATTGTATATAAAATCTTGTATAAAGTATTTTTTTTTTCATATATTTCTATGTATTAATTTTCTTCAAAATAGAAATATTTCTATAGTTTGGAAATTAAAATTAAATGGGTACCATTATGTATAATGCAACCGTATTCGTAAACAGGTTTATGTAACGCATTTACTAGCATTATTAATTTTACATATTTTTAAAATGTACAGAAAAAAATAATTAATTATGATATAACATTGATTCTTTGTATTTTTTCAAAATAACAAAATTCCAAGGATTTATCTGGCTTTTTATTACAATTACCTCAAGTTTAGCTATGGGTAAGTTGTTAAAATCTTATAATAAAATCATGAGACCGTCGGGGTTTAAATTGCTGTATCTTAATGCTTGTAATACCCAAGAGTGTGGGCATTACAGTCTCACTTCGACGAATGAAATATCCGCACACAGCAGATAACGAAACTGTAGTTAAAACATTGGAAAAAAATGGTCTATAATAAAAATTATAGTAAAAAAATCTCTTTTACTATCTGTTCATTAATTGTCGTGCAATGTTTATAAAACTTTTACTAAAAAGTCTCGGTGGTCCAGTGGTTGAGCATACTGCTTCTAATTAAAGAGGTCGTGGGTTCAAATCCTGACCCACACCAATGAATGAATGAATTAATTAATTTCTAAAGTTATGTTCACTGCAATTCGTTATTGACCTAGCACTTTTAAAGATAAACCAATCCATGGAAAAATAATGAGGTAAAATATCAATTTAACTGATGTCATTCTGAAGTTTCTAATTGTTTATTTACACATATTGATATGGAATTATAAATTCACTTGAATATATTGTTTTGATATTTCTTTACTATTTCTTTACTCTTAATTTATCATAAAAATATTAATTTATTATGTCATCACAAAATGAAACCTTATCGAAAATCAATAGCGTGGAAAACGGGGACAAATCATGTAAGCTAGTTTCTATTGGGTACCCGAATATTATTTAGAAATTAGATACCTAAGCGTCAGAATTAATTATTCAAAACTATGTACATTTATATTATACCATAGATATTTATACATTGCATCTATTAAACTTATGCTACTATTTGAATTCTGGCCAAAATGTCCCCTGCACAGGTAAGAACTACTTTCGTCTTTTATAGTTTTAATGTTATAGTTGCATAAAATTGAAGTTATAAAACCTTCATTAAGGAATAAATCTGGATTTTATTATATATTGTTCAGTATAACTTTAGAAATTTCGCCATCCATTGCGGGACACTTAGACAGCTCCTAGCACCAGAAAAAGCTTTCAAAAATACTATGAAGGTTTAGGGCTCTAATTGACCAGAGGTTTACAAAATGCCGAAGTAAAACGTGTAAGTTACAGATCTTATTGTTGTAACTGTTCAATTGAAAAACATCAAACCATGCTTCAAATAATGTAAGCAAATAATGTGTGGTTCAGAACACATATGTGGACTGAAAGAAAATGTATAAAACACTTTTTAAATGGATTTCCAGGTGGAGTAGAGCGAGACCCTGTAAAGAAATTAAACATTCCATTAACATGGATGACACGACAAGTGAAAATGGACAGAAGTAGCGACCGTGCGGATGAAAGGACGGGTGCTGCTGATGGTACTCGGACACTCAAGCCCAAATCAAGGCCCGCACGAACCGAAGGTTCCAAAGTTAATACAGGTTATATGCTGTATTATTATGTTCTGATCTTAGATTTAACATTTTTACACTGTTTTTTCAATCTAGAATTTTCAAAGTACCTACCACGCTTATCTAAGATGCTCAAGGATGGAAACTGGGTCCTTGGTGATTAATTATGCAATATTGATATAATCAACAATAATACTCTAATAATTTTAGTGGATAAATGCAAATGTATCCATATAGAGGGTCATTTAGAATATGTTAATTGGTCGATAAATCCTCGAATATATCGGCCCAGTCCAGGATATTTGTCATTGGGCGATTGGACAAACGATCCTCATATATGGATGCAATATGTGGAGAGTTGTGACGGATTGTTGGCTGATGATGACGTACTTATGTGAGTGTAACACCATCCATTTTTATGTAAGGTAAAATCACGACTTTTCTACCCGAAGGTGTAGGCAGCGGCATTACATCCCAAATGGAACAGGAGGCGAACCTATTGCTATATACCGGGTAGTTTTCAGTTATCGATATTAATCACACATAACTTCCGAAAAGAATTTCGAATACCCATTGGTATCAGCCAGGATTGGAATCTACGACTTCTAGCTTCAGAAGCGGGGTGCTCGACCACTAGACCACGGAGCTGATTGGCGATTTGGCGTGAAGTTATATTATGTTGTTATATGTGTAAGCCTTCAAAATATTCTTCGCTCAGAAATTATTGCTAAAGCTATTCTAAAAGTGTAACTACCTAAAAGCAATTAATTGAGATCTGAGATTTGTAGGTATTTGCTATTATGAAATACTTTTACCCTTAAAGCTTGCCCTGGATAGTGTAACTGGCGGTATCATACTGCCTAATGATTTAGCCTTCCAAAATCTTCCCCATGTAAAGGTTCTAAAGTACGTCCGCATAATTTCCACCTTTGGGAATTAAGGGCGCAAAGTTACGGTTTCATCACGGAAGAAGATTTTTCTACACGGACTGGATAAAAATACTAAAATTTATTGTATCCTCAAAGGAGCACAGACACACGTTATTGGGAAATAGATGATGTCCAACGATATTTTCTGGCCGACGAGCACTGCGAACAAGTACTGTTTACCTACCAGTATCCCAACTTACGAATGCCATCTGCATACGGTGATCATCTATGGAGATTGAACACAGCCACAAAGCTACCGTCCAATCAGTTTCAGAAGGAGAAGCACAGAGATCTGGCAATAACACTCAAGGTAACTAACAATATCAAATAGTTGTGCATTCGTATAATTTACAAAATTCATGTAAAAACACACACTCTCTCTCATCATTATTTATTTAGGTGAAGTATGTATTCAATTAAGTAGTGCAATACTTACTTGACTATCTAGCATCCCTGTCTTGCTTCGTTTACCCTGATAGCATTTGACAATATACGACCAAAATTATTGTGTGAATATATGAAATAGAATATTTCTTGTAAATTATAAAAAATATAGTATCGGTGGTCCAGTGGTCGAGCACCACGCTTCTGCATCTAGAGGTCGCGGACTCGAATGCTGGCTCACACTGTTACGAAATTATTTTCGGAAGTTATGTGAGATGACTGGCAACTTTGTGGCCGGTGTATGGCAATAGGTTCACCACCTATTCCATTTGGGACGTAAACATAACGGCAAGATGAGGCTTAACAGCCGCTGCGTACACCTTCGGGTAGAAAAAGGCGTGAAGTTACGATATGTTATGTAATGTTATAGAAAATGGAAGCTAATGAAGATCAGTACGATCGATTGATAATACCCGATCAGCTAGTGAAGTTGGATCGTCTGGATTACTTCAGAAGAAAAGCTTTTTTCCGGTCTCTTTTAAATAGTTTGAGGTACCTTAACTTTGTTATGTTTGAGATATATTGACTACTATGTGTTGTTACTGAGTGTTATAGTAACAAGTCAAATTCCGTATTCTAGGATTTTTTATATTACCGTACAACTTAGACTGGACTGGAGTCCAGTGGTCGAGCACCCGCTTCGAAATCTAAAGGTCGCGGGTTCGAATCCTCACACTGGCTCACACCAATGACTTTTCAAAGTTCTTTTCGGAAGTTATGTGTGAAAAATAACTGAAAATTTTGTGCCCGGTATGGCAATAGGTTCGCCACCTATACACCTTAACAGCCGCTGTCTACACCTTTGGGTAGAAAAAGGCGTGATGTTATGTTATGTTACAGCATAGACAATCGCTTTCAATTGTCTAGAGAAAAGAAATATTTACAACTAGCTGTTGCCCGCGACTTCGTCTGCGTGGACGCTATAAAGCAGCAAAAATAATATAAGGGTTCATTGCTCACCAATTGGTGATAGCGTAGAATGTGTTGACCCGACCTCTTGGCAATATTCATACATAATTTTATGTTAAAGCATGCATTACTCTTAGAGTTTATCCGTAAGAAACATAAACAGACAAAAATCCTGAATACAATATTTTTAGATTCGGTATCAATTGTAAATCATGTACCAAATAGGCATTCTCAAAAATATATTCAATATACAGTTGTGACTCTCCTACGATGTTATTGCACCGAAAAAAATTCCGATGACTTGGAACTCACCGAAAAGATTTCACCGTCCTAAGTTCTGAGGTCTACTGTCAGTTCAACGCCAGTGATAGAAGCACACGTTATGTTCTAGCTGTTTTTAAAATGAGATATCATTACCAGCCCATGTACATAGATAGGAAAAGGGACCTTAATTTTATTTATATTTAAATTAAAAATAGTTTTTTTGAGAATATAAGTAGGTATCACACAAACAACGTAACTGCCAGAATAGCAATGATATCTATTACAGCTAATCTTATGATTGACTAGCTGACCCGGGGAATTTCTCATCGCATCGCATCGCCGCAGAAACAATAAATAAAAGACTTCATCTAAAAAAGCCTTATTACGCTTGCTACTTGTCAATAAAAGTCCCGTCAAAATTTCAGAGAGTATATGAAGCGAACAGACAGACAAAATTGTAAATATATATATATATATATTTATTTATTTATTGGTGTATGTATCAAATATCATACTAGCTGACCCGGCGAACTTTGTTCCGCATCAAAAGTAATAAATGAGTAAAACTTGGATCTTAAAAAGTTCAATTTGTGCTATTTATCGGCACGCGTTTTGGCGCGCAACGCAAATGCTATGTCCCGCTATGTTAAATACTGTAATATCTTCGTAAATATTCGTTTAAATTACATGCTGTAAAGGGCCATATTGATCTATATTAAAAACACAATTTATTTAAGACACTTAATTGGATGAAAATTAATGCTGTAATGTTTAAAATCGCTTCGTAAATAAGCCATTATTTCTCGCAAAAACTAAACAAATAAAAATGGTCATTGTGTGTTATCCCTAAGAGATGGACATATGCCCTCGCGGACTTTTTTGTAGACCTTCTGAAGGTGTTTAATAATGTAGAACATTGTTTTGATTTATCACTTACGGTTCAGCCAGCGTTTGCAATTAAAGTGCTAGATCTCGAAAGTTAACACTTTTTCTTTACATCATATACGAATTATAGATCAAAACCACCCCGTTGACACCCTCTAACTATTAAAAAAAACCGCATCAAAATCCGTTGCGTAGTTTTAAAGATATAAGCATATAAGGGGACAGACAGTGGAAAGTGACTTTGTTTTATACTATGTAATGATGTTGAATGTAGTAGAAAGCAGTTGTTCCAATATTACAAACAGACATTTACATTTTATTATATGTATATATGTTACAAATTACTCTTCTTTCAGTACCTAGTAGGTTAGTATCGTGAAAGCGTTTGGTAGAGATTATAAGGACACAGGGACGATTGATTTTTTTATTTGATAGAAAGCTTTGGAGCTAAGAAAATTCAAAGACGAAGTTATTTTTTAAATTTAATAGCCAATTGGATTAGTTAAGTCTTGTAGATATAATAATATTAGATATTTATAGCATATTTATAAATGATCTTTGGCGTAGTTCCCAGAACCAATTACAATTGGTGTCGTTCGAGAACATGCACTGCAAAAGATTGGAAGGTGTTCGATTGATTCAACAATTGGCCACTTTTAATGCGGATTCACTCAAGTATTTATTTCTATGGGGCTTCGTTTTGCCCAATGAGAATCCTTTGCTCATTAACTACTCATATATAACAGGTTTGTTTGACATTTCTAATTCTATATATTTTTAAGTAACTAATTATATGTTGTAGTCTCGGTGGCGCAGTGGGCGAGCGCACGGGTTCGATTCCAGACACTGGCTCACACCAATGACTTTTCGAAATTGTTTTCGGAAGTTATGTGTGATAAATATCGATGACTGACAAACTTTGTGCCCGGTATGGCAATAGGTTCGCCACCTATTCCATTTGGGACGTAAACATATCGGCGAGACGAGGCTTAACAGCCGCTGCCTACACCTTCGGGTAACAAAAGGCGTGAAGTTATGTTATGTTATGTTAATTATATGTATCTAATTGTATTACATACTACATAGCTATCGATGAATTTCTTTTATTTATACATATTAAATACATTTTACGTATTTTTGTACATTTGACTGTAGATTTGTGTGCATCTCATACTAAAGCGCGAATACTGAAAACTCAAATACATAAGCGCTACTTAAGCGTTTAAGTAGCTGTCACATTAGACAGAATACGTTAAATTTGAGCAGTAAGTAGCACTTATTGATTGTCAGATTTGAGTGGCGGTTCAGAATTCGGGCTTAAATCTACTAAAATGTCTTTTATATGGTTATCAACTATGTAACTATAGCCTATATTATATTTAATAGCTAGGAATACTGACATAAGTTCATGGCAAATACATTTACTACACACACAGAAACATCGGTATCTCCGAAACTACTTAATGCAGTTTTCCCAGTTAAATTATTAAGCTTTTAGCAATTTTCTTACATCCTGCATATTAGCAGGAAAAGGTTTCACAACTATCATGAGTAGTAATGAGTAGCATCAACTTATAATTGTTTGGGTTTTATATGTAGATAGACTTGGTAGGTATGTCAATTAATTTATGCTTTTTAAATTTTGCAATTTAGATGTAATATGAGTCGTCGTGAATATCGCGTCTTGTATAAATGAACAAGAGAAAAATAGATAAAATATTAGGTACACAAGTTTCGAACAGTTTTCGAATATCCCAACACATATATCTCGCTTCTAATAAATTGTAACCCATAGAAAATTGTAAATTATAATCTATATTATTATCTAAGCGTACAGTGACAAGTCAGTAAAAATACTAAACATTATCTAGAATACAACTCGGTCATCTATAAAACATACAAATCATCAAGCTTCCAAATACGCACAAATCATTTCTGGTTGCGTAAACGCGTGGATGGATGAATGGAACATCTATTTATGCACTTAATTTTGTTAGTTAGCTTTAAAATCATTCACAACTTGTTCATTACTCGGTTGAACAGCATTTACTCCTAGATCATGAGCTTCAGACATAATTGCAGTTGCCGTGGTATTATCAATGTTTCTATATTGAAAATTTGGTAAGTTCTTTTTTGCCGCCTCCACAGTAGCCCTCAGTCTATTCATTCCGACGGAAGGTGCAAGACCGATTTCTTCTCGACACTCTTTAACGAGATTTTTCATCACATCTTCTGCTAATGGTGCGACCAATTGTGACGACTTTTCAAAGTGCCGCTTCAGCTCATTGTCAATACGCACCAGTTTCTCTTTGTTTGAATGAGTTCTCCAGGGTCTCTTTGGGTCTTGAGTTGTTAGTACAACATTCTCAGTCAATTGCTTTTTTGAGCTGGAAATTTATTAAAAGTCTTTGTAGAATATTATTGTATCTTGGTAGTATATTATTATAATCACCTTTTTTATTGGGTATGTTACTAATTAACGATACATACGGCGTGCCTTCGGATAGTAATTCTCTGAGTTTTCTCTGATTTTCCTCAATCAAAACAGGATCAGCTTTGTATGGATTTTCAATGACTTCGTTTGGTACATCCTCCTGATTAATTTCCATGTCTACTTCATTATCAAATCGCTTGTGAAATTCTTTTACTAGTTCTGAACATCGTTCTGTAAGCCTAACTTCTGGAACTTCTATGTTTTGTAATAATTTCCCCAATTTAGATTTTTCTTCGTCGGTGCTCATCTTAACATAGCAACCGATAACTTTAAAATGGTTTCCGGGGCAACGACGGTAATGTAATATTAGCACAGTATTAAGCTTATCAAAATGCTTAGGTAATTATAGATTAAAAAAACAGGTTGCGTTTTCTGTCAGTGAAGTCTCAAGCTCTCTGCGACGACCATGGTACTTTCGTGAATAATATCTATATATACAGCTTACTTACAACTTTAAAATGTCATAGTAACTTGTAATAACACAACTCCACGCCTTTTTCTACCCGAAGGTGTAGGCAGCGGCTGTTAAACCCCGACTAGCCATTATGTTTACCTACGTCTCAAATGGAATAGGTGGCGAGCCTGTTGCCATTTACACTGGGCACAAAGTTGTCAGTCATCGATATTTATCACGCATAACATCCAATTCTAATTTCGAAAAATCATTGGCCCGGAGTCGAAGCCACTTCTTGATTCTTAAATGTAACTATAATGCAAAATCATAAAGTGCCTATTTTGCGTTAATAAATAAATAAAAAAATACCCAACACCGGCAAAGTGAAATACTTTGCCTGAAGTTAAATTTTTATTCATTACAATTCAAGATTGGATGGGACAAATAAGTGAATTAAGACAAAAAGAATCTTGTATTTCGTGCATCCTTACATGATTAAGGTAGTGCATGACTAAGCAAAGGATCGTGTCTCATCATGTTAAAAAGTCTGCATATTTTCAGGCTCTGGGCGATACTTGGACAGAACTGGGTCGAAAAATTGCTTCCTTCGAAGTCTTGGCGAGCTGCAGAACCTGAGGGTTCTTGCGTTAGAATATTCCTTTTTAGCAGACGGGACGGGAGCATCTTTATTGTCATTGCTACCAGTGATAAAAAGGCCGCATTTTAGACTCCAGGTAAAAGCAAATGCCTAGTAGGCACCTTTATATCGATCGAGAGAGCCGATCCCCCTCGATGGCGGCGGTGGCAAGCTCAGTGATCGCCGCCGCAGACGGGCCGCGAGGGCGTACCGGCCGTAGAGCCCGCGGGTGCGCCCGGGAATGATGACCACCCGGTGTGGCCGGGGAGGGTCGTCAGGGGCGCCGCCGGCTGCGCGCCTCTTTACAGAGCGCGGTCGGAGGCCTGGGGACCCTCACGCCGGGGCTCCTCGAGGATGAGCCTCCGTCATGACAGGGGAGGGTGACGGTGGGGTGGTCCAGAGGGGTTAACCGTATCCTGGACCTCCCCAACGCTGGAGGAAGGCCGCCGCGGGGTTTTAGTGGGTAACCCTAGGATCGGTTTGCAGTTTACTGTTTTGGGAGTCACACGCTACCCCTGCCGTCCCTAGGCGGAGGGTGTGCATAAACCATTTCCTCGCGTAAATAAAGGCACCTTTATAAAAAAAACGACAATAATGAATCTTATATATTTATTTTTATTAACATAAATATATAAGTAATTTATCATATATACATTTTTAAATATTAATTTAACCAACCTTTAAAGGAAACCAAATAGAAAGGTATGTATAGCAAACGGCATAAATCTATTAACTTCGCATTCGAAAGGTACAAAATAGCGATTTCTTGATTATATCTAATTCTGTTTAATATTTTCAGTTAATGTGCAGGGAAACCCATGTTCCTGGTCAAACAGACGCGGCTCGCGGGGCAGGCGGGCATTACATTCCAGACACTGTGTGGAGGCGTATAATCGTCGCTTGTCCAAACCTCTACTTACATATGACTTTCTGTTAGTCTACACCAGGGGTCGGCAACCATGGGTCGTTAAAATAAAAATTACAATCTAGAAATATAAATGAGCTCATTTATATTTCTTCGGTTTTTTATTATCTAGCCAACAAGTAACTGTTATTATAAAATTATTTACTTATTTGTATAGTAATAGTAAAGTGTCCTAGAGATAGACATGGGTATGATAGACACTGTATGATTCAGAACCATATAGTCACGCGACCCGCATGTTGCCGACCCCTGGTCGGCGCATAATTTTGACCTTTGGTATGATATGACAATGATAATTAATATTTATAGGGATTTACTTTTCGGTACCATTAAACAGAAGTGGTACATATTTTTTATAAATAAGCACAGATATAAGCGTCTCCTCAAAACTTCCAGAGGAAACATATACTACACTAAGGTCGTCTAAAACTAAAACTGCCACACAGTACTCGCAATGTCTCTAATTATTATTATACAATCGGTGTACGGGTATGCAGGTGCTTACCTACCTATAAATAGGCTAGCTGACTATCGTTATTTTTAAAAAAAAAGTTAATAAAACTAACTAACATTATTATCTTCAATATAGTCAGAATTCGGGACTATGACAATACGAGGCGGTTTCTCTCGCCGAGCATGAATCTTCGAGAAGTCCATTGGCAGTTAGGCATAGACCTCAAAATGAAACAAAGACAAGATTCGGACATGAGTTGCTTCGTGAGATACATGGCGTTCCATTATGCAGATACGTTGAGTGGGTACCTACCTAACGCGGCGTATAATATTTGGTCAATATTCTTGGACACTATCTAAGCTACCAATTTAGAGTTGAAAAAACGAGCCGTGACTATCCCGGCTACTCCCGGAACTATTAAAATTGAGAATATCGCATTTCAGCTACATGTAAAACTTAGTCGTGTTCTAAACGCGGATTATTTTTTCAGCTACTTTTAGTGTCCATCAGTGGCGGTTTGTCACATTCCATCTGCGATGTGTACTTGAAATGATGCCGCATCTGGTTCGGTTCCATTACCTGGGAATAGTTGAGGACGAACTGGATTTGCGCAAGTTATTGAACATAGTTGCCACTGGCGTTTGCCACAGTAAGCTCTACATTTCATAGATCAGACTATACGGAAGTAAGATTCTTATGCACAAGTTTCCCATACCTCCCCATCTATAATGAATGAGAACAGCCATTGGGCGCTCCGTGATTTTTAAATACTACACAGGGCTCTCAAACGACATCTAATTTTTAAATTTACCGAGCTTACTTAGCACAAGATTTGCTGAAAATAACGCATGTTCAGCAAAGAGACAATCCATTCAAAATCCATTTCATCAATTATCTATTTATTGTTACAGAATTAAGAGAAATAAGGATTCAAATACAAGACGATAAAAATAAAAGAGTTTACTGGAAGGGTGTGGCGGAGCTACTGATGAGAGAGTTTAATGAAATAATGAGTTTATACGATATTAGTTTGTGCCTTACGGTCTATAAAAACTGATGATAGATATACGCTTTTAAATGTTCGATTAGCTAACTTCAGGAATTTCCTATTGAATTAAAACTATATTATTCAAAGGAGACTATATTTAGCACAAAGTTATAAGTAGGAGACTGCCATTTATAACCGTCGCAATAAGTTAAAATAGTCTAAATAATTGTAGGCAATATTAGACGAAATCTGATTTAGTCTGCTATAGGTAGGTTGCTGTCTCTAAAATGGATACAAAGATTGCATTGAATATGTACGAGATCCTACAACCATCTTATGTTATTTAAAAATGATTCTAATGTAGCCCCATAACCTCAATGGGGGACGGGAACCTAACACTACCGTTGGATGATGGATTGGGATGAGTTCAAATCACCAAGGCATGGCTTGGAAAGACTAACGACATAATCCCATATTTCCTCGAGTCGCGGCTGGACCAAGAACTAGATAGGCTGATCTGAGTATACATAAATATATACAATGGCTAAATAATTTTATTTTTAATTCTCGCAGCTTCGCACTCAAAAACATTTAAATAACATAAAAGTGGAACTACTATCCCAGGAGTATGCGCTATGCATACTCCTGGCACGCTATGTGAAGAGGGCCATCTAATTGTGACACACTGATTTTATGTAAAAAATAACATCCAAGTTGAATTATTATCCTAAAAGAACACATTACTGGGATAATAAGTCAAAGCCTATACGCTAATCTAAGAAATTGGCCGGCCAGCTAGTATTTATATTCGTGTGTTCAACGGTGATCAAATAACAAAAATATCGCAAACATCATCAAAAAATTTCATGCAGCATTTACAAAACTATCAAGTTATCAGCCTTTTGCGGTTATTATTTCCCCAGGGTGGCAGATACTGTATATTTTATTGTATTCAACTAGGCACATGTTCATAAAAATAAAATATCTAATGTAATAAACGCACGTCAATGTTGTTAATTGTAATTCGAAGGCAACGCTAGGTTTTTGTCAGTATAATTGTGCAAATGTGTAATATATCATATCTTTTATACATTTCGGTATGGCCATATATATATATGCACCAAAAAATAATGTGTATATCTATTATATATATATAATATTTGCAAATATAGGTAGATATAGTAGTAATCAATACCTACAAGAGTAGCTTTTTAAAAAAGTTTATTTACATAACATACATAATATAACTGACAATAAAATAATAAAACTCAGAATAGCAGAGACGAAATGTATAAGGTGATTAGAGACAGACGCGGTCGGGAATATAAAATGTGAACGACAGTGTCCAATCAACTGCAATAATATACACCAAACAATTTGAGACATCACCGCTGCGTCAATGCTAACTTAAAAATTAAAAAACTAATTAAACAGAATAGATCAATTAAAATTATCATTACATTGTGTTAACAGTGTAACTTGAATTTTAGATAAAATTATCTAGACATAAAAAAAAAACATATCGAATATTATTAAAAAGGAGACTAAAATAATGAGAGCCATTGCATTAAATGTCAATGAATAAACTGGGAAAATTCAAATCAAAATGAAACTTAAATTGAGCTGTAGTGTATGCGTATATATATATACATGTATATATATATATATATTTGTAATTTAATTCTTATTATTTCTATTAAAATTACAAAACCATTTTATTGCTTCAAGTTTTATAAAATCTTTTATAGTTACAACCAGTGTACAATAATATGCAAATAATGGATTTGTCTCGAATACCCTTTCCTTATATTCAAACGTTTGCATTTTTTTTTTAATCTTTAGATACCTAACATGTGATAAATATTTCTGTCAACATTTAAACTATTTACACACTTATATTTTTCGAAAGTCGTGGAACAAAGTTTGATTACATGTTCACGACATAGTCAACTGCACCGTACTCTTTACCAATTATAAAATTTAATGTCGTGATACACAATACGGTTTTAATTTTTTAAACAACGCTCGCAAAAAAACACTAGGGATCGAATATTGAGAAATGTGTAAGGCGATGTTTCGTCTAAATTTAATCGTGGCGTCATCATCATTATTATTTTTAA
Organism: Euproctis similis; assembly: GCA_905147225.2. Taxonomy (NCBI): domain Eukaryota; kingdom Metazoa; phylum Arthropoda; class Insecta; order Lepidoptera; family Erebidae; genus Euproctis; species Euproctis similis. Next base: position 15,242,139 of record LR990107.1, on the reverse strand, counting down.
ATTCTCAATAATCATCAACTCTCAATATAATGTCACAGAAATACATAACAATATGCCGGCAGTGGCTCTCTATTGAATAACTATGTATGTATATATATATATCATTAGCATAAAAAATATTTTTAATTAAAAGAATCTTCAGTTCCATAATTTTCTGAAAATCAAGCTTCCTTAAGTTCACATCATAAACATACTTAAATTTTAAATAACTAATGTGGATATATCGTGATATTAATCACTACTCACGTGGAATATCTATATGTGCAATTGGTTCGTGTAGATACCTAGGGGAAACCCAAGGAGTGTTGTGACAAGGGACAATTGTGACAATACGATTTCGAGGCATCTGTGACCGTTAACGAGCTGGCAATAGCTTACAACTGTTCTTTAGTGGCGCGCATTAGAGACGCAGTACCTGCCCCGGGTCATGTTAAGTGGTTGTTTCAGCATTAAAGTATTTTTGTCAATATTTTGATTGTATTTATATCGTGGACTTGTACTGTGTGGCTCAAGTTGTTTATGGGACATCCCAAATTAACCCTAAGACTGACACAACCCACAAGTAAAGCTCGCGTAACGAGCTTAAATAAAACCAAATGTGGGCTGCTTTTTTTAAAAATGACGCTAGATTTATTCAAAAATAATCTTAATACAAATTGGAACGTCGATGAAACGGGAAAAACAAGAGCGCAAAAGCATGTGCTATGACATCGGTGGAAAGAAGAACTTGATTAATCTAGCTTCTTCTGGGAACGCCATAGGCAATTAGATACCGCCTAGTCGATATTTAAGTGATGTTATGAACATTGCAGTCTTGATGGCCCAACTGTGGGAACAGCTAATGGATCAATCAGGGTAGATGTAGTACTTTCTTTTTCTTTGAGCATTTCAAGAACCACGTCAGAGCGTCAAAAGAGAAAAAGCTTCTTCTGGAAAAGTTACTTCTGGATAATTAACTCCGTGCACAGCTCTAGCACACAAATATGTATCAAATTCTGCAGAGAATAGCAAAATTTCGCTGATATTTCTCTGACACTGTACAGATAAGCTACTACAACAGCTGGATCGTGTTACATTTGGGCCTCTACAAAAGCTATTAATATAGCTTGTGATAATTGATTCCGCTGAATCATTCCATGTATAACAAAATTAGCTTTTGAAGTGGCGATCACTGCAAGAAATATTATTGCCGGTTTCGCTACAACCGGAACGTTGCCTTTTAATACAAAAATCTTTGTAGAAGCAGATTCTGTCCATTCAGAACCAGAGCAATCGTCCAGTGCTCTATGAGTTACAATGAAGTTAGAGCTTATACGCAACATTCCACTAAAGGTTCCATTGAAAATTGAGACAAGAACCCCTTTTCTAGTTGTATCAATAAATCAAGACGCGATATTTACTAATAATTTATATCTGCAATGCAATAACCAACTTTAGAGCGCGTAGTACTCTGCTTGCCACTGTTTCTATTGTATCCAGAATCAGTAAGGCCGTTGGCAAAGGCTCCACGAAGAAAATGACTCAGCCTAATAGATGCAAGTTCAAATCATCTGTGCTTACCGACACACCTACCAAGGTGAAATAGCTGCTATGGAAAAAAGCAAGATAATTTAAATTTTGTAAAAAATCGTGTTCTAAGCAAAGAATAAATCTAAAAAAACGAAGACGCGCAATAAGATGCGAAAAATGAGTATTTTTGCATGTGCCGCCTCGAATGTTATGCCAGTAACAGACTAAATGAGAAGTGGGTTCAATGCCTGGAATGCAAAGGCTGGTTGGTCTCAGGAAGATAGCACTAGAGGCGAGCTGCAACATGTATGTAAATTTTTTTGACTGATCAACAATTTCAAACAATTGATCTCATAGTACTGCTATAATTACTCTAAAATGATTTAATACTAGTTACGTAAATGTTATATATTATTGTAGTTTCTACAATGTATGCCAAAATTGATAAAAGTTATTCTCTACAAAACAATTCGTGTTCTATTTATATAAAATTATTTCTATCTATAAAATATAGTTAAGATGCATGGTTGTCACAACTTACATTGGTACTTGTCACAACATACCTTGGTGTTAGGAGAGTTGTGACAAAGGTAGTACTTTCAGTTTATGTAGAATTTCTCAGAAACCTCGAATTTGTCATTGGAATTTGAAAGACGTTCATAAGCATGGTATGGTTCTATATTGAGATATCCTCCTTGAAGTTGTTGTCACAAATCCCCTAATCTCCCCACTACCTAAGGTGACCTAGTATAAAAGTGAACCATCATCTGTTCGCAAGATTTCATTGTAAAGTTTAAACGGGTCCACGCGAGTGTACCTCGATATTACAGATTGGTATACATATTATATATAAATTAAAAAAAAATAAACACTCGCGCCCAGAAAAGTAATTTCCCAGTGGAAAAGTACAATTTGAAATCATGTATAATGCATCTCTAGAATTAAAATAAAACATTAAAAACGCTAAAATAAAATACACAATTTGTATTAAAACAAATTCAAAATCAAAGCGACGCGACTTGATTTTAAGGTACAACATCCGGTTTCGCATTACAATTTTCCAAAGCAAATTTAATTTAATCCTTGATAAATAACTATTTGCGTTAAAAAATATCTTACAACTCTTTTCTTCTAGCTTGTTAGGTTAAGCATTACCATAATAATAATATTATAATTCTAGGAGTTACATGTAGGATGATTCTAATATATAAAAATATAGAAGACGTTGAATATGGGCGTGGTGTGGGGCGCTACCAGCGCGCTCGCTGGCGACGCTGCGGCTACAAGCGTTCCGTGTCAGTCCTCGCTGCACGAGTCTTCGTTGTCCGCCTCCTTAATATTTGTGAAGAACGACGTCAACGCCTTCATCATCACACCTGACATCAAAAAATAGTCATGAAATCGGTATAATGAACAAATACGTATCTTTACATTACAGACATAAAAGTCGTGAGCACTATTATTTTCACAACAGTAAAAGCTCCTCTAGTATATATTGATGTTTGTGACAAAAAGAAAAAAGAGAAACAAGCAAACGCATCCTCATTAATAATATGCTTCAAAATCAATGCTTACCCTTTCCTTCTGGCTCCTTCTCTGACACTTCCCATTCAAGAAAACCATCCAAAGAAATTATGTATTGTTCATGTAAGTATTGGAATATCTCTAAAGTTAACCCTGCAACGAAACCTATAATATAATAACTCTGTCGATATTAAACATATTCCATTTCATTGGGGGCTTAGCTAGGGGCAATAATTTATTGACGTCAAATTAATATTGATTTGATTGCACTTATACAATTTTAATATAATTTTGATATGCTCAAAACAGCATTTATTACAAGTGCATAAATTTTATATGTGTCTCATATTATTGAATACAAACCTTGCGGATGTTCTAGACTATGTATCAACTGCTGAATACCAAACAAACAGCTTGCTTCTCTGGACTGTTTCGTCTCGCCAACATCGTTTATAAGATTGGCATACTTGGACATGCGATCTTGAATGAAATGCGGGACATCGCGTCCTTCAGGACCAAATAATGCATGTTCACAAATAGCTTGGATCAACGCTCTCATAAACCAATCCTCATTGGCAGTTTTGCCAAACTTGTCCTGCAAAATATTTACAATATTATTATGTAAATTAAAACTACACTTTGACTTCTCTATTGACTTAACTAGTAGTAAATGTCAATTCAAAATAATCAAAGAATAAATGTGTGTACCTGTATCCATCCCTTTATACAATCACAACCTTCCTCTGCATTCATAAGTTGAATTAACTTTGCTCGAGTTTGGGCAGGTGTCATTATTTTCTTGGTCTCTTCTGTCACTTTAGAATCACCCTCCAAGAATTCGAATTTATTATCTGCCAACCATTTTTCTACCTGATGATAAAAAGCTTAAGATTAGTATGAAAAATATATTGATTAAGTTAATAATAACCAATGCCATTGGTAATCAAAGAAATAATGGAAAAGTTTAGGCCAAGAAAAGGCAATAAGTGAACCTTGGCTTTATATAATGCATTGAAATTAATTATAACTAGTCTGACCATAAATACTGTTACATAAAAAAGGAAAGGGCTTTTTTCATCTTTTTAATTGGAACTGATATTGAAAAACTATAAAAAAAGATTTTGCGCCATTTCATATACTTTTTGTGTTCATCATCAACTTAAAATATGTAATAAGTAAATATAAAAAGATTGCGGTGATCGCCCTGCCCAGAGTGGGTATGGGGAGTCGACGATCATATTCCAGTCACTTCAAAAGCTTGCTATCAGCCGTATGATACCGATGACGTTATGTTCGTATATCGTATCATCAACAAATACAGCAACACTTCGTCTGGCGGAGACAAGGAAAGATCGGGGCGGCCGCATGTTGTTAGAACTACAAAGACTGTTATTGCTGTTAAAGCGACAATTCGGCGAAACTGTATTGGGAAGCTAAAAATTTTATCGCGAGAAATGAAGATGCTAGGACCCTGTTGTGTATTATAAAACAAGACCTGATCTCTTGTCTACGGGCGATATACGAAAGTATATATGTAGAGTCATATACGTTATCTATTATCCATAGAACGAGCATTTAGTTGCTTAGTTTGGAACTAGATGACGCTGTGTGTATTGTGTCTAAGATATAATTATTATTAATTTATAACCTGACACTGTAATTTATATGTATAAATTTTGAAAATATTAAAATGCTTATTTGAAAAAAAAAATCACGCGGAGTCCCTACGCGCTACTGAAGTGGAACTTTTTAACAGACGAACATTTATAACACGCTTAATTCATAAAGAGCACAACTTACATTCCACAGTCGGTAGTTTTACCAATACACGGTAAAACTACTGACTGTGGAATGGAGATTGGCGGGTTCGATCCCCACTCGAGTATCCCCATCTTAAGGTCTGGGTAGAATTTGGTGACTATTTTATTTAGGAGGATGTGCCATATTCGACGTCGCATTGTTCTTTGATTTAGGTACTCCCCCAAGCTCAAGCCCATTCGATACCCATATTGTAAAATGCATTAAAATACTTATAGCACTGGATTTAGAATGACGTCACATTTTCAAGTTACTATCGAAAAGCCCTTTCATTTGATAGCCATATTGTAAAAAAGCATTAAAACTATATTTGAATGAGTGGCGGTGGAGTTTCACCGGTCGAGCCAGCCCATTCATGCAGCGAGCTGCTTGGCTCTACGACTGTTAATAATATTATCCAAACTTAGCGTATATAAAAACTTTAAAATTGGGTTCTAAGATTCAATACATTATAAATATTTATTACATACTTATTTACATACATACTTAGATACTTACATACATTGCAAAATAACAAATATCGATTTAATTATCCTTATAATAACAAATATACGTCTGGCATGTTCGGTAGCCGCTTAGTAACTACTTGTTGTGTTACAAAAAAAATTGAGATTTACAAAAAAAAAATACTAGTACAGATAGCACAAAAAGAATTAATTAGAAAGAAATTGCAATAAGGTGAAAATAATTAAGACAAATCAAAATTTAGTTTATGTAATGAAATTAAATACAAAGAAATTAAAAAGCCCTTATTTTACTAGCTACATATTGCATTTTAATAACTATACTAGTTGTTGCTCGCTACTTCATCTGCGTGGACGCCAAAAAAGCAGGAAGAATACTGTGCCTGTACCATTATACGGGTTCATCGCTCGCCCCCAGTTAGTGATAGCGTGATAATATTTAGCCTGTGTTGACCCGACCCTCTTGGCTATATTTAAGCAATTCGACGTAAAAGCGTGCAGTACTTTTACAGTTTATCCGTAACAAACATACAGACGAACAGACAAAAATTCTAAAAACTATATTTTGAGGTTCGGTATCGATTGTAGATCATATCCCAAGAATTATGCAAATGAGCTATTCAATGAAACTCAATGAAATATTCAACTTTCCTACAATTTTATTACATGTATAGATTATTTGGCGGCACATTAGAAAGAAATTATTTATTTTACCCATTTTGTTTTTCATACTTCATAAACGTATTTGTAATCTAATTGTACTTTTGTACATGTACACTAATGGTTGCAGTAAGGTAAAAATAATTAAGACAAATTAAAATTTAGTTTATATAATGAAATTAAATACAGTAATAAATACAGAAGTAAAAAGCCATTATTTTACCTGCGACCTATTGCATTTTAATAAATATATTATTTATTGACTAATTACTAAATATTTAACAATTCTAATACTGAACTAGTTGTGTTACTCCTGTGTCTGTATGGATACTTTTTATTAAGGTTCCCAAGGTTGGTTTTTCAGTTATAGCGTCAAACTAATTATTATTTGTTATTATTATTATTATATAGCATTAAAAATGCCTTGCTTGTATATTCCTACTAATATTTAAATTTTTTGTTTTGTTCTTTTTTTTAAGTAGCATATAAATTTAAAAATTAAAAACAATATTTTTTATGCAGTTAGTACTTTTGAGACACGGTGCGATAAAAACAGTGCCGCTACTAGCTACTAGATGTCTATGTACAGTTTTTAATCACGCTATGGAAATTCTCTTCCTTGGTTTATATAAGCCGATTTATGTTTTAGTGTTTTATATTACCTATAATACCCGCGAGGGGGCGTTAAAAGCGTTAAATGCTTTTGCACGAGACATTAGAAGTTCCACTTCAAAAAGTCATTTACTTGTAACAGAACTTATGGCTAGTCTAGACTAGCCATAAGTAAGCTTGAGCAATACCGAGGTATTGCTCAAGCTACGTTTCTCTAATAGATAAACTAAAAGAACAATAAATAAACTAAAAGAGATCAGAGATATTTGCATCTATGGTAATATTCTGATTGCAGTGTTCATTTGAAGTTTTCAAATTTACATATACCCTGGGTGACAGTTTGACCCTTTTAAAAAGAGGAAACTAGTATACCTGGTTTTCATCCATCCATTGGCTAAGTTTTAGTCCTGACTCTTGCCATTTGTTTTTAACAAAGGAAGGACCCATACTTTCTTTCAGTTCTTTGAATAAAGCTTTCAGAAAGAGATGTCCATGATTTGAGGAAATCATACTTTCACAAGGACTAAGCATTTGTTGCAATGTAATATGCTGAAAACAAGCAAGTTTTATTACAGAAAATTGAGATTAACTGATTAGATTAAACACAATAAAAATATAATGTAATATAAATTGTAAAACATGCTTACCTTCTTTTCAATTAATGGTGAAATCAACATTCCTAAATTATCATATAGCTTTGGAATATCAATGAATAGATCAGGTGCACACTCAAATATAACTTTGATGCCTGATAAAAAGTTATCAACTGAAATTGTATTAGTGAATATCAGATGTTGTAACGATTTAATGATCATGCCAAATTCTTTTGCTCCCCTGAAACAAATAAATTAATATTTATTATAACGTTCGTAGAATCATCATTACAGCAATCAATAAAGTAGATATAGATTGATACTAACTTTTCTGTAGAAATTTCAAGCATTTCTGCAACTATGGCAGCGTGGTATTCTGGTGTAAAATATTGCTTGACCTCTGATACTATTTCATCATCATTGGGGTTAATGAGACTTAGCTCTACCATAGACTTAACAGCCAATTTCTTCTGATCAGGCAGTGGTTCCTGCGGCACAGCAACTGGCGCGGGAGCTGCAGGTGCTGGTGCTTCAGTCGGGGTCGGGGGAGCGGGCGGTGTTGCGGTTGTACTCCTTGTACCAGAATTAGAACGCGCTGCGCCCGCCATTCCAGAGCGGCTGCCAGCGCCGCTATTGTTTGCTACAATCATTACAACACAATTCTTGTATATCCTCTAGAGATTTTTATATACATATATTATGTGGGTACATTGGCGCCAAAAAATAATATAACAAGTAAATGGGTCTAGTCTGAAGGTCTTAAGAGATAGAAAAACATGTGGATGGTGTTTATTGGCACATAGGTGCTGAAACATTTCCAAGAAAGGTTGTCTGTATGTTTGTACTATCGTCAAGTTAAAACAGCTATATTCTTAAATATCGTTTTCGTCGTGAAACCACTAACAGTTAACACTAACATGTTCTAAAGATGTGGAAAGCGAATGAAAAATACTGTATTATTAGCATCAGATTGATTTTAAATGTACATACATAAACATAAAAATAATTTGTCTAGTGGTAATTAACAAATCGGTTATACTTACAGGTGTCTCCTCTAGAATTGAATATAGACCTTTCTATTGAAGCACCCTTGGAGTGATAGTTGGGTGACATATTGGCTAAAAACATCGAAATAAGTTAATACAAATAAATTCAAACACCAAGTATAATAATTAAATTGTAATAAATTTTAGTGAACAAAAAATAGATCTAGCTGATCCCAGATGACTGCATAAGGTAAAGAAGACGAAAGAAGAAAATTAAAATAGTTTGTTTAATATAGTCAGTACAGTATCAAGATTCATCATAACATGGAAGCAGGTTTATAAACATAACTTCACGCCTTTTCTAATCGAAGGTGTAGGCAGCGACTCGACTCGCCTCGCCGACTCGTTATGTTACCGTCACAAAGGTAGAGCCAAGCAGTTCGCTGTATGAATGGGCCGGCTCGACCGGTGAAATACTACGACCTCTCAGAAGATCGACGTAAAGTGGCTCATGCCGCGTTTCGTTCGATGAGTGGTACCCAGCGGGCCCACCCCCCTTCCCCATTCCTTCCTATCCCTTAAATGTCGGCAACGGAGCAGTAACACTATACGTGTTGCTGGTGTCCATGGGCGGCGTTGGTTGCTTACCATCACGTCACACGACTGCTCGTTTGCCCTCCTATCCCATAAAAAAGGGTGGCGAACTTATTGCCATACAGCGGGCACAAAGTTGTTAATCCTTGATATTTATCACACATTACTTCCAAACAGAATTCCGAGAAATCATTAGTTCATCAAGCCAGGAATCAAACACGACTTCTGAATCGGAAGTGAGGAGCTTAAAAAATGGACCATCAAGACTACTAAAGCATGTTTATATAGGTCAATAAAATGTAACACTCACCTCTTAGCGATGAGGGATCAGTTTGTACATTCGCCAAGACACTGTACTGATTTTTGCTGAGACTTATCATAGAATTGCTGCTGGCTTGAACAGTATTTTTAGAGCCTGATCCTTGGGTCCAAGTGGAGTTAAGTTGAGGAGCTAACTTAATATTACTAATGTTCTGCAAATAACATTTAAAAGAATTAATGAATTATCTCAGAATAAAATGTTAGATGTGGCCTGGGCACACCACACTTTTATTTGAAAACATACTAACATCCTAAGGAATTCATAATATTTTTGTTAATCATGCTACAAGTGCAGCTAGATTTAAAAATGTATTTTATATCTGTTACATAAATTATTAATTAGTCTTTGAAGTCTATGCCTGCACTGTCTCTTTTGGACACTTATTGTATTCTTATTGAATAATCTAATGTATAAAATCCTCATGTCAAAGTGTTAGTTACCACATTTCTCCAAAAAATGTTTGACCAATTTTGATGAAATTTTGTCTGAGAATGGGACAATATCTATTTTTTTCCCCTAAATGTTAAGGGTAGTCAATATATAAATTAATATTATTTATTTATACCCCTACATACTTTTTTTAATACATTTTTATGAAGCAACATACAGAAAGACAAACAACCCTAAATTTTCATTTCTCTACAGTCAACCTCTACTTCTAAAACTTTCTTTTTTGGCAAGACTATGTTTGTCAGGTCTGCTAGCAGAAATACATTTGTTGAATGAAAGGTTATTGCAAATTATTATTGATTACACTTACCTTTTGTGTTACAGCTTTAAGTTTTAATGTATCCACAGGGTAGTTAGCCCTGGTTTTATTCCAAGATTCTGTAAACATATTGTTGGAGTTTGGTCTACGGTTGTCTCCTCGCTTACGGTTTCCATCATCACGGCGGAAACCTCCCATTGGAGTTGCATTCATAATCTAAAATTAAAAATACAAACATTAAAACAACTAAGTTTTAGTCTGTGTAACATTATGTCTATTGAACATACCTCTATTTGACGTTGTTGTTGTTCAGCTTCCTTTTGTATTTGATCCATCATTTTAGGTTGTGAATCAATGACAGTTTTAGCAACCCATTTCCGTTTTCTAAGTTCTATTACGTCTTGTAGCATGAACCTGTCAAGATATACAATAATTACCTACATATTTTTTGATTTCAACATAAATAATCCAATACCAAGTTTTTAACTTGTATTACCTTACTCTACTGCTAATTTTGTTGGATTTGCGATCAACTATTTCTTGCATTTTCTTAAAAGTACTGTCCAATTGGCTATTTCCTTCATTTTCTACTTGTTCGCCAATCGTTGTGAGCAGTTTGCACAAACATTCAAGCTTTTCTTCTTCTAGTTTTTCTATTAGATATTTCATACAGTATTCCATTATTTTCGAAGTCAACATTTTCAATTTGTAAAGCTCTCCTGCAAAAATGATATTGTTCCTTAGTAAACAGCTCTATGCCTTATTTAATCAATGCAAAATATTGAAAATTCGCTTAGGTTGGATCATTATTAGTATGCAACAGAACACACGAAAATTCGCACGAGCCATAATTTGTTAGCATCAATCAGTGTTTCTTAGTTATATAACAAAAATTTAAGCTTCATTAATTTTATATATGATTGATATCATCATCATCATTCATCATTAGCCCTTTTGAGGTCCACTGCTGGACATAGGCCTCCCCCATAGAGCGCCACAACTGCCGGTCCGCTCAATCATGGGGGGATTTTGCCATAATCGCCACGCTTGGCAGGCGGGTTGGCGATCGCAGTAGGCTGTATTGTCTTAAGAGAGAATGCTGCTGCCCATTCTTCTAGCTTTTCCCTTAGTCGCCTTTTACGACACCCACGGGAAGAGATGGGGTGGCGGTATTCTAAGCCGGCGCCACACAGCATATGATTGATATATGAAATTAATAATTATAAAGAGTTAAAACGAGGCATGTAATGACAGTAGATGTCATTAGTTTACACATAATATTGTTCCAATTAGAAAGAGATAATCTATGATGCTAGCATAGTTGATCATGTTGATCGTGTAAGGGTTCCCAACTTATTTAATTTACCCGTTTAAACTTTGAGATAAAACTCTCATTTATCAGAAAGCATGTTTTATATTTATTTTAATATTTAATTCTCTTTTTGAGTTGAAAATATACTAAATACTTGTCAGGTGTTAGATGAATAGGAATGAATTTAAACCATTTTAAAATGTGTGTGTTATATATAAGCACATAATATGATAGGGACAACAAGTCTTTTTTTGTTTATTATATATAGCTTACATACATACTGTAGTAAATATTCGCTACCAAAAGCAAATAAAGTCGCTGCAAAACTAATGCATTTTTGAGTAATAAAAGTTATAATCGCATTTGCTATAAAGATAATTTCTTCCAGAGTTTAAAATAATTTTGTAAATTCTAAATCTTAGGCTTTAGCATAAAACTTACCAATAAACCTAACATTTCCGACTGATCTCATTCTCACTCTTCTATTTTCTTCCTCAAGCATTGATGTCAGTTCCTTCTTTTTAACCTAGAAAAATAAAAAAATTAATAAAATCTGTATAATTGTATAATGTTATGAGTGTTATAGTTTCACCTATAAAAAACTTACAGGATCTGTGCATTCTGCAACTTCTTTTTCAAGTTTCAATACTTGTTCATCAGTTTTATCCGTCACAAATTGATTTTGACATTTGGTAATAATAAGTATTCTGAAATTCACACACTTGTCAGGTGATGTTGGGTTATCAGCAGGTACCTGAAACATAATAATATATATAATTAATGAACTATGTTACTTGTAGAATATAGAAAGAATTCTTGTTAACAGATAAAAAAATTACCTTCAGTAAGGATAATTTATTACACATGGCAGCATAAGCTTCAGAGAAGTTGGGTTCATCAATGGCCTTCTGAAATACTAAATCAATAACCCCTTCGAGCCGTTTTTGATTATTAATGTCAAGTGTTTTAACTTTATCTAGCAATGTATCGAATTTTTGTGGAGTCAACTTATTCAAAATGCCCCTGAATTTTTTATATAGTTCCTGAAACAGTTAAATAGAGTTAGCACCAAGTTAGATATTAATACCTAACTTTAATACAATAATTCACCATTTTAGCATCTTCATGAGTATTAATTTACCTGGGTTTGTTGTTCTTCTTCATCTACAGTTTCTTTGCGGAACCTTGTTGGCTTCCAAGCAGAATCAACCTCATTCAATTTGACTTCCTCTCGTAAGGATAATGAGACATGAATAACTGGTTTATGTGAACTATTGCCACCAGGGCTGGGGCTTAGTTTAACACTCCCTTTACCTAATAATATAAATCATTGTAAGATATGATATATAATATTGAAACTGGATAAATAAAATATAAAATTCTGTTGGAATTTATATTTCATATTTTTATCATTAATTTAATCTTACCACCTAAGGTCATGTTCCTGGAATCTTTCTTGGCGTCCCTTGCAGTGTTGTTATTTCTGGAACCCATGCCAGAGCCTTTGGCAAATGGAGGTAATAGTGAGTCATTCATAGGCCTTGAAATAGGTGTGAATGGTTGTGGCTCCTGCATCGGTGTTGTCTATAAGAAACAAGGTTTAATTATTTTATATACATTTATTCATACATGGCACAGTTGCAATCACTTTAACTGCATAATTTAATTAAACTAATTACATACTCTCATCACGTTGCAAGCTTCTAATAATGGAACATTAGGCTTATTTTTTGATAGAGGATCATCCTTTATTTGCTTAAGCAAATCAATGTCATAACACTTTTTCCCAGCAGTATTGACTGGAGACCATTGATCTGAAAATAATTTTCAATTATTTCAATGTTGATTTGACATTTGAAAAGTAAAAAGTACAAAAATACATTAAATTAAATCCAATATACCTTCGCCATATTTGTATTTGGGCACAAAAACTGCTGCTGTGGTTTCTTTAACAGATTTTTCTCCTTGTTCGACCACATTAGATGCAATTTCTTCTGTAGGTTCAATTTTATCTTTTTCTATATTAACTACTTTATCAGTCTCATTTTTACCGTTTTCATATGACTCAGCTTTTTCTTCATTTACATCATTGTTGGGCATTTTATTGGAGGCTTTCTTATTATTATTTTTAGAATTCTTTAAAACTTTTTCATTTTTATTGATATCTTCTTTAACAGTCTCTGATTTAGGTACTTCAGTTGAGTTTCCATTGGCAGTGTCAGTATCTGGGTGACAAAAATATTTCAATCCTTAAAAAAAAAATTAGAAAAAGAGATACACAACTATCAGATCACCTGATTTTTTATGTAAAAAGAACATAAGAAAAAATGGAACAAAATATTTATCCTATACAATTATTAATATAACCTTGCAAAAATAGAAACAGACCGATATAATTATTGTATAAGAAGCATTCTTTAGTTTGAGAAATTGGTTATTATAATCAAATAAAATTGCAAAAGCTTACAGTGAAATAATATATTGCTTTCTACTTTTTGTGAATAATCAGTAACTGATAAAAAAATATAGTGACAATAATACAGTGTTAGAGTGACATGACAAAATTAGTAATAATCATGTCTGAATTATACTTCATTTAATATTTCATAAATTTTTTGTTTGCATTCTGTAAATTGGTATCATAACATAATAATCCATTAACCAATCAAGAAAATAATTGTAATGATTTGCATACTGAGGTCCCAGAGAACAAGTGTATGGGGCCAATCAAGTTCATATATTATCAATGCAGAATTACTGGCACACAGGTGATGTGTTTCACCTTTATTTAAGATAAAAAAGAAAAAATATCAACTAAAGTGAGTTTATATAACAAATATTTATACTAAATACATAGTTTGAAACATACACCTTATTCAGAAAGAGAATTTGCATACACAAATTGAGTACTGAATATATTTTCAAATAGTGTAAATATGTATGTAACAGAATAGGTAAAAAGCGGGGCAAGAAATTCTATGTGTTGTTAAAAAGTAGGCAGTGTCAAATATGCATTATTTGACACTGCCTACTTTTCTAGTAAAACAATAAGAAATAAGAAAATATCATCCTCTCACAGAGACACTTCAAATTGTTTCAATAAATAAATCACCAAATTTATTAATGCCTGCAATCTGATTTCAAAAACAAAACAATGGTGGGATGAATTATAGATATTTCTAGAATGTGCATACGATAGACAAATAAAAGTTGTGTATCAATAAAAAATATATGTAAAAGGTATTCAACACACCTGCAGTCTTATTATTAAGATTAATATCTTTCATTTTAGAATCAGCCTGGTGTCCACGTGAATCTGTTTGAGCACGTAATACACTTGAAATGCTCTGCGTTAATTTAGCCTGGGCTTCAGTGGCACTGGAAGCTTCTTTTAATTCTGATGTCTTCTGTTGTTCCTTGGCAACCTTTTCAATACTGGCAGACAGTAACTGAGTTGCAGTAGGAGGTGTTTCAAGGACAGGCTCACTTTTGACCACAGTTTCAACGTTTGCTTCTAAAGAGTTACTTAGTTTTGTTTCAGGCACTGGAGAAGATTGCTTTATTGGTATAAATTTTTTAGTAGATTCCACATTAATAACTTGATTATTTTGACTAGTTGGAGAGCTGATGGCTTCAGTTAAGCTATCAACTGAACTAATCACTGCAAAAAATATAATCACATAGATGTAGACATGGTTGCTTAATGTCCAGGCAAAATATGTAATTAAAAATAATATGTATTACTATCAAAATAAATACTAGCTGACTATAGTCGTACTTCGTACCGCGATTTTATTTGCATACTTTTACCACTAAAAGTTCAGTGCTTTGCTAATAATAGTCATGGTGTGACGATATATAGAGCCTACTTTTTCAATAAATTGGCTTCCTAACACTGAAAGAACTTTTCAAATCGGATCAGTAGTTCCGGAGATCAGCGTCATTAATTAGCCAAACCCTGCACCTTAAATTACTATAAAGGAAACAGGATCTTTCTCAGATATGTCATAAGTGTAACTAGCTATACCTAAGCAAGAATTCATTTATATCAAGGCCGTTATTGTAAAACGAATTAGGTGTGTAATAAAATAGGTATAGTATAGATAGAAATACGTAACCTATGTACAGATAGGTAAAAGGTATGATACCAGACAATGAAATATCGGTATAATATAATGTCCTGGAACTCAATACAATAATTTATTAACAATAAGAAACTTGATAAAATGTCTTGCCTTAGGTTTATCTAACTACATGTACATTTTTTATGAACCGAGTTCGTAAATCTATAAATAGAGTCGTGAGATATTTCCACGTGGGAGTTCTCGCACAGTACCTGAATATTAGCTTTATGTGGCACCGATATCAATATTATATCACAGTTAATAATCCGTAAAACAATTATATCTTCACACACGTAAAATATTAATATACGATAAAACAATATGGTAAAAGAAAGTCTATTCAAAAGGTCACTGTGATCTAGAATATTGTCAGACTAAAGCACTTTGTAAACGAAAGATAATAATTATTTTTAAAACTTAAACAAATACTTTAAAAGATGATAAATATCAGAATTGAGATGGTATAAAGATATTGATAAAAAAGTTACAAATTGATGTATTAAAACGCAGCCATACTCAGTGACTGTAATAAGGTAAAAGCCGCCATGTTGGATTGTGCCATGCGTACAGCGATAGGATCGGCTCGATAGTGTTGTGCGCACGTCATAATCAATCGATTCTTTTAACTTTTTTTTTGACAAGCTTAACGGTATCATTCTTAAACAGCCCAATTTCCTAGCATGGCTGTTTTCCTACTATCTAAATGGGTACTACGTTAAAAACAATTACAACAAATACAATGCGAAGAACTTTTCAGAGAAAAATGTAATCGATTTCGTCACAAATACGGATACCTGTACGGCAAAGGTTTTATATCGATACACTAATTCGCAAACCTAATAACTCCACATTTTTTCGAAAATAGCATTTTGATACCGGTAGATACTAGACATCTAGATTCTATCGGTATCAAAATTTTCATTTTCGAAAAAAAGTGGAGTTAGTAGGTTTGCGAACTAGGGTATCGATATTATTTTTTATGGGGACTTTCAAATTGCTCTATTCTCATTATAGTTCGAGGCTACAAGCAGATTTTTTTTAAACATTAAGAAACGATGGGCGTTTTCTACTAAAAACAAAGATCTTGAAAATTTTTACATCTACATTAGGCATATTATTTTGTAATATTATGTGGCATAAAAAGAAAAGGACAATGAAAGAACAGAAATAATAATAATATAAGTAGTTAACTTTTTAAATTAGTTTCTCTCTACCGCTCGCGATAACGAATAGAGCTTAGGAGGCATTTACTGGCGTAGTTAAGTAACATTTCACTATAACTCACGTTATTCAAATCGACCAAATCAATCGAATCGAATTCATGTTATGTGACATAGTTGGAATTCTTGTTCATGATTATTTCGTATTATTATCTGCCGAAAATGAAAATCTAAAGATAAAGATTTTCAATTATGTAATAATGTAATAGTAATTATGTAAATTTTAGAGTTAGACATTGACGGATTATATTTTTTTGTAGCTACTTTAAACTCCGTCCATTATATTTGACTTTTAGACATGGTAATAGTGATTGCAAGAGAATTCGAAATATCGAGAATTTATTACAAACCCTGATTTAAAAAGTCTTAAGTCGAAATTGAAAATATAGTTACCGTAATCGTAAATCGAATTTTCTATCTCTTGTACATAATTATGAATCTGTAGATATTTAGTGTAATTTTATAAATGTATCATAAAATGATTGCGTGCCGGACACGTGATTCTACAAAATTGGACAACGTATTTGGCTGAAATTTGGAATGGAATCTCATCCCGATATACTTATAGGTTCGGGACGTAAGCGAGAGAGACGGGTGGGGGAAATTTGTGGCGCATCATCATTACGTGTCAACAAAGTCACTTTCCGCTGTCTGTCCCCTTATATGCATGTATCTTTAAAACTACGCAACGGTTTTTTAATTAATAGTTGAGGGCGTCAACGGGGTGGTTCTGATCTATAATTCATATATTAGCAGTTTAATTGCAAACGCTGGCTGAACCTTAAGTGATAGATCAAACCAATGTTCTACATTATTAAACACCTAGTAAAGGTCTACAAAAAAATCCGCGAGGGCATATGTCTATCTCTCAGGGATAACCCACAATGACCATTTTTATTATTTTACTTTTTACAAAAAATAATGGCTTATTTACGAAGCTATTTTAAACATTATAGCATAAATTTTTAGCCAATTATAAAGATTATAAAGTAGATTGTGCCTGTAATATAGATGATCCTGGCAATTTAAACGAATATTTTCGAAGATATTGCAGTACATATTAACATAGCGAGACAGCAGTTAAAGCCGATAAACAGCACAAATTGAACCTCATGATATCGAAAATTTACTCATTTATTACTTTTGATGCGGAACAAAGTTCGCCGGGTCAGCTAGTAAATAATAAAATTTAAAACTTTAAATAGGCTGATATTATTGGTAAAAATTCTCTATTTAATGACCCTTTATTGAAGGTAAGCATTTCGGAAACGGAAAAGTAAAATAGTGTTTACTTTTCCGTTTCCGAAACTTAGAAACTTAAAAAACGAGAGATCTCGCGAGCATCTATGGCTGAGGAAGGTATGTCACAGGTGGATATCAGAACCTTGACAAACGGCGTGCATGCATGGGCAGGATATTTATATTTTTTTTTCAAAAATATATAACGTTAATGTGAATTATAAACAAAGTAACTTAATAACATGAATTGACGAGTACAGCGCGTTTCAATTATAGCATCGATGACGATATTAACAATACCGCAATTTTTGCGCCCCATTTAGAAAAAGTAGTACTTTTGAAATAACCATATCTTTTACCGGTAGCCCTGTGACGTTATTTATATATTATTTCTCTTCAGTGCACACTACAGTTATGTACAAATGTACACACGCGAGTCATTTAAGCAGCTCCATATCAAACTTTTTATGGATCAAATGGCGTGCAGAAGCCCAAAGGTTAACTCGCGTTGGCCGATTAAAATTTTCTTTTCATTTTTTTATGAAACAACATAAAAAAATATACACAACCCAAAATTTTCAGCTCTCTGTGATCAACGCCTATTTTTCATTTATTGATCTTGAACTTTTTTTGCTAAAAAAGCGTTTGCTGGGTCAGCCAGTTTGACATACAATTAATATATTATAATAATTAATTACAGCGTAGAACTAAAATTAATGTTAGGAAGGATCAAATAGTTGTTAACGACACTTACCTGCCGCAGGTATGGGACCATTAGGTTTACTGGACGCAACCTTGGTCTCGTTATCTTTCGCTTCAAATCCTCTTGACTTATTATCGTCTTCTGGTTTTACCCTTTCCCTAGGCTCCCTTATTCTTTGAGGTTGCGGGGCTGGTGTAGGGATAGGCAGGGCTGTTTGTGTTACTGACGAGGCAGTAATTTGCATGGTTGCAGGCACTATAGAGGTAGATACTATTGTCGACGTAGAGACCACAGATGCTGGCGTAGCATCAGCTGGCTTATCTAATTCATCGACTTGAGGCACATTCTTGCTTTTTTTAAATTGCTTATTAGGTGGTACATTAGGTACATTCTTATTTGTATCTAGAACTAAAGACTGAACAGTCTGCTCACTATTTTTTTGGAGTTGCTTAACGTTCATAGGCATTTTAGGCACTATAACAGGACTATCTGATATTGCTGATACTATAGGCGTTTCGATTGACTCTGCAGCAATATCGAGCCCTAAATTTTTATTTTCGTTAATAGTTAATATTTCAGACTTTACTACGTTATTATTAATAGAATTTATTTCATTTGATTTAATTTGGACAGAGCTCGTCGCGGACGTTACAGGTACATCCACATTCTTTGAAAAATAGTTCGTTTTTATAGTGTTATCACAAGAAACTTGGTTGGCCACTTCGTTTACCATGCGAGTAAACTCCTCGGCGATGCTATGTGTTGGTTCCTGTTGAGATACAAACTTATATTAGTATAATTGTAGTGTTCATAATGTGAATGCAACATGGTACTTTAGTAAAATGCGACTGCTACACCGCGGCAAACGGTGTAAGTATATTACAGTAAAAAATAAATAGTAACTATTACATTACAAAAAGGGTTCCAAAGGCAGGGTTCTTTTCTCTCGCTGAATAGCATCTTATTCAAAAAGTTCAATAACTAGTAATTGGGAACCCTGGATAGTGTTACCCGAAATTCTTTTGTATTGCTTAATGGCAACTTTAATTTTTTTATAACATCTATTTAACAGAGATTAAGCACACATTTACTACCTGCTTGGTTCCCAATTCTTGGAGAGTTATGAATAATTGTTTTATTATCAGTCTACTTTGTTCCCAGAAAATAAGTACCTACGCTTTGTGCATTTCGATAACTTTATGTAATGCTAATTTTTAAACTTTCAATATGGAAAATTATTTATTTAGATCACTGTGATGCATACAAATGCAGGCGGAATTGTGCTCAATATGACAGATTCAGATAAAATGACAAAGAAGTAACATTCTTGCTACACAATGCAGAGCCATTAGATTTTTACCTAGGTATCCAGGGTCTGGTACCTGCAGTCCTTCGAGACCCAAGGACAAGTTTGTGATAGTTTATATATATAATACTTTTCAAAATAAAACTTTAAACTATTAGAAATAAAAGAAAATTCCGAATATATGTATTTTAATATTGAGATCAGGCAAACATTTTTTTGAACATTTTTTTTTATGCTTTTAGAAACACTTCATACAACTTTGTGTGAAGATTCATCGACTGGCCCTGGATTCCTAGGTTTTTCAGTTTTTATGTCTAACGGCACTCCACTAATACAACGCGGTCTATGTAAACCCGTGACGTTTTTGTGTAAACAAAATGCATGTAACTAATATCAAAATTAAATATGGAAGAAAAGAAATGCATATAGCTAGTTTGTGAACGTTTGTCTGAATTGTAATTGTAAACAGGTGTTCTTGAACGATGCAAATATTGATAAATTGATTTGCAAATATATTAAAATTGCATTTTTATTATATATATGGTGAGATGACATACTGAAGGTTGGTGTAACATAACATACTATGCCATCTTACACGTGCGATTATATATTTTTTCTTTACAAAAACGTGTGCTTTTGGTAACTTGTAAAAGAGAGCAAGAGAATAATGACATACTGTGTCATCTGAAAGTATTCACGTGTAGGTTGATTATTGAAACATTTATAAGTAAACATAAGTTGCTAAATGCACATTGCTTCATTTATTTCCAATATCTGTATTAAAACAGCCTATTCAAAATCGCACGGATAGTTATTTCAAGCAAGAGCATCAAAAATAATGCTCAAGCAAAAACGTCCAAACAAAAATCAAATAAGCTCGATTTAGCAGGTTTTCTTGAAGGTCTATGTACTATTTGACTATTTTTAAAAGTCTGTGCACTTAGAAATAGTCATCAGATAAATGAAACTTATTTATTTAACACGTGCGCTTGAGGAAAATACTTCCATGAAACAAGAAAATACGGCCAAATCGCCACAAGCGACCCCTGAGAAGAACCGGACAAGAAAGTCATGTGTCCTCATATAGGCAAAACAATGTCAATTATTGATTTAAATTAATCATTTTAGTCGCGTCAGGCGTTTCGCGGAGTAAGCAGAAAGAACTCAGCATCACCACATACGATTCCTTCTTACACACCTCTTTTTTTTACTTCTTTAAAAGATACACATTCTTTGGTTGGCGGTATAGTGAATTTTTAAATTAATATTAGATCACACATATGTAAAAAAAAAAATGCCCACAATATGGATCACATCACAAATGGCTTTGCTAAATAATATCACGATAGTAAAAATAAAATTTGAATTTAAAATCGAATCAATATCCTCTTGGTTTTGACACGTTCCTTTGTTTCAAAAAATATAGTATAGACATATAAAACAATAATTACTCACAACGCTCAAATCTGCTGCACCGGCTAAACAAGCACAACAGTAGGCACTGGATACTCAAAAACACTTTTAGGAGTCGCTAAGGAGACACGTCCTGCTCACGCGCAATGGGGAGAAAGACTGACTTACTCCGTAATGGAAGATCATTAAAGAACATTTGGACCGGGCCGTTACCAACTAAAAACATTCTAAAGGTGCTATTATGAATAAAACACTTTTGTTTCAGTATCCGAATGCAAAATCTCACCCTATTGTATTTTATAGTTTTATTTTAGGCCTTTACAAAATGAAAATATCCTTTCCACGGAACAAAGTCCGTCGGCACCGTAAACAATGCCAAAAAAAAACAACACAAATACCACGTAAAATGCATTGGCTATGTGAGCAGGTAGTACAGACATTCTACCATTTCATACTTCATAATAATTATGGTTTGAACGTTACCATCATTCCCAGAAATATTAAATACAATTCGTACACAACCATATAAAACATCACCGAGTATTTCAAAAGCAGTAGTTTTCATAAAACTAAATTGACATCCATGACAATATTATCCATGTGTTTAGTATATTGATAGATAAAATCAACACCATAGACGTGCTAAAATAATTAATCATACGAAAGAGCGGCCATCAAAATGGGGCCAAAAGTAGTATTCTCAGGTTTTGGATTATAAAAAAAGCTACGTACAGTGCAAAAGTAGGAGACCACGACACACTTACCATGAACAAATTGGCCGTGTCCTATGTAAGGGTCATGTCAGGAGCCTTCAAAACCGACACACGTGTATGACAAGAGCGAGGAAGTCTAGGAAGCGCCTGAGCTATATCAGAATAGTGCTCAATTCTTTCTGCTTATCTCGTAAGACACTGGCGAAAAGTTGTACGAGTGATAGATAGATAGTAGAGTCAGCGTTAGGACATTGGACAGTCCCAAACGACTATCATCACCCTGTGATCAGCGATGATCCAAAACCCTTGCATAATTTAGTCATTCGTTTCAGAATAGAACAGGGCGCTTATTATTAAATACTTACGGGTTGAGGAGTGTGGCGATCCGCAACTTCGTTATTTAAAAAATTGTTTGAGTTTTCGTTGGGATACAAATCTTGCAATATATCTTGCAATATATCTTGTTCTGAAACAACATACAACCGACTTGCATGAAATTGCAAAGTATTTTTTTGAACTATGAAATTATAATTAAAGTCGGCCAATTCTTTTTAGAGTTGTATTGCAAACAAATCGCTGGTAATACGAGTTCTGAAAATAATCTAATTTAGAGAATTGGGGACAAATGAATGCTAAAATACAATTAAATGAATAGTGTAATATATTATGATACTCACTTGTTTCAGGGTGAATAATAGCTACCCTGTGACTCTTTTTTGGAATTGTTTGTCGTATACCTGCAAACAAAAACCAATAGTGAACAACATAAAACATGTTTTCCTTCGGACGTAATTAACGCAGAACCATTTCATAGTTTCCCAATGTCATAAAAACATGCAATGCCCGCGTGCAAATGCCTGTACTCGGGTGGGAATTATTATTGCACCAACTGTATTTAATAACCCAAACCACCACAAAGCCCGATTAATACAAGTTAACTTACAACCATTTTGTTTAAGCAATCATAGAATAAAGCAACAGACGTGTTTGGGAAATAAATAAATTATTAACACATATCGTAATTTTTATCAAAATCATTTTTTTTTTATGGGATAGGAGGGCAAACGAGCAGGCGGGTCACCTGGTGGTAAGCAACCAACGCCGCCCATGGACACCAGCAACACATAGTGTTACTGTTGCGTTGCCAACGTTTAAGGGGTAAGGGATAGGAAAGGATGGGGAAGGGGGTGGGCCTCCGGGTACCTCTCTCACCGAACGAAACGTGGAATGAGCCACTTTACGTCGGTCTTCTGAGAGGTCGTGGTATTTCACCGGTCGAGCCGGCCCATTCATACAGCGAACTGCTTGGCTCTACCACTGTTATACCATTTGAAAATCATATGGAATACGTTTTTGTAGTTAGCGATCAATGAAAACGTACCAACTTTCCTCTCTACACTCTTCATGAAGAGAGAAAGTAGAAACTAGTGGATTAATAAAATTAGCTTCCTGTGCAACATTTGAGCAGTTCAAAATCGGGCTTCTTGAAACTCGTATTCATGAAAATACCGAGAAAGTAGTACCAGGGCAGAGGTACTAACTATAGTAAAATTTATTGGATTGTTTCATCTATTCTGTCCAAAAACACGATTACACGGCTTCATGCATTTTACTTCAACAGCAAAATACCCACACACCACCTAACGAGATATTCATTATACTTGACTAGTGAACTTTGTTCCGCATCAAAAGTAATAAAGAATTAAATAGTGGATTTATAAGTTTTTCTTTACTACATCATACATGCGTTATAGATAAAAACCACCCCGTTGACATTCTCTATCTATAAAAAAAAACCATATCAAAATCCGTTGCCTAGTTTTAAAATTAAGCATATAGGACAGACAGCGGAAAGCGACTATGCTTTATACTATGTAATGATTTGAAAAATGTCTTTGACGTATAAAAACTGTATCAAAGTTTATATTGAAAACACGCCTGTCGGTAATATCACATTACCTATTATTACTTATTTGAGTTATTTGGTATCAGCAATATCGCATTGCATACTCGTTAATTGAGTTGGGTGGTTGTGAAGTACATCTATCATTTTGACAACCCCAGCAGTTGTTAGTTAAAATAAGTAAGCTCATCAAGTTATGAACTGTACACATGTAGCATTATTTCACTTCTTCACAGAGACAAAACAATATTTATGCAAACGTAGACATAAAGTCTGCATGCTGTCTCATTCGAGGTAGTCTCTCAATATATCTAGATTACTAGAAAAACAATCGCACGGACTATGAGCGAGAGCTGACAGGTAATAATACGGATAATTTCAATATTACGGGCTTCACCATCTTACATTGGTTGAGAATACCATATCATTTGTTTCTTTTTTATACAATTCATTCAGAGAAAACTTCAGCATGCAAGATTCCCAAATAAATGACCCATAATAATACTAATATCTTGGACACAATACACACAGCGCCCTCTAGTTCCAAACTAAGCAACTAAATGCATGTGCTATGAATACTAGATAATACATACTATAATATACAGGAAAACACCCAGACGCCATACAAATATTCATACTCGAGGATCGAACCCGCCAACCTCGATGCTGCAGACGGTAGCTTACCAGTGAACCAAGAGGCTTGTTTGGCAATTAGTATGATAGTAGAGTGTGGACATTGACTTTATATTAAATAATACATTTGAACACATACATGTAGTATAGGAAGGTAAGATTTGTACCTAGGAATCCAGGGTCAGTCAAAGATTATTCATAAAAATGTTTGAAATGTGCTTTTAACAGCATACATATTCGTAAAACAAATCCTATCGATTTCACTATTTTAAAATTTTGTAAATTATCTACCTATTATAGCAACACAATAATTCACAATATTAATATATACACACAATCAGGGGTAAGCAGAGCCCAGCTGGCGTATTATGAACTTTTAATTCCAGCCAGCCAAGGCGCTGCCTTGCAAGTTCGTATTTTCAACGACTAATTTCAGCTAGTCGGTGAGGAGTAGTCACTGTCAAATCACTCTAAATTCGATTTGTCAACGACTAATTCCATTTAGTCAATCATGAGTAGTATAGACTAGCTGAATATATATTAGTCGTTGGAAATACGAATTCGCTAGGCAGCGCGTTGGCTGGCTGGAATTAAGAGCCTCATAATAGGCCCCCAGGCCTCTCTTGACCTGCCTGGGCTGTTTCCAACACATCATTGATTTGATGGTGGTAGGTTCGCGTAGGTCCACCTTTTTTATCAGTTTGCCCATTCACACTTGTCTCATTAATTCATTTAGTCAGCTTCATCCATCATTTCTACACGTCCAAACCATCTAACTATTCCTTTCTCTATCCTTGTCACTGTATCTGCGCTCATACCAGAACGAAGAGGACACAATACATTAATAATAAATATATGTACTTATGTTGCAGAAAAAAAAAGAGAATTTACTCTCAAAATGCTCAAAAATAGCCAGCCAGCGTATTTAGCCAAGGTAGGTGCTGCTGTTGTCTCTGCTATAATTCCCCTCACCTTTCTGCCTGCAGTCCCTCGAGACTTGACGACAAGTTTGCAACTTTAAACTAATAAAAATAAAAATAAAAACACGGAAACATTTTTTTAAATTGAGTTCCGGCAAAACATATATTCTTTTACATTTTAAGTTTTAATGCCTTACGGCATTCCAGAAATGCTACAGAAATTTATCGGTATTAACTGCTCTCCCACCATGTTAATACTGCAATATCTTGGAAAATATTCGTTTAAATTGCATGCAAGAGCTAAGATCATCTATATTACATACACAATCTATTTAAGATACTTAATTGGATGGAAATTAATGCTGTAATGTTTGAAATCGCTTCATAAATAAGCCATTATTTCTCGTAAAAAGTAAAATAATAAAAATGGTCATTGTGGATTATCCCTAAGAGATAGACATATGCCCTCGCGTACTTTTTTGTAGACCTTCTGAAGGTGTTTAATACTGTAGAACATTATTTTGATCTCGATCCCGGCTCGATCCCCGGCTCTCGATCACTCAGGGTTCAGCCAGCGTTTGTAATTAAAGTGCTTAATCTCGAAAATTATAATTTTAAACGCGATATAATCCTAAAAGTTGTTTTAATATCGAGAAATAATGGCTTATTTACGAAGCAATTTTAAACATTACAGCATTAATTTTCACCCAATTAAGTGTCTTAAATAGATTGTACATTAATATAGATGATCCTGGCCCTTTACAGCATGCAATTTAAACAAATATTTTCGAAGATATTGCAGTATTAACATAGCGGGACTGCAGTTAAAGCTGATAAATAGCACAAATTGAACCACATGATATCCAAAATATTGATAAATAACAAGGTCCATCGCACGAGGAGGGTAATATATACTTTTTAATATCTAGTAGTCAGGCTTTCTTTTGTTTTCAATATTTCTGTGTATGGTAAAATTATATTTGTAGTATCTAATACTTAATTTAAGCATTCCCATTAACTAGTGCAGTTGGCAACTTTTGTACAGATTAATGTGATTTGGAGAGTATATTTATTTAACAGCGCTTATTTCGCGACTAAAATATTTTCTTTTATGGCCTAAGTTGTTTCATTTCAGTATCACCACCAAAGAATACATTCCCAAAGGAGAGTTGACGTCAGGGGGCCTATTATGAGCTCTAATTCCAGCCAGCTTACGAGCTGCCTAACGAATTCGTATTTTCAAAGACTAATTTTAGCTAGTCTAGACTAGAATTAGTCGTTGATAAATCGAATTTAGTGTGAATTTGACAGTGACAGACTACTCGTCACCGACTAGCCGAAATTGGTTGATGAAAATACGAATTTCCAAGGTAGCGCATATGGATAGTTCGAAAGGATGACATGTTGTGCCGACATGTTGGGCGGTATAGGTTAGTAAAATAATGATCATTATCAAGATCGGTATAACAAACGAACTGATCCTACGAACCTCGTACCTCCTCATTTTATATCTTTACAACTAAAATGTCAGTGTTCCGCACCTATAGGTTGTAGCGTGATGATATATTTATAGCCTAAAGTTTTCGTCGCTACATGTGCTATCAAACATTGACAGATATTTTTTACAAACAAAATCGATCGCTTTATAATATAAGCTATATAGCTAATAGCAGAAATTAATCATAAAGCAACTTTGTCAATGGTACCCACCGCACCCATATGATGCCGAAATTATCACGACCTTGGAAATGGGTAATATCTCCATCGGATGTTGTTTTAAATATTTTTTTCTTTGCTAAACTTCATCCAAAACGCCACTGGAGCAGTCAAACACTCTTCTACTTCTATGTAAACTCCTCCCTATTTTAACATCACTGTTCTTTTCCTATTCTATTATTTACTATTTAAATTTTCGTCCACACTAGTTCATAATCGATCTCTCAATACATTTGTATGCGTCGACATTACACTCGCCTATCGAACTCAAGCCGAGAGCGATAGCGAACGACGAAAAACGTATGTATCAAAAATACTCATGTTACGATGATTGTATTTTTCTTACCTATTTTAGTTTCATACCCAAACCATATACCAAGTATGATTACAGTAATATACGACAACACGTAAAAAATATTCTCCAAACATCCCCACCAAATACATAATGTGCGTTAATTGATTTTGTATTTACAAAGATAGCATGGTTTATTTGAAAATGACGATTAAAAAGGTTAGAATGGTTAAAAGGTTTACCATTATGGAAACATGGACGAAGTAGAGAGAGAGAGAGAGAGAGAGAGACAGCAATAGTGTGAAGGAGAAAAGGCACACAAGTTACTTAACTCGCTTGTTGAAAATATCACAATAATAATAACAATAATAAGAACAGAATGATTACCAGGTACAGATTGGTGCATGAGTGTAGAAGCTTGTGAGTGAGGAAGCGTGGCAGTGGGCGCAGTGGGTGTGGGAGCTGTACCCTGTGGTCCCACCAATGTAGTGGGATTACTCCTACCGCCAGGGGGATTCGTTGGTAAGTTTGGTGTAGGCAGCTGAGGATTATTCGAAGGGTAGTAGGTATCTGCAAGATCAAAACAAAAAAAAAACACAAATTACTTACAGCTCATTAACTGATACCCGGAAGGGTAAATTAGCCGTGGTACTGGGGGGTGGATTTAGGGTTTTATATTCATTAGGTAGAGGATAGGATTAAAAATAAAGCAAAACATAAAAGTATTACAAATTCAGACGTATCTTTTGTATGTAGTACCTATAAAGGTAAAGCTGTTTTTGATTTATTTATTGTTTACTACGAACAAATTTTCTAGTTGAAAATTTTATAAGACCAAATACATGTGTATACCAATAAATTAACGCACACAATAAGTCTACGCCATAAGGTGCCACTATAATTAAACCTAGAAAAAAATATACAGCTGCTTCTGGATACATTGGTAATCAAACAAATAGAGTAACCTTGACATTGAGTACTGTCTGCCTACCCTGTAAAAGATTTAAATCTAAACGATATTTTTGAATAATTTTGACTTTAAAGGTACTTTAAATAACCATTAATGTGAACCGAAGCATAATCTTGTTTACTTAATAGTAACTACATATTTACGCTAATTAAGAGGGAAGTTATTTAAACACCATCTAATATAAATATATACTTAGTCTGCCCATAAATACTGTTACAACAAAAAATAAAAAAATATTACATTTGAATTTGGAATCTGTCATTTTTATACGATTGTTCATTGTGTTTTCTCGTTTTGGCGCCAATACATTGTACAATATTTTGCGATATTAAAATGGAGTGGGGTGATAAAGAGAACCGAATCGCTGTGATTGCATTACACAAAGTAGGTATGGAGCCAAATGCAATTTTTAAAACTCTCCATACACTTGGTATTAGTCAAATGTTTGTGTACCGGGCTATTAATAGGTACAATGAGACTTCCTCTGTTTGTGACAGAAAAAAACCTGGCCGTCCACGTAGTGTTCGTACGAAAAAGGTGGTCAAAGCAGTAAGGGAAAGAATTCGAAGAAATCCTGTCCGCAAGCAAAAGATTTTATCTCGGGAGATGAAGATAGCACCTAGAACAATGTCGCGTATTTTAAAAGATGACTTAGGACTTGCAGCCTATAAGAGGCGCACTGGTCATTTATTAACTGATAATTTAAAAAAGAATAGGGTGTTAAAATCTAAACAACTACTGAAGCGGTACGCAAAGGGAGGTCACGGAAAAATATTGTTAACGGATGAAAAAGTTTTTACAATTGAGCAACATTTTAACAAACAAAATTACCGTATTTATGCTCAAAGCCCTAAGGAAGCTTCCCATTTAGTTGACAGAATGCAACGTGGGCATTATCCGACTTCAGTGATGGTTTGGTGGGGTGTTAGCTTCGAAGGAGTGACTGAGCCATATTTTTGGGAAAAAGGTATAAAAACATCGGCACAAGTGTATTAAGATACCATTCTTGAAAAGGTAGTCAAGTCCCTTAACAACACCATGTTCAATAACGAAGTATGGTCCTTACAGCAAGACTCGGCACCGGGTCATAAAGCTCGGTCCACGCAATCTTGGTTGGAAGCGAATGTTTCGGACTTCATTAGAGCTGAAGACTGGGCGTCGTCTAGTCCCGATCTTAATCCACTGGATTATGATTTGTGCTCAGTTTTAGAGAGTACGGCTTGCTCTAAACGTCATAATAATTTAGAGTCCCTAAAACAATCCATACAATTGGCAGTGAAGAATTTTCCCATGGAAAGAGTGCGTGTTTCTATTGAACTGGCCTCAACGTTTAAAGGCCTGTATCGCAGCCAATGGAGACCACTTCGAATAAGCTTTTTATATTTTATATCGTTTTATATTTATGTATTAAAGTAACACACTGTAAAAGTAATAAATGTTATTTGCAATAAAAAAATTTTTTTTTTCTTTGTTACAATATTTATGGCATGACTAAGTATATATACTAGCTGACCCAGCAGACGTATTCTTGCCGAAAAAAAAATTTAAAAAATAGGGGTTGATCGTAGGGGGTTGAAAATTTAGGGTTGCATGTATTTTTGTATCCCGTTTTATAAAAAAAATAAGAAACAGAATTATGTCGAAAAATTAAAAAAAAAAATTGAGGGGTGGGCTACCCTTGTGGTTTAGGGGGATGAAAAATAGATGTTGTCCTATTCTCAGACCTACCCGACACGCACATAAAATTTCATGAGAATCGGTCAAGCCGTTTCGGAGGAGTTCAATTACGCACATCTAGACTCGAGAATTTTATATATTAGATATATTAAAATATCTAATATATAAAATTGTCGTGTCACAGTATTTGTTACCATACTCCTCCGAAACGACTAGACTGATTCTCGTGAAATTTTGTATCCATATCGGGTAGGTATGAGAATAGGACATCTGTTTTTCATCGCACTAAATATTAAGGGTAGCCCACCCCTAATTTTTATTAATAGATGTTGTTTTAATTATATATTTTTTTATGAAATAAAATACAAAAATACACAAAACCCTAAATTTTGATATCTCTACTTCACGACCAACCGTTATTTTTTATTTGTTAACTTTATATTTTTGGGCAAGACAGCGTTTGTTGGGTTACCTAGTTAATTAATAATCAACAATATTAGTATTATTCGGTATACAATGAAATTAAATGAACGGTACCAACAGCAAGACATTTTTAGATGTGACGCCATCTTGTGGCATAATATTATTCCCATTAAACGGGTTTGATAACGATAATGGCGTAACAATGACGTCAGTACATTTCACTCACGACTTCTGTAAAATTACTACATACAAATTTTTATTTTTATCTTATGACTCAATTCAAATTCTA
Source organism: Euproctis similis (assembly GCA_905147225.2). Lineage (NCBI taxonomy): Eukaryota > Metazoa > Arthropoda > Insecta > Lepidoptera > Erebidae > Euproctis > Euproctis similis. The sequence goes on along the minus strand of LR990107.1, from coordinate 15,211,495 downwards.
CTGTTACTGTACTGTACAGGGGGTAGCTTTGGTAGCACTGACATGGACCCCAAAGAATAATTGAACGTGTAAAAGCATAACTGTAGCTGCCTACACTTTCGATGTTAAAAATAACGCCAAACTTATACTGCGTGTGTAATTCCAACGTGAAACAACTCCGGCGTTCTATAAAAGCAATGAAAACACACAAAAATTGCAAAAACAATCACAAAGCAGCAGTTAACCAAGAATTGAATGTTTACTACTATTTTTTTTTTACTTGGTCTGCAGCTAGATTAAAAACAAACTAATTTATTTTTACTTGAATGCCAGTATAGAGTACCTATTAAGTTAAAGAAGTTATATCTGTAAAGAGTTCGAAACGTCGGGAAATAAATAGAAAATAAGCTCTAAATAAACGCGATATAATCCACAAAAAGTTGTTTTAACGTTATGAATGTGATTCGCGAAAATCTAAGAAATAAAAAGTGGATATACTTATATTACTATAACAAGCCTCAATAAAGAGATTTAGAGAAGGCAATCTCATTAACTACCCAGAAGTTTTAGAATTTTAATTCATATGAACTCTAAATTCCAGATAGCTTACGCGCTGCCTCGCAATTTCCTAATTTCCACGGCTAATTTCAGCTAGTCGGTGACGAGTAGTCACTGTCAAATTCACTATAAATTCGATTTATCAACGACTAATTCCATTTAGTCAGTCATGAGTAGTCTGTAGCTCAAATTAGTCGCTGGAAATACGAATTCGCTAGGCAGCGCGTTAGCTGGCTGGAATTAAAAGAGCTCATAATAGGCCCCCTGTTGGCAGTAGCCGTTTTACTGAGCATTTTACTGTATTTTTTTTTTAAATTACGAATAAGACGTGCGAGTAGCAAATTAAATTAATAAGAATAATTGGATATTTTCCAAGATATATAATATAGTATTAACATTTATAATCGATGTCAGTCTAAAGCCACAATGACAAACTGTAAAATGTGTGACAGCATAAATTGCATACCAACGATAGGCCCTTGCATCACACTGTATTAAAGTTCTTTTACAGTACCTACATTAGATTATTTGATGACAGTTTTACGAACACGTCGCCTATGCGATAACACTTAATTGCCTTCCAAGTTGGTCTATTACCATACACTAATTACACAATTACGTTAATTTCGAATAATTGCAAATTAAATTATAATATGTTCTGTAAACTGTTCACAAATTCTATATAGAACAGGGGACAATTACTTATTAACTTTTTACAACTTATTTCATAGTTAGGCATTCCTAGTAAGCATTAATATAAAATTACTAGCTGACCCAGCAAACGTTGTCTTGCCGAAAAATAAAATTTAAAAAATAGGGGTTGATCGTAGGGGGTTGAAAATTTAGGGTTGCACGTATTTTTGTATCCCGTTTTATAAAAAAAATAAGAAATAGAAATATGTCGAAAAATTAAAAAAAAAATTGTGCTTTAGGGGTGGGCTACCCTTGTGATTTAGGGGGATGAAAAATAGATGTTGTCCTATTCTCAGACCTACCCGACACGCACATAAAATTTCATGAGAATCGGTCAAGCCGTTTCGGAGGAGTTCAATTACGCACATCTAGACTCGAGAATTTTATATATTAGATTACCCGATACATTAGTAATTATTAGAAACTAATCTATTTAAGGATCAAAATCCAACAAGGCATAGCGTTAATTTGTAAAACATAAAAAAACTGAGGTGTACCTCAACTACACACTATATGCGAGTTACTTTTCATTCCTTTAGATTTTTTTATTAATAAAATACTCATAATAACTCATAATAAGGTAAGAAAAAATATCGGAGCAATTTACAACGCCACGGTTCTAACTCACACTCGTTTTCATAGCTCGGTATATTTTAAGTTTTAATGCCTTGTAATAGCATTGTTTTTTTGGTTAGTTTAATGAAATTTCCTTTCGCTAATCCTAAATACACTACTTTTGCATAGTACATCTGCGCTTTTGCTTCCTTTTATCTGTCATTTTGTTCATATGCCTGAATCACCGTAGCATTCACAAACTCTTATTGTTCACACCCTCTCCGCAAGAGTCAGCACTGACATTTTTCACAGTGGTAGAGACACGCTACAGCTTGCTACATGATTGGGCTCGACCGGTGAAATACCACGACCTCTCAGAATATCGACGAAGTGGCTCTTGCCGCGTTTCGCTTGGTGAGATTGGTATCCGGAAGTCCACCCCTTTCCTCCTCCCCTTCCCATCCTACTTCCGAACCCTACCGTATCCCGGTGTAAGGGCCGGCAACGCAACTGTAACACTATATGTGATCAGGTGTCTATGGGCGGCGTTTGATGCTCACCATCAGGTGACAGGCCTGATCGTTTGCCGCCTATATTATAAAAAAGACTCACTTCGCAGATTTGAGAGTTCTAGAACCTAGAATTACACTCATATATCCTCATTCAGAGTATTCCCGAGTATTCCTGTTTCTACACTATTAGATATAACGAAGTGTAATTACTATCATTATGTGGTACAATATTTATTTAGTAATGATTATGTCATTTATGAATACAATTTAATGATGCTAATAATTATGAAAACTTATCAAAATGATGTCAATAAGGACGAATATCGAGATGGTACTCGTGACCAGAGACAAGAACTTTAAAGATGAACAGACCCACGAAAACTTAGCAGCAGTTGATCAATATGTCAAGAGTTGACAATTTTAAGTAACAATAACTGCATTACACTACAAGTTACTTTATTGAGAATAAATTCGAAACTCGCACAGAACTTACAATCTAGACTATGCATCTTCAAATTAGTTTAAACTAACATAGACAATATTAAAATGATCAATAAACGCATTTGTGAATTACAACTGAAAGATTCTTATTAGGTAGCAACCACCAGTTTATAAAGGGAACCCTATTTCAAGAAGCAACAAAATTAGACTTGACTATTTTATTTCGAAATATCTAATTCAACTTGGTAATTATAAAAAAAAAAATAGTTTAATTTAAGACAAATGCCTTGTTTAAAGTAAACCAAACTTATAAGGCGGGAAATTACAAATTAATCAAAGTGGTCATATTTTTCATGTCTTAAAAAAATCATTACTAACCGAGAAAGTTTTAACATTAGAACTCAATTGTGAATAAGCTATTATTGTTATTTATTGCTCTAAGATCTATATGTATATATTTGTCAATACAATTAATTTTTACATTCTTCTTGCATTTATTATTGTTTGTAAAGAATTTCGTTCGAATGTTACTCAAAAATTTTAACGTGTTAGATGAAAATCGTTATATAGACGGAAACTTTCTTTTATTAAAGTATAATGTATTCATCCCAGTAATATATTCATATGTGATAATGCATTTGAACTCTTTTAATAACTGTCACCTTTACCACAAAACATAGGAAAACCCCGGTGATGTATTCCCACCGAATAACAATTCCACTTGTGTTATTGAAACAATTATGAGTTCAGTATACGTACGCGAGCGAAGCAGCGAATATAAACTAGTAAAAGATAAATTAACAATAGTACGTACATGGTGAAGAGTGGCCCGGGGGTGTATTGTATCCTATATAATGTCCTATATAGGGATAGTACCTGTAAAACAAATTATAAAAAAAATATTTCAATAATTTTTAATATCCAAGTTATAAACAATTATCAATTTCTTTGTTACATGACGATCACACAAGTTATATTAAACCACGTGACTACCACGTGTCCCCCCCCCCCCCTCTAACGTGTAATCAGTGCGTAAGTCCAAGGTTCTTAGTTCAATTGCCGCACCATGTCCAAGTCGTGCTGCAGCGTGCTTAGTAAAACTTTTAAATACTAGTGAATTAATTTTAAGCAATTTTCAACAGATTAATGTCTGTTCTGGCGTATTTATTTAGGGAATACTAATGCTAGGTCGTGTCAAAGAACACATCTTGTGATCATGGATTTTGTAAAGCGATTGAAACGTAATAAATTAAAATCCGGTCCGGAGTAAGGTGCACTTACCCTCCTGGTGTACTGGAGCGAGGCGCCTGGAACGTTTGCATACCCATTGGTGTAGGTTGAAACACAAAGGTGGGATACATGACTGGTGCTGTCGCTGATGCTGCAGCATTGGGTATGAACGACTGCTGTTGTCTGAAGCAACCATAAAAATATTCACATGGTATTTACTTACTTATCACTGTCTTTCTCCGATATCTATATCATTAATAAATGATAAACTAACAAGCTTCATTAGCTTGTTGGTATATGATATTGGCACATTAAAAACTTTAATTAATATTTAGATAACAAGTAACAGTTTACACAAGAATCAATTGAACATCAATGTACTTCGGAGTCATACTAAAGAGACAATCTCTTTTGTATATATTTATAACTTCCAAAGAGCAACATTCAAGCTATCCACTGGTAATTGAAACAACGTAAACAAGGCATTCTTTTGTTTTACTAACTTTGTAGACTTAAGACAAATAATCAATTGAATGACAAAAACATCTTTGTAACTTGTATTTTCTTTCTTTTGTAACTTTTTATACCTATTCTTAAAGTTATCCATTGTACGAGGGCTAGCAACGTCGGGAAAACAAGGAATTTAGGTCGGCCAGTTTTACGATATGTTATTCCTCTTAGGGGCCGTCCATTAATCACGTGATGTTTTTTTCATCATTTTTTGACCCCGCCATCGTCAATCTCTGGTCGAGTACTCGAGCGGCCCGCTTCTGAATCAGAAAGTCGTGCCATCGATTCTGGGCTTACACCAAACATCATCATCAGCAATAACTTTCGAATTTTTTTTCGGAAGCATAGTGTGAGAAATATCGATTATTAATATAAAGTTTAATCTTATTTTATTCTAAAATTAAGGAGGAAAAAATAAATACACGTGATATCTTACTACACCCCCCCTACCCATTCGTGATATTTCGTGATTTTTGCCCCGCCCCCTCCCCCCATTCTAACCTCACGTGATTAATCAACGGCCCCTTACTATCCTGACCCGTAACACAGGCAGTCTGGCTAGCTGTAGTTGTTGCGTTCGTTTACACGTAAAATATCCGTTTCTTTTCAAATCATTTTAAAAAGATTTTTTTTGTTACATTATATTTATTGAAGTTTTTGCTACATATAATAATTTTACCAGACCGTTCTGATGTTGCTTAATCTGTGGCAGACGCAATTTTAAATGGACAAAATTTTGATTTTTCCAATCAATTTAGTATGGTGGAAATTTTGATATGATGTTATATTAGTATCCAAAAACACAGATTAATTTTGCCAGACCGGTATCTGGTTGTTAACATTCTGCCAGACGCATCCAAAAGTGAAACATCATGCGGATCATTTTGCTTTGTCTAGCAATCCTTGTCGAATAAATTACAGAGAAAGGATTCAAAACAATGAAATGAATTTGTACATTAGGACGGTATCAAAGCAATAACACATTGTTGTAAAAATTTAAGAAAATTATCAATCTCAGCTATGAAAATCTTACTTAAAAAGGCAAAAGTTTGTAAGTATGGATTTGAGTATGTTTCTAACTCTTTCACGTCAGTTAATTTTAATGAGTACCCGCAGTTAGCAGGGTCTGCTAGAATTTATCTACCAACACTTGGCAATAGCGTTTACAGCAAAAATCTATTTTTAGAAGCGGGTCTGGTATACGAAGTCAAGTAGGCTAGCCAGGTTTACAACAATCATTGTCAATTTGCCACTTGAATAAAAATCAAAATCACTATTGGGCATCCGGCCGGATATTGCATTTCTTGATATTAACGCGTTCAAACGTATAAATTTTTCAGCTTCATAATATTAGTATAGATGCTGTAACCTGAATGATTCATGTACAATAGTAACTTTGATCTAACCTTGGGTGTGTGTTGGGTCTCGTTCCATGTTGAGTCGCCCTGTACTGATAGTTGCCGAATTGTGGTCTAGGCTGCGGCGTCTGGTTTTGTGATACATAACTATGGCCAGCCTGGAATAAATATATAACAAACTGGAATCATGAAAGTATAAAAACTATTCGCGTGTTGGCTGATGAACCAAGATTTGGCATCTTGATCAGGTATATGTGTTTATAAGTCCTCCATACAATTTATGCGTTTGATACCAGTTACGTTTTATAGTGGTACAGCCAAGCAGTTCGCTGCATAAATAGGCCGGCTTGACCGGTGTAATAGCACGACCACTCAGAATATCGACGTAAAATGGCCCATGCCGCGTTTCGTTCGTTGAGAGAAGTGCCTGCAGGCCTACCCACCTTCCCCATCCTACTCCCTTAAAGGTCGACAAAACAGGTGACCCTAACGCCTGACGCCTAAACAAAATGGATATCATTGCCCAGTGAGTGGTATCAGTATACCACCCAAACCCACAAGATGGCACTTGGCTCATATTCGATACTAACGATAATATGTATTATTATAAAATTGCGTGAAAATGTATACAATCTATCTTTGTGCCTAGTTTGCTATTACCTACCTACTTTAAACTATAATTTCAAATTGGAAGGGTTATTTATTGCACACCTCTCCAAATTCGCTTGACATAACACATACATATTGCTTCTTACCTTTCCTTCAATTTACCATAGGGAACTTTAAGTTCTGATCTGCATTTCTTAAAAGTGTTCATGCTTGCTATTAGTTTTATCAACTAGTTGTGTCATACACTTACCATGGTAGTCTTTGACATGTCCTGTGGAGGTGCCGGTGCTGCTGATGGTTGTGGTGTAGGCTGAACTCTAAGGGTGGCTTGACCCGAGGCTTGTGCACCGCCTGCCGTGTTCGGCATGTATGAAGCTCCAGCAGCGCCCGTTGGAATGAAACACTCCACGGGCCCTAAAAGAAATAATTAATACGTTATTGCCTAAATTGGAAAAACAAATTTACAAAATCTTGATGGTCGCCCGCGTTTCTTCAACGTCACTCACTCTGTGGAGTAGAAGCCCGTGGATAACTGTATAAATATAAGGAAATATTACTGGAACACCGAGATTTGGATGTCTAACAATATATACAAGAGGTTACATAAACATATATAATATGCTATAACATATATACAACCATTTTTTTTAATTACGAAATTTAAAAACCGCAGATCACACACACACATAAAACACAATTTTAATTCATAAATTTGTAATAACCCATCAGGTTTGTTAGCGAATATTCACTTACTAGTTTGATTTAAGTGACGACAATGACGTGTCGTTGGTGTACAGTTAGATTTAGTGTATCGATAGGACATATTTTGTTCATGTTTGCTGGTGGTAGTGTTCGCAGGCTGCTGCGGTACGTACTGCAGTGAAACGTTATTGAGTGATTGCAAATTGATTTGGTTCGCATTGATATGGTGTTGCACCGCCGAGCGCGTCATGTTCTGCTGCGGTGTATGTAAATTGTGACCAACATCCATGGGACCGCGACGCGAGTGGTTCCCATAATCGGTACTGGCGTGCGACAGCGTACTGAAAGTATTGCCCGTTCCTCTCAACGCCACCATTTTAATTTCATGATACAAATCTTTCAGAAATTGTGTCAACCAAATGTTAAACCATTCCCAGAACAACGGAGACACGATCATCGGCATAAAGCATATAATAATAATAATTGTTTTATATATCCCATATATAAGTATGTTTCTTTAATCTTCTGTACACATAGTTTTTATTGCATCAAGTGTATTTATTGCTTTCCGTATCTGCTGTTAGACCAAAAATAATATTTGCGTCGCGTCGTAATCTAGACAATTATTAATCACAACACACTTATGGACGTTAAATAGACATTTAAAATATATTGGCACAACTCGTGTTGTTATATTTTATTCTTTCTACAATACAATGCGTTTTCAGTACGCATACACTGTTGAAATTGTAATTTAATGCAGCATGTAGAAAATCGATAAGCAACGGGCGCACTTCATGTCGTATCGCGGCCACTCCACACTCGCACAACCAACTTCATAAAACGACCGCACAATATTATTTTCAAATCCACACTTTAACAAAAGTACGTGTCGCCAACACAATAAGTTATGAAAACATTTCGAATAATGACACTAGACTAGTTTTCCGATGGCGGAAAATCTAGGTATCGCATCGTACCAGCAAAGATGGTTTTTTTTTTGTATCTATTGAATAGAGTGATAGAAAGAGACAGGCTATGTGTCCTTTCGTGGTTAGGGGCGGTCCCATGCGCCCCTTGTTAGCCTCAAAACTCGCGATCCGTAGTAAAGCTAGCTGCGAACTAGTGCGAACCAAAGCTGTGGCGCGGTTTCAATGACCAAATATCGTATTGCAAATATTAAGTGCAAGTTGTTTTTTTTTCCTGAATGGAAAATTACCACCATGTACCTACTACATATTGTGCATAATTTGAGCGCGCATTCCGCCTTATACATATTAAAGTTACATAGTACTGTTACAATTATAACATTAATATGTAATTTCACGATTTCATTAAAAACTTGTTAGCTGTTCTAAACATTAACGATATACTAAACTAACGCCCGAATACTGAACCGCCACTCAAATCTGACAATCAATAAAGTGCTACTTACTGGCTCAAATTTCATGCATTTTGTCTAACGTGACGGCTACTTAAACGCTTAAGTAGCGCTTATATATTTGAGTAGCGGTTCAGTATTCGGCCACATGGGTCTAGATATATTAGGGGATGAATTTAAATTATTCGATTTTAACTTTAAATTATCATTTACTTTTTAACGTATCAAAGCTCTTTTAGGGATGTAGTTATCATTGGTTGATGGATACATTCACCAAATATTTACGGAAACAGATATTTCTTCGGAGTCTAATCGCAGAATTACGGATTTATCATTCAAAATCCGAAATTTATTCTAATCAAAACTTAAGTCACTCGTGTATATCGATATCACCCGTCTTGATGAAATATTGGGTATTCCGTAAAAGTGAGAACCGACCAAGACTACGGAATGTGACAACATAGCGTAGAAACGAATGTTGTTAGCAAAACAACATTGTAATGCTGTTGCTTTTAAAGTTAATAAGGTACATTTTCCTACAGCAAAAAAAGTAGAGGATACACAAAGAAGTGAACATGTTTTTGTATTTATTCCAGGTAGGACAGTAAAAAGAAACATGTATTCAATAGCTTGTGTAAACTATGCCGTCCTTTTAAATTTGGTTGTAGTCATGATTAATCATGATATCTCGGCGTCATGAAATCATAAATACGTAAACACCTATAAACTTGAAATGAGCCAAATAGTTTATTCGTAGGATGTAGACATGCTTTTAGTATTATTTAATTCTACCAATAGTTGTTTTATGGAGGTCCTATGTTTTTGAAGTAAGAACTATATACGTGATTGCGATTTACTTATACTGTATCTTTTCGAGTTAAGGTATTATATATTTTGATAAGTTTCATGTTATTGAAGTTAAACGGTATACTGTATGTTGTTATAAAAAAAAAAACGTATGCTGGTTTGATTTGAAGTAAGGGGCCATCCATAAAGTAAGTCACACCAATTTCATGATTTTTAGACCCCCACCCCCTCCTTGTCACAGGTGGTCACATTTGTGAGACCCCCCCTTCCCTAGTGTGACGTCACAAATTTGCAAATTTACATCTAAAATTTTTAAATTAAAACGGCAGTCCCTTAATTAGTTTTCAATTTAAATTACTTTTTTTATGAAATCAACATCAAATATTTGAAAAAATAACAAATCCCTAAACTATTAATTAAAGAAAAGGAACTTAGTCGTCTTCAGTCCATGGACTTTGAATCCATTCCTTTAAATTATTTATAATTCGCATAGAAATCAGTTCGTTCTCATTGGGGTGTTAACGTGAGGAATATTTCTGGTGATCTTTTTCATCTAACCATATGGCATCATTTATATCATTCAAACAAAGAATTTCTCTGGCACGTCTAGCTGCTGTTCTTTGAGGACTAATCTTTGTAATAGGTCAACAGTGGTAGAGCCAAGCAGTTCGCTGCATGAATGGGCCGGCTCGACCGGAGAAATAGACCGTAAAGTGGCTCATGCCGCGTTTCGTTCGGTGATAGAGGTACCCGGGGGCCCACCCCCCTTTCCCATCCTTTCCTATCCCATATCCCTTAAAGGTCGGCAACGCAACAGTAACACTATATGTGTTGCTGGTGTCCATGGGCGGCGTTGGTTGCTTACCATCAGGTGACACGCCTGCTCGTTTGCCCTCCTATCTCATAAAAAAAATAGGTAAAATTTGCTGCTTCTTATGTAGTTGATTGTGTTGGTTATTGGCTTGGGCTCATAGTCGGCGTGTGCGGCGTGTCACTAGAGCGGGTATGAAGTCGTCAACAACAAACAAAACATTTCAAACCGTATGTTCACATAGATAGAGTAGAAATTATTTTTAGTCTTAATTAATATTTAAAATTTCTTGATTCAATTTATTTTGAAATGCGATGTCACAAAACTTAGGACCCCGCCCACCCATTGTCACACTATGTCACACTTCGTCGACCCCCTCCCCCCCATTTACGTGTGACGTACTTTATGGATGACCCCTAATATCTGAAATTGTTGTACCGATTTGAACGAAATTTTCAGGTCAATAATTATAAATCTCAGTGAACTTATAGCAGTGTAAATATTTACTATATATCTAATATTTCTTGAAAACAGATGTCTACAAATATAACAACCTAGATTTTGTAAAAAGATTGTGTAGTACGAGTACAAATTTCTGCCGATCGAAGCTGAGTTTTCATCTATCAACATATAAATTTTAGAAAATATTCAATTAATAATAGATTATTTTTTAAAATTATATATATATATACTAGCTGACCCAGCAAACGTTGTCTTGCCGAAAAATAAAATTTAAAAAATAGGGGTTGATCGTAGGGGGTTGAAAATTTAGGGTTGCATGTATTTTTGTATCCCGTTTTATAAAAAAAATAAGAAACAGAAATATGTCAAAAAATTAAAAAAATAAATTGAGCGGTGGGCTACCCTTGTGATTTAGGGGGATGAAAAATAGATGTCCTATTCTCAGACCTATCCGACACGCACATAAAATTTCATGAGAATCGGTCAAGCCGTTTCGGAGGAGTTCAATTACGCACATCTAGACTCGAGAATTTTATATATTAGATATATATATGTATATATATTCGGGAACACATGATTTATACAAACACAAACAAACAAAATAACAATGTGCGCGCAGCAATATTTAACAATTCCAAAGTTCGCAAGCAGAAACATACATAATATCGATGCGTAGGTATGTACTAGATAATATAACGAATATTGCTTTAAAATTCAAAATCTTATAAAATACTGCAATCAGTTTATGGAATACTCTTCTAATGTGTAAAACCATTATTCATAAAAATCTGATGAGGTATTCCAATGAAAGGGTACGAGTAACATTCAACGTAATTAACTTTTTTTCTTTATACACTTTAAATCCATGCTTTTAACAACGACAAATGTATTAGCAGTCCAGGGGTCAGGAAATAAATGGGAGTACTTATAGTTGAAAATTGGAATAAGAGACTCTTGTTACAAGCAGAACATGACAAATAAGCTGGACGATACGACGATCAAGTGGAGAGGACCTATTTTTAGCGAAAATCCAGTGGAAAGCAATGCAAGTTAGAACTTACTGTAAACTTCACAGCTTCACAATGGAATTTAATTCAGAAAAAATGTAAAATTAGTTCCATCTTACATAGCTTTGCGGTAAAAGAAACCATAGCGTGATTTAGCCGGATTGCACAACACTATCTAGCGAAGCTTGAGATGAGATAATTTTTTTTTCTTTGACAATCACTTTCGCCAAACGTTTGCTTGATAAAATAATAATATGAGTATGAATAGCAGAAAATATGCGAACACACGCATTAATACTTTACATCAATTGCTAATATTCTATTAATCACTAGTACATACCTTTTCCAGGTGGAATGGGATGATTTCTAAGCTTGACAGAGGGCCAGGGCAGTTGGCCTTTGACTTTGTCAGGGTTACTCATACTATAAAAGTCTTATATGCCGGATCACTAGACTTCAACGTCAAGGATCACACACGAAACTTTGAAACGTTATAACGACGAACTATCGCACTATATTAAAGGAGTTTTTGTTAATATACGAGGTTACAATGTACTAATCACCCAGTATCAAGCCTGGCAAGTCAACAGCTAAAAACAAACATAAAACGGGCACAATTACAGAGTTAATAATATTATTTTTTTACACATATTTTATATCGCCATCATGTTATATCTTTAGTTTTATTCTGATATTGCTTTAAGTGAATTGTATAAAAATTGAGTGAAAGCTATTAGTCTCTGTACTACATCTGCATTCTGTGATTTAAAGTAAAATGGCACTGTTAGCGTGTTGCGAGAAGGGTCGCCCTATTGTTCGAATGCTATTATCTTACGCAGGTAGTCTTTTTTTTTTATACGGAAACAAATTTTCAGAATTTTGTTTTTGGCCCCAGTGTGATGTTTGGGTAGTGCATATAGTATAAAATTTATGTTGTATGATAATTTATTTTAAATATAGTAGACAACAGAGAATTTTATGAAATGAAATTGTAGTAATAAATAATTCACGACTTACCTAGAACAGTTTTTTTTTAAACGTAATATTCATTGAGCAAATAACAGAAGATACATTTACGCAACTCTGAGGGGCTAATCTTAAATTTCAATGATACATTTTATTTTGGTATTTAAAAACATTAATGAAGGCTACAAACAGCTAAGAAATAGAAGGAGATTTATTAAAACAATGAATTAACATTATTAACAGAAAGTCAATTCACTCGTTATTTTAATTCTCAGTATATATAAAATTGTTGACCTCAGAGAAACCTTCTATATACAGAACCACGATTACAAGTGGCACTCAATACATATATGTAATATAAAAAAAGTAAAAACAATAACTTGAAAGTCAACGTCAAAAATAAGGTTTTTAAAGATCTATTTGAAAACTGCATCTAGTGTCATTTTTATTAGGTTTTGGGTTATTTTGCATTAGGAAATGTTACCGTAACTTGCGAATAGACAAGTCTCCGTTGAGTTCGGAAAACAATAGTTGGTTGAAGTTAAAATCATGGATGATAAAATATGAAATCCACAAAATCCTGTGGTGGTAACCTGTTGACTATCAACAGGTTACCACCACATCTATTAGATCATCTATCTGTATAATAAAATAAGTTTCGAGAAGCCATGTCTTATAGAAAATTACATCTACATGACACAGTTTGTCTCATCTTAGTTTGCATTACAAAACACGTAACAGGAATTAGTTTGATCGATCACAAACAGGAAAAATACATATAGCATCATAAAATCACAAAAATTGTATCTCGGATAAATACATGACACCTCTATAATATAAGAACAAAATGTTTAAAAACAACTGTATTAGATTAGATTATCTCTATGGCAACCTATATATTGATTAGTTAAGTTAGTAATTAGATTAATTTGAAAAGTGTAATTACATGTTTAAATTTAGAAATGGTCTGTGGATACATATGCGATTGCACAGACCTGCTGAATGTTCTATCTATTTTATCTGCGATATTTATGTTTAAATTAAATCTTAATATAAGAATTCATGCTAATCAATTACGGTGCCATAAAATTTTATAAAGGGGACACAGATGTAAAATAAAAAGATTTAATAGCCTTTAGAAATGGAGCAAAATAGTTTGAATATCAAAATAAGTATAAGATACTACCATTCCTAGATACATTAATATACTTTAGGATAGTGTATTTGCAGTAATATGTAAATTGAAAAATCAATTGTAAAATTTTATAGTACTTAATGACAATAAATTTCCTGATTCATAGTAGTGTTTAATGTATGTACAGTAAGTAAATAGTGTTATATAAAATGTCACTTTGCTCTTTGATAAGAACAGAAGCTTAGAGAAACAAATACATTTGTTTTACTCTATTTAAGATGGTTATGCTAGAATAAATCAAATGCATTTGGGTTATTTCAGTATCTCTAGCTCTAAAAGCACACTTAAGGTTTAAACTCAACATAAGCAAAATATTATTGGTAATCATTGAAGTGTTTAATAATTAAGAGCAAGGTTTAAACTACAATATTAGTTTTTAGACTACCATTCATAAACTCAGTGCTGTAACAACACTACCAAATTTCAAATTACTATAATACCCAGGCTAAAAAATTTAAATAAACAAGTTTAATTTACCATGACATATACAGATTAAATGAAGCTTTTGGTACAATATTTTATTTTAAATTTAACAGTGACATGCTTGTTATTATTACTTGAATATGGCACATGTTAGAGTTACTAACCTAAGTTTTAAATTATTGACTTTACCAAAAAATAATATTCGCAAATTGCTACACAGCTTGGTGCTGCAGTGGCATATATTACGTAAATTTAAAATAAATACAATTAACACTTTATAAAAGGATACGGTCCAGGTCCTCGCTGATTCGGTGCCAACGGCACCTGATTCCCGTTGCTACTCATGTTCTTGGCAGCATAGGTATCGGGACACGTACACCACTTAAGGTGGCACGTTAAATGGTCCTAACTGATTGTAGGACACATCCGGCACATAGGTAGAGACACACCGACGTCAGTTGAGAAGTCTCACGCTTTAAATAATACCCTTTGAAAGCAACGTTTCTAGCAAAAACATTGTACACCACTTACGAAATCACAATAAATATTGCTTGTATTGTTAGCATCACTATGATAGAGACCAGTCACTAAACAAACGACAGTACAAAATGGCGGATGTTAACCAATAAACAAACGTGACTATTACCGATAGAATCTAAAATTATGTTACTCGTATATTTTATTGCTTTTATTGAGGTAATAATTTGTTTAAATAATCTTTAAAAAATGTAAAAATATTTCTCTATTATTAGGATTAATATTTATCACGTAATTTTTGAAATCTCAAAACTGTCAGTCGATCGTTGCGTTCAACACTAGCTTGCAGTATTAACTTCACGTCATGTCACGCATGCAAAGCTGAAGCCACAGGCAACTGGCCACAGATAATCAAGAGTTTAATATATGCATAACGGGTATAATAGAGCAAAGTCTTGATGACAAAATTTTGAACCATGTATGTATGACGTCTTTGCATATCTTTTCTTTATAATGTTGAATGTATCTTTATTTATTTACAGATATATAGTTCAATAGCTATACTAAATTTAGGTTCTTTGTAATAATGTTTACGTAGACAACTAACAGGTCAATGAGAGAAAATCTTTTAGGATCATCAAATTTGTATGTACGCTGGTGTGGCTCAAAAACAATTTTATAAAATATATGATTACGTTACAAGTATAGATTGTTCCAATAATATTTCTTGTCAACTAACTGGCAATACTGAGCGTAAGCTGATGCTGATGGTGATGTTTGTAATAATATTATTCTATGAACCAGAACAACTTTAACTGTATTAAAATCGATTAAGGCACTTCTTGCAAAGAAAATTAAGGGATTTTAACAAAATAATATTAATTTTACAAAATGCGCGCCTTTCTAATGGAAGGATTTTCAAAAAAAAAATTGGTGGGTTGGAATTTTATAAAATAAATGATGTTTAAACACATATCTATAAATTTTCAGACCCATCAGGAAGCAAATATAGAATTAAATACTTAAAAAGCATCACCTGCAGTAAGTTCTACCAAATGTAGAGCTGGCTCGAGCTAGCTCCAATGAACCAGTTGGTTCATTATTTTTTCTCGGATCTTAAGAACCTATATTCAATATTTTTCTTGACCTTTTCGCCAAAATTTACCCAGCCAACTTTTAAATCAAAAGAGTGCAAACAATGCAAAAAATACAATTTAAAGCGAAGCAAATAATGTGGTTAGAAAATATTCTAGGTCAGGCAGGTGACTCTAACGTAAGCAAAACTAATTAATCAAATAATCTCGTATATTCAGAGTTTATGCAATGAAATCTTGTTCGCATTGCATTTTTGCGGACTAAATTGGAAGCCAGTTTGTTATAAATAATAGGTGAACTAAAAGACATTGGATACCATCCCCAGATTAGCTTCATGTCCTGTCTCTGTTAATTTTTCCCTGCATCGAATTCCCTGTATCGAATTTATGTTTCAAAATTCTTTTTTGGTAATCATATTATCATAATATTTTTAATTTAAATCATACACGGCTCAAATGTATGAATGAATGCAAATATACGTTTTCCGTGCTTATAAAATCTCTTCTAGAAAGGAAAGAAACATAGTTACAAGCATTCTACCCAAATCCTTTCTTAAAAACGGTTTCTCCTTGTGTACAACTTTCCTTGTTTAAATATCTCTATATGTTTATATGTAATATGAGGATAAACATTTTCAGTAAGTATGTATTTAAGTGAATGATTATATTCTTGGCACAGCCAACCAGATTGTGTGTGTTACTGTAATGTAATTTAGTCCTTAGGCGTGTGTAGTACGATTAAAGAAATAGTGTTTTCGATATATTGATTATTAAATGTTTCTGTTTAAGCTTAAATATAGCCACTTTACTTTCCAATAATAAAGACGTGACTTAAATTATAGCTCCCGATATATAGAACTAAAATACGTGAAATAAATATAATACGCAAGTATATATATATGCAGCTTGAGGTACTTATCTATGATTTAAATGCGTCTAAACACCACGACATAGTGGACATAGATAAGTACCTCAAGCGGTACAGATAAAACCAATCCGGGGAAAAATCTCGGTAGTTTGCAACCGCGTAAAACTAATTCGCTGGTTGCAGGGCCTCTTGTCAAATGTTGTCAAATGCAAGAACGGATTTTATTGAAACATTATAGTAGACTGGATGCGGAAGGCAGAGAATCGGATGTTGTGGCGCACATTTGGCGAGGCCTATATCCAGCAGTGGACTGCAATTGGCTGATGATGATGATTATAGTATAAACAGCGTAATATAAAAAGTGTGTATAATGTTGCCATAATATAACAATAAGTATCACCTAAGTCCGAAAAACTAGCCTTTCTAGCTATCTTTGTGTGTATTGCCTGAATCGATAGTTGGAAAGAAGTAATTGAAGATAAGAAATTCTTCTTTTCCGTCTTGGAATTTTGCTTATTATTATTTATCATAAAAAACTGCATAAGAGTGATACAAATACAGTGATTATAAATATTAAACTTTATTTCTGACTGGATTTCGGTGGGTTCGCTTTAATCTCAACTTCAAAGTCAACGTCAATTGGCGTATCTACATGTACTTACTAAGTACATGTAGATACGCCAATTGAAGTTGACTAAAGTAAAATAAAATTGGAACTATAATATCTTTGTGGTTAAAATGCCATTCACTTCTTTCTTAAATAATATTTTTTAAACTTTTGAATGTTAGCAATTTATAAAATTTATTTGACATTCTAAAACGCCGGAAGCGGAACGAACGTGTGAGCTCAACATTTTTCCCCATGACACTTTTCTTCCGAAATCATAACTAACTTTAGACCAAATTTCAATTAAACCTGTTCAGTGAAATGTTGAAAGGACAAGTATCATACAGGAATCAGGAATAGTTAGTATAGGTATATCTATATTTACTACAGCTTTTATAACTTAAATAAGATTTTACTCATAAATGTTTAAACGTGAACCTACGTTTCTTTATTATCTATCTATCTATATTTATTATGTATATTTTAAAAATACAAAATACGTTGTAATAACTTCATTAAAAATATTTTGTAATTGTTGTCCTTACTCATTCGTTTTCGTCTCTAATAATCTATATATTTCTGTAATTGCTATATATTAAAAAGTATTCATGCAAACATGTAAATTTGTTTGTTATTTTGACTTGAGCGTTATTCGAAGCTTGCTTTATGGTTAGAGTGCTTCCGTTTCCGCATTTGATATGTCTTTCTCTTTCTTTCTTTTTTCTTTTTCTTTGTCACATAACTCACATATCTTGCACCATTGACCTATATGATATAGACTTGTAGTAACCTTCTCAAAGTGTGACCACTGGCCATAAGCCTACAGGCTTAAGCGAAGCTTATGTCAATTCAGTCATCTGTCAGACGCGAACCGAATAACAATAGGTACAAAATGGGTAAATGCGTAGTAAAAGAGTGCGATTCAAGATCGGAAACCCATAAGAAATTAACCGGAATTACTTTCCACACGTAAGATTAATGTTTACATTAATATTAAAATACAGTAAAATAGATAAAATGTTGAATTTTCATAATTAGCTTCAGTGATACCACTAAAAACTTAGTTTTAGTTTCCCACATTTGTGGGAGAGTTATTAATTTATGGAAAAGGAGATATTAAATATTTTTTGTTATAATAACGCTGCAGGGTGCCTAAAGATGCAGCACGCCGTGACAAGTGGGTGAAAATTATCTGATTGCTGAGAAAAGAAACTGACTGGCTACCTGCACCTGGGAGATCACATATCGTCAATTCAAGTTGATCATTCGCTTTTATTAATAAATGCCATAATTAATAAATACTTAAAAATAAGATTGTATCACGAAAGCAAATTATTCACTCAGACTTATAAAAAAGAGACTAAAAGGCAATTTTATACAAAACTTATGTTACACAGCGGTGTATCAATAATTCATCTGCCTAGCTTTTTCCCAATTATGTTGGGGTCGGCTTCCAGTCTAACCGGGTGCAGCCGAGTACTAGTGTTTTACATGGAGCGACTGCCTATCTGACCTCCAAAACCCAAAACCCAACACAATCCCCCTTGGTAAGTCTGGTTGTTAGACTTTCTGGCTTCTGACTACCCGTAACGACTACCAAAGATGTTCAAATGACAGCCGGGACCCACCAATTTAACGTGCCTTCCGAAACACGGAGGAACTCGTCATGATAAGATGGTCACCCATCCACGGACTGACCGCGCCAAGCGTTGCTTAACTTTAGGGACCGTACCCATACTACGTGACCCGTTTAGGGGGGGAGCGGAGTCTTTAAAATACTACGGTTAGTCACAGGAGCGGGGGGGTGGCTCAGGTTTTTGTCACCTAGTCGATTTTAATGAGAGAAATCTCGTATTTTTTCGACCTAGATGAATATTAATGTGATTAAACAGAAAATAATTGTTGTGTTCGTAAATTAAGTTACTGTAAGTTACATACTGTACAGCAATATGTTTTCACAATTAAAGTTGTTCTTTTTCATAATACATAATTCACTAGTAATTTAAGTATGCATGCAGTCTTATCCAATAAAGACGAGTATGAGCCAAATAATTTTTTTTTTCGATTTTTGCCTGTGAAATGATTAAAAATCATAATTATGAATTACTACGTGAAAACTGAAGGGGGAGGGGGGGGGGTGTCTTGGCATATACTACGAGTGGTCACCGATGGGAGGGAGGGGTCGAAAAATCTTATAAAAATAGGTCACGTAGTATGGGTATGTTCCCATAAGATCGATCGACCCGTGCGGCTGTTAGGCCCTGTCCACGTTAAATACAATAATTCCCTTTCAGTATAATGAATGTAAGTACATTATTTTACTACTCAAGCGTTTTCACTATTTTGTGTATCTGTACCTAATTGTGTACACCTTACCTACAGCGCTTTAAATCGCTGCTCTAAGGCACAATTAGGTACAGATGAGTGTGATCCAATTTTTTTTGGAACAGCTGATCTAGTACGAAGTACACAGAGATCGTTGATCCATTCATTATTTCAGTTATCTTGTAATACATCTGATAAGAAATTAATAAGTAATAGTAAAATATTGAATTTATATTTATTAAATATTTTTAGGAGTACAAGTGTGTGAGTGCTTGAAAAAGTTGGGTAAAATTTCGCATGGGCTGGCCACCCCACACCGCCATTGCAAATTTATATTGCCATCTTTGTCTAATCAAAGTGACGGCAATGTATTTGCGATTTGTGTGACTGAGATAGATATATGTTTAATTTTAAATGTCTAGTGGTTTCAAAGCTACGTCATTGCATCTAAAAAGTAGACACACATTTTTTGACGCATTTGTATGAGGTTTGCTCCTCTTGTATATTGAACTCAGTGTCTTGCACTTGCATGCAATGCAGTCTTAGTCGTAATTACAGTTAATGTTTTCAAAATATAATATTCTTTAAATATAAAGTTGAGTATTTCTAAATTTCTAAAGTCATGCTCAAATAAATCCTCCATCATAGGGGTATGTAAGTGAAACTACCATTAACTGAGTACGTACAAATAAATTGTTATTAGGTTTTGAGATAACTATTAGGGTGTCATTATACAAGTGTTTACAGACTTATAGCTGGGTATCTCAAATTCTGAGGTGAACTTACTATAATGACGGGACTGTTATTGTAAGATTATTTAAACTATGCCAAATGATTTATATAATATATAAATCATTTGGCATAGTTTAAATAATAACAGATACTTACCGGGAAAATATATTATATTTTCCCGGTAAGTATCTGTTATTCTAAATTTTAGTAAAATATTATTTAAAATATTCATGGGAATTTTGACAAAAAGAAACTCTTAAAACATATATGCTAAACAAAACTTAATATATATATTTGAAGTAAAAAAATTAATGATAGTAAAAAAATATGAGATTATTACTTAACCAGCTAAATAAGCCTACAAACCTGATGGTATTTCTGTCTAACTTGCAAGTGAGTTTGCGTAGAAAAAAACAGTAGCATAAGTGCGCTTTTAGGTACAGTTTTTTGTTGCTATAACCATGTGCATTCTCAATTTAACTGAAGACTTATTTGTTAAAAACGTTTCTCAGCATTACCTACTGAACTTTCTTTACAAGTAGGTACATAACTATTAAGCGCTTTTTTAGATCTGTTTAGGTTAATCGTGGCCATCGCGCTGCTTAGCAGTTTTACAAATGCATACATGTAGATGGCGTGATCAACCGGGAAAGACTTTGAAGTCTTAACTCTTTAGAGCAGGATGCCTTATTATAACATGTTGGCACCCTGTGGGGATTATCGGGGCACGATACAATTATTATTCTCATATTCGCAGATAAAGGGTGGTAAGTAAAAAAAAAAGAAAAATCATTCGACCATGACCTTCATTCTGTCCATACCTAAATAACAGATTAACAATCTAAGCTGTGTCCTGTCATAGTTCTAGAAGTCGTCTCCTCTTAAGGAACATACAATTAAGCTGAACATAGGGCATCACGCATCACTTTGCTACGCTGCTAGCAGATTTGCGTAAACTGCGTAACTTGCGTAATTTGCGTAAACTGGTCGCATACTATCACAAACAATCACCTGCTACGTTACGCATGTATCAGAGAATTTCAGCGCTTACATTTAGATTTGCGTTAAAGCCGCAAGGATTCGAGCATCTCGATATATTCGAATATTATTTATCACATAAAATCAACCCACATATAGAAAGACACCACTCACAATTACACTACAAAATGGACTATTCAGGTAAGGCAAGACAAGGCAATTTATAAATATATACAGCACTATATACATTAATATTTTTATTATAAAGAAAAATTACTTATTATCATAATTAAAATTGTCTCTCTTGTGTCAGTTGTAGTTTTAGGGAGGCCTGGCAATCTGTATGACAGGGTAACCTAGTTCAGATATCAGTCTCCCACAAAGGATTGGAACTGTAATTATTTATATCTAACTAACATAAGTCACCTTTGTGGCAGAAAACAATAAATTATTATTATTATTTCACTGAGCGCCATTTTCCGAACGGGAAATCTTGAGTGGATTAAGAGCCGTATATAATGAATAGTGTCCGACCGAAGGTCTATTTTTGGCCGAAGCCGAAGCCGAGTAATCGGCAATCTCCACAACTTTCGGCCGAAGCCGAAGGTTTATAAACTATTAGTAATTTAATAATTTTGTTCAATATTATCCACAGCAAAAAAGAATATCAGCGTAAAGTGGCTCATGCCGCTTTTCTTTCGGTGATAGAGGTATCCGCACTGAACTAAGTGCAGTCCGGTCCGTCAGCCACTCACTCTTTCGTAACAGTTCGTTTAATTCCGACTGTTCTCGGACATTCGGCTTCGGCCGAAACCGAAGATCTCGCCGAAGATGGATTTTGGACCGAAGGTTGTCGAAGCCGAAGCCGAAGCTTCGGTCGGACACTAGTTATTGGTTATGATTCTCATCTGCTCCGTTCAACGCAATAAATACAAGCTTGCGAAAGCTATATTTTTAAGTTTTATATACAAACTAGCTGACCCGGCGAACTTTGTTATCTGCTGTCCCGCTATGTTAATACTGCAATATCTTCGAAAATATTTGTTTAAATTGCATGCTGTAAAGGGCCAGGATTATCTATATTACACGTACAATCTATTTAAGACACTTAATTAGATAAAAATGAATACTGTAATGTTTAAATTCGCTTCGTAAATGGGCCATTATTTCTCGTAAAAAAATAAAAATGGTCATTCTGGGTTATCCCTAAGAGATAGATGTCTATGCCCTCGCGGACTTTTTTGTAGACCTTTTAAAGCCGTATAATAATGTAGTACGTTGTTTTGATTCATCACTTAGGGTTTAGGCAGCGTTTGCGATTAAAGTTCTAAATCTTGAAAATTATCACTTTTTTTAGTACACTATAAATGAATTATAGACCAAAACCACCCTGTTGACACCCTCTAACTATTAAAAAAACCGCATCAAAATCGGTTGCGTAGTTTTAAAGATATGCGCATATAAGGGGACAGACAGCGGAAAGTGACTTCGTTTTATACTATGTAATGATGATAATCACAACTATGTTTATTTTATGAAAAAAATATGAAACATTTTTAAATTTTCTAAAAGTAATTAAACATATTGCAGGATGATCATTATGTATTAGTACTATTATCACATAGGCATCTTGGTTAGTTCCCTCAGACAGGTTCGCTAAAGCAAATAGGTCTATTAAAGTAAGCTTCGAATTACTCGCAATTCATTCGGTCAATTAGAAAATTAATCGCAAAGTTTTACTTGAAAATCGCTTTTCAATTTAGTTACCTTATTCGAAACTTACAGCCAAGCTCTGCCTGGCGTTAAGACGCAATAAAAAACATAAATGCCGCACTCTTTAAATATGAGTGCATTCACTGCTTGCTATAGTTAAGTAAAAAAGAGAGCTATTTACGAAAGAAAGAGAAACAAATAACAAACGGAAAGACACTATCTCCAAAAGTAAGCTTCGATTAAGGTAAGTAAATTAATATTCGTTTTATTTTCAAGTAAAACGTAGCTAGCTATTAAACTTCAAATTTAAGTTGCAAGTCGATTAAGACGTCTGTGTTTTTAAACGCAAACGTCTTAAATTTGAAGTATAATATCAGCGTTTAACTTTGTCGAGTTTTTGACTTCCATTGACTTCCGATAAATAGAATTACGCTACAAAGAATCGCAAAACTTCCGGAATTTATATTGAAATAAAATAAAATATATTATAATATAATTATATTATATTATAATATAAATTAAAATATTAAGTGAAACAGGAATTCACCACATCTGTGTATCATCAGTGTACTGTACTGGCAGCGTGCCCAAGAGACTGGCCGCATTGTCAGCTTTGCAATATTTTTATAAAGTGAACGAGCGTTCGCATACATATCCCAGGAGTCCCAACCACAAACGGCTAATAAACATAATAAATAAGGTTTATTTTTTCATATATTAATATTTTAATAATAATTAATATAATATAATTTAGTTTATTTTTTAATAAACTAGCTGAAATCAAATTTCTCCGCATCTCGGTCTACTGGCAGCGTGGCAAGATTGGCCGCATTGCCACGCTGAATGGGAATGCCAATCCTCTGTGCGAAGAATAGACCAGCCCTCTGGTCAGCCTCATTGCAAGATCTTTATAAAGTGCACGAGCACTCGGACCCCATGTCCCCAAAGTCTCAACTCCAAACGGCTCAAACACATAATCACCTACAATAAATACTTAATTGTTATAAATACTTACTTTGATAAACATTATATGTAGTTGATTTCCACTCGACACTCGGACAACAGGGGCAATCTTCGCTGTACTGATTATTTCCCACACCTGGAAACCCACCAGCGATAATAGGTGATGATCTTTCATCGAAAGCAAACAACCACTTGATATCCTCTAAATAGTTCATACCAAGACAAGGCAATAGTATATCATTCGGACTCGGCAAAAAGTATCCGGAACTATTTATAGTAATATTGTTACCAATACTGGCACTATCACTTCTATTAATAAAGTTTTTTATATAATATTGATCCATTTGTGCTCTGTTATAATTTATATTACTGACTTAAATATAAATAAATTCAATAAGTATGATATTAAATAAAATAATTGCCAATATAGTCACAGAAAGGCACAAGAATTAAATCTGAAATTCAACAAACACGTTGCTGTTGTAGAAAATTTGTAACTGCGTATTGCGACCGGCAAACTTTAGTCTTACGATCGTTCCCGATGACCAAGAGACGGTACTTCGAAAAATATGTGGATACCCTCAATTTTGTCATATTTTATTTACTTTGATTCATTGGTGCTCGCCGCTTCTGATTTGGATATTAACACAACGATTTGGCGTGCGGAGGCTTAACACCGCTGCCTACACCTTCGGGTATAAAAAGGTGGAAAGTTATGTTTTTATCATATCGAAATTCAAAATTTGGATATGATAAAAACTTATATACTTAGATGAATAATAATTATCCTATCGGTTATTACTTATTACGCAAGCTATTTAAGAATCCGTATCCTGTGAACAAGAAACAGGGCATTCTTCTGCCGATCGCGCATGGGAGCTTAGAGATTTTTTTTATTATTATTTTACAAATATTATTATAGTTAATCACGTCAAAAATTAAACAACAAAATAAGTTTTATCCTAAAATAATTTTAGAAATTATGAAATCATTACCTAACGTCTGGATTATCATTTAAAGTAACAGTTGCATTGCCAGCCTATGAAATCGTATAGGGTAGGTGTTGGATTTGAGATGGGAAATGGCTCGGGGAAGGGTTTGGGCCTCCGAAATCCGTATATCTCTCTCACCGAGCGAGACCCGGCATTATGGCCCAAAAACAATGACAAAAAAGCGGCATGAGCCACTTTACGCCAATATTCTTCTTAAGCTGTGGATATTATTGCAGAAAATTATTAAATTACTAATAGTTTATAAACCTTCGGCTTCGGCTTCGAGCGAAGGTTGTGGAGATTGCCGATTAATCGGATTCGGCCAAAAATCGGTCGGACACTTGTTATATATTATTTCGAGAGTTTATTACTTACTTTTATAAGTCTCGGTGGTCCAGAGGTCGGGTACCCCGCTTCTGAATCCGGAAGTTGCGGGTTCGAACCTGACACTGGTTAACACCAATGGCTTTTCGAAATTGTTTTCGGAAATTAAGTGTGATAAATATCGATTATTACCTGAAAACTGTGTGCCCGATATGGCAATAGGTCTGCCACCTATTCCGTTTGGGACGCGAAGAGGTTTAACAGCCGCTGCCTACACATTCGGGTAACAAAGGCGTTAAGTTATTATCTTATGTTTTATACCTTAGTTTATGGCAGATTTCATAGGTGGAATGTAGATGCGTAATTCCATTAACATTCAGTATTTTTAGGACCCTAATGAATCGTGGAACAAAGTAGACTGCCCGGATGTATTAAATGTATGTCATACTGGCTGGCTCGGCGAACTTTGTATCGGATACCGCACGAAAATAGGGGTTGAAGATCCAAGGGTGAAAGTTCCAAAGGGGTTCGATGATATTTTCATAATAAACAAAATATACAGCGGTTGGTCACCCTTATCATCTAAGTGTTTTTGTAATATAGTTTACAACAAATTTGGGCAGATGTAAGCGAGTTTAATTAAAAAAAACCATTCTATTTTATTTATTTATAAATATATAACTTGTATTGTATAAAATATATTTTTTTATTTACAAGATCTTCAACACATCTCCGGTTTACCATAAGTTTTTCGTATAAAATCGGTGTAAATACTTATTTTAACATTAATTTATGTCTATCATAATGATTACGATGTCAAGTGACATTTAACTATCGATTTTATATTTAGCCAATCGATTACAAATGATCACCACACTACATATAGATATAAGACTAGGAGCAATTGGTAATATTCCTATAATTTGGAGAAGTCCCCTTCAAATGCCGGATTGAATGCACCCTTCAGCTCGTGCATCTTTGACGATGACGAATCCTTTTGTCCCTCTTTCTGAAATAAATAAATTAAACCATAAATTACTTATTTGCTTTGTAATCTTTTAAGAATATTTACAATTTATTCCGAGTCCACCTCACCAGTCGACTGAATTGCAGTCAAGGTTTAACGACATAATAATTTTGGACATGGTTTAAAAAATGACGGAAATAATTGTCAGTTTGTTAAATTAATATGAATAGACTTTTAACTCATTGTTTGGATTCAAAATTAGAGTGCCAAAAGTAAGTTACTAATATCTCTTATGAAATCACCGATACACTGCGATCACTCTACCGCTTGAGGAGATTTCTCCCAGTGAAGGTAAAGGTAAAGCATGCTGTGTGGCGCCGGCTATGCTGTGTGGCGCCGGCTTAGAATACCGCCACCCCATCTCTTCCCGTGGGTGTCGTAAAAGGCGACTAAGGGAAAAGGCTGGAAGAATGGGCAGCAGCATTCTCTCTCAACAAAATACAGCCTACTGCGATCGCCAACCCGCCTGCCAAGCGTGGCGATTATGGCAAAAACCCCCCACGAGTGAACGGACCGGCAGTTGTGGCGCTCTATGGGGGAGGCCTGTCCACCAGTGGACCTCAAAAGGCAAATGATGAAGGTAAAGTTGGAGTTGGTACATACTTCCGTCTTCCCTATCATCGATTATGCTGATGTGCGCTATCTCGACCTGAATGTAGTTCTGCGAGCTTAATATGAGCTTGTAATTCCAGCCAGCCTACGCGCTGCCTTGCCTAGCTATTCAGTGATCAGAAGTCACTGTCAAATTCACTACAAATTCGATTTATCAACTACAAATTCCAGCTAGTCAGTGACCTATGCCTAAAGTTTAGGCTACAACAACGGCTAATTCCAGTTAGTCTAGGCCCTAGACTAACTGGAATTAGCCGTTGGAAATAGGAATTGCGCTGCCTTGCAACTCTTGCAAATAAGCTGGCTGGAATTAAGAGCACTTATTAGGCCGGCTGCTCAATAAACTCGACCGCCTTCTCAACAATTCCATTCGTTTCGTCTTTAATCTCCCAATTTATTCGAGGTTGTAGTGGCTGCCCATCAGATATAGACGTAATGTCCGCACACATTTGGAATAGAAAATATGTATAATAATAATAATATCTTGGACACAATACTCACAGCGCACTCTAGTTCCAAGTTAAGCAACTAAATGTGTTAAGGATACTAGATAACGGATATTAATACATATATACTTTTCTTTTATAAATACATACTTATAATACATAGGAAAACACCCAGACACCACACAAATATTCATGTTTGTCACAAATATTTGTGCTCGGGTGGGAATCGAACCCCCGACCTCATTGCTCCAGCCGGTAGTTTTACCAATACGCCACGAGGCCCGTCAAATGTTATTTATGTATGTTATTTTCTATTCCAAATAATACCAATGTTAATACCAAAGATTTTTTTATTTGTAAACGTTGAATATCATTGTAAAGAAAAGTTATGAAATCCAAAGATTAGAACTAAAAGATAAAATGGCGGCTCCAAGTTCGTCGGCTCAACTAGTTGTCGTATGTTATCGTTTAGTGATATTCGGTCGTGATACAGGCGAATAAACAGTTCCACGATTTTTTTTCTTTTTCTTCCACTTCATAGTCTTTCTTATTATCCACATATTAATAAAAAAAACTTCGTTCTTCGTACAACATATGTACCTACTTATTATAGACTGAATATGACACCTTTGGTATGCCTCATATTCTCGGTGGTTTTTTTTTTCATTTTATGTCCCAAATGGAATCGTTAACGGGCCTATTGCCTATATTATATCGAAATTTAGGACACACCAGCTGATGCAGCGAATTTTGTTTCGCCTCGGCAGCAATAAAATAATATAATTGTTCAAAAAGCAGCCCAAATTACTCCACTGAGGAGTAACTCCACTAAGTACTTTAGACTACTTTTACTTCTAATCCTGTCAAAAAACGTAAAAAAAAATGTTTTTTAGTGTATGTACCGCATATATATTGTATTGATATGAATTTAGTGTAACGCAGTTATTTCAATACTACAATCAGACACTTCTATTTAATTTATATGTATATAACTTGAGAAACAAATTACGGAAATCATTTATTTGGATTCGAACGCAGGTCTCTTGATGTTCTCAGAAGCGGGATGCTCACCATAAGACTCCAGACCACTCACAGCAACTAAATATATTGGACAACAATAAATCCATCATAATAATATTCATATAAATAAGTATTTCAAACCTTGGAACGGTACACTTGGTTCGTCAATCGTTTCTTGCCGGCGAAGTGATCCTCAATATCGATCAACCTTTTTCCTTCGGTTTCGGGTAAAATGAAGTAAAATATAATACATCCCATGAAACTGAAACATACAGAAATGTTTGTAAAGTATATTATAAGTATTAACATAGGATAGCATTTCAACATAGCATAACTTCACGCCTATTTCGACTCGAAGTGTAGGGCAGTGCCTATTAAATTAAACTTGGACTCGTGGAATTTGACTTCTCAACTGAAATAGTTGGCGGAACCTACTGTCACACGCCGGACACAATGTTGTCAGTCATCGATATAGTATCTATGTTTAGATTTGTTCTTCCTTATAGGGTCGCCCACCAATCTTTGTAAAATCCTACAACTTTTCTTTTAATAATTTTAATATTATTTTTAAGTTAAATGTTATCTTGTTGAGTTTTTAAATCGTACAGCCACAAATCTCTCACCGAGTGAAACGCGGCATGAGCCACTTTACGTTGATATTCATGCAACGAACTGCGTGGCTCTCTCACTGTCGGCTATTAAACTATTATATATAATTTGATTATTACCTGATACATCCATATAGACCATATGTACCCCATATAGACATGGCGTCGACCATGCTTATGTACATTTTATTTGTTAGAAAACCAAAAATATATCCGACAGCACTCGCGAACCCGGCCCCGCCTGCCCTCGTTTTTGCACTGAACACCTTAAACACGAAATTAATACTTCAAATTAGTTAAACATAACAAAACTTCACTCCTTTTTCTACCCGAAGACGTAGGCAGCAGCTATTAAGCCTCGACTCGCCGTTATGTTTACGTCCCAAATGGAATAAGTGGAGAATCTATTGCCATACATACACTGGGCACAAAGTTGTCACTCATCGATATTTATCACACATAACCTGCGCAAAAAAATTCGAAAAATCATTAGTGTGAGCCCGGATTCGAACTCACGACTTCTTAATCCAGAAGCGGGTTACTTGACTACTGAATCACCTAGACTAGTTAATTTAGTTAGTAATTAATTTATTTTAACACATGTTATTTTATGTACATAGAATGCACATGAATAAATACATGCATATGCACATTGCACACTAGGCTGTTTAAAAAAGGGAAAATGCGTAGCACCGCCCATAATCCATGTGAGTGGATGATGAGATCATGACAGTGGATGTGGTGATAGAAGTGTCTTAGAATCGCAGCACGTGAACAGCCAATCGGCCTACTCCTATAGGATTTTAAAACCACAGACAAAATAGACCCGATTCGAAGAAATAGCAACCAAATTAAAAATGGTAATATAAAATTCATCACCGAGTCACTAATTTTATTACAACTAAATAGATATTAGCATTAACTGATAGATTTACCTCTCCAATTAGTATCCAGGGAAGTAATCTTAGACCTGTGTGTGAAATCAGTGCCAGCAGCATGAGGAGAGTCGTTGGCATCCAAGAGTAAGGTGATTGCTGAAAAGTTTAAATTAATTATGTAACTTTATTAAAGCATGTTTATATACAATAATAAGAAGAAATATATCTTACTATATATCTAACTAGCTGAAATCTATTTTCTCCGCAACTCGGTCTAATGGCAGTGTGCCCAGAGGACTGGCAACATTGCCATGCTGAATGGCAGTACTAATAAAGTGCACGAGCACTCGGACCCTATGTCCCTAGTCTCAACCCCAAAGGCTCAAAAACATAATCACCAACAAGGTCTCTATATTTGTGCCACTTGCGATTTTCTGCTGAAGCAGCAGCAGCACCAGCCACCCCTACCGTGCTTGGAAGGTGTGATGGCTGTGTGTGTATAACTTTATTATATTATGTAAAAAAAAGTGAAAATGTGTAAAAAAATGTCTCGGTAGTCCAGTGATCGAGCTCCCCGCTTCTGATTCAAAAGTCGTGGCTTCAATTACGGAGTCACACCAATAATTTCTCGGAATTATTTTCGGAAGTTATATGTGATATATATCGATGGTTGACAACTTGGTGTCCGGTGTAATGGCAATAGGTTCGCCACCTATTAAATTTTTGACGTAACGAAACGATGCGGCGAGTCGAAGCTTTAATAGCTACTGCCCACACCTTCGGGTAGAATAAGGCGTGATTTTACGTTACGTTTTCCAAAATTAGAATAAATTACATGAGAATAGCATTAAAACAACATTAATAATTTAACATTAATAAAACAACGATTCAAACTCTTTACAGAAATCTCTGTAAAGAGTTCGAAACGTCGGGAAATAAATAATAATAAGTAATAAATAAACGCGATATAATCCTAAAAAGTTGTTTTAATTTTATGAATGTGATTCGCGAAAATCTAAGAAATAAATATTGTGACATTAAAACAAATGATTTTTACTATTGGTAACCCACATCAGACCATGAAACAAAAATTAAATATTTATTTACAAGATATATTTATTTACTAAAGAAAAAGTTTGGTTTGTACAGATCCTTTGTTGTATGATTTAATAGGTAACAGTTGTTATTTTTAATTATTAGCTAATTACCTTATTTCTTTTAAGTTAGTTGAGATCAGAGTATAACTATGTTTAAATATTGATTATTTATTTTGTTAAAAGATCTACCACTGGGTCACAAACGCTGCCAGTCCTGAGAAAGACCCAGCAGGAAAACTCAGCGGCTGTTCTTCAAAACTGATTATTATTTCATTTTGGACGGGCTATGAAATAATAATCAGTTTTGTACCAATAGCAAAAATCATATTTTTAACATCAACTTTTTGATTTTTATTTCCAAAAACTGGGTGCTCTCTGTATCAATGAAAATAGCTTTTGAACAAATACCATCTTTTTGTTCATCACTCGTGAAAATGATCCTGTAAAGAGTTCGAAACGTCGGGAAATAAATAAAATTAGTTATAAATAAGCGCGATATAATCCTGAAAGTTGTTTTAATGTCATGAACGTGATTCGCGAAAGTCTTAGAGATAAATAAATAAATATTGAATGAGAATATTATATTGTTTTCGGAAGTTAAGTGTGATAAATATCGATGATTTTGAACTTTGTGCCCGGTATGGCAATAGGTTCGCCACCTGTTCCATTTGGGATGTAAACATAACCGCGAGACGTGCCTTAACAGCCGCTGCCTACACCTTCGGGTAACAAAAGGAGTGAAGTTATGTTATGTTAAAAATAATATGGTCATTCAACATTTGTCAAAGTGAAGCTTTGTACCCAGTACGCCAATAGGTTTGACACGTATTCCATTTGGGACATAAACAAAACGGCGATTCGAGGCTTAACAGCCACTGCCTACACTTTCAGGTAGAAAAAGGCGTGAAGTTATGTTATATGTATGAAGCTTTATACATTGACCAAAGTAGATCGGTATGTAGGTCATCTATAATTTCATTAACGTTAAGACTGTCTGGCAAGGGGTTGTCACCATGCTAACTGTCCGGCAATTAAAATCGTGGTTTTTAATATTATTCTGAAGATAATATCAAAAGCTCAACCTTAATAAAATAACGAAAGTAGAATAATTTATTTCCATCTTTGGTACCCCGTACCTGCCAAAGTAACTATGGTCCAAACATAATAATTGGCCATCGTTCTTACATGTGCTGGGACTACGAGCTGACAAACTTTCAGGCTTTATAAAATAACGAAGGTCTGGCGGTCGCTGGCTCTTGGGCCATTACTTACTGTGTCTTCGTGAATGCTTGCTGTGGTAACGTTGGTGTACTCTGAAGTCGAATCTTTGTCTTCCGTCGAAGTTGCTGTCTCCATACCGTACTGCAAAAGAAGAGACTCTCAAAGTTACTACCTAGTTATTGGATAGATGTTATTTTCTTGTGAATCTCCTAACAATTTTGGCTGCAAAATATATATATAATTGAAATTTATAAAAAATTTTGTACGTATAAACATATGTTTATACGTACTAAATTTTTATGTTTATGTTTAGTACGTATATATATAATAAATATAATAGATGTTGTTTAACTGGTCTCCTCAAATGATGATGAGGTTAAGTCCTCTACACAAATGCCTATAATCGAATGGGGATAAACCCCCTCAAGTATTTCTGGATTCAAACCATTCTGATGTACACGTCGAAAGACGCAACAAACAGACAGCAAAGACCAGCTCCAGCTGTTGAAAAGAATGTGAGGGGCCGTTTTCCGGTGTAATGTACAAGCACGACGCATGCAGTAGATCCTATGATTTGCAGAAGTCCAAGTATCAATGTTGCAAAGTACTTGTCAATGGGTGCCTTCAACGTGTGAAATATTGACACAGCATAAGTCTGAAAATAAATTATTTACATCTGCATTAATAACTATTATCAAAATCATTAGCAAACTGTTTTGAATAGTTAAATAGGCTATCAATACAGTTACTTGAATACATAATTATAAATGTTATTAATCGATTTATAGTTGTAGCTAGTAGAAGTTCATAAATATAAAAATCGAATCAGTAGCGCACTAGTACATCACTAATTGAGTCCTGTGCGTACTGGCAAATAAAATAAAAGAAATTGTTCCAAAAAATGTAAAGCCCTTATGCCCCATGTGCTGCCATTACTCCACACTGGCAGTAATTGTCAAAAGTATCGGCATGTTGCCAAAAAAAAACTTGAAATTAAAAAAATGAAAGCCATTCTTTCACATACAATTTTAAAGCAATAACGACAATTGGATATTTTCCAGTTTTCCAGTGGTCGAGCACCTCGCTTCTGATTCAAGAAGTTGCTGATTCGAATCCTAGCTCACACCAATGAGTTTTCGAAATTATCTTCGGAAGTTTATGTGTAATAAATACCGATGACTGAAAATTTTGTGCCCGGTATGGCAGTAGGTTCGTCACCTATTCCGTTTAGGACGTAAACATAACTACGAGACGAGGCTTAACAGGCGCTGCCTACACCTTTGGGTAGAGAAAAAGAAAAGAAAAAGGCGTGAAGTTATCATATTTTGACATGGGCTACGTTATTTTCGGAAATTGGGACATTCGGGCTTATAAGCCCCCGAGAGGTTATAAAAATCCAATGTTATCTAACCATATATATATCCTAGGGAAGGTTTTGTATGACACTCAGAAGTCCAAAATAATATTATTTTGGAAGTCTGAACCAAATTTATATGTATAATACATATAAATTTGGTTCTGACTTCGATTAACTATGTCTTATGTTTATAAATTACTTTTTAAATTTAAGTATTATAAATACAGCGCACCTGTAATGTGGTCATCCCACTGAAGTGTCCGATAAAGAAACTGAAACTCACAAGGAAAAATGGCATCAAAAAGCTTCGCTTCGTGTAATGTGATATTCTTTCAGAGATCGTCTCGTCTGTGTCGTCGACAACTGTAATAAAAATAAACATACACTTATTCTAATATAACTACTTATTTTACTAAATAAAATGTCTTGTAATAGAATCTTTTCATAGTAGGAGATCCCTTGAACAACCACCTTCACCGCCGCGTCTATTTGATTTTTTTTATGGTATAGGAAGGCAAGCTAGCAGGCTCATTACCTGATGGTAGGCAATCAACGTCGCCTATGGACACCAGCAACACATATAGTGTTACTATTGCGTTGCCGACCTTTAAGGGACAAGGGATAGGAAAGGATGGGAAAGGGGAGTGGGCCACTTTACGTCGATCATCTGAGAGGTCGTCGTATTTCACCGGTCGAGCCGGCCCATTCATGCAGCGAATTGCTTGGCTCTACCACTGTTTTTAGGCAACCAAAACTTAATATATTTACTGTCATATTAAATTTCATTCAAAATACGTTTAACCAAAAAAGCACGACGATGAAGGCCGTTCTTCAGCGGATGTCCGACCATAAGTGGAACTTGCTTAGAAGAGTTCACATCATTATCAGTGGTAACGGGACTGTATAACTTTTTTTATGGTAACACTTAAAATTCTCATGTATAACACAATGACAGCTAATGTGAGAGCCATTTGATGAATAGTGGATCTACAGTGACCTTCAAAAGTGGTTGACAATCCGATGCGTAACTTATGGTCCCGTTAGCTCTCTTCCTCGCCCCTTACCTATCTATTTTGAACTCAACTGTGGCGTTCACTGTATAGCAGATGATGCCATGAGCAGCTGTTTACCATCAGGTGACCAGTGACCTCTGCCTGCTCATTTTCTCCATTTCTCCACAAAGAGAGCCGTAGCAGCTATAAATTCCTGTAGTTTGGTTTAAGTTCAACGTTAACATTCTACTTTGTACATTTTTATTGTCATACTGAGCACTCCGCTTCTAAATCAAGAAGTGGTGGGTTCGAATCCCGGTTCACAACAATGACTTTTAAGTAATGAGTGATAAATATCGATGACTGACAACTTTGTGCCCGGCGTATGGCAATATGTTCGCCACCTATTCCATTTGGGATGTAAACATAACGTCCAGTCGAGACTTAATAGCTGCCTACACCTTCGGGTAGAAAAAGGCGTGAAGTTATGTTATGTTAATGAAGAAGACAAATGCTTGTACAAAATCTTTAAAACTGAGCATTTCAGTAATATGACACGGATGCGGTTATCGATATTTTTTTTTACAAGGTGCAGGTAGTTTTTAAAATATTACATTGTTTCAGTTTCATCAGTTTTTCAACGTTTATTAATCTGCAACAATCAGTCAAAATATAAATAAATCATCAAACAACTCGGTAGGTGAAATCAAATTCAGCGGATTATCTTGTATTTATATAAAACCAATAAAATACAAGAACGACAAGACCATCGAACTGAGTCGCAGTACTAATAAAAGAATTTGAAAAATTTCACGCATATGGTGTGCAATTTACATAGAGACGCATAAAATAGAAACCGTCAAGCAGCATTTTAAAATTTACTCAGAAATAATACACGATAACGATTGTTATTGAACTTCGTAATAATATATAAGTATACGAATAAAATATGTAATCTTATACGAATTGCTCTAGAATGTAGATGCTTCTGGCGGTTTGCGCGAAATTCACACGGGACGACTTATTTATCTGCAATTAACATAACTTCATGCCTTTTTCTAATCGAATGTGTAGGCAGTGGCTGTTAAGCCTCGACTCGCCTTTATGTCCCAAATGGGAGCTGGCGAACCTATTGCCATACCGGTCAAAAAGTTTTCAGTCATCGATATTTATCACACATAACTTTCGAAATTAATTTTGAAAAGTCATTGGTATGAGCCAGAATTCGAACCCGAAACTTCTTGGTTCAGAAGCGGGCTGCTCGACCACTGGACCACCGAGAAAACTACTTCACTCATTAAAATGACCACTGTTCCGTTAGTAATAGTTGCAGCGTGATGTTATACAACTTATAACTTCCTCGACAAATGGACTATCCAGCATAAAAATAGAATTCAATTAGAACCAGTAGTTCCAGAGATTAGCGCTATCAAACAAACTGGTTTTAAGATATTAGGAGCCTTACAAATCTTACAAACCGACTAGAGTTTATAACAAGAGTTATGACGCTCTGTTCTCTATGCCTACGCCGTGACAAACTTGGCGTTAAGTTATGTATGTTGAGGTTATAAGTTCTTGTGTATATTCGGAGAGAATGTCCTAAGGTGAATAGGTATATCTGGGTATACATACATATTTATTACAATAGATTTTAGCTCGTGAATGAGTTGTACCTTTTTCTTTTTTGTATGAAACTTCAATATCTTGCAGTTCTTTTTCAACAGCTTTCGGATCATTTGTACCACGTAACCATTGTAAGCTCTGAAAATCAACAAATATGTTAATTATTCAATATTAGTTCGGTATTACATAATTGTTAACCTATGGGATAACATTTATTTCATTCAGCTAAACATATTTTTGATGCTTTGTGTCTGCTCTCACTCAGCTAGGTCGGTTTAATTGGCTTCACTTCACTTGCTCACACGGTCAACTTAGCCTTACAAACTGTCTTGTGGCCTTCGTACTCTTACACTTTTGTATTCTTCATCTATATTTTCTCTGACTACTTCCCGCACCAATAGTATCTACTACATAAATAAAGATGATGTAAATTTCCACTTTTATGTTATTTAAATAATATTAATGTCTTCAACACAATACACCAATCGCCCCCGAGTTCCAAGCTAAGCAAGTGTTATGGAAACTAGATGGCGGATATTAATCCATATATACTTTTCTTTTGTGTTGTTTTCTATGTATTATAAGTATTTTAATACTTATAATACATAGAAAAACACCCAGACGCCATACAAACATTCATGCTTGTCATAGATATTTGTATCCAGGTGGGGATCGAACCCGCCAACCTCGATTCTGCAGTTGGTAGATTTATCAAAGCATCACGACGCTCATCCATTACATATACGATTCCTAAATCAGTAATTATGATCTTCACTAGTCCAGACTTACCTTGCTTGCGTCTTCGAAACGCTTCTTCGACACCAACCAATGCGGAGACTCGGGTACGAAACATAAAGCGATGATCGCTAAAATCTATTTAAAATTAAAACAAACAAATTAATAATGCATGAATAATATTTAACCCCCAGACTTAGGAGAGGGGTGGTTATTAGTCTGACGTCTGTGAGTAGGCTGCGCGTAGGTGTGTGTCTGTCTGGGACATCGTTGCTCGTAAGTACAATTTTGATGTGATATTTTTAGTATATAGCTAACTTCATCAAGAAATTTCTTAACTTATAATTTTAGTAAAATGTTATCTTTGTAACTCCACGTCTTTTTCTACCAGATGGTGTAGACAGCGGTTATCACATCTCCATTCGCCGAATTGTTACGTCCCAAACGCAATAGGTGGCGGAACTTATTGCCGTACATCTGTCACAATGTTGTCAGTCATCGAACAAATACAGCTCTAAAAGTTGGCTAAGAAACATTCTTGAGTGGGATAAACCACCAACGAAATATTCTCAGGGAAGGTTGACGTTAGGTATGCGGCTGGTCATAAACACACAGTCAAAACTGTTGACAACGTGGATAAATAGAAAACATGATATGCTGTGCCGACCCCAACTAGAATGGGAATGGGAT
This sequence comes from Euproctis similis, assembly GCA_905147225.2. Classification (NCBI taxonomy): domain Eukaryota; kingdom Metazoa; phylum Arthropoda; class Insecta; order Lepidoptera; family Erebidae; genus Euproctis; species Euproctis similis. Next base: position 15,173,917 of record LR990107.1, on the reverse strand, counting down.
AAAGGGAAGGAAAATAAGGATAAAGATAACTTCCGTAAAGAATTCGGAAAAGTGACTTGTGTGAGCCTGTGACCTCTTGAATAAGAATATGGGAGCTCGTTTAGTATATTTTAATGACATGGTTTTGTTTGTTACAATTTAACTTTACTTACATACACATACATACATAACTTCGCGCTAAATCCCTTGCGGGGTGGGCACAGAGAACAGAGCGCCTTAAAGCACGATTCTTACACGCCTCACTCGCTTCGTTGACTTTCATAACCATTTTATGCACGCGCGCCGCACTTTAAGGCTCCTAACATTACCTTACTCCAGAACACGTTCTAATTGGTCATGGAATGTGTGTCTTGGCCGCCCTCGACTCCTACATCAATCCGCTTTTGCATTGTATATCTGTTTAGTCAATGTTGCATGATCCATGTCTGAATCATCGGAGCATGCCCTTTCTTACTTTTACACCGACACACTCTTTCAATCCAACTTCCTTTCTTACAACCTTATTTTCGACGCAGTCAGCGAGAGTCACGTTTAGCATTTAGCTTTTCTGCTACCATTCTTTGCGCCCAGGAATTTGCCCAACAACTATACTTCCAAAAAAAATGTCTAATAAGCTTACTACTGTACAATTTCAAATGTGTCTGTAGGTATGTACCATGTAATGTGTCCATAGGATAATATATATCCATAATGTGTCCTATGGACACATTACTTTGAAGGATATTTTACGCTTGCGACATCGCGGCCTACTCGTGTATATAAAAAATGCAAATGCTATTACATAATACATAATGTTACCTAATCACATCCAGTTGCCATTAAATTTAATTGTGACTTTTATATTTGAAATATCTAATTGCTGTCCAATTTCTATAATAAAGTGCTATCAGAATGCTATTAAGAGGTGACGTGTTTATATGCCAAATAAATGTGTTGGGCAATGTTCTAGTTATGTAACCATGGCATAGTCAATTATAAAGAGGGTTACATTCTATATTTAATCGACGATCGACGACAACTGATTATTTTTAATATATTAATAATATTTTATTTAAATATATATTGTTTTTCAATAACAGTGACTAGATGTAGTCGGCCTGTAGCGACCTACTTGTTTGGACGGCGTCTGTCTAATCTTGTTTACTATTCAGTCAACAACGCCAAATGCCAATGCCAACAATGTAATGCCAATGCAAATTCCAAATGATAAATCTTTATAATCAAAATGAGTGTTCCCTACTGCAAAAATTTCTACCATTTGACGGCAGACACGGTGGCACATGTTACTCCTTATTAGATCATCTACGTGTAAGTACCATCAAAATCAGTCTAGCCATTTCAGAGATTAGCCGAAACAAACATGCAGAAAAAAATTGTAACAAATGGTATAGTAATAGTAAAAAAAGATTATTATGGTGTTACAATCGAACCCGGAAATTTAATTTATTGGTGTAAATTGTAACATATAAAATTAAGTTAAACTCTTACCGAAAAAGTTATGTTACATAATGCAACAGTTCTCCAGTAGAATAAAAGACCAAAGAGGAACTGCGTGAACACTCCGATGATGATGCACAAGGAACTGGTAGCAGCTAGAGCACCGCGAACGTGAGGTTGGGTTATCTCTGCCACATATGTGAGGACCTGAAACAATTCTAGAATGCCAACCAACCAAACCCACTGGGAAGTTCCTCCTCAATACATGCGACGGAACCGCGGGAAACTTGCTAACATACAAACTACCGACCCCGTCTGATGTTTGAATGCAAGCCAATAAGCAATGCATGAATAAATATATTTTTCTAAATCTAAATTCACTCCTTTTTCTACGTGAAGGTGTATGCAGCGGCTGTTACTTCTCGACTATTTCCCATATTGCCAAACATTGGACAAAATGTTTTCAGTCATCGATATATTGTTAATAGAAGTACTAAAAATCTGTGAACCCGGGACTTTACTAATAGTACAGAATCCCTAGAAGATTTTTTCAAGTGATAACCTCTCAACTGAAAATTTTCTCCTTTAAAAATTTCACATTGTTGGGCGTCTCGTGCTAACAAACAAACAGCTTGATAGTAATCAATTGAAAAAATATTTTAGGGCTCCTGTACCATAATAGACAATTCAAAGTAACATAACATAACTTCACGCCTTTTTCTACCTTAAGGCGTAGACTGTGGCTGTTAAGCCTCGACTCGCCGTTATATTTACATTTTACGTCCTAAATGGAATGGGTAGCGAACCTATTGCCATACCGGGCACAAAATTTTTATCAATATTAATTACACAAAACTTTCGAAATTAATTTCGAAAAGTTATTGGTGTGTGCTAAAATGTGATCCGTGACCTCTGGATTCAGAAGTCGTGTGCTCCACCACTGGCCACCGAGACTACACTATTCAAAATTATGTCATTTTTTTTTAATTTGCTACTACACAATACAAATATTTACATTGAATTGTCAAGGCTGTGAAGTGAAGCGTGCTCCTCGCAGACTATTTATTCTGCTTATTATGCACAAGTTACTTAACATTGGCAGAACAACGCAATTAGCTGCATGAATAGTCCGGCTCGACTGAATTAATAACAGAAAATAGACGTAAACTTAGGACGTATTCCCTCTAAATTGCAGATTTTAATGCTCGGCGTCAGTTCCCCGCTTGCTTTCTTTACCATAAAGAATAGACATTTTTTTTCCAACTTATGTCTACAATTTCTATATTACCTACTAGGTATATTTCAAATTTTTAAAAATCTCAGGAATTATATAGTATAACAAAAACCTATAAGCATAAATATCAAGATCTCGTCAGTCTGCTTAAGTTCATTTACTATACTTGTAATATTATGAAAATTTTCCCTTACCGGTGCTTCTAATAGACCTCCAGCCAACCCGGTTATAAAAAGTGCACCGTACAGGTGTGATGTGGTGGTGGAAAAATGAAACATCAGCCAGGCCACGCAGAATGGTATGTTCACAAGCTGCATCGCTCTCTTCCGGCCGAGCGGTGATGTGACTAAGCCGGATAAAGCACACCCCACTGGTACTATTATAAGATTGATAGAGCCTGTTGATTGAATAAACAATATTGTTAGTTACACCGCTTCTGCATTATATCCTAGAAATTGAAAAATAATAATACTAGCTGACCCAGCGAACTTTGTTTCGCATCAAAAGTATTAAATGAGTAAATTTAGGATATCATGAGGTTCAATTTATGCTATTTATCGGCTTTAACTGCTGTCCCGCTATGTTAATACTGCAATATCTTCGAAAACATTCGTTTAAATTGCATGCTGTAAAGGGCCAGGATCATCTATATTACATGCACCATCTATTTAAGACACTTAATTGGATGAAAATTAACGCTATTATGTTTAATATCGGTTCGTAAATAAGCCATTATTTCTCGTTAAAAGAAAAAAAAAGAAAAATGGTCATTGCGGGTTATCCCTAAGAGATAGACATATTATGCCCACGCGAACTTGTTTGTAGACCTTTTGAAGGTGTTTAATAATGTAGAACCTCGTTTTGATCTACCACTTACGGTTCAGTCAGCGTTTACAATTAAATCTTGAAAATAATATTTTTTTCTTTACAACATCATATATGAATTATAATAGGTTGGGGAAAAAGTATTTTCGTATTTTTGTATGAAAAGTCAAGACATTTTTTTCAAAGTTTATTTACATTTATTTACAATATATATGTACCGTTTTGTTGAATAACTTTCTGCCATTTTGTGGGCAGAGACATTATCCCGTTACTGTAGAAACTTTGGGACTTCTGATCAAAAAAACGGGACAAATAGTTTTGGCAGTCCTCTCTTGAGGTCAACCTTACAGAACCTAAAGAATTCTGAAGAGACCGAAACAGGTGAAAATCTGAAGGCGGTCAGGCTCGGTCAGGGCTATATGGTGGATGCACTAGGACCTCCCAGTCGAACTCTCTTAATTTTTGCTGAGTGGCTAAAGATGTGTGTGGTCTAGCGTTATCGTGATGAAAGACCACACCCTTCCTGTTGATCAATTCCGGCCGTTTTCTCTCGACTGCTTCCTTTAATCTCATCAGTTGCTGGCAGTAAAGATCAGAATCGATGGTTTTGCCGGACGGTAAAAGCTCATAATGAACAATGCCCTTCCAATCCCACCATACACACAGCATCACCTTATTTCGTGTTAGGCCAGGTTTGGCCACAGTCTGTGAAGCCTGGCCAACTTTCGACCACGACCTTTTTCGCACGTTCTTGTCGTACGTGATCCACTTTTCATCGCCAGTTATCAATCTCTTCAAAAACGGCTCGGTTTCATTACGTCTCAATAATGAATCGCAAATGAGTACACGGTTCATTAAGTTTCTTTGAGTGAGCTCGTGTGGCACCCAAATATCGAGCTTTTTTGTATAACCAGCTTTCTTCAAATGGGTCAAAACTGTTTTGTGGTCAATTCCCAGTTCTTCAGCTACATCGTAACTACTAATATGCCGATCTTGCTCCACTCTTTCAAAAATGGCGTCCATTTTATTCGTAACAGGGCGACCAGAGCGAGGTGCATCTTTAACATCAAAATTTCCGGACTGAAAACGTTTGAACCAAATTTGTGCTACTCTTACTGACACTGCATCAGGTCCATAAACATCACAAATTTTTTTCACTGCTTGAGTTGCATTTTTGCCTTTTTTATAATAAAATTTTAAAATGTATCGAATTTCTTCATTAGATTCACTCATTTTTACGGAGAGAAAAACAAATGAAAAATAGCGGGAAACAACTTTTTTTATTTTTTTCTTTTCTTTATAATGTAACCTTTTTAATGTTACCAAAACCAGCCAGACACAAATAGTACAGTCAAAGAAATTTTATAATAAGTTTATACCTACGTTATGCGAAAAGACTTTTTCCCCGACCTAATATAATAAAATTGTAGGAAAGTTGAGACACATACATTGAATATTTTTTTAGAATACCTGGGACTTGGGAATCGATACCGAACCCAAAAATATAGTTTTTAGAATTATTGTTTATTTGTCTGTTTATCTTTTTGTCTGTATGTTTGTTACGGATTAACTCTAAAAGTGCAACTGCATGCTTTTTAATAATTTTCCATTAATATAACCAAGAGGTCGGGTCAACACACAGGCTAAATATTATCACGCCATCACTAATTGGGGATGAGCAATGAACCCTTACAATGTATGGCAGACGCAACAGAATTTTTGCTGTTTTATGGCGTCCACGCAGTCACAAGTAGCGGGCAACAGCTAGTAACATAATGTATGTACATATAATTAAAACACAAGAATATTTAATAGATATTAATATTAACTTTTTTTTATTTTTTTCTTTTCTTTATAATGTAACCTTTTTAATGTTACCAAAACCAGCCAGACACAAATAGTACAGTCAAAGAAATTTTATAATAAGTTTATACCTACGTTATGCGAAAAGACTTTTTCCCCGACCTAATAGATCGAAACTACCCCATTGACTCCCTCTAACTATTCCTAAAAAATCCGAATCAAAATCCGTTGCGTAGTTTTAAAGATATAAGCATATAAGAGGACATACAGCAGAAATTGACTTTGTTTTATTCTATGTAATGATTAAAAAACAAAAGTTATTCGGTAAAAGGTAAGCTTTAAAAATTTTGGGAAATTTTTGGAAATAATAATTTTTATTTTTTAATATCTATTCATTAGCTTGCTAGGACGCGATTTTTTTTCTGCCGAATTTTCTGATTTTTGTTCAATAAAAATGAATTAGATATCTAAAATGAATGAAGCATATATTACTCCTTAACACAGGGTTTCCCAAACTATGGGTCGCGAGCGAATATTGAGTGGGCCCTGCCTATAGTACCAACCGTCCGAGCCAGCGGCCGGGCGGCGGGCGACTGACGAAGTGCAGCCAAAGATGAACGTAGTATTTGCAATTTCTGCCCATTATCAATGTTAAAAAAAAACTTTGACGACTATTTCGGCGAAGAGATGAAAAAGCTCGACTTGTTGAATTGGATTTGTAACCCATTTCAAGACCCCCTACCAACTGGTATGTCAACAAAAGCAAGTGAAGAACTAATTGATTTATTAGAAGATTCGTCACAAAAAAATAGTTTCAATCGTAAGCAATTAACGAAATTCTGGCTCTCGGTTGCTGGTAGTTATCCATGCCTGTTTGATGAAGCTGTAAGGGATACTACACCTCGTGGCACGTACATGTACGTGCCATCAATAGTATATAACCACTGTACGCACAGTATGCTGTAGTGGTCGGTGTGCAGCGACCACTACAGCATACTGTGCGTATGAAAGTCCTCTTCCCCTTTACTACCTCATACTTATGTGAGGCTGGGTTTTCGAATATGGTGAACATTAAAACTAAATACCGAAATAAATTGGACTTATCAAACTCACTGCGAATAAGAGTAACTAAAGTTGAAGTAGATGTCAAAACTGTAATAGCGAAACATAGGAAACAATTTCATCCTTCCCATTAAATTTATACAATTAAGTAATAAAAGATTGTATTAAAATAGTTTGTTATTTCAAAAGTCCTTTATTCATATTGCTAACGCTTAAATTACCTAGAGGTGGGTCCCGAGTTTGTAAACTTATTTCAGATGAGTCGTAGCCCAGTCAACTTTGGGAACCACTGCCTTAACACATCAACGTAAGTCCCGTAAAGACCGATCCAGCCACAGAAATAGATCAAGATCTAAGAAATAAATAAATCTAAGAAATAGATCTTGATCTATTTCTGTGGATCCAGCTGTTTCAGGAATTAATCTGAGCATAGATCATAATAGGAAATAAGAACTATAACGTTTTTTATATATATATGTAGTTAATGAATGTATGTATTTACATTCATAAGTATTAAAAATGGAAATTACCAGTACAGAGTTATAGGGTTTGTAATACGAATAGATAGATACATGGCACATCAGATGTTGGTTAACAAAAGGTGCGGTTTGAAAAATACAAAGCGAAGCGAAGCGAGATGGTTGTTGTACATACTTATCCAAGATATTTCTCTTTTGTCCAAATGTAATACTTCACCATCCCGCGGCGATTGTACTGCTGGCATTAGGATGGTAGAAAATCCGAGGGTCATTCCATATCCTGAAAAACAATTCAGTATCTGTAGCATTCATTGACTACACTGAAATTCACTTCTAGGGTGCATGTTCTTGGTCGGGCAAATAAATTGATAATATGATCTCTGTCTTATTCTATTGGACTAAATATATGATATGTCGATTTCTAGGTTGCGAATATAAAAATCCTTACACTATCGAAGTCACTTTTTATGCTGCGTTTTGAATTTTACGGGTAATTAATCTACAGTATATTATCTTAAGAGTAAAGTTATTAATTTGGTCATCAAATTATAGATTTTAACATGACCATTTGCACGGATAAATAGGTATGAGTAGGTAGATGGAATCATCAGAATTATTAAAAGAAGGTCACGTTCCTCTGATTGTTGTTGAAACATGCGGAAGGTATGCTCATCACAGTATCATTCATCATCAAACATTTGTATTGTTTGGCTAATATAGCGTGCAGCTAACGACTGTTTAAATAATATAGTTTTTAACTGAACATACGAATAGGTAAATTTATGAGAAGAACAGGTAGGATTATCGGAATACTTAAAACAAATTCTCGCAATTTCAACAAGGTTATTGATGTAGGTACGTATGGTTGATCGTACGAATACGAATATAATTATTTTCTTGATAATCTTGGGATGAGACACTTCATTTTTCAAATAGTAAAATAATAAAAAAAAATCCGGCATGTAGGACCAATTCCTACAAAAAATCCGGCATGCAGGAATTGGTCCTTCATCCCGGACACCGAGATACTGTATTCACTGGCTGATCGATGGTATAGCTTACCTAAAAGCAATAGATTCTTCGCACTCACTGCTAAAAATTGTGGTAAAACTGTTCGAAAATCTTTTTTATAATTGTAATCATTACAATCCTTCCCGTAGTCTTCCTCGAAATTTTGCTCCATCGTTTTCTCTGAAGACATCTAAAACAAAACGCTCAGATTATGGCCACTGTTGAATAAAAGAGAACGTGGAATAGTGTAGGATAAAAACTACATACTTTATTAACAAAAGTACGCTAGCTATACACATCGTATGACAATAACAATTTATTACTTAGCAAATAAGGGAAATAATAAAAACACCTTACACAGGTGTAATATACACTACAAAAATCAAATATAGTTGGTATTTATTACAAGGATATTTCAAGTCTTTTTTTCGCCGATTTTTCGACGTGCCAAATGAATAGCAGGCACAATACTTTCAGTCATCGATATTTATCACACATAGCTCCAGAACGTATTTCAAACAACCATGGAATTGGCGTGACCCCGGAATCGATCCCACAAGTTCTTGATTCAGAAGCGGAGTGTCCCACTAATGGATTATTATTAAGTAACATTTTAAGGGTTTTTTTTTATTAAATCGGGGTAGTATAACAATAACTCCACGCCTAGTCTCTCGCGAGGAAGGCAGGCAAAAGGTGAGTGTGATATCCACACAACTCAATCGCTTCCTCGACTCTTATATCCTGCCAGACATTCAAGGCTCAAAGGAAAAACATAATCTTTCCTTGCATTATGAAGCCATTTGCTTGTTATTGCATAAATACAAAAACCTTGTTGGTAATTATGTTTTTGAGTAGTTTGATGTTGAAACTCGTAAGTGAAGAGACTGAAAGGCGTCTGATTAAGGCCTCTCGTTACAAGAGAGCTGGGTAATACTTAGCACAGGGGATTAGTACTACCGCTCAGAGTAGCATTCTTGTCATTATTCTAGGCACATTACCGGTACACCGTGTTGTGAAGAAATAAAATTATTTCGTCTAGTTGTGTATAATTCTGCCTTTTTAACGTTATGTAAAGTAACAATCTTATCTTTCTTACTATGCACGGGTATATAGATTTTTATTGACATGTGAACAAAATGTTAATATATATAATATATATTTATATTATTTATTTTTATTTAGCAGCAGGTGCGTCAAAGAGTGGTTTGCTTCTGCTGCATCGTCCTCTCGATGTTAGCAATGAGTGTGCATTTTCAGATCGTATGCGGTACGACCTTTCCTTCGGTATGGGGATGTCAGACACCATCACAATGGTTTGTATCTGAGTATATCAATACAACCCTTACAATATAAACCCTTACACTATAAACCCTTACAATATTTAATCCTTAATTTATAGTCGAGTGGTTTATCTTCTCTGTTTCTGATTATAATAACTACTATTTTTAGATAGCTGTTATTTTTGAATCAGATAGGAACCGGAGTGTCGGGGAGTTCCTGTTCTGGCGGCAAGGGTTTGTATCATGTTTTTTAATTAATCCGCAAAGCGTGAACTCATCTTCCTTGATTCGAAAACAATGACTCGGCTTTTTGTCAAAAAAATCGTTCAAAGAACAACGTGATCAAACGAATTATTTTTTGTATTTTATTTATATATTTATATGTACTGAACTAATGTAATGGTAATTACACAAACACACATTACTACAATAACACACTTTGCCTGCCATAATGGTCATGTCTATAATCATCTCAAGCGGTCAGAAGTATAAAAAAAAAAACTTACTTAAATTATTTTATTGTCATCTAGAATATTCCTTTTAATTCTAGGAATCGAGGACCTTTTTATTAGAGGGAGATTATAAGGGAATGGGAGTGGTATTTTAATATCCCATCGCGTTGTGACAACAATCCTTTCATATCTGAATTCAAATTAATAGGAGCTGACAAAATTCATTCAATAACGGTACAAAGATATTTTAAAAACAAAATTAAATGTTTGGTGTGTTTTTTAGCATAATTACTCATATTTAGTTGTCCTCATATCTTAGCGGCTTAGCACTCTGACTTCGGATCAAGAAGTCCTGTGCACACCATCTGCTATTAAGAACTTGGGTAATTAAGCTTTGACACCCTTTGTAGGTACTTTTGATAGACAATTGGTTGATTGTATTCTCTTTAATAGTCTTTATGTGCTATGTTAGTGTTATGTTCTTAGACACTAGTAACATTCCATAAAGTCCTAGAGCAAATTTTGACTGTTCCACAGATATTTCGAACAATAACCGGTGTAGACTACGCTTGCAATATCGAGATAACGGCTCCAACGGACTACGTACATCTGGTGGTAGTGATCAAGTTTCCAAAGAGTCTGCTCCAAAGCTGTAGCGCGAATGAGGATGCCTTTATGGTGATGAAGAAGAACAAGTGTATTCGCTTGTGCAATCTGCTCGGAGACACAAATCTGTACTCGTCTTATTACGTAGTAGCTGTCAAAGGAAGAATACGACTTAGATATCTGAGTAACAGCAGTATTAACGCTGATATAAATGTAAGTCAATACCATGCTAACATAACATAACTCAATGCCTTTTTCTACCCGGTAGTTTAGTTTTCTCGCCGTTATATACACGTCCCAAATGGAATAGGTGGCGAACCTTTTAACACCGGGCATAAAGTTTTTCAATCATCGATATTTATCATTACACTAGCTGACCCGGCGAACTTTGTTCCGCATCAAAAGAAATAAATGGGTAAATTTTGGATATCGTAATGTTCAATTTGTGCTATTTATCGGCTTTAACTACTGTCCGGCTATGTTAATACTGCAATATCTTCGAAAATGTTTGTTAAAATTGCATGCTGTGAAGGGCCAAGATCATCTATATTACATGCCAATCTATGTACTTAAGACACTTAATTGGATTAAAATTAATGCTGTAATATTTTAAATCGCTTCGTAAATAAGCCATTATTTTACGTACAAAGTTAAAAAATAAAAATGGTCATTGTGGGTTATCCCTAAGAGATAGACATATGCCCTCGCGAACTTTTTTGTAGACCTTCTGAAGGTGTTTAATAATGTAGAACATTGTTTTGATCTATCACTAAGGGTTCAGCCAGCGTTTGCAATTGAAGTGCTAAATGTCGAAAATTATAATTTTTCCTTTACAACATCATACGTGAATTATAGATCAAAACCACTCCGTTGACACCCTCTAACTATTAAAAAAAACCGCATCAAAATCCGTTGCGTAGTTTTAAAGATATGCGCATATAAGGAGACAGACAGCGGAAAGTGACTTTGTTTTATACTATGTAACTAGTTGACCCGGCGAACTTCGTTCCGCATCAAAAGAAATAAATTAGTAATATTTGGATCTTAAAAAGTTCAATTTGTGCTATTTATCGGCAAGCGTTTTGGCGCGCAAACGCAACTGCTATGTACCGCTATGTTAATACTGTAATATCTTCGTAAATATTAGTTTAAATTACATGCTGTAAATGGTTATATTGATCTAAATTAAAAGCACAATCTATTTAAGACACTTAATTGGATGAAAATTAATGCTGTAATGTTTAAAATTGCTTCGTAAATAAGCCATTATTTCTCGTAAAAAGTTAAAAAATAATAATGGTCATTGTGGGTTATCCCTAAGACATAGACATATGCCCTCGCGGACTTTTTTATAGACCTTTTAAAGGTGTATAATAATGTAGTACATTGTTTTGATTTATCACTTATGGTTCAGGCAGCGTTTTCGATTAAAGTTTTAAATCTTGAAAATTATCATTTTTTTTCACTACACTATTCATGAATTATAGATCAAAACCACCCCGTTGACACCCTCTAACTATTAAAAAAACTACGCATCAAAATCCGTTGCGTAGTTTCAAAGATTTAAGCATACAAAGGGACATAGGGAAAGAGAAAGCGACTTTGTTTTATACTATGTAGTGATGATAGTATGCAACAAAGTCGCTTTCCGCTGTCTGCCTCCTTATAAGTGATAATTTTCGAGATTTAGGACTTTAATTACAAACGCTGGCTGAACTGAAAGTGATAGATCAAAATAATGTACTACATTATTATACAGCTCTAGAAGGTCTACAAAAAGGCCGCGTTGGTGTTAGTCTATTTCTTAGGGATGACCCACAATGACCATTTTTAATTCTTCTGATGCGAAACCAAGTTCGGTGGGTCAGTTTCTGTCTTCCTTCTTCATCCTATGTATCGTATGTAGAACCTGGTGATTAGGGGATAAGATTAGGGGTCAACATATACTAGAGGACCCAGCGCACTTTGTTTCGCCTCAGAGCAATAAATGAGACTTATTTATTTATTTATTTGTATTTGGGACGCCAGTAAATGATGCACATATAATACATTTAGTTACTTAAGTATTTAGTTTCATGACCGGTGCTCCTTTTTTTAAGGCACCCACAACTATCAATTAACAACATCCACTATCGTATGTTTATGTAGTTACAGAATCCACACTAATACAATACACCAATAATTACTTAAATTAATAACAGACATAATAATAAATATAAATTGTCAAAAATCAAAAAATCAGTTTCTTTCTGTACATCATCATCATCTCATGTCAAATAATAAAGATTAGCTAGTTTGATATTTTAGAATTTTTACAAAGTAAATAAATAGGTATTAATTTTTAATTATACATAACTGTTACAATTACATACTTACATTTTTTTTTACTGTTACTAATATGATCAATAATACCAATGATATATATATATATAGTCATACATACACACATACACGTACATACACACATGCATACATACATATACACATACATAAATAAGCAAGCATACAAATACATGCACACGCACATACATATTTAAAACAGTCAAGACAAATTGAAATTCTATAAAAAAAAATTATCTTCACAGTATTTCATAATTTATTTGTAGTATTTAATATGTAGTAAGCAGGTCGACACGGTAATACTACAGTTATATTTAAATATGTTGAGAGTGTCTCTATACGTTATTCTGAAGATAAGAGGTTATTTTCCTCTACAGATTTAGGGAGTTGATTATAAAGTTTAATCATTCTAGTTAATGGTGAGTTGAGACCTAAATTCGTTCGATGCGCATGCTCTTTAAATAATTTGTAAGCCGGTGGTCTTGGGATTCGAGAAGGTGCCGCTATACTTAATCGATAAAGTATCTCCGGACAATCCACTATACCATTCATGATTTTGAATAAAAACATCAAATCAAGATACTTGCGTCTATCAATTAGAGTCATTAAACTATGTTGCTTTATTCTGTCCCTATATGAGTTGAATATATTCGAATGTCTTTTACTAAATGATAGATAGTTTATAAATTTCCTTTGTACTCTCTCTATCAAATCCTTTTGTACTTGATAGAATGGAGACCAAACTTGGGAACAATATTCAAGTTGACTACGCACGAGCGTCTTATACAACAAAATTTTAGTTGAATTACGTTTAAAGTTTTTAGTATTCCTAAAGATGAAGCCCAACATTTTGAAAGCTTTGTTAATGTAATATAGTGTATATGAAATTTAAAATCAAGTTTTTCATCGATATTTATTCCCAAATCTCTAAAGTGTCTCACGATCTCAATTTTTCTATTATAAATCCTGTAACTCGAATTATGCACCTTTATTTTATTACGCGTAACTCTGAGATAGGAACATTTGTCAACATTGATAGTAATTTTATTGTCTTCACACCATTTAACCAACCCGTCAATGTCACTTTGCAATAGTAAACAGTCTCTCTCGTCGGAAACAGATCTGACCAGCTGTAAATCATCAGGAAACAGATAAGCCCTTGAATGCTTAATACACCTACTAATAGTATTAACATAAACCAAGAAAAGTAAAGGCCCCAGGTGGGATCCTTGAGGCAAGCCCGAATTCACTTCGAAATCGTTAGATCTTTCATTAATAAGAACCACAAATAAATTGCGATTCTTTAAGTAAGAGGCAAACCACTTCAACATGAGATCACCAACACCATAGTCTCCCAGTCTTCTAACCACATCTCATCTTTTATCTACATCATGATTTATTTTGTCAAACGCCTTGCTAAAGTCAGTGTATACTACGTCGACTTGTATTTTCTTATCAATGTGTTCAATCAAAGACTCAACAAAGGCTACTAGATTAGAATTAGTGGATCTACCATGAACAAAACCATGCTGCTCCAATATAAGGTGCGCGGATATACCCGAATTCAGTGTTACGTGTACGATTGACTCCAATACCTTAGGAAACACTGAGATTATAGATATAGGGCGATAATTTTGGATATCATTCTTCGAGCCACTCTTATAAACTGGTATATGATACTTGTTCGCATATTTCCATTTTTTCGGAAATATACCCGACGATAGGGACCTGTTAAAAATGATAGTTAGGGGAGCAGTCAATTGCTCAGCACATTCTTTGACAAAATGAGGCGGTAAGTTATCGGGTCCAGCACCCTTTCTTGTGTCGAGAGACTTGAGCTTACCCAAAACAGTCTCTTTACTAATATTTATCACGTTATCGTAATACGTATCACCGCCAGAGGAATGGAACCCATATCAAAAGGGGGAGTCGATGAAGAACAAGTAGCCTCATAATTAGGAACAAAATTTTCTGCAAATAAATCACAAATTTCCCTAGTGTCAGTTACCACCCGGGCTCCCAACCTCATAAACTCTCTTTACAAAACATTGACATTACAACATTGACTTACTCATTTTACAAAACTAAAAGTAGCCTATGTCACTCCTTATTATGCCAGGTACCTGCCACTAAAAGTTCTTTCAAAATTGGTCTAACCTATCCGGAGATTACCCGCAACAAATGGAGAGAAAGACAGAAAAAATTATTTAAAATGTTATTTCGGTGTATATATGCATTTCGTAAATAGAGGTGATGTTAGGAGCCTCAAAAATGGATGTGCGTGCATTAAAAGAGTTATGAAAGTCAACGAAGTCTCTGCCTACCCCGCAAGCGATTTGGCCTGAAGTTATGTATGTATGTAAAAAGTGGATAATTCAATATTACAAACAGGAGTGTCTGTTTGTAATATTGAATTGTTTTATTATTTTATTTATGAGTACTTATAGATTACTATAGATAGAGATAAACACGATTTAAAATGGTTGTTTACAGGCAGAGATGCACCAGCTGACAGTTACTTCTGCACGGATAAAACCGCAGCAAACAAATTGTGTTATTTTTAATGAAACATTATGCGTTGTAAATGGACAAAGATTCTGTTTCACTAACGGCGTGGTCTGCGATGGAATCAAAAATTGCGGCGTCAAAAACTGGTACCTACATAATATTTGGGCCTAGTATTTAAATACAACCAACAATACCAAAGGTCTGTATTAATAAAATTTAACTTAAAATCATTACATAGTATAAAACAAAGTCGCTGTCTGTCCACTTATACGCTTAGATTTTTGAAACTACGCAACGTATTTTGATGCGGTTTTCTTTAATAGATAGAGGGTGTCCGGGTACCTTTTTCACTGAACAAAACGCGGCATGAGCCACTTTACATCGATCTTCTGAGAGCTCGTGGTATTTCACCGGTCGAGTTGGTCCATTCGTGCAGCGAACTGCTTGGCTCTACCACTGAACCTTAGTCATTCTTACATCAATCATTATTTCTACGTGTCCAAAACATCGGAGTATGCACTTCCTTAATTTTTACACTAACACTCTCTTCCAATCCTCTTTTAAACCTTCCTTCCTCTATAACCTTTTTTTCGACGCGATCGGTGAAGTTCATACCGCAAATTCAGTCGAAATTATGTCACTGCAGAAAGTGACTCGGAAGTTAATATTGGGATCAGTACCGCACTGTGAATAGCTGGCTGGGTTTTGTTACTCAGTTTACTTGGGCTCAGGTATCCCAACGCTCAATACCCAGCGCTCTATTTACACTGTTTTCTAACTTTACTCTTCTTTCTAAATTCCCGGTGTAACAGTAATTTAAGTAATTATTATTATGAGATGAGATGAGATGAGCATAAGAGCCACGCTCGACAGGTTAGTTATGGTCGCGTGTTACTCGGTGAGAGAGGTACTTGGAGGCTCAACTCCTATCCCTCTCCCCTCTTCATTCCATTTCCAACTTCTTTCCTATCCCACTAACGAAAATATTCCCAAGGAAGGAGGGTTGACGTCAGGCGGCCGATCACAAAACCGTAGCCAAATTTTTTGACTACATGGATCGTTCGAAAGGATGACATATTGTGCTGCGTGTGTGCTATCTCATGATACCAATAGTCTTAGTATAAAATATCATGAAATAAAAACAATTACCGAATTGAATATAAGTTTTTACCTATTTCTTTTGAAATGTAATGATTCGGCGAGTAAAGGCTTAACAGCCTCTGCCTACACCTTAGCATAGAAAAGGCGTGAAGTTATGTTATTGATTGGAACAAAATTAATGCTACCCATTGTTTTTCATTTCATGTTCTAATTAATGCAAAATAATGGGAAAAAGGCATCTAATTTTAGTGTTTTAAGAAATTTTAGACTTGAGCTTGACGTGAGTTTCGGTTTCGGTTTCGGCCGAAACTGAAGTGACGGCCGAACATTCGGTTTCGGTTTCGGCCGGAAAACCAGTTTCGGTCGGACTCTAGTTTTTATGTCTGTTTTTATGTATTCTATTTTCAAAGTGATAATTTTCGAGTTTTAGCACTTTAATTGTAAACGCTGTAAAAAATACTTTTGGTGCGGAACAAAGTTCGCCGGGTCAGCTAGTGCTATACAATATACCAAACAAAGAATGCTAAGCTGCTAATAGCAAAATTTATGTTAGTTTGAAATGAAACGCTTGTGAATTAGAACAACGCGATAAGGGAGTAATTAAAATGTGACGTGGTCATGCCCACGCAGGATAATCATTTAAACATTTTATGACCGTTCCACTATTAATCAAATTATATACATACATATTTGAACTGAACTTATGAAATTGCAAAAAAATACGCGTAAAGATTCTCAATAGAATCCAAGAAGAAGGCGGATAAAAAAATCTAGCTAAGATTTGTAAATGTTGAAGTCTCAATCATCACAAACCAATCCAATGAACCCGAAACCGTTTAAAAAAACAAAAAGCATTAAGCAGTTAATATCAATTGACAGAATTTACTTTACTTATTGTTACATTTAACTAGTAACTTTTGTCTGAGTGGTCCAGGGGTCGAGTACCTCGCTTCTGAATCAAGAAGTCGCGAGTTCGAATCCTGGCTCACACCAATGAGTTTTCGAAATTAATATCGTAAGTTATGTGTGATAAATATCAATGACTGAAAACTTTTTGGCCGGTATGGCATTAGGTTCGCCATCTATTCCATTTGGGACGTAAACATAACGGCTAGTCGAGGCTTAACAGCGACTGCCTACACCTTCGGGTAGAAAAGGCGTGAAGTTATGTTATGTTTGGTATTTTACATTAACTAAATATAAAACCCAATAGCAAACAATAAGAATAGCATAAAGTCTTATTAAATATAGGTACTCGTATTATATCTATGAAACGTGATAACATAAACTAGAATGTGATCATTCTCTTTTGTACCTAATATTTATAAAATCCCACGCTTCAAACTGAAGCCTGTGTGAACTCTGACTGTACTTGTACCTATTATTTTCATGATACAAACTATGTACACGCCTTTTCTATTTTTTATAGGATAGGAAAGCAAATTCTTTATGTAAGCAGCGGATGATAAGCATCGACTTGAGGAATTTTTACATAATGTTACTTAACCTTTTGCCATACATCTGCCACAAATCAGCAATATTTATAACAAACTAGCTGATGCCCGCCAATTCGTCTACGTGAACGCCATAAAACAGCAAAAATACTGTGCCTGTGCTATTTTAAGGGTTCATTGCTCACCCCCAATTAGTGACAGCGTGATAATAATTAGCCTATGTGTTGACTCGACCTCTTGGCTATTTTTATCCAAAATTTGACCTAAAAGCATGCAGTACTTTTAGAGTTTATCCGTAACAAACAAACAGACAAAAATTCTAAAAAAAAAAAAACCATATTTTTGGATACGGTATCGCTTGTAGATCATGTCCCAAGTATTCTAAAGAAAAATTCAGTGTACAGTTTCAACATTCCTACAATTTATAATATGTATAGTATAGATAAATAATTCCGTGAAATCATTGTTATAAATCGATGTTATAACTTCAGGCTCAGAAGCGGGAATCTCGACCTCGACTCCTCTCAGACTTTTCTAACAAATACTCTTTCTTGAACAGGTTTGACGAACACCTAGCCGATTGTAGCCTACCAGTAGAATATCTCAGCTATGCTTCTGTGATAGCAGTGGTGGCTGCGTTGTTATGCACTGCGCTGGTAATAAGTCAAATATTAGCACGTTGTCTACCGCCGACAACCGGCTCGTTTTTCGTTTTCAATGCCAACGAAGACAACAGATTCTGCGTAGATCCTGTACTGCAACCTCCTAAAGAAGCGTGGCCTTCATTCGAGAAATCCAAAAATATATCATTGATACCAGTAAGGAATTTTCAAATATACATTACAAAAGCTTGTATTATTTAGAAGTTGAGTCGACTATATTGAACGTGCCCTTGCGGAAGGTGGGGCCTTAAAAACAGATGAGCGTGTATGATAAGAGTTATGAAAGTTGAAGAAGCAAATGAGGTGTGTAAGAAAAGTGCCTTATGGCGCTCTGTTCTCTCTCCCTATGCCTCTGTACCTTGCCGAAACTTGGCGTGAAGTTATGTATGTATGGACGAGTGAGGAAAAATATTCTGCAATCACCTAAAGAAGTATGCGAAATGCGAGCGTGTATGATAAGAGTTACAAAAGAGAGTGGGGTGTGTAAGAATCGTGCCTGGCGCTCTGTTCTCTCTGTCCCCGCAAGAGACTTGGCGTGAATGTATGCATGTACCAGTGTGGAAAGATCTTTTTTTCATTGGTCTATTGTGTAATAGTTAGCAGTTCGGTAGCAATTGTGTAGACATCAAGAAGAAATTGATCAATACAAGTTCAAATAGTAAATTTATATACTTGATATAAGTGACACATTCCTCGCTATCATTCCTACTTACTCATTTAAGCTTACTTAAATGAAATATGTGAATAGAATTATTTTTCTATTTTAATGGGATAGGGGAGCAAACGAATAGGCGTGTTACTTGATGGTAAACAACAAATACCGCCCATGGACACTTGCAACACAGATAGTGTTACAGTTGCGTTGTCGGCGTTAAATGGTATAGGAAAGGGAGAGAGAGGAAGCGTGTGGACCTCCGTATACCTCTCTCAACGAGCGAAACACTGTATGAGCCACTTTACGCCGATATTTTGAGAGGTTATGGTATTTTGCTGATTGAGTCGGCACTTTCATGCAGTAAATGCTCAACGTTGGAATTAAAGGGAATAAGGAATTTGTAAAAAGTGTCATTTTATAATCACGGGTCTGCTTCAAGATATTCAAGGTGTAATGGTACGAAAATCAGTTATTTGACACTCATCTTCTATCTTTTTTTCTATGAGAAATATGCAATTAATGTCATTATGTTATTATAGAATTTGTAGGTCATAAAATTGTCTAGAACTACCGCTTTACAGCAAAACACAAGATTAAGCAAATTCATCGGTTCAATTCCGAGACGAAAAAAATTTGTACATACAGACGAATTCAGAATCTATACCTTTTTTGAACTTGGTTAAAAAAGGATACTCCCTTCCATTCCAACGTTTAGCCTTTTAGCCTAGCTTAGCCGGTTTAGCCTAGCAAAACAAAAGTTTAAGCAAATTCACAGCTTATTCCGAGATGAAAAATATTTGTACACACAGACGAATTGAAAATCCCCTCCTTTTTTGAACTCGGTTAAAAAAGGGCTAATCCCTTCCATTCCAAGGTTTAGCCTTTTTTAACCGACATCGAAAAATGAGGAGGTATTCAATTTATCTATAGGTGTATATTAAATTTTTTCGTCTCATTTGACTGTACTACATATTTGATTTTCTATTCTACGTATTAATAATCTCTTGGACTTGATGCGGATTCTGTTAATTTATATTAATATAAAACTGACTATCGCCCGAATACTGAACCGCCACTCAAATCTGACAATCAATAAAGTGCTACTTACTGATCAAATTTCACTTATTCTTTCTAATGTGACAGGTACTTAAACGCTTAAGTAGCGCTTATATATTTGAGTGGCGGTTCAGTATTCGGGCTTAAGACTTGTATTACACGTGCTGTAGGTGGTCTCCAGTTCATCATCAAATGACAATGCGGCAGTTGACTGTGCAGGGGAAACTACTAACAATGCAGTTTTTGTATCACCGTCCACTTCTTTTAAAGTGAGTTTGCATTTTTGTTGAAATATCTATATAAAAAAAACGTTTTTGCGAAATTTAATCTCTTGTTTTTTTTATACGGGATAGGACGGCAAACGAGCAATAGTGTCACCTCATGGTAAGCAACCTGCTCCGCCCATGGACACCAGCAACACATATAGTGTTACTGTTGCGTTGCCAACCTTTAAGAGAGTAGGGTGGGGAAGGGGTGATGGGCCTCCGGGTACCTCTCTCACCAAACGAAACGGGGCATGAGCCACTTTACGTCGGTCTTCTGAGATGTCGTAGTATTTCTCCGGTCGAGCCGGCCCATTCCTGCAGGCTTGGCTCTACCATTCTTTCAAAATAAAGCGTATTTAATTTTGTTACTAGGTTGTAGAGTGGCTTAAAGTCAGCATTTAATTCGAAACTTTATTTTATTTGATTTGAAATGAAACGTCAAAAACTACTGGAAACAAACAGGTCTGATAAATATATAATAAGTGTTATTATGTATATTATAATAATAAAATAGTATTAACAAATCCTTAAAATAATACTAGCGGAGCATTATTACAGGATGGAATTTATCAAAAAATACGGATAACTCTGGGACTAAAACACCTACCTACCCATTTGTTGTATTGAAAAGTGTATTCCTAAACAGCCGACTCTAACAACAAAAACTGACCGATAAAAATAATTCGATTAAAAAACTTCGACCCTATTAAGACGAAAAATACGACACTAGTAGTATGACCCTGGACAAAAGGCTAGTCTACAAAATTTTAAAAATTGGTTAACAATCATGCTCAATGTTCATATTGTTCCGAAACGCATATGTTTTTATATTATATACATTTGCATATTATACATTTACAGTATTTTTCATTTTAAAACATCAATCAAATCTCTGCACAGAAATGCTCCAGACTGTCATGGCGTCATGAATGACGTCTAGCCGTGGCAAACTTATTTTAATTATGCGTTTATGGATGGGCGTTGTCATTGTTTTTAGAGACCTTTAGCACGGCGTGACATCATACAAGACGACATTTTCAGATTGCCGTTAAAGTTTTCCTTTCTTAAAATATAAAAAATCTTTACTTATTTTGATAAACTGTATTAATTTTTATAATCTGTATATCTTTATTAATAGTTAGATAGTCTAATCCAATGGGTTTAACAATGAAAACAAGCTGGGTTTTGGTTGATGGGCTATTGTTTAGATTTATATTTTATTTGCAAATGTTATATGAAAATAGTAAATCTTTTTATTTAAGGACATTACTTGGACTAAGAAAAGAACAGCACCGAAAACGGTGACCGCTAGACTCAATGAGAAATTACGTGCGGTGACTGGCTTCGGAAAATTAATTCAATCATCAGATGTGGACAAAGTATAAAACATACAAGATATACTTATACTTGTTCTTATAAATCCTTAAATAAATAAATATATCTTTAAAATGTATAATTTGTTAAAACATACCTATACTTCATTAGTTTATACCTACACTAGCAGACCGCGCGAACTTCGTACCGCCATATTTTATACGTTTTCCATTAAAAAGATTAAGGTCCTACTCATATTAATAACCTAATGCATCCCTCAATAAATGGACTATCTAACACTAATATTTTTTCAATTCCCAACCGGTTGTACCTGATCCATAACTTTACGCCAAATCACTATCGAGGTAGGCAAAGAGAACAAAGTGCCATATGGCGCGATTATTACACGCCTCACTCGCTGAGCTGGTGATATTGGCGGGTACTAGAAACCAAGATATTGATAATATTTACAACTTCAATCAACGCTTTACAATACTAATAGCTATGCCAAGGATTTGTCCGAGGTTTTTTGTAAACCAATAGCTTTTTTTAAAATACTACATAAGCGACTTTGTTTCTATTTGGTCGAAATAAAACGGGACACACATGTTCAGGATATCACACTCAACTCACAGTGAGTGTTGTCGTGAGTGATATCGATTTTGCACCTTGGTATTAATCGTATCGAATTAAATTCACTACATTTTAAAGGACATCACGATATTAAAAATGTAACTAAATATACGCGGGGTTAACAGATGTTACTAAACTAAAACAAAATTTATTATATCTAGAAAGTATTATAAATATACCTCACGTCAGTCACACCTTGTCAGTGGTAGAGTCACGCAGTTGGCTGCACGAATGGGCCGGCTCGACCGGTGAAATACCACGATCTCTCAGAATAACGACGTAACGCTTTACATATTAACATTTTGTATTTTGCGATATCTTTTAAATTAAATGTCCGAATTGAATCATTCAAAAAATTCTAGAAAGGTATTGAATCTACCTTTTTATTGAAGTAATTTATTTTGAGGAGAATTAATTTAATACCAAGGTATAAAATAAAAAAATTCTAAAACGACATCATTATGAATGTTTTAAAAAATTCAAAAACCACTTATTGTGTGATAACTACAATAGTTAGACATATTATGGCCTCACGACCTTCGCGACAATTGTATGTTCTGTAAAAATGTAGTACATTGTTTTGATCTAGAGTCAATAGTTTTCGCAGCGTTTACGATTTATGATTTTTTTAGGAGTCATTTTCTTACACCTTGGTTTACATTATTGGAATTATAGTAAGGATCCCTAATTTATTTGAAAATATAATATAGCCTAAAGCCTTTCTCGATAAATGGACTATATACCACTAAAATAATTTTTGAAATCGTACCGGTGTTTCTGACATTAGCGCGTTCAAACAAACAAACAAACTCTTCCGCTTTATAATACAAGTACATATAGATAACTTTAGTTTTGGAATCTAAAAAGGACATGAACAGTATTTAATTTAGAATTGCATACGTAACTACATGCCCTTTTCTACCCGAAGGCAGCGGCTGTAAAATAAAGCCTTAATTCGCGGAACCAATAGGTTACGTCCTAAATGGAATAGGTGGGACCTATTGCCATTATATCGGGCACAAAGTTGTCAGTCATCTATGTTTATCATTTATCAATTTATCATACATAACTGAAAAGAATTACGTAAATTACTGGTGTAAGTTCGAAATCAAATCCGAGAGCGAGAGCTTGACAACTGTGCCACAGAGATTTAAATATTAATTTTATGATATGATAATTTTATGAGCTGACTCGGCGAACTTTCTTTCGCCTCAGAAGCAATAAATAAAACAGTATTTCTAAAAAAGTAGCCTAAGTTACTCCTAATACACCAGCTATCTACCAAAAAAAGTCCTGTCAAAATCTGTCCCGCCGTTTCAGAGATCACCCGGAACAAACAGACAGATATACGAAAATTGAAAAAAAAATGTCATTTTGGTGTATATACCGTACCTCTATAGGTGTATTCATATAAACGTAGAAAAAAGAAGTTATTTCAATATTACAAACAGACATAACTTCACGCATTTATATACCCGAAGATGTAGGCAGTGGCTGTAGTCGAGGCTTAACCTTGACTCGCCGTTATGTTTACGTCCCAAATGGAACAGGTGGCGAACCTATTGCCATACCGGGCACAAAGTTTTCAGTCATCGATATTTATCATAGAGACACTTCCATTTAATATTTAGCTATAGATTATCTTAGATGTGAAGATACGAATTTTCTACTACTTACTACACATAATAAGATACATTTGTGCATAAGTGAGTGCCGGCTACTGTATAGAGGTCATCGGGTTCGATTCCCAGAGCTATGTGTCAAACGTTTAATATTACGTCATATGTACCTATTAGATAGATATTATGTGTTGTCTATATCTATAGCAATCTGTCGCTTATCTTTTACTCTAGATGTCGCTGTGTGGATTGGATCGTGGATTTGGTCGAAAAAAATATTTAAAAAAAGTCTTAGGAATGGCATTGTAAATTTTACGTATTTCAATACTACACTCGTAGTTCGTTTAGTCAAGTACAGTTTAGTATCGTGTGGTTTTAGGTGAATTAAAACTAAGTACCTATAATCATAGCACACTAGTGTAAAACAAATTAGTATTATTTAAGCAAAACAACGTGAAAATTTTAAAAAAACATAGACAATGGTGACGCAGTTCGCTGCACGAATGGGCAGGCTCGACCGGTGAAATACCACGGTATACTCTCAGAATATCGACGTATAGGTGTCTCTTGCCGCGTTTCGCTCGGTGAGAGAGGTATCCGGAGGCCCAATCCTTTTCCCCCTCCCCTACCCATCCCCTATTATAAGATCCAGCAACGCAACTGTGACACTAAAGGTCACTCTTTCCCAAAGTGGGCGATAACGCCCCCTTGTGGGCGCTGCAGGTCTCAAGGGGGACGGTAAGAGACTCAGAAAGAAAATGGGGGGGGTGGGTAGAGGCCTGGGGGGTGATTTGTACTATGGATATACTAGTGGTTTTTAAATAAGTGAAAAACTGGGAGCGGTAAAAAAATATTTATGCTCAAAGTGGGCAGTATACAAAATAAGTTTGGGAACCACTGCTATAGGTGTTCAGGTGTCCATGAGTCGGCGGCTGTTGCTCCAGCCTCCAGCTCCAGCTCACCATCAGGTGACACGCCTGCTCGTTTGCCCCCACCATAAAAAACAACGTGGATTTAAACGGTGGCCCAGTGGTCGAGTACACGGCTTCTGATCCAGAGGTCCGTGTTTGATTCCTGACACTGGCTCACACCAATGACTTTTCGAAATTGTTTTCGGAAGTTATGTGTGATAAATATCGATGACTGAAAACTTTGTGCCCGGTATGGCAATAGGTTCGCCACCTATTCCATTTAGGACGCAAACATAACGGCGAGACGAGGCGTAACAGCCGCTGCCTACACCTTCGGGTAACAAAAGGCGTGAAGTTATGTTAAGTTATACTATTACTAGGTAGATACTATATAATCTCCATCTTTAGGAATCTTCCGTTTTGTTCTTCCTGTATATTAAACCGTATAAAGTGTTTATCGTGTTTTCTTAAAGGTCAACCGTATAAGTAAATTGTTTATATTCACAACTATATTTCAAACTAGCTGACCTGCGTACTTTGCTTCGCTTCAGAAGCAATAAATAAACGAAGTTTTCTAAGAAGATGTAGCCTAAGTAATTCCCTATTACACCAACTGCGTGCCGGTAAAATTTCCGACTAAATCAGTCCAGAAACAAACAGACAAACATACAACAATTGTAAAAAATGACATTTTGGTGTATGTGCCGTACCTATATTATTACGTATTAATATGAATTTAGAAGAATATTAGCAGTTATATTAGCAATTATTTTAATATTACGAACAGACACTTCAATTTTATTAATATACATTATAGATTATTTAACCATTCCTTTGGATTTTAACCTTTGCAGACAAAACAACCTTTCAGAAATAATCTTCGATATTTACGTATTCGGGCGATTATAATGTATTTACAGATTTTTACAAGTCGGTACACTTCACCACGCACGACCTCGTAAACTAAGGTCATGTGCTGTCTACAATGATATATTTAACAATAAATAACAATTAAATTCCATAAGGCTGTCTCATTTTCTATAAGAAATGCTACAAGTAAAAAGTTCATCTCTCAAGTCCCTCTCAACTGTCACACCAAAAAATTAAAAACTTAATTATGGAACTAAAAAAAAATTCACAAACGAAAAAAAAAATTAGAACATATTTCAAATAATTGAAATAAGAAAAAAACAAAAAAGAAAGAAATCGATTACAGACAGCTATTTTTTTTAGTTTTTAGTTTTGGCAAACTCGGTTTCCAATTAGGTAGACAACTTTTATGATATACAATATCACATGATGGCAATGTGTTGATACTGGCTGATGTAGTGCTCCTTGAGATGTTTTTAAACTTGTCGGTAATATTTTTTTTAAAGGTTGCCAAAGTACGTACATAGCTGACGGTCACGTACAATCTTTTTCAATCAACATATGTGATATATTTTTTTGTCGGATTATTAATAAAAACATGATGCGTGTCGTCCTAATAAAGTCGTATATTTTAGTTACTCCCCCGCCTGTATACTTTTTCTTTCTAGTAACGATGACTTAAAGCGCAGGAGTACAGATTTTAATTCAATATAATTTATATATGTAAATAAGTATAGGTTATATAACAAAAAACACAAATAGTTTTTAAAAAGTATAACACTAATTCAATAGTTTTGAGCTGAAGTGTTCTGTGTGTGTGAACATAGGTACTAATATCAGGAACTACTAGTTCTAATTGAAAGATTTATTGTATCACATAGTCTTTTAAGTGTTAAAAATATTATTATACGGTACAAAGTTCGATCAGTCAGACAGTATAATATTAAATAACATAACTTCACGCCTTATGTTACCCGAAGGTGTAGGCAGCGGCTGTTAAGCCTCGTCTCGCCGTTATGTTTACGTCCCAAATGGAATAGGTGGCGAACCTATTGCCATACCGGGCACAAAGTTTCAGTCATTGATATTTATCACACATAACTTCCGAAAACAATTTAGAAAAGTCATTTGTGTGAGCCAGTGTTAGGAATCGAACCCGGACCTCTGGTTCAGAAGCCGTGTGCTCGACCACTGGGCCACCGAGACTATAGATTAAATAGATAGATAAATAGAAAAATAAATGTCAAAACTGTCTCTTCTGTCTCTGGGTTTTTAGTCTCTTGTAATGCTGGCCTCGTCATAGATAAAATGTTGCCGAATTAAGGGATTGTCTGCTGTTTTATTTAAGTGTTTCGATAAGATAATACGAGTGCATCACGAGCTAACGCCATCTATATTCCGTGTCATGGACAGAACAATTTTCTCCTTGCTTGAGCGCCTTTAAACTTGTAATAATTTATGTGCTATTGTTTTCATAACTTGTTATGATAACTTACAACGTTTATATAAATAACTTCCTGAAACATTAATAATTAAAACATGTGTTTCCGGTATAATTTATTATCGAGTTGGTTAATCCAAATTTGTCGAACGTCCTAAAAGAGAAATTAAAATGAGAATGACGATTATTTACAATTAAAGTTAGAATATATCAGAATATTTAATATATTAACTATGAATTTATTATGAAAACAAGGATAGGGATTACATTTTATTACCATCATAATTCTCCTCCCTCTAATTGGGGTAGGCACAACATGTCATCCTTTCGCTTTACGCTTCAAAGCTTGATGTCACTAGAAATATAATAATACGATGCTTAAGCGTCAAACCATAACACATTGCATACTTAACCCTAGAAAACATTTGTTAGAAAAACCTTAAACCTACAATTACCGTTTTTTTTTCTTTACGCGGCCGACGCATGCCGATAAATATCGCCAATGGAACTTAATAACATCCAAAACTTACTTACCTACTAGGCGAAACAATGTTCACCGGGTCAACTAGTTACATAAAATATATTAAAAATTCACAAAACAACAAAATATACAAAATCTATTTAAAGTATAGATCCGCTTGACGTTTCATTCTTTACGATTTAAAGGTCCTTTAAAATTTAATATTGTCCTGACCTTTGATAGTATATATCGGTGGACCTGCGGTCGAGCTCCCCGCTTCTAATTCTCAGAAGTCGTGGGATCGATTCCTGGCTCACACCAATGATTTCATGGAATTCTTTTTGGAAGTTATTCGTGATAAATGTTGATGACTGACAACTTAGTGCCCGGTATATGGCAATAGGTTCGCCACCTAATTAATTTGGGACATACCATAACAATTCGGCCTGTCGATTCTTAACAGCCGCTACTTACTCCTTTGGGTAGAAAAAGGCGTGAAGTTATGTTATGTTAAGTTCAATCTAAGAGTTTAAAATATTATTACCTTTTTTTTCAAAGGCCCATTTAAAACTTTCAACCTCATTCGTGACATTTGATAAACTGAAGGTAAGCTTCCTATTGACTTGATGTATTGTAGCGAGTCTTAAATAAGTTATTACATTATTACGCATCCAACACATAAACAGCACTGAATGCCCTTCCTACATTATATGTAAATGACAATTAAATAAACATAATTCAATAACTACGACATATACGCCATACTTACTGTAGAAAAAAAAAAAAAAAACACCGCACACAAAATACGCTCAACTAACGATTTTCTATACCATAATTTTTTTCATAACTTCACGCCTTTATTTAATCGAAAGTGTTGGCAGCAGCTATTAAGCCTCGAATTGTCAATTTTTTAACTCTCAAATGGAAATAGGAATAGGTGGCGTTGGCTATTTCCATGTACTCGTCACATTTCTTCAGCGGGCGATATTTATCACATGCTTCTCCTTGATTCAGAAGCAGGGTGCTCGACCACCAGACCAACCTTTACGTTTTTATTATTTGACGCTCAACAAGTTACAGATCTGTACCACGCAGGATATTCTCAGGATCTATTCATTATTTATTTACGATCTACTTCTTGCACAAGAATAATTACAATACTTTGTATTTTAGTAATACTATGCAATGATCTTGGCGATAACGCTCTAGAGAAACTATGCAGGATATGCCATATTTAAATAACAATAAGATTGCAAATATTTATTATGTCCTTGTTCACGATCGTAAGTAGACTCGCCAATATTTTTTTTATAAAAAGAAAAAATTAACATTGATACCAAACTTTTTTATAAAGAATGCCGGCAAACGGGTAAGCGGGTCCTTTGGCATAAACCACTTTACGTCAATTTTCTGTAGGGTCGTGTAATCCGGTGAATTGCGGAGCTCTACCACCGAATTAAAATAGATACTTATTTATTATTGAAAAATTAAGATCTTGAAACCTATTGTTTTTAAGTTTTTCTGGTATGATATGCTCATATTATGCAAATGCAAAAGGTCATTCGATAGTTAAAAATCGTGAACCATCTTCAATAAATCGCATCAGCACTAAATTTCATTAAAGAAACAAAGTGACATCTGTTTTGACACCCAAATTCGGAACCTGGATAAGCTCAGTGGAAATATAGCTCGCCTCGGTCTAGTGCTAGTCGAGGTGGTGCTACTCATGGTGTGTTCTACTATGGCTGGTAGTCTTAACTAGGATATAAAAGGTCTAGAACAAATAGACAAATCCAGAAACATTCGAGATGATATACATTAAATTTGTTTCGCCTTTCTACTTATTATATAACATTTAAAAATATGTATATAGTAGTCAGGTTGTATAACACATAAGCTTTAGAGTATTATTGTTATTTGCATCATAACAAATATATTATAACAATTTTGTAATTTGACGAAATTGCTTAGCTTAAAGTAAATACATAAATAGTTTAGATAACTTATTGGGTAAACAATAAGGAAGCCCTGTACATGAATTTTATCCCTCACTTGTTTGGAATTTATATTTAAATAACACTAACTACCAGATATTACCATAGTCTCTGGTCGTTCTTAAAAATATGACTATTTAATTTCATTGTTGTCGATTATATTAAAAATATTAATAAATATTTATTTTAAACATTCGCTCCAATTTTTTTTTTACAGTACGCTGTGTGGATATAGTCTAAAGACCTAATATAAAATACGCTAAAAGTTATGGCGCGAAAAAATAAATATGGCAACTTACTTGAATGGCCAGTACGATTCGATTTTCAAACACAAATAATGCTTGAAACTTGTAACACTGCACCGCTGAGCAATATTGGCGATTTACTGACTAAATACGTAATCAGAATTGCGCTTGGAGTCGATGGCATAAATGTGTGTTAACTGTTACCTTCCTCTAGGCATTCTCTCATCGCTCAAGGTAGGGACATGCGTCCAATCGCTGATGTTTCTACTAAGGTACGGTGAGAGGTCTTAGTAAGGTTGTTATTGTTGTTGGTATGCATAAAACGTTTTATTTCCCAATAATGAGCTCTGTCAAGCAAAGTTCATACTTCTATGCACAGCGTCATAGGTAATTTTGACGTCGGAAAATTAAGATTTTAGAAGGCATGAAAATCTGTCAAGTTATATCGAAAATCCCTAATTTTCCAATGGAACTTAATTATATTCCATGGAGTAAACTTCTCTGTATTTCCATTCCATTCCATTACATTTGAGTACGCCATAGATTGGTATAATATGGTCAATGCAGTATTTTTAAGTTATAGTTACAGACAGACCAATTTATTATGAATATCATCTATTTTAGCTCATGTTATTTTATTTATTAATTTGTGTGAAACTTCTCTTATTAGTTTTCCCTGAATATCCCCAATTTAAATAAATTAAATACAAGTTTGTATATTTGTAAACGATAATCTCTGAAAGCAATTAATATATATTTATGTCCACTATCTGCTAAAATTTAGGCTATGTATTTACATAGCCTAAATTGGGGTTATATTTTCTATTAGCGCGGTCGAAGAGGCGGCCAGAAGTTAGTTTAAAATAGGCATATATCTGAGGATTATATGCTTAAACAATTCATATATTATATCTGACAATACATACAAAAGATAAACCTAGGTACTTGAAAAAAATCAACCGATCTTACACAAAACGAGAAGTAGTTTGTTTGAATCAGACCCAGGAAATTAGCCTTTTACGAACACCATTTAAAAAATGTTGTAAAATTGTTTCTAAGAGTATACTTTACTTGAAATTTCATTTAAAAATAATTTTTCTACTAAGTAACTATTCTAAGATTGTGGGGGTTACTATAGATATCCGGCTAGAATTTATTAGGTACTGTGAGGATGATGCGAGCGAACTCTTTGGTATTTTTAAAATATAAACTCTTTTTACATAGTTCTAAATTTGTACTTTTGAATTTTTAAAAAGATATTTTTGATTAATAGAATTTTCTCAGAAATATAGAATAAAATATTAGGTCGGGGAAAAAGTCTTTTCGCATAACGTAGGTATAAACTTATTATAAAATTTCTTTGACTGTACTATTTGTGTCTGGCTGGTTTTGGTAACATTAAAAAGGTTACATTATAAAGAAAAGAAAAAAATAAAAAAAAGTTGTTTCCCGCTATTTTTCATTTGTTTTTCTCTCCGTAAAAATGAGTGAATCTAATGAAGAAATTCGATACATTTTAAAATTTTATTATAAAAAAGGCAAAAATGCAACTCAAGCAGTGAAAAAAATTTGTGATGTTTATGGACCTGATGCAGTGTCAGTAAGAGTAGCACAAATTTGGTTCAAACGTTTTCAGTCCGGAAATTTTGATGTTAAAGATGCACCTCGCTCTGGTCGCCCTGTTACGAATAAAATGGACGCCATTTTTGAAAGAGTGGAGCAAGATCGGCATATTAGTAGTTACGATCTAGCTGAAGAACTGGGAATTGACCACAAAACAGTTTTGACCCATTTGAAGAAAGCTGGTTATACAAAAAAGCTCGATATTTGGGTGCCACACGAGCTCACTCAAAGAAACTTAATGAACCGTGTACTCATTTGCGATTCATTATTGAGACGTAATGAAACCGAGCCGTTTTTGAAGAGATTGATAACTGGCGATGAAAAGTGGATCACGTACGACAAGAACGTGCGAAAAAGGTCGTGGTCGAAAGTTGGCCAGGCTTCACAGACTGTGGCCAAACCTGGCCTAACACGAAATAAGGTGATGCTGTGTGTATGGTGGGATTGGAAGGGCATTGTTCATTATGAGCTTTTACCGTCCGGCAAAACCATCGTTTCTGATCTTTACTGCCAGCAACTGATGAGATTAAAGGAAGCAGTCGAGAGAAAACGGCCGGAATTGATCAACAGGAAGGGTGTGGTCTTTCATCACGATAACGCTAGACCACACACATCTTTAGCCACTCAGCAAAAATTAAGAGAGTTCGACTGGGAGGTCCTAGTGCATCCACCATATAGCCCTGACCTTGCGCCTTCAGATTTTCACCTGTTTCGGTCTCTTCAGAATTCTTTAGGTTCTGTAAGGTTGACCTCAAGAGAGGACTGCCAAAACTATTTGTCCCGTTTTTTTGATCAGAAGTCCCAAAGTTTCTACAGTAACGGGATAATGTCTCTGCCCACAAAATGGCAGAAAGTTATTCAACAAAACGGTACATATATATTGTAAATAAATGTAAATAAACTTTGAAAAAAATGTCTTGACTTTTCATACAAAAATACGAAAATACTTTTTCCCCAACCTATTATTAATTGGTAAATAAATTTTGAAGAGAGAGTATCATTTTAAATACCAAAATTTTTATATATGAATTAATTCGTTAAAATTAAATAATGTATAATTTACTAAGTGAGCATTGAGGTGGAGAGGAGCAATGGTGATACTGGGACCTAGACGAGGCGCCCAGGGACAATGCAGAGATGAAAACCCATGACACAGTTTCGGCACGTATCAAAGTTTATTTTAATATCATGAATAATATATCAATAATTTAATTTATCTGCTTATTTATTTAACACACATGCACTGAGCTTATAATACCCCTATAACAGATCAATTAATTATATATCACATTTGATGGAGGTTCTCATGTCGGCGTTCCTTGTATTAAATAAATTGAGGAGCTGAGAGATGAACCTTATATATACATGAGAGACTCGATATTCCGAGCTCGTTACATTGGTGGAGGCGCCCTTATGATCTGAATGCATGTGTTGAATGTATAATTTATGTATATATATTAATAATGGAGAAGAAGGCATTAAAGCAGTGCTTATCAAACTCGGCACTAAAGGCAATTGGGACTACATTGTCGACCAGATCGGTATGTTGTCTTACACGGGTCTGAGTCAGAAGCGGGTGGAGTATCTGAGACAGGAGTATCACATATACATACTGTCGTCGGGATGCATCAACGTGTGCGGACTGAATCCGGACAATGTACAATATGACAGTACATGAAGAAGAAACCATGAAGTGGACAGGAAATAAATTTAATACTGATTTTTCTATTTATTTGAAGATATTTTAAAGTTATTGAGAACATTTTGACTATATTTATTATTAGTGTTAAATTATAGTGATTGTAATAGGTGTTAGAATGTTGGAGTAAAATTTTATATTATTTCTTTATATATATATTTAGAAAAGTTTATTTATTATAGAATGATTTATCTTAAAGAATGGAGAGAGTAGCATATGGTATGGTTATGGTATGTAATATGAATTTGAATAGATAATGATGGTATTTGGTATGATATTGGTTTGATATATGGTTTGGGGGAGTTATGAATCCATAGTAGATTCAATCCTCGTATCTATGATACATGAATGGTGGTGTGGAGTTATGTTGGAATATGGAAGGAATAGGTCGATATAATGAAACGCAAATGGTATAGTTATGGAATGTAATATGATTAGGAATAGATAATGTTGGTATTTGGTATGATGTTGGTTTGACATATGGTTTGGGGGAGTTATGAATCCATAGTAGATTCAATCCTCGTATCGATGATACATGAAGGGTGGTATGAAGTTATGTTGGGATATGGAAGGAATAGATTGATATAATGAAACATATGTTCATTATATTATTTGATGTGATAGGAATGGTATAACTGTTTTTGAAGGTGCTACACTGTATTTAATTTGACTTAAATAAATTAATTTAGTATATTGAAATAAAATTTGTTGATAATAATATTTTAAATTGATTGATTGATGTATTGGGATTTGATGTTACTATGATATTCGATTATCATATATTGTTATTTGATTAATTTAATTTCTTTTAAAGTATATATCCCATGATTTATTATAGTTAATATTTTGTGTGATTTTTCAATTTCTCAAAGATAACTTGTGTAATATTTTGTGTGATTTTTCAGGACATATTGTGTATTTCTTGAACAGTTTGTGCAGCTTGTCTTGTATGTTTCAGTGACAATGGATTCGTCAAATGTTAGGTCGGGTAGGTAGAGTTAGATGAGGTAAATAAAAAAAATATGTAATATTGTTTGTATAGGGGTCAGGACCCAAAAATTGTATTGGTAGGAGTTTTCCCAGTGCCAAGTTTTTAGTGGGGTTTTGCTTGGCAAAATTTATTCAAGGAGGTTGATATACTGCTTGAGTAAATTCCACATCTTGAGTGGCTGGCATAGGACAACCCCCACAATAGGTAGGGCATCGTTAAGTCCGTAGGGGCATCATCCTCATTGATAATTATATTTTGTTGGCCATGATTAAACGCTTAGCAGCTATAATCCAGGCTTTAAAGGGGGGGATAATGTGAGGATGATGCGAGCGAACTCTTTGGTATTTTTAAAATATAAACTCTTTTTACATAGTTCTAAATTTGTACTTTTGAATTTTTAAAAAGATATTTTTGATTAATAGAATTTTCTCAGAAATATAGAATAAAATATTAATTGGTAAATAAATTTTGAAGAGAGAGTATCATTTTAAATACCAAAATTTTTATATATGAATTAATTCGTTAAAATTAAATAATGTATAATTTACTAAGTGAGCATTGAGGTGGAGAGGAGCAATGGTGATACTGGGACCTAGACGAGGCGCCCAGGGACAATGCAGAGATGAAAACCCATGACACAGTTTCGGCACGTATCAAAGTTTATTTTAATATCATGAATAATATATCAATAATTTAATTTATCTGCTTATTTATTTAACACACATGCACTGAGCTTATAATACCCCTATAACAGATCAATTAATTATATATCACATTTGATGGAGGTTCTCATGTCGGCGTTCCTTGTATTAAATAAATTGAGGAGCTGAGAGATGAACCTTATATATACATGAGAGACTCGATATTCCGAGCTCGTTACAGTACCTACCTAGTGTAATGATGGCATTACCTATAGCCGTTCAAAGTACCTACATAATGGACAAGTGACAGGTACAGGGACCATGTTCAGTGCGGTAATAGTGTGGGGGTCTCATTTCAATTTTATCAAAACTTTGCGTAAAAAAAGAAGGATATCAGGAGATAAGAAAGAAAGATGAAGTCTTATAGCGCTAAGTTATCTCTTCCTATCCTGCGATGGATTAAGTTGGAAGAAGTTATTTTAAACAGGTTTTTAAATATGACTTCACCTAAACACATACTTAACATAACATAACTTCACGCCATTGTTACCCGAAGGTGAAGTAGGACTGTTGATAAAATATCGATATATCGAAATATCGATATTTTTCCTAAAAAATATCGATATTTATCGCCTTAATTTTTTTCACGATATATCGATAGTTCGATATTGAAATGTACATATCGACTTTCGATATTTTTATGAAAATATTTTTTTTTGGGCACAATAACTTAAATTATATCGTCATCGCAAACTTAAGGTTGTCTGGAAGAGATCGCAACATGCGATAAGACCGCCTTTTGTACTTGATCGACATTTACTATGTACTAATTACTTCAATGTAATGTATAAAAATTGCGTACAATAAAGCGTATTCTACTCTAATCTTAATATACTGTATTTAAAAAACTAATAAACAATCGTCAAGTCTTCCCATAAGCAATGACAAACAGCTCCCCTTTACGAGTTCAAGCTAATTCTTGGCAATGAAAAAATTTTGTATCAAATTATAGCTGATTAGTGTTTATAGGTATCGCGTATTGTTTTTTTTTTGCTTAAAGACACTTTCACAGGGGCCCGCAGGGCTTATGGAAAACTCTTTGAACAACACCCTCTTTCTATTAATAGACGTAACATATGAATTTTCTGTACATGCATTTTTAGGAGTATGTATTTTTATATGTACCTACATAATTGATTAGTATCTATAATTTTAATTTCCCTAAATTATCTTATGTTTTGTCATAAATGCATAGTGAAACAATTGTCAATGAATGTGTTAAGCCACTGTTAACTATCACAACGATATATTTTACGTTAATATTTACGTTTATATGTTTGCTGGACGCAGCTGCGGCAAAAAAAAATCTATTATATGCATGTATTTTAAGAAATTATATTCAAGTAGTGTTTTTTGCACTTTGTCGTGAAAAGTTATCAAAGATGTGGAAATGCAACAAATTTAGCAACCCATTTGAAAAGGAAATCCATCATGCATTTGCAAAACTATCCATCAGAGTAAGTATAAATACTAAGAAAATAATCACGAAAAATGCAGAAGGAAACTATCATAATGAGTCAGTCGTATAGTTACTACCACCAAAATCAAATATTGACCTTACTGACAACGATACCGAAAACTAAATACATGGTATATGAAAGAGAAGATATCTTAATAAATAGTTTTTTACGATCTTAATTTACTACCTTTCGTCCATAGATGTCACTACATCTGAAATGAAATCAATTCTACATCGGTAATCTTTAGAGTAGTTTTAGCTTATGGACATAGATGGCGATACGTTAGAATAAATGGTTAATAAATTGACTGGTTAATTTACTGCCTCTATAACCAACGCCCATAGTATATTGGACTCGCTGGTCTTCACCGATCACAAAGTTAAGCTACGTTGGGCGTGGTAAACACTTGGATGAGTAACCGTTTTTATTTGGGTAAAATTGTTCACAAACAATATTTTAAAGCATTGTAGTAAATACGATTAATTTAAAACGGCAGCAAACGGGGCGTTTAACGTTTGCATGTCGTTTAAGAAGTTTCACTTCAAAATATCGATATATCGAAATATCGATATTTTTTTTCGATATATCATACCCCGATATTGATATTTTTAAAAATATCGATATATCGAAAATCCGATATTTTTAAAAATATCAACAGTCCTAGGTGAAGGCAGCGGCTGTTAAGCCTCGTCTCGCCGTTATGTTTATGTCCCAAATGGAATAGGTGGCGAACCTATTGCCATACCGGGCACAAAGTTTGTCAGTCATCGATATTTATCACACGTAACTTACGAAAATTTCGAAAAGTCATTGGTGTGTGCCAGGATTTGAACCCACTACTTCTTGAATCAGAAGCGGGGTGCTAGCCACTGCGCCACCGAGACTGTTAAACCTAAACCAGGTATGAAAAATAGAGATGAAACGGATATCCGGTAACTATCCGGTATCCGGCCTATCCGGCGGCCGCTATACTATCCGGCCGAATACCGGATAATTACTATTTGGCTGGATAGGTATCCGGCCGAACTAAAAAAAAACTGAATAACAAAAAATATTTTAAAGTACAGTTGCTTTATTTACTTAGCTTTAGTATCACATAAGAAACTTAATAAGTTTAAATTTTTAATCACACAATTGCAAAATGAATGTAATACACACATACACATAACTTCACGCCAAATCCCTTGCGGGGTAGGCAGAGAGAACAGAGCGCCATAGGGCACGATTCTTACACGCCTCACTCGCTCCGTTGACATTCATGACTCTTTTCATGCACGCGCGTCGGTTTTTGAGGCTCTTAACATCACCTTCCTCCAGAACACGTTCTATTTGGTCATGGAATGTGTGTCTTGGCCGTCCTCGACTCCTACATCCATCCGCTTTTGCATTGTATATCTGCTTAGTCAGTCTTGCATCAACCATTCTTTCTACATGTCCGAACCATCGGAGAATGCCGTTTCTTACTTTTACACCGACACTCTCTTTAAAACCAACTTCCTTCCGTACAACCTTGTTTTCTACGCGGTCAGCGAGAGTCACTCCGCAGATTTTGCGTAGTGCCCTCATTTCCACCGCGTTTATTCTACTTTCATGCACACTCTGCCATACCCAGCTCTCGCTTCCATAAGTTAGCGTTGGGATCAGGACTGCATTGTGGATTGCTAGCTGGGCTTTTCTGCTAATGTTTTTTGCGCCCAGGTATCTGCCCAACACTCCATTTACGCTATTTCCTATCGCCACTCGTCTTTCTACATCCGCGGTGTACCTTCCATCTCTGCTAAAAGCGCATCCAAGATATACAATTTCATTCACCTGTTCCAGCACTACATCATCAACCATTATCCTTGCATCAGTTCTGGATTCCTAGGACCCTTTCAAACACCATAACTTTCGTTTTCGTCGCATTCAACTACAAGCCTTTAATCATGCAATCATCTTTCATAATAGTGACTAGTGTTTGCAGGTCCGACGGCGATTCGGCTAGAAGCACGGCGTCATCTGCGTAAAGCAGGCAGCTCACAACTAGGTCACCCATTCGCATCCCTACATCCATCGATCTCACTCTCTGGAGACAACTGTCCAGGTACAGGATAAACAGTCGAGCGGACAGCACGCAACCCTGTCTGACGCCGATATTGACGTCAAACCAGGGGGACAAGCCGCCGTCAACACGCACACACGCTGTGCAGCCCTCATAAGTGGACTGCACAGCGCGCAGCAGTGCCCCGCTCACCCCGTAGCCCGGGAGTATGCCCCACAGATCCTTTCGTAACACTCTGTCAAACGCTTTTTCCAGATCCACAAAACCGCAAAAAACCTTCCGGTTAACAGCCAGTTGTTTCTCCACGATGTTGCGGAGAGAAAAAATCTGATCCATGCACCCTCGTCCGCTTTTAAAACCACCCTGAGCCTCCCACAACACTCCATCAGATATCACCCTCATCCTTTCAATAATTTTCCCATACACTTTTGCTGCTAAACTGATCAAACTGATGGCCCTGTAACTGGCGCACTGCATACGTGATCCCTTACCTTTATACAAGGGCACAATGACAGCGCGTCTCCAGTCCATGGGAACCCTACCCGATCTCCAGCACAGATTGCTCAAGGTCAGGAAAGCGTCCCGGACACAAGTTCCACCGTGTTTGATCATTTCAGCAGACATCATATCAATTCCAGCTGCCTTACCATTTTTCATACTTCGTATCGACCATTCAATCTCTTCCATAGTAATGTCCTCGTCAGATGCTGGCGCAGCGGTGTCAGCCGTAGGGTCACTCGCGGCGCCCCCATCCGGAACATACTCGTACATTTCCCCAAAATACTCACTCCACCTGCCCAATATATCGCTTGGGTTTGCAAGAATGTCACCAGTCTTAGACATAATTTTGTCCATACTGGATGCTGACGAAGAACCCCGAGAATTTCTAACTTCCCTCCAGAAGAGTTTGTTATTCGCCTCGAAGTTCTCCGTCAACCTCACTTCCTCATTCGCAACCAGTCTTTCACGCTTCTCTTTCACTAAGGCTTTGGTAACATTCCTGCAGCGGCGGTAGCTCTCATACTTTTTCTCTGTCATACTATCATTCTGATTCAAATTTGAGACATAATCCAGCCATGCTTTTTTCTTTCTTTCGACGCTGGATTTCACATCCGCGTCCCACCAAGCATCACCTCTCAGAATCTTATGCCTCTTTGCACTACCAC
The DNA here is from genome assembly GCA_905147225.2 of Euproctis similis. Taxonomy (NCBI): domain Eukaryota; kingdom Metazoa; phylum Arthropoda; class Insecta; order Lepidoptera; family Erebidae; genus Euproctis; species Euproctis similis. The sequence goes on along the minus strand of LR990107.1, from coordinate 15,134,518 downwards.
ATACTTCTTTTGCATTATCCACTATACTATCTTTCATTCTTTCCTAGCATTCTTCAACACCTAGGTCAGAAAGACTCGTCTCACTGAGTCTTTTACTGACTAGGTCTACATACATACTCCGTACACTTCCATCTTTTAATTTCTCGCATTTTATCCTTTCAAGCTCTCCGAAATGGGTACGCACTCGCCAGTGTCTCCACTTCTTGAAAAGGCCCACGAAACGGCTTTCCACCAGGAAGTGGTCCGTATCAAGAGTGGGGCCTCTGTAGGCTCTTGTATCCCTTAGAGTATTTCGGAGACGACTATCTACCAAAATCAAATCAATCATACTCTTTTGTTCATTCCGTCTCCACGTATACGTGTGAATATCTTTATGACGGAATAATGTGTTAGACACAAGGAGGTTCCGTTCCAGGCATACGTTCAATATCGGCTTACCAGCATCATTCACTCTCTTGTCACCATTCGGACCAAGGACAGCCTCCAGGCCATCTCTCTTGGTTCCGACCCATCCATTAAGATCACCACACAGAATTATCCTTTCATTTCCCTCAACCAGATCCAGAATATCCCTAACAGTTTCCCAAAACTCCTCGAGTTCGCGGGGATCCGCGGAGCTGACGGGAGCATAAGCTGCGACCAGGAAAACTCGCGTGATCCCCAGTTTTATACGAACCCAAAGATGTCTCGGGCCTACCAAGTCATAATCTTTCACTCCGGAAGCAAATCGGGAGGAGAGAACGACTCCAACACCCCCACTGGCACGGACATCCGGGTCCACTCCGGACCATAGGGCTACCATGCCACCGGGGAGGTCCTCGGTCTCACTCCCCTTCCGCTTTGTCTCCGTCAAACATAAGGCATCCAGGCATGTATGAATAGAATGTAATAGAAAGAAAATTAATTAATACTCATTAGTACTCATACTACACTAAGGGCAAATTATGGTGAATAAATACTAATTTCTCTGCATTGAGAGGTAGCAAGCGGAAAAAGTTTTTCGCTGTACATAATGCTGCAAGGTGCAAAGATAGATCTTAGCAAACTTTGTAAAATTTGGGTATTGTTTGCCATTAGCTACCCACCAAGAATAAGGGTAACGATTGCGATCAATTCGCACTGACTTGAGATAAAAATCCAGTTCACAGGTTTTCGCGTTTCTTCACGAAAAGACCCGAATCTAACCGAGTCCACCCGATCGTTCGCGCGCCTCGTACGCAAATGTGCAATGCACCAAACAGCTAAGTTCCGCCGAATATCCGGCTATTCAGCCACATGGTTGGCTGAATATCCGGTATCCGGCCAAACTACTATCCGTCACATCTCTAATTAAAAATCGCAATTTTATGTAACTAAATTAGGGGTAGGTCAAACTATGAAACTATCTTGGGAACAGAATTTCACGGGGGCAAAAGCCGCAGAGACTTAAATTAGGACCACGTGTATTTTAAATATTTCTGTTTACCAATGAACAGATTACAGTATTGACAGCCATTATCTTTTTAGTAATGTTCATAGAACGATCTTGCTGTTATACTAATGCCATCTATCAAATTGATTGTTAACTAAATATAATTTTTGAAGGTTTCTCTGAAACTGAATGTACGAGGTACGTTCCAAATTATATAGATGGAGCTAGCATTTTTTTACAAAAGATTTACAGCCACTAACTAAAAATATGTATTTTAATCTATAAAGATCTACACTTGAAATATAAGTACTAAATCTACTGCTACCAGTTTCAAGTAAAATATTCTAAATCGATAGTTTTTTTATGTACTAAAACTGCAGGGATGCCACTTGTGTCTACTGCATCGGTCATTGGACAATTATTTCACCATGACGATTGTTCTTGTTAGTAAGGCGTAATAAGAAAATAGATCGATATGAGGATATACTATCCCGCTATTATTATAGCATTTACTTTCTTAGTAGTTCTTAGTTTAGTAGAAGTAGGTCCCTGTTCCTGACCCGTCTGACACACCCAGCCACTGAGTTCAATATATAAGAGGAGCAAACCTCATTCAAATGCTTAACAAAATGTGTGTCCACTTTTTAGATGCAATGACGTAGCTTTGAAACCACTAGACATTTAAAATGAAACATATATCTATCTCAGTCACACAAATCGCAAATACATTGCCGTCACTTTGATTAGACAAAGATGGCAATATAAATTTGCAATGGCGGTGTGGGGTGGCCTGCCCATGCGAAATTTTACCCAACTTTTTCAAGCCATGTACTCGTAAAAATATTTAATAAATATAAATTCAATATTTTACTATTACTTATTAATTTCTTATCAGATGTATTAGAAGATAACTGAAATAATGAATGGATCAACGATCTCTGTGTACTCCGTACTAGATCGGCTGTTCCGAAAAAAATTGGATCACACTCATCTGTACCTAATTGTGTACACCTGCCTTAGAGCGATTTAAATCGCTGTAGGTAAGGTGTACACAATTAGGTACAGATACACAAAATAGTGAAAACGCTTGAGTAGTAAAATAATGTACTTACATTCATTATATTGAAAGGGAATTATTTTAACTTTTAGGCTTTCGCGTTGCATATTACTCAGTGATAATGATGAACGGGAATTAACCCGACACGTTTTTAGGTAAACAAATATTTACCTTGATTAGCTTGCTATCACTGAGGAATTATTTTATTTAACGTGGATAGGGCCTAACAGCTGCACGGGTCGATCGATCATAAAGTTAAGCAACGTTTGGCGCGGTCGGTCCGTGGATGGGTGACCATCTTATCATGACGAGTTCCTCCGTGTTTCGGAAGGCACGTTAAATTGGTGGGTCCCGGCTGTCATTTGAACATCTTTGGCAGTCGTTACGGGTAGTCAGAAGCCAGAAAGTCTAACAACCAGACTTACCAAGGGGGATTGTGTTGCCCACGGAACTAGGTTGTGGAGGTCAGATAGGCAGTCGCTCCATGTAAAACACTAGTACTCTGCTGCACCCGGTTAGACTGGAAGCCGACCCCAACATAATTGGGAAAAAGCTAGGCAGATGAATTATTGATCATACACCACTGTGTAACATAAGTTTTGTATAAAATTGCCCTTTAGTCTCATTTTTATAAGCCAGAGTGAATAATTTGCTTTCGTGATACAATCTTATTTTTAAGTATTTATTAATTATGGCATTTATTAATAAAAGCGAATGATCAACTTGAATTGACGATAAATGATCTCCCGGGTGCAGGTAGCCAGTCAGTTTCTTTTCTCAGCAATCGGATAATTTTCACCCACTTGTCACGGCGTGCTGCATCTTTAGGCACCCTGCAGCGTTATTATTATAACAAAAAATATTTTAAATCTCCTTTTCCATAAATTAATAACTCTCCCACAAATGTGGGAAACTAAAACTAAGTTTTTAGTGGTATCACTGAAGCTAATTATAAAATTCAACATTTTATCTATTTTACTGTATTTTAATATTAATAAAATAATTTATTTATTTTAATATATAATTATTTATTTATTTATTTTATATTTTTTTTTTTTTACTTATTTATTTTAATTTTAATATTAATTTTATTTTAATATTTATAATGTAAACATTAATCTTACGTGTGGAAAGTAATTCCGGTTAATTTCTTATGGGTTTCCGATCTTGAATCGCACTCTTTTACTACGCATTTACCCATTTTGTACCTATTGTTATTCGGTTCGCGTCTGACAGATGACTGAATTGACCTAAGCTTCGCATAAGCCTGTAGGCTTATAGCCAGTGGTCACGCTTTGAGAAGGTTACTACAAGTCTAGAACATATAGGTCAATGCACCCAGCGATTTTTATAAATCATAATACCTTTTAATATAAATCATAATCTCAAACAACCAAACTAATTTTATACTATCATAAAAAAACAACCACCTGATTCAAACATTTTTATTGAACTACTCTTGGTGCATGAGGGCTGCTTGAGTACGATACTTTAAGTCTTTATTTGGTCTACTGTCTAATCACACTACAAAATATCGCAGACACTTGGTGGTTTGTGAACTAAGCTGTATTCCCCTTTGTCAATTAATTAAAATGGTTACGTAGGGAATGGTTTGAAATACCTACATGGAACACAGTATGATTACTTCAGGATAACTTTAGAAATTATAGTTAGATTACCGAGGTATTATAAATAGAAAATTGTATTCAGTACCAAAACTTAGCTAACCAACCAATCAGAGGCGTACAGATCAATAATGACTCATCATTCCGAGCAATTAAGTACCTACCTACCTACTTATCTTTATACCATGTGCTTCTTAGGTTGTTTCGCACCTATTGTAGAAGGGTATACCTTCACCTAGTTCTACATAATGTTTGATCACTCTATTATCACAGCAATAGGTATTATGGGGATGGTCAGCAGAAAGAACTAACCTTGACTATTTAATTCTCTCGGGCCAGCAAGACAGGAATCAATGCATTTAAGTTGTGTTTATTAGTGCTAGAGCCAAGCAGTTCACTGCATAAATGGGCCGGCTCGACCAGTCAAATACCATGGCCTATCAGAACATCGACGTAAAGTGGCTCATGCCGCGTTCCGTTCGTTACCGGAGATAATAAGTATGCTATTTCGATTTTAATAAACACAACTCAAGAGTCATGGGTTATTGTGGTCCTGAGATCACATTTAATCCAGATACTTCTAGGCGAGTCTATATACAATTTCTACTGTATAATGTAAAAGGGAGAGATAAAATTAAAATTAAATTTTCACACAGGTAAAAAGAAGTATTTATTTTTAAGTTGTTAACAGAAATTAAATAAATTATAATTAAAAAACTTACAATTTCGTAAAATTTTCACTTCATTAAAAGCAACCAAATTTTTCAGTTGGGGCTTTACGAGTCCAGAACCTGCATTAAAATTTCATTGCACATATTCAGACTGCTAAAACTTGTTAATAGTTTGTCACTGAATTCTTAAAATTATTAAAAGTGCAACCACTGCAAGTGATATGCACGAAAACAATAAAATTTAAAAAAATTAAAACATCACAATTGTGAACTCTTGAGGTTCCAATTGCTTACCCCTTGACTTGCCAATCCAAAAGGTATTTGTCCATTTCCAGATGTATATAAATAGTTTCCGCAACAACAATAAAATGAAACACTCTTCAGTTGTACAAGAAAGATAGATAGTAAGTTATGTGGCACAGCTAGAATTAACATGCACTACTAAAAGTGTGCCACACATGCATTTGCCAGGTGTTTAAGCCTGACTCTCATTAGTAGTGGTTTCAATGGTGGTACCAGCAGGCTTGGTATTGGCCTTTGGCTTGGCCTGTTGATGTTGTGGTGAAGAAGCGGTAGCTGGAACCTCTCCTCCATCCTGCCCATTCTGACGAGCGGCAGCTTGGTTAGGCCCGGCATTTTGCTGTCCCTGCTGATAATTGCGTGGTCGCACGCGGCGATATCCACCACGGTTCATTGGGCCTGGACCGCCGCCGCGACGTCCCCCGCGGAAATTACGACGGTAGTAACGTTGTTGTGGTGCCGCTCCACCTCCCTCCTGACCTTCATCCCCCTGTGCACCCCCTTGGTTGGGTGGGGGTCCACGACGTCCCATGCCACCCCTACGTGGAGCTCCTTCACCGCCACGTCCGCCTCCTTGACGGGGATAATATCTAGAAAATCAAGCATCTGGTGTGAGAAACTATTCAATTTTAAAACATGTGAATATTCACACCAAAGCCACCCAACAAATGACTGGCAACTATCAATTTAAATACATACTGGCGATGGAATCCGCGACGTTTATCGGCTGCATAAGGAGAGCCCTTAACCGGCTCCCCACCGGGACCTGTTACTCCAGCTGCTTCAAAGCCTTTCTCCCCGGCAACCACGGCAAACTCCACCGCCTCCCCGTCGCCGACCGAGCGCACTGCCTTGCGAGGGTTATTCCGGGTGATGGCAGTTTGGTGCACAAATACATCCTCCTTAGTATCATTCCTATGAAAAAAAATAAAATATTAGCTGATCTTATTTAATACAAACATTTTAATATATGTATGTGTATGTATGAATATACCTGTTGATGAAACCATATCCACTCTTCACATTAAACCATTTGACGGTACCCGAAACTTTCTCCGCTGCAAAGAAATTAATTAATTTAATAAAAATGAATAAGTATAACAAAGCATCAAGGCATATCAGTGAACATCCGTTGACCGTTTGTGATGTAACATGTGTATTTTCTATTTAATTACAAATTTGCACAACTTTTATTCATACCTGTTACAATCTACAACAGTTAATTTAGTAAAAATCAAATATAAATACCTGACCCACATTAAAATATTTTTTAATTTCAACTAAGTAAATTTATAATTTGCAAGCCAATTAGTATTAATATAACTACTTTTTAATGTACATACTTTCACAAAAATATTTACTGTTGCATTTTTATTAAGCACTATGACTAATTAACTTCGCAAGTATTCTATTCTTTTGTAGTTACATTTAATACTTTTAGAATAACAATATATAGATGCCAAGCAATGCAAAATTAAGGACAGCTGCCAGGAAGCATGCAAATGGAGCCTAATAACCAATAGCATAATAACCAAAATCGTATGAATTGTGACTACACAAAATATGAAATGGATCGTAATATATCAAGACCATTTTGCGGTAGCTGTGTAAACTCGAAAATATCTCTCACGCACTCAATACTCAAATGCACTCCAGTTAAAATGATGATTTAGATTTTATATAATAGTGAATAATTTATAAAACAATGATAAAAATAAATATATTAGGATTACAGGTCATTAATTATTTGCTAGATGCAACTCTAGTTGTAACAAGTGTTTTATTAAATTTTGAGGAAAAACCTAATAAGTTCTAGAATAAAAAAACAAATCACCATCATGATAAAGTTTGTTAATAAGAAATAACTATGTCTAATTAAATAGTTGAACTTGTGTTGACTCAAGTCAAGCCCAACACGAGTTGACCGTTACTACTTTGCACTAATATTAAGTATGGTATGGCATTGATGGCAGCATGCATGACATTCAAGTGTAATTATGTAATAGAAATAAATAAGTAAATTAAAACCAAAACAAAATAAGTGAGGGTAGCTTCAATAAAATAAGAAACTAATACTTATTACTCAAACAATTTGTTTTATCTATAAATCAAATAACTTCTTCAATTGTAGAATGTTTGATTTGAAATAATTGCTGTATTTGTAACATGTGTGCCAATAATTAGTACACAGTAATTTACATGACCAAAAATAAGTGAGGGTATGTCTCACATTGCTAGTGCCACCACAAATTACATTATTTCTTAGGATACTGCCACTAGTAATGAATAATTGCCTTGATTAATATGCTGAAAGATCAAATATATTAGGGCCAGTATTTAGACTGCCAACGGGGCATTACAGAGTTAATATGTCCTGTGAAACTTAGACATGGGATTTCAATACAAGTTGGGAAGTATACATAACAACATATAAACATAAATTAACAACTTTATATTATGTATACAATAAATAGAAACCACATTTGAATTTACTAAGTTGTTCATTTTGAATGTACCATAATTATGCATTTTCATGTGATAAATGAATGTTTATTTTGCTATGTTCTTTAAAGTGTACAAAATTATAAAGATAGAGATGCATATCAACTAAAATCAATAGGTACTTAATACAAAGGACGGAAAATTAGCTAGTTATGGCGTCGTAGACGAATCGGCGTACCTACTTAAAATAATGGCGTGGCAGCAGTACCTAGTGCAATGAAAACTAGAACAAATGCATAACCTATTCAGCCGGAGATTAATATATCCATAATAGACAATTCCAAGTTTTGATCATAAATTATTGATCGGTGTTGTTAGAAACAGGGGCCGCGTGACCAAGGCGGGGGTACGTAAATTGGTAAGTACATATGAAATCGGGGTCAACATACGATCAATACCGCCAATGAAGATGTTTCCTAATATGAAATTGTGGATTATTGCATATTAGAATCAAATTCAAATAATTAAAAGTATAAAGTAAGAAAAAACATTATAATATTGAGTAATATGCAATTTAGCTAACATGTGCTTTGAATAATTTGACGCCGGATACGCAAAACTAAAATGGCGTAGCGGCACTTACCAATGATCTGCTTTTGTTTAGCCGCTTTAGCTTGTTGCGGTTGCTGTGGGGGTTGTTGATCTTGTTGCTGCTGCTGTTGGGGCTGCGGCTGCGGCGCCTTTTCGGTATCAGCCATGGTGTAATTGGCGAACGGCGATGGTGGCTAAGATGGTAAATTCCTCCACGACCTCTCCTCGATGTTCACCGGTCTTAGTCGTCGTTACAATTGACAAGTATTGCCAGCTATGTTCAGCTTTTTATTTGTAGTATGCGCACATTGCGCACAGATGAAAACTACCATTAGTAATTTTAATGCCACAAATTCAATCAGCAATTTCTACTAAATGTAGCAGTTATTAATGGAATTGCTTTATACAATATTTTGTAAATTATGTTTTCCTATACTCGTACTGATAAAGCAAGTTGATGTATTGTTTTCAAATTTATGTTCGATTAAATGAATGGAGTTAATAAATTAAATATTTAAACATGATTTGAAACTAAATGAAAATCAAAGTGTCTACAAAATTCTAGCTTTCGTCGATATTATCACACATAACTTCCGAAAATAATTTCGAAAAGTCATTGGCGTGAGCCAGGATTCGAACCCACGTCCTCTTGACTAAGAAGATCCCTTAGATCCCAATTCACCCCATTTGACGGTATATCTCTATCTATGTATGTTAATGGAATATCAATGAAGAAGGAAACCTATGGAAGTGGCATGTCGACACAAAATTGAAGCCGGGTGTGTCGTCATTTAGCCGCATAAAATGCCGGTTTAGTGCTGAGCAGAAGAATTTTGTTTATCGATAAACGTTCTTGGCTCATTTTATTGTAATTAATGTTGAGTATTACTTATTTATGGAATTAATACTTAAATAGGAAGTAAGTATATTGTTATGCTACATATTCTGTTTTGGATGTCAAAATAAGAGTACATGTTTTTCTTAGACTACTTACCTCTATTTTACAAACTATTTTAATTATGTTGCTGACACTAAAGTAAGTAAAACACTACTGCAACATACCTCTAGCTAGATAGGTGCGCCCAACAGTAAATAAGAATGATTAAATTTTTTAACTTAAAAAGGGACCGCGTGATAAACAAAACGAAACATCTTCCGACCATTTTTTTAGTTAGACTTTCTGTCTAAGATCAGATAAATACATATTTAGCGAATTTACAATAGGTTTTTACTCGTTACGAAATAAAACTAATATATTTAGATAATACAGCAAAGAAATTTTGTCGGTAAAATTTTTCGCAACACTTTTTACTGGCTGAACTGATAAAAAATCCGCCATACTTTGCGGGATTCTAGGCGTCAGTAAGTAATTATAGTGAAATCCGTATTTCCGAAATTTCCGTATTTATTCACTTTATGTACGCACTGAAATACTGTTTTCATGCGAGTGACAGTGCTGAGTAAGAACGAGACAGATATATGTTTATGTGTGCGCCGTCGAAATGCCTAATATTATATACAAGCAATTGTACGTATAGAACAATATGTGTCGTCCATAAAAACAAGTCAATGTGGAATATGCATAGATTTAGACTATAATATATATACTATATATATACTTTAATATATATATAATAATAAAAGACTATAATATTGACTATGATATTGAATGGAGGTGTGGTACATATCAAATATTAATATGTATTAGCTATGGTACATAAATTGAAATTTAGTGAAGTGAAGTGTAGTGACACAAAAGTAATTCAGAACATTTTCCAAATAAGTTATGACTTAAAGGTTTTTTGTACCAGGTCATAAAATTATTAAAAAAAAAGTGTTTATGGCAGCTGCTGTCAGTGTTGCCAACCCTACTGTTTTAACAGTAGATTTACTGTTTTTCAATTGATGTTTTTTTTTGTTTTATCCATAAATTTTACTGTTGTTTTTCAATTAGTGTAGAGACACACCTATTACCACAAGAAAAAGTATTATATTATTATTATGTTATGAAAAGTTAGGTTACTACACAGTTTAATAGACAAGGAAAAGCCCATATTATTTTAATATGCTATTGACAACTACAGTTGAAACTTTAAATTTGTCAAATACATGTGATACCTGCCTAACTTTATATTAACAAAAGGCAATACTACAACGTCTCTTGTTTCTGTCATACTTTATTCTAGAGTGCGTTTTATTTTATTACCTATGTTGTGATTATATAAATATAACAATGTAAATGTATCTGTCTGTTAAACTGAAATATTTGAGTATTTTTATTCACGTTGGTAAAAAGTATCCCTTTTTTTAGAAGAAATGTCAGAAATCTACCTTTTTTAACCCATACTGTTTTCTACTGTTTTTTAATTAGAGATCTGTTGTTTTTTGGTTTGTTGGGGTTGGCAGCACAGACAGTTGGATGTTAATTTAAATTACTGTTACTAACCTGTGATTCATATACTAGTTAAACTGTTTATGTACTATATACTATTTATTTATTTACTGTTTATGTTTATATACTATTTATATACTCTTTGCTGTGATTCACGGTCTCCCATCAAATATCAATAATGCTAGAATTTTTGGTGCTAATTTAGATCAGATACTATATTAATCTTATTTCATGTTTATGAAAGAATAAACAAATTTACAATTTTTTAAGATACATATCCATTTATTAAAACTAGTTAGATATACCTTTGCATATGCAACAACATTTCAATACAATCACAGCATTATATCTTTTCACTATTTTACTCTTATAAATAAATTAAAAAGCAGGAGTTTGATTTACTCAGCAGATAATCGTATTAAGTATTCAATTGGATAATGAAATAAAATGAGCTTAATACTCTGCCCACTAATTGTGTATCTGGCAGTATTGACTATGGGAAAAAAATGAAATTTTCCTGAATTCAAATATAGTAGGAGGGGCAACAAATGTTATAAGAGTATAAATGTATGTAACTTTTGATATTTTAAACTATGAAGAAATTTAATGGGTACGGGATTTTAAAAAACACCTATAATGCCGAATGTTATGCCTAGGTGTGCTAATTAGACAAATATATTTCTTATTTTTATTTCGTATTTTACCAGAAGACACCGGCATTGCAAATAACTTAATCTTTGTGCAATCATCATTACATAGTATAAAACAAAGTCACTTTCCGCTGTCTGTCCCCTTATATGCGTATATCTTTAAAACTACGCAACGGATTTTGATGGGGTTTTTTTAATAGTTAGAAGGTATTAACGGGGTGGTTTTGATCTATAATTCATTTTTGATATTGTAAAGAAAAAAATATAATTTTCGATATTTACATTTTTAATTGCAAATGCTGGCTTAACTCTAAGTGATAGATAAAAACAATGTTCTACATTATTTAACACTTTCAGAAGGTCTAGGTCTAGGTCTTGGTGTCTTGGTCTTTCAGAAGGTACATTACAGCATTAATTGTCATCCAATTAAGTGTCTTAAATAGATGTGCATGTAATATAGATGATCGTAGCCCTTTATAATATGCAATTTAAACAAATATTTTCGAAGATATTGTGGTATTAACATAGCGGGACAGCAGTTAAAGTCGATAAATGGCATAAATTTAACAAAAATGATATCCAAAATTTACTCATTTATTACTTTTGATGCGGAACAAAGTTCGCCGGGTCAGCTAATATACTATAAATAGATTAATACATACTAGGCCTGGGGGATTCAAATACACTGTAGTAAATAAATCTGTCTTATAAATAATTTAAACAGTATTGATATCGGTATTAGTATCACAGATCCATTTATTTATATGTTTGGGAGTTACGGAGAGAACCATGAATTCATAATAGAAGAGTAAATAACTTAATATTCACTAAGTATTTGTGGAAAGAATATAGCTACACCAGACTTGGGGTATTAAATTGCACTCCAGCAAATAAATCTGACTGAAAAAAAGATATTTCTTTATGGGAATAATTAAGAGGACCATGACTTTATAATATCCATGCCACATGAAAAAACATTCATAAGTATAAACTAATCGAAATGATTGTGAAAGATTGGGGTATTTAGATTGCAAGATTTATTGTAAAATTCTTGAAAGAAAATCTAAAATTTGTACTCCAAAATATTTTAAAAGATGTGATTGAACTTTATTTTTGTGAAAACATTTACAATTTCACATGCAAGTCGCCTGTGGGATAGCCCAGAGAGTGTTTCGTGAGAAAATATCTCATTACTTTGTATTTAACGTACACACCATAGCACTCAACTATTTATGAGAATGCTAATACATTTGTAGAAGGTGTTCAAAAAAATGTGTCCAACTTTAATGCTTCTATCAAGTTTCATCTGTGAAAGTATCACAGAACCAGAAAACTCTGTCTGGGAATCATGTAGAGAATCATGACTTTATAATATCCAGGCCATGTGAAGAAACATCTATTGGAAAACTAAACAAAACTATTGTGGAATACATTGGAAAGAAAAAACTCAAATGTGTTATCAGAAAGTAAGACTGCAATGTTTATACGATGTGATCGTTCCTTATTTTTGTAAGTACATACATAACTTTACGCCAAGTCTCTTGCGGCAGAGAGAACAGAGCGCGTTTTGGGAGAATAGTGAGAAAATATTTTTTATCCGACACAAAAATCCGGACGCGATACAAATATATCACGAGTGTCACAACTAGAATCATCTGTTAAATATCAAAACATAGCACTCAACTATTTATGAGAATGCTAAAACATTTGTGGAAGGCGTTTAGAAAAATGTACATATTATACATAACTTCACGCCAAATCCCTTGCGGGGTAGCAGAGAGAACGGAGCGCCATAAGGCACGATTCTTACACACCTCACTGGCTTCGTTGACTTTCTTAACTCTTTACGCGCGTCGATTTTTGAGGCTCCTAACATCTCCTTCCCCCAGAACACGTTCTATTTGGTCATGGAATGTGTGACTAGGCCGTCCTCGACTCGTACATCCATCCGCTTTTGCATTGTATATCTGCTTAGTCAATCTTGCATCATCCATCCTTTCTACATGTCCGAATCATCGGTGCATGCCCTTTCTTACTTTTACACCGACACTCTCCTTCAATCCGACTTCCTTCCTTAAAATCTTGTTTTCCACGCGGTCAGGAGGGTCACTCCGCAGATTTGGCGCAATGCCCTCATTTCGACCGCGTTTATCCTACTTCCATGCACGCTCAGCCATACCCAGCTCTCGCTTCCATAAGTTAGCGTTAGAATCAGCATTGCATAGTGGATTGCTAGCTGGGCTTTTCTGCTATTATTTTTTGTGTATTAATCTTAGGTAGATTAACACACAAAAAATAATAGCAGAAACGCCCCATTTACGCTATTTCCTAACGCCACTCTTCTTTCTACATCCGCGGTGTACCTTCCATCCCTGCTAAAAGCGCATCCAAAATATACAATTTCTTTCACCTGTTCCAGCACTAAATCGTCAACCATTAAACTTGCATCCGTTCTGGATTCCTCCCTTTCAAACACCATAACTTTGGTTTTCATCACATTCAATTGTAAGCCTTTCATCAAACAATAAAGAGATTATGAAGTTATTAAACCTACATTAATCAATGCTGGCCTTTGGGGTAAGAGTCTACATTACATTTCCTAATAACTGTTATTCTGCACTTCTTTATTTCATTATAAGAAAATTAAAACGGCTTAAATATTTGTTCGTTTGCAAATCATTTTTATTTCAATTACTTTAGGCAGTAAATAACGGTTAAGTTAACATTAAGTTCTTTTAATAAAATACCCCACGTTCTTATATATGCACATTTGCCTTCTCATAGGTATCTATATATATATATATTGATATATATATCCCTATATATTGATCCCTTTATATATTTGATCCCTATATTCCCTATATATTTGATCCCTTTACTAAAACAACAACAGGGTCAGAATTAATAAACTTTTTGATTAAACACCGGAGTTAATCTTTTTCCCTTATAAGTTGTCCAAATTCCGGAAAAATGGGAATCTTTGGAAGCAGGATCCGGGGAGAAATCGTAGCTCATCCACCTTAGTGGTCGTTTTTGTCCAGTGTGTGGTCTTGCATTAGCAGCAGTGGCCAAGAACGATAGAAAAGTCTCTGTGGTTTAGAAGCTAGTTCTTCCAAAAGATATCTGCCGTAATCATTTGGCCAGATTTTAAAAAGCTGTAGTGAGCGACATCGGGACTAATCCACCAAACACTCACAAGTAACATTTTCTGAGACAATTTTCGTTTAGGGCAGGATGTGAATGGGTATCCAGGGTCCATGAATGACGAGCGCTTCAGATTATCGTACAGTAGGTATCTACTTTTGCAACCGTTCCCTGGCTGGTATGAAACTTAAAATGGCCAAAATGTTTAAATGAGTTTTGTATGATGTGTGTTTTTATTAGGTACTCTTATTTTTTTAAAAGAGTACCTATAAAATAAAATATTTTTCTCTATTTATCTCTAAGACTTTCGCGAATCACGTTCATGACATTAAAACGATCTCGTGAAAATGATCTCTGTAAAGAGTTCGAAACGTCGGGAAATAAATAAGTAATAAATAAACCCGATGTAAAAGTTGTTTTAATATTTTTTCTCTTTATTAATTAGTTATTTATATCTTAACACCAGATTTACCCCCAACTCTAACAGTTTCGATTCATTCAATTCACAAAGTACAGAAGTCTTTTTTACATTCCCGATTTGCTTGAAGTGATTTATTACAGTTTTGTCACTTAGGTCTCCTCGAAGCCTGCATCTCTAAAGTTATTCGACTTTTTTCTGGAACACTGATAACACAGTAGAACTTGTACCTACTCGTAAATATACCGATATTTAATTATTTCCATTGTGCAATAATAAACGAAAAATTAAAAAAAAAACAAATGACAATTTTGAAACGTCAAATGTACCAGCTACAAAAATTTGAATTTAGAATTACATACTCAAAAAAGAGGATTTTTACAGTGGTCAGTTTAACAAAACACTAGTTCATTCATATTATGTAAGAACCTAATAAATAAATACCTATTCGATATTAGCTTTCCGTTAGTTCAAATACATTTTGCATTGGCATTCAGAGATCTGACTCAAAGATAATGTCTGCATACACCTTTGGATATAAAAGGCATGATCTTATAAAAGAATAGGTACAACGTGTAACGTGCTTGCTAGATCTTTCAATCGAGATAAGCTGCAAGTTAACTAATTGCTACAAAATGATATTAAAACACATTTTGCTTGTAACAATTAACCATTAAATTATCATAAAATATTTTAGGTAAAAAAAAATCCGTAACCTAATTGACATTGTTTTCAAGATATAAAAGTTAATTTTTATTGCTCGAACTGTGACCTTATTAATGTGTCCCGATAGCGAATATCGATAATATTTATTGCCTTATATTAATCTCATGACAAAAAAACTGCGGTAGAACTGTGGAAATATTCCCATAAAAATACAAAAGCATCTTCTGCCAAACAAATGTCATATAGAATAGAACAAACTTATAGAATTGTTCATAAATGTTTTTTAAAAACATGGCATGACAAAAATGGCTGTGGATGGACACATCGGCTCGGTAGAGGAACACCGAAAAGGAATTAATGGACTGTATAAAAGTTGATATACAGAAAGTAATTGAGGAAATGACGAATGATGTAAGAGAATGGAAAAGGATGACATGTTGTGCCAACCCCACTTAGAGTGAGGTAAGTGCAGGAAAATGATGATTTTTGAAACAATAAAAGTGTGTGTGAGTTAGAGCTGTTGTTAGAGTTGAGCCTTAGAAAGTTCATTGGGTAAATAAAATTTAAACTTAAATTTTAATTAAATTTAAACTTAATTAAAATTTTAAAATTTAACAGGTTTATTATAATTTAATACAAGTGTGATGTTATAGGTAGGTAGTTAGATACCAACATTAATGACTGTCGACTTGGGAGCTATTTTTTTTTTTTTGGATATTGATATTATTGCTGTTTAATAGATGTTTATTTTTGAGTTCAGTTGAGTGAGCTGAGCTTTTCTTTTTTTTTACGCGAGGAAATGCTTTATGCACACCCCGCCTGGTACGGGACTCCCAAAACAGTAAACTGCAATCCGATCCTAGGGTTACCCACTAAAACCTCGCGGCGGCCTTCCTCCGGCGTTGGGGTGGGCCAGGTCCCCGAGGTTGGGCAGCAGGCGGTGTAACGCGCCCGCCACCCGTCGCGCTCGGGGACCATCCTCACGAAGTGCTCCTCGAAGCACCAGCGGCTGTCCAGGGTAAGGCCGAGGTACTTTATGTACCGCCCCACAGGGACAGCCGTGTCACACACCTGGATCCGCGACGCCGGTGGTTCCCGGCCCCGAGTAAGCCGATGGAACTACAGCGCCTCACTCTTGTGAGGCGCCACCTCCAAGCCCAGCCTGCGGATCCGTCTAACGACGATTGCCACCCCCAGCTCGGCGTACGCTCGAAGTCGGGCCCCGTGGCGACCACCAGAGTGTCATCTGCGTAGCACACGACACTGATGCGGAGGACCGGGTCGTAGGCGAGGTTCCACAGCAGAGGCCCTAGCACGGACCCTCTCTAACCGAATCTTTAAACACTTAACTCAATTTAGACATCTACGGGTACTACATTACTGTACTACTTTTAGGTTACTGTTTTTATCATATCAGTCTTCCGCATCAAGAGTAATAAATTAGTAAATTTCGGATTTATCACTTGTTCTTACATGAACTATAGATAAAATCCACCCCGTTGACACCCTAAATCTATTAAAAAAAAACTCATCATAATCCGTTGAGTACTATCAAAGATATAAGCATTAAGCATATAAGGGGACAGACAGTGGAATGCGACTTTATTTTATACTACGTAATGATGACAATGTGAGGAACTATGCATCATTTTGAATATTAATTGAAGTTTACATAACATCATCATTACATAGTATAAAACAAAGTCGTTTTCCGCTGTCTGTCTGTATATGCTTATATCTTTAAAACTACGCAACGGATTTTGATGCGGGTTTTTTTTAATAGAAAGAGGGTTTTTACGGGGTGGTTTTACTGTCTATAATTCAAGTATAATATACTAAAGAAAAAATGTTATTTTCGAGATTTAGCACTTTAATTGCAAACGTTGGCTGAACCCTAAGTGATAGATCAAATTTACAAACAATGTTCTAGTAATCTACGTTATGAAACACTTAAGAACACACAATTAAGAAGAGATTTAATTGCCATTACAGAATAAATTTTCATCCAATTAAGTGTCTTAAATAGATCGTGCCTGTAATATAGATGATCATGGCCCTTTGCAGCATGTAATTTAAACGAATATTTTCGAAGATATGTTTTGCAGTATTAACATAGCGGGACAGCAGTTACGTCACGCAGTGTAGTACCGGCCAAGACGCGTGCTGATGAATAGCACCAATTGAACCTGATGTCCAATGATATCCAAAGTTTACTCATTTATTACTTTTGATGCCAAACAAAGTTCGCCGGTTCAGCTAGTACTAAATAAAAGTAAGACAAAGTCGATGCCGCGGTTATAAATAACCGGGCAATTCATTTTTTTTCCAACCAAATAACTTTTTTTTATTACGTGTCTATACTACATTATATAACACCGGTTGGCTGTTCATAAATAATACATCGCACTGCTATATTTTATTTAAGTCATACTGGCACTAAGGTCATAATTATTAGCATATAAATGTATGTACCTACTCGTATATCAAAATGTTTGCCTATTTCCACTTCGTAGCGTAACAGACAGGTAAATATTTCAAAATAGTTTAGGTTGCATTTAAATTTAAATCCATCTCCCTCTATTTTTATATGACAAGACAAGTAACTACTTCATGAGTACTACTTCAAGAGTTAAAACTTATAGTGCTGTTTGCCATTAACCGACTGTGATAGAGTTGCTCAGCCCTTTCAGAACATTGATGTAAAGTGTCTGATGCCATTTTACCTTCCTGAGAGAGAGTCTCATCTCACTCCAGACCCCCGCCTTATTCTTGAAGTCCAGTAATGCAACTATTTTTCCTATCATGAACACCGTGGCTGTGCATTAAGGGAGTATGAGGGGAAAGAGGGTCAGGCCTCCGGACACCTTTTTTGTTTTTTTTTTTTTTTTTTTTTTTTTCCGGACACCTGTCTCACAGAAATAAACGCGGCATGAGCCACTTTACTCTATTCTGAGGAGACGTAGTATTTCATCGGTCGGGCCTGCCCATTCATATAGCGAAATGCAAGACTCTACCACTGTTAACCAATGTGTTGCAGCCTTTGCAGGTATGTGCGGGCGCCGCTGGTAACTCACCACCACGTGACCCGAGTTTCTTACAGGCAACGATTATACTCAATTAATAACAAGTAATCAATGTGTACTGACCGGGATTCTAACCAGGAGCCACTCAAGCAGAAGTCCGATCACTCTATAGCGCTGGGCTGTTCATATAACTACTTAGGAATTTTATTTGATATTTTAATAAATAATGAATCAATCACAACATTAAATTATATAGCAAGTTGTGTGTTAGTCAGCGTAACATACATATATTATTAATATTGCTGAATCATACTCTGTGGTTATCACATTCAAAGTGTTAATATTAATATACATTATGTATTTAAGTATAATATGATAAAGTTATTTCACCATATGAAATCATCAATCGATCGATTTGAACTTTGTGTGACGGTGATGGAGGTAGGTATTCTTTTTGCCGATGGCACCTCTACACACTTGCGTACATTTTCCTATGGAAGATTTTTTTCCAGCGATGTAAATCTTAAAACATTATAACTAACCAAGTGCTACAATTGTCTAAAATTTGCTCATTTTTTAATATTTGCATATTTACACACAGTTCCATCAACAAGTACCTATTTTTTGCACTGACATTAAATTTCATCGTGATGCCATTGCTTCTTTGATAAATAGTACTGTTTAATTTTATCACTAGTAGTAAACTAGCTCAGTTAGTAGTCCTACTTTATTTTTTACTAACTAACCCGGCAAACTTTGTTCCACGTCAAAGGTAAATTTTACAGCGTTTACAATTAAAGTGCTAAATCTCGAAAATTATCATTTTTTCTTTACTACGTTATCAATGAATTATACATAAAAACCACACCTCTATCAATTAAAAAAAAACTCATCAAAATCCGTTGCCTGGTTTCATAGATCTAAGCATATAAGGGGACAGACAGCGGAAAGCGATTTTATTTTATACCATGTAACGATTAGTATGTTTAACCAAACAAGAAAAACAAATCTATCTATATCTAATCTATATTTTTAGATGCAACATAAGCTAATAATAAATATGTAAAATATTGTTTGGTAAAATATATTTGTCACTAACTTTTATCGCTTGAGGATGGCAGTTAAGTTAAAAAACGATGACCTGTTTGTTGTATAGTTAATACAGTATCTACGTATTTATGGCTTAAATCTAGACAATACTGACTATACATTAATCAGGGACAGGCGTCACTAGCAGTAGCGTAATATAATGTTTCAGCTACATTAGCGGGCTATGGCGAATATTCGTGTTAACGCGATTAACGTGGCCGGGTTCATCGTGTCATCGTGTAGTATTCGGGCGAAGACGATATAGTATCGGGGAGCTGTCGGTAAACTGGCGCGAATCAAAGGGATTTGTCGCGCGAATATTCGTTTAGGTGGCTACATCTACGGCAATTCATTGTCGTCCAGACTTTGAAACGAAACGGACGTGCATATAATTTTTTACACTATGGAATGGAGTAGCGAAAAACGCGATATGGAATCCAAGTGACCCCGACCATAAAAAGAAACACTTAGTACACGATGCGTGGATTCGAATAAAAATATGCTATTTTTAATTCGACTCCACGCATCGTGGGCAATTGATTGCCCTACCACAGTAGAAGAAATGAAGAAAAAAAAAAGATTCATTTATGGCATACTACAGAGCCCCTCTCAATAAACTGAACAGCCCAATCCGGCACGATGCATCGCGTCAACTCGACACGAATATTCGCCCGCCTTAATGTAGACAAGAACATCACCTATACCCGAACACGAAATTTTTGTCGCGCCAACACGATACGAATCTTCGCCCGCTAATGTAGCCCAAGCATAACGCGCTGTCAGCAGGCGTTAATCTGCTACGGAACCCAACAGGATAATGGGGAGTGGAGAAATTCACAGAGCCACTCTCCATAAAGAGCTTAATAAACTCACTACTGTTTGCTGTTATATCCAATTTTGCATGAATATAGCCAAGAGGTCGGGTCAACACATAGGCTAAATATCATCACGCTATCACTAATTGGGGGTGAGCAATGAACCCTTATAATAGCAGAGGCATAGTATTTTTGCTGCTTTATGACGTCCGCGCAAACTAATTAGCGGGCATCTATACTCGTGTCTTTGTTTTTGCAACTTGTTTTCATAAGATCGAACTTATAGGTACTTGTATGACGTACTATTAGGTATGTTTATCGACTTGCAGTGGGCACGCTCTGACCAAACTTGTCACACCGGTTATTTGTAGTGAACTAACACAACTCTTGAATATAAATTATATAATGAAAACGATTATCTATTCTTAATGTTTGTTTACAATTTAGTAGTACATATACCTAGACCTACATAGACCTAGGTAGTCTTTAATTTAGACGCAGTTTCCTTGGAATTGTTTAGTAATTCTAGTACCTAAGTATTATTATTACGTTCAGCGCATTGGTATTAAAAGTAAATAAACATCTATTGCGTAATAATTATAGGTACATATTTGTAGTTACTTTTACTCCGTGAATGTAAGTTAGAATTTGAACCGGTAATGCCTCACGACTGGGTGTTAGCTTGGAAGTTTATAAACGAGATTTATAAGCTGATACTGTTTGAGAGTCGTTTGGTAATGCTTTGGCAGTATAAATCTGTTTGGTTTGCAAGAGTCTTGCAAGAGTGACAAGAGTCTCAAAGGCTTTGTTTTTCTGTGGAAGTCACTTAAGTACCATCAACGGACTAGTGCTCAATTGGGCCTGCCTTCTATAGGCAGAAAAAATAACACAACATAACATTACTTCACACCTTTTGTTACCCGAAGGTGTAGGCACCGGCTGTTAAGCCTCGTCTCGCCGTTATGTTTACGTCCCAAATGGAATAGGTGGCGAACCTATTGCCATACCGGCCACAAAGTTTTCAGTCATTGATATTTATCACACATAAACTTCCGAAAACAATTTCGAAAAGTCATTGGTGTGAGCCAGTATCAGGAATCGAACCCGGACCTCTGGATCAGAAGCCGTGTGATCGACCACTGCGCCACCGAGACTGAGGCAGATAAAAATAATCTATGAATTATCGGTTTTTATTCTATTAGAAAACTACTTAAGTATGTTAAACAGTCATCGGTATGTGCCAAGGTCCAAGCTTCAGACCGTCTGTGATATGTTCAAAGTGTAACATTATTATCATATTATCATTATTATTGGTCGAGCAAAAAGCTACTGATCCAGAGGTCCGGGTTCGAATTCTGACACTGGCTCACACTAATGACTTTTCGAAAATTATGTGTGGTAAATATCGATGACTAAAAATTTGTGCCCGGTATGGCAATAGATTCGCCACCATTTGGGACGTAAACATAACGGCGAGACGAAGCTTAACAGCTGCCTACACTTTCGGGTAACAAAGGCGTGAAGTTATATTATATACTAATATGTTACCAACTAATATATTTTTGGATAATATGTATATACTTATAACAGCGCTAGAGTCTTGCAGTTCGCTGCATGAATGGGTCGGCTCGATAAAACGACCTGTCAGAATATCGGCGTGAAGTGGCTCGTGTCTCGTTTCTTGCCTTACCATCAGGTGAACCGCTTGCTCGTTTGCCCTCCTATCCCATAAAAATAATAATATCTAATGATGTGGATAATATAATCATTTTGTCTACAATTTGCCTGACTAATGGTTAGTACGGCTCGGAGCATTAAAGTTGTTGTCGACGGGTCATGCTCCGACTTAAAACCTGTGAATGCTGGAGTCCCCCAGGGCTGTGTGCTATCCCCTACGCTGTTTCTTCTGCATATCAATGACATGCTGCTTAGTAGCAATCTTCATTGTTATGCAGATGACAGTACCGGGGATGCCATATACCGGCCACCCGCGTATTTCTCGGGAAAACGTCGAGGAGCACCGGAACAAACTTGTGTCTGAAATCTAAACTCTGCTTAGTCAGGTTTCGGACTGGGGCCGACTAAACTTAGTCCAATTCAACCCTAAGAAGACACAGCTTTGCGCGTTTACCGCTAAAAAGACACCCTTTGTCGTAGCTCCCTGTTTTGAGAGCACTCCCTTACCCGCCTCAGTCGCTATCGGAATTCTTGGTGTCGACTTTATCGAGTGACGTCCAGTTCCGCGGTCATCAGGAGGGCAAGGCCAAATTGGCCTCCAAAAAGCTTGGTGTGCTCAATAGAGCGGGACAGTATTTCACGTCAGGTCATCGCCTGCAACTTTACAAGGCGCAGGTCCGTCCTCACGTGGAATACTGTTCACATCTTTGGGCGGGGGCACCCCAGTACCAGCTTACTCCATTTGGCCGCATCCAACGACGCGCGGTTCGGCTTGTCGACAACCAAGCTCTTACTGATCGGCTTGATCCTCTGGCGTTGCGGAGAGAGGTGGCATCGCTATGCATCCTCTACCGCATATACCACGGGGAGTGCTCTGAGGAATTGTTCGGATTAATACCGCCAGCTGATTTCCGCCACCGTCCGACGCGCCAACGCTACCACCCGCATTGGCTGAATGGTTGGCGATCGACAACAGTGCGTTTCAACAGGCACTTCTTGCCACGCACTGTTCCTTCATGGAACCAGTTGCCGGCGACGGTATTTCCGGACCGCTACGACCTAGGAACCTTCAAGAAACGAGCCTATTCTCATCTGAAAGGCCGGCAACGCTGATGTGATGCCCCTGGTATTGCAGACGCCATGGGCGGCGGTGATTGCTTTTCATCAGGTGACCCGCAAGCTCGTTTGCCCCTTCTCCCATAAAAAAAAATAGTAATTAAAAAAAAACTCAATAAGGCCGATGCCATAAACAGGAGTATGGTAAAGGTTAAGTGTATATTTTGGTTGTAATGTCAGAGTGGATATATTATATACACATTAGGTACATATACCAAAATATATTTTTTGAAGTGTAACTTCTAATGTCTCTTGCAAAAGCGTTTAACGCGTTTAACGCCCGCTCGCGGATTTTTATAATAAATATATAATAGTACAATAAAAGTACAAGGATATATGAGTTGACTTTTCAATTTTTTACATTTATCGGCTATCGGTCTGTCTGAATGTTGATCTTACGGCTAATCTTTATAATGGCACGATCGATTTGAAAAGGATTTTCGCTGATAGATAGCTAATGAAATAAGGAATATAATAGTCGATTTTTATTTTAAAATATACTAGGTACCAAAGCAATAGTTTGTTGTTGAAATTTTTGTCTGTTAAATTGTGCTTGCATCGTCTAAAAAATATAGCGTTGTCATTAATGTAGCTTGCGATGTAATTAAAAATATTATCGATTATTATCAGGAATATGATTTTATCCCATGGGAATATGAGAAACTACATAAATACTTTTTAATAATTTAATAATACTTGTTTATAATAAAAGTAGAAAATAATCAGATACATTAATAACATGTTGTTGTTGAACGAACACGTGACCCACCGCGTGCAAAACATGGCTGGCGTGGTAATTATAAGGTCGTTTCAAAAAGTTTGTATCTATATTTTCGTATAACTTAACAGTAATGTGTGCAAATAACATCACGTCTTTTATACTTGAGGATATAGACAGTGGAAATTATGCCTGGACTCGCCGAAGATTTTGTTTCGTTGAATGATTGGGAAATTTCTGATTCTTAATCGGAGTCAACTTAAAGGCCATTGTGATGACAACTTTAAACTGCACGAAATGGAAATGTATGAAGTCTATATCAACGGATCTCGTCTAGATCCATCAATAAAACAATTTCATCATAGCTAGTACACACATACCCTCATTTCGTTAAGCCAACACACCTAAACACTCGAACACAAACATACATATTTTTCACGTCAAAGACTCGACCTTGTCCAAGGCACAACCACACCCACCATTTTATTTCTACGATACATATAATTCACCAAAATTGAATAGCAGACCAAAATTAAAAGTAATCTTGGCTTATTAATCTAATCAATCTAAAAGAAAAACTAATCTTATCCCACAATCTCTTAGACGCGAGCCTCGTGGTGCATTGGTAAAACTACCCACTGCATAATCGAGGTAGGCGGGTTCGATCCCCCGTACAAATATTGATGCCAAGTATAGGGTTCATGATTTCACGACCATTTCAATTTCTCGGGTCACGAGAATTCTCGTGGCTAATTTCTCGGGTGTTCTAGGGTTGTCGAGAAATTTACTTTTACTAACGTTTTCTCATATTATTTGGCTCTAATAACCTCAACAATTGAGTGGTTTCCCTTTCAGAAAAAAGTACCAAACGTAACGTAACGTAACTTCACCCCTTTTTCTACCCGAAGATGTAGGCAGCGGCCGTTCAAGAACTTTTTACTTTACCGGACACGAAATTCTCAGTCTTTGATATTTATCCCATATCATAACTTCCGAAAAATTATTCTTGTGAGTCCAGAATCGAACCCACGTTTTCTTTTTTTTTTGCTCGATTACTGGACCACCGAGATTTGCATGTAAATAAAATTGAAATGTCTGTTTGTAATATTGAAATAACTGATTTCTACTACATTCATATGAATATATACACACGGAACATCCTTCAATATTTTTTTTTTTCAATGGCTTGTCGACAACCAAGCTCTTACTGATCGGCTTGATCCTCTGGCGTTGCGGAGAGAGGTGGCATCTCTATGCATCCTCTACCGCATATACCACGGGGAGTGCTCTGAGGAATTGTTCGGATTAATACCGCCAGCTGATTTCCGCCACCGTCCGACGCGCCAACGCTACCACCCGCATTGGCTGAATGGTTGGCGATCGACAACAGTGCGTTTCAACAGGCACTTCTTGCCACGCACTGTTCCTTCATGGAACCAGTTGCCGGCGACGGTATTTCTGGACCGCTACGACCTAGGAACCTTCAAGAAACGAGCCTATTCTCATCTGAAAGGCCGGCAACGCTGATGTGATGCCCCTGGTATTGCAGACGCCATGGGCGGCGGTGATTGCTTTCCATCAGGTGACCCGCAAGCTCGTTTGCCCCTTCTCCCATAAAAAAAAATAGTAATTAAAAAAAAACTCAATAAGGCCGATGCCATAAACAGGAGTATGGTAAAGGTTAAGTGTATATTTTGGTTGTAATGTCAGAGTGGATATATTATATACACATTAGGTACATATACCAAAATATATTTTTTGAAGTGTAACTTCTAATGTCTCTTGCAAAAGCGTTTAACGCGTTTAACGCCCGCTAGCGGATTTTTATAATAAATATATAATAGTACAATAAAAGTACAAGGATATATGAGTTGACTTTTCAATTTTTTACATTTATCGGCTATCTGTCTGTCTGAATGTTGATCTTACGGCTAATCTTTATAATGGCACGATCGATTTGAAAAGGATTTTCGCTGATAGATAGCTAATGAAATAAGGAATATAATAGTCGATTTTTATTTTAAAATATACTAGGTACCAAAGCAATAGTTTGTTGTTGAAATTTTTGTCTGTTAAATTGTGCTTGCATCGTCTAAAAAATATTGCGTTGTCATAAATGTAGCTTGCGATTTAATTAAAAATATTATCGATTATTATCAGGAATATGATTTTATCCCATAGCAATATGAGAAACTACATAAATACTTATTAATAATTTAATAATACTTGTTTATAATAAAAGTAGAAAATAATCAGATACATTAATAACATGTTGTTGTTGAACGAACACGTGACCCACCGCGTGCAAAACATGGCTGGCGTGGTAATTATAAGGTCGTTTCAAAAAGTTTGTATCTATATTTTCGTATAACTTAACAGTAATGTGTGCAAATAACATCACGTCTTTTATACTTGAGGATATTGACAGTGGAAATTATGCCTGGACTCGCCGAAGATTTTGTTTCGTTGAATGATTGGGAAATTTCTGATTCTTGATCGGAGTCAACTTAAAGGCCATTGTGATGACAACTTTAAACTGCACGAAATGGAAATGTATGAAGTCTATATCAACGGATCTCGTCTAGATCCATCAATAAAACAATTTCATCATAGCTAGTACACACATACCCTCATTTCGTTAAGCCAACACACCTAAACACTCGAACACACACATACATATTTTTCACGTCAAAGACTCGACCTTGTCCAAGGCACAACCACACCCACCATTTTATTTCTACGTTACATATAATTCACCAAAATTGAATAGCAGACCAAAATTAAAAGTAATCTTGGCTTATTAATCTAATCAATCTAAAAGTAAAACTAATCTTATCCCACAATCTCTTAGACGCGAGCCTCGTGGTGCATTGGTAAAACTACCCACTGCATAATCGAGGTAGGCGGGTTCGATCCCCCGTACAAATATTGATGCCAAGTATAGGGTTCATGATTTCACGACCATTTCAATTTCTCGGGTCACGAGAATTCTCGTGGCTAATTTCTCGGGTCTTCTAGGGTTGTCGAGAAATTTACTTTTACTAACGTTTTCTCATATTATTTGGCTCTAATAACCTCAACAATTGAGTGGTTTCCCTTTCAGAAAAAAGTACCAAACGTAACGTAACGTAACTTCACCCCTTTTTCTACCCGAAGATGTAGGCAGCGGCCGTTCAAGAACTTTTTACTTTACCGGACACGAAATTCTCAGTCTTTGATATTTATCCCATATCATAACTTCCGAAAAATTATTCTTGTGAGTCCAGAATCGAACCCACGTTTTCTTTTTTTTTTGCTCGATTACTGGACCACCGAGATTTGCATGTAAATAAAATTGAAATGTCTGTTTGTAATATTGAAATAACTGATTTCTACTACATTCATATGAATATATACACACGGAACATCCTTCAATATTTTTTTTTTTCAATTTTTTTCTGTCTGTCTGTTTGTTCCGAGTAATCTCTGATGTAATGACTGGACCAATTTTGAGGGAACATTTATTAGCAGTAATATTTATTTTTTATTAAATCATTGCTTCCGAGGCTAAACAAACTTCGCCGGGTCAGCTATTATTAAAATAATATCAGACTCATAATTTTAATGACAGCACTATTTTGGCTGGTTATTTAGAAATAAATCAACTAAAAACTTATAAACAAAAATACCTAATATCTAATAAACAAGAAAAATAACGTGAAATAAAATGACAATAGGTATCGCAAATGCACGTATTTATTGAAAAATAATAATCTGAGTAACATTAATATAATTTCTCGAGTTCTCGACTTTTCTCGTGCTTGACTTCCCGGGAACAAAGCCCATCGATTTCCCGAATGAACCCTAGTGCCAAGCACAATTGTTTTTATGGCGTCTGGGTGTTTTTCTATGCATTCAAAGTATGTATTTACAAAAAAACTATGCATGTATTAGTTAATATCCGTTAAGTAGTTTCCAGAACACAAGCATATTTAGTTGCTTAGCTTGGAACTAGAGGGCGCTGTGTGTATCCAATATATTATTGTTATTAATCTCTACGTTGTAAACATTAAAACTTAAGTATGAGAGAAATGGGTCAGACATAGTTTCGTAGCTCGTGGTGCATTGGTAAAACAACCAATTGCGGAATCGAGGTAGCTGGGTTCGATCGCCACCCGATTACAAATATTCATGACACGCATGAATGTTTGTATGGCGTTAGGGTGAAAAATATATTATTATGTATTATGATGTTATCTAGTTTCCGCAACACAAGCATTCAGTTGCTTAGCTTGAAACCAGAGGGCGTGTGTAATGAGTCCAAGACATTATAGACATTATTATAAGTTTATAATAGACAGTAGCATAATTAAAATTTATTTCTAAGACTTTCGCGAATCTCACTAATTAAAACAACTTTTTAGGATTATATCGCGCCTATTTCTTATCCATTTATATTTATTTCCCGACGTTTCGAACTCTTTACAGAGATCATTTTCACGAGTGATGAACAAAAAGATGGTAGTTGTTCAAAAGCTATTTTCATTCCAATGAAAATAGCTTTTGTTCGAAGTCGAAGTTCGAAACGTCGGGAAATAAATATAAATGGATAAGAAATAGGCGCGATATAATCCTAAAAAGTTGTATTAATGATAATTAAAATTTCTAGAAATTTTACGATTCTTCTAAACGTAAAGTATGCTTACGGGATACAAGTTGTACCTACCGGCATATTATATGCCTGGTTGGATTGATAGCGATGTTAAGGTCAGTGACTTGTCGGTAAAGCTGGTTCTGATCACTTCGCCTTCGGTCAATAAACACCAACTTATTCTAAATTGCTTAGGTGATTGGTATAGCATATTTTTATCTTTTAAGTTGAAAATAACCTGCTTAACCCGAGTAGAATTACATCAAAACCGGTTAATTATTATTGTTTAGATGGATATGTCATCAGTTTCTTCATCGGGGACTTTTAATTATTATTATAACTTGAAGCCTCCTCCTACACGAAGGAGTAAGCAGCGACTGTTAAGCCTAGCCGAATTTTTACATCCCAAATGAAATAGGCGGAACCTATTGTCATACACTGGGCACAATGTTATCAGTCATCGATATTTATCAGTCATCGATATTTATCTATACTTATATTATAAAGCGGAAGAGTTTGTTTGTTTGTTTGTTTGTTTGAACGCGCTAATCTTAGAAACCACCGGTCCGATTTCAAAAATTCTTTCACTGGTGTATAGTCCATTTATCGAGGAAGGCTTTAGGCTATATTATATTTTCAAATAAATTAGGGATCCTTACTATAAGTCCAATAATGTAACCCAAGGTGTAAGAAAAAGGCCCGAAAAAAAATCTTACATCGCGAACGCTGCAAAAACTATTGATTATAGAAAAAAACAATGTACTACAGTTTCACAGAACATATAATTGTCTATAGAAAAGTCCGCGACGCTATATGTCTAACTATTGTAGTTATTGCATAATAAGTGTTTTTGGAATTTTTAAAAATAATTATAATGAGGTCGTTTTAAAAGTTCTTTATTTTGTACCTTGGTATTAACTCTACTCAAAATAAATTACTTCAATATAAAGATAAATTCAATACCTTTCTAGAACTTTTTGAATGATTCAATTCGGACATTTAATTCAGAAGATATCACAAAATCCAAAATGCAAGTATTCGTTTCTTAGGCAAATATTCCGCGCACGCAATATATGATCGGGAGTCCCGCCTGACTCGGTCATGAGCGGCGCTCATAGCTGGCAGGTAAATTTTTTTTAATTTTCTTAGACATTTTTTTGTTTTTTTTTTGTCCTAATGAGTTTGTATTTAATCGTCTTTTGGGGTATATATATATTTATTTTGTAATAATTAATAGGTGATCTGAACATCTAAGACATCTAAGACCCCGTGTCTATTTAGACACATAGATTAGAATTTGATTTATTTAAGAGTATAATAAACGGGAATTATTTCCCGTTTATTCATCATTTTCCTGCCCTTGTCCCACTCTATGTGGGGTCGGCACAACATGTCATTCTTTTCCATTCTCTCCTGTCACTCGTCGTTTTCACACTTACTCCCTTCATATTCATATCAACTTTTATACAGTCCATCCATCTCTTTTTCGGCCTTCCTCTACTAATGTGTCCATCCACAGTCATTCTCATCGTTCTCCTTGTGACATGGCTTTCGTCCCTTCTCATAATGTGGCCATACCACGCCAATCTACCACTTCTAATTTTTTCCGTGATTGGTGCTACTTTCATGCTTCCTCTTATATACTCATTTCTTATTCTATCCCTTTTTGTCACACCACACATCCATCTTAACATTCGCATTTCTGTTGCATGTACTCTCCTTTCATCCACTTCTTTCATAGGCCAACATTCAGACCCATACAATACGACAGGCCTGACAACCGATTTGTATATTTTCCCCTTTAATTTAAGGGGCATCCGTGGGTCGCATCCTGTTCCTGAGACCTGTCGCCATTTCATCCATCCCGCATTCATTCTGTTATTCACATCCCGGTCAATATTGCCATCGCATTGAATAAGCGAACCAAGGTATTTGAAGTTTGACGTAACTTTGAGGCTTTTTCCGTCCAAAGATATTGAGGAAAAGCCAGAGGAGCCACCAAAGTCACAGAAAAGGTGCTCAGTTTTATCGCGGCTGATCTTAAAACCGACTCTCTCTAGCTTATTCTGCCATCTTTTCAGCCTACTTTCTACCTCGGCCGCTTCCTCTCCTACCAGAACAATGTCGTCAGCAAAGAGCATGCACCAGGGTGCGTCCTCCTGAATGTCCGATGTAAGAGCATCGATTATCAGGAGGAACAAATAAGGGCTTAAAGCCGATCCCTGGTGTAAGCCCACATCCACACTGAACTGGTCGGTGACGCCGGCTACGGACCGGACACTAGTATACGCTCCTGCATACATCGCTTGCACCAGCCTAACATACTTCTCGGGCACTCTTTTTTCTTTTAAAGCCCACCACAGAACTTTACGAGGAACTCTGTCATATGCCTTTTCTAGGTCAATAAAAACCATATGCAAGTTCTTGTGTGCATGTCGGTATTTTTCGGACAGTTGCCGAAGAGCGAAAATTGCATCTGTTGTTCCTCGTCCCGGCATAAATCCGAACTGGTTCTGGGTGATCTCACTTTCCTCTCTCATTCTTCTCGCTATCACTTTCTCCCATATCTTCATACTATGTGACATGAGCTGTATTCCTCTATAGCTATTACATTCTTGGACATCACCCTTGTTTTTATAAATGGGCACCAGCGAACTGTTGCGCCACTCATCTGGGATCGTCTCTTCCTGAAACAGCTTATTGAAGAACAAAGTCAGCCACTTACATCCATCATCTTCCAAAATCTTCCATGCTTCTGCAGGTATACTGTCTGGTCCAGTTGCTCTATTACTTTTCATACTTCGTACTGACATTTGCACTTCTTTCACGGTAATTTCATTCACCATAATTATTTCCCGTTTATTATACTCTTAAATTTGTTTACCTAAACGTGTTGCGTTATCGCAACACGTTTAGGTAAACAAATACTTACTTTTATTATTAGCTTTACGTTTCAGCCTGGTTGCATTGGCCGTAGTCACAAGCAGAGATTTGTTTACCTAAATGTGTCGCGTTATTTTCCGTTCATAATATTTATGTATTAACCAACTCGAATATTAAAATATTTAAAAATATTTTCATACTTAAGTAACCAAAGTTGGTACCCATGGGTCAAAGCTAGAGTTAGTTTACAGTTAGTTTTTTAAGCAGATATTACAATATTATCTATAATCCTTTACAATATTGCAACTTCATATAAAATGGACGAAGCGCAAGATATGCCCACGCACCTCGATCTTGGCGTCTTTTGCTAAAATATAAAGACTTTGCGGGTTTGTTACACGTCTGCATTACACATAGAGTTGTCCATCTATATTTAACTTTTTAATATAGTGATCTCTTTTAAAATTTAGTGAATTTATTTTGATAAGAGTAATACCAAGGTGCCAAATCGACATCATTTAAATTACAAAAAAAACACTCACTGTGAGTTAGCCATACTGGTAAGAACATGTGGTGACCAGGTTTTTTTTTAAATCGACGACAATGACCAGATAAAAAAAAAGGTTCAAGTAGTATTAAAAAAAACTAAAGATTGATGTCAAACTTCTGACAAAGTCCCTGGTAATGCTATTAATTGAAGTTAATAATTTTTTTTTATGGGATAGAAGGGCAAAGGAGCAAGCGGGTCACCTGATGGTACGCAACCTGTGCCGCCCATGGACACCAGCAACACTTATAGTGTTACCGTTGCGTTGCCGACCTTTAAGGGAGAAGGATGGGGAAGCGAGGTGGATCCCCAGGTACCTCTCTCACCGAACGAAACGCGGCATGAGCCACTTTACGTCGATCTTCTGAGAGGTAGTGGTATTTCACCGGTTGAGCCGGCCCATTCTTGCAGCTAACTGCTTATTATTTTAACTGCTATTATTTTCATCATATCTAGGTTGTTAGTCGCTAATATCAACAGCTAAGCAAGTAAGGTGTGTGATAATCGTGCCTTATGGCGCTTTGTACTCTCTACCTACCCCGCAAGGGATCTGGCGTGAAGTTATGTATGTATGTATCAGGAACTTCAATTGAAAAAAAATAGTGTTAGTTCATTTATGAGGAAAGCTTTGGGGTATTAATATGATCGCGGCAATAATCTTAAGTGGTAAATGTATAAAATATAGCGGTACGAAGTTCGCGCGGTCTGCTAGTCACATATAACTTTCGAAAGGAACTTCTAGAAGTAATTTATGTGAGCCCGAATTAATCCCACTTCTTACTTCTCTTTACCATTGAAACATTCGACAATTGAAACATGAATTCTCAACTATGTTTGTCATGTACCGAATTAACTATGATAATAATGAAAAAAAAAAGGAAAAAGTTGAAGGAATGCGTCCTTAAATTTTATCGCCCAGATAAATGCTTGTCAGTGGTAAAATATTTGATAAAACGTTTGATTAAATTTGTTATTAATTTTTTATACCTAGTTATTAGATATGTAATATCTACGAAGTACATATAATATATTTGTCTCTGTAATGACGCCCATAACACATACATAACATACATAACTTCACGCCTTTTGTTATCCGAAGATGTAGGCAGCGGCTGTTAAGCCTCGTCTTGCCGTTATGTTTACGTCCCAAATGGAATACGTGGCGAACCTATTGCCATACCGGGCACAAAGTTTTTCAGTCATCGATATTTATGACACATAACATCCGAAAACAATTTCGAAAAGTCATTGGTGTTAGGCAGTGTCTGGAATCGAAGCCGGACCTCTGGATCAGAAGCCGTGTGCTCGACCACTGCGCCACCGAGACTTTTTATGACACCAATAAAATAGGTTTATATTTCATGAAGTACAAAAAAACTTTAACATATTATATTTATTATTCCCTTGCTAATAATACTAAAATCAATAGATTATATCAACAATCAACAGTAGCGGACCCAACAGACGGTTGTCCTGCATGATGATATATCATGCAGGACAACTGTTGACAACAACACTGTTGGATCCGCTACTGTTGATAATAAACAAAGTAAGACTTAAAAGAGAAATAATATGTTATTTTTTCTTATTCTTATTCTTTATTTTGTAATAACATCAATTTTTCTAAAAAGAATTTGTTATAATAAATAAGGTTTTATTAAATTTATCCTAAACGGCTGTACCGATTTGAATGATTTTTTTTGTGTATTTTCAAGTGTACATGTAATGCTTGTTGTTTAGTTTAATTAAATAAAGGGTGGGCTGCCGCTGCATTCAGCAATTGGGCTCACTGTAGCTGTGCTGGTATGAATGATGATGATGATGAGCGTACTCCATCTTACCCGACGGCGGGGGCATGGTGGGGAGATCTGACCCTTTTTCTATTTTTTGACAATTTTCTAATGAATTATTTATCATATGCTCTTAATTAGAATTAATAACTTAATTGAAGACCGATTACCAAAGATGATTACTGAAATTAAAAAAGATAATATACACACTAAAGTGTTGGTTTCATTGAGATTCAAATGTTAAATATCCCATATATCTAAGATAATTTTGTTTCATTTCATGACATTTAAAATTACCTATTTATTTAGTACTAGCTGATCCGAACTTTGTTCCGCATCAAAAGTAATAAATGAGTAAAATTTGGATGTTAAAAAGTTCAATTTGTGCTATTTATCGGCACGCGTTTTGGCGCGCAACGCAACAACTATGTCCCGCTATGTTAACACTGTAGTAATATCTTCGTAAATATTCGTTTAAATTACATGCTGTAAAGGGCAATATTGATCTGTATTAAATGCACAATCTATTTAATACACTTAAATGGATGAAAATTAATTCTGCAATGTTTCAAATCGCTTCGTAAATAAGCCCTTATTTCTCGTAAAAAGTAAAAAAATAAAAATGGTCATTGTGGGTTATCCCTAAGAGATAGACATAGGCCATCACGGACTTTTTGTTGATCTTTGTAGGCCTTATCATAGTTATTATACATGTTTACTACAAAAAAACCTAGTGTTCTACACATAATAATTAGTAATAGCGTGATATTATATTTTGTAGCTTAATTAAGGAATTGTTAGAAAAAAAAATTAAACCAATTAAACCAAGTAAGCACGTGTCCGCAAAATAATATAAAATTGGTCCCGCTTTTTTACTTTCTTAGTGGTAGAATTTGTTGAAGGATTTCTACACTATAGGTAGTGTAGAAATCTTATCCTGAAGCCTGAAGTCTAAATTATTCTATGTCGCTGTTAATAACCTTAAATGCTTTCACTCAGGGCCTCTAGAGAAGTAGGTTGAACTAGTGAGATTTTATTCACATTCTACCTACCCGACAAACTTTGTTCCGCTTCGCAAGCAAAAATAAAAAGGTTTTTTCTAAAACAAGTTGGCCTACATAAAAAAAAACATAACTTCACGCCTTTTGTTTTGTTAGCGGCTGTTAAGCCTCGTCTCGCCGTTATGTTTACGTCCCAAATGGAATAGGTGGCGAACCTATTGCCATACCGGGCACAAAGTTTTTCAGTCATCGATATTTATCACACATAACTTCAGAAAAGAATTTCGAAAAGTCATTGGTGTGAGCCAGTGTCTGGAATCGAACCCGGACTTCTACGTTAAGTAAGAGTTGGCCTACGTTACTTCTTATTACATCAGCTAGCTGCCAATAAAAGTACCGTCAAAATCGAGCCAGCCGTTTCATAGATTACGCGGAACAAACAGACAGTATGTATAGATTTAGTTATCCCAGTAAATCCTTGCCACTTGCCAGCCACACGGCTCTTTCAGACCGATGTCTATCTCACTCTCTCTTGCATCTTTCACAGACTGTCATGCACATTTGTCTGTTGATAAGGAACCTGTTGACGTCACCCTCTGATAATGCACGCTCAATTTGATTATGAAGTTGTTTGGCAACAGTGTGAATTATATCCGATGACAGAAAATTCAGCTAGTATGTATAGGAGGTAGATAGGACAATCATTTAAAAAATTTCATCATACATTCATTTGGCGATTATATAAAAGTGCTTATTTAATGGGAAGCATGTTCCAAATATATAACTTTATTAAACCAGTACAGTAAAGTAGTACCTACTTGGGAGAGGCCTATGTCCAGCAGTGGACTGCAATACTCTGATGATGAAACTAGTACATATAAATAATGTGTTTTTTTTATGGGATAGGAGGACAAACGAGCAGGCGTGTCACCTGATGTTAAGTGACCAGCGCCGCCCATGGACACACCTGCAACACATATAGTGTTACAGTTGCGTTGCCGACCTTTAAGGGACTAGGATAGGAAGGGATCGGAAAGGGGGGTGGGCCTCCGGATACCTCTCTCACCGAACGAAACGCGACATGAGCCACTTTACGTCGGTCTTATGAGAGGTCGTGGTATTTCACCGGTCGAGCCGGCCCATTCATGCAGCAAACTGCTTGGCTTGGCTTGCTTTTATAATGCTTTATAATGCTTTTATAAAATTATTAGACTTTACTTAATATGAACAAAAACTTTATACTCCTATCAGCATTGTGTTTGATAGATTACGAATTATTTCGAATAAATCTACTTATTTTACAAACTAGCTGATAACTAAGTCAATATTATAAATTCGACGTACTTACGTAATACATAAGATACCTAATAGTAATTTGGATCTCCCACTTCAGAACTAAAAACACATAACAAAAAGCTTAAAATAAAAAAGCTGTTAAAAAGTAGGTAAGGAGGGACTTTGTCTCTTCCTAAATCCAAATCTGGTTCAAAAGTCTCCGTGGTCAAGCGGTCGAGCTCCCTGCTTCTGATTCTGAAGTCGTGAATCGATTCCGTACTCACGCCAATTATTTCACGGAATCCTTTTCGGAAGCTAAGTGTGATAAATATCGATGACTGACAACTTTGTGCCCGGTATGGCAATAGGTTCGCCACCTATTTCAATTTGGGACGTCAACAAAACGGCGAGTCAAGGTTTAACAGCCACTGCCTACACATTCGGGTAGATAAAAGGCATGAAGTTATGGTGACAACTTTATGGCCGGTGTATGGCAATATGTTCCGCCACATATTTCATTTGGTACGCACTACGTAACGTAAGGATTTGGCGAGTCGAGGCTTAACAGCCGCCGCCTACACTTTCGGGTAGAAAAAGGCGTGAATTTATTTTAAGTTTAAATCCTCGTAGGTAATTTTTTAGCCCTATTAAGTGGGATAGATTGTTGAATTTGAATAATTATATATCATGTTTTGTTATTGAAATGTATTCAGTTGAGATATTATTAAGATTAATATTTTGTTGTTCATTTGCTTGAAAGCGATAATAAATATTATAACTGTTGCATAACATATAATAAATACATACACATTAATTGTTATCTTTCTTAACGACAAATAACATATAACATAAAAAATAATAACGACGCACAGGCAAAGTGATACAAATTAAAATGAAAAATGCTAACTATAACTTATATTACATATTATTATTATCTATACATTTATTAATATTGTAGGAGAGTCAAAACTGTACATAGATCGAATGATATTCTTCTAGAATGCTTGGGACGTGATCTACAATCAATAACATAACATAACTTCGCGCGTTTGTTACCCGAAGGTGTAGCACCGGTTGTAAAGCCTCGTCTCGCCGTTGTGTTTACGTCCCAAATGGAATAGGTGGCGAACCTGTTGCCATACTGGGCACAAAGTTTTCAGTCATCGATATTTATCACACTTCCGAAAACAACAATTTCCAAAAGTCAATAATGTGAACCAGTGTCAGGATACAATCAATACCGAACCTAAAAGTATGGTTTTTAGATTTTTTTCGTCTGTTTATCTGCACGTTTGTTACGGGTAAACTCTAAAAGTCTTCTTGGGTCAACACATAAGCTAAACATTATCAGGCTATCACAAATTGAGCGTGAGCAATGAACCCTTATAAAATGGCATAGGCATAGTATTTTTGCTGCGTTATGAAGTCCACGCAGACGAAGTCGCAGGCAACAGCTAGTACATATATATGTGTATGTACGTATTTATATCGAGCGATAAATATGTTACCGATGAAACGATAAATACAATAATTGACGATAATCTTTTTGACACACAAAAGCTATAAGTAAACACATACACAGATATTAATATTTAAAATAATATTTATAGAGTTTTCGAGGTTATTTCACCATCATATACGTAATACTCGTGATAACTGTGAAACAACATAACATATATAACTTCACACCTTATAACAGTGGTAGAGCCAAGCTTTCTTTGCATGAATTGGCCGGCTCGACCTCTCAGAAGATCGACGTGAAGAGGCTCATGCCGCGTTTCGTTTGGTGAGAGAGGTACGCATAAGCTCACCCCCCCTTCCCCATCTTTTCCTATCCTACTCCCTGAAAGATCAGCAACGTAAAAGTAACACTATATGTGTTGCAGGTGTCCATGGACGGCGCAGGTTGCTTAGCAGCAGGTGACACGCTTGCTCGTTTGCCCTCCTATCCCATAAAAAAAAATCGCCTTTTAATAGCCGAAGGTGAAGGCAGCGGATGTTAAGCCTCAACTCGCCGTTATGTTTACCGTCCTAAATGGAATAGGTAGCGAACCTATTGCCATACAAGGGGCACAAAGTCGTCAGTCATCAACATCTCACACAGTCATTTACCACCACACTTAACTTCCGAAAAGAATTTCGAAAAATGCTTGGTCGATCGAGTAAGGCTACAACAATCATGGAAAGATTGTTGTAGTGTTCCTCGACTCTTAGCTGTATAAAACAGAACGGCCTAGTTCTAGGTCCTAAGTCGTATGAAACGCTAGTAGGTGAATTGTATATAAAATAACGTAAAAAAAAAAAGTGCCAATAATGTAATATTCTCGGGTATTTGAGACAAACAATAAGTGATATCTATTTTGTAAACATTTTTTAATGAGATTAAATCGAAAAAATAAACGAAATTAGGTATGTAACAGAAATATAATTAGCGTGCTCATATAGGTGACACTTACATATCTACCTACCTCATTAACATTATATTGGTCTTTTGTTGAACGACATTGAATTGAAAAGCAAGAATCGCGTGATCGCAATAATAATATAATACTAATAACATCACTATAATAATTTATTTAACGTAAGTACGTCCTAATTTTTAATATAATGTGATATACCACGACCTCTCAGAATGTCGACGTAAAGTGGCTCTTGCCGCGTTTCGCTCGGTGAGAGAGGTTACCGGAGGCTCAACCCCTTTCCCCGTCCCGTTATCATATCCCACCATATCCCATTATGAGGGCTGGCAACGCAACTGTAACACCACACAACACAACTATTTGTGTTCAGGTGTCCAATGTTGCTCACTATCAGGTGACACGCCTGCTCGTTTATGGTTTAAAAAAAATAAAGAAAATTATCATGATGTCGGTAAAAAAAAAGTTTGAATTGCCTGTCTATTAATAACACAAGATGATTCAAAATTTGCATCATCAATTATTTGCTTTATTTAGTTAGCTTTAGTATCACATAAGAAACATAATTATTAGTTGAATTTTTTAATCACACAATACAAAATGAATGTAATAGAAAGAAAATCATTTAATTAGTACTAAGGGCAAATTATGGTGGATAAATACTTATAAATATATTTTTCTTTATATTTTTCTGCATTGAGAGGTAGCAAGCGGTTTCGCTTATCTTCATTATTATGGCCAGCTTCAGTAAAAAGTCTTTCGGTGTACACACTGCTGCAAGGTGCTGAAAGATTGATCTTGGCAAACTTTGTTAAATTTGGGTGCTGTTTGCCATTAGCTGCCCACCAAGAATATGGGTCACGATTGCGATCAATTCGCACTGACTTGAGATAAAAATCCAGCTTACAGGTTATCGCGTTTCTTCACGAAAAGACCTGAATCTAACCGAGTCCACCCGATCGTTTTTTTTTCTTTTTTTTTATGGGATAGGAGGGCAAACGAGCAGGCGTGTCACCTGATGGTAAGCAACCAACGCCACCCATGGACACCAGCAACACATATAGTGTTACTGTTGCATTGCCGACCTTTAAGGGATAGGGGATAGGAAAGGACGGGGAAGGGGGGTGGGCCTCCGGGTACCTCTCTCACCGAACGAAACGCGGCATGAGCCACTTTATGTCGGTCTGCTGAGAGGTCGTGGTATTTCACCGGTCGAGCCGGCCCATTCATGCAGCGGACTGCTTGGCTCTACCACTGTCACACCACTGTCACCATCGTTCGCGCGCCGCCTACGCAGTGTGCAATGCACCAAACGGCTAATTTCCGCCGGCTATTCGGCCACATACTTGGCCGAATATCCGGTATCCGGCCAAACTACTATCCGTTACATCTATAATGCAAATGCTAGAGGTTGCTAGGTATCATTTATTCCTACAGGAAAATCGGGTACCACCGGAACTATTTAACACATTTTCATTTAGTTTTCTCAGTTACTTTATATAAATAATTAATATATAAAAATAATAATAAGGAAATTATGTTGATATGCTACATGTCGTTTTAGACACTAGTAATTACTATTTACCTAGGCATTATTTTTGAACGAATTTTAAGGAA
Organism: Euproctis similis; assembly: GCA_905147225.2. Taxonomy (NCBI): domain Eukaryota; kingdom Metazoa; phylum Arthropoda; class Insecta; order Lepidoptera; family Erebidae; genus Euproctis; species Euproctis similis. Next base: position 15,094,553 of record LR990107.1, on the reverse strand, counting down.
TTTTGAACGTCTTATCTAGATTTCTAACGTAACTTATCATAACTTTAACGTAACATAATTTGCCTTTTTCTACCCGAAGGTGTAGCTCGACCACTTGACCACCGAGACTTGAACTAGCTTTCTAATTAACTTGTAAGTAATTATTTATTAAGCAGCTCCTTGAAATGATGAAAATTATCTAGGTATGTCCACAGGGCCGGATTTAAACTCAATGCCGCTCCTGGGCACCGGAAAAAAGTCCGCCCTATCACTAGAATTTTACTTAAGGGGGGAAATACGTGTAGAAAGACGTTTTCATGCTGATTTTTTATTAATTTTTTTAAGGTATGAAAACTAATGTTATGTATTGAAACTATCAGGTTATTTCATACATATATTTATATTTTTTCATATTTTACGACATTATAACTTGAAAAGTAGCGGAGATTTCAGCTGATACACATAGTAGGTTGTCTTCCGACTTAGCAGTTGGTGTGCACTATAGAAGCTATAATTTTTATCTGAAATCAATGGCACAGAAAAATTAATTTTCTTTATGCAATTACGCTGAATATGGACCTCCATCATAAGCGACATTTTTATTTAAACAATTTTTCTGTGCTATTGATAAGTTATATTGTTGTTTAATACGAATAAATACTCATAAATATATGTATGAAATAACCTGATATTTTCAATCAATAATATTAATTTTTTATACCTTAAAAAAATTTAAAAAAATCAGCATGAAAACGGCCTTCTACACGTATTTCACCCCTTAAACATATGTATTTTATTTTTAAAACTTAAAATAACTAATTTATTGCAGAAACTTTTTTATATTATATATTCTAAAAACATAAATAAATATTTGTTTTTTTTTTCTAACAATTATAAATTTGGCACTAAGGGTGACTACTCATAATTATAATATAAGTATCAATTTTTTCACAAACACGTCTGACTTTTTGAATTGCGAATTGGTCGATTAAATCTTCGCAATCTAAATTTCTTTAATTCCAGAAAGTAGAAAAATCGATTATTATTTGAAATCTCCAAGGAAACAAATTGATTAAATCATTTTGATTATTAATTTTTATTAAAAAAGTGCCAAAATTATAATTCATAAATAATGAATGAATTGAATTTCTTGAATTATCAATTAAACAAAAAATTATTAATTAATAGAATTAATTAATTATATTGGGGAATCTAGATAACACTAAAAAAAAATTCTTTTCACTTTCAAAATTTTTCCGCCCTAAAACATTTGCCGCCCTGGGCACTTGCCCCGACTGCCCCTAGTGTAAATCCACCACTGTATGTCCATAAATATTACATTCACAAAGTATCATTGTTTAATGAAAATTACCTCTAATTTTGCAAATTGATTGTGCTGTTACCTCGTGTCTATCCCCGTATCTGACTATCTCAGGCTATACAATCAATTGTTTATGTTGGGATTACTTCTCACCAAGGTTTTAAAAATGGTACATGTTTATGTTGTTATTGGTTTCTTTCTACATTGTATTTACAACTAATGCAAATAAATAAAATCGAATAACATTACCAAAACTAAATTTTAGTTTTATTTTATGAAAATAAATGGACATTAAAATTTATTACGTACAAATGATGCTAGTTAAAAAATAATGTCCAATAAAATTTTTAATCTGCGCCAGAAGATTGTTTTTTTTACTTTTTATGTTAGATATCATGAACAGACCTAAATATAAAAATGAAAATGTTTTTAGATATATTATTTAAGGTAAGACCTACTTATAGACCAGTCTTTCCCAAAGTGGACGATAACGCCCCCGTGTAGGCGCTGCTGGTCTCAAGGGGGGCGGTAAGAGACCCAGAAAGAAAATAGGGTCGCCTGGGGGGTGATTTGCACTATGAGTATACTAGTGGTTTTTAAATAGGTGAAAAAATGGGGGCGCTAAAAAAATATTGATTCTCAAAGTGGGCAGTAGACAAAATAAGTTTGGGAACCACTGTTATAGACAGTTAATAGATTTATGTAGTAGTACTTACTAGATAAATACATAGTAAAGTACCATCAAATGGGGTGACTTGGGATCTAAGGGTGAATAGAGATGAAATTTTCCACCTCAATTACTTAGTAACTAGTACAGTACACATAATACTTACTTGCGTAATACCCAAATAGGTTGCCTATTTACAGATTAAACAAAAAAGTTATACATATAAATTTAGACATAAATAGAATTGAGGTGGAAAAATTTCATCTCTATTCACCCTTAGATCCCAAGTCACCCCATTTGACGATACTAAATAATATCTATATAGTTTGATCGTATTTATCCCATAAAGAAAATTAATTTTCTTTCATTTATGCTAATGATGGAAATAGTGATTGCAAGAGAATTCGAAATATCGAATTAACGATTACAATAAATCATAAGTTTATAGGAGAAGGAGAATAGTCCATCACAGGTGTAATTTTATAAGTTTTTATGGAATGATGATGAATCTTCTGTTAATATTATATTTATTATAGTCGAAGACTTCTTTGTTAACTAAAATAACAACAAAAAAGATACATTATAATTTTAAGATTATTTTGGTAGCAATTAAGTACTTGCGAAATCATACGTATTGGCGTAATAGCGTGTCAAGTCAACTTATCCACTGAATTCCACTGATATTTGCCTATGCACGTCATATCGTTTAAGACTATGATTATCTAATTAAATTACGGTATCTCTAATCTCATAACTGTAGTGAAGTGTAGTGCCCTCTACCTAAATTACCTTGGAGTAGTAAAAGAAGTCTTCAAGCGGAATCCAATTGGACCATATTATTGGACTTTTTACGAATTTTTATATCGTACAGATAAGCTTACGAATGTTGCCTCATGTATGAAGATCGTTTAAAGGCTTTAAAGAATAATAATTCGTCGGTCACTGTTCGCACTTATTTGGAATGATAGTTGTTTATCGCTGGGAATTCTATAAAAGAGCAACGCGCGGCGCCTGAGCGGTATTTGTGATACGACGCGCGCCAGTGTGCCGCTCAATCTCAACACGAACGCGTTAAATTTTCCAAAATGGCTTCAAGAGACCCTGCCTCGGACCAACTTGTCAATTACAAGAAAGCCCTCAAAGTAAGTACCGAGTTTCATCACAAATATTCGCTGATCAGATTATTTAGTTGACATAGATGTTGGCTTGTTTATGAATAACTTTACTTAAAATTACGAAGTAAAGTTAGATAAAATAATTCCAAAGTCAATTGTGTTGATGGCTATTTGAATTGGTTTACATAAATGTCTTTGTCATGCTGAGCATTTTATGTTTATTACCAGTATAATTATTCTTTTATGTTGAACTTTGTACTCTTTTAACAATTATTTATCTTGTTTTTTGATAAATGTTTTATACAGATAATTAAACATTTATGTGTATAGCTGCCCAGTGACTGTATTTATGTAATTCATCCAATCATTCAATGGTTAACAAATGTGCATCATATAAAAAAATATAATATCTATATATTCACCTTGAAAAGCAATGCGACTTACATTCACCGTACTACTAACTTGTCTACATCAAGATATTACTTTTATTTAACTGTAGGTAATAAAAAATATCTATTTTAATTATCCAATATATTAATCTTAAATGTATATCTCAATTTTCAGGATTCTCCTGGCTACATTACTACAAAGGCTGGAGCACCAGTAGGAGTGAAAACAGCACTTCAAACTGTTGGCAAAAATGGTCCTGCATTGCTTCAAGATGTCAACTTCCTTGATGAAATGTCCGCCTTTGATAGGGAGCGTATCCCTGAGCGTGTTGTCCATGCTAAAGGTGCAGGAGCATTTGGTTACTTTGAAGTGACTCATGACATAACCAAGTATACTGCTGCAAAAGTTTTTGAAAGCATTGGCAAGAGAACTCCAATGGCTGCTAGATTCTCCACTGTTGGTGGTGAAAGTGGCTCGGCTGATACAGTTCGTGACCCCAGAGGATTTGCTCTGAAGTTTTACACTGAAGATGGTAACTGGGATTTAGTTGGCAACAATACACCTATTTTCTTTATCAGGGATGCATCATTGTTCCCAAGTTTCATCCATACTCAAAAGAGAAATCCTGCTACCCATTTAAAGGATGCTGATATGTTCTGGGACTTTGCTACTCTGAGACCAGAGAGTGTTCACCAATTTTTGTATCTCTTTGGTGACCGTGGTATTCCTGATGGTTATAGACATATGAATGGTTATGGTTCTCACACATTCAAGCTTGTTAACGCACAAGGTGTTGCTCATTGGGTAAAATTCCACTTCAAGACTAACCAAGGAGTGAAGAACTTGGATGTTGATAGAGCTAATGAATTAGCTTCATCTGATCCTGATTATTCCATTAGAGATCTATATAATGCTATAGCAAAGGGAGAATATCCGGTTTGGAATCTGCTCATTCAAGTCATGACTATGGCTCAAGCAGAGAGCTGCAAATTCAATCCATTTGATATTACTAAAGTATGGCCTCATGCGGACTATCCTTTGATTCCTGTGGGTAAAATGGTGTTAGATAGGAACCCTAAGAATTACTTTGCTGAAGTTGAGCAGATCGCCTTCAGTCCTGCTAATTTGGTACCTGGTATTGAACCTTCTCCTGATAAGATGTTACAAGGACGCTTGTTCTCATACAGTGACACCCAGCGTCATCGTCTTGGAGCCAACCATTTACAAATCCCAGTAAATTGTCCATTACACCTGAAGGTGGCTAACTATCAAAGAGATGGGCCACAAGCTATAAGTAACCAAGAAGGAGTACCCAACTACTTCCCCAACTCGTTCTCTGGCCCACAAGAGTGTCCTCGAGCTCAGCGTCTGCAACCCAGATACAATGTTAGTGGTGATGTAGACAGATATGACAGCGGCCAGACTGATGACAATTTCTCCCAAGCAACATTATTGTATAAGAATGTGTTCAGTGATGCTGAGAAGCAGCGTGTGGTGAACAACATAGTTGGTCACCTTAAAGATGCCGCTGGTTTTATTCAAGAAAGAGCCATTAAGATGTTCGGTCAAGTACATCCTGATCTAGGCAGTAAAATTGCTGCCGGTCTAGCTCCATTCAAGAAGTATCATGCCAATTTGTAAAATTTTTTATATTGGTGCTATTTTACCATAGACAAGGGAAAGGGTTTTTATGGCTCTTTATTAATATAACTATAATTATCACTCTAAAAATTTTTACAACAGTTCCTGCAGAACCCCCATTTGTTATTTTATAATATTTAAATTACAATTTTATATTACATAATATAAGTGACCTGTGACTATATACATATACATGTGTTGTTATTAATGTTATTATTAATAAATCATTTTTAAAATAAAAGATCTTTATTTTTAGGTAAAGTATTAATTGTTCTATAACGTGATAGTCTCCTCAATACATCGCACAAGAACAGTGGATCCCTTTTGTCAGAGACTCGAGACCCTAAGGCCTAAAGCATCTCATTTAATCTTGGTTAAAATCAGTTTGATAATTGTAAAAAAAATATTGTTTAATTAGAAATATTTGACAAGCATTAAGGCATGGTATTCAGACGATCTCAACATCTGGGTGTCAAACAAATTTCAAAAACTTTTAAGTGTCTCCAAAAACTACCCCATATGGAACATCCCTTCTTGTTCAAGGAGAATTCCCGATTAGTCTCTGATCAAGACTTCGAAAGTTACAACTCAAGGATATTATTAAAATGTACCTATATTCCAGAAAAATTACCGACTATATAAATATCATAAAAAAGAATTGCTGTTCTAGAGAAACTTCATTATTAACGCGTTAACATAGATAGCTAATCAGTAACTGTAGGTATTGGGTTTGGCATGAATCGATAATATTGGAAACGAACTAATAATAATAACACCTTTAGATACTTTCTTTTGCCCTTATGTAGGTTATTTACGACGATTTAGTTTTGTTCACAATTGATATTTGTTTATTTCATTCGTTTCGCAAATACATGGTTGTCTTATAAAATATCCATTTGTAGTATACAATCAATATGCAGGTAATAGGTGGCTTGACGCTGTACTGCTTCACTACACCGTCAGGCCGCCAGCAATATTGAATTTAAAAAAAATGCTCACTTAATATGAGTAATAAAATATGTATAGACAAAATCCATAATACTTGAACATGTAACCAATAACAAATTTTCTAGAGCGACTCACGGTATGTGGGGCGCTCTAAAAAATTTGTTATTGGTTACATGGTTATATAAAGTTTGTTCGCGTCGTGAGAGAAATGGCGTGCCACAACTAGATTACCCGTTATTTCACTCATGGTGCAAATCAACGTTATACAAATTTCGTTGATTTATTTCTCGGAACTACTATTAAAATCTTAGTTCTAGAAAATAAATCAACTTCAGAGAACGTGTGCCAGGATTCGCATGGACCTCTAAGCTAGATGTCGTATTGCTGAACCAGTAGGCCATTCATACCTTCGTAAAATACGAGCTCGTTTAAGTAGGTTTTTGTTTTTTTGCCTACCCCGCAAAGAATTGGTCGTGAAGTTATCTCAATAGCTAAATTCATGTTTTATGGCTGCAGAGGCTTTTTAGTTTCAATTTTGCCATTCAATTATGTAACTTTATGTAAGTATCTACCATTGTTGTCAAATAAAAAAAACAAACTGACAGACTTCTTAGTGACACATCTACCTATCAACTAAATTGTAAAATATAAATAGATATTTACATAAATTGTAAACGTCTTTAATGTTTTTATAAATATTCGCACATTTATAATGTCGTAACATTTTTCCTGTAAACTTTTGTATTGTCTATTGTTCCAGTTCTGCCGGACTAACATAATAATTTAAAGTGTGGTTTGAATGATTTTTTTTTGATATCCGGTAATTGGTGTTGATCTAGATTCTAGAACATTATTGACAAAAACCGGTTGCAATAGTCGGAAAAGGTTAATCACCATCATTATTTCTACATTTACCGAATTCATTTATAACTGTGACGAATTGCCAAATTATCATCGTTACGTAAAGACAAATTAATACATGTGATTATAGCAAATATGTACCTATAAAATTACATAGTATAAAATAAAGTCACTTTCCGCTGTCTGTCTCCTTATATGTTTATATCTTTGAAACTACGCAACTAATTCATGTATGATATAGTAAAGAAAAAGTAATAAATTCAAAATGTACTTATTTGTTACTTTTGAATTTTGCGGGACAAAGTTCGCCGGGTCAATTAGTTGGATATACCTAAAGCATTAAAACAGTGTAGCAAAGTAAGACAAATAATTAACTGACTGCGTAAGGCACTGGGAACTTTATTCTTCTTAGCCGATTGCAAGTATTAAGTTGTTCAATTAGTGTGCTTAGATTCCTCTGACACATTCTCTAGCCTAAATGGTATGAAGAATATTAGCTAGAGAGATTTATCTGTACCTATACTTGCGTACTTAGACGAGTTCACAAAGTGTCGGGTTTTTTTGGAAATGAGAAATAGGGGCAAACGAGTCTGTGGGTCACCTGATGGAAAGTGACTACCACCCCCACCATAGACATCCGCAATCGTTGTTGCCGGGCTTTTAGGTGAGAGTATGCTTGTTTCTTGAAGGTCCCTAAGTCATATCGGTCCGGAAATACCTCTGCTTAAATCGATATAATGACTATATAAATACTTATATCAGTAGTAGCGTGATGTGATATAAATATTAGCTCAAGGTCACCGGTGTAAAAAAAACTAAAGACGATTTGACCAAGTAATCACGTTTTCTCATATTACTTTCTTGGAGTTAGAATTTTGGAACATTCTTTTCAGTGTATTTCTTCACCATACAAAGAGCACACCTTCCAACTTTCAGGTGACAACGATCAGAGTTTTAAGTTGTGCGTTGATCAGTCAGTCAGTAATTCGAATTAAAGCATTATATGACATTTATAATATCGTAATATCTCCGAAATGGAATGTCTGATTTCAATGATACAAAGAGTAATGTTCAGGTATTGAAACAGTTACGCTTAGGAAGTTATTTGCATTGCTAAAAATCAATACAATGGTCAATCAATATTTCAAATATATAATCAATATACTTATATAACTGTCTGATTTTGAGTGGCACTTTTACCAAATTTTAAAACATGTAAAAGTTGGTCAATTGTTGGACATATGGTAATTTTTGTAGATTTATGTTACAAAATATTGTAAAACAAAGACAATTTATGGCTAATTTTCTTGACACTTAACGCAATATTTTAAACAATACACACAACATTTTTGTAAATTGTAGCCTATGTGTATAAGCTATATATTAAAGGTTGCATCAAATCAGTAGTTTTTTAACGTGAAAGAATAACAAACATCCATCCAAACATACATACATACAAGCTATCGCGTTTATAATACATATAAGCAAGAATAACAAAACTATGCTGAGATTAATTTGGTTTTAATTTTAGGATGACTTATAAACCTAATCAAATCATAAAATCTTGGAGCGGAGATCTACTAAATCCTGGAGACAGTGAACCATGTCCCCACAAGAAATCTGCCAGAAACATGGTGAACGAGTACCTTGACAGAGGTGAGGGTGATATATATTACAAGTGGAGGTGTGGTCGCTGTCAGAACTATGTGAGCGGAGACATTACATCAGAAATTGATAGACAAGAAGACTATCAGTTATTTATTCATGCTGTTGATGCGCTCATAAAGAAAAAGTTTGAGCATATTAATAAAACTCATATTGCCAAGTTAAACAAAGATTTAGCCGAAATAAAATCTACTGTGGACCGTATAGCTCAACAGAATCAATATATTATGGGGAAAATGAAGGAAATTGACGTGAAAAGAAAGGGTCAAAAATATAAAAAGAGAAATGAGTGCTTGCAGGAGAATAATAAAGAAAGACCGGTTATCGAGAAGACTGTCAGTTATAAAATACACCGTAGGTCTTATCCATTTCGCAGAATATTTAAATCTTTCAACAGGAGAGTGAGAATAGACAGGAATAAGAGATTTAAGTAAATAGAGATACGATGCGAAAAACGTAAATTTTAATGTTTTTTTTAATAGATTTATATATATTTTTATACTTTTTACAGATTAAATTTATTGTGTAATCTAGCGTTTAAAGAATAATTATTTGTAATATAATAGGCTATTTCTTAAATATCTGTCCAACATCGATCATTATTACAAATTAATTGGATTTAATGATTCAACTGAACGTCTTAATTGGGTTCTATTAGGTATCTATCTAGGAGGTAAATTTTATACATTTTCAGTTAAATTTATCTACACGCAATAAAGTAGTAGGTATCATTTGTTGTGTATTTCAAAGATAATGTCATTAAATATACAAAAAAAAACGATATGGTTTTTGACACATTGTCCGGTAAAGTCCCATGTCTCATCATAATACATCAACGGGAAGATATGGAGTGGTACCTCTGGAGAGATGCTGTCGTCAATTTCTATAAATTAGTATCGCCTGCTGTTCTTGGAGAATGTAGCCATGGGTGGCTTGTAACTGTTGTGTCTGATATTTGTTCCTTTTTCTTAAACTGAGAATAACTAAAGTATAGAGTGAAAACTTTTCATTGGCTGAATGCCATCTGTGGATGACGTTTCATTCTAAACTGATATTTAGTGGAACGTATGCATCAGCAATGAAAAACATCAGCGCCATCTGTTGAATTACACCAGAACGCACTAGTAATGCTCATTGCTTAATCTATACATAGACGTCATATTTGTTTTAAAAACAAAACAAATGTAAAGTCTGGTCAGGATTGCTTCCAAGAGTATATCAATGAATAATTTGTTTGCGCCGAGTTTGAGGCCTACGCTGGTTGTACCTGGTTGTCCTACGCGGGCTTGCCAGCTATAACGGGATTTGTTAGCGCCGTCTATTAGCTGCTTTTGAAAACAATATACAAACTATATTTACATCGCATGTGAAATTATATGATACATTGTTATCGGTGCCGTCAATATAAGATTGTTAGCACAACTTGATGAATTGATGTTAAGATTGAATTAGAGATGTCACTGTTTTCAATGAATAGTGGTGTAGCATAATTTACATTTCAAGTTATCAAATAGGACATTCGGTTCGGTTCCGTGCAATAGAGATACTCGATGCCTCTGATGCTGCATTTATGGATAAATAATAAGAATAATATTCTAAATATTTTCAAATTAATTATATCCATTTTATAATGACGCCACATGTAAACCGATGATTAAGTTTGTAGTAATTTTTCCTATCAAGTTCTCACCAAACGAAAACCGAATAGTTAATAGAAACTGTGAACAATCCAATGTTATTATTGTGACAGTGCCTTGCTTGTGAACATAGCACACAGATAAAAACCCAAGGCGTCGTGTGGTTATTACCATTTCGTTTTTGCTATAGTAGGCGACGAGATGTATTAATAATATTTGACCATGCCAAACTGGTTTCAAATATTTGACGGCATGATTTGTTTAAAAGTAACGCATAGATTTTTTGTTTTATTCATATTAATATTATTATTGTCTTCATGTACTAGTGATGTTAGTAATGATAGGCCAGTTTTGAATACCCCGCTCGGGGAAATCTCTGGCTACTATATGACAACAAGAGGAGGAAGACAGATTTCTGCATTCACCGGTATACCATATGCTGTTCCACCAGTTGGTGATCTCAGATTTAGAGTGAGTTAACTTTATTATTCAACTAATTTTAACATTATATTTATTTCGTAAGAGAATAACAAACAAATAATTTATATGTAGATTTGTTAAAAACTATGCTGGCTGTGAATTATCTATGAATAATTAGTATTAGAAGTAATTGATCTATTTATCACGATTTTCTTGTGTAATTAACACCTTCACTGCGGCGCCAATTTTCATAGCCTTTCGGCATGTGCGTATGAGGCGTGTTGTGCACAGTTGAACTTATTTGCAGTGCGTATGAGATCACGACGGCCTCATAAAATATCGTTTCTCTAAAACCTTTAAATAGGGGTATTTGAAGGTTTTAGAGAAACGATATTTTGTGAAATTTTTTGTAAATGTGACTATATTTGCTTGAAACTTTTATATTATATAAATAAATATTTACTCAAATTGAAACCGGCTTCGCCCTCACTTACGACTTTTGAGTATTGAATAAACAACACAAATATATATGACATGTGTTCTGCCTCACATCGCACTGAAAGAAAGTATGATTTGTATCTACACTAGGGATGGGCAGTTGCAACTAAGATAAAACATATTTATTGGAGTACTTCAAACAAAATATTTTTCATTAAAAAAGGGTAAACAAAAAGATGGACACAAAAAGTTACAATTTTTCTAGTTTTTTTTTGCTGCCTGACTGCTATTTAAGGTTCGCCTTAATTTGTCTTTCGCTGACCACCTTTTTGAAGCACATGATCAGCACATTTGCCAGGAGGAAATCCTGAAATAAACACTTGCGGTCAGTCTCTATCAGTGTAAAGATTTAAGTGTTATGAATGAGTGCATGTGTAAGAATATTTGTGCAGAATAAAGAACATTTTGTTGTAGTGAAATATTTAGGTCATACTTAGTATGATAACGGCAGCGAATATTTGGCTCGAGGTTATTTGATAAAATTCCCTTATCGTTATTTATCGTGACTTGTCCCAATACTAAGCTGAAATGCGCAGCGCTAACGACGCCCGCTCTGTGCGTCTATAAGGCTTGCCACTTTTGAGGCAGATTAGACCTTCCTTCTCACTAAGCGGTATTTATTTTTATTCAGTGCGTTTGGGGCCTATTTAACCTTATATTGTACTAACTACGCCATCAGGCTAAGCTTCGTGAGAGAATCAAAATAATATGTATATTTGTCTCTGTTATACTCGTAGAAATGTTAACGTAGCTGTCTCCCGCACAGAGTGCAAGAAAGCGATTTTGTCTGCCGCACCAGCAAGAAGTCACGCGTTTACCAATTCGACCTCATAAAGCAGTGAACGCCCTAAAGAAAATAATAGATTTATCATATGTACCTAGGCGGTATTGTACCATAAAGTACAAAATGCAGAGAGGTATAAAAAAATCATCAAGAATTTTCACGACTTTACTGAAATGGTTAAGATTATTTAACGTCTATCATTAGTACCTATAAAAGGTAATATTATTTTGTACTTGGTTTGGTTTCTGATGTGGGTCAGACCTGCAAATCAAACCCAAATAATGTAGAATTTTGAATAGTAGAAGAAGTATAAAATAATCAGAAATAGTTTTATAACCTGGAAACCAAGTTTCTTAATCAAAATATTACAAATAATAGTACTATCAATAGCCCGTCCAAAATGAAACAATAATCAGTTTTGAAGAACAGCGGCTAAGTTTTCTTACAGGGTCTTTCTCAGGACTGGCCGCGTTTTTGACCTAGTGGTAGATTTTTAACAAATACCTACTTACCTTTAAATTTAAAATCAATCAATATTCAAAAATAGTTATATTCTGATTTTAACTAATTTATGAAAATAAGATAATTATCTAATAATTAAAAATAACAACTGTTACCTTTTAAATCATACAACAAAGCATCTTTACAAACAATTTTATTTCTTTTTTCTTTAGTAAATATATCTTTATAAATAAATATTAAATTTTTTGTTTCATGGTCTGATGTGGGTTACCAATAGTAAAAATCATATTTTTAACATCAACTTTTTGATTTTTACTTCCAAAAATCGCTCTCTGTATCAATGAAAATAGCTTTTGAACGACTACCATCTTTTTGTTCATCACTCGTGAAAATGATCTCTGTAAAGAGTTCGAAACATTCATAACATTAAAACAACTTTTTAGGATTATATCGCGATTATTTATTACTTATTTGTATCTATTTCCCGACGTTTAACGAAAAATAAGTAATAAATAAACGCGATATAATCCTAAAAAGTTGTTTTAATGTTATAATACGTACATATTTCTTCGTCTGTTACGCTGTCTTTAAGTTTTTGTTCATATTACGTAAAAAATACAGCAATATTTTAAACATAATTAACAATTAATTAACAGTTATCATGAGGGAAAAACGTGAATCTCCTTAACTACCAAACTACAGAACAAAATATATTTAAATAGTTAATTTTTTTATGGGATAGGAGGGCAAACGAGCAGGCGTGTCACCTGATGGTAAACAACCAACGCCGACCATGGACACCAGCAACATATATAGTGTTACTGTTGTGTTGCCGACCTTTAAGGGATAGAGGATAGAAAAGTATGGGGAAGGGGGTGGGCCTCCGGGTACCTCTCTCACCGAACGAAACGCAGCATGAGCCACTTTACGTCGGTCTTCTGAGTGGACGTGGTATTTCACCGGTCGAGCCGGCCCATTCATGCAGTGAACTGCTTGGCTCTACCACTGTTTAAATTTCTTGAGTTTCTTTGAGAGAGAAATAAAATAAATAGTTTCATGTAAATCTGATGGTCGTGAGAAAGATATCGTCATTTAGTCATGACAAAGGTCACGTGGGCCGAGTTGCGGGACATAACTAGTTCAGAATAGTTCTTTAGGTCAATACCGTATTAATCGTAGAAGTTTACCTAAAACATTTTTATATTTTATTTAAATGCATAGAATTAGTGTCGATTTTCCAACAGAATTGCAGCGATTTTTATTTAAATAATCAAATAAATTTATTGATATCATTTTGGTGTGACAGACAGTCACACTTCAGTACCGCGGATTGGCATCAATGTCAGATAATGGAAATTAGAAACATAGGATATATATAAATTACCTTGAGTTCTAGTATTAAATTTAATAGCTAATAGTTCATATTTGAATTAAGAGGCCACTTTAATAAATAATAATTTACCTCAAAAATAAAAAATCGACGCGCTTGCATGAAAAGGATTATGAAAGTCAACGAAGCGAGTGAGGTGTGTAAGAATCGTGCCTTATGGCGCTCTGTTCTCTCTGCGTACCCCGCAAGGGATTTGGCGAAAAGTTATGTGTGTATGTATGTATCTTATATAAATATATAAGAGATTTCCACCTATATATTGACTCATCACGATATCTCTGGAACCATAAGGCGTAGCGACTTGAAATTTGGTAGGATTATTCCTTTCGCCGAGTAGAGGTCAGCTAAGAACGGATTTTACGAAATTCCACCCACAAGAGGGGTTGCGGCGGTGTTAATAATGGAAAATTCCCATTTTTAACCTATTATTTAACCCATTATTAGCTGCTATCGACTTCAAATTTGTCGAAGATATTGCAGTATTAACATAGCGGGGCAGCAGTTATTACTTTTGATGCGAAACAGAGTTCGCCGGGTCAGCTAGTAGTAAATATTTCTGATATTGAATTAATATGTATTCATCATAGATATTAAGATGATAGAAGGACCCTCAACTTCTCCGCATTGAGGAGAAAAATGTATGCGAGAAATATCCAAATGGTATACCTATTTCTTTTTTAGACAGTAAATAGCGTAACTAGATTGCATAAGAACTCCATAGCATTGTGTAAAAAAGGATAAAAGAAACAACGATTGTAATATAGATCGGCAATAGTCACCCAAACAACGAGACCAAAAATGGGTTGTTGATGTGTGACTGACTTATCAATGTGCGTTAAAAGTGACTCCAAGTATCAACTTTTACATAGTTAATGTTCATGTGTTAAAATGTAAATATCCTGAAAATTTAATATACGCGGTTGCGCTGTCAGTGATTAATATTAGTACATTTTTCCTGACATGTGCTATCTATTATAGTCTATGCTAAATCTATGATTGTAATTAATACCAGTTAGGTATTTATTATTGTCGCGACAATGCTGGCGGGCGATTAGGAGTGGAGGGCTGTGGTCTCCGTCTGCGAAGCTGTGATGCTCCAGAAGGAGGCCGCCGAGCGGGGTCGGGAGAGACACGATCCCGCTGGAAGGCGGCGGCGGCGAGCTCAGTGATCGCCGCCGTCGACGGGCCGCGAGGGCACACACCCCGCAGGTGCGCCCTGGTCTCGGCCCGGGAAGGATGACCCCCCGGTGCGGCCGGGGAGGGTCGTCGGAACGCCGCCGGCCGCGCGCCTCTTTACAGCGCGCGGTTGGAGCCGCCCCGCCCGGGGGAGCTTCACCGAGGCTCCCCCTCGTGACAGAGGGGGGGGGGAGGCGACGGCGGGGTGGACCCGAGGGCCGAAGCAATGTCCTGGGCCACCGCAATACCGGAGGAAGGCCGCCGCGAGGTTATAGCGGGTAACCCTTGGATCGGATTGCAGTTTACCGTTTTGGGAGTCCCACACTAACCCCTGCCGTCCCCTGGCGGGGGTGTGCATAAAACATTTCCTCGCGTAAAAAAAAGGTATATATAATATAGGTATATAAATTTATATTTTTCAATCAACGGATTACGTTTTTGGTCGCAGAAATTCTTACGCCATGTTTAGGAAATGTGACATGGTGCGTGTAAAAAGTTTTTATTTTGTCATGGCCAAAACCTGATTCATGTAAATATGTATGATAAATTTAAATAATGATTTTATGATTGATTTGCATATTATTACAATATTTTGTTACAAATTCATAGTGAATATGGTTTTTATTCATTTTAAAATATATAATCTGTCTATACATATAATAAAATTGTAGGAAAGTTGAGACACATACATTGAATATTTTTTTAGAATACCTGGGACTTGATCGATACCGAACCCAAAAATATAGTTTTTAGAATTATTGTTTATTTGTCTGTTTATCTTTTTGTCTGTATGTTTGTTACGGATTAACTCTAAAAGTGCAACTGCATGCTTTTTAATAATTTTCCATTAATATAACCAAGAGGTCGGGTCAACACACAGGCTAAATATTATCACGCCATCACTAATTGGGGATGAGCAATGAACCCTTACAATGTATGGCAGACGCAACAGTATTTTTGCTGTTTTATGGCGTCCACGCAGTCAAAGTAGCGGGCAACAGCTAGTAACATAATATATGTACATATAATTAAAACACAAGAATATTTAATAGATATTAATATTAACTTGTTATCAACTTCAAAACATAATTGAAAATATAACATAAATATTAAAAAAAAAAAATACCAATTAAAATAAAATCTACTTCCGGTTGGTATTTCGGTAAATAATTACCCCTCGTTATTCTCGTAAAGTTTAATGACACTTCTGAGAATATTCTACGTTGATCTTTACTAAAAATACTCTCAAATTATTCCTCCATTATAACCCTGTATGACATAGATTAGAAAAAAATAATCTTCTAAACCCAAACGGGAAAATCAGTGGTATAACTATGCAGCTCGCTGCATTAATGGGCCGGCTCCACCATTGTAATACCCCTCAAAATTTCGACGCAAAGTGGCACATTTCGTATTCCCCGTTCTTTGCTATCACAACTTTTCTTAAGGCCGGCATTGCAACTAACACTAACCTGTCTGGCGGATGTCCATGTGCTAGTTGCTTACCATCAGGTTGACTTGCTTGCTGGTTTGCCCTCCAATCCCATAAAGAAGTCGACGTCATTCTAAATGTCACAACTATTGGGACATTTGTTTCAGATTTCATAACATTAATTGTTAAAGTTCTTTTAACATTGAAGAGCTTTCGACATTTCTTGAATAGACGCGATGATATTTTCAAGTATAAAATATTTATGTTGCACTTGGTATTAGGAAATTTGGATATTGTGTTCTTTAATCATTACATAATATAAAACAAAGTCGATTTCCGCTGTCTGTCCTCTTAAATGCTTATATATTTGAAACTAAGGAACAGATTTTGATGCCATTTCTTTTAATAGTTAATCGTTTAATTATAGTTAAAAATAATTTTAGAATTGTTTTTAACTATAATTCATGTATAATGTAGTAAAGAAAAAGTGATAAATCCCAAATTTACTTATTTATTACTTTTGATGCGGAACAAAGTTCGCCGGGTCAACTAGGTAAAGTTTAATCTATTCTATCCTATTTCGTTTGCGTCATAAAAAAATGCGTGAAGAAATAAAAAAGAAAAACGATGATGCTCATCTAATAGTTTAATTATTTTCCACCAGGCACCAGTTCCCGTAGAACCATGGCAGGAAACATTGGATGCATCAAGAATCGCACCCATTTGTGTCCAGAGGAATCCTTATATTCGTCAAGAAGAGATCGTCGGTCAAGAAGACTGTTTATATCTTAATGTTTACACACCGATAAATACTAATGTAAGCATATTCAATTCTTAATCGCTGGTTAAAATAATTTCAGTATTAAATTCTCAACCGCAATAGTTAAATACTGTTACAACTAAAAATAAAAAAATATTACATTTGAATTTGGAATCTGTCATTTTTATACGATAGTTCATTGTGTTTTCTCGTTTTGGCGCCAGTACATTGTACAATATTTTGCGATATTAAAATGGAGTGGGGTGATAAAGAGAACCGAATCGCTGTGATTGCATTACACAAAGTAGGTGTGGAGCCAAATGCAATTTTTAAAACTCTCCATACACTTGGTATTAGTCAAATGTTTGTGTACCGGGCTATTAATAGGTACAATGAGACATCCTCTGTTTGTGACAGAAAAAGACCTGGCCGTACACGTAGTGTTCGTACGAAAAAGGTGGTCAAAGCAGTAAGGGAAAGAATTCGAAGAAATCCTGTCCGCAAGCAAAAGATTTTATCTCGGGAGATGAACATAGCACCTAGAACAATGTCGCGTATTTTAAAAGATGACTTAGGACTTGCAGCTTATAAGAGGCGCACTGGTCATTTATTAACTGATACTTTAAAAAAGAATAGGGTGTTAAAATCTAAACAACTACTAAAGCGGTACGCAAAGGGCATACATACATACATACGCATCGGCACAAGTGTTTGTACCATTCTTGAAAAGGTAGTCAAGCCCCTTAACAACACCATGTTCAATAACGAAGTATGGTCCTTCCAGCAAGACTCGGCACCGGGTCATAAAGCTCGGTCCACGCAAACTTGGTTGGAAGAGAACGTTTCGGACTTCATTAGAGCTGAAGACTGGTCGTCGTCTAGTCCCGATCTTAATCCACTGGATTATGATTTATGGTCAGTTTTAGAGAGTACGGCTTGCTCTAAACGTCATAATAATTTAGAGTCCTTAAAACAATCCATACGATTGGCAGTGAAGAATTTTGAAGAAGAGTGCGTGTTTCTATTGATAACTGGCCTCAACGTTTAAAGACCTGTATTGCAGCCAATGGAGACCACTTCGAATAAGCTTTTTATATTCTATATCGTTTTATATTTATCTATTAAAGTAACACACTGTAAAAGTAATAAATGTTATTTGCAATTAAATTTTTTTTTTTCTTTGTTACAATATTTATGGCATGACTAAGTATTATAGTACAACAAAAAAATCCTACAATCATCATCATTTAGTCAGGGGGACGAATGCAACTTGATTCTTTCTCTTATCGATGTTTACGACGAAACATTGATTTAGGGACTTAGAAAATAATTTATATCTTCAATTGTTTAAAATTAGGTTATCATTCGATTCGTGTAAAAAATCTAGATGTTTTAGTATATTCTAAGAGGCTTAATAAATTTTTAATCGCATTTTACTATAGTTGTTGATAAATTTCTGGTATGGAGACATGGAGCTTTAAGGAAGCTATCACTAGCTATTAGAATTATCATCATCATTTTCCTGCCCTTCTCCCACTCTAAGTGTGGTCCACACAACATTTCAACCTTTCCATTCTCTTCTTGCACCTCCACCTATACTCCCTCTACACGAATATCAACTTTTACACAGTCCATCGAGCTCTTTTTCAGTTTTCCTCTACCGTTATGTCCATCCATAGTCATTCTCATCACAACAATTTAACAATAACTCAATCAGTTATCAGTCCGATTAAAAATTGGTGTTGTATGAAATTTGTCTATAATATTTTTTTATATTACTAGGAGATAGCTAAAAAAGACCGTCTTCTGCCTGTCATGATGTTTATACACGGTGGTGGCTGGATGTGCGGTGATTCTACCACATTCATGTACGGACCCGAATATCTTCTAGATAGAGATGTAATATTGGTAACCACAAATTACAGGCTAGGTAAGAATACTATTAAAAATAAAACTTATTTCAAATATTCGACATTATGTCTTTTTTAGTAAAGTGAAACTTTAATATACATATACCTACATCGTTTGATTTTTTTTCGTTTACTTAACGCATGTCGCGCGGTATGTGTGCAATGATCTTTTTTTGATTAAGTTGAATTAGAGTAGGCTGAAATTAGCTTAATATATTTAAATTCAAGATATCGTAGCGTTAAATATACTATATTTATGTATATCTACTACAAATTCTAATGTAGTATTTTCTAACGTTATTCTGTTAGAATTTTTTTTTATTCTGCTCCCGAGATGTGCAAAAGTGTTGAAGCACAAACAAGAACATAAAATGATTATTGAAGGAATAGTAAATATGATGTCCACTCTTGAAACTTGTCTAGATGATTAACCTCAGATTCCGGTGGGAGACATTAGTTCCCAGTGGTTTATAGCAGGTTTGGGACAAGGTCACAACTAAGAAAACTTAAATTTTAATGTAAAAATAGAATTTAAATGGTAAGTCTTTACAGCCTCGTGGCACGGGTACCTACTTTAATTTGGTAAGGTCCAGGTTCGAAACCTGGCTTACATCGATTACTTTACGGAAGTTAGTTAATCATTAATGACTAACTAATACAACAGTCACATTTAC
This sequence comes from Euproctis similis, assembly GCA_905147225.2. Taxonomy (NCBI): domain Eukaryota; kingdom Metazoa; phylum Arthropoda; class Insecta; order Lepidoptera; family Erebidae; genus Euproctis; species Euproctis similis. Next base: position 15,074,823 of record LR990107.1, on the reverse strand, counting down.
CCAGAGTTCAGACGGTATAGTATAGTAACGTGTTCACAAGTTCAGTCGTAGAAATCTGATTTTATTTCAGGACCACTCGGTTTCCTTTCCACTCAGGACGAGTACTGCCCAGGCAATAATGGTCTTAAAGATCAACAAGAAGCTTTGCGTTTCATTCAAAAATCCATTGAAAGTTTTGGTGGTGATAAGAACTCGGTAACCATATTTGGAGAGAGTGCAGGAGGCGCTAGTGTTCATTATCACATGATATCTGAAACTAGTGCAGGTAAAGTATTTAAATTATTTCGATTATTATCTGTACTAAATTAGATTATTTTTTCTGTATATAAATTGTCGCTCCCAGTTTCTTCGTGTTTCTTAATACGATATTTTTTTACAAAATTTGTTTATCCTGATTTTTTTTGTTAGGACAAAAATATTAGTAATATTATAGCAATATTTAAAAAAAGCTGGCTGTCCAATAGGAAAACTTCCGTACTTTTTTTACAAAACACTTTGTGTAATCATTATGATGTTTGTTCACGAAACCGTATAAAAAACGATGTTTAAAATATTTTTTGTGGCCACGTTTTTAATTTCATTTATAGTAAACAGGTTCTTTGATGACATAACACTGCCGATAGCATACTTGATTGAAGCCAATTGTCCAAAATAATGGCGCCTACCTTTTGCAGACTCATTGGTCTAATGGTTTAAAAATGGCGGTTTCCAATAAGCATAAACAAAGACGAATTTCCGACATTCCTTTCGGGAATTATATAAAAATGTTATTAATGAAACAAAACATTTCGCCAACTTTGACATCATAATCATCATCATCATTAGCCTATTGCAGTCCACTGCTGGACATAGGCCGCTCCCAATGTGCGCCACAACATCCGATTCTCTGCCTTCCGCATCCAGTCTTTTCCAGCAGCCTTTCTGAGGTCGTTTGACCATCGGGTTGGTGGGCGTCCTACGCTACGTTTACCAAGACGCGGTCTCCACTCAATGACCTTCTTACTCCATCTACCGTCGGTCCTTCGGCAGATATGACCAGCCCATTGCCACTTCACCGAGCCTATTCTGCGAGATATGTCGGTTACCCTAGTTCTCTAGCGGATATACTCATTCCTGAGTGTATCCTTCAGAGATACCACGAGCATAGCCCGCTCCATAGCTCGCTGAGCGACTTTAAATTGACATGGGACAAAACAATAAGTTTGTCGTAACTTAATTACTTCTGTCAACACTTTCAAGTATTAGCTGAATGAAGTTATCAAATCAAAAACTCATTTTTTCAATTAGGTCTTGTACAGACACTTATGAAGGTCGCAAATTTAAAATCCGACAATTCGATTACTCTCGCGCTGAGAAGAATTGGCAAGAAACTAAGGGGAGTCTTTTATTTATTTATTTAACAGTCATCATCATCATCATTAGCTTTTTTTTTGAGGTCCACTGCTGGACATAGGCCTCCCCCATAGGGGGGTGGCGGTATTCTAAGCCGGCGCCACACAGCACATATTTATTTATTTAACAGTACACAGCGCATATTTAACAGTACTATGCACTAAAACACAAATTAATAGAATCATATAGAGAGCAGAATGAGGTCTCTCACGTTAACAATCAAAACTCCATTATATGATAATGATTTTAAATATTAGTTATGCAATATCGTTCACATCATGATTGAAAACTGTAGGCGTAAAACTTGATATCTGTATCATTGAACTCTATGAGTACACTGTACACACGTCTTGTAATACTAAGACCAATATTTGTGCAGGCGAGATACCGGTTTCCTTTACCTATTGCCTACCTACATAGCACTGTTTTCCTCCAAGGTATATAATAGGAAAATAGTGCTAATACCTACTAATTTTAATAAATTAAGTGGAATTACTACATAAGCTGTATAAAATACTAGATTGTCATTGCAAGTCTCGGTGGCCCAATGGTCGAGCACACGATTTCTGATCCAGAAGTCCGGGTTCGATTCCTGACACTGGCTCACACCAATCATTTTCCTGCCCTTGTCCCACTCTACGTGGGGTCGGCACAACATGTCATTCTTTTCCATTCTCTCCTGTCACTCGTCGTTTTCACACTTACTCCCTTCATATTCATATCAACTTTTAGACAGTCCATCCATCTCTTTTTCGGCCTTCCTCTACTAATGTGTCCATCCACAGTCATTCTCATCGTTCTCCTTGTGACATGGCTTTCGTCCCTTCTCATAATGTGGCCATACCACGCCAATCTACCACTTCTATTTTTTTCCGTGATTGGTGCTACTTTCATGCTTCCTCTTATATACTCATTTCTTATTCTATCCCTTTTTGTCACACCACACATCCATCTTAACATTCGCATTTCTGTTGCATGTACTCTCCTTTCATCCACTTCTTTCATAGGCCAACATTCAGGTACCCATACAATACGACAGGCCTGACAACCGATTTGTATATTTTCCCCTTTAATTTAAGGGGCATCTGTGGGTCGCATCCTGTTCCTGAGACCTGTCGCCATTTCATCCATCCCGCATTCATTCTGTTATTCACATCCCGGTCAATATTGCCATCGCATTGAATAAGCGAACCAAGGTATTTGAAGTTTGACGTAACTTTGAGGCTTTTTCCGTCCAAAGATATTGAGGAAAAGCCAGAGGAGCCACCAAAGTCACAGAAAAGGTGCTCAGTTTTATCGCGGCTGATCTTAAAACCGACTCTCTCTAGCTTATTCTGCCATCTTTTCAGCCTACTTTCTACCTCGGCCGCTTCCTCTCCTACCAGAACAATGTCGTCAGCAAAGAGCATGCACCAGGGTGCGTCCTCCTGAATGTCCGATGTAAGAGCATCGATTATCAGGAGGAACAAATAAGGGCTTAAAGCCGATCCCTGGTGTAAGCCCACATCCACAATGAACTGGTCGGTGACGCCGGCTACGGACCGGACACTAGTATACGCTCCTGCATACTCTGTCATATGCCTTTTCTAGGTCAATAAAAACCATATGCAAGTTCTTGTGTGCATGTCGGTATTTTTCGGACAGTTGCCGAAGAGCGAAAATTGCATCTGTTGTTCCTCGTCCCGGCATAAATCCGAACTGGTTCTGGGTGATCTCACTTTCCTCTCTCATTCTTCTCGCTATCACTTTCTCCCATATCTTCATACTATGTGACATGAGCTTTATTCCTCTATATCTATTACATTCTTGGACATCACCCTTGTTTTTATAAATGGGCACCAGTGAACTGTTGCGCCACTCATCTGGGATCGTCTCTTCCTGAAACAGCTTATTGAAGAACAAAGTCAGCCACTTACATCCATCATCTTCCAAAATCTTCCATGCTTCTGCAGGTATACTGTCTGGTCCAGTTGCTCTATTACTTTTCATACTTCGTACTGACATTTGCACTTCTTTCACGGTAATTTCATTCACCATATCTACATTTGTATAGTTTTCTTCTAATATACCACTCCAACCATTCTCTTCATTCATTAGCTTACTAAAATATTCCTTCCATCGCTTTTTTATTTCTTCATTATCCATAAGCACTCTTCCATTATCATCTTTTATACATTTTACATGCATAATATATCTCTCATTCATCTCTCTTTGCTTAGCTAGTCGATATAGATTTTTTTCGCCTTGGGGACTTTCAAGACTTTGATATATCTTATCATGTACTTTGGCCCTTGCCATAGCTACCTTTTTCTTGGCAATTTTCTTAAGCGTACAGTACTGCTTCCTTTTACTCTCTTTCAGGATCACCTCATCCTCATTCACACTCTTCCATTCTTTAAGAGCAAACTTTTTATCTTTCAACACCTTTTGTAGTTCTTCGTTCCACCACCAGGTTTCTCTCTTAATTGTTCCTTTCCCTTTAGTCATACCTAAAACATCTTCTGCAATTTTTCTCATTCCTGATGCCACTTCATTCCAACATTCATTCACTTTCATTCCTACCATACGGTCATTCATTTCTAACATTTTATCAACCACTTTTTCTCGAAAACCTTTCGCACAATCTTCTTTTTCTAGCATATCCCACTTAATTTTTGGCGGGGGTTTGGGTTTATTATTGGTTAATTTTATCACTAGTTTCATTTCCACTAGCAGTAACCGGTGTTGTGTTACTACTGCTTCTCCAGGTATCACTTTGCAATTAACGACTGTCTTGATATGATTTCTTCTTGTTAAAATGTAATCTATTTGTGTATTAAAATTTCTGCTATTGTATGTAATTAGGTGTTGATTCCGTTTTTGAAAAAAAGTGTTTGCAATTGCCAAATCGAAAGCGGAAGCAGTTCGTAATAATGCTTCGCCTTCCCGGTTTCGAGTCCCAAAGCCCCAGCCACCATGTACTCTTTCAAATCCTTCATTCATCCGTCCTACATGCCCATTAAAGTCTCCTCCAATGAGCAACTTCTCATTTTGGGGTATACCCATCACTACATCATCAAATTTTTCCCAGAACTTCTCTTTCATTACCTCGTTGCATCCTACTTACTTGGGGCGCATACACACTCATTACATTAAAAATGGCTCACACCAATGACTTTTCGAAATTGTTTTCGGAAGTTATGTGTGATAAATATCGATGACTGAAAAACTTTGTGCCCGGTATGGCAATAGGTTTGCCACCTTTTCTATTTGGGACGTAAACATAACGGCGAGACGAGGCTTAACAGCCGCTGCTTACACCTTCGGTTAACAAAAGGCGTGAAATTATGTTATGTTATGTCATTGCACCTGACGGTATCGTGCCCAAAAGTGGTAGAAATAAAACGGTGAATAACTTTTATCTTTTTTCTTTATTTTACTAAGCAGATATACAGTGCAAAAGCGAATGGATGTAGGAGTCGAGGACGGCCTAGACACACATTCCATAACCAAATAGAACGTGTTCTGGAGGAAGGTGATGTTAGGAGCCTCAAAAATCGACGCGCGTGCATGAAAAGAGTTATGAAAGTCAACGAAGCGAGTGAGGTGTGTAAGAATCGTGCCTTATGGCGGTCCGCTCTCTCTGCCTTCCCCGCAAGGGATTTGGCGTGAAGTTATGTTTGTATGTACACATCAGTATTGGTTTTCAGGACTATTTCATAAAAGCATATCGGAGTCGGGAGCCGCGTTAGTGCCTTGGGCTGAAGCTCCACTTGGAGAGCCACGAAGGAATGCGTTCCTACTTGCGAAATACTTGGATTGCCCTCAAGCACCTTCAGAGAAAATGATCGAATGTCTTCGTACAAAAGACAGTTATGAAATCATAGATACAGAGTTTAAATTCTATGTAAGTAAAATGTGGTTTATTAATTATTTAATACAGTTATCCTAATTTAGTTAAGTAATTTATTAAATACAAATACGCAAAGACATTTATGTGTTCTTTTTTTTATGGGATAGGAGGGCAAACGAGCAGGCGTGTCACCTGATGGTAAGCAACCAACGCCGCTCATGGACACCAGCAACACATAGTGTTACTGTTGCGTTGCCGACCTTTAAGGGATAGGGGATAGGAAAGTACGGGGAAGGGGGGTGGGCCTCCGGGTACCTCTCTCACCGAACGAAACTCGGCATGAGCCACTTTACGTCGGTCTTCTGAGAGGTTGTGGTATTTCACCGGTTGAGCCGGCCCATTCATGCAGTGAACTGCTTGGCTCTACCCTTGGTTTACTATTGCACTCATTTAGTGCAATTATATTTAAATTAGTAGCACATGATTCGGTTACTATTATAGCATTTGGCGTGCTATTTCGCAATATCAACAAATCAAATTGTGAACATACGAGTCTCGGTGGTCTAGTGGTCGAGCAGACCGCTTCTGAATCCAGAGGTCGCGGACTCGGATCCTAGTCAACACCAATGACTTTTCAAAATTATTATCGAAAGTTATGTGTGATAAAAATGGATGACCAAAAACTTTGTGCCCGGTATGGCAATTGGTTCGCTATCTATTCCATTTGGGACGTAAACATAACGGCGAGACGAGGCTCAACAGACGCTGCCTACACCTTTGGGTATAAAGAGGCGTGAAGTTATGTTATGTTATTTAGTTACAGTAGAAACTCGATTAACCGGAGTAATTGTTGTCGATAGGCATTCGGATAATCGAAAATCCGGATAATCGAATGTATGTAGAATAATGTTAAGTGCTTATTAAAAATCTCTATATATTTGTTATATGTAGATTTCGATTAAAATCAACGTTTAATTTGAAATTATCACTTTTTTATGTATGTACACACATATTTTTTTTAGATTACATACATAACTAATATGTACTAAAATACTGTCGCATTAATCATGAGTTAAAATATTTTCGTACGTATGTAAGTATGTAATATGTATGTATGTTTACAATTTTGCATTTGGTAATCATTTTGGTTTAAAATATTCGCTAGTTGTCATTTGACGTAAGCAACTTCTTCTCTACATTGCCGCTAAATCACGAATTCGTTTTAGTTGTAGTAAACTCAAAGTATCCCGTTTTTGCTTTTCAAACCACTTGAGAGCTGTTTCCAGGGCATGAAATGCTACATCATGAGATGGTCCTGTATCATTTTCCGCGTGTAATTCGACTTGTAGGGTCGCGGTTGGTAGTCCGGATAATCCGTATAACTGAGAGCCGGATAAAAGAGTTTCTACTGTAATATTTATTTAGCATTTGGCATGCTATTTCGTAATATCAACAAATTATATTGTGACGACATTGGTGGGTATCGAATCACAATACCACTATGACCATCGAGGCCTATGTGTTAATTTGTGTTTTCTTGAATGCAGCTCATAAGCTTTAGTCATCTTCGATTGGATATAATAAAAAGTCAAGCATCAACTTTCAAATTTCCGCACCATTCTCGCATCCAACCAGTTATTATGTTTTTCAAAACATAGACTTGGAACATAGAAGTTTATACTATAAACAAAAGGGCTTGCATTTAACAAAATTGAAATAAATGTTGTCTTAAATAAACATATCTGTTGGCAAGATCTTAAATCCTTTGTTAATATATTCACCAAACATTAAAACATTAGGCTTTACTGTACCTACAACTCTATTGTGTTATTATCAACAGGTTTTTATTCATTGTATTGTTATTTTAAAACTTATATGGTTTTAGACGTGGGATTACGAGCCCATGACACCGTTCAAGGCCGCAATAGAACCAGACCATCCAGGGGCATTCTTGAAGAGAAATCCACGAAAAATACCGAACGTGGCAGCAGTGCCTTGGATGACCGGTCTTAATAAAGATGAAGGCTGTTTAAAATCAGTTTGTAAGTTTCTACAGTAAATATATTAACAGTTCAACATTAATTTTTTTTTGCACAGTAAAAACTTGGTTCATAGTTCATATAGACTATAGAATATTTACTGTAAATATTCTGTTAATAAAAACCGGTTGTGGTTTCGTTCTGGTGGTAATGAATGATATAATATGAATCTACACATATAATAAAATCAAAGTCAAAACTGTACATTGAATATTATTTTAGAATTCGTCTGTTTGCCTGTCTGTTTGTTACGGATAAATTCTAAAAGTACTGCTTTTATTTACAATTTTGCATAAACATAACTAAGAAGTCGAGCCAACACAGATATTATAACGCTATAACTAATAGGGGTGAGCAATGAACCCTTATATGGGGCCAGGCATAGTATTTTTGTTGCTTTATTGCGTCCGCGCGGACTAAGTCGCGGGTCACAGCTAGTGATATAATATAAAGATAATATTCATACATATAGACACAATTAATTGTTATATAGGGTTTTGTTGGTGCCAATTGGAGCGGATATTACTTAGTTCATTCTACTATATAAATCTGTATTCGGTCATTGCACAGGTTAAGGATAAACATTATTTATATATTAAACTGCATATTTGTTCATATACCTATTAATTTTATTTAAAGTCTGGTCACTAGTTGCGGTCCTTTGTTTTTTCGAACGTTTCGTTCGTTCGATTTCGTTCATTTGTTCGTTCCTTTCATTAAAAACTATCCACAGATGTAAATTCTAGTTCTCATTTTGTTCCCGAAATATTCTAATTTGGAATCCTTCTGTTGAGGAAGATTAAGTTATTTTTTTAATATTTTTTTATGGCATAGGTGGACAAACCGGTGGCGCATCACTTGATGGCAAGCAAACAACGTAGCCTAAGAATACCTACAACAAAGATGGCGTAACAGTTGCGTTGTCAGCCTATAAAATGGCATAGGGAAGTAGATACGGAGGGGAGATCGGGAAGGGTTTGGGCCTCCGGATACCTCTCATACCCAGTGAAACGCGGCATGAACCACTTTCGATCTATATACTAAGAGGTGATGGTAGGTACTCCTGACACTGGCTGACACACAATAAATATCGATGACTGAACAACTTTGTGCCCGGATGGCAATAGGTTCGCCATCTATTCCATTTGGGACGTAAACATAACGGCGAGACGAGGCTTAACAGCCGCAAGCAAGGTAACAAAAGGCGTGAAGTTTTGTTATGTTATGTGATGGTATTTCACCTCTCGAGCCCACCCATTCATGCAGCGAATTGCGTGGCTCTAACACTATTTACCACTGTTTTTTTGAGTTAAACTATAATAAATACCTAAATAAAATCTGTAAATACCACAGAAGTTATTATGACCTCCAAAAATTAAATACGACGGTGATCTTTATCAAAACTCATTGTTTAAAATATTTACTGAAATTTTCATACTTATTTGTATGTATATATATATTTATACTTATGAATACATTCATTGAAATAGATATTATATACCTAATTTATATAAAGTTTATTTCAACATGGGTAAAAAATTCGGATCGTAAGAATGTATGATTTCCCCTGTTTTTTTGTCTCATCACACACACACACCTATTGGATGTTCTGATGTGTTTTACGTGTTAATCTAAAATAGCAAATTTTCTATATGTATGTTATTTGAATATACTTTAAATGAACGAATGAAGAATGATATTATTTAATTGAATGCTCAGCAATAATATAAAGAGTGCATTTTTAATAGTCTCGGTGGTCCAAATTTCGAAAGTTATGTGTGATAAATATCGATTACTAAAAAACTTTGTGCCCGGTATGGTATAAACCTATTCCATTTGAGACGTAAACATAACGGCGAGTCGAGGCTTAACAGCCACTGCCTACACCTTCGGGTAGAAAAAGGGGTGAAGTTTTGTTACGTTATGCATTTTTATTTATCCTTTCATCATGAGGTTATTCTCACTTCTATTGTGAGTTAATCTTATCAATATGTAAAGAATATATACTTATGAATCATTCACTCATTCGTTCATTGTGATATTTTTAACTTGGATAATACCTATATATTTTTTGTTATTTTTTCAAGGGATAACCGCGAATGAAACGAGATATAAGGAATTCAAAACTGGTTTTGATGCTATAGCTCCAGTGACATTCTACTACGAAAATTCACCATACTCCGAAGAGATCACTAACAAACTACGACAGAAATATTTGAATAGTGATGACAAGAAATCGTGGAATCAGGGTCTTCTAGAGGTGAGAACTGATTTTCACTGAGTTTATTGATTAAGTCTCGGTGGTCCAGTGATCGTGCTCCCCGCTTCTGATTTTGAGGTAGTATCCAATAATATTTTGGACACAATACACACAGCGCCCTCTAATACTAAGCCAAGCAACTAAATGCTTGTGTTATGGAAACTAGATAACGGATATTAATACAAAAGTATATATCTACTTTTTTGTAAAAGAACACCCTTACTGACACTACCTTACTAACATTTATAATACATAGAAGTCGTGGGATCCATTCCGAGCTCACACCAATGATTTCTCAGAATTCTTTTCGGAAGTTTTCAGAAGAAGAACTTTGTGTCCGGTCTATGGCAATCGGTTTGCCACTTACGACCTAACATAACTATTCGGCAAGTCCCTACTTAAAAGCCGCCGCCTACACCTTCGGGTAGAAAAGGGCATGACCAAAAAGTACTACTACTGCTTAATGTGAAATCGGTCCAATGTTTATTATGAAACGTTATTTTATTTAGTACCTAAAATTTATAGGTTAATGTTATTTGATATAAAATTTAATTAAATAGTACCTAAATTACAGATTTATTCCGATTCATATTTTAACTATCCAGCTGTGGAGAGTGTTGAATTAGTATTGAATTACACAAAGAATCCAGTATATCTATATGAATTGACGTATAGAGCAACAAATAGTTTTTCTCAAATATTCGGAGATCCAGATGGAGACTATGGTATGTAACATTAAAATTTATTTACAGGAGATGATATATAGGAGTTAGGAATATATATCTATATATTATTAATACACTAAATTAATAACCAAATATTAGTCATATAAGTGAAAAAGTCACCTGGATATTTCAAACTAATGAGTGCCTAGAAATTGCGTTAATAACATAATAGTGTTTCCGCCAAAAATAATCCAAGAACCAAATTTAATGTTACATTTAACAGGTGTATGCCACGCCGACGAGCTGATGCATTTGTTCCCAATACATTTTCTTGAAAAACCACAATCTGACAGAGACATCAAGATGAGTGAAACCATTATAACATTGTTCACAAACTTCGCTACTTCAGGGTTAGTTTCTTGAAAAATATCTTTATTTATCGGATATATATTTTTTTTTATCGGATATAGGGGCAAAGGAGCAAGGTGGTCACCTGTTAGTAAGCAACCAGGGTCACCGATGGCCACCTGCATTAGAAGCAGTACTACAGTTACGTTACCGGCTTTTAAGAGAGTTGGGTGAGAAAGAAGTGGCAGGATTGGTCTCCGGATCCTCTCTCACCGAACGAAATGCGGCATGAGCCACTTGACTTGGCTGTATCAAAGCTAAATTTTAATTTTTTTATACTCTATTACAATATTTGTCACCTCATTTAAATATTAGAATAGGAGCAAGCGCTTGATAATAATTAAAGAAATATTGCTTTATCTATACTGATGCTTTGTTTGATTATTTGAAAAAGCTGATCACAGAAACTACTGATTTAATGTACCTATGCTATTTAATGCTATGTATAATATCATAACGTTGATCCCCATGACCATGGCAACACATTTACGTAACTCTTACCCAATCTTACACAAAACCTTAAAGTAAGTACAAGTACACGGATTACCTTCGGTCAACTTATAATTCACCTTTGACTCCAACTTCCTCTATCAACAAACTTACTTCCTTATTCGTTGAAATGTAAGCACATTTTTAGGAGGAACAGAATTTCGAGAGATTTTATTTCACAAAAAAATCAAATAAATTCTATGTAATTTATTCCTCTAAATATAGCAGCTTACTTGTGGCGAAAAGTAGGTAATTAATATCGGTTGAATACTTACAAAGTTTATTGATTATAAACATACCAAGAAACATATCTTGCCCATTTATATATAATCAATGTATTGGCCATAAAAGTTATTAGACTATACAAATAACATATTTGTGACCATGAACACGACATGTTCATGGTCACAAATATACTGGAATACATTATGGTATGATATGGAATTAATTACTGTCAAACATACATACATAAATTCTCTCTCTATCTCTCTCTCTTACACACGCACACACTCACACACACGCACAAACACACACACACACACACACACACACACACACACACACACACACACACACACACACACACACAAAGAGAGAGACACACACTCGCACACAGCAACACATCAAACCACACACAAGCACGCAAACAGCTACACAAACAAAAAACCTGCTGGCGTATTAAGAACTATTAATTCCAGCCAGCATAAGCGCTGTCTTGCAGTGAATTTGACAAGCAAGCACTTAACTTATGCCAGCGCGTAAGCTGTCATAAATTAAGTGTTAGTTCATAATGGGCCACCAGATCCCCATGCATTGAACTTATAATAATCTATTTTCACGTGAAAATGATTTCTGTAAAGAGTTCGAAACGTCGGGAAATAAATAGAAGATAAGTTCTAAATAAACGCGATTTAATGTTACTTATAATATCTATAATCTTTAATAACTAGTGTTATTTTTTATACAGGAACCCAAACAAACCTTTGCCTCTACCCGTTAAATGGGAGCCTGCAACGAGTGGCGCCAAAATGGAGTATCTAGATATAGGATCACAAATTAAAATGAAGAAAGACTTGGCATCCAGGTCACGATTTTGGTCTACTCTGCCATTATGGCACAACATGCGTAAAAAGCGTTTTACTGATGAACTTTAGTCAATGACAAATTATAGTAATTAGATGTACAAATATGTATATATTGATTTTAAGTATCTACTCAAATCAGATGTTTATCAATGCTTCACGTTTTTTTTTAAATAAACTTGTCCGAATATTTACTGTGACTTTTTATTATTAATATCTAGGTTGGCAGCTTCAGTTTCCATGCCTCTTTATTTAATGTCTTCTAAATAGATGCCAGGAGTTTCCATCTAAGACCTGTATGATAAGATATTTATTCTGTGTAATAATAACTACCTACATATTTATATGATTACAAAATTTACCTATACCAGCTTACCCGGCGAACAAAAAAAAACATTTTTTCTGAAAAGATAGCATAAGTCACTTCTTATTACACCAACAAAAGATTCGTCGAAATCGGTCCTGCCATTTCAGATGTTACCCGGAACAAACAGACAAAAAATTAAAATAATGTTATTTTGGCGTATGTACCGTTTATACAACATGTAATTAAACATAATTGACGCAATTAGAATATAATAATATTCACGCAATGCATACACCCAATATTATTTATATGTGCGTTAACAGTGCTTATTTGTGAAATTGGTTATTCCCATTTCGTTTCGACCAATTTGAACATTTCATTTGAAAAAATCTTACAACCCTGACTTACGGTCCGTTTACCTTGGTATGAACTATTTAGCTAGTAGGATGACTGTTATTTAGTTCTAGCTAAATATTAGAAAAAAAAAATGCTAAAAAACAATTAAAATCAATCCAGAGTTTGATTCTGAAGAAAGTACTTTTAGGGCGTGCGTTAATTATGTTACATGTTGTATTATATGAACCTATTCATATGAATGTAGTAGAAAGCAGTTATTTCAATATTACAAACAGACACTTCAATTTTATATATGCAGTATATGGGTAGGCCTTTGGTGTGGGACGCTACTTGCGTCGACACCCTTGCGCCATCACACCTTCTAAGCACGGTAGGGGTGGCCGGTGCAGCTGCTGCTTCAGCAGAAAATCTGAAGCGGCATAAATAAACCTTGTAGGTGATTATGTTTTTGAGCCGTTTGTGATTGAAACTCTGGGGACATGGGGTGCGATTGCTCGTGCACTCAATATAGATCTTGAAAATAGACCGATCGAGGCCTTTTGCGTCCAGAAGGCTGATCTATTCTTCGCACAGAGGATTAGCATTCCCATTTAGCGTGGCAATGCGGCCAGTCTTCTAGGCACGCTGCCAGTAGACCGAGATGTGGAGAAATTTGATTACGGCTAGTTTTTTAATTGTATATATTGTAAATAATGTAATTAATTTATTTCTTCTTATTATTATAAACAATATAAGTATAATAATATGTACTGTATTATTACTAGTTTAAGTACTTATTTATAATTCCTTCCAAACAAAATTTTAATTTCGTAATGATTTTCCGATCACGGTCTCAGTCGTGACTTGATTGGCGAGTTTTTTTTCTTCTTAACCTTGACATACTAAAGTGTTTGTCGGTCGGTCATTAATTTTATTATTAGGCAAAACTTTAATTGTCGATGAAGTCAAAATGATCAATTATTATTGAATATTACCCCTTTATTCTATTTAAATCTAAAATACCCACGACCATTGCTCATGTAGGTTATAAATTATTCGAAGGCGGCGGCGGCGATCACTGAGCTCGCGCTCGAGGGCGCACCGCCCGCAGGCGTGCCCGGGTCGGGGCCGGGTAAGGATGACCACTCGGTGCGGCCGGGGAGGGTCGTCGGGGGCGCCACCGGCCATGGGCCTCTTTACAGCGCGCGGTCGCAGCCGCCCCGCCCTGGGGAACCTTACGCCGAGGCTTCCCGAAGATGAGTCCCCCTCGTAGCAGGGGGGGAGGGCGAGATGGAGTCTGAGGGTGAGTAGAGATGATAAGACTACTACTACATCTGAACGTAGCCGTTCAAGTACGTTAGCACGGACTGCACCTGATCCGATAGTATCTGCGCTGAAACCTTACCAGCCGGCTCAAGTTCTTGAAAAAAAGGCTGTATTGTTAGTTCCTCCCTTCTATTGCCGCAAAATATGACCACATGACATTTTCCTTCATGGTTCTTGTCCAGCTGATGCGGCGCACATCACCGCCGACAGCAGGGGCTTTCTCAGACCAGTGGGCCTCGGAGTCCCGAACTTGACGGCGGCCGGACTCTCCGCTGCCTATGTGTCGTCGGTTAGAGACAAATATTCACAATTTGAATATAAGCTCGACTCCTCATCAGGGCGTAGTACATACCCGACCTGGCAGTTGTGTGGCAGAGCTGATCGGTGAATCCGGGTTGGTCGCAGTGCTTCGGCTAATCTGGATTTAGCCCTTGCGTACATAATTTTGTTTCAATCCACTAAGATAAGGGTTACATAACTTTTGTAATTCTGGAATTTTGAAACTTTTCTTGTCATGACGCTGTCGTCTTTGTTTTAGATATTTACGTGATTAAAATTATTAATCACAATTTAGCCTGATCTGTTTTTATTCCTGAATAATATATAGCTTGTTTTTGTATTATTAATCCATAAAACTATTTTAAAGATATGATAACAAATAATATAATATTAAATTCAGCAGAAATGAAAAAAAAAATAGTAAAAAATATTATGATAGTGAATAGTATTAAATTATTATTCTAATCTCTCTTTTATAATAAATGGCTACGTTTATTTTACGTAACTTGGGAATATGGAGGTTAACGTTTATAATGTAGGTATAAAAGTCTCTGCTACTTAAAAACTCCTAAGTCTTAAACACATCACTCACAGTAATCAACTGTTTCTGGAGTCTCATGTCTAAACCGTGTCGTATATTTTAAAAAAAATTGTTACTTGTTCATGGCAAAGGGGGCCAAACAACCATTACTACACTGACAGGGGTCAAAGTGCTGATGCCGATCTTTAGGATCAAATAGGGAAGGGATCATCTAAAACGTGTTATGAGCTACCTTACGTTGATTTTTCCAGCGAGATCTGAAGCTCTACCACCGATAATAATTGAGTCAAAACATCTTTCTTTAAGATATTATAAGGTAAGTTTAAACTATTTATTGTAGAGCAAAGTGGAGATACTTAGACTTATTGTTTTAACATTGATTACAATAAATATTTTCAAATTGTAAGCTTATTGTTGTGTAGCACTATGTTCAACTCTATTGTCTTTTTTTTTTGGGATAGGAGAGCAAACGAGCAGGCGTGTCACCTGATGGTAAGCAACCAACGCCGCCCATGGACACCAGCAACACATATAGTGTTACTGTTGCGTTGCCGTCCTTTAAGGGATAGGGAATAGGAAAGGATGCGGAAGGGGGGTGGGCCTCCGGGTACCTCTCTCACCGAACGAAACGCGGCATGTGCCACTTTACGTCGGTCTTCTGAGAGGTCGTGGTAGTTCACCGGTCGAGCCGGCCGATTCATGCAGCGAACTGCTTGGCTCTACCACTGTTTTTGTCCCCCTTTCATTTGACGTTTTACTATTTGTAAGAAACCAAGTTGTAAAATACATTACCTTTTTTTTACAAAATATAATATTTTACAAAAAAGCAACAGGAGCACTGCTGCTGTTGTTACACTGCTGGTCGCTGGTTAAAAAGGTTACATATTTTTATTAGTAAAAAACGATATACAATTCATGTAATAAGAACAATGGTGAAATGATTTTTATTTTCTCAATAAACTTTACAGTAAATAAAGCGTAAATAATGACAAAGACACAATTACAAGGAGGTAAATAATGTTAATATTAGAATGCTACTACTGTGATTATCATCAAGAAGCATATTTCCAGCTCGTTGCAATGAATAATCAACAATTGCATTTGCAAATTATTACATAACTTTATAGTCTTATAGGTACTTTAAAGGTAAGTAATAAATAAAGATAAGAAGTTTTCGCGAGACTTATGAGCGTATAATTCATAAAGCATACAGGTATAGTAGCTAGAGTCCGGCCGAAACTGGTTTTCTCGAAACTCGCTTGCTCAAGTTTCAAATTCCTTAAAATACCAAATTTTCATGTATTTTCCATTAATGAGAACATGAAATGAAAAACAATGGGTATATTTCAGTAAGTGGTAGAGCCAAGCAGTTCGCTGCATTAATGGGCCGTCTCGACCGGTAAAATACCACGACCTCTCAGAAGATCGACGTAAAGTGGCTTATACCGCGTTTCGTTCGGTAAGAGAGGTACTGGGAGGCCCACCCCCTTTCCCATCCTTTCCTATCCTCCTCCTTTAAAGCTCGGCAACGCAACGGTAACACCATATGTGTAGCTGGTGTCCATGGGCGGCGCAGGTTGCTTACCATCAGGTGACACGCTTGCTCGTTTGCCCTCCTATCCCATAAAAAGTATATGTATTAATTTTGTTCCAATCAACAGCATAACTTCACGCCTTTTTCTTTGCTAAGGTGTAGGCAGAGGCTGTTAAGCCTCTACTCACTGAATCGTTACATCCCAAAAATGTTACTTATTTTTGGAGTCGGTGCCAGTCTAGGTAACGTATTCTATCGTGTTGAAGCGACTTCAATAATGAGTAACATTTGTAAATATTATAATAGTTAAAGATGACTTTATTAAAGTATTACGATTTGTATATTGTATTAAGTATACAAATGAGTAAATTACGTTATTTATCGCTTTTTAGTTATAGAGGTACTGTTTTCATATATACTTATAGATTGTGTGGTTTACGTTTCTAGAAGTCGGTTTAACTTTTTTTTTTAAAAGTATTTTTTTATTTATAGAGGTACTGTTTTCATATATACTTATAGATTGTGTGGTATACGTTTCTAGATGTCGGTTTAACTTTTTTTTTTAAAGTAATTTTTTTGACGTTTTTCACGAGTGATATTAATGAGTTGTGAACTTCAATAGAAGTTCAATAGCAAATAAAATTAACTTCACGCCTTTGTTACCCGAACGTGTAGGCAGCGGCTGTGAAGTCTCGTATCGCCGTTATGTTAACGCCCCAAATGGAATAGTTGGTGAACCTATAGCCGTACCGGGCACAAAGTTTTCAGTCATCGATATTTATCACACATAACTTCAAAAAAATTTCGAAAAGTCATTGGTGTGAGCCAGTGTCAGGATTCGAACCCGGATCTCTGGATCAGAAGTCGTGTGCTCGACCACTGGACCACTGATACGAGACCTCAGAGACAGTAGTATTGCGACTTATGTTAGTCAGACAATTAGGTATCAAAGGATGTGATGATATGTGTGTTTTATCAAATCTCTAATCCTCTAATCGTCTCTCTTACTGAAGTCATTGCCAGGTGTTGTTAAACAAACAACACGACTTGAGCCATGAGACATAATTCTAACAATTCATAACATTTAACCAACAAAAAAAAATTTAGGATTATATCGCGTTTATTTAGAACTTATTTTCTATTTATTTCCCGACGTGTGATGAAAGTAGAATAAACGCGGTAGAAATGAGGGCACTGCGCAAAATCTACGAAGTGGCTCTCGCTGACCGCGTAGAAAACAAGGTTGTAAGGAAGGAAGTTGGTTTGAAAGAGAGTGTTGGTGTAAAAGTAAGAAAGGGCATGCTCCGACGGTTCGGACATGTTGAAAGAATGGTTGATGCAAGACTGACTAAGCAGATATACAATGCAAAAGCGAATGGATGTAGTAGTCGAGGACGGCCAAGACACACATTCCATGACCAAATAGAACATGTTCTGGAGGAAGGTGATGTTAGGAGCCTCAAAAACCGACGCGCGTGCATGAAAAGAGTTATGAAAGTCAACGAAGCGAGTGAGGCGTGTAAGAATCGTGCCTTATGGCGCTCTGTTCTCTCTGCCTACCCCGCAAGGGATTTGACGTGCAGTTATGTATGTATGTATGTGTTTCGAACTCTTTACAGAGATCATTTTCACGAGTGATGAACAAAAAGATGGTAGTCGTTCAAAAGCTATTTTTAACCGACTTTTTTTTTAAGTCCTTTCACCGATATTTTCATCAATTAAGGACGGATTTAAATTTTTTTTTGTTTGATCGATAGTGTTTACTTTCGAGATGGTCCCATTTTAACCAGGTCAGGATCTGATGATGGAAACCAGGAGAAATCGAAGGCAACCTCTGAAAATTGTATGCGAGTATGGTGTTTTTGTTACGTAATAGTGATGTCTTAGGGATATTCTTTATGGTGTCAACATCTGATGCTCCTGTGCTGATGAAGAAGCCACCAAATTCTTCAACGGTTAGGAGTTTGAAGACAGCACTGCAATTTTTCGATAGAAACTACTTGGTAGTATGTAGGGCTAACGTGTTGCTTGTGAGGTATACTTGAATATACGTCTGATGCTGCTGTGCTGATGAAGAAGCCACAGAACTCCTTAATGGTTAGAAGTTTGGACACAGTACCGCATTTAGTCGATGAGAACTGTTTAGTGGTGTATAGGACTAACGTGTTGCTTGGGAGATAAGCTTAAATCCATATCTGATACTGCTGTGCTGATGATGAAGCTACGGAACTCTTAAACGGTTAGGAGTTAGGACACAATACTGTAAAATTCTTTAAAGGCTACGATTGGTCTTCATTCGGGCTGCAGTGTTATTGTCTACCCATGATAATAACAAAAATATAAATACTTAACAAGTATTATCAAACTCTTTTAGCTAAGTACCTTTTAATAACAATTATAGTTCCCTAAAAATATCAACCATTTAACAAACGGACTTATAATAAGTGATAATATATTTAATAAACTGAAAGCCGTGTAAATGAACTAACTTCTATTGAAGTTCACAACTCATTAATATCTCTAAAACTCGTGAAAAAAAAAATACTTTAAAAAAAAAGTTAAACTGACTTCTAGAAACGTAAATCACAAAATCTTTAAATAAATGAAAACACCTACCTTCATAACTAAAAAGCGATAAATAACGAAACTTACTAATTTGTATATTTATTACAATATACAAAATGTAATACTTTTAGAAAGTCATCTTTAACTATTATAATATTTACAAATGTCACTTATTTTTGGAGTCGGTGCAAGCCCAGGTAACGTACTCCATTGCAAATTAGTAAGTTTCGTTATTTATCGCTTTTTAGTTATGAAGGTACTGTTTTCATTTACATGAAGATTTTGTGTTTTACGTTTCTAGAAGCCGGTTTAACTTTTTTTAAAAGTAATTTTCATTGATACAGAGAGTAGTTGAAGTAATAAATAAACGCGAAATAATCTTAAAAAGTTGTTTTAATGTTATGAATGTGATTCGCGAAAGTCTCAGAAATAAATACCTCAATTATTAAATGGACTTTTAACAAAGGTTGCAATTACTGTTTCGCGATAATGAGCATAGACAAGACGTTTTTAAGTGGAATAAATTACCTTATCTGTTGCTAGTTTTCACTAGAAATTGATGTAAATAGAATTTGTTGGTGCAAATGTCAGTGGACTGATAGTTGCCGGTGGGTATCAATGCATTTGTGTTTTGCAGAGCTACCAAGATAGTAGAACTATCGCTTCGTACAATCGCAGAATAAAGGTAAGTCTGTCAATTCTTTTAGAGAAAATACGTGTGTCTCTATTTTAGCTAAGCTTACTTGTATACAGTATTAATACTTATTGTTGATAAAGCAAACCATTTTCTTAAACATACCTTGCTCACATTTGACGTATAATATAGTAATGTAGAAACTTTGATAATCGATTTTATGGTCGTTCAAAACTTCATCAAGCGATTCCATCAAAATCTGGTGAAGAAATGAGATATGTTTTAGCAGTTAAACAGTTTTTAACATTACGATTTTCAGATCCACCCACTGAGAATACAAAATTTCATCAAAATCGGCCGCGCCATTTCAGTGGAGATTGTTAGGGATTAATATCACGCCTAGAAGAATATGTTGGCCAAGTTTCTTTTTTTTTATGGGATAGGAGGGCAAACGTGCAGGCGTGTCACCTGATGGTAAGCAACCAACACCGCCCATGGACACCAGCAACAGATATAGTATTACTGTTGCGTTGCCGACATTTAAGGGATAGGGGATAGGAAAGTACGGGGAAGGGGGGTGGGCCTCCGGGTACCTCTCTCTCTCCGAACGAAACGCGGCATGAGCCACTTTACGTCGGTCTTCTGAGAGGTCGTGGTATTTCACCGGTCGAGCCGGCCCATTCATGCAGCGAACTGCTTGGTTCTACCACTGTTAAAAAAAATGACTATTTCATAATATAACGTCTCCACCCACTTGCAGTTTGAGTTTTGCAAAATAAAATATGAACTATTCCGTCTTTAAAGTTGGATCAAACTACAATCGATGTGCAAATTTGATTAAAATCCATCAAGTAGTTTGGGAGTTCATCGCGGGCAAACAACAAGACACGTTCGTTAGATTTAAAAAATACTAATACATTAAAACGAAATTAAACATAAAAAACATAACCTTATTAGTTATGTTTTTTATATATAAACTTAATAATAAAAAATTATAAACATAAATTTAGCTTGCGAGACGAGAGGTTCCCAAGAAAATGCAAATTTAACTTAGGGAACTAATTTATTTAATATCATATAATTACAGTTAAAACTTAACGCTAACAACTTTATATCACGATGCTCAAGTAAAGTTGTTCTTGGGAAACCGATGCAAGGTTTCAGGTAGCCGTGGTAATGACGCACGGTGTACACGTTCCGTTGTCGCCTTGAGTAATCGCCGGTAATCCCATTCAGTGTGTTATAGATATGTAACACATAACCTTATTGGTTATGTTTTTTGAAGTGTAACTTCTAATGGCTCGTGCAACCGTTTAACGCTTTTAACGCCCCCTTGCGGCCGCTGAATATATTATATATTAGTATGAATGGCGAAACTGAACCGGTCTATATATAAATCCACGAAGCAAATTGGTTAAGCCTGATTATTCGCAGTATATAGACATCTAGTAGCGCATAGTGGTACTATTAGCGCATAATTGATAGGTATAAATTATTAGTGGAATAGTACCACCATCCGCTGCTAGATGCTGCCACAGTCGCAGCTCCAACCACTAAGATGATAAAAGCTATTATATTGTGAAAATATTTATGATTACATTATAGCTAAAGTCATTAAAAAACAAAAAATCCTTTCGACTTTAAACCGGCGAATAGTTTATATTCGCCGAATTAAGAACGAACATTATTTTGTACAATAATAGACATGTAGTAGCGGGTGGTGTTAATTATATTGCAAATATAATTAACTCAGTTATGTTTGATCCTAGTAACTATCCTAGTACTAGTACTATCCGTTTCCATAGCAATATTAAAGATAAAAATTAATTTAAAATGTGCTAAAATATAATAATATCTGTTTTCAAAGACATCGTTCAAACATACCTTGCAATCAGAAAAGCAAGTAGTCAATATTTTTTATATTGTGATGTTTCTAGAAGCTACATGTTGCCACGCCCGCTGCTACCACGATTAAGATAAAGTAAAAGTTATTATATTGTGAAAATATATATGATTACATTAAACATCATATTACAAAAGTCACCGAAATTAAACTTTAAGTTTTATTTAATAAAGTTTCAAATATTGACGCAGGGCGCTATCTAGCGGCAACTGTAGTCAACTATAGCCGTTTATCATTTTAGGTAATTGATTTATTATACATAATTACATGTTGATATTTATGTGAATATATTACTAAAATCTAATATGAACATCGGTGAAGTAATTTTCAAGTTATATAGTCACTGTTTTGATGATAATTCCACAGCACACGGTTTATTTAATAGATACTTCACTCGCTTCGATGTAGTACCACTGGTTTTCAGTAGATGTCCTTGCTATTAATACTTTTTATCTAATTTTCTTTTCTAAAAATATACTTAAAACACAGAAAAGAACCTAGACACCATACAAACAGTAATGATTATCATAAATATTTGTTTGATAGAACCGACCTTAATTTCGCAGACGGTTTTTTTTAGTGAATGCACTCCTATGCGCGTCGTAATGTAAGTCAGTTAAATTCTTTTTAAATAGTTATTAATAAAAATGAGTTTAATGTACATT
The DNA here is from genome assembly GCA_905147225.2 of Euproctis similis. Taxonomy (NCBI): domain Eukaryota; kingdom Metazoa; phylum Arthropoda; class Insecta; order Lepidoptera; family Erebidae; genus Euproctis; species Euproctis similis. The sequence goes on along the minus strand of LR990107.1, from coordinate 15,052,566 downwards.
TATTTGTGGAGCTTGTAAAAAAATAATAAAAAATATAGGCACATAGGCATTTGTGCCTGTTTCCGAATATGTATGTAATTCAATTTAAAAATAAATGTTAGTTGTTTCTTTTGACGGCAGAACATTACAAAACGAGAGGAAAAGAGAAAGAATGATAAAGGTTAGGAAAGAGGAAAGAGAGAGAGTGGGTCAATATCACTCAAAAAATATTGTTTTTTGTGATTTTTCCCGAAGCGAAGTTAGCAGTGTGTAATTAGTTTGTTTACGTGTTTAAAATATTTATATCATCGCATTTTTTTTTTAAATTTAATTTATCACTTATAATTTAATAGTGCAGTGATTTTATTTTCGAATTTAGTGGATAAGATTTATAAATAATGAGTGATAACAATCCAAGAGATAATGCGACGGATTTAAAGTTACAATGCCAAGGTGAAGATATATTTGATTGTTTTTTAATTTGAAAATATTTAATGACGCATTCACCTACATCTACAAAGTACAAATAAGCAGAGATCTGACTTATTTGAAATATTTCTATTTAAAATACAAATACAAAATACCCATTTTGTATTTAAATACCTTTTTGTTGAAAGCATTTTTTATTTTATTTGAAATACCTCTCGAGAGGTATTTTGTATTTTGAATAGTCATTTCAAAATACAAAATATTTTGTGATTAATTTTAGCCAAATTCATTCATAAGATGCCATTTCTTTTTGTAAGTACAAATTTAAAGTTTTTATAGGTTATTATAATTTTATAGGTAAAATTTAATAGGTGGTCCAGTGGTCGAGCACCCCGCTTTTAAATCAAGAAGTTGTTGTGGGTTCAAATCCTGGCTCACACTAATGACTTTTCGAAATGATTTTTGAAAGTTATATATACACTAGTTGACCCGGCGGACTTCAGTCCGCATCAAAAGAAATAAATTAGTAATACTTGGATCTTAAAAAGTTCAATTTGTGCTATTTATCGGCACGCATTTTGGCGCGCAAACGCAACTGCTATGTACCGCTATGTTAATACTGTAATATCTTCGTAAATATTAGTTTAAATTACATGCTGTAAATGGCTATATTAATCTATATTAAAATCACACAATCACAATCTATTTAAGACACTTAATTGGATGAAAATTAATGCTGTAATGTTTAAAATTGCTTCGTAAATAAGCCATTATTTCTCGTAAAAAGTAAAAAAATAATTATGGTAATTGTGGGTTATCCCTAAGATATAGACATATGCCCTCGCGGACTTTTTTATATACCTTTTAAAGGTGTATAATAATGTAGTACATTGTTTTGATTTATCACTTAGGGTTCAGGCAGCGTTTTCGATTAAAGTTTTAAATCTTGAAAATTATCCTTTTTTTTCACTACACTATTCATGAATTATAGATCAAAACCACCCCGTTTACACCCTCTAACTATTAAAAAAAACCGCATCAAAATCCGTTGCGTAGTTTCAAAGATTTAAGCATACAAATAGGGGATAGGGATAGAGAAAGCGACTTTGTTTTATACTATGTAGTGATACATAACCTCATGCCAAATCGATTGCGAAGTAGGCAGAGAGAACAGAGCACATAAGGCACGACTCTTGCACGCCTATTATACGCACGCTTATTTGATCTTAATTGTTTTTTTAATGATATAAGGAGGCAAAGGAGCTTGCGGGTCACCTGATGGAAAGGCGGTCCTGAAATACCTTTGCCGGCAACTCGTTCCACAACGGAACAGTGCGTGGAGAGAAGTGCCAAGGGGCTAAGCCGATCTGACAGAGTTTGGTTGACGACAAGCCGAACCGCGCGTCGTTGGATGCGTTAAAATGGGGTAAGCTGGTACTCATCTTTTGACAGAGGCACCCCGCCCAAAGATGAGAACAGTATTCCATGTGAGGTCAGAAATGCGCTTTATATAGCTGCAAGCGATTTTCTGACGTGAAATACCGTCCTTTTTCTGAGCTGATTTCGCCTTGCCCTCCAGATAACCGCGAAACTGAACAAGTCAACCCCAAGAATTCCGATATCGGTTAAGGCGGGTAACCGAGTACCCTCAAAAAAGGGGGGCAACAAAATGTGCCTTTTCAGCGGGAAACGCGCAGACCTGTGTCTTCTTAGGGTGGAATTAGCTAAGTTGAGTCGGCCTTAGTCCGAAATCTGACTACCCAGAGTTTCGATTGTAGACACAGTTTATTCCGGTACAAATCGACGTTTTCCCGAGAAATCCGCGAGTGGAGTGGCGTACCGTATCCGCATTACAATGAAGATTGCTGTAATGCAGCATGTCATTGATATGCGGAAGAAACAGCGTAGGGGATAGCACTCAGCCCTGGGGGACTCCAGCACTCACGGATTTTAAGTCGGAGCATGACTCGTCGACAACGACCTTAATGCGGCGAGCCGCATGAAAGCTGGAGACCCAATCGCATGATTTCGAATCCGCTTCTCGATCTACTGGCAGAGTGGCCAAAAGACCGACCGCATTGCCACGTCAATGCTAATCCCCTGTGCGAAGAATGGACCAGCCCCCTGGTTGACAGAGCCCTCGATCAGTTTCTTTGCAAGATCTTTATAGAGTGTACTGGGAACCCATGTTCCTAGATTCTCAACCGCAAACGCTCAACCACTGGACCACTGAGACTCATTGAAGATTTTGTCGTGAAAAAAGTACATATAATATTATGTCAAACAATAAAATTATTGTTATGCTACAATAATTTTATTGTGTTATTTCTTTTCTGATATGCAGTTCTCGAATTGTAGAATAAGTATTAAAAAAGAATGAATATACTTTTAGTAGGTACGAAGATCCCAGAGTCAGCTAGTTATTAAGATAAATACATTTTTAAGGGCGAAACGATGAGGCAAGCATTTCCACTGGAGGTCCCAGGAGTAAATGCAATTTTTTTTTACAATACGAAGTTACACTTCTTTCGCGCGGAGGGACTCCACGTACGTTTTTTATTTATGTTTAATTTTGTTTTACGCGCTCTGTTTTTATTGATTTATTTTCTCTAAAAAAATGTGGTTCTAATCTGCTGCTACGAACTTTATTTAAAACTGGCTATTCCGGCGAACTTTTTTCTCCCAGATGCGATAGATTCATAAGGACAATATAACCTAAGCCTTATTACATAAATTGCCAATAAAAGTCCCGTCAAAATCCGTCCAGACATTTCAGAAATTAGTCGGAACAAACGGAAAGACAAAATGAACAAACATTTTTCATTTTTTTATTGCAGCTTATATAGGCGATACTGCCGTTGCCATTGAAACATTCGATTAATTCCAGTGGGTTAGTGATACTTAATGAAATAAAAAGAAAAAAAAAAGAAATACGTATTATAATTTTACAGTCTGTATCTACCTCCTATAATTCTACAAAAAGCTACACGCGGTGTTTTCAATTTCAGACTGCTGTCGTAAACAGCTATTTTGCAATATTATTTCTTATTTATCTCTAAGACTTTCGCAAATCACAGTCATGACATTAAATCAACTTTTATGCCCGCTCCACACTTAGTCCGCGGATCACGGCGCGTCATCGCGCCGCGGAGCTGCCGCGCATTCAACAACGGCTCCACATTCGCCTTGGTTCGCGGTATTTTCACAGTTCAGTTCGCAACGTTGAATGAAATGGACGTCGAAGTTGCTGTTGCTGCTGCTGCGTCCCTATGCGCGTTAGCGTATTATAATTATGTATATATTAAAAATAAAACGCTAAATAAGAATCGGTGGAGAAAACGAAGGTGGTGGATGACAAGTATCCATCGTAATCGATCAAGGTAGGTTTGCAATCATCAGTTTCTTATGTAAATGAATAATTAGCTTTAATCTAATCTCTTTATGTTTCTGTTACAGGATAACTATGGAAAAACTGCTTAATGAGTTAGTGGCTGAACCTTCTGGGGAATTCCATAAGTTTACTCGGATGTCTTTAACTGATTTTGAATATTTACTAAACCAGATTTCAAGCAAGATTTCAAAACAAGATACCCAATTAAGAGAAGCTATCCCAGCTCGGATACGTCTAGCTCTAACATTGAGATATTTGGCTACAGGGGACGACTTCCAAAGTTTACATTTCCTATTTAAAATATCTCCTCAACTGATTTCCAATATCATTCCAGAAGTATGTCACGCCCTGAACGAAGCACTAAAGGATGAAATTAAAGTAAGAAATAAAATTATTATAATTTAATTATCTATTTATTGTAATAACCAAACAAAATAAATCAAGAGCTTACTATACTAATAAAATAGTTAACTTATACATATTAGGGTAAATTCACTCTTTATAGCCTCTTTTAATTACTTAGGTTTATTATTTCAAGGCAAAAACGTAATATTTAATTGACGTTGAAGGCTTTTTCAATAATGTTTGATTCATTGACCACTTGATATTCGTCTGGATTTGGCAAGCGAACCACGGGTGGGCAAATTAGTTCATTAGAATGAATCAAAATATTTGAGCCCACATCAAGGGCTGTATTTGGGGTATGTATTGGAAAATAATTATAAGATGCTGGCATGGATTGATTGGATTGATTTGAGGACTCAGTCCTAGGTGCACTCTTTGAATTAATGATTTTTATGGTCTTCGGGGTGCAGTGTACTGCTGAATCGGAATAACTTGAAGCTGAAGTACCAGGTCGCTGAAATTGGTTTGGAATATATGATGGGGAGGGTGATGATCGTAATGGAGAAAACTGCGTTTCTGATTGGTATCCGTACTGATGACGTAAAATCATGCCATCAATATCATGCATCAGTTTAAGTCTTTTTTCCTCAGACATTTTTCTCAATTTTGTTGCCAGTAGTTGAGCATATAAATCACAATCGTCAACTTCTTTATTACATTGTCTTGCGGCATCGGTTCTTTTCAATGTTGACGCGAAAGTATTCAAAGCTTCTTGGACAACTTTTCCCGCCGATAGAAGTTCGGGGGGATTTTGGCGTCGCCGAATTGTTTGTATGGCATTTCCGTCGCTGTTTCCATTCTGATTGTCACCAACATGCTGATTTTGACTTTCTTCATCGATATTTGGTAGTTCCCTTTCCTGAAAATAAATGAAAATGTATTTTTTATGTTTCAGATTCCGTCGTGCCCAAATGAATGGTTGGAAATCGAAAAAGGATTTGCAGCCAAATTTCCCCGAGCAGTAGGGTCGATAGATGGGAAGCATATTGTTTTGGAAAGTCCAATTAACTCAGGATCTCAATATTATAACTATAAACGAACATTCAGTATAGTTTTACTAGCGGCAGTAGACAGCCAATACAAATTTATTTTTGCTGATATTGGATGTCAAGGCAGAATTAGCGACGGTGGAGTGTTTTCAAATAGTATTTTGTGGAAAAGAATTTGCACCAACCGATTAAATTTACCAGTACCACATCCTCTACTACCTGATTCAAATGTTGACGTACCCTACATCTTCTTGGCAGATGGGGCTTTTGCTCTTTCAGAACATATCATGAAACCATTTCCTGGTCAACACAACGTAGGCACTAAAGAACGTATCTTTAATCAGAAATTGTCAAGAGCACGGGTTGTTGTAGAAAATACGTTTGGTATAATGGTGACAAAGTTCCGAATCTTCAAAAAACCTATTCAACTACAGCCAGAGAAAGCTAGTGTCGTTACAATGACATGTATCTTATTACATAATTATTTGAGGCGAAGCAGAAGTTCTTCACACATTTATTCACCACCCGGTACTATCGACCAATATGACAACAACGATGTACTTGTACAACCCGGTTCATGGAGGAGTGAAATTGAAAGAACATGTGCAGTTCGAAATGTACGAAATATACCACGCCGTTCACCTGCTACTGCCACGGAGATACGAAACGAATTTTGTTACTATTTTAGTCACTAAAATGTGTTGTACGAGTAGATACAAATTATTGGCATTAATAAAGTGTTACTTACCGTATTTATACTTTTAATACATTTTGTGGTGTTACTCAGGAAGGAATCCATTAATTCATAGGCGAACCAAACGGGCTTGTACACGTCGTCCACACTGGCACCAGAACTTAGCGATCTCTTTACTTTAGTTTTATAACTTCTGTAACTGGAAAGTAACGAATCCCTCTTCTTTTTTAAATCAGGAACTGATATATCCATAATTTCGCTGATGCGCATCCATGCATCGTGAATTTTTAATTTATTTTTATGGTCCTTTTGCTTAGGATCCCACAAAATAGGTTCCGCTTGGTAATATTCCAAGAATTGCAATTCTATCTCGTTCGTCCACGTTACGTTCATTTTTTTGATAGCCACGGACGCAGGTCTAGCTCAGACTATGGCTCGAACAATACTGACCATTGCGGACTGCGAGTGTGGAGTCATGCACGTTCGCGTCGCGTTCGCGCTTCGCGCTCCCTTTGACGCGGAACAAAAAACCGACAAAAATTGGGGAACAAAGCGCGAAACCGCGAAAAATATGCGAAACGGCTCCATACTTAGCGTTCGCGCCCTTTCGCAGCCATCGCGCGCGATCCGCGGACTAAGTGTAGAGCGGGCTTTTGGATTATATCGCGTTTATTTATTACTAATTTTATTTATTTCCCGACGTTTCGAACTCTTTACAGAGAGAAAACTTTTTTTTTGTGCATTTATTTCATCATTTATTATTTCTTTTTAATGAGTTTTACATTTTACCCATGTATATTTAAAAATATATTAATGATGTTACGAATATTCGTGTACGCATTCGCAAGAACTATTACGAATATATATAGGTACCTGTAAAAGTAACAAAAATAACTGCCTCATGTAAAAGCACCTAGAATGACCTAGATCTACTATCGCATTTTGATAAATTAATTTGTTCAACTATTCTATTTGTTTTTTCTTAAACGAATATAAAATTTTTATTTTTTCCCCTAACCTAATTTGTAATAATTATTATTCACTAATTTGAATATTCTTATAGCTGTTTATCTTTGTTACTCATATGAAAAGTATCTACTTATTTTAAATTTAAATGATGTTTTTTTTTTTCATTTCACTGAATACCAGGTGGGTATTATCTACGACTAACGATAATAAGTATTATTTTATTTAAAATTTAAACTTAATTTCAGTGATGTATTTTTTCAGTTTTTATTATCGTACTAATAAACGTAAACCTTAGGTGTATTTAACACCTCGACTTTTATTTATCCGTATTATCAAATGCGAATTTTATTAAGAAAAAAAATACTGAGCTAATTCTGCAGACAAATACAAAAAGTGTTTTGAATATATATTAATATGTATATTTTTTTAAACAACATTGCAAACTATGACATGATTGCAAAAAAGCAAATTAAATTTACTTAACAAAGTTTTCGAAAAGCTTCAAATGCAATAAGACATGCAGTGTATATATAATTAATTTAGTTATATATTTCACGGGTTCCTATGAAAGTGGTTAATTTTCTCTCCAGGAGTTTCAGTGGTGACATGGCTTTCAATCAAAGACATTTCGTACTAAAATGTTACTGGTTCCTGGCATTCCTTATAGCTGTCACACAGGTAAATACTCAAGCTTTTTGCAAGAAAAATGCTGGAGATGGCTGCAAAGAAGAATTTCTGTTTAAAGGTATATTATTGCATATGTGATTGTTTAATAAATTAAAATACATTTTTTAGACTAAATAGGTGTTCTAGCACCAGTGTTTGGAGTCGGAAGTTTCAGGATCCAATCCTGATTGCCACCAAAGCCTTATATAAATACTTTTCAAAAGTTATGAATTTATGAGTGGACTCATAGATTGCGGCTTCCCATGCCGTAGTTTTTATGGGATAGAGAGGCAAATGGGCATTCGTGTCAGCTGGTTCAAATTAAGCAACTAACGCCGCCCAAGGACACTTGCAGCACACATACAGTTGCATTACAGGCTCAATGGCATAGGGAATGGGTACCACTCTCACCAAGCGAAATGCGGTATGAGCCACTTACGTCTATATTCCGGGAGGTCGTGGTATGTCACCGAACCAGCCGGCCCATTCATGCAGCTCACTGCGTGGCTCTATGACTGTTCCAAACAACCACCGTCTTGTTACGTTGGAGGGTGTAGTTGGGTTTATGTATAGTTTTATGGATCGATGCGTAGATCTGCTGTAACTATATGGATGGATTTTAGCTTGTAGTGTCGTAACGTTAGAGGTAGATAGCAATAATAGTCTAGTCCTTCAATAACAGATAGTATATTAGATAATAGTATTAAGATAACATAGATGAAAAAATAGTATAAGATGGCAAGAAAATATTAAGAAGTCAGCGAATAGTTATATAAGAAAGAAGTATATAGGAAGAGTAGAGGGCCGGCGAAAGATAGTAGATAGTCTCAGGGTGGTAGGTCGGTAAGTAAAAAAAAGGGGTCAGTCTGCTTCCTCCCACTAAGTCGGTAGTAGCGAGGGTCACTGGCCTTAAAGCTGGAAGTAGTCTTGCAGGGACGTATTGCCCTAGTTCGCTGGAGTCCGGTCAGCTCCGGTATGGTCCTCCCGCGTAGAAGGCTGCTGGCAGTTGGTTCGCTGGAGTCCGGTCAGCTCCGGTATGGTCCTCCCGCGTAGAAGGCTGCTGGCAGTTGTATCTGTCGGAGCGCTCACCCCGTCGGTGGTCCTGAGGGGCAATTCCCGTAAAGTGTCCATAGTGAATCGTTACGCTGTTTGTGCAGTATCTGAAATGCCACAAGGCACTAGGTTTACATGCTGTTCGCTCGATCCGTTAGCGACCTTTGATCCCACGCTTTGTCGCACGCTCGGAACCGAGAACAGTCACAACTTCTATCTTTTTTTTTTAACACTAAGCTAGCTACAATAATTTAACAAGGGCAACTCACCCGTAGGGGGTTGAAGTAGCAGTTGATGTCAGAGATCAGGCTGTCTGGTCTATTTCTATACCGTCGGTAGCGTGATTGGAAGGTGTTGTTCGCAAGGCGACGGCGTCAGAGAGAAGAAAGTTATATTATATGTTCAATCTAACGATTTGTTCTGTCATTTCCGTCATTCCGATTCTGGAGTGGGAGTGAGTCACTAGCTTTTACAATTATCCCTTATAGTGGGATTCCTAATTTACAAGTTTATATATTATTTATAGATTTAATTTATGCTTTATTTAATGAAGGAATTTAATTAGTTCTAATTTGACTATTATTAATTGACGAGGACGTATGCACGGCTTCATCGTAGTTACAGAGAATGTCAATAGATGTCGCCACTAGATGGCTTCTACTGATAATTCTGTCGTAATATCCCATTGATTCGACAGATGTCACTCCAATGCAGTTTTTTAAAGCGTTAAGCCGCATTAACGTGACATACCGCCGAACAAGGGGAGGATTTTACGTACAGTCTAGACCTAAGAGGAAAATCCATCTACTTTTAAGCTAAGCTAAGTGACTGCTATTAAAAGAGTAATTTAGGGCTCATACGAAGGAAGTTTCGCGAGGGCAACTGCTGTTTGGCCCATCATCCATGATTAGGCATGAAGTGACGGTAACCAATTACCAATACTGTCTGTAGGGGACAGCAGGCAATTCAGTGTCCTTAAGAATTTTGAAACGGAGATTAACCACATCCTGGTCGCAATTTTAGGTATGCAACGAACTAACTGTAGGGGTTAGCCAGTGACATGATTAATGTCCGCTGTAGATTTTGGTATAGTGGCTTAGCTACCACATACCAATTTAGAAGAATAATTAACAAAAACTTCGATAGCAGAACAATAAGATTAATTCCGTAGTGCAGTGCTCAGCTATACAAACGCGAATGTAGCTACCGTTTGTAATATTAGAAGGATTTCTTTGACTATACTTTAGTAATAAGCGAAGAGGTAGTAAAACACTATGTATGATTGCAGCCGCAGAGCATGCAATCTTCCGATAAGAGGACGAGTATATTAGTAGCAAAATTTTACATTACTATGAAATTTTATCACTCTGCCTATCTTAAGAAAGATCGTCGTGAAGATATCTATGGAGTCTGTAATCTATTTATTAAAAAAATTACAAGTTAAGTTTTATTTTAAAAATACGCAACGATAATATGTGCGATATTGACTCGAACACGAGAACAAAAGAATTACGAGGCAAGTACTTAGATCGTAAACCGGTTTGCTCTCGAGCGCGTAGTGGTTTACTGGGTAGAAGCGAGTAATAGTGGTTCGAAGTATTGAGGTTCGATTTCCGAGCAGCGTAATTATCTATGCTTGGATAAATTTCGAAGTATTATGCAGCAACAAGTAGGTTTAAGTATAAAGTTGTAGATACGATATTTGTTAGATTTAGCTTTTAATAGGTTTAGGTCTTTATTAGAGATTGAATTTTTAATAGGTTTTAGGTTTATATTAGATATATATTAGATATGGAAATTTAAGTATGCTATTAATTAGTTTAGTGATTTGTTTACGTAAAGCTAATACTGTACTAGCGGGTTCCTCGCCTCTAATGAGGACTTCGTATTGTAGTTCCTGCTTATTGAGAAGAAAGTACTTAATGGGATGAGTTGCCATTGCTAATAACAAAATAAGTTTTTAAATTTGAAAAAATTTGACGACAAAGTGCTGAATGCCAAGAATGATCTGAATTAACACTGTATAATAAGTTGTCGCATCCAGTGATATCTATTCTGTTCTTTACAGTAACGATTTACTGCGAGTAGGTAGTTGAAAAAAAAAATTATTTTAGATGTAGGTAGTAAAAAAAATTATTTACTTCTACTGTAGGTAGATCACAATTCTTTAATATTGATGTTGGTAGATGAGAATTCTTAATTTTTAATATAAGTAGTAAGAAAATTTATAATTTTAGTGTAGGTAGCTAAAACATGATAAGAAAATTTTCAAACTGGTTTGCTATGAACGTTAGAAATAGAAATATTATATTGCAGTATTAAAATATTAACAAGTAGATAGCTAGAATGCGCAATAATCAACACAATGCAATAATGTAGACAAGAATGTTATATTATGTTAGTAATTACCTACTCGCTTACAATTTTAAGAAAAAAAACGAGCAGTTAGTGCGAGTTAGTACGAAATAATGGTCGGAAGCAAGACTTATTCACGTTAGGGGCGCCACTGTTACGTTGGAGGGTGTAGTTGGGTTTATGTATAGTTTTATGGATCGATGCGTAGATCTGCTGTAACTATATGGATGGATTTTAGCTTGTAGTGTCGTAACGTTAGAGGTAGATAGCAATAATAGTCTAGTCCTTCAATAACAGATAGTATATTAGATAATAGTATTAAGATAACATAGATGAAAAAATAGTATAAGATGGCAAGAAAATATTAAGAAGTCAGCGAATAGTTATATAAGAAAGAAGTATATAGGAAGAGTAGAGGGCCGGCGAAAGATAGTAGATAGTCTCAGGGTGGTAGGTCGGTAAGTAAAAAAAAGGGGTCAGTCTGCTTCCTCCCACTAAGTCGGTAGTAGCGAGGGTCACTGGCCTTAAAGCTGGAAGTAGTCTTGCAGGGACGTATTGCCCTAGTTCGCTGGAGTCCGGTCAGCTCCGGTATGGTCCTCCCGCGTAGAAGGCTGCTGGCAGTTGGTTCGCTGGAGTCCGGTCAGCTCCGGTATGGTCCTCCCGCGTAGAAGGCTGCTGGCAGTTGTATCTGTCGGAGCGCTCACCCCGTCGGTGGTCCTGAGGGGCAATTCCCGTAAAGTGTCCATAGTGAATCGTTACGCTGTTTGTGCAGTATCTGAAATGCCACAAGGCACTAGGTTTACATGCTGTTCGCTCGATCCGTTAGCGACCTTTGATCCCACGCTTTGTCGCACGCTCGGAACCGAGAACAGTCACAACTTCTATCTTTTTTTTTTAACACTAAGCTAGCTACAATAATTTAACAAGGGCAACTCACCCGTAGGGGGTTGAAGTAGCAGTTGATGTCAGAGATCAGGCTGTCTGGTCTATTTCTATACCGTCGGTAGCGTGATTGGAAGGTGTTGTTCGCAAGGCGACGGCGTCAGAGAGAAGAAAGTTATATTATATGTTCAATCTAACGATTTGTTCTGTCATTTCCGTCATTCCGATTCTGGAGTGGGAGTGAGTCACTAGCTTTTACAATTATCCCTTATAGTGGGATTCCTAATTTACAAGTTTATATATTATTTATAGATTTAATTTATGCTTTATTTAATGAAGGAATTTAATTAGTTCTAATTTGACTATTATTAATTGACGAGGACGTATGCACGGCTTCATCGTAGTTACAGAGAATGTCAATAGATGTCGCCACTAGATGGCTTCTACTGATAATTCTGTCGTAATATCCCATTGATTCGACAGATGTCACTCCAATGCAGTTTTTTAAAGCGTTAAGCCGCATTAACGTGACAGTCTGGTATAAATGATATGAAGTGAAGAAAGAAAGAAATACGAATTTCTTATTTAATAGCGTTTTGTATCTAGTTTATATTCATCACTATATCGCCAATTTTATTTGAACCTCTTGTTTTTATATTTTATATTCATTTTAGTTTTTGTCACACTACAACAAATAAATATAAGATGGATACTTTCATAACATAACTTCACGCCTTTTCTACCCGAAGATGTAGGCAGCGGCTGTTAGGCCTCGTCGTCATTATGTTTACGTCCCAAATTGAATAGGTGGCGAATCCCATACCTGGCACAAAGTTTTCAGTCATCGATATTTATCACACATAACTTCCGAAAACAATTTCGAAAAGTCATTGGTGTGAGCCAGGATTCAAGCCCGTGACCTCTGAATTCAGAAGCGGGGTGCTCGACCACTAGACCACCGAGACTATTGGATACTTTGGATACCAAATGGAAACCTAATTTGCATTTAAAGCGTTCAAATGTTTTTTTTTTTCATGCTTTGTTGTAGACAATGTAGTAGTATTAACGGTCGCAACAGAACTGAACCACGGCTTTGAGAGGTTCATGAGATCTGCCAGAGTTTATGGAATTGATGTCGAAGTGCTTGGCAAATTGAAGTCTGGACGCGATACGAACTATCCAGTTGGTGGGCACAGAATGAATTTGCTGAAAGATAAATTGGGTGAACTTATGGAGTCTGAGAGTGACAATACCAATACCATTGTGTTGTTCACTGACAGGTATGTGTGGATATTAAAATAACTATATAATAACAATCTAAGCTAAAAATAAATGACTCTATATTAGTCTATATGATTTATAACTAGTAGTAGCTGATCCAGCGAACTTTGTTCCTCCTCCTCAACTCTCCCCAATTAATTTTGGATGTGGTATATCCAAGCAATCATGCAGCGAATTGCGTGGCTTTACCACTGATGAAGTTGATATTTTTCGTGGAACTTCTCCAAGTGTATAATAATGTAGTACATTGTTTTGATCTATAACTTAGGGTTCAGCCAGCGTTTGCAATCAAAGTGCAAAATCTCGAAAATTATCACATGTTATTTTGCTAAAGTATACAGGGATAATAGATAAAAACCAGCCCGTTGATATCCTCTATCTATTAAAAAAAAGTATATGAAATTCCGTTGCGTAGTTACAAAGATCTTAGCATATAAGCGGCAGCAGCGGCAAGCAATTTTTGTTTTAAACTAATATGGTGATAATGATATCACTTTTTTATAGTTATGATATATTATTCCTGGCGAGCATAGAAGATATTGTGAAAAAATTTAAAGCTTTCCCTGACACGAGAGTCTTATTTGCCGCTGAACAATATTGTTGGTCTGTCACAAATCTGGCTGGAAATCAACCAAATATGGACGTTGCTAACCCATATTTGGACTCTGGAGGATTTATTGGTAAGTGCAATCATGAATATGCAAATATACAATGCAAAAGCTGATGGATGTAGGAGTCGAGGACGGCCAAGACACATTCCAGGACCGAATAGTACGTGTTCTGGAGAGGAAGGTGATGTTAGGAGACTCAAAAATCGACGCGCGTGTAATAAAAGAGTTATGAAAGTCAAAGAAGCGATTGAGGCGTGTAAGAAACGTGCCTTATGGCGCTGTCTTCTCTCTATCTAACCTTCAAGGGATTTGGCGTGAGTGTATGTACGCAATCATATTTTATACTACAAGATATATAGACACGATATACACTATACACGATGACAGATTTTCAAGATAGGTAACCAACGAGCGTGTAAGATAAAATTTATGGAAGTCGAAAAAGCGAGTGGGGTGTCTAAGAATCGTGCATTATGACGCTCTGTTTATTCTGCCTATCCGACAAAGTACTTGACCTATGATCATATTTGCGAAGACCTAATATAAACCTAATACAAACATTTTGAAGTCTCTCAAGCTTATCAAGTTGTGGTTCAGTGAGATTCAGATAGCTAATATCGGCATAATAGAGAATCGGGAGAAGGAAAGACTGCAAGTGCAATTTTAGTAACAGTTGGCAAGAAGTTTTGTAACCTACGCAAGGATGCTGTGGAAGCAAACAGTTTTCGGCTGACTTCTTGCAGTTGCGGGCCCCACGATAGGATCGACGATACGATCCATGTAAAGCCCCAAATTTTTAACCTTAGAGGCCACAGGTAGGTTGGTGCCGTTAAAATTAACTTGAGGCAGAAGTGCAAATTTATCTTGGCAAGCAACCTGGAACTGCTGATATTAACTAACTAAGTTTTTAGAGGATTGACGCTGAGTCCGTAATTATTACTCCACTCGCATATTCTCTCTAAGTCCATGTTTATATTTGCCACCGCCTGCCATAGGTCATTAAGTGGAGCCTGCGTGTAAAGGTGCAAATCGTCTGCATAAAGATGTAAGGAAGAAGTTAGGTTTTTAGAGATCGAATTTATAAAAATTGCGAATAGAAGTGGGGAGGGAACGCCACCCTGTGGTACACCGGCAATAATGCAGGCCCAATCAGAGTATCTGTTATCGATTCGTACACGTTGCCGGCGCTCGAACAGGTAACTATGAAACCAAGAAATTGCAGTTAGAGATATATTAAGAGAGCGTAGTATGCCCAGGAGGACGCGGAAATCCACAGTGTTGAAAGCATTACTGAAATCAAGAAGCGATAGGACTGTAAGATTTCCGTTATCCATACCCAGGCGAATATCATCGGTGAAGTTCACCAATGCAGAAGTGGTACTGTGTCCAGTACGAAAACCGGATTGGAGGGGATTTAGAAAATGGTTATGGGTAAGGAATGTGTTTAATTGGGAAAGAACTAGCCGTTCCAGGACTTTAGATAAAAATGGGAGAATGGAAATCGGGCGGTAATCGGAGAAGGTTAGAGGTCGAGTTTTTTTTGGGAGTGGGATAATTTAGCAAAATCAACAGGATCGGTACAAATTGATAAATCTCCTCGTTCCCTGGTGAGGGATAAACCACCAACGAAAAAATTCCCAAGGAGGCTTGACGTTAGGCAGGCGGCCGGTCATAAAACCACAGCTAAATCTTTGGGCAACATGAATAGTTCTAGAGGATGAAATGTTGTGAATGAAGTATATAATAGTCGTTTATAATATTTTATTTTATTTGTCCTATAGGTTATGTGCCAGAACTGTACAAGATACATAATTACCGGCCAATGAATGATAAAGAGGACGAACAATTGTATTATACTAAGATTTATATGGACACAAAACTGAGAGAGTCACTGAAGATCACACTCGACCATGACTCCGTGATATTTCAAAATCTTAACGACAATTTAGGTAAGTACCCATCGTGTTCCTAATTTTTTTTTTATAGCCAAATTGAACAGTTATTACCATGGACATAATCCACTACTTATTACCCATTTTTTTCTCTTTTATAGATTATGTTAATGTTCAAATCCTTGATGGTTTGCAAACTTATTAATTTTTGTTTTGAATTTTAATGGCGCGTATATAATTACATTGCACACTGAGAATATGCCAACATATTCTTGCTGATTAACAAGCAAAGTCCACATTTGTGACGGAAAAAAGTATCATAATTAGTTTCTATTGTGCAGTATTATGGATATATATTTTTTACTTTAATTGTGGTAGGTGTTTATGTTATTTTTTTAAATTCATGCAATTAATTTCCAAACATTAGAACATGATATTTTTGCTGCGTAATCGGGAAACATATCTCGCCAGTGGACATAATTTGGCAGTTATGGAAAATTATAAGTTTTAAGCCTGGCAAAGACTCTAAAAATCATTAATTTCAAACAATTTAAAGTAGAACTCTGAAATTTTCAAACATACTAGGAGCCCTAATGGACTGAATAATTTTGATTTTATTTATTTAAATAGAATTGCTAGAAGATCATTTGTATTTCAGCTAATTTTCGATTAAACATAAATGATAGTGCGGAGGCATATCCGTACATTGAAAATGTGATCACCAAAGAGAGACCGTTAATTCTCCATGGCAATGGACCATCCAAGTTGACTTTGAACAATTTTGGGAACTATCTGGCACAAGCATGGTCGGCCAGAACTGGATGCATATTATGCAATGAGAAGCGCATTACTTTACCGGTAAATACTTTTTTTGTAGATTTAGTCTTTTTCTAGTAGTAGAGGCACGCCGTAAGACCTAGAATTATCAGGCCAGCTTGATTAGTGAAGTAGTGGGACCTCTCACAAAATGGAGTTGAAGTGGCCTAGCGAGGTTTCTTTTGTTAAGAGTGTGTAGGCAAAAAACTTCATTATTTATTTATAATTGTTTTGAGTTGTCGCTATAAAACTGTCTTATACCGAAGCTTATAGTCCGAGAGCCAGTAACAGATTTATATGACCAAGTTCCTCTCAAGTGATAATTAGTAAAACGCATCAGAAAATCGAACTATAAAGCCTCGTGAATGTCAGCTGAGGCTCGGTGGGGGGGATGAGCAGTTGTAACGTCCCACGATTGAAGAAAAAATAAATAAATTCACTCATTTCCTCTCGGCTAAAAGTTAATCAAGTTATAGCTAACCCAATACCTCAACAAAAAAAAAATCAGCTGGCTATAACATCGTGCATTGTACGTCAGCTGATGGCTAGATCATGGGAAAAAAAATTTCACTTTCAGTGATATCCTCTCGGCTAAAAATTTACCAGATGATAGCTTATATGTAACTATTGATAAATATATACGTCAGCTGGCTGTATCTCGGTGGAAAAATCGTCAGCTGATACTTTGAAGGTCGTTACGTAGAAGTTAGCCAAAAGTATTTACTGACTATTTAAAGGCATCAGCTGACCAGGTTTCCCTCGACTTACTGCTAGCTGATTTTTTTCATTTATCACAGTATTATATTTACAATCAGCTCACAAATTTTCGTGTGGGAGGAAATGACGCCTCTTTAATTATTCGGCATAGCACTCCAACATGAGTGTTGAGGTGAAACAAAAATTCCATATCAATATTTTTTAAACTTATACATATATATTCATATAATTTTAGATATATTTCAATAATCAATTTGCTTAGTATAAATTAACTAGTTACTTGATAAAAAATATTTATTATAAAAATATTATGACAAATTACAATACGAATGACAATGTTATTTAATAATTTTCGGCTATGCTTTGGCTTGAGTCACAACCATCTCTCTCTGATTCATTGTCCGAGTCGCTGTCAGAGCTGTCTGCTGTTATATTTTCATCGTCAACATCTGTAAAAAAAAAATTAGAATGCGTATTTTAGCATAATATCATTAATATGATAATAAAATGTTACCTTTTTCGGGCTGGATAGTTATTTCATCAATCGATGTTGGTAACTGACTTCCAAAGAACCAGGTAAAATCATATTTACTGTCAATTTCTTCCCAACCATAGTCTTTCGGATCATCAGAAGTTGGAACCTTCAAGTGTGAAATTGACCAAATTTGAGCAATGTAGCATGCTCTTAAAAATTACTGATATTAGCTCTGACTCGCAAGGCGGTAGAGAAGAGCCATCAATACCTTTCTTTGATAACTTGAAAGTCTCCGTATCCAAGAATTTATATGTTTTTTCAAACAACGCTACTCTTGCCTCATTGACCTTTTTCAGACGATTAAATCCATACATATGGCAAACAAACTCTTGAATTTTCTCAAAAATATTGTCTCTATCCTCTAATGATTTTGACATTTGGATGAAACACTCGATGAAATCATTCTATTTAGCCATTATTGAAAACGGTAGTTTTTTTCCTTTTCGAAAAAAGGCCGGGTTAAAATCACACCCTGTGAATGCGTGAAATGCCGGAAGTGCTGCGCTCAAATCAGATCCCAAAGATTCATATAATTGAGTAACATTAATAAATCTTTGGGCTTTTCCAACTCCAACTTCCATGCAAATGTTGATATTTTCTGATATATTAGCCATGTTAGCTAACATAATTATTAGCACGTCAGTGTCGGAACAACGAATAGTCACGTTTGCATTAATATCAATGTTGCAGACATGGAAAATCATTTTTGTGTCTGCTTCTTCGTAAGCCGGGCACGAAAATTCGTTTGAATCTTTAAAAATAAAAAGAATAAGTAAACAGGCGTCATTTCCTCCCACACGAAAATTTGTGAGCTGATTGTAAATATAATACTGTGATAAATAAAAAAAATCAGCTAGCAGTAAGTCCAGGGCAACCTGGTCAGCTGATGCTTTTAAATAGTCAGTAAATGCTTCTGGCTAACTTCTACGTAACGACCTTCAAAGTATCAGCTGACGATTTTTCCACCGAGATACAGCCAGCTGACGTATATATTTATCAATAGTTACATATAAGCTATCATCTGGTAAATTTTTAGCCGAGAGGATATCACTGAAAGTGAAGATTTTTTTTCCCATGATCTAGCCATCAGCTGACGTACAATGCACTATGTTATAGCCAGCTGACTTTTTCTTTTTGTTCAGGTATTGGGTTAACTATAACTTTATTAACTTTTAGCCGAGAGAAAATGAGTGAATTTATTTATTTTTTCTTCAAGCGTGGGAGGTTACAAATACTCATCCCACCCACTGTGCCGCAGCTGACGGCCATAGGGCTTTATGATACTGTTGTCTGATGCGTATCGCCAATTTTCTATCGAGAAGAAATAATTAACCAAATTTGCATCTGGCTCTTGGACTTTGAATTTTACCAGTAGAAGAGGATTCCAAGATTCAGAATACCTCAATATTACCTGATTGATGATCTATTTTTCTTTTACTTACATTTATATTTAATCGTATTAGAGATAATACTTGTGTCATATTTAATTTATAGGACGATTTACCAATTGTGATGATGGCAGTTTTTATAGAACAACCAACACCATTTTTAGAAGAATTCTTAGTACAAATTTTGGAGACTGATTATCCTAAAGACAAGATGCATCTGTTCTTATGGAATAATGTTGAATATCATGAAGAAGATGTCGACATATTCTTTAGAATGCATTCATCGAATTATATTACAGCAACAAGAATTAAACCTAAAGATATGGTTACCGAATCAAAAGCAAGATCACTTGCCAAGTGAGTAAAGGGTTAATGTTTCTTTTTCGACGATCATGTGAATTGTATTTTTATATTGTCGAATATAAATATGAAGTTTCCAAGGAATAGGTTTTGCCATACATCAGACAATATTCACTGTTTTATACTAAATAAATTTTTCACTGATGGTAAGTGACCAGCGACGCCCATGGACACCTGCAACGCATATAGTGATACAGTTGAGTAGCTGACCTCTAGGGGAGTAGGATAGGAAAGGATGGGGAATGGTGGTGGGCCTCCGGGTACCTCATACACCGAACGAAACGCGGCATGAGCCAATTTACGTCGATCTTAGCCGGCCCAATCATGCACCTAACTGCTTGGCTCTACATAAGTTAAATTATCTTGAAGCGCTGTATAATCCACTTCAGATAAAATTGATAAACAAATTTTCCTCTCTTTACATATCCTTACGACATCTAGTCGACATATTTCCCTATTATCTTGTTCCTTAGTATTTGTGCAAAATATTTTATGAAATAATTCATATCAAATTTCAATTTTTTTCAATTCTAGAGCTCTTTGCATCAATAATATTTGCGATTATCTATTCTCAATAGATAGTTTATCGCGAATAGGTGACCATATTTTGCGCTATTTATTGTCTTCACAATATGATGTGATTGCACCACTTCTGGTGCGTCCAGGACACGCCTGGTCTAACTTCTGGGGCGCTATCAATACAGCCGGACGCTTTGCTAAATCTGCAGACTACCTGGACATTGTCAATGGACATGTAAAGTAAGTAATACCTTGTTAGATAATAATGTGTCAAAGTATAGTTACGAACAGTTTGTATGGGAAAATTAAATTGTCATTTTTAGTTTTTCACTCGCAATTTTTCCATATTTTCCTCCGACCGTCTCCTGGCTCTATACTACTTCTCCGCCAATTTTCAGCCAAATCGGTACTGCCGTTCTTGAATTATAAATAGTGTAACTAACACGACTCTCTTATAAATATATAGATATATATTATATAAAAGGTCTCAGTGGTCCAGTGGTCGAGCACCCCGCTTCTAACTCAAGCGGTCGCGGGTTCGAATCCTGGTCCACACAAGACTTCAAAATTAATTTCGAAGGTTATGTGTGATAAATATCGATGACTGAAAACTTTTTGCCCGGTATGGTAATAGGTTCGCAAACCTTTCCATTTGGGACGTAAACATAACGGCGAGTCGAAGCTGCGGAGGCAACCGCTGCCTCCGCCTTCGGGTAGAAAAGGCGTGGAGTTATGTTATGTCCTGTAGTTCTCGAATCTTAGAAGTAGATATCTTCAACCGATTGAGCTTTCTTTTAACAGTGGTAGTTAACGCAGTCCGCTGCATGAATGGGCCGGCTCGATCGGTGAAACCTCTCATACGGAAATATAGTTTGAAAGGGCTTTTCTATAGTAACTTGATAAGTAATGTGACGTCATTCTAAATCCAATATTACGGAATAAGTATTTTGAATATATTTTTACAATATCGGTATCAAATGAAAGGGCTTGTTGGGAGTAAATTGAAGAATAATGCAATGTCGAATATGGCAGATCCTTCAAAATAGAGGAGTAGTTAATCTACCAGATTCTACTCAGACCCCGATGATTTATACTCGAGTGAGTTTCGAACCCGCCAATCTCGATTCCACAGTCGGTAGATTTACCAATGCACCACGAGGCCCGTCGTACGTAAGTTTTTTTTTATGGGATAGGAGGGCAAACGAGCAGACGTGTCACCTGATGGTAAGTGACCAGCCCCGCCTATGGACACCTGCAACACATATAGTGTTACAGTTGCGTTGACGGCCTTTAAGGGAGTAGGATAGGAAAGGATGGGGAAGAACGAACGAAACGCGGAAGGAGCCACTTTACGTCGATCTTCTGAGAGGTCGCGGTATTTCACCGGACGAGCCGGCCTATTAATGCAGCGACCTGCTTGGCTCTACCACTGGTCTTTTTAAATTATGTATGTTATAAATGTATGTTTGTTCCAAAGTTCCAAAGGACTCCACGCACTATTTTTTTTTTCAATAAATAAAAAAATACTCACACTACCACTTTTCCTTAGCGCGTAATTATACACACATGCACAGATATAATTTTATTTATTTTGGAATTCTTAGTTCGGGAGGTAGCGTTGCAAATGGAATACATATACATACATATATACGTATGTATATATATGTTCTGTACCGGTTCATATTGTCACCAGTTGTTGATCTCATATCACTGATGATTGATTCGACCGCCAGCTGCTCAAGTAATGATGACTGTGGGTGAAGGTGTGAGGGATCACGAAAGTCGACTATCGATCACGAAACTTGACAGGCCTACTAAAGTTTTTTACGTAGGTACCAAGCTGAAATACATTGTCAGCTGCCTAGGCAGCGGTGAAAAGGGCCGTCAGCTGACACAATAAAGATTAAAACTGTTGGAGCTGCCCTGCTCTGCACCCACTGCACACACTGTAGCTTATCACAACTATGTAAATTACATACCTACCTAGTATTGAAACTGTAATTATAGAAGTATATGTGAAACGTATATGTGAAAGTATATGTGAAGTGAATATGAAACTGTAATTATAGAATGTCGACCAACTCGGAACCGCTAGTAATTCTTATTAGATTAATAATGTATGTTATGATGTTTATAATTTTCTAAATAAAAGCGCAACGGATAATTCACCACATAAATCCTTTGGTCGAATTTTGTATCACACAGAAAACAAACGTAAAGTGGATTATGCCGAAAGTTGAGGTACATATTATTGTCATCTACCGAGACTGGTCAAATTATCATAACTATATATTACTTTTTATACATCATTTTTCTGTCTAACTCCTTTTTTATTTTTGTATCCAGAGGAATATGGAATGTGCCATTCATCACAAACTGCTATTTGATCAATATGTCAGTACTAAAGACACAGGCTGCAAAGGATATTACCTACACTAGGGAGGGTATGGACCCAGACATGGCCTTCTGTGCAAGTCTAAGAGACCTTGTGAGTAAATCTTACTTTAGTTTAGGTTAGTACCAATTAAAGATTGCAACCCGGTACCTACCAATCAACCCGGCCCAGCCCAGTAGCATTCGCCACCTATGCCATTTGGGACGTAAACATAACGGTGAGTTGAGCCACTGCCTACACCTTCGGGTAGAAAAAGGCGTGCTGGCCGGCAACGCTGATGTGATGCCCCTGGTGTTTAAAAAAAAACCGATTGGGCCAAGTAATCACTTTTTTCATGTAAGCTTTACTTATTTTTTTGAATGGAATGTCCGATTTTAATAATTTAAAAAGTCACCATCGGGAATTGAACAATGAAGAAGGAAACCTATACAAGTCAATGGTATTGAAACAGTTATATGTTTAAAAAGTAATTTATTTTTCTGAAAATCATAACAGAGATATAGTGATCTTATTTTGATTGGCACTTTTAATAAATTTTAAAATGTGAAAACGTACTTTTAGTAACGTGACTAAAATAGTTGGACATATGGTCTCGCAAACTTTACTGTATCTATAAATTATTATCTTCTTTTATATTGTAGACCTTTTTTTTCTACCGTCCATATTTTTCGCAGAGTCCGCGACAAAAGACATATTATATTAGCTACTTTTCTTGACATTTATCGCCATATTTTTAAACAATACACATAATACCTTTATATAATGTATCTTATATGTTACTAGCTGACCCGGCGAACGTTATTCCGCATAAAAAGTAATAACTGCTGTCCCGCTATGTTAATACTGCAATATCTTCGAAAATATTCGTTTAAATTGCATGCTGTAAAGGGCCAGCATCGTCTATATTACATGCACAATCTATTTAAGACACTTAATTGGATGAAAATTAATGCTGTTCTGTTTAAAATCACTTCGTAAATAAGCCATTATTTATCGGAAAAAGTAAAAAATAAAAATTCACATTGTGGGTTATCCCTAATATAAAAATATAAGGGGACAGACAGCAGAAAGTGACTTTGCTTTATACTATGTAATGATTCTGAGGTATTAGCTATATTATTGTAAACTTTCACCAAAATCCATTCAGTCGTTTTTGCGTGAAAGAGTAACAAACACACATTATCACTCACCAACTTTTGCTTAATTTTAGGATTAATATTGGAAAATAGTTTTAATGTTAATTTTAGGGTATATTTATGCACGTCAGCAACGAACTGGATCTCGGCCACCTGATCAACCCAGAGACTTTTAATACAAGCCTCACCCATCCAGACATGTATCAGTTATTTGATAACAAAATTGAATGGGACAACAGATACCTACATGCTGATTACTTCAAGAACTTTCATCAACTAAATGTTCCTGCCATGGTTTGTAATAAATTTAAATTTAATCTAATGTTATTAAATTATTGTGATATTTAAAGTTTTTACTCTTTCTATGTATTGTATTTTCAGCCATGCCCCGATGTTTTTTGGTTTCCACTTGTGTCGCCAAGGTATTGTTCAGAATTGATAAATATTATGGAGACATATGGTAGATGGGATTTTGGAACAAAAAAGGTATTTATTTATTACTGTTCTTCGCAGAACGAGTTCTGGAAGAAGGTGGATGTTGGAAGCCACAAAAAGCGACGCCCGTGAATGAAAAGAATTATGAAAGTCAAAGAAGCCGGTGTGAAGTGTAAGAAATTGCCTTACGGCACTCTGTTCTCTCTGCCTATCCCGCAATCCCCTGCAAAATCGCAAAATCCCTTTGGCTTGAAGTTATGTATGTTTGTTGTCCGTAGGGATCTTTGAACCGATGGAACGATTTTAAACTATTCATCTGTAAAACGTGAAGAGACGGCGAGATGCCACCATTGCGCATCCGGCCTGGACTCGGCCCAGCACACGCTGGAGGTCTGCCCGGCGTGGGCGGCTGAGCGCCGAGTCCTGGTCGACGGGATCGGGCGAGACTTGTCCCCGCCGGCGTTGGTCGCGGCAATGTTGGCGGGCGAGGAGAAGTGGAGGGCTGTGGTCTCCTTCTGCGAAGCTGTGATGCTCCGGAAGGAGGCCGCCGAGCGGGGTCGGGAGATAGCCGATCCCGCTCGAAGGCGGCGGCGGCGGCGATCACTGAGCTCGCCGCCGCCGTCTTCGAGGGCCGCCGCGAGGGCGCACCCCCCGCGGGTGCGCCCGGGTCAGGGTCCGTGAAGGATGACCCCACGATGCGGCCGGGGAGGGTCGTCGGGGGCGCCGCGGTCGCGCGCCTCTTTACAGCGCGCGGTCGGGGCCGCCCCGCCCGGGGGAGCTTCCCGAAGCTCCCCGAGGATGAGCACACCCTTGTGACAGAGGGGGGGCGACGGCGGGGTGGACCATAGGGCCGATGCACTGTCCTGGGCCACCCCAACGCCGGAGGAAGGCCGCCGCGAGGTTTTAGTGGGTAACCCTAGGATTGGATTGCAGTTTACTGTTTTGGGAGTCCCACACTACCCCCTGCCGTTAGACGGCGGGTGTGCATAAAGCATTTCCTCGCGTAAAAAAAAAAACTAAAAAGGTTTGGTTAGTTAAACGACATCCCTACTTATTGTTTGCGGCAACAATCTCAAATATTCATAGTACCTCTAAAGACTACTTGTATGTAATTTATTTTATAAGAATCATACTGACGGAATGTATACAAATACATAACATACATACATAACTTCACGCCAAATCCCTTGCGGGGTAGGCAGAGAGAACGGAGCGCCATAAGGAACGATTTTTACACACCTCACTCGCTTCGTTGACTCTCATAACTCTTTTCATGCACGCACGTCGATTTTTGAGGCTCCCAACATCACCATCCTCCAGAACTTGTTCTATTTGGTCATGGAATGTGTGTCTTGGCCGTCCTCGACTCCTACACCCACCCGCTTTTGCATTGTATATCTGCTTAGTCAATCTTGTATCATCCATCCTTTCTACAAGTCCGAACCATCGGATCATGCCCTTTCTTACTTTTACACCGGCCCGCTCTTCCAATCCGACTTCCTTCCTTATG
Source organism: Euproctis similis (assembly GCA_905147225.2). NCBI lineage: Eukaryota > Metazoa > Arthropoda > Insecta > Lepidoptera > Erebidae > Euproctis > Euproctis similis. Next base: position 15,027,159 of record LR990107.1, on the reverse strand, counting down.
ACACTCTGCCATATCCAGCTCTCGCTTCCATAAGGTAGCGTTGGGATCAGTATTGCATTGTGTATTGCTAGCTGGGCTTTTCTGCTAATATTTTTTGCGCCTAGGAATCTGCCCAACACTCCATTTACGCTATTTCCTAACGCCACTCGTCTTTCTACACCCGCGGTGTACCTTCCATCCCTGCTAAAAGTGCATCCAAGATATACAGTTTCATTCACCTGTTCCAGCACTACATCGTCAACCATTATCCTTACAGTGTGGGATTTTGCAGTATTAACATAGCGGGACAGCAGTTAAAGGCGATAAATAGCACAAATTGAATCTCATGATATGCAAAATTTACTCATTTATTACTTTTGATGCAGAACAAAGTTCGCCGGATCAGCTAGTAGTAAATAAATCCTATAATCACAAGTTAACAAATTTTAATAGTTCTTCCGATCGGGATTCCGAATACGCTAGTAAGAAAAAGAAAAGGCAAATAATGTTAATAAGCCAACGATCAAATCATATCAAAAGATATAAGATAATAATATATCTATATATATATAATATATAGATATATTATTACCAGATCGCACATTATAGAACATTATAGAAAGCTATTGAAAAATTACTTGATCCTGTCAACAGATAGTAATAGCACCATCTGTACGCAATCGTTTGGAGTTAACAAATGAAATAAACTAATAATAAGCAATAAAATTGAATTGCGATTATAAATTGAGATATGAACAATCCTATCTTTTAAGTTGGACCAAACTGCATACGGTGTGCAAATTTGAATAAAATCGGTTACGTAGTTTAGGCGTCCATCCCGGACAAACAACGTGACACGTAATTTATATATATTAAGATTTCAGCTATTCAAGTCAGTACATATATATATGATTTTGTTCATAGAATAGAAAATTGGCGATGGGTTATAAAATTTTGTCCACTCGTAATATACACATGAACCTGGTAGGACTTGAGAAACACTGGCTTCACATCGTCGGTGAATACGTGACCCCGTTGCAATTGATGGTTTTCAAAGGATATTTTCACTATGTATGTATTAAGTTTGATATTATTATTAAAATAAATATATACCAATAATATGTAACTATTTCATTTTTATCTGGAATATGAGTTGAAATTATTATTGTCAAAATGAGTAACATCTTATCTTACTTTTCATCTTATCTTTACAAGTGGTAGAGCCAAGCAGTTCGCTGCATGAATGGGCCGGCTCGACCGGTGAAATACCACGACCTCTAAAACTAACTAAATGATAGAGTGATAGTCGAAAACACGAAAATTTCTACCTTCAAAATACGTTACTAATCGGGAAGTGCTTCCAATAAGTTCAAGAATAAGATTTTCTTGATTTATCTTCTAAACATGTGTCTTTTTTAATTTAAACGAATAGCTACACTATTGTAAATCATAAATAATGAATCAATATACCACTCATAAGCATACTTTTCGTAAAATCTTAATTCTAAGGATACCCTATTTTTTTGTTCGATTTGTTTTGGTGCCAACTTTGATAAATTTACACTCTAAGTCGGTTTACTAAACCCATAAAGGTCGGCAACGCAACAGTAACACTATATGTGTTGCTGGTGTCCATGGGCGGCGTTGGTTGCTTACCATCAGGTGACACGCTTGCTCGTTTGCCCTTCTATCCCATAAAAAAAAAATCTCTTGTCCCTAGACACCAGACACATTATTTTTTACACGCTTTTTTAAAAAATATTCTTTACTATTTACAGCCTCCAGTTTCCGAAATGAATTTCGTGCTACGCTACAAGCCTGATGATCTAGAATTCTTGTCGCCACACCAGGACACGTCTACCTATACCATCAATTTGGCATTGAACACACCGCGTGAGTCTATATTAACCCATTATTGTCTACCTCTATCACATATGATGTTAGCCTTCACAATGATCAGATTTCAAATAAATAATGCCTCCCATCCCCCATCATTCCCCATCACGCTAATATCAACGACATTATCCGTCATGCTCTTGTCACCGTCGGTGTACAAGCCGTTTTAGAACCAAAAAACCAAATGATGGCAAGAGACAGGACGGTATATCTCTTTTGCATTGGAAGATGCTGATACAGAGATATCTAAAAATAGTGTTAACAGATACATAGCACGATCAAATCATTAGGAGGTAGGCAGAGACTAATTCTTATTCTCGCCCCATACGTGGACCTTGACTGACTTTCTTAGTTAATTGTATTTATCATGTTTATTTTTGTTGTCCAGATGTTGATTATGAAGGTGGTGGATGCCGTTTCATTCGCTACAATTGTTCTGTTCGTGAAACCAAACTTGGCTGGGCGCTGCTACATCCTGGTCGTCTGACACATTACCACGAAGGGCTGCACATCACCAAAGGCACACGTTACCTCCTAGTGTCTTTTATAGATCCTTAATAGATAGATAGATAATTGGTCACTTGTAGAGCTTATAAATTACAAAGAATTATCATATCATATCTAAAATTTGCTATATTTAACTTTTCAATACCTGAATATTTAAATTTTATTACTATCACATTTGTTGCAAAACATGAAATAAAAAATTATATCGTATAATTTAACGTTTATTATTTTAAATGCACAAATTTACTAGGATGATACAGTATAGGGTTTAAAATTTCGAAATCGTATGGTGTAAGACATAAGGCTGGTGAAGAGTTCACCCCCAAACTCTGACACTCTGGTCCCAGGAACAACTGGCCATCGCTACCCCATTTGGAGCTACAGAGATTGAGGTGACACGATTGTCATGTCCATTCAGCGTACCTGAAATATTAATATTTGAATGAGACTGTTGAGACAAAAACAATTATATATTAAGTTGCATGACTATCTGGAGTGTAGCACGTTCAACTGGAAATTCATAAGACTTTACATATACATACATATATAACTTCACGCCAAATCCCTTGTGCCCCATAAGGCATGTTTCTAACACACCTCACTCGCTTCGTTGACTTTCATAACTTTTTCATGCACGCGGGAAGCTTTTTGGGCTTTTCTGCTATAATTTTGCGCCCAGGATTCTGCCCAAAGCTTCATTTACGCTATTTCCTAACGCCACTCTTCGTTCTACATCCGCGGTGTACCTTCCACCCATTCGCATCCCTACATTCGTCGTTCTTAGACTCTGTCCAAGTGCAGAATGAGCAGCCGAGCGGACAACACGCAACACTATCTGACGCCAATATTGACGTCAAACCAGGGCGACAAGCTGCCGTCAACACGCACACACGCTGTGCAGTCCTCATAAGTGGACTGCACAGCGCGCAGCAGTAAGCCGCCCACCCCGTAGGTGGGCTCTACATATTTATAAGTATATTATATATTTTTTGACAAGGACGGCTGTTGCTGAGGAAGAAGAAGAAGTGTGGAAAAGAAAAACGTGTTGTGCCGACTCCATACGATGGGAAAAGGGCAGGAAGACGATGATTCTATATTTTTTTAAACTTGCGAAGCCACTCACATCGCTCCATGGGCCACTCCAACCGGTGCAACACCACGACCGCTAATAAAATCGACGGACATTGGGTGAGACTGGTATCCGGAGCCGTACTCCCTTCCCCCTCCTTACCTAACCCATCTTAAAGACCGGCAACGCAACTGTGACTCGGGGGTAAATAATATACTTATTTACCGGTATGAGCGACTTTTAATGTGTCCCACGAGTGGACACGGTTGTCGTCAGAGCCCGCTAATAAGTATCTTCCGCTTACGGATAGTCCTGTTAAAAAGGAAAAAAAACTTAACTTCTTAATAAAATAAACATTACATTAATTATGATTATCATCAGATATAATATAATAATGAGAAAATGATAAGAATAATTTTCAGTCGTTGGTCTGGATATCGAGTTCCGTGCTTCTGAATCTGCATACCCCTGAGATCGAATTCATACGCACACCAATAAGTTGTCGGCATTGTTTTCGTCGGAGTAATGTCTGATAAATATCAGACATAACTCCGACGAAAAGAATTCCGACAACGACGCCTGACATTAATGCGCTCTATGAACAGCTATCGGCTTCGCACACCTATTGCATTTGATACGTAGGTACAAATTCAGCGAGTCGAGGGTTAACAGCCGCTACCAACACTTTCAGATAGAAAAGTTATAGAAAAATATTATTTAATCTTTGTTGATACATACCGCAGCTAGTGAATCCACCGCTACCTGGAGGCGTGTAATGTCCAAGTTGCTGATCACTACGGATGTCAAACAAGCGTGCAGTTTTATCCTCTGAAGCTGTCGCAAATGCTTGCCCGCTGTTATGAAACTGTCAATAATTATTATATACTAGCGGACCCAACAGATGTTGTCCTGCTTAATATACCAAGCGATAAAGATATTTTGTTTAATATCCTAATCGCTAAAAGAAATGAAAGACAAATAATTTATTAATTTTATCACCATCTGTTAGAATTGCTTGGAACCAATAAATGAAGTAGACAAACGTTTAGTCAACAGATATCGCCATCTGTTAGAATAGTTTGGAGTTAACAAATAAAATGGACAAATAATTTGCAATAAAATAAAATCGCGATAATAAATTGAGATATGAACTATCCTATCTTTTAAGTTGGACCAAACTGCATACGGTGTGCAAATTTGAATAAAATTGGTTAAGTAGTTTAGGCGTCCATCGCGGACAAACATCGTGACAGTAGATTTATATATGTTAAGAAGATTATCAAAAAAATGCGCAAGATTTTTAAATGATTAACGTCGTATCGCTGATCTTTCTGTTTGAAAAGGGAAAAATGGTTATCACCAGAAACGGATGTGAGTAAATGCGAGTACTCGATGAGATGTAGGTATTACGTGGATGAAGCGAAATAGCACCGGTAAAATACCACGACCTCTCAAATTATCGACGTAAGGTTCCCCATCCTTTCCTATCCTACTCCCTTAAAGGTCGGCAACGCAACAGTAACACTGTATGTGTTGCTGGTGTCCATGTGCGGCGCAGGTTGCTTACCATCAGGTAAACACGCTTGCTCGTTTGCCCTCCTATCCCTTAAAAAAAGTATGTATAATTGAGCTCGTGGAATGAACAAGTCTCTGCCCACCACTATGGGATACGAGCGTGACCATATGTATATGTGTATTAGATCTAGTGTCCGACCGAAGCTTCGGCTTCGGCCACCTTCGGCCAAAAATCCATCTTCGGCGAGATCTTCGGCTTTATCCGTTTTCTGGGCCGAAGCCGAAGGTCCCGCCGAAGGTCCGAGAACAGTCAGAATTAAACGAACTGTTACGAAAGAGTGAGTGACTGAGGGGCCGGACTGCACCTAGTTCAATGCGGATGCCTCTATCACCGAGAGAAAAGCGGCATGAGCCACTTTACGCCGATATTCTTCTTTAGCCTAAGAGTTTATAAACCTTCGGCTTCCGCTTCGGCGGAAGGTTGTTGTGATTGCCGATTAATTGGTTTCGGCTTCGGCTTCGGCCAAAAATAGACGTTCGGTTGGACACTAATTAGATCTCATAAACAAGATCTAATGAACTGTGTTTTACTTTTCCTTATTGTCTAAATCGGTATTTTATAGATGGCTTACAGTTTTAGTTCGACATTAATCTAAATATAACTCACACAGACGCTGTTCACGTCCGCTTCGTGGCCGAAGAAAGTCTGTTTTGCTTTTTCATCACGGACGTCCCACAATTTGCATGTCCTGTCCACTGATCCAGTCACATAAGACTTCATATCTAGAGAAAAATATACATGTTTTGTAAAAGCTAGCTGAGGCAATATAGCTAGGCTTTAGGCAATTTGCGAACCCACGATATCGATTCTATTCCGGTGTATTAATAAACGTCGTCAACGATAAGCTAATTTCAATCATTTAATTCTATAAGACTTACTGTTTTTCATAGTTCTGCCCTCGTGGCACTTTTACAAATACAGTTTACAACAATATTATAAAACTGGGAAATACTGCATGAAAATATGTCGAGTACTTTCTGTAAATAATTTACACCTTTGACTAATAACCATATTACTAATATGTTGACAAACGTTCAATTTTATTTCGGTTTCGGTTGCATGCTATTGTAATAAGGTTATTTAGGTATTTCCGTTTTAACTTAACAGTTTAACTAGTAATTAAATTAAGATTACTACCTGGTGAGAGAGAAATGCTCACTACATCTCCAGCATGAGCGTCGAATTCCATTTCTCGTTTTCCAGCCTCCAAATCCCACACACAACTAAAATAATATATATGAGATATTGAATAACTTATTTATTTCTTAGATTTTCGCCGAATCAGATTTATAAAATTAAAACAGGTTCATCACTCGTGAAAATGATCTCTGTAAAGAGTTCGAAACGTCGGGAAATAAATAAAAATAAGTAATAAATAAACGCGACATAATCCTAAAAAGTTGTTTTAATGTTATTGAATAACTTGTACAAAAAAATAGTTTTAATCGGAACTTCAGATTTTTGTTTTTAAGCAGTCATGTATAAGTATAAGTTTTTCACAATTTATTTTTACTTTAAATAACGTAACTGTGTGGCTCTAGATAAAATACAACAACCTCTCAGAAAATTTACGTAAGGTGGCTCATGCCACGTTTTGTGCAGTGAAAAAGGTATTCGGAGGCCCACACCATTCGCCCTCTTCTATCCATCCTCCTCCCATCCCCTCCTCTACAGCCGAAAACGATTAATTCACTCGGTGTTGCAGAGGTTCATGGGCGGCGCTAGTCGCTTAACTCTCAATGACCAGCTTGCTCGTTTCTTCCCCTTTTCCCTAAAAAGACTTACATTTTCATGTCGCCCGAGCCAGTGAGTATGTGACGGTCGTCTAGGAACCGGCAGCTGCTAAGGAACCCCTCGTAGCCGGCCAGCTCTCGCACCATCTTTGCAGCTCCCGTCGAGTCCCGGTTATTCACGTCGTATACAGTACACATATTGTCCATGCCACCACAAGCTGTCAATTACAATACCTGCCATCGTGATCTTAAATCTTATGGGAAATATGGCATTTTAAACTACAGTGGTTCCCGAGCTTCCAGCTTTCCATTCACAGGTCGTGACTTTCATCCCGGACTCACACCAATGATTTCTTGGAATTCTTTTCAGAAGTTCATAAATGACGATGACTGGCAACTCTGTGCCCGGTGTATGGGCAACGGTTAACAGCAGCTGCTTACAGCTTCGAGGAGAAAAAGGCGTGAATTTACTAAGCTTAGAATTTTGAAGGCGTAGACACCAGCAACACGTCAGATATTTTTTTATCGTCCCATATGTAATTCAATGTGAGCTAGTATTGTGAACCGGGGACTTCTGAACAGAAGCGGTGTGTTTAGTCTAATGACCAGTGAGACTCTAGAGTGATATAGATATATATTTCAAAACAAATCTGAATCCTTGATAACATAAACATCTCACCCACGAAGTTTCCTGACGGTGCAAAAGCGACACTCATCACCCAGGCGGACCGTAGAGGTATCACTTGCACTTTGTTACCGCTCCATGTGTCCCAGATGATCAGTTTGCCGTCCAGGGAGCCGGTGACGCAATGTCTGCGGAATAAACAAGCGCACACCTTTTGGCTTCGTCATAATAATAATAAATAAAAAAAACACCTTCCTCATATACGAACGTTGCCTGAGTAATTCTGCGTCGTGTCTGCAACTGACAACTATTGACAGGTAGGTACTATTGTTTTGTATTTAAATGTAATAGAATAATGCTGTTTAATATTGTTGTTTTAATTTAATTGTCTATATGTTATATGTTTACAAATTTCTTACTTATTTTTGTGATTCATCTGTGTGTCATTTGTGCGGTTGTGTTTTGGCCAAAATATCATAACATTGCCATTGTTTTGTGTTTATTTGAGTATTAGCTGTTTCTCGCTACTTCGTCTGCAAGAACGCCATAAAGCAGCAAAATTACTGTGTCTGTGCCATTAAAAGGATTCATTGCTAGCGCGAAAATGGCCAAAATGAGATGGCTTTTTTTATGGGTTAGGAGGGCAAGTAAGGTAAGCAACCAACACCGCCCATGGACACCAGCAACACATATAGTATTACTGTTGCGTTGCCGACCCTTAAGGGATAGGGGAAAGGAAAGGATGGGGAAACGGGGGTGGGCCTCCGGGTACTTCTCTCAACGAACGAAACGCGACATGAGCCACTTTACGTCGATCTTCTGAGAGGTCGTGGTATTACACCGGTCGAGCCAGCCCATTCATGCAGCGAACTGCTTGGCTCTACCACGGTATGTCCATATGTTGTCGCATCACTCAAAAGACCTATTGTGTGAGCTTCCAACATAACTTTCATTATCTTTTTTTTTTTTATCTTTCATTATTAAAGGATTCAGATTACCAGATTATTTAAATGGTTATACTCGAAATGGTTATTAAATTGAAGTATCTCTGAGAGTACTAGATTGATTTTCTTGAGGTATTCACACGTTTAGCATCACCACAAACAGTGAACATGTTTGATTATATTTGGTTAACTTGATATCTATGCTAGAAGCATACATCATTAGAAAAGCGTTGCAAAACGAACTGCGGGCCGCAAATAGTAAACAATAAAATCGTAGCGTACTGAATTACGGTAAAAACGAATATCAAACAGTATTCTTTAATTGGTCATTGGACTAAAATCCAAGAATAAAGTATCTCGATTATTTTGTGAAATAAGCAAGAGATCAGAACTGTTGCTTAGTAATTAATATTACTTAGGGCCATAAACAATAATAGACGAACTATTATCGCTGCTGAATTTGCCATTAAAATTTCATTAAAATCAATCAAGCCGTTTCCGAGATGTGTGATAAACAAAACTGTGATAAATATTGACCCCAATAGAGTCTATTATCTACTAATAGTTGTGGCCATGTACCATTTATCACAATCTCGTTTCACCGAATAAACCTGGTGAAGTCTAGACTGAAGCGAACTTACATGCAATTTAAGTGTTGCATTTATATTTTAAGTATAATATGGGCACGCGCATCTATTTTATATAAAACGCACAAAAATAAGACTTTCTCTATTTTGTAATTTCACGTCCAATAATATTTGAACTTGTAAGCAGCCGTGACCTTCCCTCTATTCGGAGAATCGATTAATTATTTGTTCTCATGTGATAATCTTGTCTCATATAACTCCCGAAGAATGCCCCAAAAGTCATTTGTGACTTATTATTCGAACTTGGTAACTCTAAAGCAACAGAGTTTTTAAAAAACATTCTGTTAATTTATATTATTTGCATACAGTAAGCATAGTTAAGTTATAGAATTGCAAACGTCGCTATCCCATAAGTATATAGGTAATTATTTATTTAATAGATAGCTATTAAATAAATAATCCGACGCCAAAAGTAAAACAGAAAATTCTTAACTTTCATATATGTCATACTTAGCTCACATATAATATCATACGTTACTTTATATCCTCGTTTAATTTAATGTTAATGAATTGATGACATGACATGAGAGACATCCCTCATGTCATGCAAATGATCCAAATGAAAGTAAATAGCTACTGATGACGTAATCGTCATCTAGACACCTAGATGATGATTACGTAATCGTCATCTAGACACCTAGATGATGATTACGTCATCATTAGCTATTTACTTTTTTACAAACATGGCAATAAAATGTTTCAATAAAAAACAATATTCCTCATACTTCAAAAGTTTTTACGTAATTTTGGGGCTAAGAGCTTTGCTTACTTTTGCTGACAAGGGGAAGGGCAAATTATTGTCATACATCTGCTTACGTAATACTTGAATGGCCTCTGACAGAGAGCTATTAGTAATTTTGCACAGAAACATTCAAATAAACAAATTATTAACAAAAAAATATGTAACACTAGCCGACCCGGCGAACTTAAGCAATAAATGATTAAATAAAATAATTTTTAAGAATAAAAGTAGCTTCAGTTAGTCCTTATTACATCCGCTACATGCCAATAAACTTATATTCCTAAGTATGTAGTAAAAGGCGTTTATTTTACTTAACACTACAAACAGACCTTTTAATTTTATTTATATGTAAAAAAAAATAATTAATCCAATAGATTGAAAATAGTCAGTATAGTAAAATAATATGTTTCCCTCTACGAATGGCTTTTGGAAGACGCATCAGCATTTAAAACAAAATTGTTCTATCAACTTACCTGGAGTCTCCACTGTAGTGCACCGAATTCACTTTATTGATATGTCCTTTCAAAGTCTTTTTGGTAACCAGCCTTATTTTGGGCACGTCCCCTAAATCTCCGCATTTTTCTGCCAACTTTGCATCAGCCACTTTCTCTTGCTCGCCCTGATTAGAATTAATAGGAATTAATAAATATAAAACATGTGTTCCTGGTAGTAAAAGCTTAAGATCAGTGACTACATTTCAAACTAAAAAATTTGGAAAATCCAAAAGTGCGCGCCTCATAGCGGTCATTCACATTTAAAAAAAAATGTAATACTAAAAAAAAATAAAATAAAATGTAATACTAAAAAAAAATAAAAAAAAAATATAATTTTCTCATAGCACCTGTTGTTGAAAAAAATATTTTCTACATTACCGACAAACGGTGCGAAAAATAAGAAAAAAAAACAAAAAAAAATGGTTGAGATACGGAATTCGTTATTCTGTAGAAGAACTTTCATTTATATCTTTTGAATCGTTCAGTGTTTAATCACGCCAAGCAATAGGGATCATCCTCAGGATGTACAGAAACGTTTAAAAAAAGATTCAACTCATTTCATCGCGTATTTTTTTCTTAATCGATGGAACGCACAGACATACAGACCAACGGACGACAATTTTGTTTTTTTATAAATACATATTTCATCATAATTATTGATGTATATGAAAAAAAACCTAACTGAACTAACAATTAGAGTTCCTAGTTGCAGAAACATCCATTTTTTCGCGACGTTTATTGATAACTTTTGGTATAAATTTTCATGTTGTAAAATCGTCGCAGAGCGGTCTTTCGAGAATAGAGCACACCCACACGCTAAAGCGTTGTGAGGCGCGCAACAATATCTTCCAGAGATTATTTCCAATAACTCTTTATCATATTTCAGCTCCAGTCACACTATCTAGGTCATTCTTCTTTATACATGATCGGTCTCCCATCCATCCCTTACAAAAGCTCTACCAGGATAAAAATACTTTAAATTTTCTGCATTTTTCTGTTTTCTTCTTTTTCAAATATATATATATATATATCAAATATATGCTTCTAATTTCATTCTCTAAATCTAAATGTGTATATAAGTATAATTTACTATCCAAAAATTAACTTCATTTATGTATATTTTCATTTTTTTTCCAGCAATGTTAAATATGTCTGAAATTTTATAAAATCTGTGACAGGCAGATATTAACATTTATAACATACCTTCGCTTTGGCGATTAAATCGGTAAGCTCCTTTTGGAGAGCCGTCTGTTCTGGATCTTCTTTTGGCATGATTGTAAATATGAAATCGTGAAGAGGAAATCAGAACTGTTCACTGCAATGGTCCCAAACAACTAAACAGGTAACGCGTAACCGATCCAAGACAGGTAATTTTATTAGGTTAATTAGATTTCAATGCGGTCTTACTGGCAGAGAAGCACTATATGTGACACCATTACCTGCATAAATACAGAGTTGTTACTAGTAAGGTTTCGCGAATATAATACATTAATATTACGTCAATTTAATCACAAAGATATAATGATATCCGATAAAAATGATGAGAAGCAGGTTCGAAACTGGACACCAGTTTTAGCAATTCAACTAGAACCCCTACTAACTACTACCACTCTCCTTCTAAATGATTTAAATACGATACATCTACCACTCTCCTTGTAAATGATTTAAATACGATACATCCCAATGAAGACGTCTGGCTGAGTTAACGTAAAGGAGAGCCCAACAGATTGTGAACTATTCTGAAGTTCAAAAGACCGGTGATGTTCCACAACTTCTCAGGAAATCGATGTAAAGAGGCTTATGCTGCGTTTCATTCGGTGAGAGAGGTATCCGTAAGCCCATACCCTTTTGCCTTCTCTTCCCACTCACCTTCCTAACCCATTTTAAAGACGGGAAACGCAATTGTGACTCTTTCGGCGTTACAGATGTCTATGGGCAACGCTAGTCGTTTACCACCTGGTGAACTGCTTGTTCGTCTGCTCCTCTTTCAAAAAAAAAACACTTATGGCACACTACTTTCGATGCATATTACGAATGTGTTATTACATTGTATACTTAATCTTTGTGTCACAGTGTTTCATAACTTTCTATGATAAGAAATAAAAAAACCAATCGAGATGGCAAAAAGAACAGACTCATAATAAGACTTACTATTTGAATGTATTATTTAATTTATAAACATAATAAATGATAATTAATAGCGAAAATGTTTGAATCGTAGATCCCAGTGTCGGAAACCTTGAGACGAGAGTACTAAGTTACTGCATACATAGGGGCCGTTCAAGTGTTGCGTTGGCACTCTAGGGGGGGTCTTTGCTTTGCTTATTTTTGATGACATGGGGGATACGGGGGTCCAGATGATGATTACGTCATCAGTAGTTATTTAATTTTTCAAAAAACCCTTGGACCAATCTTGTAGAAGCTCTCTTGGGATTTTTTTTTTATGGGATAGGAGGGCAAACGAGCAGGCGTGTCACCTGATGGTAAGCAACTAACGCCGCCCATGGACACCAGTAGCACATATAGTGTTACTCATGCGTTGCCGACCTTTAAGGGAAGGGGATAGGAAAGGATGGGGAAGGGGGTGGGCCTCCGGGTACCTCTCTCACCGAACGAAACGTGGCATGGGCCACTTTACGTCGGTCTTCTGAGAGGTCGTGGTATTTCACCGGTCGAGCCGGCCCATTTGTGCAGTAAACTGCTTGGCTCTACCACTGTTGGAACATTGTTTGTAACATGTTTACGTATTTATGTGGGAAGGGTAAGAACTTTGCTTCCTTTTGCTGACAAGGGGGTGTGGGTGGGGGGCCGAGTAAATGTAAAAATCTGCTTACATAATACTTGAATGGGCCCATAGTACCTATTACATACTACATAGCTAAAAGCCCTTGGATGAAAAAGCACTCATGAAAGGAAGATGATCAATAGTTAGTTTATAAGAGATATTACACAATTACGAAAACGCCTTTTGGTTTCTTTGAAATAAAAATCAATTTTTGTTATAGGTAAGTGCTTGTCTCTTTCGTAAGAATAGAAGTTGACCGAAGCGGACCGTGACTATTGTCGCCCCAGAAAAGAATTACTTTCACCTCTCTATCTATAGCTTCTCACCAAAATAAATTTCGGGTTCGTTTTTAAGAAAAAATATTGTTGCAATCTCACCAACTTCTATTACCTATTACCATGTTATTTATTATTTGATATTAATATTATGTTAATTGTCAACATTATTAGATATATAATACATAACTAGCTGACCCGGCGAACTTTGTTCCGCATCAAAAGTAATAACTGCTGTCCCGCTATGTTAATACTGCAATATCCTCGAAAATATTTGTTTAAATTGCATACTGTAAAGGGCCAGGATCATCTATGTTACATGCACAATCTATTTAAGACACTTAATTGGTTGAAAATTAATGCTGTAATGTTTAAAATCGCTTCGTAAATAGGCCATTATTTCTCGTAAAAAGTAAAAAATAAAAATAGTCATTGTGGGTTATCCCTAAGAGATATGCCCTCGCGGACTTTTTTGTAAACCCTTTAAAGGAGTATAATAATGTAGTACGTTGTTTTGATTGATCACTTAGGGTTCAGGCAGTGTTTGCGATTAAAGTTCTAAATCTTAAAAATTATCACTTTTTTTGCTACACTATACATGAATTATAGATAAAAACTACCTCGTTAACACCCTCTAACTATTAAAAAAACCGCATCAAAATCCGTTGCGTATTTTTAAAGATATGGGCATATAAGGGGACAGACAGCGGGAAGTGACTTTGTTTTATACTATTTATACTATGTAATGATGATAATGATGATGACATTTATTACACTCGAGAGCAATGAATCCGGGTCACTTAAAGAATCCTAAAAATCTCGGAAACTAAAAATGCTAGGTTAATGCAATAAATTGTATTTAATAGACAATGTAATACTCCTTAAATGAAGGTATTAAAACTTCTTAGTTATTGTAAAGTTATATCATAAAAAAATCAAATTTGAAAAAGGGCCACTTTCGAAGATGGAACTACGAAATTACAGCATTTGGTTTTGCTTTTGTTTGTAATCTGTCATTTATGTGGGTACATAAACCATGTTGATAGTGCTCTATATTCATTATTCAAGCTGAAATTATGTCGCTTACGCCTGAAGAATGCACCAGAATACTTACAATGCTGGAAACCGGCCGGAGTCAGCGCGATACAGCCAGGACTGTTGGTGTGTCGCTGTCAACAGTACAAAGAGTTCTCCGACGTTACGAAGAAACTGGTTCTAACCTACGCAGACCAGGAACGGGCAGAACCAGGTATACCACAGCACGAGAAGACCGATACTTGGTGAACACCATGCTTCGAAATCGCTTTCTCACAGGAACTGAACTCACCAATCAGTTTCGACGCCTCGGAGGAAGTAACCCAAGTGCATGGACAGTAAGACGTCGGCTTGCTGAATCTAACTTAAAACCCCTTAGACCTGCAAACGGCCCTAAACTGGAGCGTGGGCATCGTATTTCAAGACTAAGATATGCCCAGAGCCACGTAAATTGGAGTATTGAAGATTGGTCAAAAGTTATGTTCTCCGACGAATCAAAATTTATGCTCTACAAGCACGATGGAAGACACAGAGTGTATCGAAGACCAGGGGAAAGATTCAAGCAAGCATGCATCGAGGAAAAAGTAGCCTACGGTGGTGGGTCTGTACTTGTGTGGGCCGGAATTTCTTCTAAAAGTCGCACAGAGCTGGTGATCATAGAAAACGGCTCTTTAACTAGCGTAAGATATGTGGAAGAAATCCTCAATGATCACGTTGGTCCATTTATGGTCAATTTAGGTGAGGATGCTATATTTATGCATGACAATGCCCGACCTCATACAGGTAGGATTGTGAATGACTACCTTCAAGAGATGAACATTACTCGTATGGAGTGGCCAGCGCGCAGCCCGGATATCAACCCGATCGAGCATGCTTGGGACGAGCTAGGCAGATGCGTAAAACAACGAAACCCTCCCCCAATCACGCTTCGTGAGCTCAAAATTGCTCTCACAGAGGAATGGGAGAATATTCCCCAAAATCGTATAAGGAACTTGGTGTACAGCATGCCAAACCGCGTAAACGCAGTAATGGAAGCACGAGGAGGCAATACGAAGTATTAAAATTCAAGAAAATCGTAATAAAGTTCAAAAATTTCATGTTTCCTATTTTTGTTTTAAGGAGAGATCAGCAGATTTTTTCTTTATGTAATTTTGTGTTAATAAAATGTATGGTGACTCATATTTTTTTTACTTTCATTTAAGGAGTATTACATTGTCTATTAAATACAATTTATTGCATTAACCTATCATTTTTAGTTTTCGAGATTTTTAACATTCTTTAAGTGACCCGGATTCATTGCTCTCGAGAGTAGTTTAGTTTTATTAAAAAGTCTCGGGTGGTTCATTGGACGAACGGCACACTTCTGAATCAAAAAGTATATCGATTCTGGGTGCACTTCAATGATTTCTCAGAATTCTTTTCGTAATATAAGTTTGTCAACAACACTATGCGCGGCGAAATAGTTTTCGGCGGAACGGTTCTCGCTACCTATTCCATTTGGGCCGTGAAAACGGTCAGGCAAGGCTTAATAGCCACTATCTACACTTACGGGTTGAAAAAGGAGTGAAATTATAAAAAAAGGTTTTATTAATTTTCACGATTTGGGTCCAACATAATGCTTGAACGACTCTAAAACACTAGTCCATATGTGATGTTCGGAACAATTAAAGCAAGTTTATTTATAATATGGAATTAAAAGACTAACTGAAATCAAATTTATCCAAATCACGGTCTACTACAGAAGACTGGCCGCATTGCCAAGTTGAATGGCAATGCTAATGGTGCGAAGAATATACCAATCCAGCCCAGACCGATCCAGCCCTTTTATCACGATAGGGCTGGATCGGTCTCTTTGCAAGATCTTTCTAGAGTGCCCGAGTATTGAACCCCATGTCTCTAAAGTTTCAACCCTAAACAGACCAAAAACATAATCACGTCTAAGATTCTGTATTTGTGCCGCTTGAGATTTTCAGATTTGAAGAAATAATTTAAAAGGTTTTTGATTAAGATGCTCGTGACATTTAGGAATACATAGTAGGTATACCCATTTGTGGAACATGACTGTAGTGATTCTAGTTTTGCTATTGTGTCTAAACTTTTTTTTCCCATAGGCCCTGTCCTTGTATTTAAAAATAACTTTTATTTTACTAGTTGTTACTTCACGTTGATATTCTGAGAGGTCGTGGTATTTCACCGGTCCAGCCGGCACATTCATGCAGCGAGCTGCGTTGCTCTACCACTGAGAGAACTTCACAAACATACAAACTTTACTTGCTTACGATATAAATGTGTCGGTATAGATAGGTAATGTAGGTATGTATATACCTACTTACCAGCGGTTTCCATTTTAAACTATCGCGAGTGGCAACACTTTCATGTTACGCTTGAATAACTTTATAATAAAAGCAATTTCAAATACAGCTCTCACCAACCATTGTGATAACCATTCTTAATCAATTTGATAGGTTGTATCGGAAAAGTGATTGCAGTCGCTCCACAGGAGCTTTGGCGGCAACATGGTTTTCAATCGACGACGTTTCGCTATGAAATGTTGCTGGTTCCTGGCGGTACTCATAGCCCTCAGACAAGGAAAGACAGAAAGTTTCTGCAAGAAGGATGCTGATGACGGCTGTAAAGAAGTATTCTTGTATAAAGGTATGGATTTACTCATACATTTATGTCAATAATTTAATAAAAAATGCGAAGGGAGAAATTTACCCAAAAGATTTTATTATAGAATAAGAAAAAATTTAAGGATATAAAAAAAAACATCGTTGAATTTTTGAAAAATCTAGCTGTGTTATCGATAAATTAAACGTTCATGTCTGCGGGTTCATATTTAAACGGGTACTAATACACAAACTGTTCCGGTGAACTTTTTACCGCCATCCCTTTTTCATATAAAAGGTTTGTACGCAGATTTTTTTAAATCTGTTAAAAAAAGTTTAACACTGCATTCGACGCAACGAAAGCTCATGAAGGAAATTATTGATTCCAATAGCTTTTGCAATAGTTTTTATTGATGCACTGCTTTTTATACTCTTAAAGTGTTAGTACCTATATAGCCTTCAACAACTTGAGAGATCATAAAACTTTTAAAATCAGATCGTTCGTGCCGATGCTTGAATCGTTTAAATACACAAACAAAGTCTTCAGTAAATAACTAGTGAATTAAAATAAAAGCTTAACGTCATGTTGCTTCAGATCAATTAAGTTCGCTCTATTGGCGCGCATCTTTAAGAATAGATGCACGCCAACTTGGTAAGGCGTTATGATATAATAGGTTGGGGAAAAAGTATTTTCGTATTTTTGTATGAAAAGTCAAGACATTTTTTTCAAAGTTTATTTACATTTATTTACAATATATATGTACCGTTTTGTTGAATAACTTTCTGCCATTTTGTGGGCAGAGACATTATCCCGTTACTGTAGAAACTTTGGAACTTCTGATCAAAAAAACGGGACAAATAGTTTTGGCAGTCCTCTCTTGAGGTCAACCTTACAGAACCTAAAGAATTCTGAAGAGACCGAAACAGGTGAAAATCTGAAGGCGCAAGGTCAGGGCTATATGGTGGATGCACTAGGACCTCCCAGTCGAACTCTCTTAATTTTTGCTGAGTGGCTAAAGATGTGTGTGGTCTAGCGTTATCGTGATGAAAGACCACACCCTTCCTGTTGATCAATTCCGGCCGTTTTCTCTCGACTGCTTCCTTTAATCTCATCAGTTGCTGGCAGTAAAGATCAGAATCGATGGTTTTGCCGGACGGTAAAAGCTCATAATGAACAATGCCCTTCCAATCCCACCATACACACAGCATCAAATTATTTCGTGTTAGGCCAGGTTTGGCCACAGTCTGTGAAGCCTGGCCAACTTTCGACCACGACCTTTTTCGCACGTTCTTGTCGTACGTGATCCACTTTTCATCGCCAGTTATCAATCTCTTCAAAAACGGCTCGGTTTCATTACGTCTCAATAATGAATCGCAAATGAGTACACGGTTCATTAAGTTTCTTTGAGTGAGCTCGTGTGGCACCCAAATATCGAGCTTTTTTGTATAACCAGCTTTCTTCAAATGGGTCAAAACTGTTTTGTGGTCAATTCCCAGTTCTTCAGCTACATCGTAACTACTAATATGCCGATCTTGCTCCACTCTTTCAAAAATGGCGTCCATTTTATTCGTAACAGGGCGACCAGAGCGAGGTGCATCTTTAACATCAAAATTTCCGGACTGAAAACGTTTGAACCAAATTTGTGCTACTCTTACTGACACTGCATCAGGTCCATAAACATCACAAATTTTTTTCACTGCTTGAGTTGCATTTTTGCCTTTTTTATAATAAAATTTTAAAATGTATTGAATTTCTTCATTAGATTCACTCATTTTTACGGAGAGAAAAACAAATGAAAAATAGCGGGAAACAACTTTTTTTTATTTTTTTTCTTTTCTTTATAATGTAACCTTTTTAATGTTACCAAAACCAGCCAGACACAAATAGTACAGTCAAAGAAATTTTATAATAAGTTTATACCTACGTTATGCGAAAAGACTTTTTCCCCGACCTATTACATCCCTAAGGCTTATTAATATAACCTTATTCAATAAGCGAGCTGTTAGCTGTCTCATATAATAATTGCATAGCCAACCGCCTTTGCTTTCTTCGGTTTATGGATGACTAGTTGACTCGGTGAACTTTGTTTCGCCACGGAAGCAATAAATGAAAGATATTTTTCTATACAAAAGTAGCCTAATTCACTCCTTAATACACCAGATACCTGCCAATAACAGTCCCGTCTAATCAGTCCAGCTATTTCAGAGATTACCCGGAACAAACACAGACGGACAGACAAAAATTTAGGAAAAAATGTTATTTTATTGTATGTAACATATGTATGCACCAATTTTTTTTATATGTATCGACATTAACACCAACCATTTTTTGCTATTAGGTAATGGAAGACAACTTCTTGTAGATAACAAAAAGTTGTCTCCCATTACTGTGTCTTTGGTTTCTGTGCATGGAATGTTCGTGAGGGCTAGGAGGTTATGAAGTATCTTAAGATTTTCTCAGGAAATTCTTTTCAATTTAAAAAATTTCATTAAACTTTTTTCTATCGAAAGAATTAATAAAAACAAAAGAAAATAAACAGTATAAGGTACCTAATATGCAATCGACACCAAACTCTAAAAAGTAATATTACTTTCTCTTTGGTCTTTTAACTTTTTTTTAACAATTTTAAGCGTAGCCGAGTCATGTTCGTTGTTTAGGGATTACAGTGGTTTATAGATAGACAGACAAAAAAAACAGTGGAAACGGTTTATTACTGATCACAAAATAATGAAAAGTGGGTAAATAGACTAAATGTTAGAAACTGGAGTGTTTTCTAATAAGAAACATTTATGTTCATTTACATATTTTACAATATGTTCATTTACACCATGCCATTTTTATAACAAATTAATTTTTAGTTACCTACAGAGGTCCTAGGTTCAATAATGAGATTAATGATCAAATATTTTGAAATCACTATTGAATATTGAGTTAGGATTATTCAATTAGCTTTAACAAAACAATACCGTAATTAAAAATTAATTTTAACAGTGGTAGAGCCAAGCAGTTCACTGCGTGAATGGGCCGGCTCGACCGGGAAATACAACGACCTCTCAGAAGATCGAGTAAAGTGGCTCATGCCGCGTTTCGTTTGGTGAGAGAGGTTTACGGAGGCCCACCCCCTTTCCCCATCCTTTCCTATCCTTCATCCTTTCCTGGCCTATCCTACTCTCTTAAAGGTCGGCAACACAACTGTAACACTATATGTGTTGCAGGTGTCCGTGGGCGGCGTTGGTCACTTACCATCAGGTGACACGGCTGCTCCTTTGCCCTCTTTTCCCATAAAAACGACAAGGTACCATCTAGCGAAACTCGAAGGAAAACTTTGGGACAAACGTTCTAATACATATTATTTGGTATGCTTCATCACTTACGAATGCGATATAAAAAAAAACTAGTTTATAAATCTATTTTGTTTCAATAAAATCAGCTGAATTGAGTTGTAATCGGCTTTTGACACGAGACGGATCTAAACAGACATACTAATGCTCCCAAGTTAGAGCGTGCAAGAGAAAAGAAGCGAAAATTAGTTATTATTTATGAGTTTTTTAAGGGATCCTATCCCTTAAATAAAAACTCAAACGAGCAAGTGGGTCACCTGACGGTAAGCAACTTCTCATTGACCATAAACACTGTGGTGCGATGTCGGCACGAGCCACTTCGCGCCGATATTCCGAGTGGTCGTGGTATTTCACCAGTCGAGTCGGCCCATTCATGCGAACTGCAAGACTCTACAAGAAACTTTAAAAGCGTCCTGCGTCCCTTATACACAATTTTAATTGCCTAAATTATATTTCGATAAGTATAGCTACAATGCAATCATAACTTTTTTGACCTTATTTGCTACCTAAAGATGCTTTTCTCTTTGCTTGGATTACCTTTGGCATATCAATTATATATGAATGCGATATTGAAAGACAGGTCTTAGCTGGAAATGAAGTGAATGGGGCTCTGAACAACTTTATGAATAGCCAGAAAGTCTCCAAAAAGGCACCACTGGCTGTATAAAGAGGGGTTTTGGTTCCCACGCTTAGGTATGTTGGGTATGGCAGGAGAAGCACAGAAGTAGGATTAATGCTGTGGAAATGAGGAGTCGGTTCTCAGACTCTTTCTCATTTTATGCACCAAGCTTAGTCCAGTTATACAGAAATATAAGTGACAGTGAGATGTCAGGTCAGGAGTGGCCACATCCGACGAGCATGTATGAAAGCGATAATGAGAGTGGAGAAAGCAAGACATGTATGTCAGGATCGTAGTAAGTGGAAAGAATTAGTCTCTGCCTACCCCCAAGGGACAAAAGCGCGATTGTATGTATCAATTATAATACTACTACCCACCACTAGATGTCTCTGTGCGGTGAAATTTAAGCCTAAGATATTTCCCATTTTACCTATTTTTTTTAAATTTGAAATGGTTACTCGTGACTTGCTCATTACAAATTAAGGTAAGGAAACGGTAGTTATTTAGGAAAAAGCGTACACGCATGTATAGAATAAATCGGAAAACCTAACAGTTATCCTTTGATGTTGTTAGTTTCTGAGTAATTCGCATGGGGGCGTTAAACGATTGAAAAAACTTAGGAAGTTCTACTTAATTAAATGAATTATTATTATTGATATTATATTTCCGTTTTGATTCTTGTAAGAATTTTGTCAACTCCGTATTTTTTACTTTTCCATGTTAAAACGGGTGATATGTCAACATGTTTTGTTTAGTTTACACATCGCAAATTAGTCTGTGGCTGTGGCTGTTTACAGTAGGTATGGACTTTTTGGCGGGAAGTCTAAAAGGGCGGTCTTTTAAAATTTAAATATTTTTTCAATTTCAGTTTTTCTTTGTAAATATTCTTTTACTAACTGTAAATATATATTTTTTAAGTTGTTACTGGTGTAAATAAAACTATGAGTGTTAGTAGCGACGGGGAGAACCCCGTCGAACACGGGAAAAAAAGAAAAGTGGTTCGCCACATTTCAACAAATTTAAATAATTATAAAACTTTTGTGAAACCGTTATATAAAAGACTATTTCCAGAAAACCATAGTGGTGACTGTGTGGTATACGTACAATCAATCATCAATCATCAAGATCAAGAAAAAGTTGGTAACAAAAATCCGATTTCCCTAACGACACTTTTCACAGAGAATGTCAAAGGAATAGTTAGCGTACATAGGGTAAATGCCTATAAAATAGGAGTTTCCTTCAAGAAACCCGCTCCAGCTAATAACTTTCTCAGCATGGATACATTTTTAACAAAGCACAATCTAAAAGCATTTATTCCTGCTCACATGACGGAAGTTATTGGGATAATCAGACATGTTCCCACATCCATGTCAAATGAAGATATTTACAAGAATATTACATGTGATTCGGAGATTATATCCATTAGGCGTTTTATGCGCAAAATTGACGGGAGACTGGTTCCACTGACCACTATTAGTGTAACATTTGCAGCTACAGTACTGCCCCGATTTGTATATTTACAATTATTCCGATATCCGGTTCATATCTACATACCACCACTGACACAATGTTATAAATGTTTAAGATTTAACCATTCCGCAAAAGTATGCAGAAGTAAACAAATGTGTTCTTCATGTGCAGGACAGCACTCCTATAAGGAATGCAATGTTGCAGAAATTGTGTGCATCAACTGCAGTGGAAATCATTTGGCAATTTCTAGAGATTGCCCAATCAAAATGAAAAAAATAGAGGAGAAAAAGAATAAGTTCACGAATAGAAATCAGTCTTATGCCACTGTTGTGAGTATACCACCCACAATATCTGACCCGAAATCTTTTCCAGTTCTCAGATCACACCTACAGTCACAATCTCAGCCAGACAAAATAGTAAGCACAAATGAGACACTTAATACAGATAAAATCCTTGATAATGAAATTATTATCAATGCAATAGTAAAGTCTATAATAGAATTAGGAAATAATAAAGAAAGCACACCGATTACTAATAAAAGAATTAAAGAAATATTATTATCAAACCTAATTTAAATTTATGGACACATTTTTACGCATAGCACAGTTCAACATACAAAGCTTACAGAGTAAAAAAGCCTTACTTTACAAATTTCTATGTGAACAAAACGTTGATGTATGCTTATTAAATGAAACTTGGCTTAAAAGTAGCAGTAAAATACCCAAATTTATGTCTTATAACTTTATTTATAAAAATTCAAAGAATGAACATAATGGAGTCGGTTTATTAATTAAAGATGGTCTTAAATACAATATTATAAATACACACTTTTATGAATCTATTCAGAACTGTTGTATTTCAATTGAAACTTCTACAGGTAAATTTAATATATTATGTGTATATTGTCCACCTAATAGCACCAGATTTAGTATAAACAAGTTAAAAAAGATATTGCTTGAAGTCCCTAGACCATGTCTTATCATGGGGGACTTTAATGCTCATCATATTTTGTTTGGCTGTCATAAAAATAATAGCAGAGGAAATAGTTTATATAGGCTAATTGATGAACTTGATTTATGTATTTTGAATGATGGTAGTTTAACCACTATTCAATATCCAAATAGGAAAGCATCTGCAATAGATTTGGCCTTAGTTAGTCCCACCATAGCTCCTCATTGTGAATGGCATGTCCATGATGATCCTCTTGGTAGCTATCATTATCCAACACTGGTAGACATAAATGTAAAGCCATCCATGTATGAAGTGGGTCCTGGAAATGATAAATACATTTATAATAAAACAGATTGGGCAAAATTTTACACTTTATCAGAAAACAGTTTCTCTCATTTAGATTCAGGAAATATAGATCTTCTTGAATTATATAGCAGTTTTGTAAAAACCCTGGAATACCTTAGAAATCAGACAACTCCAATACATAAATCACATCACACTTTGGTAGATAGAGTATTAAGAAAACCAGCACCTTGGTGGAACAAAACATGTGATGATGCAGTTCAAAAGTCAAAAGAGGCTCTAAGAGCCTATAAGAACTCACCAACTATAGATAACTTTATAAATTATAAAAAAGTTGATGCCAAAAAGAAACTTATACTGAAAGAACAAAGGACTAATTCTTGGCATGATTTATGCTCTAGTTTTAATAGAATGACACCAGTGACTAGAATATGGAATTATATTAAAAGATTTAAAAGAATAGGCAGCTGTCAAAACCAACACTTTAATGATGAATGGGTACCAAGTTTTATAGACAATTTAGCTGATTCATGCCAAATAGATGAAGATAGAGTAAATAGTTTAATAGCAAGATCAAATTTAGATTTAGACTTTCTTGATAGTTCCTTTACATTTAATGAACTCCAGATTGCATTAAAGAGTAGGAAAGATACAACACCAGGATTGGATAATATACCATATAAATTAATTAAGAATTAACATCCAAATGCCCAGAGAATACTGTTAAATATTTATAATCAGCTTTGGAATAGTTCTTTAATACCACAATCATGGAAAACTCAATGTGTAGTTCCAATTTTAAAACCAAATAAGCCCATCCATGTTGCAGGATCTTATAGACCTATCTCTTTGTCCTCATGTGTAGGAAAACTCTTTGAAAACATGCTAAAATTACGATTAGATTACTTTGCTGAAACACAAAATAAGTTACCAGACATACAATTTGGTTTTAGAAAGGGCAGAAGTAGCTCTGAAAGTTTTGTATCTCTCATATCAGATTTACAAAAGACAAAACTAAGTCACTCAAATACTATTTGTGTATTTCTAGATGTTAAAGGTGCCTTTGATAATGTGAATATTGAGTGTCTCATTCATGTTTTACATGAATTAGGGTTATCAAAGAAAACATTAAAATGGATATTAAACTTTCTGTATAATAGAACAATTTATGTTAAATATAACAACAAACTTCATGGCCCTAGAATAGCTAATAAAGGAACAATGCAGGGAGCTACATTATCCCCTTTATTATATAATTTATATACATCTCAAATTCTTAATTATGTAGATACTTCAAACATCAAAATATTACAATTTGCTGATGACTTGCTTTTATACAGTGAAAGCCAAAATATAGAAGTAGCTGTTAATAACATTAACACTGCACTGTCACAATTGCATAATTACTACAGTAATAAATTAAAGTTAGAAATAAGTTCAGAAAAAAGTTCTGTATTAGTGATCAGTAAGGATCCATCTGCTCGATCAACTGTTAATATAACTTATAATAATGAAATAATTCCTGTGGTTCAGGAACATAAATTTTTGGGTATTACAATAGATGATAAATTAAAATTTGATAAACATGTAAATAATATATGTAACAAAGCAATGAAGAGTATTAATATCTTAAGATGTTTAGCAGGGACTTTTTGGGGATCAGATCCCTTGACATTAAATATGTTATATAAGAATATAGTGAGAAGTCATTTTGACTATAGTAGTTTAGCTTATATGAATGCTAGAATAACAATGTTAAGGAAATTAGATGTAATACAAAATATGGGGTTAAGAGTAATTAGTGGAGCTATGCGCTCTACTCCTATTATTGCTATGGAAATAGAGAATTGCATACCTCCTCTAACATTAAGGCGCTTGCAGCTAGCAGAAAGATTCTGTATAAAGGAACTTTCTTCTGGTTGCTCTGCAGTTCTGAACAATATCTCGTACACTGTTGACATTTCACACTTGATTGGAGCACCCAACATCACAGTAGACAGACTTGTCTCTAGAGTTTTACCTGAAATTTCAGTCATAATGGATTGTGTTAAGGATAATGCAAAAGATGTATATAAAAGTAATAAGTGGCCTATGTACAAGTGCTCATATAATACACTGATTAATTGTTTAGATATTAAGTGCAACTTGAACTCAATTAATAACAAATTTGATCTCTTAAATTTTTTAAGTTCTAAATCTAACTTTTATGTTATTTATACAGATGGATCTAAGAATTTGTCCAGTGTTACAGCAGCATACTATGACCCACAATTAAAAATAACCAAATGCATAAAGCTAAATAATAATTGCAGTATTTTTACTGCCGAGAGCTATGCCATATTATCTGCTTTAACATTTGTAAATAATAATGTTAACAGTGTAAATATACTTATAGTTAGTGATTCTAAAAGTGCATTAACAAGTTTATGTAATGCTAACTTTACACATAAACAAAACTATATCATCTATAAAATCAAAGAAATTCTGCAGAACTTAGGGAAAACTAAAAATGTAGTTTTTATGGGTTCCCTCGCACAGTGGCATATATGGCAACGAGATTGTAGATACAGCGACTAGACTGGGCTATGACGAAGACCACTCTGATATTATAAAAGTACCATTCACAGATTACTACCACCAGATTAAGAATACGTCACGAGAATTGTGGAAAGAATATTGGAAAATAGCAAGTGAGACGAAAGGAAAATGGTACGCAGAGATACAGAAAGACTTACCAGCAAAACCGTGGTATGCCAAATTCAAATATTACGACAGAAAGTTTATCACAACAATAAATCGCCTGCGGTATGGTCATTGCCTGGTTCCTAACCATCTCCATAAATTGAAAATCTGTAGGGACAATAAGTGTAAACACTGTAAGAAACCGAACGCTGACATCAATCATATATTATTTCAATGTGACTCGTTCAAAATACAACGGTTATTATTCGCCAGTGACATCAATGACATAGCTCAACAACATTCACTTAGTGTTCCCCGCCACATCGGAGATTTATTAGCCAATACGAACTATTATAAAGCACTTCATAATTTTATTTCAATAAGTGTAGGAAAAATATGATGTTAATGTAGGAATTTATTACTTTTCATTTATACTAATTACTTTTATGGTAAAATGTACTAGCAAATTTATTATTTCGACTGAAGGACTTTGCATCCATGGTCAAGAAATAAATTAAAAAAAAAAAAAAAAAAACAGTAGGTATTGGATGGATGTTTGTTTGTTGATATGATGATGAACTAATTATCTACCAACTGGCTAGTGGCTGGAAGTCTGGAAGCTTATCGGGTCGGAAGCGGGGACACGTATCTAGAGCAAGTCGTTTATACGAACGTTTATTTAGTATTATAGCAGCCAGCTCAGTAGCACATTGGCGCTGTGCATTGACGAGCTTCAGTTTAAATTGATTCGCGCTGGAATCTAAATGATCATAAAATGTGTCATTTAAAAAGTATATTATTTTTACAAGTATTAGGACTGTTGATAATTAATAATTTAGTTTTAGGATTGGGTAAGTGACATTTACTTCATAATTTGTCCTGTTTTAATTTAAATCACAGTAAAGTTTGCTGACATCAATTTAAAGGTTAGCGTGGCTGCTTTACGAATGATTCTCTACCAATTTATGCTTATTATTAAAATTATTAAATTCGCAAATAATTAATACTAATTTATTACCCCATTTAAAAATCTTGTGGAAATCGGGAAAAATTCTATATTTTTAAATTATTAATAACTTTCCAGTAAGGACTTAAAAGATAAATATTAATTTCCTCAATTGTATATCATAATTAAATGATCACTGAGTGTTTTTAATTGGATTTTATCTGAATTGCATCATAAAAACTGTTTTTGTGTTTCACACCATCTTTTAATATTAAGAAAATAAATATTCTAGTTTTTATTTTTATGTAATCTGTAAGCTTTACTCCACTGTCGGATGCAGTTCCAGTAATATCGCATTTCTAAACTCAACCAGTATAAAAGAGAAGATTTTTGCAGTTATATTAGTAATATAGAGTCAGAATATAATAAACAAAAATTATCCTATCTATTTTCTTGAAGGAATCTATAATGTATTAATAAATGCTTTTAACATGAGCAAATTCCATGTTATTGCATCTTCACGATCTGAAATGAAACCTAGCTTCACTATATGGGAATGCATAATTATTACAAGTTTTATTACAGAAAATGTTAAAGTAATAACAGTGGCAACTGATGAAAATCATGGCTTTGAGAGGTTCATGAGATCTGCCAAAGTTTATGGAATAGATGTTGAAGTGCTCGGCAAAGGAATGGAATGGACTGGAGGAGATATGAACCATCCAGGCGGTGGACAGAAGATCAACTTGCTAAAAAATAAATTGGAAGAACTTATTGAGACTGAGAATGATAATACTATTGTATTATTTACTGATAGGTATTTCAATATCTACATATTATTGTTACATTACATACATATAACTTCACGCCTTTGTTACCCGAAGGTGTAGGCAGCGGCTGTTAAGCCTCATCTTGCCGTTATGTTTACATCCCAAATGGAATAGGTGCCGAACCTATTGCCATACCGGGCACAAAGTTTTCAGTCATCAATATTTATCACACATAACTTCCGAAAACAACTTCAAAAAAGTCATTGGTGTGAGCCAATGTCAGGAATCGAACCCGGACCTCTGGATTCCCGGATCACTGCGCCACCGAGACTATTACATTAAATATATTAAAATGTTTATACTCACACTACTTCATATTGGTTTTCTTATAGTTATGACGTACTGTTTCTGGCAAACATAGACGATATTGTAAAAAAATTCAAGTCTATTCCTGACACTCGAGTCTTATTTTCTGCCGAACAGTATTGTTGGCCTGACACAAATCTTGTTGGGAAATATCCCAAACTGGAGGTTGCTAATCCATTCTTGAATTCTGGAGGATTTATTGGTAAGTTCAATACATTTTATACTACTAATTTGTCTGTTTATTTGTACTCAGATACTTAAGATTGCCTTGCCTTTAATTTAGTATTATCACTATAGATGATTCTCTATCAACGCTAATAACAAAATTGCCAAGGCTCATTGTTGCTTATCTGTCTTAATATATATATTATTGTATTTTTAGATGAGTAAGTTATGATGTGTTTAAAAATATTGTTCTATCAAGCAATTATAGTTACAATATCAAGTATACAGTATTGCTAAGCTTATTAAAACAATAATTTATAGCCCAAGAACAAGAAATACAATACTAAATATTGCATTAAATCTATTGGTGAATTATTAAAATTATAATAATCAGTGATATAAAGTAACTAAAAAAAATGTACTTAGAAATGAATGAAACACAAAAATAATAATATAATTATAATTAGGTATATAAAATTAATAAACTTGGGTTGCTATGGTCTATTGTTTGTTCCAGTAAATAATATAGACTTGAATGTGTTGATTTATTGCCATTGCTAAATTGAATATCACAATTAAATGAATATTGATTAAATATTATTTATATCTCTCATAATGTTCAAATCTAATTTTTACACAGGTTATTTGCCAGAAATCTATGAAATACTCAATAATCGTCTTGTGAATGATAATGAGGATGATCAATTGTATTACACAAAGATTTATTTAGACCCAAAACTCAGAGAGTCATTGAAGATTACTCTGGACCATAACTCAGCTATATTTCAAAACCTTCATGGTGCTATATGTAAGTATCTTTTTTTAATTTGATCATGACCACAACTATCTACAATGGAATATAGAATGGTATTATATCATCATTACATAGTATAAAATAAAGTAGCTTTCCTCTGTCTAGCCCCTTTTTAAGCTTATATCTTTGAAACTACGCAACAGATTTTAATGAGGTTTTTTAATAGATAGTCAATATATCAATGGAGTAGTTTTTAGGTTTAATCCATGTATACTATAGCAGTCAGCCGGGAGCGAAAGAAAAACATATGGCTGACAAGCTTACACAGCACAACACCGAAGATTGGCGGTATGACCATTCCTAAATATAGGTCAACTTAAATGTTCTTGGTAGGGACGGGCAGCAGCGTCCCTATCTACAAAAGGTTTACCCCTGCGGTCTCCAACCCGTTTGCCCAGCGTGGGGACTATGGGCAAAAACCTCCCGATGAAAAAAGCACCAATGTAACGGCCCCCAGTTCCCGGTGGTCCCATTAGTGGTCCCCCGGCCAAGGCAGCGGGCCTTGGCCGGGGCTAATGGGACCACTCGTGGTAACGGTGAGACAGGGGGTGCTAATCTCTGGGTTACGGCAGGCTGCCAAAAACAACTACTCGTGGCCACTTATAATGGACGCAGTCTTCGGCTGGACCAACATCTCACCGAACTCGAGGTAGAGCTGGGTTGCTTGAACTGGCATATTCTAGGGCTATCTGAAGTCCGGTGAGAGGGGGAGGACACGATAACCCTACAGTCAGGCTAAGTTGCCTGCCTTCTACTTTCGGGAAGGTGACCAGATCTCCCAGGGGGGTGTAAACTTGGGCAGTTCTGGATGCACTGCAGCGATGTCGGATTGACTGGCGTTATATCGAGGTGTTGAGATGCTTGTATGACACCGCCACGATGGCTGTCCAGATAAAGGACCAGGTGACGAACTCCATCAAGCTGAATCTAGGTGCAAGACAGGGAGATGTCATATCTCCCAAACTCTTCACCAACGCTCTGGAGGACGTCTTCAAGACCCTGGATTGGACTGGACAGGGTATCAACGTGAATGGTGACTACATCTCACATCTTCGATTTGCCGACGACATCGTTGTAATAGCAGAGTCGCTAGAACAGTTAAGGGGAATGCTGCGCAGCCTAGACGAGTCCTCCTGGCGTGTCGGCTTGGGCATGAACTTGGACAAGACCAAGGTCATGTTCAATGAACATTTCGTGCCCGGACCGATAAGCGTCGAAGGGTCAGTTCTCGAAGTCGTAAACAAATACGTGCAAAGCTAGGCCAAATTATCCAGTTAGGTAGACGATACTTCGAGAAGGAGGCCGAAAGGAGGATTCAGCAGAGTTGGGCTGCATTCGGCAAACTGCGTCGAGTCTTCAGCTCGCCTATACCGCAATGTCTAAAGACCAAAGTCTTTGGGGCTAGTCCACAAATTTAAAGTCGCTCAGGGAGCTATGGAGCGGGCTATGCTCGGGGTTTCACTGAAGGATAAACTCAGGAATGAGTATATCCGCCAGAGAACTGGGTAACCGACATAGCTCGTAGAATAAGCTCACTGAAGTGGCAATGGGCTGGTCATATCTGCCGAAGGACCAACGGTAGATGGAGTAAAAGTCATGGTGTGGAGACCGCGTCTTGGTAAACGTAGCGTAGGACGCTCACCAGCCCGATGGTCAGACGACTTCAGAAAGGCTGCTGGAAAAGACTGGATGCGGAAGGCAGAGAATCGGATGTTGTTGCGCACATTGGGAGAAGCATATGTCCAGCAGTGGACTGCAATAGGCTGATGATGATACTGTAGCAAATAAAAAGTCATAATTTTCAAGATTTAGCACTTTAATTGAAAACGCTGGGTGCACCCTATATGATAGATCAAAATAGGGTACTACATTATTATACACCTTTAAAAGGTTTCCCAAAAAGTCTGTGAAGGCATAGTAATATGTTTATCTCTTAGGGATAATTTGGCTTGTTAATCTTAAATGGAAAGAATGTAATTTCATTTTATGCATTATTTCAGCTGATATCCAATTAAAAGTAAATGATAGTGCGGAGGCATATCCGTACATTGAAAATGTGATCACAAAAGAGAGACCGTTAATTGTTCATGGCAATGGACCATCCAAGTTGACTTTGAACAATTTTGGAAACTATCTGGCACAAGCATGGTCGGTCAATGAAGGATGCATATTATGCAATGAGAAGCGGGTTACATTGGGGGTAAAATATATCACAAATAAACATTTATAATTTTGTTCATCTGAATTGTCTATTATACTTAATCTAAACATTTTACAGGATGAGTTGCCAACTGTCATGATGGCAGTTTTTATAGAACAAGCTACACCATTTTTAGAGGAATTTTTGGATGAAATTCGTAATACCGATTATCCAAAGGACAAGATTCATCTGTTTTTGAGAAATAATGTCGATTATCACGAAACAGAAGTTGACAAGTTTTTCCAAACGTATTCAAAACAGTATGCTACTGCAAAAAGAGTTAAACCTAGTGATTTCATTACTGAGTCAGAAGCCAGAACTCTTGCCAAGTAAGACAAAGTTTTTTTTATTGATGCGACAAGTTACTTACACATGCACATTATACTAATTCTGAGGTCTCAAGTTCATATTCGCCTGACTTTCGTCAGTATTTCCGAAAGTTGTGAGGTTAACATTGATAACTGGCAAAAATTGTGACTGTCGTATGGCAATGGACTCACCTCTAACTAAGAGATAAAAAAAAATCACAAACTATTTTATTTTGCATTGTATATCTGCTTAGTAATGGATGTCGCCATATAGGGTTTTACTATCAATAGTTATGTGATTAATTCACTTTATATTTGTTATTTTTTTTTTTTTGGTTTAAGGGATCGTTGCGTGAACACCGCTTGCAATTATCTATTTTCAATAGACAGTTTGTCGCGAATTAACGCGAATACCTTACGTTATTTACTGTCTTCAAAATATGATGTGATTGCACCGCTTCTGGTGCGTCCAGGACACGCCTGGTCTAACTTCTGGGGCGCTATCAATACAGCAGGATATTATGCTAGATCCACTGACTACATGGACATCGTATATGGATCAGTAAAGTAAGTTCCTAATACCTAATAGATTTGTTTTCCTTTTTATTGCTTGCTAGTGTGGTTCCTGTAGGTACTTTATGAGGTGTTCGTCAAATTGAAACAGCTTCCTTATTAATAAATAGGTATATTTATAAATAACATGAATTAAATGCTATAAAAATCTCCAATAAAGAACTATAACTATAAGGTGATATAAAAATTTAGTATATTAAATAAAATATAAACTGTCATTTCTAGGAATACAAACGCAAGAGACTATTATTGATGATTCACTATATGTCTGTTTGTTTGAGTACGCTAATATCAGGAATTCGTTTAATCAAGAAAGGCTTTTTGGGTTTAATATATTATCACGCTGCGGTCCATAGGAGCGCAGCACTAGACTTTTTAGTGGAAGAAGTATGTAATATAGCTAGTTAATGATAAAATTTGCTCAGACTCTCTTTCGAAAGTGTTTTTTCTTATTTCACCTAATTAATGCTGGATTTAAAAATGCTGCATGATTCATTGGGCAGCATGATCAATATTCAGTCGAAGGCGATGGAGAAATCTGTCTTGAACGAGCGACGGTCAATTGAGTACATATTGTCTGCCGTACACTCGTACACGCCGGCGTCCATCTGCGTCGCCGGATCAATCTCTATTTTGGATTTCACCCGATCTTCGCCGATCGGCCATTCGTGGATCTGAAAGATTATGTTTTAGTTAGAATTATTGTCTAGACGCTCTAGTTTCTTGATATTATTATCTGCGATTAGTTTTTAGGAAATAGCTACAATAATCAAAATAATACGTTATAATTATTTTATCCTCGACCCCCTTATCAGTAAAAGTAAGCAAAGCTCTTACCCCCTCCCTCCATATTTACGTAAACATTTTTCAACTATTAGATATATTGCTATTTTATTGAAATTGCCTTGTGTGTAAAAAAGTAAATAACTGCCGTTGACGTAATCATCATCTAGACCCCCTTGCCCCCCATAGTGCTTACGTAATACCTGAATGGCCTTTAGAAGGTATACCTATGAAAAAAGTTCAGGCAGTCAGATTGTATTAAAGCTGACACAAGTTGGTTTGTTAGTACAATTTTAAGTTACAAGTAATTTGCCTTGAATGTAGTTTTCATCACGAGACCCAGAAGTTCCAGAGAACGTGTGTAAGAAATAGGAGGTATTTGTTCCATTCACAAAACTAATAGAAAAGCAAAACAAACTTCAAACATCGTTTTCGTTCATAAAATCTGTCGTTAAAATTTATACCGACATAAATAGGTACCGAGATAAGGGGATCCGATGGTACAGAAATAGATCGACCAAGTGACCAAGACAAATATCGCCGAGATTTTTAGTTTGTGTCAAGATTATATTAAAATGTTTTCGAAGCTTTTGTAAAAGTATTCAGTAAAACTCTTAACTTAATAATATTAGTTACAACCATTGACCTATATGTTCTAGACTTGTAATAAACTTCTCAAAGCGTGACCACTGGACATAAGCCTACAGGCTTATTTATGCGAAGCTTATGTCAATTCAGTCATCTGTCAGACGCGAACCCAATAACAATAGGTACAAAATGGGTAAATGCGTAGTAAAAGAGTGCGATTCAAGATCGGAAACCCATAAGAAATTAACCGGAATTACTTTCCACACGTAAGATTAATGTTTACATTAATATTAAAATACAGTAAAATAGATAAAATGTTGAATTTTCATAATTAGCTTCAGTGATACCACTAAAAACTTAAGTTTTAGTTTCCCACATTTGTGGGAGAGTTATTAATTTATGGAAAAGGAGATTTTAAATATTTTTTGTTATAATAATAACGCTGCACGGTGCCTAAAGATGCAGCACGCCGTGACAAGTGGGTGAAAATTATACGATTGCTGAGAAAAGAAACTGACTGGCTACCTGCACCCGGGAGATCATTTATCGTCAATTCAAGTTGATCATTCGCTTTTATTAATAAATGCCAT
This sequence comes from Euproctis similis, assembly GCA_905147225.2. NCBI lineage: Eukaryota > Metazoa > Arthropoda > Insecta > Lepidoptera > Erebidae > Euproctis > Euproctis similis. The sequence goes on along the minus strand of LR990107.1, from coordinate 14,992,773 downwards.
AATTAATAAATACTTAAAAATAAGATTGTATCACATATTCACTCAGACTTATAAAAAAGAAACTAAAAGGCAATTTTATACAAAACTTAAGTTACACAGCGGTGTATGATCAATAATTCATCTGCCTAGCTTTTTCCCAATTATGTTGGGGTTGGCTTCCAGTCTAACCGGGTGCAGCCGAGTACTAGTGTTTTACATGGAGCGACTGCCTATCTGACCTCCACAACCCAGTTGCGTGGGCAACACAATCCCCCTTGGTAAGTCTGGTTGTTAGACTTTCTGGCTTCTGACTACCCGTAACGACTACCAAAGATGTTCAAATGACAGCCGGGACCCACCAATTTAACGTGCCTTCCGAAACACGGAGAAACTCGTCATGATAAGATGGTCACCCATCCACGGACCGACCGCGCCAAGCGTTGCTTAACTTTATGATCGATCGACCCGTGCGGCTGTTAGGCCCTGTCCACGTTAAATAAAATAATTCCATTTCAATATAGTGAAAGTAAGTACATTATTTTACTACTCAAGGGTTTTCACTATTTTGTGTATCTGTACCTAATTGTGTACACCTTACCTACAGCGCTTTAAATCTCTGCTCTAAGGCAGGTGTACACAATTAGGTACAGATGAGTGTGATCCAATTTTTTTCGGAACAGCCGATCTAGTACGGAGTACACAGAGATCGTTGATCCATTCATTATTTCAGTTATCTTCTAATACATCTGATAAGAAATTATTATGTAATAGTAAAATATTGAATTTATATTTATTAAATATTTTTACGAGTACATGGCTTGAAAAAGTTGGGTAAAATTTCGCATGGGCAGGCCACCCCACACCGCCATTGCAAATTTATATTGCCATCTTTGTCTAATCAAAGTGACGGCAATGTATTTGCGATTTGTGTGACTGAGATAGATATATGTTTCATTTTAAATGTCTAGTGGTTTCAAAGCTACGTCATTGCATCTAAAAAGTGGACACACATTTTGTGACGCATTTGAATGAGGTTTGCTCCTCTTGTATATTGAACTCAGTGGTTACAACTAAGATAACTTTTATGTAACGTAACAACGTGTACTAAAGCAGTATTTAGAAATAGATCTTTCTAGACTAATAATGTAAAATTTTATTGGCAAAGCTAAATCCGTCTGCCATTTTGCTTCAAGCGTAATCGCTTTAACCTATTTAACCTAGGGTATTCTAGGATAATATCACCAAAATATTATAAGAATGGGAGATTTGTATAAGAAGACATTTAATCTTTTTTAAAATTGCGACATTGACACATTTTAATTTTTTTTGTCACCAAACTTTTTATTATTCATTATTACACGAACCGGTCTCATAGTGACATTAAATTTTAGAGTGTTGACACCGGCAAGTAAGTTGGTAAAGTATTTCTCTAATGGCAATTGAGATATATTGCCTCGCGTCCGTTTCGTCTATTTAACTGGTCCCAATGAGTCGAGATGAAGAACAGATTGATCTAGAATTATTTGTACGGTACGTTTAGTTAAAAAATGTTTTAAATGAATCCTATCGCTGTCATAGGATTGCGTATCTCCCAACTATAAATATACTCTTACGATAATATTGCTTGAGTAGGAAACTTTTTTTATTAACTACTCACAATATGGTTTATACATCTATGGTCTCGGGTTCATACCGGACCATTGACTTTACAGACATGTGTGTCATATATTACATAGGTCAAATCTTACATGATCGCAAGCATATTCTTCAAAAATTTGCGTTAACAAAATATTTTAATATAAACAAGTTATAATTATAAAAAATAAAACAATAGGTACTCGGAATGTTAATTGTGTGTTATACGATATATCTTAAATGAGCGTTATATTTTAAATTTCCTGTTTTGAATATACAGGAACATAAAAACAATTCATAATATTACAGCGTATATAATATCATACATAAGTTGCTTAAATCGAAGACTTAAGCAGTGAATTATATTACAGCGATAATAATTATTAATAATTTAATATAACTTTCAACGCTCAGCTTAGCATATATACTAGAATAACTGGTGCACAAAAATATATAAGTTTCCTTTATTAAACCGATCGAATTACCGATTCATTGGAAGCTTATATTTTTTAATGCTTTTTGATTTAGTGTTAGTTATTGAGCTGCATTCACCATATAATTAAATAATTCATAGTCACTATTTGAAATTAATAATAACAATTCCGAATGTGAAGTTATTTCGTACTCACATGCAGATAATGGTGTGCGAATATCTCCACTCCATCTTTGAACCACGTGATGTGTGGCCTTGGTGAGCCTTTAGCGATACACAGAAATGCTATCTTGTGGCCCAACACGTACTCAAGATCGAAGTGGGACGCGAGCAGTATTTTAGCACCCTGTATAAAAAAATATATGAATTAATTGACTAATAAAAAAAAAAGAAATTATATAAATGTATTATAATATATACTCACATCGTTGTTATTGTAGTATTGATCAGATTCTGGATCTCTATACTTCCCTGTTATGGGTAGTCCAATTTGTACCTTTGAATAAAATTAAAAAAGTACGTTAATAAAAATAAAAAAGTCCAACTAAATATGGATGAAAAAGTTTTGATCCTTTTAATGAAGTTGCAGCAAAACAAGGTAGTAAAAGCAAAACAAATATTTTATTAAAAAGTATACCAGAGCCTACGGGTATTAGGTTACGTATCTATCTATGTAATTTCTTGATAAGTTATGTGATATTCTTGTTAATCGGTTTTATTTCTTGCTAATATGAAACTTGGATATACCATTACGGGCGATATTTGTTTTTTTTTAAATAGGTACTATTCAATTATCATATATAAGGAAATGAAATGGACAAAGATTACCTTAGACTTGGTCCTGCTCCTAGTACGACCGCGTCTCGCTTCCGTGGTGACGACTAAAAATAAATACAATATTACCAATCCCTTTAGAACGTTAGCTTTTTTGGACATTTTTAATTGTAAGACTATATTTTTTATTTAAAGCTTTATGAATTGGTCAAATCGAATCGGAGAATGCGCAAAATTCTATTAGGGGTCTGATCTTCTATCAGGATCAGAGTGCAACTGGTAGGTAATGTGAACGTCTCTGTTGCGCCAATCTTTCAATTGGCTAATGGAGCTAGGTGCTGGCAGGAGGGTCTTGTCTCCCCCATGCTGTTCACGACACTCGTCATATCCTTTACCTTTTCGTATATTAAATTAAATAGATATAGTTACACTTGTTACATTTCATATATTGTACATAGGTCATTGGATCACCGTATCGCATGACCCCACGATTTCGTAATATTTCTATATTACAATGCATAAAACAACTGATAACAATATATGTAAAAAGTTGTTACATTTATTTTTTTTATAATCTTCTCGAAGTTTCTATCATATAAATATAACGGACAGTTGGTCATTAAAGGTAGGCACTAGGCAGAGATAACAAACCAGGCATGATTCTTACACGCCTCACTCGTTTCTTTGACCTTCTTTCTTTTCATAGCCGCGGGTCGATTCGCGACATCGATGTTCAGTAGAACTTGTTATTTTAAGTCATGGAAGCTGTGTGTGACGTGGCAGTTCTCGACTCCTAAACCCATCTGCTTTTGCATTGTATATCTGCTTACGCAATGTTGCGTCGTCCATTTTTTGTACATTCAACATCAGAGCATGCCCTTTCTTACATTTACACCGACACTCTTACCGAAATTGAAAGATATGAAAGTGATAGATCAGTCAGAGATTTATGTTTTTAGCATGCTAATGTTTTAAAGAATAAGTTACTATTTTAAAATATATTTTAAATGTTTTAATTGACTACTGGCTGTTGTTTTATCTCACATATATTTTTCCTGTGTACGTAATTACATTTCTGGGAACGCCGCATACGCTACGCTACATTATAGGTACAGTGTGATAAAATAAAATGTTTAGATTGTAAACGCCAAAGACATCGACATTATGAAACAGCAACAGGACATAAAACATCTCGTAAAAATATGAACTTAAAACAATCAGTGTGATAATGATTATAGTTATAAATGACCGACCAACATGTATAGCATTTTGGTCGCACAGGATTGTTACAAATTTAATAACTCTTTCATAGAGACAAAGTCGTCTTCTAAATCTATTAGAAGAAATGGAACAGTGTGACAAGATATTGCCCTGCATTTGTATGTAAGCATTTCATTCAACCAATTGAATGTTGACTATTTTATTACGTAATACTAAAGCAGATGTTTCTTGAATTAAAATCAGTCATCATATGCGGGTCCGGCCGTGTTTAGTCGGAAATATTCATATTTTGTTTTACCACTCAGTACTATTCGGATCTTTTCAGTATTCAATTACATATAATTATTTATACCGGTATTGAAACATATACCTACCTGTTGTAGAGAGATACTGTTACGGATACGGGATAACGTTCCTTTCCAAGGCCAACGAAATCCCGGAAAATTGTTGGATATTGTTCCAGGAAAAACAAGCTCTTAGATATGTTGAAAACTAGAGAGATTATAATGATATTATTCATACTATTTTTTATTTTCAATAAATACCTGAATTTAAGATATTAATTTTATAATAGGTTGGGGAAAAAGTATTTTCGTATTTTTGTATGAAAAGTCAAGACATTTTTTTCAAAGTTTATTTACATTTATTTACAATATATATGTACCGTTTTGTTGAATAACTTTCTGCCATTTTGTGGGCAGAGACATTATCCCGTTACTGTAGAAACTTTGGGACTTCTGATCAAAAAAACGGGACAAATAGTTTTGGCAGTCCTCTCTTGAGGTCAACCTTACAGAACCTAAAGAATTCTGAAGAGACCGAAACAGGTGAAAATCTGAAGGCGCAAGGTCAGGGCTATATGGTGGATGCACTAGGACCTCCCAGTCGAACTCTCTTAATTTTTGCTGAGTGGCTAAAGATGTGTGTGGTCTAGCGTTATCGTGATGAAAGACCACACCCTTCCTGTTGATCAATTCCGGCCGTTTTCTCTCGACTGCTTCCTTTAATCTCATCAGTTGCTAGCAGTAAAGATCAGAATCGATGGTTTTGCCGGACGGTAAAAGCTCATAATGAACAATGCCCTTCCAATCCCACCATACACACAGCATCACCTTATTTCGTGTTAGGCCAGGTTTGGCCACAGTCTGTGAAGCCTGGCCAACTTTCGACCACGACCTTTTTCGCACGTTCTTGTCGTACGTGATCCACTTTTCATCGCCAGTTATCAATCTCTTCAAAAACGGCTCGGTTTCATTACGTCTCAATAATGAATCGCAAATGAGTACACGGTTCATTAAGTTTCTTTGAGTGAGCTCGTGTGGCACCCAAATATCGAGCTTTTTTGTATAACCAGCTTTCTTCAAATGGGTCAAAACTGTTTTGTGGTCAATTCCCAGTTCTTCAGCTACATCGTAACTACTAATACTACTAATAATACTAATATGCCGATCTTGCTCCACTCTTTCAAAAATGGCGTCCATTTTATTCGTAACAGGGCGACCAGAGCGAGGTGCATCTTTAACATCAAAATTTCCGGACTGAAAACGTTTGAACCAAATTTGTGCTACTCTTACTGACACTGCATCAGGTCCATAAACATCACAAATTTTTTTCACTGCTTGAGTTGCATTTTTCCTTTTTTATAATAAAATTTTAAAATGTATCGAATTTCTTCATTAGATTCACTCATTTTTACGGAGAGAAAAACAAATGAAAAATAGCGGGAAACAACTTTTTTTTATTTTTTTCTTTTCTTTTCTTTATAATGTAACCTTTTTAATGTTACCAAAACCAGCCAGACACAAATAGTACAGTCAAAGAAATTTTATAATAAGTTTATACCTACGTTATGCGAAAAGACTTTTTCCCCGACCTATTATTTCATGTTATTTTTCTTACTTTCTTACAATTTTGTTGTATTGTTTTTTCTAAATAACCAGCTAATACTAGTGCTGTTTCAAAAAAGTTGACTAGCTTAATCAAAAGAATAATGATTATTAGAATATTATTAATAAAAGTACTTAAACCTTTGAATTTGTTGGTGTTAGTGGGACCAAATAATATGAGGAAACTTTCGTAAATGTAACAATCAATAACAATTACTTGACAATCCGAGAGGGCTCGATAAGTTAGCCTCGAGAATTATCGACAACCGTCTAATTGAAAAGCTCGAGAAATAACCCTAAACGTAGCTCAACCAACCAGCTCTAGTGTTAAAGAATAGCTCAAATTAAAATAACATCCCTTCACATTATTTAAATTTAAAGTTTAGAGCTTGTGTTCATTTTAATACAAAACTAGGAAGCGTTCGAACGATACGATACGAGGTTATTCGCCTTTTTATTAAACTCGGTCACGTATGCCTTTGGCTATCATGCTGCTATTAAGTTAAAGCATGATAAGGAAACTGGCATTTTTTTCGAGTTTATTTGATAGTAAAGAACGCAGAATATCGACGTAAAGTTGCTGAGGTCGCGTTTCGTTCGATGAGAAAGCCCTTCTCCTCCCTTCACTCCCTTAAAGCCCTTTAAGGGAACGAAACTGTACTGTAAAAAGTATTTGTATTGCAAATGTCTATAAGCGGTGACATTCATTAAAGTATTCCATTAAAAAAAATGTTTTTAGGTATTACAAAAGTCCAATATTTAATTAATAAAATAATAAAACGACACCATTCATTTTCATGTCTCAACTATTGTTTTATTGGCATGCGACTATCCTCGTTCTCTATTCTCTTCATTCAAGACGAAACTAAAATGATATTATGTTAGAATATTTTACTTGTTATTTTTATAATATAAAATTATTATACAATAATAGCAATCAATATAGATGATAAGAAATAGAGCGATGAACTTATTTTGATAACCCAACATTCTCAAGTATACGTGGCGCATAAATTTTTATAATATTTTATACCTATTAGAATAAAATGATTCATTAGTATAAGGTTTCCAGATTAATTGGGTAAAGAGATGATTAGCTAAAACACACAAAACTTAATACCAGTTTTCCTTAAACTAAAATAATAATAAACGCGATAAAATCCTAAAAGTTGTTTTAATCTATACATCAATTATTTAATGAAATAGTTTAGGTTATTTTTGAATGCTTCTATCCTGTAAACATTTAATAATCGCTTATTTTTACCCCATATGTGTGCATGTATATTTAAATAAGTTCGTTTTGTTTAGTTCGTCCCTTATCTCATTAACGGATATATTTCGTGTTTTTTTTTTACTTTCGAGTTTGCATTTATATAAATAACATAATAATATATTCATTAAATTAAATATTTAATTTAACGATATTATTTTCAAATATCGACGACTGACAGTATTGTGCCCGGTGTATGTCAATGGTTTTCGTCACCATCGTATTCCATTTGGGACGTAAATTTCGACTATTCGATGTTACACTAAAAGCCGAGGCCATAAAAAGGCGCGAAATTGTAAAAAAATATTCGTTATCTGTATTTCTATCTAATTCCAGAGGTTTTTAGTAATCAACTTGGCCAAAAAAATACGTGTAATGATTTCTGAATGTACTATATTGTAATACTGTGTATTTCCAGAGGAGTATGGAATGTGCCATTCATTACAAACTGCTATTTGGTAAATATGTCAATACTAAAGACACAGGATTCGAAGGCCATTACCTACACTAGGGAGGGTATGGACCCAGACATGGCCTTCTGTGCAAGTTTAAGAGACCTTGTGAGTAAATTTTAAATTTATTTTTAATATTTATATCATGCAATTTAAATAGCCTACTAGCTCACCCAGCAAAAGTTGTCTTGCCAAAATTTAAGTTTTTTATTATTAAATAAAAAATAAGGGTTGATCCTAGATTGGTGAAATTTTAGGGCTATATGTATTTTTATATGCTGTTTCATAAAAATAAATTATGATCTAAGAATTAAAAAATATCAGGGCTAGTACCCTTAATATTTAGGGGGATGAATAATAGATGTCGTCGGATCCTCACATCTACCCAATATGCCTATAAAATTTCATGAGAATCGGTAAAGCCGTTTCGGTGGAGTTTAACCACGTTTTATGTGTGAAAATGAAATTTTAACTTTAATTTCAGGGTATATTTATGCACGTCAGCAACGAACTGGATCTTGGCCACCTGGTCAACCCAGAGACTTACGACACAAGCCTCACCCATCCAGACATGTATCAGTTATTTGATAACAAAATTGAATGGAACAACAGATACCTACATCCTGATTATTTTAAGAATTTTAATGAAGATAACAGCCCGGCCATGGTGCGTTGGCTATTCTAATTTGATATATTTTAATTAATACTATTACATACATATATAACTTCACCCCAAATCCCTTTCGGGGAGAACAGATCGCCATAAGGCACGATTCTTACACGCCTCACTCGTTACGTTGACTTTCATAACTCTTTTCATGCACGCGCATCTATTTTTAAGGCTCCTAACGTCACCTTCCACCAGAACACGTTCTATTTGGTCATGGAATGTGTGTCTTGGCCGTCTTGGCTTTTGCATTGTATATCTACTTAGTCAATCTTGCATCATCCATTCTTTATACATGTCCGAACCATCGGAGCATTTCTTACTTTTAATACTATTTAGCGATATAATTCCAAGTTGCCCTCATATTTCGTTTTTTTTTTTAATTTCAGCCATGCCCAGACGTCTACTGGTTCCCACTGATGTCCCAAAGATTTTGTTCAGATTGGATAGGCATTATGGAGGCCAATGGTGAATGGAGCGATGGCAGTAATAAGGTACATATGTATATAATAGCTCAGCAAATCTAGACTCAAGTCCAATGATTTTTTTTTTTCACCTTCATCAGTTTACGTACACCATATCGAAATGTGTTAGTTATTTTCCAATAATCTTCTATAACAGTTAATTTTATTCTAGCAGTCAATAGACACCATTTGCCTATATTTTTAACTAGCAGACCTGACGGACTTTCTTTCGCCTCAGAAGCAATAAATAAAAGTTTTTTAGAAAGAAAATGCCTATATTCCTCCTTATTACACCAGCTACCTGTCAATAAAAGTCCCATCAAAATCGTTCCTGCCATTTCAGAAATTACCCGGAACAAACAGACATTAATTGTAAAAAAAAAAAATTTTGGTGTATGTACCGTATATAAATTCATATGCATGTAGTAGCAGGCAGTTATCTCAATATTACAAACATATACGTCAATGTTATTATATTTATACGTATAAACTAAACGCATTGAAACTTTTTAAAAAACATATTTTGTTTCTTTAAATAGCCTCCAGAATGATCCACTTTTGCCCTTTTTTTCCTCTAACTTTATTATTATTTAAAAAAATCTTCAATTCCATAAAAATAGTCACTTTAGTGACAGCTACTTGTACCTATTGCATGCACTTTTCTACAGAGTCTTGTAGTTCGCTGCGTGAATCGTGGCTAGTGCAGCGTTTCCTTCGGTGAGAGAGGTATCTGGAGGCCCGATTCCCTTATAATATCCCTATTAATATTATTAATATCTTGGACATCTCGTTCCAAGCTAAGCAACTAAATGCTTGTGTTATGGAAACAATACATGAATACATGTATACTTTTATTTTGTTGCACACACACACACACACACACATATATGTAAAGAGTAATTCTATTTTGCAGGATAAGCGTCTGCAGAGCGGATATGAAGCTGTACCCACACGTGATATCCACATGAACCAGGTGGGACTCGAGAAACACTGGCTCCATATCCTCGGTGAATACGTGAGGCCACTGCAGGAGATGGTCTTCACTGGATATTATCACTATGTAAGTATATTGAATATTTATGAATGCACACTAGCTGTCGCAGTTCAATGTCATATAATGCTTATCGTCGTAGTAGGTGCTACTTACCCACCTTTCCGATAATGCTCGAACAATTTCATCATTAAACTTTACCATAGTCTTTAATATTGAAAAGATTAATTTTAATAAATTAATAATAATATAATAAATGAATATTAACCTTTTATCGCTTTTCAAGTTGATTTCCATTTGATCCAATAGTAATGGGCGGTTTTTTTATAAACATATCATTACATAGTATAAAACAAAGTCACTTTCCGCTGTCTGTCCCCTTATATGCGCATATCTTTAAAACTAAGCAACGGATTTTGATGCGGTTTTTTTTAATAGTTAGAGGGTGTCACCGGGTGGTTTTGATCTATAATTCATGTATAGTGTAGTGAAAAAAAGGAAAAATTTTCGAGATTTAGAACTTTAACCGTAAACGCTGCCTGAACCCTAAGTGATAAATTAAAACAATGTACTACATTATTATACATCTGTAAGAGGTCTACAAAAAAGTCCGCGAGGGTCTATTTCTTAGGGATAACCCACAATGACCATTATTTTATTTTTATTTTTTAAGAGAAATAATGGCCTATTTACGAAGCGATTTTAAACATTGCAGCGTTAATTTAATTAAGTGTTTTAAATAGATTGTGCATGTAATATAGATGTTCCTGGCCCTTTACAGCATGCAATTTAAACAAATGCTTTCGAAGATATTGCAGTATTAACATAGCGGGACAGCAGTTATTATTACTTTTGCTGCGGAACAAAGTTCGCCGGGTCAGCTAGTAACATATATAACATAACATAAGTTCACGCCTTTTGTTACCAGAAGGTGTAGGCAGCGGCTGTTAAGCCTCGTCTCGCCGTTATGTTTACGTCCCAAATGGAATAGGTGGCGAACCTATTGCCATACCGGGCACAAAGTTTTCAGTCATCGATATTTATCACACATAACTTCCGAAAACAATTTCGAAAAGTCATTGGTGTGAGCCAGTATCTGGAATCGAACCCGGGCCTCTGGATCAGAAGCTATGTGCTCGACCACTGCGCCACCGAGACGAGAGGTTTTTTTTATAAACATATATTTTAATATATATTTAAAGCGTGTTTTGAATGAAGTGTGATAATATAACATTGTCTTCTTCCACAAATGTACCATAATAATTAGAACCAGAGGCACGGGGAGAGTCATTCATATTATTTAATGTTTTACAGCCTCCAGTTTCCCTAATGAACTTCGTGGTACGCTACAGACCTGATGAGCAGCCATCCCTGAGGCCACATCATGACTCATCCACGTACACCATCAATTTAGCATTGAATACGCCAAGTGAGTTGACATTGTTCTAACATAGAACTGGAACTTGAATACAGCGCCACCTATTGGTTGCAATCCTAAATCTAAACCATTTGACATTATGCATAAAATATCACTGAAATTTAATTACAGTTTTTTTGATGGAGATATTGTTTTCTTGAGTATTTGGTGATATACACGTGCATGTTTTTGCTGTCCAGATGTTGACTATGAAGGTGGCGGATGCCGTTTCATTCGCTACAATTGTTCTGTTCGTGAAACCAAACGTGGCTGGCTGCTGATGCATCCGGGTCGTCTGACGCACTACCACGAAGGGCTGCTGGTAACCAAGGGCACACGTTACATTATGGTGTCATTCATTGACCCGTGAACTGATCATTGCACCATTATAACGAATTGGTAGATTAAAGTTGAAGATATACCCATTGCCTCTATGGTCTTTCATAAGCAGATACATATAGTGCCTTTATCGCTTAATAATTTGTATAAAAAAATATAGTATTTTGCACACAGCATTATACTTATACTATAGATATAAAATATAATAGTTTGCATTGATGTTTGTTTATCATCTGAGAGTTAATAGTTTAGTCGATTGAACAGACCATAGGGTCCACTTTACGTGCAAACGTTTTATTTTTACTGTCTCCATTGGCCGTCACAAATAATTATTTCTAATTCGTTCATATAAATAGCATTTAATGTAACTCTATTATTATTAAATAATGATGATAACAATATGACAAAAAAAAACGATCTTGAATACTTTTAAGAGATTTATATAGATATATTTATTTAGAATAATAAGAACAAAAATTTTGTTATACCATTCTTTTTTTTTTTCTAACAAATTATTTTATTTTTTTATCCTATGTTTTCAATGGCTTGGAATCGTTTGCAGTTGGCGATCATTCGTCCACTCAACCTATTTAAAAATTTGTTAGTACCTAGTTAAATGTTGAGATGTGAACTGAAGCTATAAGGTAGCGGAATTATAACCATCTGGAATACAATATCACTTTATCGTATAATAATAATGAAATGATATGTCCAATAGGATCTGAATGATAATATCATACGGTCGGGTTTGACATTGGAACATTGTTTTTTTTTATTCATTGTTTTTGTAGAAGCCATATATGACCAATGATTCCAGCCAGAAGCCAGTTTCTTATGACTTTTTAAATACTCAATGTAGCTTGTAAGTTTTGCATCTGAGATTGGAATCTGAAAGTTTTCTTTTGTGAAGTCTGTCGCGAATTTTTTCAGACTTCAAAAATAATCAATAATATATGTATTAAACACATCGACCAGGTTCCTATAATATTAATTTACTTAACTAATTTTAAAACCAAAGATATATGAATAGTTAATGGTATTAAATAACAGTTAATAATATGTTTGTGTATTTTATTTAATCCTACTTGTAACTTTTTAATTGGGCAAGGGCGAGTTGAATTCGAAAGTTATGGAGAAATTGGGGTGACCTTTATCTCCTGCCTGTCTTATTCCTTGTAACATCGTCAAAATTACAACTTGAATGTTTTGTACCCGATCCCCAGGTTCGGTTGCCATCCGGGTACAAGATAATTGATCTCGATCGTCGTAAATGATACCGAGATAAATTTTTCAGGAGCCTTAGAACATTTTTGCACTTGATTGCTATTAAATTGTAGCCATTACAAATAAGCGTCAAAATAGAAGTATTACTAACTAGGGAGACTTAAAGCAAACCATATACATATTTTTGTAGGACAAATTTAATATTTTATCTAATAACTTAGATAATTATCATCGGATATAACAAAACTGAAATCTAGTTAGTAATAATGATTTGACAATGCTTTTTCAAATTTTGTCTATCCGTCTGTGTTTGTCGTGGCTTATATCAGAAACGATTGGGACAAGACTTGCACTGAAGGATAGCTGATGTAATAAGGAGGTAACATAAAATACACACATGCACACTACATAAAACACTAACACACGTACATACAAAGTTTATTTAGATTTAGTATGATTCGTTGCAAGCACTTAACTTATTTATCAATGCATAGCTATTGAGGAATCGTCGATTTCCTCGGTGTTAAGTCTATGAGAATCGTAATTCTTAAAATATCTTCCCGGATAAAAGTGGTATTTTTCAAATTCCGGTGCAGAATATTTTAGATATGTCTGCAAATCTGTTTCCTCATCTATCCAGTCCTGTTTTTTCACGAAAAACAACATAGACCTGAACCAATTCGGTACTGATGTTGATGAATGATAAAATCGCCTTTTCCAAACCTTTTGTGTGTCAATATATGGCTTGTCGCCGCCGAGCCACTCTGGAATCCTATAAGTGTCTTGGTTAATGTCTGCTTAGTCACAAATAGATGAAATAAAATAGAGAACACTAGACTGTAAATACGAAACCCTAATGACTTACTGATTCCTATATCCAGTAAATGTCATATAAAAAAAAACAGTTCAGCAGTTAAGGGTGATTAAGCATTTAATAGCAAGACCTAGCACATTCTAACCTTCAAGTAATTGTTACTTCGAAACCTTAGCTATACGGGGTACAATTACCTACTACCTCACTATAGGTATCATGGCATATTACATATATTTGACTTAGTACGTCCTGAAGCTCTAAAATAGGTATAATATAAAGCTGAAAGATTGATTTAAAAAAATCGACAAACAAAAAAGTAGATAGTAGTAGATGGCACATGTCAGCAAAGATGTACTGTCTACTCATAGATTTAAGTTAATAGATCGGGGCAATAGTCACCCAAACAACGAGACCACAAATATCTTGTTGATGTGTGAGTGACTTATCAATGTGTGCGTAAAAAGCGCTTCAAAGTGTCAACTTTTACATACCTAGTTAATGTTTATGTGTTGAAATGTAAATATCCTCAAAATCACTGACAGCGCAACCGCGCTATTCTATTCTATCTATTCGTACAATTTCCTAACATGTGCCATCTATTTTAGTCTATGCTAAATCTATGTGCCTATCTACTAATCATTAGAGTCCGACCGAAACTGGTTTTCCGGCCGAAACCGAAACCGAATGTTCGGCCGTCACTTCCGTTTCGCCCGAAACCGAAACTCACGTGTTCAAATTTAAAATTGCATAAAATACCAAAATATGATGCATTTTCCTCATTATTTTGCATTAATTGGAACATGAAATAAAAAACAATGGGTATATGTAGGTATTAATTTTGTTGCAATCAACAACATAACTTCACGCCTTTTTCTACCCAAAGGTGTAGGCAGTGTCTGTTAAACCTCGACTTGCCGTTGTGTTTACGTCCCAAATGGAATAGGTGGCGAACCTATTGCCATACCGGGCACAAAGTTTATTTTAGTCATAGATATTTATCACACATAACATTCAAAATTAATTAATTTCGAAAAGTAATTGGTGTGTGCCAGGATTCGAACCCGCAGCCTCTGGATTCAGAAACCGTGTGCTCGACCACTGGACCACCGAGACTAATAAACCAAAAGAAATAGGTAAAAAACTAATATTGAAATCGGTATTTTTTTATGATAGAAGGGGCAAACGAGCTTGCGGTTAACCTGATGCAAAGTGACTACCGCCGCCCATGGACCTCTCCAACACCAGGAGCATCACATCAGCGTTGCCGACCTTTAAGGTGGAAAAGGCTCGTTTCCTGAAGGTGCCTAGGTCGTAGTGGCCCGGAAATACCGTTGCCGGCAACTAGTTCCACAACGGAACAGTGCGCAGCAAGAAGTGCCGCTGGAAATGCCCAGTTGCCGATCGACAACTTTTCAGCCAATGCGGATGGTAATATTAGCGAGATGAGCGCTGGCGAAAATCAGTAGGCGGTATTGATCCGAACAATTCTTCACAGCACTCCCCGTGGTATATGCGGTAGAGGATGCATAAAGATGCCACCTCTCCGCAACGCCAGGTGCTCAAGCCGATCGGAAAGAGCTTGGTTGTCAACAAGTCGAATTGTGCGTCGTTGGATGCGGTCAAATGGAGTAAGCTGGTACTGGGGTACCCCCCAGGGTAGCCCAAAGATGTGAACAGCATTAGACGTGAGGACGGACCTGCGCCTTTTATAATTGCAAGCGATGACCTGACGTGAAATACTGTCCTGCTCTATTGAGCACACCAAGCAAAAAGCTTGGTGTGCTCAATAGAGCAGGACCATACCCAGCTCAATAGAGGCCAATTTGGCCTTGTCCTCCAGATGACTGCGGAACTGGACGTCACTTGAAAAGTTGACACAAAGTATTCCGATAGCGGCTGAGGCGGGTAAACGAGTGCTCTAAAAACAAAGAGCTACGGCAAAGGGTTTCTTTTTGGCGGTAAACGCGTAAATCTGTATCTTTTTAGCGTTGAATTGGAGCACGTTTAGTCAACCCCAGTCTGAAACATGACTAAGCAAAGTTTCGATTTCAGACTCAAGTTTGTTCCGGTGCTCGTCGACGTTTTCCCGAGAAATTCGCGGGTGGCCAGTATCTAAGGCATCCCCCGTACTATCACCCGCATAACAATGAAGATTACTGCTAAGCAGCATGTCATTGATATACAGAGGAAGCAGCGTAGAGATAGCACACAGCCCTGAGGGACTCCAGCATGATTCCAACAGTGGTAGAGCCAAGCAGTTCGCTGAATGAATGGGCCGGCTCAACCAGTGAAATACCACGAACTCTCAGAATATCAAAGTAAAGTGGCGCATGCCGTGTTTCGATCAGTGAGAGAGGTACCCAAAGGCCCACCCCCTTCCCCATCCTTTCCTGTCCTCCCTTAAAGGTCGACAACACAACGGTAATACTATATGTGTTGCTGTTGTCCATGGGCGGCGAAGGTTCTTTACCATCAAGTGACACGCTTGCTCGTTTTCCCTCCTATTCCATAAAAAAGCATTCAGAGCAAGCAGTTAAGTCGGAGCATGACCCGTCGACAACGACTTTAATGTTCCGTGCCGTGAGAAAGCTGAAAACCCAATCGCATAATTTCTCGGGAAGCCCATAACATGGAAGCTTCGAAAGAAGTGCTTTGGCAAAGTGCCACAATTGAGGCTCCTAATATCACCTTCCTCCAGAACACGTTCTATTAGGTCATGGAATGTGTCTTCGCCGTCCTCGACTCCTACATCCATCGTGCGGTACTGATCCCAACACTAACTTATGAAAGCGAGAGTTTGGCATTACAGAGGGTGCATGAACATAACATAACATAACTTCACGCCTTTGTTACCCGAAGGTGTAGCCAGCGGCTGTTAAGCCACGTCTCGCCGTTATGTTTACGGCCCAAATGGAATAGGTGGCGAACCTATTGCCATACCGGGCACCAAGTTTTCAGTCATCGATATTTATCACACATAACTTCCGAAAACAATTTCGAAAAGTCATTGGTGTGAGCCAGTATCAGGAATCGAAGCCGGGCCTCTGGATCAGAAGCCGTGTGCTAAACCATTACGCCACCGAGACTATATATGCATGAAAATAATGATAAAGCAGTCGAAATGAGGTCACTGCGCAAATTTGCTCCATGAAGTTCACCGATTGCGTCAAAAAAGGTTTTAAGGAAGGAAGGCTTAAAAGAGGGTTGGGAAGAGAGTGTCAGTGTAAAAATTAAGGAAGTGCATACTCTTATGGTTTGGACATGTAGAAAGACTGATTTATGCAAAATTTACTAAGCAGATGTACAGTATAGAAGCGGAAGGATGTAGGAGTCGATGAGGGCAACCACGCACTTTCCATGATCAAATTAAATGTGTTCTTAAGAAAGATGATGCCGGCGAGCATGTATGACAATGTTGATTGAAAGTCAAAGAAGTGAGGGATGAAAGAATCGTGCCTTACGACACTCTCAACAAAGATAACCACAAGTCTGAATTAGGACGACAATCGTTTCGGTTTCGGCAAAAGTTTCGACCGAAACTTCTGCCGAAACTGGATTTTTGGCCGAAACTCGGCCGAAACCGAAACCGAACTTTCGGTCGGACACTATGCTAATACACACTACACTATACTAACCATCACTGACACGGCAACCACGAGTAAACGATTCTCACTGTAGCCGCTTACCATCAGGTTGAACTTACGCGAAACATTTAAACTTACCATATCATGACTACGATTAAGTACTTACATATCCAAGTGTCTTTTAGCCCATCTGTATACGTCGCTGTAATAATAAGCTGAAGTTGGATTAAAATAAACATCATGTTGCGCATCATTTATTCCATGAACCAAAGCCAATACTGTCATGGCGGTCTCGTATCCGTCTATGAACACTACCACACCCCTTCTAACGTTCTCCATTTTTGGCTTCTTATCTTCGTCACGAATTGCCTCTGTAATGGAGAAACAGGGTATACTTTAGATTTTGTTGTATATTCTACAGTTGGTTTATAATTGAATGGCATAAGAAGATGGAATAATAGCAGAAGAAAAAAGTGATAAGCAACCCAAACGAAATCAAGCAATGAGTCCACTTCCGAGGATTCGACCAAGGAAGTGTAGAAAAAAAAGATAAGAAAGACGAGGAAGTATGTGAGAACTGAGTTACTACACTCTGTTTTCACTGTTTACCACTCAATATATACATAAACTTATCATAATTTCACGCCTTTTCTACCCGAAAAGCAACGGCTGTTAAGCCACGACTCGCTGTTATGATAACGTCCCAAATGGAATAGGTGCCGAACCTATTGCCATACACCGATAACAAAGTTGTCAATCAGCGATATTTCTCACACATAACTTTCGAAAATTGGTGTGAGCCAAGATTCAAAACCACATCTTCTTGAATCAGAAGCGGAAAGCTCGATCACTGGACCACCGAGACAAAGCCCCACAATATATTATATTTTATTCGTACACAAATTTACATAAACAATCCAAACACTCTACGCCTATGTTCCAAATATAGGCTCTGTCATAAAACGACTAGACAAGGGTAATATAAATATATAAACGTATTATTAGTCCTATACGCACCTATACTGCCAGCAGTCATATCTAAACCCATGCGAGGCTTCCAAAAGAATTCCCCTGGGATTCCTCCCTGAAATAAAATAAAAAAAACTAAAGCCACAGCTAGTTAAAGGATTCCGTAGTCAATTTTCCAATGATGTACTTTTTATAATGACCAAAAATAGAGAGTTGATAATAATTTTCGTAGGTAGATAATCGTTTAGCTGTCTTTAGTAAAAAAGAAACTTCTCGCTGCCTTCCGTGGGTATATATATATATATATATATATATATATTCTTAATCATCTACCAAATTAAGTATTTTGTTGAAATATCAAAGCCATAAAGTAACATCGCTTTCTAGTAGTGTCCGACCGAAGGTCTATTTTTGGCCGAAGCCGATTAATCGGCAATCTCTACAACCTTCGGCCGAAGCCGAAGCTGAAGGTTATTAACTATTAGTAATTTAATAATTTTCTTCAATATTATCAACAGCTAAAGAAGAATATCAGCGTAAAGTGGCTCTTGCCGCTTTTTTCTCGGTATAGAGGTGTTGGGGTCATACTGTCTGAGAGTGAGTCTGAAACGTGATGGATCTGCAGGTGTGTTAGGGAGGTATGGCGATGAGAGAATAAATGAAAATGGAGAAAGTTTGCTCGAAGTATGTTTGTAGTCGAATCGTGTGGTCACAAACACTTTGTTTGAGCACAAGAAGATTCATTTGTATACAAGAGAAGAAGGAAACCAGCGAAGTATGATTGATTTCGTGATTGTGGATGAACGATTGCGTAAGAGAGTGTTAGATACGAGAGCGTATCGAGGTCACGGCGTTGATACGGACCACCACCTAGTGATTACACGTATAAGTGGAATTTTTAAAAGGTGGCGGCATCGTGAGAAGCAGGACTTCAGTATGTTAGAACGTATAAAAGTGGAAAAACTGCGAGCGAAGGAAGTATAAAAGAAGAGTTTACTTGAAAACTGAGTGAGAAATTTGAGGGTTTAAATGATAGTGTACAAGATATTGAACAAATATGGAAGGTATTCAAAGAAGGATTAGTGAATGTAGCTACAGAAGTGTGTGGTGTAAGTAAGAGAAAAAAAGTATGTAAGATGAATAATGTGTGTCAGGAGATTCGAGCGGCAGCGTCAAAAAAGAAGAAAGCTTGGCTGGACTGGTTGCCTACAAAAGCTAACCAAAATATAAGGAAGGCAACGAATGAAGATGTATGCAAAGCAAGAACCGAGTATAAAAGATTGAAAGGTGTTGTGAAAGAAGTAACAGCGAAGGAAAAAGAGAATGAAAGAGATGAATTTGATAGGAAGTTATCTGATGACTTCCAGAATAATATTAAACTATTTTGGAAGTCCATAAGATCAGCCAGAGGAAAAATCTCCACATCGCAACTGGACCAAATCAGAAATAAGGATGGAACTATGTTGAAAGGTGAGAAGTATGTTCTGGGTAGATGGAGAGAATATTTTGAGAGTCTGTTTGAGAAGGAATACAGCAGTGTGCAGAATGAAGTTTTTAGTGGAGGTTGTGTTGAAAGGGATATCAGCATAGAAGAGATAGTGGAAGCATTAAACAGTTTGAAATTAGGTAAGACTCCGGGATATGATAGAATAGCAGCCGAGATGCTCAAAGCTGGACAGGGCCTGGTAATAAAACTACTGCACCGAATTTTTAACTTGTGCCTGGGGAGCGGCATTGTGCCTGCAGACTGGTGCAACGCTGTGATTGTGCCGCTATACAAGGGTAAAGGGTCGCAACAAGAGTGCAAGAACTACCGAGGCATCAGCTTGTTAAGCATCGTCGGCAAACTTTATGCAAGAATATTGGTCAAAAGGCTGATGAATGAAACTGATCAGAAAATATGGGATGTGCAAGCAGGATTTAGGAAAGGAAGGGGTTGTATGGATCAAGTTTTCTCCTTACGAAGCATAGTCGAAAAATTTTTGGCTAAAAGTCAAAAGGTTTACTGTGCTTTCGTAGATTGGAGAAGGCTTATGACAGAGTGGTGAGGAATGAATTATGTTTGACACTATCATTATAGGGGTCAGCAGTGGCTTGATAAGAGCGATGAAATCACTTTACAGCGATTCCAGAGCTTGTGTCAGGATAGGAGGGGCATATACGGACTGGTTTAACATCGAAAAGGGTGTTAGACAGGGATGTGTAGCTTCGCCAGGACTGTTTAACCTATATATTGATAATTGTTTAAAAGATTTGAAAGAGAGTGTGTATGGATTAAAAATGAACGATTTAATCATCAAATGCTTTCTTTACGCTGATGATCAGATCCTCCTGGCGTCATCTGAGGAAGAATTGCAGTTGATGATTAATATATTACATGGGTCTTTGAGAGAGAAAGGAATGAAAGTGAATGTATGTAAGACTAAAGCAATGGTTTTTGAAAGAGATGAAAATATGTCTAAATGCGAGATTGGGATTGATGGAGAAAAAGTGGAACAGGTGAAAGAGTTCATGTATTTAGGCACAAAGTTTACGAGAGATGGAAAGTATGAATGCGATATTGAAAGACGGGTTTTGGCTGGAAATCAAGTGAATGGGGCCCTGAACAACTTTATGAATAGCCAGAAAGTCTCCAAAAAGGCACGACTGGCCGTACACAGAGGGGTTTTGGTTCCCACGCTTATGTATGGGAGTGAATGTTGGGTATGGCAGGAGAAGCACAGAAGTAAGATTAATGCTGTAGAAATGAGGAGTCTGAGGAGTATAGCTGGAGTAAGCTTGGTGGATAAAATGAGAAACAGTGTAATTCGAGAACGTTGTGGTGTGAAAGAAGATATAGTGACCAGGATAGAGAAAGGAATGCTTAGATGGTTCGGACATGTAGAAAAAGGATGGACGAAAGTAGACTGACTAAACGAATTTATAAGACAAGTGTGAAAGAGCGAACCGGTAAAGGACGACCTAGGCGGACCTACCACCAACACATCTACGATGTGTTTGTGAGGGGCCAGGTCAGGAGTGGCCACAACCGACGAGCATGTATGAACGCGATTATGAGAGTGGAGGAAGCAAGAAGCGTATGTCAGGATCGTGGCAAGTGGAAAGAATTAGTCTCTGCCTACCCCCATGGGAAAAAGGCGTGATTGTATGTATGTATGTATAGAGGTATCCGCACTGAACTAAGTGCAGTCCGGTCCGTTAGTCACTCACTCTTTCGTAACAGTTCGTTTAATTCCGACTGTTTTCGGTCCTTCGGCGGGATCTTCGGCTTCAGCCAGGATTTGGCCGAAGCCGAAGGCTTCTTTATATTTTTTTGTAAAATATTTTTGCACGCGTCTGGCAGTGTAAAAGCCCCGATTAGATGGTCTGGCTTATTTGTTTCCATATATATTGAGTATTAAACTACAACATATAGAAATTGCGTATTGCCTCAACTAAATTTTTTGGAATAAAAAAAAAATAAAAAAAATTTAAGGGTTAATTTAGCCCCGGTGCAGCGGTGCTCAGCAGCCAGGTCAGGAGAGGTGTGTGACAAGCTTTCAGGTTGCCTCAAACACCTACTCAAAAATTGGTGCCAGCTCTCGGACCATTAGCATCAAATGGCTTAACGCATTTCTTGAAATCACAACAAATACATTTATCTACCCAAGAATTTAACTAAAATGTAGCTGTTTTTTTTGCAAGTTAAGTCGATAATGAAATTTGTTTCAATGAATCCTCTTTGTTCAATAGAACGTGCGCGATGCTGTAACATCTAAATAAACAACAGTTTTCAGTTCGTTACTTCCGTTAATTGGTATTTGTTCCCGTGAAGTTCATGGAACACACACATACAGCCTTTCAACGCCAGTCCATCTATTTTGCACACCGCCTTGATTTGTCATATTGTTTTTGAGTTAACAATATTCAATACCTAGCAGAACTGTTTTTGAATTAACAGTAAAATTGTTTATTCTCTTTTGATTGTAACGCGTGTATTGTTTTTAAAGCTTTTTGTTGTTAATTTCTCGACAAGCAAAGGCAATTACTTTTTCGAAAAAATGCGAGTATTTTTAATGCGATAATAGGCGGCGCAGGTCACTTACCATCAGGTAACTTGATGGCTTGTTGGAGTTATCCCATAAACAAAATAATATAATATGAATATCTTGGACACAATACGCACAACGACTTCTAGTTCCAAACTTAGCAACTAAATGCTTAGGTTATGGATATTATTACATATATACTTTTAAAAAAACTTTTAATACATAGACACACCCAGACGCCATACAAACATTCATGCTTGTTATAAATATTTGTACTCGAATGAGAATCGAACCCGCCAACCTCGATTCTGCAATCGGTAGTTTTACCAATGTACCACGAGGCTTGTCAAATAATATCTTGGGGCCTGGGTTGAAACTCTGTCATTTTCCTAATAGCCAATTCTACTAGCCACTACGCATACAGGTAGTACTTACATGATGGTACATTTATCAAATAGTCTGTTGCGCAATTCTAGTTAAAGCAATTGGAATCTGTCTAAGTGAGTCCCTCGACTCGGACCTGCTAGTAGGTACTGGTACTTATGGATTCAGTACCTATACACCTGAGAATTTTGTACGTTAGGTACTGTTAGCAAAAAAAAATTATGTTGACGAATTATTACTAATAGTAGTATCGGTGTATCAGCCATTCTAGAACCGAACGATTTGATGCGCGATGATGGCAAGTTGGGTAGTTTAATTTGGGTCGCTACTTGCTTCTAAACCCATGCGCCATCACAGTAGGGCCTCTCGCGTCTAGAGGGCTGGTTTATTATTCGCACAGAGTTTTCTGGCCACGCTGCCAGTTGACCGAAATACGGAGAAATTTGATTTCACTTCACGTCAAGTCTTTTAATTATATTGTAAATAATATAATTTATTTATTTTGTCATAATAATTACTCTGTAACATGGGTTGTATTTTTTATTTGTATCAAAATTATACAAATTAGAAATAAATATTATTGTTAGACCATACGTGATATTCCTCGACAAATATAAATACAATACGATATTTCCTATATACAAATTTTGTGTTCATAATGAAAAATTATCCTCCTTTTTAATATATGCATATGGATGTATACACGGTACATTTCCATACAATTTTAATTCAAAAATTCATACAAAATGATAGTCATTTTCAATCGTTGTAGAGCCACGCAGTTTGTCGCATGAATGGATCAGAAATACCGGTCAAATACCACAACATCTATTACGATTAACGACGTAAAGTGGCTCATGCTGAGTTTCGCTCGGCGAGAGAGGTACCTATCTGGAGGTCCACTTCTTCCCCTCCACCCTCCCTGTCCCAATTCCGAACCCTTTTTTATCCCATTTTAAATGTTAGCAACGCGTTACTGCCATTTTAGAGCCAAGATTTTTATACGTATTTTGTATATATGTATAATTACTTGGTAGACCTTTTTGTCTAAACGACTGCACAGATTTAGCTTGAGGAGTTTCGTACGAATTTTTCAAAATTTTAGGCGTAAATTACTAACCGAAAATCTTGCTTTAACAAATATTGGAACAACTGTTTCTGATTTCGTCATTAATAAAATTATTATAAACAAATCAACAAAAACTTACCTCGGTGAAGGGCATAAAAAATGTTATTAGAAAAGAAGAAACAATAATTTTAATTTGAGCCATTTTTTTACTGATTTATGGAATCTGTCCAGTCAACACTCAACAACACGAGATTGTGAGATGTGACTACTGCATGGAAATATGATTACAGGTTTGTTTTCACAACAATAAATTCTTTCACCTTTACGTAAATAGTAAATTCCTTTATATCGAGGAGAAAAGTGATAATATCGTTAAACATCAACATGAAAAATAAACCATTTAACTTTTTTCATATCGTTTTTACAGTTCTAATAAGTTTTTCATTAATAAATTATCATTGTTTATCAAACTAGTTTGTGTATTGTAATAATTAATCTAATTATCGTAACTGACTCACTTAGTTGCTTAGATTATGAGCCAGAGGGCTCTGTTAATCATCATTCTCCTGCCCTTGTCCCACTCTATGTGGGGTCGGCACAACATGTCATTCTTTTCCATTCTCTCCTGTCACTCGTCGTTTTCACACTTACTCCCTTCATATTCATATCAACTTTTATACAGTCCATCCATCTCTTTTTCGGCCTTCCTCTACTAATGTGTCCATCCACAGTCATTCTCATCGTTCTCCTTGTGATATGGCTTTCGTCCCTTCTCATAATGTGGCCATACCACGCCAATCTACCACTTCTAATTTTTTCCGTGATTGGTGCTACTTTCATGCTTCCTCTTATATACTCATTTCTTATTCTATCCCTTTTTGTCACACCACACATCCATCTTAACATTCGCATTTCTGTTGCATGTACTCTCCTTTCATCCACTTCTTTCATAGGCCAACATTCAGACCCATACAATACGACAGGCCTGACAACCGATTTGTATATTTTCCCCTTTAATTTAAGGGGCATCCGTGGGTCGCATCCTGTTCCTGAGACCTGTCGCCATTTCATCCATCCCGCATTCATTCTGTTATTCACATCCCGGTCAATATTGCCATCGCATTGAATAAGCGAACCAAGGTATTTGAAGTTTGACGTAACTTTGAGGCTTTTTCCGTCCAAAGATATTGAGGAAAAGCCAGAGGAGCCACCAAAGTCACAGAAAAGGTGCTCAGTTTTATCGCGGCTGATCTTAAAACCGACTCTCTCTAGCTTATTCTGCCATCTTTTCAGCCTACTTTCTACCTCGGCCGCTTCCTCTCCTACCAGAACAATGTCGTCAGCAAAGAGCATGCACCAGGGTGCGTCCTCCTGAATGTCCGATGTAAGAGCATCGATTATCAGGAGGAACAAATAAGGGCTTAAAGCCGATCCCTGGTGTAAGCCCACATCCACACTGAACTGGTCGGTGACGCCGGCTACGGACCGGACACTAGTATACGCTCCTGCATACATCGCTTGCACTAGCCTAACATACTTCTCCGGCACTCTTTTTTCTTTTAAAGCCCACCACAGAACTTTACGAGGAACTCTGTCATATGCCTTTTCTAGGTCAATAAAAACCATATGCAAGTTCTTGTGTGCATGTCGGTATTTTTCAGACAGTTGCCGAAGAGCGAAAATTGCATCTGTTGTTCCTCGTCCCGGCATAAATCCGAACTGGTTCTGGGTGATCTCACTTTCCTCTCTCATTCTTCTCGCTATCACTTTCTCCCATATCTTCATACTATGTGACATGAGCTTTATTCCTCTATAGCTATTACATTCTTGGACATCACCCTTGTTTTTATAAATGGGCACCAGCGAACTGTTGCGCCACTCATCTGGGATCGTCTCTTCCTGAAACAGCTTAACAGAGGGCTCTGTTAATATTGTATTCAAAACATTGATTGTTTCGCAAAAGTTGGTTTGCAGATGTCCGGACATATACAATATACATGTGGTTTTTGTTGTCTTTTAACTTTAAGATAAAGAGAGAAATTCAAACCTTACTCAGCTAACCAGTGTTCGCACTACAGATTACTCTGTATGGAAGATCACCAAATCCATAAAGACAAACAATCGCGTAGATACTTCCCATTAAAGATATTAACAGCCGCTGGACGATATGTTATGAACAGAAAGCAGCTAGATTTGCGCATCATCTAGATATGATTTCCAGTCAAATGAAGAACATGGAGAGGATATCACGGCAGAAAAACCATCAAGTGATGAGCGAGAAAAAACTACACCTAGAGCAGTTCAAAGTAAAATTCAACAACTGTCTCAAAAGAAATCATACGACCAAATACACCAGGCTATAGTAAAACTCACTTCTCTCATCAATGCATTGCTTAGGCTTAAATATGTGCCTGACGTTTGGAAATTTGCTAGAGTCACCATGCTGCCAAAACCTGGAAAAACACCTCACTTAACATCATCTCATAGACCAATTTCTTTATTACCTATCATTTCAAAACTTTTTAAAAAGCTACTTCTAATAGGATTGAATTAATACCTCTCTCACCGAACGAAACGCGGCACGAGCCACTTCACGCCAATATTCCGCGAGGTCGTGGTATTTCACCGGCCGGCACAGACATTTAGCGAACTACCAGACTCTACCACTGATCAAAACAACGTTTAGGATTATATCGCGTTTATTTCTTACTTATTTATATTTATTTCCCGACTATAGAAACAAATAGACTCTAATACTGTTAAGTCTTCGGTTCTGAACTGTATTTACTTTATACCTGCGATATTCCAGAACTTGAAAACAACACCATCGCTACTTTTGCAGATAACTCGGCTATAATGGCTACGAGTCAATGACGAAGAACCAGTGGCAAATGTTCAAAAAGTTATCACCAAAAAGTTACACCATATTTAATCGAAAAAGTGGCGAATAAAATAAAAATGAGTCAAATCCATTCATATAGACTTCACTAATAAAAGGTAAAATTGTCATCTAATGTGCATAAATAATTGAGCTGTACTTTACGATCTTTTTTACTTTTTCCACATTCATCAGGAGATAAAGAGTATTAATTAAAAGTAAACTTAGTGTTAATATTAATTTTTTGGCAAACAAGCAAGCGGGTCACCTGGTGGTAAGCAACTAACGCTGCCCATGGGCACCTGCAACACAGATAGTGATAAACTTGCGTTGCCGCCTCTAGATACCTCCCTCACCGAACGAAACACAGTAAGGGTCACTTTACGTCGATATTCTGAGAGCCGTGATATTTCACCGGACAAGCTGGCCCAGTCATGGAGTGAACTGCGTGGCTCTACCACTGTTAAAAGCATATTGTCTATAAATGTATTCCAGCGTACTTTTGCATATAGACATTTAATTCGGCTCGAGCGAGAATCTGAGTAAACATTTATTATATTCAAGCAAACATTTACAATACTGAACACAGGGCACTAGTGAGCACATAGTGTCGATATGATATCTGTGTACAGCTAGTGAAAATGTCTGAAAACTGGTTTAGTTAGTGCATTAGAAATATATACTTAGACTAGCTTTTGCCCGCGCCTTTGCTCGCATTAAGAACTTGTAACATTCCTATAGAGGCAGTAGATCTCGTACTTCTTTCTTCTCTTCATCTCTTCTTTCGACGCTGGATTTAACATCCGTGTCACTTCAGGCATCTCCTCACAGTATCTTATGTCTCTTTAGACAACCACTTGCTTCTTTTATTCAGTATACTTTCTTTCTCTCTACGTCTTTTCCAACATGCTTCAATACCTAAGTCAGAAAGACTTGCGTTATTGAGTTCTTTACTGACTATGTCTACGTACTTACTCTGTACACTTTCACCTTTTTTCAAAAATACTTAGGCAGTTTTTTTATGCGTGAATGATCGCAGGTACCAAGTGGTAAGTAGGTGGACTTTTCCATGAAATATTTCACTACACAATTTCGTTTTTCGTTAGAGATATAAGTTATCAAAAAGAAAAAAATACACTGTAGTATTTGTAAATACCAAATACTTCTGCAAAACAACCGAAATTTGTATGGGACACTCCATAAATATGAAATATACTGTCGTTACTGGCGAGAGTACTTATATTTTATTTATAGCATCAACAAACACCAATAAATTCATCCGAACGCCATCTAATATTTATATCGCATTAAATTTTTATGTTTCACTAACAAAAAGAAAGGTTTAAATTCAACATGTTCCTTTTTACAGATTTCCTGTCGTGAAGGAACTTTCACTAAAAATGCGTCATTTTTAGTGGCCTCCGTGGCCTGGAGGTCGAGCTCCTTACATCTAAATCAAGAACACACACAAATTATTTTTTTCAAGGTACCTAGGTACCTTGAAAAAAACAATAAGTATTGTGTAGTAGTATGTTATATAATTATCGATGACAGACAAAAATGGGCCCAATTCATACTGTAATTGGAAAATCCTGTAATTGGTTTCGCCATCTATTCCATTTCTGACGTAAAAATCTTCAAAAATTCAAAGCTTGACAGCCGCTTATTAAAATAAGCTGCTTTGGATGGAAATAAAATTATAGTAAACCACAGAAAACATTCCACAGACTGATCTGAACACACTCAACATTTATTTACATCACACTAAACGTGAAAAATTTACAGTTATCAGACAATTAGAACAGAAATATATAAGGATCTTTATAGAATATAATCGAACATTTTCGACATGGCGCCAAAATATATGACAACGTTTCCCGTCAAGAGAGTCAAAGGAAAATTATATATACGAATTATGTAGAACTCAACTTAGTATTAGAAGTATTTTATATAATTTTTGATTAGATGAAAAAGATACAATAGTAATCCCTGAAAAAAAACAGCAGCGCTCCCGTGGTGGTAATATGTACTATCAGAACGCGGCTACAGCCTACAAAGGGACAAGCGAGAACCAACGGTGACGTGGTAAATAGAAGGATCGATCCGCCCCGCCCGCAGGCCTCCGCGCCCAACTTCACTATTGTACTTTCGTTCTATGCTCACTTCAGCTTTACCGTAGATGTATGAAACTTAGTATCTATATAAGCTTTTATTGTTTAGCCACCCCATTAACAAAATCTGATAACTTGGCGGCATAAAGATCACAAGTGGAAGACCGAAAGGAGACGTCGGATTCTAATTAAATATTTTTTCATTGTTGCGCTGTCTAACTTTACATTTTTCACCTTCAAGTTTATTTGTCTTTGTGTTCTATGTGAAACTAAACTTAGACACTGAACGATTAGAAATGTTTGTTGATTGAGATCGTGATTACTTACAATACATATATATATATATACGATATAAATTCATAATTTTAGTGTATGTAGTATAGGACGTTTTGTATTGCCGTTAAGTGTCAAAGTGTTTTGAAGTATAAATAAGTGGGCTACCCGCGACGTATCGCTTAGTGAACTAAATCAAAACCTGTGTGTTTTATTGTCATATAGTGGACTATCTTAAATCCTCACCACGTTTCGACACAGCAAACTACGTTACTCAAATCATTTCGCATCTAGAAGTTCTCCATTAAGTGTTACCGGACAATCGGTAAAAGCGTCGTCATTAAGTCGCATCGAAGCCTCGTCGAGGCTGGCTGGGGGGGCGGAGTGCGACCGCAACGGGGGCGCCGTGGCCGGCGGCGCCGCCGGTGGCGCCCGCCCTGGCTACGGATATGAAGCGCTATCAGCAGCTAGCGATGGCAGCGAAGGAGAACCCGATGAAGTACCTGAATACGCTGCATTTGAAATGGAACTTTCGGGTGGTGGCGAGTCCATAGAAGGACCGTCCTCCCGTGGCTCTACCAAAGTCAATTTTCCGCCTGATATAGAATTGGAAAGACGACCCACTGTAGCTGCAGTTCCATCTGCAGCTTATCATCGTGGCCGTGGAAGGTCTATGAGCGCTTGGAGTGACATAAGTCGCTCGAGTATTCGCTGTGAAGAAAGGTCAGTAGCTAGAATCAATAAGTTCAAGTAATTACCTTTGTAATTTGTTCGATGTTCTTGTTGAATGTCACTTGATAGGTACCACAAGTGGTTTTCAGGTAGTATAGTTTCTGGTATTGACATAAAAAACTACTCTACAATTAAGACCAATTAAATATAAACAAAATATATAGGAACTTACTGTTACTGTCATATTGTAGATCAGAATCGATTCAATAAAACCTTCGTTTCAGACTACAATTTATTAATTTTCTTTAAATGGCTATTACAGAAGGTATTGTAAAGGAAAAAAAATACTACATCGGATGACAAGGAATACACCATAGCATTCTGTAATAGTATTTTAATATTAACACAAGATTGTACATCAGATATTTCAAATGCTTTTCTCTGGGTATCATGCTATAGACAGTGGAAGTGTGCGGGAGATTGGTCATGTGCCGATTTCAAGAAGTCATGCTTACGGAAGGAATCGTTAATACATAGGTACCTACTGATTAAGTTCAGATACAACTGGGCATACTACATCCACTCACCAGATAAAATTTGTAATAATATTGTAAGTAATAAGGCGAGCGCTTTACATCATGGAATATTTTTGACGCATTCTACTCGTGTTCGTTCCAGCATGCGCAATCCGGACCTCGATTCCGATCAGCGATTTCACTTTAAAAAGGACTCAGGTTTATTTATGAGTCCTAAGGATTTTGCTGCTTATATGAATGACAGACATGTTATATTCCTTTGACTTATATCCATTAACTATAAGTCCATTTGTAAAATCTTAGTTGATTGTAGGTACAGACGAGAAAACGAATGATTTCCACCTACCTTATAAAATACGCTCAGTTGATCCATATAACGCTTATAACATAATTATCTATGATACAAATACGGTTCAGTAATTTTTTAAATCAGCTACTAAAGCGATGTAACGCCGAAGAGGACGATAATCTATATCTATATTTATAATAACGTTAGATTAGGGATATATCTAAAGATATCTGCTCATATATATAAGTATATATATATATATGAGCGGACTTTATTATTAGAGCAAGAAAATGTTTGTGCATATATGCGTTTGCTGTTTTTAGTTTCTTTTTGCGTTTTATCACAGGATTATTATTTATTTTATTTATTCACACGGGAATATATTCAAACAGTTCCGTTTCTAAAAATCATGAAACAATTGTACATATGATTAACATTTTGATAAACAGTCTCGGTGGCGCAGTGGTCGAGCACACGGCTTCTGATCCAGAGGTCCGGGTTCGATTCCAGACACTGGCTCACACCAATGACTTTTCGAAATTGTTTTCGGAAGTTATGTGTGATAAATATCGATGACTGAAAAACTTTGTGCCCGGTATGGCAATAGGTTCGCCACCTATTCCATTTGGGACGTAAACATAACGGCGAGACGAGGCTTCACAGCCGCTGCCTACACCTTCGGGTAACAAAAGGCGTGAAGTTATGTTATGTTATTAACATTTTGACGAGATTGTTTATCATCAGTACATAGTATCAAATAAAGTCACTTTCCGCTGTCTGTTCCCATAAATGCGTAGATCTTTAAAACTACGCAACGGATTTTGATGCGGTTTTAATACATAGAGGGTGTCAACGCGGTGGTTTTTATATTTAATTCGTATGTTATTTAGAAAAAAGTGATAAATCCAAAATTTACTGTTTTACTACTTTTGATGCGGAACAAAGTTCGCCGGGTCAGCTAGTCTCTAAATAAACTAATAAATTTAGTTAAACTAGCAATTAACTAATCATTTTAGTACCTATACAATAAAAATGATTGAAAATGAACAACAGAGAATTCAATAGCATAATAAACAGGATTTAAAAGATGCGACTGTTACTGCGGTATGTACGTCTTTATTTTTATTGTGGAATTTAAATGATAACATAACATAACTTCACGCCTTTTTCTACCCGAAGGTGTAGGTAGCGGCTGTTAAGCCTCGTCTCGCCGTTATGTGGCGAACCTATTGCCATATCGGGCACAAAGTTGTCAGTCATCGATATTTATCACACGTAACTTCCGAAAATTGCGAAAAGTCATTGGTATGTGCCAGGATTTGAACCAACTACTTTCTTGAATCAGAAGCGGGGTGCTAGCCACTGCGCCACCGTGACTGTAAATTTAAATGATATTTATGTGAAATACATAAAAAGTTCATTTTAAAGTTCACTCTCATAATACTGTCTTCGCGTGACGAATGTTGAATAAATATTTCAAAAAATGAATTAGCAATGGTAGAACAATTAAATGTTCCTCCCTTGGAATATATTTATAATTAATAAAGCAAAAATGTTTAAATTTCGTTGACGATGCAGCTTCTGATTCTGTGAAAAAGACAAGTTCGTCCATTGATACGACTCATCATAATCATCATCATTAGCCTTTTGAGGTCCACTGCTGGACATAGGCCTCCCCCATAGAGCGCCACAACTGCCGGTCTGCTCACTCATGGGCGGTTTTTGCCATAATCGCCACGCTTGGCAGGCGGGTTAGCGATTGCAGTGATACGACTCGTTCTGAAATATTTATTTTATGACTTGAAAAGCCATCCTCAATCAAACTGTTCTGGTGATTGAGTTTTATTGTGAAACGTCATATTTCTGGTTGTATTATAAGATTATATATATTTATTTCATTATTTAAATAATCAAAACTGATTTGGGCTATTTTTATCAGTAGAAATTATACACGCCAAAGTAACAAAGAAGAAAGAAGCAGCCTATTCTGAAAACCAGAATCAAAACAGTCTCTTAAATGTTCCAGCACTTTCCACAGTTTTTACATTGTATGTAAATTTGAGCATCTAAATTGTGTTTTAGGAGCTCAATCCGCGAATTTCACAGCGCCTTATCTATACCACTAAAAAGTTTAGTGTTCTGCTCACATTAGTAATAGCGTTATGATATATAAAATAGCGTAAAAAAACTGTGGTAAACAAAATAAAACACCATTGGACTATACTCTACTTCGAGAAATTTTTATGATACAAACTTTGCTCACTTTTCGAGATGGAATTTCGAGAACCTATCAAATTTCTACCATAAACAAAGATCACATATTTGTAATTCCAGGTGTAAACCAGGTGTATAAGTCAGTTATTCCAAAGAAAGCATCTTATGGACATAGTGGTTCTTAATATCGTAATATTTTTGGAACGGAATTTACGATTTCAATATCTCAAAGTGTAATCATTAGTTGAAGCAGTTATGCTTACGAAATATTTTATTGGCTAAAAATCAATACTAAGGGATAGTATAGCTTGGTTTTGATCGACCCTTTTTCCCATATAGTGAAATGTAAAAGAGTGCTTATATAGTAACATAACTACAAAAGTAGGGCATGTATGGTCTTTAGAATTTTTCTTTTAGATATTCTATAATATTTCTACTTTATAGTTTCTGTTCTATAATGTTTTATCTGATCTCCATTTCTATAACACAACATAACACTTCACCCCTTTTCTACTCGAAGGTGTAGACAGCGGCCGTTAAGCCTCGTCGTTATGTTTACGTCCCAAATTAAATAGGTGGCGAACCTATTGCCATACCGAGCACAAAGTTTTTCAGGCATCGATATCTATCACACATAACTTCTGACGATAATTTCGAAAAATCATTGGTGTAAGCCTGGATTCGAACCCACGACCTCCTGATTCAGAAGCGGATAGTGTTACAGTTGCGTTGCCGACTTTCAAGGGAGTGGGATAGGAAAGAATGGGGAAGAGGGAGTGGGCCTCCGGGTACCTCTCTCACCGAACGAAAAAGGCTAGTGTTTTATGCACATAATAATTAGTATAATTAATATATCAAGTAGCTTCATGATCTTTGTGTGTAAAAAAATTAAGACTATTAGACCAAGTAGGCAATCACGTTTTCTAATATAAACTTCACCCCGTTTTTTATTCTCTTAGTGGTAGAATTTCGAAAAATCGAATTCGTAATTGTATATCCAATTAAATTATTGTAAATAATGTAATTAATTAATTTAATATTGTAAATAACAATAGCCACTTAAAATATAACTAACTATATAACAGCCATGCTCACGAAATTTAAAACTAATTTAGTTTTGGTAAAAATAAACAGAAATATGTGGTCCGACTTTTAATGACACTTTTACCACACTTTATATTGTAAAAAAGTACATAAAATAGTTATAACTTACTTTACTTATAACTACCATAGTTGAACATATGGTTGGTGCTTTCTGTTGATATTAAAGCAGTCTTTAATATTGTAAAACATTTTCTTGTTCCCTTATTAATATATGTATTTTGTAAAGTACGGGACGAAATATTTTTATAGCTAATTTTCTTGTGACACAAATTAGGGTAATTCTATTCTATCTCCACGACATAACCCAGTACACCCATCATTGTATTTCAACGCCTAACAATATTAACAAATTATTATCATTTTTCCAATTGTTACCGATCTGTCGGTAGACTGCGACTACCGGCGTCTTTTCCCCGGCATCGCAATATCTAGTTAATTCAACTGAGAAAATTTCGCGAAAGGTCGAAGAATAATAACGCGGCACTTGGGCTAATTGCATCCTACTTGAGTGGCAGATTGCAGTTTGTTAATACAACTGCAGTGAGATCATTTGGATCATCGGTGACTATGGGCGTTCCCCAGGGTTCCATACTCGGCCCCTTATTATTTAATATCCATATTAATGACTTGCCCTTTTGCGTACAGAAATATTGTGATGTTGAATATCAAACTAATTGCACTCGTGATTTTTTCTTTTAGTAACCACATTATATTTTTTTATTATTCTGTCGGTAAGATCGAAAAATATTATTGATATATCATCATTTTATTAGTATGTAATTCGTATTTAAATATAATTTCCAAAAAACACAATTTATATTAAAAAAAATACCGAGCAAAGCTCGGGCATCCAGGTGCTTTAATTTTAAATGCGAATAAAACTAAAATAATAAATTCACCCCCCTCCCCCATGGTGATACGTGGTAACATTTAAAACTAACCCCTCCCTATCCAACACCACGTGTATTTTTAGTACATACAAAGAATCTTAAAGTTTTTAAAGTATTACTTTTAATTCATCACCAATCTCGCTGGTCTAGTACGCGAGCGGCCTGCTTTCTGAATCAGAAAGTCGTGGGATCGATTCTGGGCTCACACCAATCTATTTAATTCTAATAATAAGGTGGAAAAAATAAATACACGTGATATCTTACTACACCCCCCTCCCCCTCGTGATATTTCGTGATTTTTGTTAGACCCCTACCCCCCCCCCCCCTTTCTAACCTCACGTAATTAATGGACGGCCCCTTAGATAACACGATTACTCATCATCATTTTTCTACCCTTATCCCACTCCAAGTGGGGTCGCCAACACATGTCATCCTTTCAGAAATCAGAAAATCGACGTAAAGCATTTTATGCTGCCTTTCATTTGGTAAGATAAGTGTCAGAAGGCTCATACCATACAGTTCCACTTTTAACGCTTTCTCTATACGATTTTAAAGGCAGGTATCGCAGAGTTACTTACTACCAGATGACTTAGGTTTGCTCTTTTGCTCCCGGTTCCATGAAAAACTCCATGAAAATGTTTTTTAACACGACGTTGTCACAATAATAATTGCGTGTTTCTAGTTACGTGACCAAATCTATGTTTTTAAACTTTATCGCTTTTTAGTTGTTAAAATCACTATTGTAACTGTTTTTCGTGTCAACTATTCGTAAAATTTGTAATAAAAAAAACAAGCATGGTACATTGTGTAAGTTACAATTTCATGTAGATATAAACCACGACTGTTGTTATGCAGGAAGTAAAACATAACATAACATAACTTCACGCCTTTTGTTACCCGAAGGTGTATGCAGCGGCTGTTAAGCCTCGTCTCGCCGTTATGTTTACGTCCCAAATGGAATAGGTGGCGAACCTATTGCCATACCGGGCACAAAGTTTTCAGTCATCGATATTTATCACACATGACTTCCGAAAATAATTTCGAAAAGTCATTGGTGTGAGCCAGTGTCTGGAATCGAACCCGGACCTCTGGATCAGAAGCCGTGTGCTCGACCACTGCGCCACCGAGACTATGGAAGTAGACTTGATGATAAGCTGCTGCAGAGTAAATACATCGTTACATCGTTTAACGCACAGAACAACCAGCCAGACTCTCCTACTCGAAGGAAAAACAAAAAAGTTGTTCACGATGAAATACAGCAGTCAGCAAACGAGCTGGTGTGTCACCTGATGGTAAGTGACCAGCGCCGCTCATGGACACCTGCAACACATATAGTGTAACTGCTGTGTTGCCGCTATTTAAACGGGGTGGGCCTCCGGGTACTTTTCTTACCGAACGAAACGCGTCATGAGCCACTTTACGTCAACCTTCTTAGAGGCCATGGTATTTCACGAAAGAGCAGGCCCATACATGCAGCGAACTGCTTGCCTCTACCACTGTTAAACATTGTAAAATGATTGTGTTGTACCATTTCACAACTATATTATATTTGATTAAAACAACTTTTAAGATTATATCGCGTTTATTTATTACTTATTTATATTTAAATGCTATCATATCTAGACGGCATGAGTCTTCTTTCTTCGATTTACATGCCATATTCTTCTGATCTGACTCGCATCAAGGTCTGCTTAGTCATTAGTGCCTCTTCCCCTGACATAATATTGATGAGAACGTCTCCCTCCCGGGCACAAATCCATCAATCCGTTTGTGCTCCAGAGCGTGTCCAATACACTAGTCAATTGAAGGAATCTCTGATCGAAGGCAATCAAAATCTACGCTTATTTGGATATGAAACAGTTCAAATACTAATTGATTGGTTCGCTGGTTAGTTACCACACGGTGCCTTCACACAGTGGAACGCCAGAGGATATTAGATACTATATTCCAACGACGTGCAGAGCTGAACGGATAGGTACCTAATGAACTGGTGCGTAGCTATATCTACGTATTACACGTACGAGTACATATGTACTTTGAGTGTAGTTACTAGAGCTGTTTGCTTAGTGAAGATAGCCTCTTGCCTATAGAATACTGATTGGTCGTATCGTGATAAATAAGTTTGGCGCCGCACTTGATATTCTTTTTTTTTTCTAATTCCAACTCATCGGCTGTCTCATTTGGCATATTGCCATACTTACATAAGGCACCACTTTGCCGGTCACCAATATTTATCACATATAAGATCTGAAAAGATTCGTGTAACCGCATTTTACTCGTAATTGTATGGGCGTGAACATATATACATAGGGTAGGTATAAATGGAATTATTACCCTATTATATTTTCACGCTTTTTTTACCCGAAGGCAGCGGCTGTTGAGACTTGACTCGCCGAATATTATCATCAAAGATTGAATATTTAAGACACATAACTTTTGAGAAGTTATTGTTCCCATTTGATACCATGCCTTCTTGAATAAGAATCGGCGAGTTCGACAACTGAACCCATTGTGTTGTTACAGAATATTCGCATATCTAGATTTTAGATTACCCATTTGGAATCTGTTTCATTTACTTAGTATCTATATTGAAACAGAATGCAGTAGTATTGGGAGTATTCAAAGAGCGTATGTAAACAAAATTTCGCGTATTCATATCTCAAATGTACTGAAACCAATGATATCGAATAAATGGATACGATACCTCAGATGGATAAACGTCTTACAAACAGCATGAATAGGTACGCTCTGTGTACTAACTGCAAGTGTAGGTACATATTGAGAACTGGCACAACTCAAGACTGTCGTGTTTACCCGCCTAATCTGCATCATACACACTTCCAACACGTAGGTAATGTTGCTACCAAACTAATGCATACTTTTGTCAAACTTAAGTACACTGCCAAACTATGACGATGTGGATATGCAAAACATACAAACTTAAAAACTATCAAGACTATATGAATGTGAATTTGCAACACATAAATATAGAAATAACATTTCCCATTGAATTAACATTGTTATTCTTCTTGTAATAACGTGTGTATAAATTATTAAAACAAAACACAAAAAGATTAAGTTATTTAACTCTTTACACACATAGCGTAAATATAACTTCACGCCTACCCGAAGGTACAGGCAACCGCTGTTACGCCTCGACTCGCCGCCATTGTGTTTACGTCCCAAATGGAATAGGTTGCGAACCATACACCGGGCACAAAGTTGTCAGTCATCGATATTTATCACACAAAACTCCCGAAAATAATTTCGAGAAGTTATTGGTGAGAACTAATTAATAAGCTAATGGTAATGAGCCCCTGATAATCATTACATAGCATAAAACAAAGTAACTTTCCGCTGTCTGTCCCCTTATATGCGCATATCTTTAAAACTACGCAACAAATTTTGATGCGGTTTTTTTTAATAGTTAGAGGGTGTCAACGGGGTGGTTTTGATCTATAATTCATGTATAGTGTAGTAAAAAAGTGATAATTTTCAAGATTTTGAACTTTAATCGCCAACGCTGCCTGAACCCTAAGTGATAAATCAAAACAACGTGCTACATTATTATACACCTTTAAAAGGTCTACAAAAAAGTCCGCGAGGGTATCTCTATCTCTTAGGGATAACCCACAATTACTATTTTTATTTTTTTACTTTTTACAAGAAATAATGGCTTATTTACGAAGCGATTTTTATTTTTTTTACATTACAGAAATAATTTTCATCCAATTAAATGTCTTAAATAGATTGTGCATGTAATATAGATGATCCTGGCCCTTTACAGCATGCAATTTAAACGAATATTTTAATGCAGTATTAACATAGCGGGACAGCAGTTATTACTTTTGATGCGGAACAAAGTTCACCGGGTCAGCTAGTAATTAATAAGCAATAATAATACAAATATAAGTATTGTGATCTCTTTGTATATTAAAATAGTATACAACACTGTATGTTATACGTTAACGAGAAAATTCTCTGTTATTTTCAATATATGTTGGGGAAACTTCCATATTGCATAACACAATATTAATTTCATGCAGCGTTATCATTAATCTCTCTTGTTAAACTTCCGCCATTGTTACTAGAAGCGTCAAACAGTCTGAGAGTCTGCTCTTGTTTGTCAGTAAGCCCTTTTTCGATACTAGACAGCTTGAGCTTAGAAGCACTAAAAATAATTAGAAAACTACTATCTGGTATCTTCATATAGTCTAGAACTTTACAATATAGAGTACGGCACTCTATATTTTAAAGTTCTATGTAGTAGTAGCAGAATGTATTGTTATATTTCTATGTTGTCTTTAGTTCTTTACAACAACATAAATACAACCCTCTTTAAGAGAAAGAAACTGTACGCATTAGATATTTAATGTGGATTGTTTCCTATTCTACTTTATTAGTGAATAAATAAGTAGCTGACGTCATTCCGGCTGAGCACAACTCAATCTTTACTTGTAGGCACCAAAAGCACAAACACATTTCATTTACTTTACGACCAGAATAGAGCTCAACTAGTTGTGATTTCTATCGACCCAAACTCAAGGTAATGAGTTTAGCTTATTGCTTCATGGTTGGGATGTCTTTTGTTCACACTTTACGATGCCTCTTGTAGACAACGACATTTTACTACACCGCCATATTGAAAGATGAACATTACGTTTAGAGAGTATAGAAACACAGGAGTCCGAATGTAAAACGAATGGTCACTATTTAGGGGAAAGAAGTTTCGCTGGTAGAGGGCGCCGAGAACTTTGAGAAGCACTCGTTCAAATCTTCACGCGGGAAGTTGTGTCGCCATTGACAGCTCTGTTTAATATTAAACGCGACATACGTATTAAGTACATAATCATAGGTGCGTCCGGAATTATAGCGCAGCCAGTGGCAGAAAAGAAAACTAAGATCTCAGTTTATTAGTACATTAATACTATGGAAAAGCCCAGACCGTTCGGGCATTTTGAGTTTCTGTACTTCGTGACAACGTAAATGATAATTCCATGTTAGCGTGTCACCATCATTTGTCATCCAAATCTGATGTATCAAGCACGCATCTTTTCAATCGAAAATTCAAAATTCTTCAGAAACTCTTTTTGAAAGTCCTGTGTGATAAATATCCGTTGACTGTCACAAATTGTACAGAATCTATGGAAATAGATTGCGCCGACCTATGCCATTTGGAAACGTAAAAATACGGCAAGTAACGATTACTTGCCGTATTTTTAAGGTATTTTAGCCTTACGATTCGATGTTACAAAATGTCACGTATCGGGAACGTGCTTCTGATTTAAGTAACTTTTATCCACTGTTCAGTAACCTACTTGAACTTCGGAGGGGGGGATGGAGCCAGTTCTCTTGTAGAATATAATAGTAATAATAAATAAATTAACAAATAGAACAAATAAATGAGTTAATAAATAAACAAGGGGTTGTGTAACGATTTCTCATACAATCACGTTATCGTCCGTAGTCCGTTACGCTTTTCCAGCAGGTAGATGTGCGGGTATTACCTCTAAATATTTATTACGCGCTCACATCTGTTTTGTCCTAAATCTGTATAACAAGTCGGAAGTACCTACAATTGAACAAAATAAAAGGATATGACCGTTTATTTTGTATTTATGTATATCTAAAGGTATTTTACATTCATTATAATCCCTCGAGAGCTTGAAATTTTTGCCCATAAAGCGAAAAAGCCAAATTTGAAAAGTTAATATATTTTATAAAAGTATTTTTGTATTTAATTTTAATTATTATAATACTGCTAATATATTATTACTAAACTAGTTGACCCGGCGAACATTGTTCCGCAACAAAAGTAATTAATTAATTAATTTTGGATTTATCCCTTTTTCTTTACTACATTGAACATAAATTATAGATACAAACCACCCCGTTGACACCCGCTATCTATTAAAAGGAACCGCATTAAAATCCGTCGCGTAGTTTCAAGGTCTAAGCATATAAGGGGATAGATAGTAGAAAGCGACTTTGTTTTATACTATGTAATGATGATGATTTTATTACTACTCTACGGAATATTTCCGAATGGTTATCGATTCGAATTCGGGATTCCATTAAACTACGGGAGTCAGTGGAAGTCAGTGGTCTTACGAAGTGGATCATCTGTTGGATACTTCTTTTTGTTACACTGACAATACAATATGACTTTATTTATAAATCTAGTTATAATAATAGAAAAAGAAGAAAAATAAAGTAAAATAATAACGTGTTTAAAAGATACAACTCAATAAGATATAGATAGTGGATGGATAGGAGGTGAATTTGCGAGTGGGGCGGGGGTGTGTTGAGTTGCTGGTGGGTAGTGGGTGCTCGCTGCCACCCCCACGGTGGCAGGATCGCGGTGGCTTATACATCTCGTGTACGAGAAACTGAATACCCCATTTCAGTCTTTTAGGCAGTAGTAGCAAACTCGCCGTGTGCATCGCACGTTGCGCCCGTCTACCTACCGCCATCTGTCGTGCGCGTTACAAAATTTTAACCATTTTTTTTTTATATATATACCCCCTATTAAATCAACAGAACCAATAGGAGAACAACAAAACATTTATTTGATCGTAAATCTTCGTCTTATATACAGCTTAATATTACTTTTTCTTTTATGTTATTTATTACTGATTAGAGCCCGCTCTTTGGTTGATCTCGTCCGCGTTTTCTAGATTGTTGTCGTGATTTCCAAAAATAAATATAAAAAAATCCTAACGATTCCAATCAATGGGTCGTGGAATTAAGCGACGATATATTTGTAATTATACGGAGTCAGTGGGTTTGTATACTTTACCGCCAAGTAAATAGTGTTGTTCATCAAAAGCTTCATGCATTTTATTTCTTTGCACGTGCTATTCTTATGCAAACTAATCATATAGCATGTGTTGTTCAACGTGTCTACATGAAAAGAGATAGGAAGAGACATGAACTTTTGTGTACATATCACACCGGGAGTATTCTGTAATCTGCCAAATCTATTAATAATATATAGTTTGATACGTTTTGTGACATTGACAAATTCATTTCATCGGTCCAGCTGTTAATAAAATTGCAGATATGCATTGTTATAAGAAAATCACACAACTTTTAACTTCAAACTTTAATTTTTTAAGATTAAACTTTTATATATAATTTTTATGAAAAAAAGAACCAAAAAAATAACATTATTTAAAAGTTAGTATACGTTCAAGAATGTCAGACATCTGATCCCTCTTGTGGAATTGAACATGGGTATGGATATTTCAAACTTTTATAAAGACCTACCTCAGTATTAAAACAAAATTTAAGAAAAAAACAAGAGAATATTACACTTTGAGCATAATTCTGTGGCATTATTTAAGAAAACAAAACCTTTTGAGGTCAACAACATAACATAGTATCTTGGTTTCTTTAAAAATAAACTATTGTCGAGCTACAAACACTCAAGACATAAGCACACTTCTGCCTCCCCACTCAGTACACCGGTAAACCAACATACATATAGGTACCTACTAGTAATATCTACTGCAATCGTAGCATGTACTTCCTTAAACAACCTGTCACGTAAGGCTTCGATCGTTTAGAATCTATATAATATACAGCTTCATTTACAATTGTAAGAAAAAGAAATTAATTTCATTATTTACAATATATACTATTAAAAAACTAGTGAAATCATATTTCTTTGCATACTGTCTTCCGACAGCGTGCCCAAAAGTCTCGCTGCATTGCCACGCTGAATGGCAATGCTAATCCTCTGTTTGAAGAATAGACCAGCCCTCTGGTTGCGAGAGGCCTCGATCAGTCTCTTTGCAAGATCTTCATAGAGTGCACAAGCACTATTTAATTATTATTTTTTAAATAATATTACATGTGTGATTATCAATTAAAATACTGATAAAACACATTATAATTGCGTTGTTTCATGTGCTATATGAATATAAGGGAAACTTAGCATTGTTTTTCTTTTTTATCAGAATTGTCTATCAGAACATTATACGTAATGGGGTTACTATAAAAATATAGTAAGGACCGTCAGAACGATATCGACTTGATTACATAGTAAAAAATAATAAATTTCCAAAATTAGATGCGATTAATGTTAACTATCCGTTTATGGTGCACTAGCATGAGTAGTGTAATAATAATTATCATATTATAATACATAAAAATAGTTTTTTTTTTCATATAGCATCATTGTCATAAGCTATAAGGGAATTTGTACAAATATCACGTATCGTCATAAAGAGCTGGACCTTCTTGTTTAAGTTGTTAGAGTCCCGTAATTTACATATTGTCATATTCAGGATGTCCCCTAAGGTCACTTTATTT
This sequence comes from Euproctis similis, assembly GCA_905147225.2. Classification (NCBI taxonomy): domain Eukaryota; kingdom Metazoa; phylum Arthropoda; class Insecta; order Lepidoptera; family Erebidae; genus Euproctis; species Euproctis similis. Next base: position 14,949,890 of record LR990107.1, on the reverse strand, counting down.
CTATATTGACGGTATACGTTCCATCTTTCATTCTTCTCGCAGCAATCAACTTCTATAGGTATGTTGTCGTGAAGCGTGGAAATATGATGTTTTATCTCCTGAAACTGACTGAAAAAGTCACTTAATCGAAAGTGTATAGAGTATTATAGTAAAACTTTCAGCACCTATAGTATTGGAGGTATTGAAATAAGGAAAAAAAAAAAACAATGTAGAACATCTTTAATGGAAAAAAGAAAAAAGTTTCCAAGTAAAATAAAATTGTATACGTTTTAAAACGAAAGCCAAAAAAAAAACACATGATGATGAAGTTATCCATAGTTAAGAGGTAAGCCAGGACAATCTTGACATTTCCTTTTCAATTTGATTGTACCACAACACTCGCGACCAAAGTTCATTTACCCATTACGAACGAAAGCACGAGAGCTTGTGACCAGTGCTTCAAATCGTAGCGCCAAAGCTGTTTCGAATCAAATTATTACATTGTATTTTTTTAAATTTTCCCTCGCATTCAAAATAATCTAGTTGCGGATCTACGAAGATTGGCCGACGATTATTCACTGCCGAGCTTTTTCAATCGCTACCTTACTTTTCTTATGATTGAATAGACGAAATAAGACGATACTTACACAATGGAGGTTTCTTTTGCAATTTAAATTCACGACGATTCGAACGGATCCTTCTTGCATTACGGTTCTATTGGGAAAGTGATCTTAATCGCTTGGCTAATAATAAAATCGACATAATAAGGTTTATTATTAAAACTGTACTTATATAAAAAAACGGGAATAATGAATCGTCTAATATCCATTGAACAAACATACGATATAGATATAGGGACAATTAATTAGTTTGTTTACAGTGTTACGTAATCCGCCTAATTACTTTTATGATAAATATTTTCATTGTTCAACAGACATAAGTGAAATTAAAAATCGGTATGTTGGTGATGATAATAATAATAATTCTATTCGTTAATACTTTGACTCAAAAAGTTTTCCTATTTGATAGAAGTCAAGGAATTTCTTGGTAATTTTCAAATTAAACAATCTAATTTATTTATCGTCAAGTACATATTAATTAATCGACCATTACAAATTCATTAGTCAAAACTTCACTAATTATTAATGAATCGTTATAAATGTATTTATTAAGCGAACATTGCAAATTCAATGTACTAATCGAACATTATAAATGTATTTATCGAACATTACCAATTTAATAATCGAACATTACTAATTATTAATCAAACATGAGTAATTATTAATCCAACATTACAAATGTATTAATCGAACATCATCACTAATTATTAATCAAACATTACTAATTATTAATCCAACATTACAAATGTATTAATCGAACCTTACATTTTTACTAATCGAACATTACAAATGTATTAATCGAACATCATCACTAATTATTAATCAAACATTACTAATTATTATTCAAACAATACAAATGTATTTATTAATCGAACCTTACATTTTTACTAATCGAACATTACAAATGTATTAATCGAACATCACTAATTATTAATCAAACATTATTAACCTATTACACTAACTACTTAATATATAAATCAAACTTGAATTAATCAATATATTATTAGTTAAAATAGATATATTTATTTATTTAAATAATATTAAAAGTAAATATGTATATACAAAATATGTACATAAATGCACGATCACATGTGTTGATTACCAATGTGCGCCATTGTTCTAAGCTCTGACCGCAGTGTGAAAGGCCGGCTATTGAAATTCTATTTAGAAGCTGCACATAGTTACCAACATATTCTGTCATAATCAAACATCAATCTAATACAAAACTATTCAATTAGAAATAGAATCGATACAGAGGCTCTGTATTTAATTTATAGCACATGGATACAGAATTTTCTCCTGTGTTTTTTTTTTATATAGAATACATTCAATAACGTACAGATATTATATTAAAATAATGTAGTTATACAACATGTAGAAAGAATGAATGATGCAAGACTGACTAAGCACAAATACAATGCAAAAGCGGATGGATGTAAGAGTCGAGGACGTGGCCGTCCTCGACACACATTCCATGACCGAATAGAACGTCTTCTGGAGGAAGGTGCTGTTAGGAGCCTCAAAAATAGACGCGCGTGCTTGAAAAGAGTTATGAAAGTCAACGAATCGAGTGAGGCGTGTAAGAATCGTGCCTTATGGCGCTCCGTTCTCTCTGCCTACCCCGCATGGGATTTGATGTGAAGCTATATACTCGTATGTACATAAACAACCCTAAGAAATATAATTAATTACCAAATAGGGAATTTTTTGAAAAAAATGCACGTTTTTGTCGATGGTAAATGCTAATTTTTATGATTCATCACTAACTATCTCAGTTGAGGTGTTAAACAAATAGCACACCCACAGTATCGGTTAAATTTGCGCAGGCGAATAAAAAATTATGAGTTAGAATAAATTAGCTTTGCGAGTTAGACATAATCTTAGACATATAATATATATATATATATTTATTGAAATTTCATTGGGCTTTAAACGAATGTGTTATTATAAGAATACAGAATTATAATTCAATATAAAGAAAAGTTATACAGACATGATCAAGCAGTCCTAAACGTCGTAAAAACTGATTCAAAAAGAAAACAAGAGAATGGTAAGGTAATATAGGTCGTAAAGTAACATTCGCTGGATGTGGAAAGCTCGCAGATGAATTGTTTAATTGAAAACAAGATGTCAGCGGCAAAACATGACTTATTTAATATGAATAAAAAAAAAGAATTGCGCAGGTGAATGAATATTATGAGTTAGAATAAATTATTATGAAAATGATATTAGCTTTGCGAGTTAGACATTATCTTAGACATATAATATATAAATGTTTTTATTGAAATTTCATTGGGCTTTAAATGAATGTGTTATTATAAGAATACAGAATTATAATTCAATATAAAGAAAAGTTATACAGACATGATCAAGCAGTCCTAAACGTCGTAAAACCTGATTCAAAAAGAAAACAAGAGAATGGTAAGGTAATATAGGTCGTAAAGTAACATTCGCTGGATGTGGAAAGCTCGCAGATGAATTGTTTAATTGAAAACAAGATGTCAGCGGCAAAACTTGACTTATTTAATATGAATAAAAAAAAAAGAATTTAATACCAAGTATATAACCGTGCATAAAATATTGACATTAGCATTGTTGTTGACTATTGACAAACAGAAATAAAATCGATATGGACCGTTTGCATATTGTCCAAAGGCCCTGACCAACTTCGTATCGCATAAGAATCAATAACTTGAGCCCAATTTGCCGACAGTTGTTAGTTATACTTATTCTACTTACTTATCTACTTATTACTCTAAGTAGATTTAAGCTTCATGTTAAAATGAATATTTGAACTCAGATCATTTGTATAAATAAAACAAACTTTCTCATTAAAATATATAATAATAATAATATATTGAACACAAATCACACAGCGCCCTCTAGTTTCCCGCTAAGCAACTAACTGCTTGTGCTATGAATACTAGATAGCGGATAATAATACATATATACTTTTCCTCTTTAAATACATACTTATAATACATCAAAAAACACCCAGACGCCATACAAACATTCATGCTTGTCACAAATATTTGTACTCGGGTGGGAATCGAAACCGCCAATCTCGATTCTGCAGTCGGTAGCTTTACCAATGCACCACGAAAAAAAAATACATCCTAAATAAAAATAACCCCTTTTTTATTTTGACTTTACACTGATTAGACGGTTCAGTAGTAACTTTTGCCACAGATGTATAAATATGCTCACTGTGTACACATATTATAAATATTTTTATTAACTGGTCCGATGAAATTTCTTATTCGATTTATTTGAATTACTGCCCCGCTCCCTTGGATAATAGCATGATGATTAATATAGTTTTATCTCTATATGCTGACTATATAATATTTTATTATTCGAATCGGTTTATTACTTTCTGAGATAAGGGCGTTTTTATAAACAAAAAATATGTCTTTTCCCGTTCATTTTAAAAGCCTTCCATAATAAAATAATTTATGTTTTACTTTAACTTAGATTCCTATCTCGACGTCTCTGATTACAAATGACGATTATTTATCAATTAAATCACTTTCAGTGTATGTATTATATTCAGCACTTCAAGTATATTTCTATTTTTTGTTTATGTATATTTATTAAATTAAGTTATACACCTATGTATAACATACCAGAATTTCCTATAAAAGTGATTTAAATAAATCAATTACATTAAATAATTATTTTCTTAACTTTCTTTTATAACATAATTTGTCATATGTTCGAATGTTTTTGTTAAAAGCCATTGTTATTCCTTTAAATTACACACATTTTTTTTCTTAAATATTGCGTTGTATACGTGTTCAAATAAAATTCACATTCTTAAAAACCTAATGTTAATTGTCAGATTTGATTTGAAATTGACAGATAAAATTTTAATCAATCAACATTAATGAAATTATTTTGTATTATTACAGAACGAATAAGTACAAAATTTGTATGAGAAAAGTTAAATTTATATACACATTTTATTATCGTTTAAATATTTATAAAACAATTCCCAAACTGTGAAACAAAATATATAGTGCGATATTGTCAATTCATGCGAAAGTTTAATTCAATATTGAAACAAAACATTTAAAATTTCCAATTCAATACTTGTGTCTCAATTGACTATAAATATGTACGCCGTTATATTTAATTATTGAACATTCAAAGTTGGCAATAATTTAATATATCTTTTTAAAAAAATACACAAATATAAAAAAAGAAAATGTCCAAACATCACCAGTAATTAATAATAAATTATAATATTAATTATACATTATTATGACATTAAAAATACACAATTACAATACATTTTTCAAAATAAATTTATTTCACATATATTTAATGATTTTCATCAAATATCTAAAGACAAGAACAATGATATTTTGTATAACAGTTGGACTTGAAAACGTTGCAAGTTTTAATTTATTAAGTGATTATTTAAGGATGATTCTGACTAGCGGATTGTTTACTGCAATTGTTACTCTATACAGAGACGTTATATCAAAAACATACAAGTGAAGCTAATAAAAAGCGTGTAAAAAATACACACACATATCAGTGAGATATTAACAACCTCGGAATAGATCAGGATTATAAATAATTTACCTACGTCCTGCCACCACCAAATATATAGGGCATGAACGCGTGAAAAGGCTCAATATGACATACATATATAAATAAATACACCACACAACGACCATCTTTTTATCTTTGAGTACATTTGACTCATTTTATTTGCTATAGCAGAGGTCATAACATCTCTCAAATCATGTTTTTATCTAACAAACAAAATGTTCCCCATACAGTTCAGATTAAATATACATAGATACATAAACATATGCTTTGTTCGTATCAAATGTATATTATTAATAAATTTAATATAATATATATATATTGTAACATGTACTACATTTATTTTTACTTTCCACTTCTCCTTTTTTTCTACTTTCTTTTTATATCATTCTGTGAACATTTAGTATTCTCGTACAATTGAAAAAAAAATATATAAAAGTGTAGAAGTGAATGTTGAGATGTCAGTGAACTTCTTTTTTTTGTAATATTTTTTCGTATATATGTAACTGTCAACTGTTCCCGTCTTGTTGAGTGAAACGCATAAGGTTTATAATGTCTATATTTTTCTTCCGATTTCACAATTTACAACGCGCCGAAGAGAAGCGTCAAAAAAGCAGGACAGAAAACCGAACTAGAAATAACATGAACTCAGACATGTATATAGCAACGGCATCTCAGCTCCACGAACAGCCATCCATAGTGCCGGTGGACAGCCTCGACGAGATCGCTCTGGGAATACCAAGGTTTATTGTTAAATTTATTTCATACCTCCTTAGCTTAAGATTCTCCTCATTACAGATCAAATGCTTGCTGTTTCAATTCTAATTGTAGTTATGTAAGTATTAAGTCAATTATTGAATGCGTTATTTTATTAATTATATTAAAATTACGAGATTGACAAACTAAATTTTACCTTCAAAAGCAGCACTGAATTTTCTGGTGTTGTATGCGTTGTAGATTGCGCTGATGGCTTATCATCAGACGAGTCGTGAAGGAAGTGAAGGCAGTGGCTGTTAAGCCTCGACTCGCCGTTACTTTACGTCCCAAATGGAATAAGTTGCGAACCTATTGCCATACTGACACATTTATGACACATAACTTCCGAAAACAATTTCGAAAAGTCATTGGTGTGAGCCAGGATTTGAACCCGCGACTTCTTGATTCAGAAGCGAGGTGCTCGACCACTGGACCACCGAGACTAATCAATTATTTTTTCCAATATCCTCTGATTGAGATTTAAATTATATTTAACAAAATCTGTCACTGTTATGCCTTTTATAAAACGTTTTAATATTAACAGCATAACTTCTTAGAAACAAATATATCCTAAGATGCATAGAATCTTTCCAAATAATGTTCTGCGTTAAAATCTGTATCTAATAATAATTACAACCGATACTTCGAGTTTCGTAATAATTTTATGTCTGGTATATTTAAGTAATATGTAAATACTTACTTGCTAAAATTTCATGACTCCAGTTCTTCACCGAAGTACATTTTAAAGACTTACGAGCTTACGTTGTATAATACCACGATCTGTCAGCAAATCGACGTAAAGTGGCTCATGCCGTGTTTCGTTCGGTGAGACAGGTACCTGGACGCCCACCCCCTTTCCCCTTCCTACCCTATCCCTTAAAGGTCGGCAACGCAATAGTAACACTATATGTGTTGCTGGTGTCCATGGGCGGCGTTGGTTGCTTACCATCAGGTGACATGCCTGCTCGTTTAGCAAAATAATGCAAATTAATAGATATAAATTGCAATAAGGCTGCGATTTTTTTATATGGGATAGGAGGGCATCCCATATAAAAAAATCGCAGCCTTATTGCAATTTATATCTGTTAATTTATAAAATGCTCATTCCTAGCGGACAACTATTTTACGTACTAGCGTACTCTGCTTGTTATTTAAACACAACACTACTCAAAATATATGTATAAGTAGCGAATCTCTTTAAACTGAAATCGTTTCAATATATACGTAATTTAATCTGGCTATATCATATTCCACGACTAACAACTAAAAACAGCATAAACAATCATAATTATTTGTTTGTAAAGCGATTAAAATTGATATTTCCATTACCGGCACGTTCTGCGAGTGCATAACAAAATTATACTAATATAGACGGAAGTATTAAAGCGCTTACAGTGCAGTGCTTACTTAGACAGGCGCTAGAGGCACCGAGCCACGTAACTACTTTGACTCTTCACAAACCATTGTTTAAAGGTATATATGCTTTATACTGCAGACAATATGGTTTATATTCAGTTACCATTCGTTTGCGGAGCGAGCAATAGTTACTCTGTGTAGTAACTACCTCAGTATTAATATGTATTAGATACTGCTGTATCAATCACATATGTCAGTATCAATTTCAATTTAGCCGAATAGCCTATGAGCTTATTTACACGCATCACGAGTAAAAGGCTAACTGAACTTATGTTTGCATGCCATAGGACCTTTACTGCTATAGTGAAGTGTATACCTGCAAGTGTATACCTTTGTGTTTCCAAATGTTTGATCATTATATACTTAGTCTGGCTATAAATACTGTTACTACTAAAAATAAAAAATATTACATTTGAATTTGGAATCTGTCATTTTTATACGATTGTTCATTGTGTTTTCTCGTTTTGGCTCCAATACATTATACAATATTTTGCGATATTAAAATGAAGTGGGGTGATAAAGAGAACCGAATCGCTGTGATTGCATTACACAAAGTAGGTATGAAGCCAAATGCAATTTTTAAAACTCTCCATACACTTGGTATTAAATTAGTCAAATGTTTGTGTACCGGGCTATTAATAGGTACAATGGTCCTCTGTTTGTGACAGAAAAAGAGCTGGTCGTCGACGTAGTGTTCGTACGAAAAAGGTGGTCAAAGCAGTAAGGGAAAGAATTCGAAGAAATCCTGTCCGCAAGCAAAAGATTTTATCTCGAGAGATGAAGATAGCACCTAGAACAATGTCGCGTATTTGAAAAGATGACTTAGGACTTGCAGCTTATAAGAGGCGCACTAGTCATTTATTAACTGATAATTTAAAACAGAATAGGGTGTTAAAATCTAAACAACTACTGAAGCGGTACGCAAAGGGAGGTCACACAAAAATATTGTTTACGGATGAAAAAGTTTTTACAATTGAGCAACATTTTAACAAACAAAATGACCGTATTTCTGCTCAAAGCTCTAAGGAAGCTTCCCAATTAGTTGACAGAGTGCAACGTGGGCATTATCCGACTTCAGTGAAGGTTTGGTAGGGTGTTAGCTACGAAGGAGTGACTGAGCCATATTTTTGTGAAAAAGGTATCAAAACATCGGCACAAGTGTATCAAATTACCATTCTTGAAAAGGTAGTCAAGCCCCTTAACAACACCATGTTCAATAACGAAGTATGGTCCTTCTAGCAAGACTCGGTACCGGGTCATAAAGCTCGGTCCACGCAATCTTGGTTGGAAGCGAACGTTTCGGACTTCATTAGAGCTGAAGACTGACCGTCGTCTAGTCCCGATCTTAATCCACTGGATTATGATTTGTGGTCAGTTTTAGAGAGTACGGCTTGCTCTAAACGTCATAATAATTTATAGTCCCTAAAATTTTTTTTTTTTCGAACAAGCAGGCGTGTCACCTGATGTGTGACTAGCGCCGCCAATGGACACCTGCAACACTTACGGTGTTACAGTTGCGTTGCCGACCTTTAAGCAAGTAGGATAGGAAGGGATGGGGAAGAAGGTGGGCCTACGGGCACCTCTCTCACCGAACGAAACGCGGCATGAGCCACTTTACGCCGATCTTCTGAGAGGTGGTGGTATTTCACCGGTCGAGCCGACCCATTCATGCAGCGAACTGCTTGGCTCTACAACTCCCAAAACTACGTTTCGCAAATAAATTAATGAACCGTGGACCACACTTAACATACATGAAAAATCGATGCTGACCGATTCCCAGATATACCCGATATGGACGCAAAACTTTTTCAAAAGTTTGCGCGCCATTTTGGATGAGTTCGTTGGTAATAGACACATATATACAATCACGCCTTTTTCTCACAAGGTTAGGCAGACACTACTTCTTTCCATTTGCTACGATCCTAACACATTTCTATTTGCTCCATTCTTATTATTTCTTTTTACATGCTCATCGGAAGTGGCCACTCTGTGACCTGACCTTTCTCCAATGCATCATTGATTTGTTGGTGGTAGGTACGCCTAGGTCTTTACCGGTTTTTACCAACCCTTTCACACTTGTCTAATATATTCGTCTTGTGGTCTCCATCCATCCTATCTACATGTCCATTCTCTATACTAGGCACTGTATCTTCACTTACATGACGTTCTTGAATTACGTTATTTCTCTTTATATCCATTACGCTTACTGCAGCTGTAAAATCAGTATTAATCTTTCTTCTGTGCTTCTACTTCCCCACTATACATAAGTGTGGAGACCAAAACTCTTCTGTTTTGTTGTGCATTTTCAGATCGATCGACCAATTTTCCTCTATTAATCATTATTTCGTCTCTTTTAGGAGACCACTTTAATCTGACTGCTTCTTATATTTCTTCTCAAACAGACTCTCAAAATAGTCTCTCCATATCTTCTGAACGTACTTCTTCCATTTCAACATACTGCCATCTTCATTTCTGGCTTGGTCCAGTGGTGCACAAGTTTTTTTTTCCGCTGGCTGATCTAGTGGACTTCGAAAAGAATTTTATATTATTCTGGAAGTTATCCGTTAACATCTATCTAATTCAACTCTATCATTTTCTTTTTTATTATTCTCACAGGTGTGAGAATAATAAAAAAGAAAATGAAAATATGAATGAAATGAAAATGAAATGAAAATGAAAATGAAAATATGAAAATAGAGTTAAAAATATGCTGTGCATATTGGGTAGGTCCCAATATGCACCGCATATTTTTAACCGACTTCGAAAAAAGGCGGAGGTTCTCAATTCGTCTGTATGTATGATGCTTTTTAGTTATTGAGGTAATGTTTTCATATACTTAAAGATTTTGTGGTTTACGTTTATAGCAGTCAGTTTAACTTTTTTTTAAAGTAATTTTATGAGAACTAGTCAAGCCCTTTCGGAGGAGTTTAAGTGTGAGTTTGTGTGTGTCATTGAGCGTGTGTGTGTCGAAACGGCCCGAGCAGTGGTGGATGACCATGTTCAACATGCTCATTGTTTTGGCATAGTTTTTAAATAATCTGAAACATCAGCAGGCTATTATTGTAAAATACGGCAGTATGGACCATCACGGCACCCGACAGCTGCCACACGTAAGGTAGCGTTATAATGTGTTGTGAAATTAAAATTAGTTCACGCTTCGATATATATCACACATTACCTACAATTGAATATATTTTTTTCCATACAGGAGCAAGATGGAGAATTTTAAATTTTTATTTATAACCATGTTTTATACAATCATGATTTTCAGTTTGATGGGAATTTATGTAAGCTTAGGTACTCTTATTTATTCACTGGTCTAATCTATTGACTTAATATTCCCAAAACACCTTTGTGAATTCTAAATTTATATAAAACAGTTAAAGTACCTAACGAGTGTCGGCATTAGACAATTCAGTAAAATTGGGTCAGTGTTTTATTCATGAAATGACTCACTGAACTCATAATATTATTATAGCATGAGTACGTAATTGTCATTGATTTATTAATTTCATTGCATTAAATAAAATTTATATTTTAAAAGCATATATATACGTACTATCTGTAGTAGGTGACTTTGACTCTACGAATTTCGGATCACCCTATTATATGGCGAGAGGCAGTAAAAATTACCTTTAAAGAATTTGTTGCCTCCCGTCCTGCTGATTTTTGAGAATCAAGAAACTACTACTGCATTGGCAAAGATGCACAGATTAGATAGATTATTACTTTGATTATTACAAACAAAAATACATGAAATAAAGTCGATCGAAATATATTTTTTTTCATAAAAAAAAAACAGTACAGTAATTTCATAGGTAGTGACCTAATATTAGTTGGATTTGATAACGGGATTTATTCTATACCGATTGGAATAAGGGTAAGTGAGCAGTCGGGTCATCTAGTGGTAAGTGACATAAGTACCCATAGAGACCTACAGCACAGGTAGTGTTTCATTTGAAGATTGAGGGTAGAAAGAGGGTGGCCTTCCGGATGCTTTGGATAGCGGCAAGAGACACTTTAAGTAGAAATCTGACAGACCGATTCATCTGAGCGACCCAGCCAAATAATACTGCGAACTGCGTAGCTCCACCAGTGAAAAATATGTATTAATTCATAAAATGTAATATTTTATTTCTATTTTTAGTAGTCTTTGTGTTCTACACAAAGACTCACGAATAACAGTAGATTTGTATCAGATCAGAAAATCTATTGAAGACTCTATTGAAGCTTACAATACGCTGTGGACATCAAGGGGCTTAAGAATAAATATGTACACCTGTTTAGTTCATAGAAGAGTAGGTACAATAGTAAGTACTGTGATAGAATAACCATACAGCCGAAGACTTTAAATAGAAAAATCGGTAGAGAATTAAAGTACTATAACAGGCACACTGTATATACTGTTTGAGTTTATTGAAACCAATAGGCGGTTCAAGAGCCTTTGTACATAGCCAAATGGGACAAATCCTTCGTGCGGCAATAGATGTTTGGACAACTTGCCAACAATGTTAGTCATAATTCATTTCTGAACGGACGTACTACTAATTGATTGTTGATAAACATTTGGCTCCTATTCGGGACTTTTACAATCTATTGAATAGGTTATAATCAATTAAGTTACTATGAGAGTGTTCGTAACTTCGTCACCTACAACTCGGACACAAGTTGTGCCCTCCTTATTCTCTAGTTCAACATTATGTACACAGTTGGATCATGTTGTCACTAACTACTCTTACTCCACGTGTTTTCTATGTATTTTGGGGTCTGAGAAATTAAAAAATTATATTTAAGGCAGTGGTCCAGAGGTCGAGCACCCCACTTCTGAATCTAGTGGTCGCGGGTTCGAACCCTCACACTGGCTCACACCAATGACTTTTCGAAGTTCTTTTCGGAAGTTATGTGTGAAAAATATCAATGACTGAAAACTTTGTGCCCGGTATAGCAATAAGTTCGCCACCTATTCCGTTTGGGACGTAAACTTAACGGCGAGACGAGGCTTAACAGCCGCTGCCTTCGGGTAGAAAAAGGCATGAAGTTATATTATATTATATGGATAAAGCCGTAGTAGTTTGCTACATGATTGGATCGGCTCAACCGATCAAATACCACGACCTCTCACCAAATCGACGTAACACGGCTTATGTCGCATTTCTTTTGATTCTGCAAAGCAAAAACCTTTACTTCTTTGCCCATCCCTTCTTAAAAGCTAGCAACGCAACAAAGACCCTTTCCATCTGTTGCATATGTCTAGTGACAGCACTTGTCGCTTATCATCAGCTTACTTGCGTATTTACCCGCATACTCATAGAAAAATAGACAGGTATAAAAACGCATAGCTAACTAAGAGCAAAACATAACTAATACAGTATTTATCTATCTATTCAGTATCCGGTAGTGTTATCATCGCTCCCTCGTCTTCCTGTCGAGTAGGCAGTGAGTACATTACCATGCGTCAGGCACAATCTATTTAAGTAACCATTTATAATAATTTTATAATATTATCACGAAAATTTTCCAAGGAAAATCCAGCCAATTTTGACCGATTGCTTGGTAGCAAAGGCTGTGGGTAGTTGCTGTGCTTCCCGTCTGTTATTTGTTTTTTTAATCGGTGGAAAAGTTGAATTTGACGGTTGATGGGTAGGTGGGTATTGCTATAATATAAGTGGTGTGGCGTGTGGAGTGACGTTGAAATATCCCGCACCGCTACGAATGCTCCGGCAGTTGAGTACGGTCGCGCCTCGCGGTGGCTGACACGCCGGCCACCTACAACACCCAAGGCTTATTTGGTGCCAAAGTAATTCACTTAATGCATTGTGCTTTCATCATTAATAAACTAATAAGTATCCAAAATTAATAGTTCTCTACATGAAACTAGACAATTTCTGTTTAATACATACTTAAAACGACAAATTCCCGTGGTGGTTCAATTGAACATTTGTGACATATGAATAGTTCATAATATATTAATAGTTAATTTACTAAAGTCATAATCTTTTGTGAGAACAAATTAGATATAACACATATTATTTATACATGAGAATTTACAATAATTAGTAAAATAAGTTGTTCCACAAATTTCGTAGCAGTCGAAGCAACACGTAGATATTAGCATAATCTAATTAATTTTATGTCAACGAGGTATCGCACACGTTAACTTTGAAGCTTTTAAGTAAATTAACTTTTAATAGAATATAACTAAAATACTCTCTCTCCCTCTGTGTGTGTATGTACGGCAAAACATGCAACTCTTGAACGTAGTTAAATCTGAAACTATCCTTACATAGGATAGCTGTAGTTTTTCCATTTCGCAGACCTTAAAATTCTACTTGAAAATGGGAAGTATGAGTAGGTATAGCTCCTATAATTGCTTAACTCGTTGGGAGAGCTACGATGACATACCAAGGTAAATATATTTTATTATAGACATTTTTATATCTACAAGCTTTATCTAAATCTCGTGTAAAATTAAACAGCCCTTCAACATCAACGCCATGAACAGGTTTTAATCTTCTATTTGAAATAAAGAAACTAAACTAAACTCACTATCATCATTCTATTGCTCCTTTTTTTTTTTTAATCATTCTATTGCTCCTATACCACTCGAGGCGAATTAGTCAGAACAGGTCATCCACTTTCCATTCTCCTCTATGACGACGAGTCGGCACCTGATAGACTTACCATACATAATCGATTACGTGCAGCATTGTGTATCGTTCAGTTTGGCGCGCCTGTACTCGTATCAAAAACATCAAACTATCACTATCATAATTCTAGGGGATGCATCACCGGTATTGTCCAAAGTTCTATGATCCATTAAACTAATAAAATCATAAGCCGATAGGTAAATCCAGGTTTTTTTTTTAATATGCCAGTTTTTATATACTCGTAAATCTGTTAATTTAACGGTTCGCTGATGTAAACATGAAACATTTGCTGATCTAAACACAAGCAAACGGGTAGTAAATGACTAGCGAGAGCCATGGAGACCTGCAACACTGATAGCCTCACAATTGCATTGTCGGAATTAAAGAAAGGATTGGGAGAGTGTCGGATAAAGACCGGAAGGAGAGAGGTTTTTCTCTGAATACCGATAGATCGTGATTTTTCACTGGTCGAGCCGGCACATTCATTCAGCGATCTGCGTGCTTCTACCACTGTTAAAATCTTCACAAGCCTTCGCATCTGTAATGTTATTAAGCTTTTCCGTCTGTTTCACGGCGCACGGAATGAAATGAATTTAAGATGTTGTTTACATTTTACATCTAGTGCAATCAGTGCAAAAGTTATAAGCTATCAGCATTGACTGAAAGCAAATAGGTATGTAAATAGGTCAAGAGGTCTTAGTGACTAGCAATGCACATTGCTGCGCAGATGTCGATCCGATCATTTTAGCCTCAGGACTAATTTAATATGAAAGTTGAAAAAAGCCACGGCTAGAAGCAAGTAACCAATCAATAATGTACGCCTCTGGAAGTATTTGTTTTTGGCAAAGTATAGTATTGCGTTTACTTTTCTTCCTGGATGTCCAATAGTCGAGTGGGGCGGAATCCCACCCATTGTGCTGCAAACGTGTGCTCCTGAGTTAAAATCTGATTTCGCATCTATTCCGTTCTGGTACGTCTACTGCCTCGGTGTTGTACCAGATTCATGGCAGATAGTTCTAGTCCATCCGATCCTAAAAAAGTTGAACACTTAGATCCGTCCAACGACAAACCTATCGCCACCACTTATCTTTTCTTATGAGACAGGGCAAACGAGTAGACGTGTCACCAGATGGCAAGCAACAAACGCCGTGGACAAATGAACACAGATAGTGTTACTGTTGCGTTGCCGACCCTTACATTGGCATATGAAAAGGGTCGGATGGAAATTGGATTGGGGAAGGGGTTAGGCCTCTGGATACATCTGAACCGAGCGAAACGTGGCATGAGCCAATTTACGGTATATTTCTTTGCAGTTGTACTATTTCACCAGTCCAGCCGGCCCATTGATGCAGAAAAATTAAGATTAATAAGATCAGAATCATTAAGAGCATTAAGATTTCAAACCAGTGAATACTAAAAAAACTATTCTTCTGGACATAAATTAAATGCTCAATATAATAGTCTTCCTTGATGCGGATGACAGCACTGGGAATACCATACTGAGTTTTGGACTAGAGCTGACTAAGTTTAGTCCAATTCAACTGTTAGAAGACATAGGTTTGCGCGCTTACCGCTACAGGGACATCATTTGTCGTATGTTTTGAGAATGCTGCCATATCTGCCTCAGCCAATTTCGAAATTCTGGGTGTGGACATGTCAAGTAGTGTTTCGTTTTGCAGTTATCTGGATGGCAAGGCAAAATTGGTCCCAATAAAACTAGACGTGTTGAAAAGAGTGGGGAGATATTTCACGTAAGGTCATTGCTTGCAACTATAGAAAGCGCTAGTCCAAATTCCGAACACTGCTCTCATCTTTGAAGTGGGCTCTTGAGTACCAGCTTGCTCAGTTAAACCACACCCAACGCCACGCGGTTTGGCTAGTTGAATACTTACTAAGCTCTTAATCACACGTCGCCCAATCAGCGTCAGTTTAATGGTTGCCGACCAACAACTGTGTTCTTCAGCCATTAGGTACGATTTAAGAACCTCAAAAAAAGCGTACTGCTGTCTTAAAGGCCGGCAACGCAGATGGATATGCGTAATATCCGGGTGTTACCGACGGGAGGAACTCAACACCTTGGGGTTACGAATATCCAGGGATAGTCAATTACAATCAAGGGGCCAATTATAAACTCTTAATTTCAGCCAGCTGTGGTGGTGGCTGGCCGGCTGGAATTAAGAGTACATAATACGCCATCAGATCAGATTATGCTCGTTTACCTCTCTTTCCCTTAAAGTAAATAAAAAATGTCTGTTCAACTTCGGTCAAACTGTTGCATGTGAAAATACAAAATACCTAATAATATGTAAAAAAAAAGAAGAAAAAAGACTAACTAATAGTAATTGACACGAAAAACTTTATATCTAATTTGACTAACCGGTAACCACTGCAAGAAAGTGCTCGTACATTGAAACACCACCACCTCTCAGAATACCGACGTGAAATGGCTTATGTCGCCTTTCGCTCGGTGTGAGCAGTATCCTTAGGTCCATCCATCCCTTTTCAAATCACTTCTTTTAACGCCGGGCCGGCAACGCAACTTTAACGCTATCTGTGTTGCAAGTGTCAATGGGCGGCGTTGATTGCTTACCATAATGTGAGACGCTTGCTCGTTTGCTCCCCTATTCCATAAAAAAGTCAGAACCCCGAAAAACTATTATCGCTTCAAGGTTATATCTACATCATATCAGAAAGTATACAGTGACAATGAAATTGTGCCAAGGTTCATGACCGTGATATCATCGGCAAATCAAAGGTTAGTTATGTATTCACCTTTGGAGTTGATGAATAGTCCGGTCCAGTTGAACCATTGTCACTAACTTTAGATCACATTGTTACCGCTCTCTATTATATTGCCTCGAGTTCAGTTACAATAGCTTTCAGATAAAAAACGGTGTAAGAACACCCAAAGTATGTACAAGATAGATCAAAAATCAAACATAAATACTCCTTTGTATGTGATATTATCAAGGTTCAATAACGCTTTTTTAACAAATCAGCACTCGTGTTATATTAAAAAAAAAAAAAAACACTGATCGGCTGCACGTCGTTAATATCAAGGGAATAGCATTAATATTCTAAGAGACACACCTTTATTCGGTTTAATTTTTTTTGAAGTGACCATTTTGCGCGCCTCACAACGCTTTAGCATGTGGGTGTGCTCTATTCTCGAAAGACCGCTCTGCGACGATTTTACAACATGAAATCGTTTTTATACCAAAAGTTATCAATAAACGTCGCGAAAAAATGGATGTTTCTGCAACTAGGAACTCTAATTGTTAGTTCAGTTAGGTTTTTTTTTTCATATACATCAATAATTATGATGAAATATGTATTTATAAAAAAACAAAATTGTCGTCCGTTGGTCTGTATGTCTGTGCGTTCCATCGATTAAGAAAAAAATACGCGATGAAATGAGTTGAATCTTTTTTTAAACGTTTCTGTACATCCTGAGGATGATCCCTATTGCTTGGCGTGATTAAACTCTGAACGATTCAAAAGATATAAATGAAAGTTCTTCTACAGAATAACGAATTCCGTATCTCAACCATTTTTTTTTGTTTTTTTCTTATTTTTCGCAACGTTTGTCGGTAATGTAGAAAATATTTTTTTCAACAACAGGTGCTATGAGAAAATTATATTTTTTTTTATTTTTTTATTTATAACTATATATTAAAAAAAAAATAGTGCTGTGTTAAAACAGTTATTTCATCAATGACAATATTCTTTTTTTCTTATATTCAATTCAAATTTCTCCGATTTCTAGGACAAATAGCGTGTGAGGCGCGCACTTTTGGATTTTCCAAATATTTTATTTAAACGGCCATATTATATGACATCACACCTTTTCATATTCACTTTGCTGATTCGAAGAAATATTTATCATATACTTACAACATAATTATATTGTTTGTTAATGTCAAACAAAAAAAGAAAATTAGGCAACAGGTTAAATGTCAATTAATTTACAGCGGTAAAGCTAAAGTCATTGTCATTTGTCACTTTGTGCTGTATGATAGTGGTTACGAATACTACCAATTCAAGCTAGTTCCCGAGTGTAGTAAAAGGCGGCTAAGAGCATTAATAGACCATAGGCCCTAAAAACTCAGTGCCATTGCAACGATCACATTTTCCAAGCGTCAAGTAGGCGGCCGGATGTTAATTAATTCTTATTATAATATCTTGGACACAATACACACAGCGCCCTCTAGTTCCAAGCTAAGCAACTAAATGCTTGTGTTATGGATACTAGATAACGGATATCAATACATATATGCTTTTCTTTTGTAAATACATACTTTTAATACAGGAACACCCAGACGCCACACAAACATTAATGTTTGTCACAAATATTGGTGGGAATCGAACCCCCGACCTCATTGCTGCAGCCGGTAGTTTTACCAATGCGCCACGAGGCCATACTTAGAATACATACATACATAGAATAACACCCAGACGCCCTACAAACATTCATTATCACAAATAGTTGTAGTCGAGTGGGGATCGAACCCGCCAACCTGGATTCTTTACCAATGCACCACGGGGCGCGTCAAAAAATTTAAATAAATAAATAATTTATTTTAACAAACACACGAGTGCAGAAAAACCCTGTACAAAGTATCTCTCTCGGATTTAGTAGATATCTAACTGATATTACCTTTGCCTTTGGAATCTAATAGGTAGTTGACATATAACTTGATTGACATTGATACCTAGAGTAAGTATGTGAGCCTAATTCGTGCAATGTACAAAACACCTTCGTCCGGTCGGCTCCTGGCACTACTGACGAGTTCAATGCAGACCCAGAGCAGGTTTGCATTAAGAATCCGCCTTGTGCCCTTACCTCTTCCTGTTAATTATGATTAGCTTCAGCAGAACTAAATCAGAATATTAGTTCTGTGATTATGGTGGTCTCTCCAATTATGCTTCCATAGCGCTTGGGGGTGTGTTGTTGCTAATTTGCTCTGACTTCAAATGCCAGGGATGATTGATACACATATTACGAGAAAAATGATGAACCTTTGGAAAGATATATCATATGTGGAAGGAAATAAGTGAAAAAGAAGAACTAAGAAAATATGGATGGATTGTGTGGTTAGTTATGTATTCGGTTAGTGACGATATGATACAGAAGGGTGTTAGTGTGGAAGATGCGAATGATAGGAAAGTGTGGACAAAGAAAAATCTGTTGTGCTGACCCCAGATAATGGGAACAGCCACACAGTTCGCTGCATAAAAGGGCCGGCTAGACGGATAAAATTCCACAACCTCTTAGAGTATCGACGTAAAGTGGCTCGTACCTCCTTCCGTTTGGTAAGAGAGGTAGCCAGAAGCCCACCCCGCTTCCAGCGCGCCAACTTTGCTATCGTATTCCCTTAGAGGCTAACGCTACTATTCCCCTCTCTCTGGGGAGTTTCTCTGAGGCCCCCGAAGGAGGGGGCAAAGGCAGGGCAGTCCAGTGGGCAGCAGCAGTACTGGACCACCCACACACAGAAGGAATGCCGCTGCGGGGTTTTAGTGGGTTTCCCTGGAATATCATAGCAGAATAGTTCTTTAAGGCAGCCCACACTGTCTCCTGCCGTGCCCACGCAGGTGTGCATAAAGCATTCCTCTTTTTACAAAAAAAACATGCTCACGGGCTTACTTGGCCTGCTATCCCATAAAAAACATCAACGAAGCGACTTGTAAAAAGGAATAAAATATAAAAGTCGTTTACAAGATAAAAGCAAACTGATGTGTATTCTCTTAACCAAACATCAAACATTGTTTACGAGATTTTAGCAGAAACTTGTGAAGGGAGCTGTAAGTTTCATTTAACGTCTTGGCTGAATGCAAAGTCTCCGTACGACTAAAATTCTCTTTTCTGCATCACATCCTGTCACGTGCTCAAATTTAAATTGGTCTTTCAATGTTCAAACAAGCGTACCTAATACACTGCCGCATATGCTCCGTAGTGTATTTCCCAGCTTACATGCAAATTTATGATAGAACTTTAGTTGTTTATCAAGACAGCCCTTTGTCTATTGTGTTCGCCTCAAAGGTATTTTAAATTCAATCACCGCATCGTATATCACGATGTATTTTCTATATTTAAGAGTATATGCATAAATCTAGTTGATATTTAAATTGTGAAACACGGGAACATTCTTCATCTTACGAAAATAGAATTAAAAAACCATTAGTTTTGTCAAATAGACGTCGCTCAGTACATTTATACATTGCGGGTGTTTGACAGCCTTAGGCTAGTGGTATTTAAAAAAGGTTTCCACTGGATCAAAAATGTACATAAAATATACATAACATATCTTCGAGCCTTTTTCCACCCGATGGTGTAGGCAGCGGCTGTTAAGCCACGTCCCGCCGTTATGTTTACGTCCCAAATGGAATAGGTGGCGAACCAACTGCCGTACTTGGCACAAAGTTATCAGTGAACAATTTTTATCACACATAACTTCCGAAAATAATTTCGAAAAGTCATTTGTGTGCTCCAGGAATCGAACCCGCAACTTCTTGATTCAGAAGCGGGGCGCTCGACCTCTAGACCACCGAGACTATAGGACCTCCAGTGATAAATGCAATATAATGGAGTTATTAAAATATTTCGTGTTCATTTTACTGTAAATATGGAATTTCTACTTGGCCGACGAAAAGAGCTAAAAATATAAATCCAAGTCACATAACCAATAATATTTAGAGCGATCGAAACATGCTCGAGTTCCGGGATTTTAATTTATTACAGGAACTCTTTTTATTTGTTGTTCCACATCCACTCGCCAAATTTTTCGTATTTTACTTAACAAATGAAGTATGCGAAATTTATTACCTATATTAAAACAAATATAGCACAACTAGCTGGCCCGGCGAACTTTGTTCCGCATCAAAAGTAATAAATGAGTAAATTTTGGATATCGTAAGGTTCAATTTGTGCTATTTATCGGCTTTAACTGCTGTCCCACTATGTTAATATAAATGTAATAAAAATATAATGTAATCTTAATACAAATGTAATAATATATCTTCGAAAATATTCGCTTAAATTGCATGCTGTAAAGAGCCAGGATCATCTATATTACATGTACAATCTATTTAAGACACTTAATTGGATGAAAATTAATGCTGTAATGTTTAAAATCGCTTCGTAAATAAGCCATAAGTATTTCTGTTAAAAAGTGAAAAAATAAAAATGGTCATTGTGGGTTATTCTGAAGAGATAGACATATGCTCTCGCAGACTTTTTAGTAGACCTTTTGAAGGTGTTTATTAATGTAGAACATTGTTTTGATCTATCCCTTAGGGTTCAGCCAGCGTTTGCAGTTAAAGTGCTAAATCTCGAAAATTATCATTTTTTCGTTAGAAAATCATATATAAATTATATGATTTTCTTTCCTTTCTTTCATGTCTATGGAATTATGGATTGTCTTGCAGTCTATGGATTGCATGCAAAGAAATTGATATAGAAATATCCCTTTCGTGATATGTATTATTAGGAATATTTCTCTCTATTTATTAAAATTAAAGTTAGCTAGAATAATATCATTTATCATGAAGATACCTGTCAGAATTTCGGATGAAAAGGAGTAGCATTTCTATCCAGTTAATCCTATAGAACTTTGGACGTTTAGCACTGACATGATACAAGGACTCAGGATAATATGCAATGGTATCTTTCACACACTGTTTCACACGCATTGAATGAAGCCTTTAAACAATTATCCAAGATCATCAGTTCTATAATCTTACCTACCTTTTTTTTTTACGCGAGGAAATGCTTTATGCACACCCCCAGCGTGGGTACGGCAGGGGGTAGTGTGGGACTCCCAAAACAGTTAGCTGCAATCCGATCCTAGGGTTACCCACTAAAACCTCGCGGCGGCCTTCCTCCGGCGTTGGGGTGGTCCAGGATTCACCAGGATAAACCCCTCTGGTCTACCCCGCCGTCGCCCCCCCTCTGTCACGAGGGGGTGCTCATCCTCGGGGAACCTCGGTGAGGCTCCCCCGCGCGGGGCGGCTCCGACCGCGCGCTGTAAAGAGGCGCGCGGCCGGATCCTTCGGCGGATCCGTCTGACGACAATTGCCACCCCCAGCTCGGCGAACCTGAGCGTCCGCTCGAAGTCGGGCCCCGTGGCGACCACCAGAGTGTCGT
The DNA here is from genome assembly GCA_905147225.2 of Euproctis similis. Lineage (NCBI taxonomy): Eukaryota > Metazoa > Arthropoda > Insecta > Lepidoptera > Erebidae > Euproctis > Euproctis similis. Next base: position 14,927,772 of record LR990107.1, on the reverse strand, counting down.
CTGCGTAGCAAAGGATACTCACGCCACGGGGCAGACTGGTGCGGAGGACCGGATCGTAGGCGAGGTTCCACACTGCGACAGGGGCGGGGGCTAGCGGCGAGACCTGGGCGACGGTGGTCGGCCGCAAGGCCGCTGCCGCCGCCAGGAAGGCTCGCGCCGCCGCCGCCGCTCCTACGCCTGCGCAGGCGAGGGCCAAGGCAAAGGCTAAACCTGCGGGGCTGCCTAAGCCCCCCAGTACCGCTGCAGTGACGGTGCCTCCGGACGCTGGCACCACGCTCGCGGCGGTGATGGAGCTTGCCAAGAGCCGCATCAAACTTGCGGATCTTGGCATCTCCGGGGGGCTGAAGATCCGTCGAGCAATGACCGGGGCTCTCATGCTCGAGATCTTCGGTCCGGCCATCAGGGAGGCCCTCGTATACCACGAGGTGCCTCCCTACCTCAGGTCGGTCATCGGGGCCTACCTGCGGGAGAGACGGGTGGACTATGTCGACCGGAACGGGACGGAGCAGAGGAAATAGACACGTTTTTTACGTATGAAACTTTGGCAAAATATTTTTCTTGGTATTTTATTAATCACTAAAAAACGGCACCGATCGGCTTGACCGATTTTGATGAAATTTTGTGTACAATGTAGGTCGTCGAATCGTTTGAGCGCGTTTGCGAAGACTCAAAAGAAATATTCGCATTCGCATTCGCGAATGTTTTAAGGAAATATTCGCGTTCGCATTTGCATTCGCGAATTTCCAAAATTTAACTTTTGTAACATCACTATTACAATAATAAGAAAAAATAAATTAATTACATTATTTACAATACATACAATTAAAAAACTACTTGAAATCTAATTTCGCCGCATCTCGGTCTACTGGCATTATGCGTAGACATTATTTATCAAAGTTGACAGAGCATGTGTTTTGTATTTAATAAATAAAAGATGCAGAAAGTTTTATCGAGGATGATTTGCTTCCAACTCTATCCCACTCTAAGTTTGGTTGGCACAACATGGCATCCTTTCAAACTATCCATGTTCTCAAAAGATTTGGCTGTGGTTTTATGCAAGCAAGCAGAGATAAATTTTATACATGTACAAAGTTCCATATCATTGATTTTGATACATATTTGAAAATGCAATCACATTTTAAAATTTATATGTCTAGAAAGTCACCGTTCCATATTAGTGCGATGTTTGAAGGTTTTCTAAGCTTTAGAGAGATCATACATTTCTAGGACACGGCCTTGTAAGGGATGACATCCAATTCAATTTATATGTTACTGCAAAATTAGAAACCGTATTTGACATACTCGTATCTTCGACTACGAAATCGAGCAGAAAAGCTAGTATTTACCTACATATAATAAAATCGTAGGAAAGTTGAAACTGTACATTGAATATATTTTTTTAGAATACTTTGGACATGATCTACAATCGTACCAAATCAAATCGATACCAAACCTAAAAATATGTTTTTTTTTATTTTTTTGTTTGTAACATACTGACAAAGAGACAAAAACTCGAGAAAAAAAGAGCTAAATAAATTATGCTCATCATCTCTCCAATTTTGCATAAATATAGCCAAAAGGACAACACATAAGCTAAATATTATCACGCTGAACAAAGAACCCTTATATTGGCACAGGCATAGTATTTTGCTTTCCACGCAAACGAAGTTGCGGGCAACAGCTAATATAAACTAAACACAACTATTGACATATGTTATATACTATTAACCGGTCTAGGTGGTCCAGTGGTCTGCCACCCCGTTTCTCAATCAAGAAGTCGCGGGTTCGAATTCTGGCTTACACTAATGACTTTTCGAAATGATTTCCAGAAGTTGTGTTTTTAGCAGTGGCAGAGTCTTGCAGTTCGCTGCACGAATGGACCGGCTCGACCGATGAAATGCCACGACCTCTTGGAATATCGGCGTGAAATGGCTCGTGGCGCGTTTCGTTCGGAGCGAGATGTATCCGGAGGCCCAACCTTTCTCCTTCCTTTTTCCTCCTACTCCCTTAAAGGACGACAACGCACCACGGTGTACATGGGCGGTAAGAAGATACTTACCATCAGGTGACCCACCTGCACGTTTGCCGTCCTATCCCATAAACAAAAAATGTGTGGTAAACTGACTGAAAAGTTTGTGCCCGGTATGGCAATAGGTTACGGTATACGTAAACATAACGGCGAGACGAGGCTTAACAGCCGCTGCCTACAGCTTCGGATAGAAAAAGGCGTAAAGCTATGTTATTTTTATGTTATTGACATACATAATAATATATATTATCTGTACACTATTCCTTTTAAATTTAAAAATGTCCAATTGATTTCAATCAATGTTAAATATTGCGAACGTCGATTTATTTTTGTGCAAACATTAATCAAAATACATCGGACAGATTTCCGACTAAAATAACAGTGAAATACAAAATTTTCGTTTGTACAAACTTTAACGTTTCATCTAATATTAGGGAAATACACGTGTTTGTCTGAAAATTAAAATTGCCTATATGACGACTTTAATAAATTAATTATGTACTAGCTGACCCGCCGAACATTGTTTGACATAGAAAGCAACATTCTAATAAAAAGAAGCTTTTGTTTCTCCTTATTACACTGTCTGCCAATAAAAGTCACGTCGAAATCAGTGCCATTTCAGATCTTAGCAGAAACAAACAGACAGACAACACTTAAAGCATTGCTAAAAATAAAGATAGTCATTTATATTATTTGACCTACTTTGCTACATATTTTTTGTTAATTTTATCTTTATTCATATGAAAATTATCTGCGCAACTCTCGGGAAACAAGACAAAATCGGACGTGGGTAAATAATACAAGATGAAAGTATGACTAAGCAGATATACAGTCTAAGATCGTAGGAGTTGAAAAAGCCACAAAGCATTTTGTTACTTAAGATAATTATTTTCTCTTAAAAGAAGATCACTTCACTTCATAAGAGTCGCGGAAGGTGTAAAAGCAAGTTTAAAAGTTCCATCGGCCCCACGATATGTGATGGTTTTAGCTTCCTATTGGTGACTGATATGGGATGGAAAGTCCGGCATCATCGCCAGCTTCCCCGAACTGGTGGTACCTATAAAAGATTTCCACTAGGTAAAAAAGTTGATCTTCATAAGAACCCTTTCGTCTAGCTACTACCAAAATATTTTTGCCTACCTATGAAGGATATAAGTAATGTATAAATTTAGATTAGCTATAAGTTATCTATGAAAAATAATATGCAAATTATTAAATAATAAAATGTTCTTAATAACATTTTTCACTTTGTTTCAGGGTCCGAGTGGAATATTATGTAAATGAAAACACATTTAAAGAAAGACTGCAAGTATATTTTATAAAAAATCAACGATCAAGTAAGTATTATAATTAAGTAGTGCCTATTGTACATACATAACTTCATGCCAAATCCCTTGCGGAGTAGGAATAGAGAACAGAGCGCCATAAAGCACGCATTCTTATACACCTCACTCGCTTCGTTGACTTTCTTAACACTTTTCGTGCGCGTCGATTTTTTGAGGCTCCTAGCATCAACTTCCTCCAGAACACGTTCTATTTGGTCATGGAATGTGTGTCTTTGCCGTCGTCGAATCCTACATCCATCCGCTTTTGTAGTGCCTATTGTTGTACATTTATAGTTATTTCATTATCAATTTTCTATCCGTTCCCATCATTTGTGCATCGGCACAACAGATTTTTCTTCTCTATACTTCCCTATCATATGCTACTTCTATACTAAAACCCTTCGTCATCATATAATTTTTCACAAAATTCATCCATGTTTTCTTTAGCTTCCTCTTCTAGTCTTTTATTCAATTCTACATAAAGATTTATCATTCTTTTCGCGACATATGTATAACCATTTCATTACTTGCCCATACTTATTATCTCAGTTGTTACTGCAACCTTTCTAGCTTCCTCTTACATAGGTACCCATTCTCTATTTTATCCAATTTCATCACTCCACACATCTATCACAACATTTGCTTCTCCGTAGCACGTATTCTTTGAAGAAGTTAGTTAAGTAAATTGTAAATCATAACAATAGTTCGGATTTAATATAAATAAAGAGCATTTCGGCGAAAGTTTTTCACCAACATTTGAAACATGAAATCAAGAAATATATTCATAACGGGTGTCTAATGAATGAGTTGTCTTGAAATCTATGTAAAAACACAATTATTTATGCTCAAAGTTCTGTCAACGTCCCCATTTACATAGGAATTAAAGGGAATATGAAATTTCACATTCTGAAAGCATTATCGTTTCCGGCATATCTGTCTGCCATGCCAAGTAATGATTTTTTTACGAAGCTTTAACAACATGTTAAGAAATGCTAGACACTGAACTCTACAGACTTTGAAAGATTAACAAGATATTGAAGGAAAATATCAGTTTAAAGAGTAACACCATGGGGTAGAAGACCGACGACGTACGTCCGATATTACTACTGAATAAATAATATCAATGCAGCTTGTTATGAATAGACTTAAAGTGATTCAGTATCGATCAACCGACTTAAGTAAAAAAACTAACTTGTTTACTTGCTAAAACACATTTGCCTTGTGTAACTTATGGTACAAGGCTTATTGTAGACTGGTTGATTCAAATGATTATCAATTTTCGTAATTCGTTTTTAGTCCATCTTGTATCTTATAGGGTTATTTCATTATTTTAATACCTACGAGGGTACGTATAGGTACGTATTTGTTTGATGTAGCTGTAGACAGTGGTCTACATAACAATTTCACGGGTGATATTAAAAATGCAATTCAATCACGCGTAAATTAGTGGTGATTTTTCCCGAGCACACATTCGCAGACTGTAGACCGGGTTCATGTTATTGTGCGACAATGGAATTAATGGATGAACTGGATTTCAGCCTGTCACATATGAATAAACAATATGTATATTTGTGTATACAAATGTACACAGAGATTATATAGATAATTCTGAATATTCTCTCACTGCCTTCTCGTTATAACCAAGTGAATGTAGCCAGTGCCGGATTAAGCAAGCGCGGGGCCCGTAGCAAATTCTTTCAAAGAGCCCTTGATCTGCTAAGGTTTAAGTATAAAGTAGTTAAAATACAATTCGATACTTAATACGTTTATTGGTTATCTATAGAGTACAATTTTGTGGGTAATTAATAGTGTAGTATATTACTATAGGCGCTGTTAGGCTCAGACCATTACAAAAAGCCTGAGATGAATAATTATAATTGATTAAGATAGGGAAGTTATAAGGAAGCATAAAAGGAGTTGGGCCCCGAATAACTCTATCACATATCGAAACGCGACTTTAACAACTTTACGTCGATTGTCATAGTCAATCGATGTTTAAATGAAATCCTATTTGCAAACTGTGTAAATTATAAATTTAAAACAAATCGAAATGTCACATATCATGACCATGACACGATTTGACCATGACATGACTGACATGCAAGACAGTGACATGACATAAAATGAATAAGTAATTTGTCAAATCATTATTCTTGCACACCTGATACGATAAGGTACATTCAACTCGAGTTTAAAACGACCACAATTCTACCATTTGCTGTTTACAATATTTATGTGACAGTTTCATGTCTTGTGTTACAGTTTCATAGAATCTATACTAATATTATAAAGAGGAAAGATTTGTATTTTTGTATGAAACGAATAAACTCAATAACGAATAGACCGATTTTAAAATTTGTTATGTTATGTTATGTAATCATTCCATAGTATAAAATAAAGTGGTTCTCCGCTGTCTGTCCACTTAAATGCTTATATCTTTAAAATACGCAACGTATTTTGATGCTTTTTTTATAAGATAGAGGGTGTCAACATAGTGGTTTTTATCTATAACTCATGTATAATTTGGTAAAGAAAAAGTGATAATTTTCGACATTTAGCACTTTAATTGCAAACGCCGGGTCAACCCTAAGTAATAGATGAAAACAATATACTACAATATTATACACCTTCAGAAAGTCTACAAAAAAGTCCGCTATGGCATATGTCCATCTGTTAGGTTAGGTTTGCTGGGTCAACTAGTTTTAAAAAAGTACAACAAAGTATTCGTATTCTGGTATACCCCAACAGTTTTCGGAAAATCTTTTCGTAGGTTATGTGTGACCAGATTAATAATTATAATCAAACACTGACAAAACATATACCCGATGTATGACCAAATTGATTCAACGTGTTCAGGTATAATTATAATAAAATTGCGTTTGCCACGCCCCCGATTATTAAGGGCGTAAAGTTACAGAAAAAAAATTAACATACACAACATTTATCGATTTCGTGGCGATACAAAGTGCGCCCGCTAACAGTCTGTTATTGACATAGATTATATTAATACTACATGAGCCCTTGAACATTTTTTTCAAGTGATTACTACCAAGCTGAATACGAATAGCTTCTTTTCTATGAGACGCCCAACAATGTCGTATGCGAAATTTTCGATTAAGGTAGCTATATAACAGAGGATGGCAGCTAATAGAGGTAGCCATTACCAAATACATATGTTTATTTGATGATTCTCAAAAACTCATTACTAACCGACGGGTCCTAGTGTAATTTTCAAGACAATTATCTAAATTATTGGAAATTATATTTGTCTTACAAAATACATGGTTTGATTAAAGAGTATTAGAGAGTATTAGAGAGAGATTAAAGAGCTCACCTGATGGTGAGCAACAAACGCCGCCCATGGACACCTGAACACAGATAGTGATACAGTTGCGTTGTCGCCCCTTACAATGAGATATGAGGAGGCGGAAGTGGGATAAAAGGATACCTCTCTCACCGGACGAAACGCAGCATGAGCCACTTTACGTCGACCTGCGTGGCTCTACCTCTGCAAAATAAATTAACGATATTAATGGCCAAAGGTGACTAGTAGGAACATAGTTATCAATAATAAATAAACTGACTGGCTGTCATTAGCTGCCCCGACAAATATAAGGCGTAAATATATCAAACAGCCCCCTTTCCCTGACCCTAGTAATTTTTCCGAAACTACTCGATGTTTATAAATGTCCATATTTGGTTGAGTGCCAAGAAGAATATAAATCTCAAAATTTACCAAATATATTATACAGGTATATATAGCTGCCCGTTACGTTATATGCCTACTAGTTGACCCGGAGAACTTTGTTCCACCTGCGAAGCAATAAATGAGTAAATAAAAGGATTTTTATAAAATAAAAGTATCCTAAATTACTCCATTGGTTCTATCTGTCCTACTTGGTTATTTGAATATTACAAAAAGCCGATAATTTTTTAAATAAAAATAATACAAAAAAAAAATCTATTCAAACCTCAGCTTATCGAACTTTAGGTAGGTTCAAACAATTATAATATGTATTAGTATAGCGTATAAGCGACTTTTCACTGGCTGTTATGAACGAAATATTTATACTTACCACTACTGATTTCACTTTTATAATAAATTGTTACAGGTTTACGCATTAGAATAGCGAATTTATTTTTCAAACTATTGGCGTGTGTATTGTATATATTCAGAGTTTGTGCGGATGGAGAGCCCATTTTCGCAACTTGGTGAGTTGTGTTTTTTTTTTTATTTTATAATTAATCAATGCATGCGGAATGGGTCCGAGGAATAATAAAATGACCCCTCGACACCTTGCGATACATGTATCATATAGTGACCAGGCTTGGTCAGACAGTGTTCAATTCAATGTTTTTTGGCGGTTTATTGATACACTTTTGGGCAAAACCAAATATACCAATATCTAGCATTGTAAGATAATATTATTATTTATTTAATATATAGATATATCGGAGAGTCTTTTATTCGAATCCTTACTGGAGATATTATTTGTGGGTAAATCAGGATATAATCCGAGCACAAACAATTGATAACTGTTATCGAACACATTTATTCTTGGTTATACAATATCAAAATCAGTAAACAATTATTTAATGAATAATTTGGATTGAGCAGCGAGTTCAAGACTCCAATCTTTAAAATCACTCCCAAACACAACTCCAGGATCCAACTCGATCCGTCTGTGTTTCAAAAGACAAGAAGCCTCGTCACAACTATCGCATTCCTTATAAAAGATGGCGCCTCGACCCCACTCAAGCAAATGCTCTGCTCTGATTGGTTATTACTTAAAAATTATAGTTATCTCGTCTAAAGAAAAACATAATTAATAAAGTAAAATCAAATTTAAAGTTATTAGAAGCTAGTAGCTGTTACAATTTTAATAAACATTAAATAATGCACACTATGCGTTATGCAGTAATTAATTTGACAACCAGTTCAATGGCTTCCTCCGACATATATATATAATGTATATTAACAGATAATAAATATTATTTTACAGATATTCCGATGTAGTCATTATACCAATTAATGTCGGGAAGTTATTACAAATTCACGAGAACCGTTTCAATAGGCGATTCGTTAAAAAAGTCTTCTGACATCTTTGATAGACGAGAATTAATTTGCTTCTACTTAATTACGTGCCCGGGTCATTGATGTTTATGGTTTCAGCTAAATATATTTTTCTAAATTAAAATTATTTGTACTTAAGGTATCTAGGTATTAAGGACATATCGTTATCTCACCATAATTACATTGATTTCATCAATTTCAATTGCCAATTGAAATGTCATTGTAAGTACTTTGTTCAACGAAATATATTAATTAGAAAATCCAAATACAAAAAAAAAGAAAACATTAGGACGCCATGGGAGCAGAAATACTTGTTAAAATTTGGGCAATTTAGCTGTGCATATAGAACAGATGGATTTTTTTTCAATTCACCGCATTGAATGGAAAATGCTAGTACCATATCAAATGGTAACCTATAAAGGGTATAAAGCTCCTGTGTATATTTTTATAGACACGTCTGTTTCAGTTACGGCTGCCGTCTCGGGAATAAGACTGCTTTCCAACTCGCCGCTAATTTGACAGAAGAGGAATTCCAAGACCGTCCGATAATCAATTGGGATGGAATTATATGGGTGAACAGACCCCTCTACTTGTGGGGGGTTCAGGTCGTGCTTGCTATGATATCGTTCACTGAGGCAATACTACTTGCTTATTTAGGCTACAAGGTACGGAAAATAATTATTAATACTTTCATATGTACGGAACATATATATTTTTTTAAATTAGTTTGAAACATTATTCTGAAGTCCCTTTTTAATTCATTGTTCAAAAAAGGACCCTTTCCTTGTATTTTTATTTTTACTGCGACTGTACCTTGACAACTACAAGACAGCAAGGTGTAGGTATTATACATGATGGATCATCATAACGAATATATCTATTATATATTAATTTCTAAGATAGGGGCAAAGGATAGGGACACAGATACGTTGCTAGCCTTTAAAATGGGATTGAAAAGATGGGGATGAGAGGGGGAATGAGACTTCGGATACCTCTCTCCCCGAACATAAAGCAGTTTATATACGTCGATTTTCTGAGAATATTTCACCGGTTAAACCTACTTCGGGCACTTTTTTGTGAGTCATTGATATTTATCGCATATAACATATGGAACGGAGTGTAATTTGGAGTGAGTTAGCATTCGGACTTAGGACCTTGAGACGAGCCCGACTTATAATACCTAAGAAAGATCCCGGAATCCCATAAAGTCGTGTCTTACGATACCCACGGGAAGAAATGAGCTGGCAATATTTTATGGAAGTGCGCAGCTCAATGTCACTACACGCAATATATTAAATTATTTATTGAATACAAGTATATCAATTGATAAGAAATAATAATATAATCGAATATCTCCCTTTATTGTAAACCAGAGCTTCACAAACAATTCGCGCGGAACATAATTTAATTGCATTTCAATAATTTTCAATTTAATAAATCGCTTGTTATGAATCTCTTCTTGTACAATGCAGTACGTATCAAAGAGACTATTGAAGACAAAGGCGTTAAAGTAATCGCAAGAGATCTGTCTATTGGGCAGAGTCAATTGACCAAACAGAAGACCGACAACAGCATCGTCCTTTCTTTTATGGCTGAGATCCAGAAAGAAGTTCAAAAGTTCTATGGACAGCAATACCAATCTTCACTGATTCCTATTTTGGGCTTGGCTCAAGATCCCAGATCTAAACTAATCCGATACTATCCTGAAGATATCCCGGACGACAGTCTGTACGGGATCAGAATGGCTTTTAAACAGCTAAAGTACGGGAAGGCACCGAGTGACGATGGAATCACTCGAGACTTGCAGTTTCTTCAGAGATGACAAATTGACGATCGCTACATCGAAGTGCTGAAGAGTTTGTATGGAAACGCTACCATGTCAGTTTGAATCCAAGATGGGAGTACAGAGCCTAATCCACTGCAGAAAGGTGTCCAGACAAGGAGACGATATATCTCCGAAACTGTTCACCGCTGCAATTAAGGATGTCTTTACGCTCCTAGATTGGACAGGGCTAGGCATCAACATCAGTGGTGAATACATCACTCACCTTCGATTTGCAAATGATATCGTGGTCTTGGCAAAATCGCTGAAAGACCTGGATTCAATGCTCAAGGATCTCAACAAGATATCCCAACAAATGGGTCTACGAATGAACATGGACAAGACCAAAGTCCATAATGTCCAATGGCCATGTCATTCAAGTGCCGGTAACTACTGGCGATGCGTTGCTCCAATTTGTCGATCATTATGTTTACCTAGAACAAACTATTCAACTAGGCAGAGCGAACTTCGAAAAAGTGATTAACCGATGGATCCAAGTCGATTGGGCAGCGTTCGGGAAGCTTAGGCATATTTTGTCGTCTCGGTGGCGCAGTGGCTAGCATCCCACTTCTGATTCAAGAAGTAGTGGGTTCAAATCCTGGCACACACCAATGACTTTTCGAAATTTTCTGAAGTTATGTGTGATAAATATCGATGACTGACAACTTTGTGCCCGGTATGGCAATAGGTTCGCCACCTATTCCATCTGGGATGTAAACATAACCGTGAGACAAGGTATAACAGCGGCTGCCTACACCTTCGGGTAGAAAAGGGCGTCAAGTTATAATTTAATTTAAATTTAATTTAATTTTCTTTATTCAATTAAACAAAGTTTCACAAATTCGGGTTTGGGGCTACCTTTTAGGTATTAAATACCTGTGCCAGATAAGGCAAAGTTATGTTATGTTATGTTTGTTCTCGTTCAAAATTCCTCAGTGCCTTAAATCCAAGGTCTATGACCAGTGTGTGTTACCAGCGATGACATATGGATCTGAGACATGGTCTTTATATGCTGGCCGTATTAAGAAGCTCAAAATCACACGCAGCACGCTAAGTTATTTCTCGTAGATAGTAGGTATCGAATACGGAGATACGGAGATCCGTAGACGTACTGGGGTAACTGACATAGCCCGTTAAGTTAGCTTAGCTCATTGAAGTGGGGCTGGGCATGCCATATCACTGGGCAAAAAATTACTTTAAAAAAAAAGTTCAACCGACTTCTAGAAATGTAGACCACACAATCTATAAGTATATATGAAAACAGTACCTCTATAACTAAAAAGCGATAAATAACGTAACTTATATAACTCTAATAGCTAAAGATGACTTTCTTAAAGTATTGCTTTTTTATATTGTATTATGTATACGAATGAGTAAGTTACGTTATTTATCGCTTTTTAGTTATAGAGGTACTGTTTTCATATACTTATATATTGTGTGGTTTACGTTTCTAGAAGTCGGTTTAACTTTTTTTTAACAGTATTTTGTATTTTTTTCAAGAGTTTTAGTGATATTAAAGAGTTGTGAACTTTAATAGAAGTTAGTGCATTTACATGGCTTTCAGTTTAGTAAATATATTTTCACTAATTACAAGTCCTTTTGTTAAATGGTTGATATTTTAGGGAGCTATAATTGTCATAAATGGGTACTTAGATAAAAGAGTATGATAATACTTGCTAAGCATTTATATTTTTGTAATTATCATGGGTAGACCCAATAACACTAAGGCCCGAATGAAGGCCAATCGTAGCCTGGAAACGATTGCAGAAATGAAAAATAATTTTTTTACAGAATTGTGTCGTCCTAACCGTATAAGAGTTCTGTAGCTTCATCATCAGCACAGCAGTATCAGACGTTGATTTAAGCATACCTCCCAAGCAACACGTTAGCTCTATATACTACTAAACAGTTTCCATCGACTAACTGCAGTACTGTCTCCCAACTCCTAACCGTTAAGGAGTTCTGTGGCTTCTTCATCAGCATAGCAGCATCAGGTGTATATTCCAGCATACTTCACCAGCAACACGCTAGCCCTGCATACTACCAAGTAGTTTCTATCGACCAATTGCAGTGCTGTCTTCAAACTCCTAAACGTTGAAGAGTTTTGTGACTTCTTCATCAGCACAGCAGCATCAAATGTTGGCACCATAAAGAATAACTCTAAGACATCACTATTTCGTAATAAAAACACTATACTCGCATACAACTTTTGGTGGATGCCTTCGATTTCTCCTTGTTCCCATTATCAGATCCTGACCTGGTGAAAATGGGACCATTTCGGAAGTAAACACTATAGAAAGAAAAAAAAATTTTAAAATCGGTCCATAATTGGCGAAAATATCGGTGAACATACATAAAAAAAAATTATACATACAGACGAATTGAGAACCTCCTCCTTTTTTCGAAGTCGGTTAAAAATGTTCTTGAGTGGCGACCACGGATCGGTCTGCGCAGCGTAGGTCGTCCCCCCACTAGATGGACTGACGACCTAATAAAAACAGGAGATGGCACAGGACCGGGATTTATAGCGTAGGCCTACATTTAGCAATGGACGATATGGACTGATAATGATGATAAATCTGTTGAAAAAAGCTAAATGCCTGAATAATTTGGCACTTTTCTGATAATTTTATTTAATAAAAATATTAAATCGTAAAGATTGTATTTTTATTTCATATGTCATCTTCTAATATATAAAATTCTCGAGTCTAGATGTGCGTAATTGAACTCCTCCGAAACGGCTTGACCGATTCTCATGAAATTTTATGTGCGTGTCGGGTAGGTCTGAGAATAGGACAACATCTATTTTTCATCCCCCTAAATCCCAAGGGTAGCCCACCCCTCAATTTTTTTTTAATTTTTCGACATATTTCTGTTTCTTATTTTTTTTATAAAACGGGATACAAAAATACATGCAACCCTAAATTTTCAACCCCCTACGATCAACCCCTATTTTTTAAATTTTATTTTTCGGCAAGACAACGTTTGCTGGGTCAGCTAGTATGTTTATAAGTCTTGATTATTCCTCTCGGTGGTCTGGAGTTTCAGCACCTCGCAAAAGAATCGAGAAGTCGTGATCGAATATGAGTTATGTGTGATAAATCGATGGCTGACAGCATTGTTCATGTAAAAAATGCGAGTTGAGTCTTACCAGGCTACATCTTCATTTAGTAAAAGTATGCAGTTATAAAAAAAAATATTTCATGTAAATATGAAGCATATCATTATTTTTTATTAATTTAATAAAACAAAAGAACCAATTAAAAAAACACCTAATTGAACTATGTTGTTTGCGACCTCTGCTCCACCCGGACGTAGTAAAAAGCCGGTTTGCAAAAGTGAAGCGTAATTATTATGACTTATGACACTTATTTTAAAGTAACTTGATGTATTTCAGGGCAATATTTGGCAGCAAGTTTTGTCGTTTCATTTCATACTTGAGATGGTGAACACAATACCTTTTGCAATGACGGTAAGTAACTCTATTATCCATACAATTTTAACGGTTTTTTTTTTCTACCAGATGCGAAAAATATTTTTAACCGTGGTAGAGCAAAGCAATTTGCTGCATAAATGGGCCGGCTCAACCGGTGAAATACCACGACCTCTCAGAAGATCGACGTAAAGTGGCTCATGCCGCGTTTCGTTCGGTGAGAGGGGTAACCGGAGGCCCATCCCCCTTCCCCATTCTTCCCTTTCCTCTATCCCTTAAAGGTCGGCAACGCAACAGTAACACTAAATGTGTTGGTCTGAAAATCGTCCAAAATTTATTTTAGACACCCTTTAATGTTAAAATTGGTTAATCACTTATTTTTTATTTATATATTTATTAAATTGATATATTTTCTAGTTCGATCCAGCCATATTTTATTTGCGAAATACCAAAGTTAGTTGTAATTTTGCAAAGCTTTTTTTCTGGATCAGTGTTAGTGTTTTATAAAAAAAATATATATAGGTATTTTGATTAACCTCAAACATTAATCGTTAATTAAGTGTCATAACTATAAACACGAATATTATTAATAATTATTCTCAATATTTATCATGCGTGTCCTTTAATATTCAAAGTCCCGTTTCCTCGTAGGTTGAATTTGGTGAAAGGTAGGTTTTCTTGAAACGCAATATCGGCTAGAAATTGTTTAATCATACATTCAAACAGACATATTTCTCATTCCCAGGCAGTAGATAAGTTGAAACTTTAATAATGTTATTATGCAAATACTCTATTTAATTGAATACATACTTATATTTCATAGAAAAACACTCGGACGCCAAACAAATATTATAAATATTTGTACTCAGCGTGGGGATTGAACCAACTGACCTCGTTTCCACAGTCATTTTACCAATGAACCACGAAGCCCGTGAACTTTTTAGTCCGGTGTTGCACATATTGCAGGCATAAATGACCCCGCATGTATACAACCAGATGTCCCCGCAAACTTCGTACCGTTATAATACTTTTACCATTATAAAGACTACTGCTACGCTCCTATTGGTGCTAGTGTGATTATATAGCCATCCTCAATAAATGAACTGTCCAAAACAAAAATATTTTTTTCATTTCAAGCCATTAGTTTCTGATATTAGCGGGTTCAAACAAGTCAATAAATTCTTAATCATTGTATTAGTTATTAGATTTGACACAATATTATTTTAAAATTTCAGCTACCATTTCCGCCACTGAGAAATCTCTTTATACCGGTGTTCTTAAACTGTTGGCTGGCGAAGAGGTCCCTCGAGAATCTATTTGTAAGTAAACATTAACAACATAGCTTGTATAAAATTTGAGAAACGGTCCTAAATAAATTTAAGGTCCTTTAAATTTTACAGCTGGGCAGAATACGCAGAGACACTGACCAAAAAGCTATCTTTTATTAAAAAAAGAATAAGTTCTTTATTGGTTATACAAATAATTTCATCAATAAAACGTTTTACAATAGTAACATCATAATATCTTATTAGTATTTACTCTCTGTGTTCCAATGGTCGAGCTCCAAGCTTCAGTTTCATAAGTAACGGCATTGATTCCGGGCTCACACCCATGATTTCTCGGAATTCTTTTCGGATGTTAGGTGTGATGAAATGACTGACAAATTTTTGTCCGCTGTTTGGCAATAGGGTCCGCCACCTATTTATTACATTTGGGACGTTACGTTTCGAGGTCGAGGCGAGTCGAGGCTTAACTGCTACCGCCTAGATCTTCAGGTAGAAAAATAGGGTGAAATTATGTACGTATTATATTTTTTTAATGTTTCAGAATGACCTGCACAGAGCAATGCAGAAGTCACAGTCGGCTCTATCCCAGCAGTTAATGATACTATGTGTTACTCTTCTGTGCCTCGTGTTCACAAGGTAAGAAGATAATATTTAATTTTAATAACCATATTAAAATAAATAACTTTTATGTTGTTTGCTCATTGTTGACTACTAAACTGCAGACTATGTGTAGATTAATTTGTATCTCATATTTATCTCAAATATAAGCTTTTGCCGTTACGACTTCTGCCCGGACAGACCAATTACCAGAAACACGAAACATATTGGGAATTAGTTGACGAAGCAATAAACAAAAGGTGTTTAAAAAAAAGTAGTCTGTGTTACTCCTTATTTCACCAGCTATACACCAATAAAAATCCCGTCAAAATCAGTCCAGCCATTTCAGAGCACAAACAGACAGCTGACAGAGACAGACAAAATATAATATATATATATATATATATATATATATATTTATATATATATATATTCATATGAAGGTAGTAGAAAGCAGTTATTTCAAATTACAAACAGACACTTGAATTTTATTGATCTGAATAGATTTAAATATAGCAACCAGGTCATGACTACACATTGATGATATCGAAGAAGTAAGAATGTGGAAGAAGAAAGAGATCTTTATGAGAGCAGTAGAAGCTGAAAGAACCGTTTTTATATTTTTCCTTGCTGCCTGTTAGCAGTCTAGTCTGTATGTTTTTACACGTATAATTGGCAATATATAATTACAGATCCAACTTAAAATATAGATAGTCATATTTTCTAATATCTTCGAATCTACTGAACACATTTTCATACGGTTTTATATAAAGCAAATCTTGAAAGTATTTATAAATTTTGCTGCTGCTGTAAAGAGACGTCACATTATTTTTTCTCCGATATCTCCAATATACAGCTACGAACCTATTGCGATATCGATTTAAATAAGTATAGTAAGTACATTATACGAATTTGTTTTGTCTTTTTTAGTGTTTGCGGAATACAGCACTTCCAACGTGCTGGACATCGTCATCTAAACCTGTTCCAAGCGACTTATTTCGTCGTGGTGACATTCTCTACAGTAGGTTATGGTGATTTTGTGCCCGACATTTGGCCATCGCAGTTATATATGGTCATTATGATAGGAGTGGCACTAATTGTCCTGCCCACGCAGGTAAGATACATTTATTGCAATTATAAATCTACAGATTCGAGGCTAAAACCTATCAACTCCATTTTGCTTTACAAGTTCTGCAATCCATTCTTATATATACATAGGTATAGGTATAGGTACCGGTATGAAATGAGCGTTATTTTTTTTGTGATAATAAAATATTAATTTTGTGATAATAAATTTATTCAAAATATTCTCCATCACTTTCTACACATTTTGTCCACCTTTTTGGTAATTTGTGGATACCATGCCAATAGAAATGTTCTTCTTTTGAAGCAAACCAATCAGACACCCATTTTCCACTTCCGCGTAGGAATCGAACCGCTGCTCAGCCAATGCGTGTCCCATCGCTGAAAATAAATGGTAATCGGAAGGAGCCAAGTCTGGTGAATACGGCGGGTGGGGTAGCAACTCCCAGCCAAGTACTTTGATTGTATCCTCAACCGATTTTGCTTTGTGTGCAGGTGCATTGTCGTGTAACAAAATTACTTTGCCGTGTCTTCTGGCCCATTCTGGTCGTTTTTCGATCAATGCATTGTTCAAATCGATCATTCGTTGTTTTTAGCGACTAGTATTAATTTTTTTTTGTGGTCTTCCACGTTCTTCATTTCTCACATCAAAATCATTACATTTGAATCGTTGAAACCATCTCTTGCATGTTATTTCTGATAGAACATGGTCACCATATGCTTCGACAAGCATTCGATGTGATTCTGCAGCATTTTTTTCAAATGGAAACAAAAAATTGATGCTTTCCGCAAATCATCACTTTCCGGCACAAAATTTGTCATTTTTAACACAATAAAAAATATGATGTTGTTTGTTTACTAACTGTTAGGTTAATTGAATGTTTCACAGTTGTCATGGCAACCAAACAGAAAAAAAAATTAAGGCTTATTCACAACAAATAACCCCTACCAACACATTTGTATCATAACGCTCATTTCATACCGGTACACCTGGTATATATACTTAGTCTGGCCATAAATACTGTTACAACTAAAAATAAAAAAATATTACATTTGAATTTGGAATCTGTCATTTTTATACGATTGTTCATTGTGTTTTCTCGTTTTGGCGCCAATACATTATACAATATTAAAATGGAGTGGGGTGATAAAGAGAACCAAATCACTGTGATTGCATTACACAAAGTAGGTATGGAGCCAAATGCAATTTTTAAAACTCTCCATACACTTGGTATTAGTCAAATGTTTGTGTACCGGGCTATTAATAGGTACAATGAAACCTCCACTGTTTGTGACAGAAAAAGACCTGGCCGTCCACGTAGTGTTCGTACAAAAAAGGTGGTCAAAGCAGTAAGGGAAAGAATTTGAAGAAATCCTGTCCGCAAGCAAAAGATTTTATCTCGGGAGATGAAGATAGCACCTAGAAAAATGTCGTGTATTTTAAAAGATGACTTAGGACTTGCAGCTTATAAGAAGCGCAATGGTCATTTATTAACTGATAATTTAAAAAAGAATAGGGTGTTAAAATCTAAACAACTACTGAAGCGGTACGCAAAGGGAGGTCACAGAAAAATATTGTTTACGGATGAAAACATTTTTACAATTGAGCAACATTTTAACAAACAAAATGACCGTATTTATGCTCAAAGCTCTAAGGAAGCTTCCCAATTAGTTGACAGAGTGCAACGTGGGCATTATCCGACTTCAGTGATGGTTTGGGGCCGTGTTAGCTACGAAGGAGTGACTGAGCCATATTTTTGTGAAAAAGGTAGCAAAACATCGGCGCAAGTGTATCAAGATACCATTTTTGAAAAGGTAGTCAAGCCCCTTAACAGCATCATGTTCAATAACGAAGTAATTATGGTCCTTCCAGCAAGACTCGGCACCGGGTTATAAAGCTCGGTCCACGCAATCTTGGTTGGAAGCGAACGTTTCGGACTTCATTACAGTTGAAGACTGGCCGTCGTCTAGTCCCGATCTTAATCCACTGGATTATGATTTTTGGTCAGTTTTAGAGAGTACGGCTTGCTCTAAACGTCATAATAATTTAGAGTCCCTAAAACAATCCATACGATTGGTAGTAAAGAATTTTCCCATGGAAAGAGTGCGTGTTTCTATTGATGACCTCAACGTTTAAAGGCCTGTATTGCAGCCAATTGAGACCACTTCGAATAAGCTTTTTATATTTTATATCTTTTTATATTTATGTATTAAAGTAACACACTGTAAAAGTAATAAATGTTATTTGCAAATAAAAAAAAATTTTTTTTCTTTGTTACAATATTTATGGCATGACTAAGTATATACGCACAAAGATAGATAATTATTAGAATGTTTGATCAGACTAAACATTATACTGCTTATGTTTTGAATTGTTTCTTATCATTCGGAATCTGTAATTACGCCTAGTTAAATTTTAAAATACTACTTATTTTAAGATTTATTTGTACATATACATTTAGAGAACCCTTTAAGTTTCACAAAAATACACATAACCATGTACACAAACAAAGGCCTAAATCACAAATTAATTACAATACCTATATTGTCAGTGCTTGACGAATATTGAGACTCAACTTCTGCCTCGAATATTCCAGTTTGAACAACTAGCGTTTACTTGGATGGAAAGGCAGAAGCTCGGTGGTTCATATTCATCACACCGAGCCCAGTCCGAGAAGCATGTCGTGGTGTGCTCTACAACCCTGCACGCCGATACTATCATGGATTTTCTCAACGAATTCTATGCGCATCCTTTACTGCAAGATTATTATGTAGTGCTACTGTCGCCCATGGAGCTGGACACCACTATGAGAATGATATTGCAGGTCGGTCGGAACACACCTTATACATACATACACTTCACGCCAAGTCATTCAAAACTTTTATAACTCTTGTCATACACGCCCGTCGGGTTTTAAGGCTTCTGACATCACCTTCCCCGAGGATACGTTTCATTTGGTCATGGAAAGTGTGTCGTGACTGTCACCTCCTACATCCTTCAACAATCTTCCGCCACGACTTATATTATTATACGAAGTATTAAAATAGTTTCGGTGGTCCAGTTGGCGAGCACATGGCTCTGAATCCAGAGGTCGCCGGTTCGAATCCTGGCACACACCAATGTCGTTTCAAAATAATTTCGAAAGTTATGTGTGATAAATATCGATGACTAAAAACTTTGTGCCCGGTATGGCAATAGGTTCGACACCTATTCCGTTTGGGACGTATTGGGACGTAAACATAACGGCGAGTCGAGGCTTAACAGCCACTGCCTACACCTTCGGTTAGAAAAAGGCGTAATGTTATGTACGTATGTAAGTATTAATAAGCAGTGACAAGAAGAATATCGGCGTAAAGTGGCTCATGCCGCTTTTCCCTCGGTGATAGAGGTATCCGCACTAAACTAAGTGCAGTGCGGTCCGTCAGTCACTCACTCTTTCGTAAAAGTTCGTTTAATTCTGACTGTTTGCGGACCTTCGGCGGGATCTCGAAAATCTCGTCGAAGATGGATTTTTGGCCGAAGGTGGCCGAAGCCGAAGCCGAAGTTTCGGTCGGACACTATAGTCAACATACCTTTTTACCAACTACCGGAAAACAATCCTACACAGTATCAAAACTTTTAGTCGTAAAAGTAAACCTATAAAATTGCTTTTGAAAATTATAAATCAAATTAACTCCAAATTCGATTTATCAACGACTAATTCCTGCTAGTCAGTAATGAGTAGTCTAGACTAGCTGGAATTATTCGTTGGAAATACGAATTTGCAAGGCAGCGCGTAAGCTGGCTGAATTGAAGAGCTTATAATAGGCCCACTGGACACTTAAAGTAATAGCATTCTGGTATATTTGTTACAGGTTCCGATATGGGCTCAGAGAGTTATTTACATTCAGGGGTCTTGCTTGAAAGACACAGATTTGATAAGAGCTCGAATGAACGCCGCCGAAGCCTGTTTCATTTTGGCAGCCAGGAACTACGCGGACAAAACTGCAGCCGACGAGCACACTATTTTGAGGTAAACACTGTGTAAACACTATGTTGACGTAAACATAACGGCGAGACAAGGCTTAACAGCCGCCGCCTACACAGAACAGTCGACCATCGGGTAGAAGAAGGCGTGAAGTTATGTACTTGTTACCTGTTGATTATTGAGAATTCTGGTTTTAAGAATATTTAAGGCGGTCTATAGTTTTTTGGCGGTCAACTCTGCACACAAAGAACGTCCAGCAGGAACATTTATATAAGGAATCACCTATTTAACACTTATCTTGTATAGTTCTACTTCACATCACCTCAATGCTGCCTGTAAATTATAGCCTGCCAGCTTTAAATTTTATGATATCTTATAGGTCCTGGGCAGTGAAGGATTTTGCACCATCTGTACCGCACTACGTTCAAATATTTCGACCAGAGAATAAGCTGCACGTGAAATTTGCCGAATTCGTCGTTTGTGAAGATGAATTCAAATATGCACTTTTGGCAAACAATTGCACTTGCCCTGGAGCATCTACGTTGGTGACCCTATTACTTCATACAAGTCGAGGACAGTCAGTGGTTTTCGATAATTTACATTTTTTTTTTTCAATATTATAACTTATTATTTATACCGAATGTGTTATTTTATATGTTTAAAGAGAGAAAAATATATAATAATTAACTTGTTTTTTCAAGGGAAGGGCAACAGTCTCAAGAGGAATGGCAAAGGCTTTATGGCAAATGTTCAGGCAATGAAATTTATCACATCGTGCTGGGTGACAGTCGATTTTTTGGAGAATATGAAGGGAAAAGCTTCACTTACGCCAGTTTTCATTCGCACAGGAAGTATGGCACTTTAATAAATATATATATTTATAATGCACAAACTCCATATTGACTTATTATATGGTTTTATATAATCCTTCATCAAGGTATGGCGTCGCCTTGGTGGGGGTACGTCCGGCGGATCTACCGGAATTCTACGAGGATACAATTCTATTGAATCCTGGACCTCGTCACATAATGAAAAGCAACGATACTTGCTATTACATGAGCATTACAAAAGAGGAGAATTCAGCTTTCGTCGTTTCCGACAAGCAAACAGAACAGAAACGTACAATACCTAAAGATCAGACCGCGTGCAGTTTCCTTTCGAACGAGAAGAAGCCAGGTGATGGAGAGGAGAGCCATGTACAGCAGAAAAAATCAGACGGTAGTAACATCGTTCCACAAGTCGTTCTTCAAGCCGCAAGCTCCTCACCATCACCTGCACGCTTTCCTACATCACATCATTTAAATGTCACTAGCTGTGAGTGTCACAGTTAGTACAAGCTGGTTATACGTTTATTATTTGTTTTTAATTTTTATTTTGCTTATTTGTTTTTTTTTCTATAAACCACTAACCATAAAGGTCAACCTTAAAAGAGGTTGATTGCAATATTCCATTCGAAGTTAATTAATGTTAAGTACTTTGAGAACATTGTTACCATCGGTTTATTAATAACAGTGTTCCGTCCGACATAACGGATTAAATTATATATCTGAATTAATATATAACCCACACATATACATATAAGGAATAAATTAACAAATTATGAAAGACTAAATAGTCTCTGAGTCTGCTTGAGATAGTTAATTGAAAGAGATTTAAAACTCACGTCGTCTCCTCGATTTTTCATTGAAAATGTGTAGAATATTGAAATTAACGGTGATGAGGTTTATTTTAGATAGCATTCAAGAATCATTTTATGTTTTTATTTTGATAAAAAAACATTTTGCAAATGGGCATTCATAACAAGAGAGATCGTTATTAGATTTCTCAAAGCAATGTGAATTTAGTTTCATTATTTTTTTTTTTATTAATTTACGCCGTATTTATTGGATTAATAATTTAAAAATCTTAAACAATACATAAATATCATATGCTTCGCTTGATAGGCGGTCGGTCGTAATTATAGTAAGCACCATGTTTCTTTTTTATTGTCATGTGATCATAAAATTCATCAAATTTCATTAGTACATTAAAAATATCGGAGAAAAATATGTGTAGAAGTTATATATAGGAGTGGTAGCAGCTTAGAAAAGTGTTTAGAATTCTTGTCTGTGTGTTTGTAATTGAATCATCTTAAAACTAGCATCATATTTATTATGGTTTTCACCAACACGGATATCACCGGAAATATATTAATCTCCGAAACTACTAAACAGATTTCATGCGGTCTTCGCTCATTGATTGGATAGCAAGAAGGCCACGTGCGCGAAGAAGCAGGCAACAAGTAGTTATTTATTGTAAATAAAATCCTGGAATGCGCAGCTTTATAAATTAGTTTATAATAATAATAATCATAATAAACAAACAATTCTACTCTGATAAATACAAAACTATATTTCCGGCATTGGCAAAAGACTTAAAATAAATATGTAGTCAATAAGATTTTAATGATTTTTTATTTTTAAGTAAATAACAATTATGTGTCTGTTTTATTTTTTATGAAATATTTATATTTTCAGCCAAATCGTTTTTTTTTTTTTTTTTTTTTTATGGGATAGAAAGGCAAACGAGCAGGCGTGTCACCTGATGGTAAGCAACCAACGCCGCCCATGGACACCAGCAACACATATAGTGTTACTGTTGCGTTGCCGACCTTTAAGGGATAGGGGATAGGAAAGGGTGGGGAAGGGGAGTGGGCCTCCGGGCACCTCTCTCACCGAACGAAACGTGGTATGAGCCACTTTACGTTGGTCTTCTGAGAGGTCGTGGTATTTCACCGGTCGAGCCGGCCCATTCATGCAGTGAACTGCTTGGCTCTACCACTGTAAAAAACGTGGAAGACAATTATATAATTCTGTGTGTACTGTTTATATAACACATATCTAACTTTGATTTTTATATATATTTTGTTTTATTGCCGCTTTTTTTATAAAGATGTTATTTGTTATGTGTGTGTATATATATTATATATATATATTTACTTAATGTTATATGTCCGTTCACATCTTTACGCAAATCGTTGATCTAATATATTCGTGCGAATTTGGCGCGGTGTAATAGAGAGACCTGCTCATAATAGGCTTGAGTTCTTAATTCCAGCCAGCTTACGCGCTTCCTTGCAATTTCGTATTTCCAACGACTAATTGGAAGTAGTCGTTGATAAATATAATTTGCAGTGAATTTGACAGTGACTACTCATCACTAACTAGCTGGAATTAGTCGTTAAAAATACGAATTAGCAAGGCAGCGCGTAAGCTGGCTGGAATTAAGAGCTCATAATAGACGCGCTGTTCCCTTACACGATATCGGATAAAAAATTTTTGATAGTTAATATTTATCATACATAACTTTCGAAAAGTTATACGTAAAATAAATTAGATTTTTCGTTTAAATTTGTTTAGCCTGGATTCCGAACGAAACTGATAACCTCTAATAAACACAAAAATATTTTTAACTACAATTTGTGTTATAATAGAAAAAGGGAATATTATATTTTTTTTTTAATAGGTACACTACAGTCAGACTTATGAACTATGTGAAAAGGTATTATTTAGGTAAATAAATAATGTCAAGTAAAATTTTTGCCCAGCCAAATACCCAGAGGAACCATCGACGTCAGATTCAAAGACTTGCTTGAAGGAATCGCCAGGTGGCGACAGCGCCACAGACAGTCACCTACTGCTACCAAAGCCTACTAATAACTTCTTGAGTCCTGATACATTAAACCAACAAAGAGGTAATACAATAAAAGCACAAAAAAATAAAACATTAAATCAGATCTCCATTAATTAAAATTCCACAAGTAAATATACACAGGAGTCCGACCAGCATAGGCTTTTTCCTAACATTAATTTACACAATAATAAACCGAGATCTTAGTTCTCTTATCTGCCGCTGGTCGCGCTGAAAATTCGGACGCACCGAGGATTGCGTATTTAGTACGTACATACGATTATTATTATTACACGTAAACACGCGTTGAAAAGTTCGCACGCGTCGAGTGCTTCTCTAATGATGGCCCCCTCCACCGGCGACGGCTATTTCCCCAGAATGAAGACCATTCTACAACATAACGTTTGGACTCCTGTATATAAATAATTTGCCACTCAACATCCAAACATTTTAGGCAGTAGACGTCCATCGATCCTCCCTGTACCAGACATGGTGTCGAGCAATGCAAATCCATCATCTGAAAATCAGGATGAGGAACCTGAAGTTGACGAAAGCGAGGATGAATTGGACGATGACGTCCCTTGGAGATCACCATCAGAGAAGATAGCGTAAGCTTGATTCCCAATAAAGCTTTCCATTGCATCTACATGCACGCACTTTTATTGACTGTGATAAATATAATATAATTTATACATCAATAATTTAATAGACATTTAAATAAGTTATTATTTTCACATTTCATATTAAATAATTTTGTTTTGCTATAATTATTAACGGAGTTTTATTTAGATAAATGTCAAAACTTGATGTCAAACTACAAATTTTTTGGTTCCATTTTCAATTGTTTTAGCCTATATATTCAGTCCAGTAGATCGCTGTCCAGGATAACCCCACCAGCTGCATGTGTCTAGCACAGTACGTACACATCATAGTATCAGCGGATTACATAAATAAATTATTGATTTGGTTTAAATTTATTTAAAATTTTTAGTATTTTACTAAAGAAATGATGCTATTAAGATATTACAAGAAAACAACAATGTTTCAAAATAGTTCTATTTTTTTAAACAGTGCGCTAGTATAGCTTAATATATTATTTGTAAATATATAAAAGGAAGATTTACTAGGGACTATACGTAGTATAAAATCTTCCGAAACACATATCGAAATAAGTTTGGATTATGTTATTTTTTGTAATTTCCTAATAGTATCAAAAGTATGTTTCACTTCTAAACTAACTAGCACAAATCTTTTTTGCTGCAACTAATTCAATCCTAAATAGTGACAATTGTCTATTTAAAATACTTTATTACAAATTTTTGTTGCAATCGTATGCATTATGTATTTGTAAAATGACCCTTGAGCATAAAACCCCAACTGCACGGCCCGTACCCCTGCCTCCAGCGATGACGTCACCACCAGAAGCTTTTCCTCATTGGGGGGCAGCGAAGTCGCACTCAGCGCCTGGCAAAATGATTTCATGAGGTAAGCCATTGACCTTTATTAATATTATAAAATTGAAGAGTTTTTTAAGGACAGGATAAAGTATTAGTTTTGTGTTAAACAGTCCATTTATCGACGAAGGCTATTAGGCTGTATAGCATCATTTATAGGTGCGGAGCATTGGCCGTTTTAATGGCTACAGCACATAATATGGAGTTGGCACGATCAGCGATTATTTAAAAAAAAATTAGTAAAAAAATCATAATTTACAATATAAAATTTGTCAGGTGTGATTGACAGACCGCGCAAGTAGTTATCGCTGCCTACACCTTCAAGGTGTTAAAAGGCTTGTAAGTTGCAAGAAATAAGCTTACAATTTTAATAATCAAAAATAGTATAGTACCTATAGCTATTCTAATTTTAACTAGTAGTAAATTTGTATACCCTCAAGTTAGGAACTTCATATCCATTTTCACGGCAAAAGTTCAGGTACATAATCAAAAGTTACTTCTCATTCTAAAGTATCTACGATTCAGTCGAATAAAACTTAAACTAAGGGTATTTCATTGAGCATGCTCGTCAGAAAAAACTAGGGCATTATTGCTTACTATATTTTTCCTACCGATTTAGATATAGCTGAAGACCTAAATTAACTACCATGCAATATGAAATTGATCTAAAACTGCTAAGAAAACAAGAAAAAAGGTCCTTTTATTTTTCTTCAAATATTTCGCTAAGAATTTCGTTTCTCGATTAATACCAGGCTACAAATACTTTTATAGAAAACAGAAAAATGAGATTCAGATACTGATCTATAATAATATAAGTCATATAGATGAAATGTTGCTGGACATGTTCAAAGGTAGGTAAATGGATACAAGTACTTTTGGTATAGCATTAAATGGACAAGATTAGATGTTACCAATACAAAAAGGTTAGATTAGAACAATAATATTTTGCACATATACATGACAGCTTCTAATAAGCATGTTGACCTATTTGTGTTTGATGTTTAATGTTAGATAATAATTTACACTTGTATACATACATACATGCTCACGCTCAATTTTTGATGTGACCTTAAATATATGAACAAATAGATGAATGCATTTTAGTTGTACATATTTATAAGTGTTATTTATTATATTTGAATTTTTTGAAGTTATACTTCTTAATAATAAATGTACAGATCATTCGATAAACTATAACTCCGTGGATTGTATTATTGTATTTTAGACTGCTCACGAATACTCGTTGCTATAACTTTGTTCTAGCGTCATAACCTAAAACTAGCAACAAAAATGAAGCGTCAATACGACATATTTCATTGACAAGGTCATTGCGATGTTAAGGGATGTGGTTAGTTGAGCGACTACTATTGGCTTTTGATAATGTGACAGAGCAAACTCTCACTATCCTTGTCAGCGTAGATTTATTATCGGATGAAGAGAGATTTCCAGACGAGTGATGATCAGAGAATAATTGATATATTTCCAATTTTCGAGTTATACAGTAATACGTCACAAATTCTGCCCCACCCGTCTCTCTCGCTTACGTCTCGATCCTATGTTATGAATCAGGATGAAATATACATCTACATTTCAAATATCAGCCAAACCCATTGTCCAGTTTTGAAGAATTTGGCACATCATCATCATCAGCCTATTGCAGTCCACTGCTAGACATAGGCCTCTCCCAATGTGCGCCACAACATCCGATTCTCTGCCTTCCGCATACAGTCTTTTCCAGCAGCCTTTCTGAGGTCGTCTGACCATCGGGCTGGTGGGCGTCCTACGCTACGTTTGCCAAGACGCGGTCTCCACTCTATGACCTTCTTACTCCATCTACCGTCGGTTCTTCGGCAGATGTGACCAGCCCATTGCCACTTCAGCGAGCTTATTCTACGAGCTATGTCGGTTACTCCAGTTCTCTGGCGGATGTACTCATTCCTGAGTTTATCTTTCAGAGATACCCCGAGCATAGCCCGCTCCATAGCTCGCTGAGCGACTTTAAATTTGTGGACTAGCCCCACCGTGAGTGTCCACGTTTCGGCACCGTAGGTCATCACCGGTAAGACGTACTGGTCAAAAACTTTGGTCTTCAGACATTGCGGTATAGGCGAATTTGGCACGCATCCCATTTATGATACATTTATAAAATGACACGAAATACCTACAGATATTATTAAGTACTTCTGAAAGATAATTCAATGTACAATCATGATACTTATATTTTCATTTATGAATTTTTGAATCAATGTTTTTAATAAGTAATCGATATTTTGAATTCTCTTGCAACTACTGTGACCATCTGTCTAAAATACATTAATATGTATAGTGGACAGAGTATAGTGTCGTTTTCCACTATCAATGTCAACAACGTGTTCAATTTTGGTTATTCAATAAAGTAAAATAAGTTATTTCTATGAAATGGCATGAATACTTACATACTAATGTGTAGGAACAAAAGACACGCCAATTCTCTTTTTATTTCTTTTTACAATTATATTATCGTGTAGGTATTTAAACAGGCAGCCTTCGACTTACGCGGTTTCAAGTTATGTCGAATAATGTTTCAACACTATTCCTCAAACATACGTCAATGGTTTCGATTTGCGGCTCAAGGGAATTTACCATTGACTTGTACGATATGTAAGAGACATATTGTTCTATATGTACAATTACATAAATATTTAAGGGCCATTTTGACGGCGCACTCATAAACATATACCTCATTCTCACTCAGCACTGTCACTCGGATGGAAACAGTTTATCAGTATTTCAGTTCGTACGCAAGGTGAATGAATATAGAAAGATGAATTACGTAAATACCTACTGAAGGCGAAAATCGAGCCGAATTTCGAGAACGAGATTATATTGAGGGTGTTCACAAATTCTGGTTGTTTCGATAAAGTCTAATATCTGGTCTAAGTTCAGTTGTTCATTAAGGTTTTGGGTTATCTTAGTTTTTGGGGTATCTGGTTTAGGGTTATCTAAAGTTGATAAATTAATTTTTGGTCTAATCCGGAGTTCTGTCAGGCTATATCCTAGAGTGATATTATTGATAATTTTTATTACATATTACTCCAAAGAAGTATAATTTCAACCGAGCACATAAATATGAAACACTTTTATTACCTTTTTTTCTAAACCGGTATGTTCTGGCTTCGCTTAGCTACTACAATATGTGCAATATGGCAAAACAGAACTTAAAAATTAAATTATTTCCGTGCTATTCCGCAAGTTGTTTAACCTGTCAAATATTTTCAGGATTGTTAAAGGTTTTCCACCTGTATCGCCGTTCATTGGAGTGAGCCCGACTTTGTGCTATTTGCTGAAAGAAAAGAAACCTCTGTGCTGTCTGCAGTTGGCACAAGTGTGCGAACACTGTTCCTACAGAAACGCTAAGGAGTACCAATGGCAAAATAAGACAATTATCTTGGCGGCTGATTATGCATCGAATGGCATCTATAACTTTATAATACCGTTACGAGCACATTTTAGATCTAAAACCTCACTGAATCCTATTATATTGCTTCTGGAACGCCGGCCAGATTTGGCTTTTCTTGATTCAATATCTTACTTTCCATTAGTATATTGGATGAAAGGTAGCATTGACTGGTAAGTTTTTACATAATAAATATAAATCCAAGTGTTTTAAAGCAACTTTTGTAAACTTTTTGGCCAGAGTACAATGGAACTGTATATTTTTATGAATTTTCAGTTTGGACGATCTTTTACGCGCCGGTATAACCTTGGCCGAAAATGTTGTGGTCGTTAACAAAGAGTTGTCTAATTCCGCTGAAGAGGACAGTCTCGCTGATTGTAACACTATTGTTGCTGTACAGACAATGTTCAAGTAATACACCAGTTTTATATGTACATAATAATGCCAAAGCGAATAATGCATATATTTTTTTAAATTTAATTATAATATTTTATCATAATGCGAAATTATTAAACTCAGGAGCCCGGCGACTGTACACTTGTAGATTATTTTTAAGTTTATTCAATGAATTTTAATTCGTTTCAGATTCTTTCCATCTATTAAATCCATAACGGAATTGTCTCAATCGTCGAATATGCGTTTTATGCAATTTCGGGCGCACGATAAGTATGCTTTACACTTATCTAAAATGGAAAAGGTAATTTAACTTACGTACACACCTTTAGTATAAATCGTAGTCTATCACGTAAGGTACTGTAACGACTTCGTTCTCTCGGCTTCCCAATCTTTATGATATTGGTGAAACCAGCGTGAGAACCACTATATAAAATGACTCAGCTCAGTTATTCATTCCTAGGGTATTTAGGAGCTCAGTGCATGTGTGTCAAATAATAATGCTAACAGATTAAATTATAGAATATATTAATTAATTAATTTATATGACCTTTTATATTTATTCGTTCCTTTGTCCATTGCTCCACATCAGTCTTCTTTTAATTTGTAGCTCTGTCCATTGCACCACATCAGACTTCTTTTATATTTCAATTCTCAATCATACGCTTGATAATTTCGCTATTCTCTTTTGGTATTTTATACAACCTCCTGATCATACGATTCACTTCTAAGTCCACTTTTTATTTATTGACATTCAAATCTTTTTTCAATCAGAATCTTTTTAAAAATTCAAATACAAATTTCGAAACACACGTATTAAAAATATCAAAGAGTTTATATATAAAAATACCAAAGAGTTTACAGTACATAGCTTCCCTTCTTCTCTTTTAGGCTGTTTAGTCTCGACTGGCCGAATGTT
The DNA here is from genome assembly GCA_905147225.2 of Euproctis similis. Classification (NCBI taxonomy): domain Eukaryota; kingdom Metazoa; phylum Arthropoda; class Insecta; order Lepidoptera; family Erebidae; genus Euproctis; species Euproctis similis. The sequence goes on along the minus strand of LR990107.1, from coordinate 14,897,284 downwards.
CATGTCCCAAACGGAATAAATGGGTCAATCTATTGTCATACACTAGGCACAAAGTTGTCAGTCATCGATAAGGCTCACGCGTAACTTCGGAAAGTAATTCCATGAAGCCATTGGTGTTAGTGAGTGGGTGGATTCTTGATTCAGAAGCAGGTTGCTTGGTGCTTGACATGCGGACTCCATCAAATAATAATATTAAAAGTATTGTTTTGTTTTAGCGGGAAAAAGAACGTGGATCTCATATTTCGTACATGTTCCGTTTGCCATTCGCTGCGGGCTCTGTATTCTCAGCATCTATGTTGGACACATTGTTGTATCAGGCATTCGTAAAGGATTATGTGATAACATTTGTCCGTCTGCTTCTGGGTGTGGATCAAGCACCGGGATCAGGATTTCTAACTTCGGTGAGTCTTGGTAAATATAAGTTTAGTTTACACAGGCTGAGCTTTTTCTGCACCTTATTATTAAATGCTCGCGATTATGCTGACAACTTTGTTTATCAGACATTTTTTTTTCTTAAAACGCAAGCGATCGTGTTTTTATTAGTATAATTTTAAGCGAAAAATTTAACATATATTGTTTTAATGCTAGTAATTTGTATGTTGTTTTGTATTGATGGTTATATTTTGTTTATAATTATGTTAAATTGGGTATTGTAACAGATGAAAATAACAAAGGAAGACATGTGGATACGTACATACGGTCGGTTGTATCAAAAGTTGTGTTCCACCACATGCGAAATACCAATTGGCATTTATCGTACACAAGACACGACCATGGCAGATGCGTCTCACCACGTGAGTATGTCGCCACGGAACCCATCGAAATGGTTCTGGTCACACCTCGCGAGAATGCGACCATCGCGCGCTACGGTGAATCGGGTAAATCCAACTCTCACATATATACCTACATTTACATATTATATATACATATATATCTCTTATTAAATTATATATTCTCTACTTTGTTGCAATTATACGCCTTTTAAAACGCTATTCAAAACCATTACACACCATTTTAGACTCTATATATTAATTGTTATAATTCAATTGTAATTATGTTTTATATCACATTATTAAATTAATTCTGAAATAGTTGTAAAGTCTTTCTCACCTTCTTCCGCTGAAATACAACTTAACGACATTTTTAAATATATATATTTAGAGTTGACAACTTATTATGGTGTGTCTGTCTGTACTATTATTTAGTTTAGCATTTTTGTTTTTTTTTTAATATTAACATGGATTTTCTATTTCACGCGTAACATGAATTTTGTATCATGGTACCATGACACGTGCTTCAATTTTTTGTAACTTTTATGCAATCTGCTACAATCTGGTGAATGAGGTAAAAAATAACACAATTGTTGAATAGTCGCTTCATTTCTATTAACATTTACAAACTAATGATAATGTTGACTTGACTCGATGATCGCAATCCCGCAATTATAATAACTATGTAGTTTTTATTTTTATTCTACGCATGATATATTCTAGAATCACATATAATATAGACTTATTTTGAAAGCAATAGAACAGTATTCAATAAATAATAATCTGACGTGTTATTTATAACCTCAGATTATCGCATGGATAAGTGCGCAATTGTTAAATATATGCAATATATGTATATAGATAGGTATATATTGCATTAACCTATATTAATGATGAAAAGTATTTAAAAAAATATATACCTATAACAATTGCTTTTGCCTAATGCATGCAAGATGATTATAATTATTAACAGTTAGTTTAGTTTGCATAAAATTAAAAAAAAACAACAACGTTTAGGTATCTTTTTCATGAAGTTAACCGCTTTAGGATACAAACTTTGATTCATTACTAAAACACAAATAACACATCACATTATTTATAATGAAAAAGGTTGTGCAACATTTAACTTTTTTTTACTAATAAAATGAATTCAAAACTTTACGAAATTGTTTTAAAGTTATGTTAGGAAACGTATTGGAAACTTTTAATTAGATGGAGGAGAATGAAAGTGCTGGCCAGTCCACGTGTGGGCGAAAGGAAGCGACAAGCTGTCTCAGTGGCTGCTATCGAAGACCAATGCCAACGGTAAGGTTGAACTGCCGAGAGAGCTTTCACATTGAAAATTAAAAATATAGCAGCTTTAAATATCTTTGTTGTGAATAGATACTATCATTAATAATCTGTACTAAAACAAAAAGCCAGGACAGTGACATTTTCCATTTTACTCAGAACGGAATTCGATAAAATCATTGCCAAAAAATGCAAGTGCACTTGTAAATATTTTCTCTGGGGAATCTTAAATCTCCCTAGACTGATCTAATGTTTTTAATTTCTCTTTAATAACGTTACTAAAAGCTTTTCAACTAATGAGTTTTCAGAAAGCCGCACTTTAAGATTATTGCTAATTTAAGACACATATGCTTATGAGTTAGCGAAGTTATTGCTAACCCAAAACACTGTGTTAATGTGATGTCATTGAAGTGACAGTATTCAATCCTATTGCATCTTTGAACTGTGGCATCGCCTTCAGAAGATGTAGAAACTTGGTCTTCTGTTCCAGGCAGTTGATTATATTGGACACAAAGAAGAAATTAATTGAAATCCAACTGCCAAACAGTATAGAACCAGGATGAGGAGGAATTTTGTTCTCTTATTTTTTTTTTATATTGTGTCTAAAGTTTTCTTATTAAATATAAGTACCAAAATTCTATACCGAATCACTTAGTTATTACTAAGTTATTGAGATCAAAAATGACAATACGAGGGCTCTCTGTAAATCATTGCTTCTTATAAGAAGTGCCAAGTTATTTCCATCAAATCTGATATAACTTAAAAAAATTTAAAAAAATACCCTAAACTTGACATTTCTGAAAGATAATTTAGTTTTATTGAAATTTAATTCTAAGTAAAAAAATTATCAAAAAAATAAGTCCGTATTTAAAAATAGCCCCCGATATATGTAGATACGGCATATTACGGATTTTCCTGCAATAATATGGTTATTTGTCAACATAAAATACAATACAAATAATATGTTATATTAATAATAATATATTATGGAGATATTGATACAACCTTTTTCTTTACATCCTGTATCAACGTCACGCTTAGTTGGATCCAATGTAGAAAACAAAACTAATAATATCTACTTAGTCGTATTCCTGTGATGTTTTGTACGCACTACAACAAGCATAGTTAGTTAGCATTACATTCCAAATACATTACGATAGATAACGTCAAATATCCTGGGTACCTGTTTCATAAGTATTTATATTTCAATTAATAGTACCTAGTACTTACTCAGTACTTAAAAAATCTAGGAATTGCATAGAGGTATGATTGAGCAACAGTATGAATTCTATAAATAGGCCAAAAATTGTTTTCTATTTGTAATTAAAAATCCATCTCCCATCAGCAGATTTTTTAGAATCTACCTCGTAATGATTGAATTAAATTTTTCCATATTCTAATAATTATTTTAATTATATGGGTTAATTATACTTAGTCATGCCATAAATAATGTAACAAAGAAAAAAATTTTTTTTTAATCGCAATTAACATTTATTACTTTTACAGTGTGTTACTTTAATACATAAATATGAAACGATATAAAAAGCTTATTCGAAGTGGTCTCCATTGGCTGCAATTATTAATAGAAAACGCACTGTTTCCATGGGAAAATTCTTCACTGCCAATCGTATGGATTGTTTTAGGGACTCTAAATTATTAAGACGTTTAGAGCAAGCCGTACTCTCTAAAACTGACCACAAATCATAATCCAGTGGATTAAGATCGGGATTAGACGACGGCCAGTCTTCAGCTCTAATGAAGTCCGAAACGTTCGCTTCCAACCAAGATTGCGTGGACCGAGCTTTATGACCCGGTACCGAGTCTTGCTGGAAGGACCATACTTCGTTATTGAACATGGCGTTGTTAAGGGGCTTGACTACCTTTTCAAGAATGGTATCTTGATACACTTGTGCCGATGTTTTGATACCTTTTTCACAAAAATATGGCTCAGTCACTCCTTCGTAGCTAACACCCCACCAAACCAACACTGAAGTCGGATAATGCCCACGTTGCACTCTGTCAACTAATTGGGAAGCTTCCTTAGAGCTTTGAGCATAAATACGGTCATTTTGTTTGTTAAAATGTTGCTCAATTGTAAAAACTTTTTCATTCGTAAACATTATTTTTCTGTGACCTCCCTTTGCGTACCGCTTCAGTAGTTGTTTAGATTTAACACCCTATTCTTTTTTTAAATTATCAGCTAATAAATGACCAGTGCGCCTCTTATAGGCTGAAAGTCCTAAGTCATCTTTTAAAATACGCTACATTGTTCTAGGTGCTATCTTCATCTCCCGGGATAAAATCTTTTGCTTGCGGACAGGATTTCTTCGAATTCTTTCCCTTACTGCTTTGACCACCTTTTTCGTACGAACACTACGTGGACGGCCAGGTCTTTTTCTGTCACAAACAGAGGAGGTCTCATTGTACCTATTAATAGCCCGGTACACAAACATTTGACTAATACCAAGTGTATGGAGAGTTTTAAAAATTGCATTTGGCTCCATACCTACTTTGTGTAATGCAATCACAGCGATTCGGTTCTCTTTATCACCCCACTCCATTTTGATATCGCAAAATATTGTACAATGTATTGGCGCCAAAACGAGAAAACACAATGAACAATCGTATAAAAATGACAGATTCCAAATTCAAATGGAATATTTTTTTTATTTTTAGTTGTAACAGTATTTATGGCCAGACTAAGTATATAATTTAGAAACAAAACCATTTGATATCTTATATTAAGTGTTTATAATAAATTAATTAAATAATAATAAATTAATTAAATAATAATAAATTAATTGTAATTAAATTAATTATAAAGTAAAATATCAGTCAAATTTAAATGCTAACTAAACATGTTCACAGTGAATCTCGTAAAAGATTCTCGTAATTTAGTAGTTGCTTAGAAATAGCTTAAAAGCAATGCATGAAATAATTAATTCATTGCACATAAAAAAAAATACTTTACCTCCCTGGGTATCTACTTAATTATTTTTTTCTAATTATTTTCAGACTCGGAAAGATAACTATATCAGAAAATTTAGTCGAATTATTACTTACACCTTATTTTATAAGAATAGACTCATTGGTTTTCTTGTGCCTTTTACGCCATATTATTGCAGAATATAATATATTTATTGAATACATATATATCTATTTATATATCGACTTAGTATTAGAGAATGAGGTCGAGGAAAATGGTCTTGGTATTTTTATACAAAAACATATAAAATTGTTTGGTACAAAAAAAAAATGTACTTCCTATTCCTAAATATCATTCATCCTCCAACCCTTACAGCTTTTATCAAATCTAAATTATATTGTTCTAAGACAAACATTAATTATTAATTTATTACAACTAGTAAATAATATCCGCTATTGTTTGTTAAAAATAATAATAATCTCCGGTCTAGTAAATAAAATCCAATAAACACATATTGCTAGAGTTATGCCATGAAAAATTTCCTCAATCAGCGAGCAAAGAGCAAATCAGCCAAACATGCATGTATGTTTTACGCACAAGCACCAGGAATAAATTACATGTTCATGTTTGCTTGAAAATATATCGACACAGTGGCCAGGCAGTACCTAGGGGGCGTCCGTTAATTACGTAAGGAGGAGATGAAGGTAAATCTTGCAAATCTGACTAGGGTTTCTTAAAAAAAAAATACCAATATGACCAAAAATTATGCAATTGTATTTGACGTATCCGTCAGAACCGCTTTGCGCCGTAACTAAGGGTCCCCATCCAACACGTTTACAGCCAAATAATAAATATTGAAAAATTCGCGCGAAATTAGGGATTTCTTAAATATATTACGGGGGGGAAAATTCACAAACCTCATCAAGGGGCGAGAGGAGCCGAAAAGTATATCTACAAATATACCTTACGTAATTAATGGACGACCCCTTGAAAGTATTCAAGTCCAACATAATCAATTGATGTTAAACCACAAACATGTTTTGTAGTTTTATATACTCAATTTACGTTTGCAGTACCCCAGTGGTCTAGGTGATGAGGCACGTGACAATCATATACAGAAAATTGAAAGGGCTGAAATAGCCAATCTGGTGCGATCGAGGATGGAATCACTGAAGCTGACCGGCATTGATTATGATGACGTCAGTGAGAAAAGGAACAGTCTGTCATACGTCATCATAAATCCTAGCTGCGACCTGAACCTACAGGAAGGTGACATAATGTAAGAATATGATATATTAATTATCTCATAATGTTTGATAATCAACACAATTCTTTTGTTTGTCTCTTCTTTCGGTTGCCCATATATAGGTACTACTACCACATATATTTTTACTCGGAAACCTAATTCATTTTATGAAGTTGAAATATTAAAGTTAAAAGATACTTTATTTGGTTTATCATACGCTAATAACAGTTACAGAATTTTCCGTCACATATTAACAAAATAGCGTAAGGTTTATAATATCTATTTAATTTAAAATAAATTTTCTATAGTTGTTGGATTAAAAATACATACATACATGACTTCATATCAAATTTCATGCCATGTAAGCGCTTGATTCGCTTCTTTGACTTTCAAAACTTGTTTCATACACGCGCGTCGATTTTTAAGGTTTCTAACATAACCTTCCTACAGAACTCATTCTATTTGGTCATGGAAGGTGTAGCGTGGCGGCTTGCCTCCTTCATCCATTACATTAAAAATAATAATTAATATCGTTTCAGATATTTAGTGCGCCCATCGCCATTTGCCGCTCAAAAAACATTCCAGCGTCACAACAGTCGTCGCAAGTCGAACATAAGCTTCTGTTCACAAACTCTGCTGCAACAAGCCCAGGCGGCTCCGAGCAAGCATCTGGCATCAACCAAAGCGAATTCTTTGTCACTGCCCGACAGTCCTACTATCCCGACCGATTTTAGGGGCAGATCGAACTCTCTGCGCGTTGCTGACGACATACTATTGCGACGATCCAACTCTCTGAGGCAAGGGTTGAGCGGCGTCAGCACTCGCCGACGTAAAAGCAGTTTGGAAGAGATCGGTATATCGCATTTCAACTCACTGTTACAACACCAACAACAACAGCAAGAACAGAATGCATTCAAAATGGCTCTGAGCGGCAGCATTGGATTAGAAGTGACACCACCCGAGGAAACACCTTCCAGCCGTCCTGTTCAGCCTAGTATGCCGATAGGCGCTTATCAGGAAGTAGCAGCAGCTTTGCCGTCCTCATCTCTGGGGCCAACACTGCCGCCAACCACATCCACACCGGACCCGCAGCATCTGCAAGGCACTATTGTATGATATAACCTCATGTGGGGACGTAGACTGCGTTCCGTCATAAGCAACAGGTGGAGGAAGTAAATGTTTAAAAAGCGTGGTAGTAAAAGTAACACCGGTTATAGATTTTTTGTTTCTTCTAAAGTAAACCGCAATTAAATATTAATTAATTAATAATACTAATAGTTCACACTGCTTAAATCCGAAAAAAAAAATGGAAATATATAAATCCATACACATAGTAGTCTCTGTCTCACTCATTCTATCTGCCTTTCTATTAGTGTAATTTCATAACTTCGGGTGTAGAGTTATGACAAGGAGCAAGGAGCTGTGTATTTGATAGCGGGATCAATTAGTCAAATAAATTATGAGGAAATATTGTCAGCGTATCGATGTCTTTGCATATCAGAGCTCGATTTCAGATCTATCTTATTATGTATATAATAAGTAAGTTTACATATTGTGTTAATTGTAAATATAATAATATAGATATTAGAAAGAAAAATTATGTATTTAACTAGTATAAATATTACATTCTGAATGGTTACATACAACAACATACAATTATATTAGTGAATATTCGTTTTCTCGTTACCGACCAACGATAAAATAATATGTTATTATTAAATTAAAACATTGATGTGCAATTAATAACGTGTGTAACCTTCTTACCCATGTTACGAAATATTCATAAAAGTAGTCGTTTTATCTATAATTAACAATCATATACAGTCACTTCTGATATTTATAGGATTTATCAAAGTCAATACATATAATAAACACCTGTATACAGAAAACTTGTTTTATTTATTATCGACTTGTTAATAAAAGCTATTCTAGATTCGAAAAGAATATTAGGTGATAGGTGCGTATTCCAAGAACACTGAAAATATACAATTTAATTTAAATAAAATAATGAAATATTTAAATAACACCTTTAAGCACCCCTTAATTATATCCGCCGATTCGCAGTTGGCTTTAAAGTAAAACATTCCAATGATGAGTGGAAACAGCATGCATTTATGTTAGTCCACGTGGAGCGCGATAGTTTTAGAACGGGGGGCGGTGTCGTCATAGACTCATTAATATACTGTGCACAAAATATATCACAAGTTTCCACCGCAGACGACAAGCGTGTCAGCAAACATGACGAGCAACATACGCCGCCCGTGGACATCTGAACACATATAGTGTCACAGTTGCATTGCAAGCTCTTACGACGACCTCTCAGAAGATCGACGTAAAGTGGCCCATGCCGCGTTTCGTTCGGTGAGAGAGGTACCCGGATGCCCACCTCCCATCCCCATCCTTTCCTATCCTACTCCCTTAAAGGTCGGTAACGCTAGTGTAACACTATAATAATATGTGTTGCAGATGTCGATGGATAGTTAGTTACCATCAAGTGACCAGCCTGCTCGTTTGCCTTCCTATCCCATAAAAAAACAATGGGATATGGAAGGAGTCGGAAGTGGGATGGGAAGGGGAAGAGAAAAGGGGTTTGGCATCCGGATACCACTCTCATCGATCGAAACGCGGCAAGAGTCGTTACGTCGATATTCTGAGAGGTCGTGATATTTCACCGGTCGAGCAGGCCCATTTATGCAGCAAACTGTGTGGCTATACCACTGTTTAATTTAATTTAGCGGTAACTCTGCATTATTTTAATGTAGCGATTATTGTACTCATAACAACGCCGCCTTCTATATACATATACATATACTAGCTGTGCCCGCGACTTCGTACGCGTGGAATTTGTGATCAGATAGCTATATTTTTACATAGACAGTTGAGAAGTAATTACCTCTAAAATGAAATTGTAACTGGTAGGATAAGTACAGATTGCGGTAGCAATGGTTGTTGCCCGCATTGTTTATTTTCATTTTAACAGGAATTTTTGTAGTATAGCTGTAGCCCGCGACGTCATCTGCCTGAACGCTATACAGCACCAAAAATACCTACGATTATACCTTTTAAAATAACATTTATTTACCCGTTACTTCTTTACATTTCATAAATACAGAAAGTACAGTAACAGAGGGAGACTGTCTTTTGTAAAATTGTTGAACTTCAAAAGTGCTGATTTTCAGTCTGCTTTGAATAAATGACTTTATGGTGATTCTGCTGAATTAAGTAATAAGTTGCGACTGAAGCAAATGTAGAAAATAATGAATAAGAAAATATAAATATAGAAAAGGATAAAAATATATACTTATAAAACTTCTCTATAAACAACATTGCTGGTTTGGCTCTCCGCAGCCAAAATGTAAAGAGAGTCAGGACTGGTGACGCGGGAGCAAGCGACGTACAGCTGCCCGTGTGAGAAGCAGCTCGTCCTGAGGTCGACACCCGCTGCTCTCAGTGTCTGCCCCTGCGACTTATTGATGGTCATCGCGAAGCAAACACTCACGGGGAACTGTACGCGCTTGAACTGGAACGGGAAGTTATGAGGTATGAGGGGAATGCGTGGTACAAATACTGCCTCGCCTACGCCACAACCCGTAAGAATTTCCGCCTCAATGTGGAGCGAGATGACTTTAAGGCGGGTCCCGTTACACAACTTCGGAGGAGATAGGTTCCGAAGAAGCATAATCGGGACACCGACTTTCAGCTTGATAGTATGCGCTGGAAGTCCACTTGCTGACAGAGAGTTCAGAAATTCCACGGGATAATGTGTGGCATCATCTTGCTCGATGACAGTGTTTATAGAGGTGTAAACCACTTCATTCCCCTCAATTTTCGAGAGAATGCATTCGTTGATTGCTTCAGCCTGACCATTTTTGGGCGTCAAAATTGCCCGCTCACATACCCAAGAATTCTGCTGGTGCGGTATATGACTGATGTCCCCGTACACACAGCGAATGAGTTCTTCTAAGCTGGATACGACTCTACCGAGAGACTCTGGAAGCACCACCTGCCCACCTCTCTCCTCTGGTAGAGTGCCTTCGCCAAGACTTAGAAGAACATCGGAGAATTCTTGAGCACGTGCATTGCCGCCGAGCCGAGCTCTCATATTAATGGTCAAGCGCAGCGTACGAACTCGTGACCACAGCGAAGATCGTTTCAACGAAGCATTCACCTCGTCAGCCCTCGATCCCCGCGTCACCACGGGAAGCGTTTGTCGGAAATCGCCACTGAATAGAACTGTGACACCACCCATCAAGTGTTCGTTCCTGCGGATGTCCTGCAGGGTTCTGTCCACGGCCTCAACTGCTTTTCTATTGGCCATCGTACACTCATCCCATACGATCAGAGAGCAATCCTTCAGCACGTGTCCCTTATCACTATTGCGTGACACACCACAAACAGGCGTTTCGGTGCTCTCTAAATCGATGGGAATTTTAAACATGGCATGTGCTGTCTTGCCACCCGGAAGCAGTGTGGCAGCGATTCCCGACGACGCTACAGCAATGGCAATTTTGCCTTGCCTCCTGACCTCTGCAAGTATGCCAGTGGTAACAAATGTTTTTCCTGTTCCACCAGGAGCATCCAAGAAAAACATTTTACCCTGGTTTTGCCCAACGCTTTTAAGAACAGTGTCATAAATTTGTTTTTGCTCTGAAGAGAACAAAGCGACATGGTGATTTCGTATGGTGGTCATTTCGCTCGGATCGTAAATTGTCTCAGCGTTATACTCTCGATTTCCACGGTCTTGATGCGGTGATGATTGGGGAGCTGGTAACCCATATTCGACCAATGGATTGCCGCCGATGGAAATGACCACGTCTTGAAGTGAACTAAGACAGGTGTTCAGCACGCGTTCATCAGTTACTTCGACTTCGTCTCCAGTAGCACGCCTCAAAGCTCGTAGAAAATCTTCAGATAGATGATGTCGATATTTTTCCCACAAAGCTACCGGGTTCGTGACTCCACAAAACACCAAGATGACGGCAAACAGATGACGCATACGGCTGGGGCTGTTACTGACGCTCGCCTCCGCGAGGGTGTCATCCCAGTTTTGGTCACCGTCGAGAAGGTGACGTGCTACACAGGCTGCGCGGTAAGTGGGATATTCCACGCCATCAAATGTTCTCAGAAAGGCAAAAGACGTTGGGCCTCGGATCGTGTGAAGTAATAACCGCAGAAAATAGCATTCGCCATTATTCGGGTGCACGGTATAAACTCTACCCAATACGGTGTCCTTGAAAATTCCCGGAAAACCTTCGACAGCACCTCCTCTTCGACGTCGGTTAAATATTCCCCTTTGCTTGTCGTACGTGTAATATGAAGGCACCTCGTCATACGTAAGGAACCTCGCAAACTGGTCGATTTCGCAGAGCCTGAAAAATGCCAAGAGAGTTGTTTGGCGCGGATTTTATCTAATCTACGGATAACTTATAGCAACGCAGGTAACCCCAGTTTCTATGAGTTGTCGCGGCGACATCCGTACTCATAACATCACTTTTGGTGAACGAAATTATAGCGCGATCTAATTCGACGCCAACGCCATCTAGTTAGCGAATAGGAAACATTTTTTTTTAATGGTGTAAAATTATAAAATTACGAAGCAATCATTACACCAATAAATACCGAACAAAAATATTAACAGTTTTTAGCATATACAAATACATTTTTTTAATTGTCTTGCTCATCTCTGAAAAGAATTAACGATACAATTTTAAAGAAGAAAATGCACAACTCCATCTATGACTCTTAAAAACATCTATTGACCGCAAGCGCATGATGAAATTTCAATTATTTATATTCAAAAAGTGTTTAAACATGTAATTCGACTTGATGTTTTTAAAATCTCAAAGATTTATTTATATCTAAAACCAAAAAGTGCTTACACGTGTAATTCAACTTAATGTTTTCTGTTTTGTAAATCTCATAGATGGCACTGTTTTAAAATTGTCTGTTATGTTTAACGGCATAAGTTAATTAAAATGTGAAGCTAACTTATATTATATTATTATTATTATTATATGTATAGATTAAAGCATGGTTATTAACATAATAACACCATAACAACATACAAATATGCGTCGTTAGATTACACGTTGCTACAGAATACATTGAAGAAATAAAGGTTCACTGCTCGTTCCTCGTAGGTGATAGCGTGATAATATGTAGCCTATATGTTGACCCGACTTCTTAATAATTTTCGTGCCAAATTTGAAGTAAATCCATGCAGTACTTTTTGAGTTTATCCCGGACATACATACAGACAAACAGACAAACAGACAAACAGACAAACAGACAAACAGACAAACAGACAAAAATTCTAAAAAGTATATTTTTGGCTTCGGTATCGATTGCAGATCACACACCAAGTATTCTTTTTAAAAAATATTCAATGTACAGTTTTGACTTTTCTACAATTTTATTATATGTATAGATTATACAAATGTAATGCATACGAGTGTGCGAACTGAGGGATATACCTATATTTTAATGCCAAAAATATTATAATATTTCGTTGGTAAGCCAGTACGAGACTTTTATATGTTATAAGAAATGGCGTTGCCTGCAGTACAATACATGACCTTGGTTGTATTCCAGCCGTGTCAAGTTATCCCGCTCGAGTAGTACTTGCTGAATAAATCCAGTTGATGTCAAAACTCTTCGGGCGAGAAATTTCAACGATATTTCCAGGGGGAAACAGCAGATGAAATAAGAAGTAACATTGGCTACTTCTACTTTGCATAAATTTATTTATCTGTATAAAATGACACCAACGAAAACATTTCCAAGGAAGGTTGACGCCAGGCAGGTCATAAAACTTTTGACAATACTTTTGAGAGTGTTGATAGTAGCAGAAAGGATGACATGTTGTACCGACCCCACTTAGAGGACCTTAGGGATAAGGGAAGGAAAAGGATCATTAAATTCCAAGGCAGACGAAGTCATGCTCACGCGGAGTATAGAATATATGGCATACACATTATTAGTATGAAAATAATAAAAAAACACAAAAACAGTAAAATTCAATTATTTTTTACATGTTTAATTGCATCAATTTACAATATTAAATTTGCCATCTAATTTTACACACACTACATTTTTAAACAAATGTATGTTGTAAAACATAAAGAATAAAACATTTATTTTCCTTTGTGAAGCTGAATTTCGCCAATCATTTAAACTGTGTAGGCCAGTGATTGGATCCCCACTCTGTCTGTAGATGGCGGTGGAAAATGTCCGTGGGCCCGTCTATGGTTTTGTAATGCAGTTCCCTGAAAATAAAACTGATTTGAAATATATGAATAGGAACTTAAACACACATGTTGCTTAGCATCAGGCGACTCCTTGATTCGAACACCTTGATTGGAAAAATCGGAAAAAAAGTGATTATTAAAAATCTGTTGAAGTGTGCTGAAAAGGGACTTTTTAACATATTCTGTTAAAAAGACTCTGTTTAGACTCCTTTTCGAAAGTTCTGTATTTTTAGATAATTTGACGATAATTATAAACAAGTTATACCTACAATATATCGTTGGCCTTACTATAGTAATTTTCAATTGCCTTCAATAATCTTAATTACTGACTACAGAAGCTTATACAATGTTTTTAAATCGGTCAAAAGTAGAAAACGCGTTGGAAATATATTTTTTTTATAATACTGAATCATCACCTGTATAAATCTATTTCCGCACACCTCACAGATGTACGGCCTATCTCCTGTGTGCCGACGAATGTGCAGGGTCAGGTCGTTGCTTTGAGAGAATGCCTTATCACAGTAGGGGCATTTGTACGGCCTCTGACCAGTGTGTACCCTCATGTGACGAGATAATTTGTTGCTTCGTGAGAAACCTATTTGAAAAGAATTATTTTAACTTCTTAATAAATAAAAATATAAACGGAACAAGTGCTCATATTTTCACATTTTCATCGATATTTATCACACACAACTCAAAGTCATTGGTGGTTTGAGCCAGTGTGAGGATTCGAAGCCGCCACTTCGTGATTCAGAAGCGGGGTGTTCGACCACTGGACCGCCGAGGCTTTAAAGAAAAAATATATCATCATTTGAAACCGCGACATCTGCATTACATGTGCAGTGTGCACTCACCACTGAGCTATACCAATGAGCAAGCGTGTCACCTGATGGTATGCGATCTGCGCCGCCCATGGGCACCAGCAACACATATAGTGTTACGGTTGCGTTGCCGACCTTTAAGGGAGTAGGATAGGAAAGGATGGGGAAGGGGTGGGCCTCCGGGTACCTCTCTCACCGAACGAAACGCGGCATGATCCACTTTAAGCCGATCTTCTGAGAGGTATTCTGGTATTTCGGTCGAGCGGGCCCATTCATGCAGCGAACTGCTTGGCTCTACCACGGTTTTTTTTTATGGGATAGGATGGCAAACGAGCAGACTTGTCACCTGATGGTGAGCAACCAACGCCGCCCATGGACACCAGCAACACATATTGTGTTACTGTTGCGTTGCTGACCTTAAAGGGATAGGGGATAGGGAAGGATGGGGAAAGGGGGTGGGCCTCCTCACCTCTCTCACCGAACGAAACGCGGCATGAGCCACTTTACGTCGATCTTCTGCGAGGTCGTGGTATTTCACCGGTCGATTCGGCCCATTCACGCAGCAAACTGCTTGGGTCTACCACTGTTTAAAACCAAGTGAGGTGACCAACTGTACTCATTTACTGAGTTTTGTACTCTTTTTCATAAACCGTACTCTATTTGAATCCTTCATTCTGAATTCTCATTTGTAATATTTTGTGTGACGATCTGAATGGATGAGTCTGGACCAAGAAAGATGATTTGGAAGTTGTCCCTGGTCCATATAGTAACGGGAGGGAATTGTCGGCGCCTCTACATTGGCGTGGTGCGCTCAATGGCACTCTACGGTGCGCCAATCTGGGCGGAGGATTTGAACGTGGCAAACAGAGTCGAGTTGCGAAGACCGCAGCGGGTCATCGCGTGCAGAGCAGCCCGGGCTTACCACCGCACTGTGTCGTTTGAGGCGTCGGCGATTCTGTCCGGGAGTCCGCCGTGGGACCTGGAAGCTGGGGTGCTGGCGGCGATATATCGTAGGTGCGCTGAAGCACGAGCTAGGGGCTTTCTCCCACCTCCGGAGGATATCCGACGCTAGCGGGAGCGAGCCCATGATCGCCTCTTCCGGAGGTGGAAGGAGCGGCTGGCAATTCCGGCTGCGAGCCACGATTTAGTGGCAGCCTTTCGGCCAGTCATTAGAGACTGGGCCGAACGAAGGCGGGGCGCCCTCACCTTCCATCTGACGCAGCTCCTCACGGGTCACGGCTGCTTTGGCCGTTACCTGTGCCGGGTTGCCCGTAGAGAGCCCACAATGGAGTGCCACCATTGTGGTGCGGCTGAAGACACGGCGCATCACACCTGCGCCGTGTGCCCCGCATGGTCGAGCGAACGCGCGACACTCATCTCGACCATCGGGGCAGACCTCTCGCTGCCCAGTGTTGTTCGTGCAATGGTGGGTAGTGAGCAGGCTTGGGAGGCGGTGCTGGTCTTTGCTGGCGCTGTCATGTCTCGGAAGGAGGCCGCGGAGAGGACGCGCGAGAATAACCTTCTTGCGCCCTTGATCCGCCGCGCAAGAAGGGGCCGCAGGAGGCGGGCTTATGCCGACCGCCTGCAGTCATAATGGGACCTCTAGCGGTGATCCGGGGGTTTCATCGCTCGTTAGGAGGCAAGGTCCCGAGGAGGAGGGCGTTCCAGGTGTTCCGGAGCGCCTCACGTGGAGATGAACGGGGGACCGAGCATGGCCCCCCGAGGAGGGCAACCACAGACAGGGTCGGTAGGTGTTTGTTAGTGCGTTTCCCGCGATCTCGTCGTATGTGGTGAGGAGGAACACCCCAGTGGTTTTAGTTGGTATACCGTCCCGGTGGTGGGAGGGACGGGGAGTCCAACATAACCACCCAGTACCCCCCAGTGCTGGTGGTACCTTTAACGGGTTTCCACTGGGTAACAAAAAAAAAAAATGGTCCATATAGTAACAAGAGAGTGTATGATGCTGGTAAGCCAATCTTGGACGTATGTTTGGATCGGAACCTTCTTGTTTATAACACATTTTTTCATAATAAAGATATTACACGATTACACGTATACTGGGAAACGAAATGAAAAAAATAATATGATTGATCTAATTTTGGTAGATAGTACCTCCGAAATGATCTAAGGTATTCAAGACCTTACAGAGGCCCCTCTTCATACGGACCATAGTAAGCAAGTTCGTGGGCCTTTTCAAGAAGTGGAGGCACTGGCGAGTGCGTACCCGTTTTGGAGAGCTTGAGGGGATAAAGTGTGGGAGACTAAAAGATGAAAGTCTCCGGGTGTGTTGACCTAGTTAGTAAAAGACTCACTAACACGAATCTTCCCGAGTATCTTTCTTTAGGTGTTGAAGAATGATGGTAAACATCGAAATTAAGTGTAGTGATAGTTCAAAAGAAGCATGTGGTTGCGCAAATAGGTGTAAGAGGTGATGCCTGGTGGCACCCATTAAATCCAGCATAGAAGGAAAGAAGAAAGCCTGGCTGGATTATGTCTCAAGTTGGAATCAGAATGATAGTATGACAGAGAACAAGCATGATATCATCTACCGCCGCTGCAGGAATGTTACCAAAGCGTGAAAGAGAAGCGTGAAAGATGCTGCGAATGAGGAAGTGAGGTTGACGGAGAACTTCCAGGCGAATAACAAACTCCTCTGGGGGGAATGTAAAAAATCTCGGGGTTCCTCGCCAACATCCAGAATGGACAAAATCATGTATAAGGCTGGTGACATTGTGTTGGGTCGATGGAGTGAGTACTTTGGGGAAAATGTACTCCCGTATGAGTACGCCCCGGATGTGGGCGACGCGAGTAAGTCTGCGACTGACGCCGGTGCAGCAACTTCTGATGAGGGCATTACTATGGAAGAGATAGAATGGTCCTATTCATGGTACTGGTCTTGATGCTAACGGTCGAAATTAGGGCACTGCGGAGTACATTCGGCGACGACGTCGAAAACAAAGTTTTAAGGAAGGGGGTTGTATTGAATGAGATTGTTGGTGTAAAAATAAGAAAGGGCTTGCTCCGATGGTTCGGAGATGTGGAAAGAATTGATAATGCAAGATTGACTAATCAGATATACAATTCAAAAGCCTGTATATAACTTCACGCCAAATGCCTTGAGAGGCAGGCAGAGAGAACAGAGCGCCATAAGACACAATGCTTACACTGCTCACTCGCGTCGTTGACTTTCATAACTCCTTTCATGCACGCGCGTCGATTTTTGAGGACCCTAAAATCACCTTGCTCCGGAACACCTTCTATTTCGTCATGGAATGTGTGGCTTGACTCCATCCACTTTTGCATTGTATTACAGCTTAGTCAATCTTGCATCATCCATTCTTTCTACATGTCCGAACAATCGGAGCATGCCTTTGTTCGGATCGCATCGGAGTTGGTCACCTTACTTATATTATATTTGATATATTCCGAGTTTTATAAACTTATAATCGTCTGGTCATCATCATCATCATCATGAGCCCAGATTAGTCCACTGCTGAACGTAGGCCTCCCCCTTAGCGCGCCATAACTCCCTATCCTGTGCCAGCTGCATCCAGCGACTCCCGGCTGTTTTTATGAGGTCGTCTGTCCATCTAGTGGGGGGACGGCCTACGCTACGCATACCAACCCGTGGTCGCCACTCAAGAACTTTTTTTCCCCATCGGTCGTCAGTTCTTCGAGTGATGTGGCCTGCCCACCTCCACTTCAGCGTGCTAACTTTATGGGCTATGTCAGTTATTCTCGTACGTCTACGGATCTCCGTATTTCGGATCTTATCCCGTAGAGATATACCGAGCATAGCCCTCTCCATAGCACGCTGAGCGACTTTGAGCTTCTTAATACGGCCAGCATTAAGAGACCATGTCTCAGAACCATATGTCATCGCTGGTAACACACACTGGTCATAGACCTTGGATTTAAGGCACTGAGGAATTTTGGACGAGAAGATATGCCTAAGCTTCCCGAACGCTGCCCAGCCGAGTTGGATCCGTCGGTTAATCTCTTTCTCGAAGTTCGCTCTACCTAGTTGAATAGTTTGTCCTAGGTAAACATAGTGATCGACAACTTCGAGGATCGCATCTCCAACAGTTACCGGTACTTGAATGACATGGACATTGGACATGACTTTTGTCTTGTCCATATTCATTCGTAGACCCACTTGTTGGGATAACTTGTTAAGATCCTTGAGCATTGCACCCAGATCCTCCAGCGACTCTGCCAAGACCACGATATCATCGGCAAATCGAAGGTGAGTGATGTATTCGCCGTTGATGTTGATGCCTAGCCCGGTCCAATCTAGGAGCTTGAAGACGTCCTCCAATGCAGCGGTGAACAGCTTCGGAGATATAACATCTCCTTGTCTGACACCTTTCTGCAGTGGAATAGGCTCTGTACTCCCATCTTGGATTCGAACTGACATATTGGCGTTTCTATACAAACACTTCAGCACTTCGATGTATCGATAGTCAATTTGGCACCGCTGAAGAGACTGCAGCACCGCCCAAGTCTCGACGGAATCGAAGGCTTTCTCATAGTCCACAAACGCCAAGCATAGAGGTCGATTATATTCCTCGGTCTTCTCTATGATCTGGCGTAGAGTGTGGATGTGGTCTATGGTACTAAAACCTCTTCGGAAACCGGCTTGTTCGGGAGGCTGGAAGTCGTCGAGTTTGCGCGAGAGTCGATTTGTAATGACTCTGGAGAACAGTTTGTAGACATGGCTCAGGAGCGAGATTGGCCTATAGTTTTTCAAGCGGGTCCTGTCACCCTTCTTAAAAAACAGCACCACCATACTCCTGGTCCATGCCTCTGGAACGTCGCCCCCGAGCACGACAGAATTGAAAAGCCTCTGAAGGGCTCTTAGAACCGGCTTGCCGCCTGCCTTCAGTAGCTCGGAAGTAATTCCATCGTCACCCGGTGCCTTCCCGTTCTTTAACTGTTTAAGAGCCATTTGGATCTCGTACAGACTGACGTCCGGGATATCTTCAGTAAAGTGTCGAGTTAGCTTGGATCTGGGATCTGGAGCCAAGCCGACAACAGGAATCTGTGAAGATTGGTATAGCTGTCCATAGAACCTTTGAACCTCTCTCAGGATCTCATCTTTAGAAGAAAAAATCGTCTGGTATCTAAGGATAAAAATAACTTTACCTTTGCCACAAACACGACAGATGCAAGGTTTCTCCCCAGTATGCGTTCGTCTATGGCATTGTAAATCTGATGATCTAGGGAAACCTGCCAAAAAATATAATACTTATAGTTAGTTATAAAAAACACACCTTTAGGAAACTTCAAACAGTACTAATAAATACAGTAGGTAATGCTTTTGAATAAGTCTCTCTGACAAGCCTCGTTGTATCCTGAAATTCAACAGTATATTTAACAGTAGTTGAATTTCAATAATACATTAAAAAACTAAATATGTAATTCTTTGTTGGTTAAATTGCTACATACTATATCATAGTTCACGAGAGCACCAAAAGATGGCAGCAAACCATAAATACAAAAACCTTGTAGGTGATTATGTATTTGAGCCGTTTGGGGTTGCAAACTCTGGGAACATGTAGTCCGAGTGCTCGTGCATTTTATAAGGATCTTGCAAAGAGACTGATCGAGGCCTCTCGCGACCTGGCTGGTTTATTTCATGCCAGAGGAATAGTATTGCCATTCAGCGTGGCAATGCGGCCAGTCTTCTGGGCACGCTCCCAGTAGACCGAGATGCGGAGAAAATTGATTTTAGCTAGTTTTTTAATTGTATATATTGTAAATAATGTAATTAATAATATTTCTTCTTTCCAACCATAAATTGTAAAATGTTTATTTTTCTTGATTTTGCAAATTGTTGGATGGTTTGTCATTTCGTTTCGAATATAATAAGGTTAATTTTATGTGAAATTTCTAGCTCACCTTTGTCACAAAAATCACATTTGTAAGGTTTCTCTCCAGTGTGACGGCGCATGTGGACAATCAGATTTGATGAGTTGGAGAAACTACGGCCACAATAGAGACACAGCAGTGTACTCGACGAACCTTTGTCGCGTTCCACTTCATGCACCCTCTTGTGGGAACTGCAAACGGATTATAACCCGTTTTAAATCACTTCATATTAACTAATAACGTTCGAGAGATGGCGCTGTTTTCTTGAATTGCTCTATAGGTTGTCATCGCTTAATGAGTGTTGAGCTTTTGAAACTTAAATACCGCTGCAATACAGTCGACGAGTAGTTCGGCGAATAGCGAAGGAAGAAGGCAGAGACGTAGTGTGGCCACGTTACTCGTCATGCCGCATATCATTCCGGTAAGGCGAGCGCGAGTGGCTGGCCACATTATTCGCGGGCTGTTTAAAATATCGGATTTTCGACTTATCGATATTTTTAAACATATTATCATGCTCCTAGATTTCTATGTACTTACTAGCTGACCCGGCAAACGTTGTCTTCGTCGTCGTCTAGCCGAAAAATAAAATTTAAAAAAAAAAGCTCTCAGACTATAAAATGCAAATACCTACCGCAAGTTATCCCTCCTGTGGAAGCTTTTTTCACATACATCACATTGAAAATACTTTTCATTTGGCATGTGAATTTTGGTGTGTTTCACTAACAAGTCTCTCCTGTGAACAAAACGAAATTATTTAACTGAGATTTCTTAGTATTTTTGTAATTACTTTGTGACTTGTATTACTATAAATCCACAAAATACTGAATTTCAGTAACATCAGGAATATTTTGAACAATTAGTAATTCTAACTCAAAAATAATGTAATAGCTATAAAATCAATAGGTGTGGATATTTATAGAATTTCATATAATCCAGCACATATTACTAATATCTAGAGACACAACCGACTAGTTCTTTACCATGAATTTTTATACCTGACTGAAGACATCCAATTTGTTCAATTCGAATGAAAGGGATGTGATGAAAAGGAGAACATGTTTGCTGACTGCAAACGATGAGGGCAAGAATATGATAATACTAATATATATTTATTTAGAGTTGAATTCTACTTAGAATGGATGATTCAAGATTGACTAAGCAGATATACAATGCAAAACCGGATGGATGCAGGAGTTGGTGACGGCCAAGACACACATTCCATGACCAAATAGAAATAGAATAGTTTTGAAGGAAGGTGATGTAAGGAGCCTTAGAAATCGACGCGCGTGCATGAAAAGAGTTATGAAAGTCAACGAATCGAGTGAGGTGTGTAAGAATCGTGCCTTATGGCGCTCTGTTCCCTCTGCCTACCCCGCAAGGGATTTGGCGTGATGTTATGTATGTATGTAATTGTACTTACTTATAAAAGCATCTATTGCATGTATCACACTGGAACTGTCTATCGTCGCACTTTGTTTTCGTGTCTATAAATTTCACCGACACACTCTCACCCTTATGATACCTAAGAATGTGTTTGTTCAATGATATCTCGTATGCGAATTTCATACCACAACTGTCACACTTGTATTTCCTTTCGATTTGTTTGCATATCCTTCTGTGTCGTGCTGCTGACCTCAACGAGGCAAATACCTAAAAAAAACAACGATTAATTATTACCTTATTCATGAAAATAAAACTGCATATTACATACATAGCTTCACGCCAAGTTCTTTGCGTGATAGGTAGTGAACAACAGCAAGCAAAACAACAGCATATTGCCCTCCTATCCCATAAAAAAATAAAAAATATGTTGTATAGCCACGCAAATATTGACGTAAAGTGGCACATGTCGCGTACCGTTCGGTGAGAGAGGTATCCAGAGGTCCACAATGAGAGATATCATGAATGAAGAGTGTGCGAATTGCCCAGGGCTAGTTCTTGGGACCTGAGCTTTTGGTCATTCTCTATGGTGCATTACTGCGCCTCGAACTACCATGACGAGCCTCGTGGTGCATTGGTAAAACTACCGACTGCAGAATCGAAGTTGGCAGATTCGATCCACACCTGAGTTACCCGAGTACAAATATTTATGACAAGCATGAATGTTTTAATAAGTTTATTTATTTATTTATTTATAGATACATACAACGTCAAGTAAATTACTAATAGTTATTAACAATAGTAACCAGAATACAGTGAGCAGCTGGTACTTAATATAGGTTACCCTGTGCTATAAGTACCAGCATCCTTCCAGTGATACAGAAATACATGTAGGTATACTACAATTATGTTGTTTGTATGGCGTCTAGGTGTTTTATGTATGTATTTTATGTATGTATTTACAAAAAAAAGTATGTGTATTAATGTCCCTTATCTAGTATCCACAACACAAGCATTTAGTTGCTTAGTTTGAAACTAGAAGGCGCTGTAATTAGAGTATTGTGTCCAAGATATTAAGAATATCCTGTGCCTATCGAAGAGTCTCGTAAGTGGCTGTTCTGTTTATTGCTGGCGCAATCCCAATTGACTGTCCTGGGTCTGTCAGGATTTATACTTGGGGTACCCCAGGTAAAGGATCTTTGGGAGAAGTGAAGGCGAAGAATTTACACTAAGATTAAGCTACAAGAGAAAATCTTTTGTAATTTTTATTACATACCTTTGAACATAAATTACAACGTTGCGAAAGCTCTGGATGTTCGGCATCGTTATGACTTATAAGATCTTGTTCTAAAAAAAATACACAACTACATGTTGTGCAAATTATAGGTGGCGCAATATTGTCCTAGAAAATAGAGAAAATTACTTTTAAGTCATATAAACCATAGGGTGTTTAATTAATCCGAGCCCCGGCTAGTCCGGCGCCGCTGGTCATCCGATAAATAAACATACAGGCTTTACTTGTTGTAAAGTGTTCAAAGCATTTAATTGCGGTATTTTTTTTTTTGGAGAAACGTCGGATTAACACAGACTAGAGACGCCAAAATATTATATTATCAGCTGACCCGGCGTACTTTGTTTTGCCTCGGGAGCAATAAATAAAATATTATTTCTAAATAAAAGTAGCCTAAGTTGCTCCGTATTACACCAGCTACCTGCCAATAAATGTTTCGTCAAAATTGGTCCAGCAATTTCAAAGATTACCCAGATCAAACAGACAGACAAAAATTGTAGAGAGAAAAATAACACGAATTTTATACATTAGATATGTATTATATTCATATGAATGTATAAGAAAGCAGTTATTTAAATATTACAAACAGACACTTCAATTTTATTTATATGTATAGATATAAAAATAAGAAGCATAAAAAACGTACCACTTCACTGTTGGACGATAAAAGATCTTGTAAAGAGATTTCCGACAAATAATTTAAATCCTTTTTTTCAATAGTCTCTTTCTGAAAAAATAACAGCATATTAACAAGTGTGATAAGTTTTTATTTACTGTAATTAATTTAATTTATTAGTTCTCTCGGTGGCTTATAGGTCTAAAACTCTGGTTTCATCACTGGGAGATCCAGAATTCGAGTATTGATATTAATGACATGCAAAACAGTACTTGCAAGTTATATGCTATGAAATTGATGACTGACAAAATCATGCCCGATCAATTCCCTACCCTGTAGCCAATATTACGTAGGACAAATAGCTGCAAGGTCTTATGAGCGTGAAGCGATAAAAAGCTATAACCTAACATAACTTCACGCCTTTTTCTACCCGGAGGTGTAGCTAGTAGCTGTTAAGCCTCGACTCGCCGTTAGGTTTACGTCCCAAATGGTGGGGAACCTCTTGCCATGGCGGGCACAAAGTTTTCAGTCATCGATATGCATCACACATAACTTTCTAAATTAATTTCAAAAAGTCATTGGTGTGAGCCAGAATACGAACCCGCGACCTCTTGATTCGGAAGCGGGGTGCTTGACCACTGGGCCAATGAGACTTTAAACTAAAAAGCTATATCTATTGTAAACAATTTATACTAACATTTGCTCCAGTGCAATTGTGTTGTTCAAATGTCTGCCTATCCAAATA
Organism: Euproctis similis; assembly: GCA_905147225.2. Taxonomy (NCBI): domain Eukaryota; kingdom Metazoa; phylum Arthropoda; class Insecta; order Lepidoptera; family Erebidae; genus Euproctis; species Euproctis similis. Next base: position 14,873,081 of record LR990107.1, on the reverse strand, counting down.
TTTCTTTTGGCATAATATACAACACTGTACCTTCATATCTGAAATGGAACAATGATTATCTTAAATAAATCTGATGAAATGAAATAATGATAGAAACTGAAAAGAATGATATAAAAATTAGGCTATATTATTAACCAATTTTTAAATTAAAATTCTTAAATGTTCAAAATCTATATAGCCAATTTAAATAAACTTATGTCTACGTCATGATTTGATGATATACTTGATTTTTTTTAAACTGATTCGGTTAGGGGCCGTCCATTAATCACGTGATGTTTTTTTTATAATTTTTTTTGACCCCTCATCCCCCATGGTGATACGTGGTGATATTTAAAACATACAAAGAATTATTAGTACATTCAAAGAGTCTTAAAGTTTTTAAAGTATATTATTTTTAATTCATCACCAATCTCGCTGCTCGAGTACTCGAGCAGCCTGCTTCTGAATCAGAAAGTCGTGGGATCTATTCTGGGCTCACACTAATCTATTTTATTTTAATAATAAGGTGGAAAATACACGTGATATCTTACTCCACTCCCCCCCCCCTTCCCTCTCGTGATTTTAGTTAGACCCCTCCCCCCCCCCGCTTTTTATAACCTCACGTGATTAATGGACGGCCCCTTATGTAATGATTTAACTGTCGATAAAAATATGCGAAAAAGAGACCACAACTCATCACAATTTTTTCGGAACACTATTTGATCAAAGAGTTAATATTACGTAATATAAGAGTAGACTATACTTTTCTTAAAATACCAAACTACACTTATAATAAATATGAAGAATAAATATAATAAATATGAAGTAAGTATTATCATTTTGACCTATTAATATAAAGTTTTTAATAATAATGTAGTTTTAACATTTAAAATCGTAAAATACCAACCGTTATGAATCATCAAATGAACACTTAATTCTTCTTTGGTTTTATAATACTGTTTGCAAAATACACATTCCATTTGATTAACGGGCGTGCTGTTGAATTCACCGTTTGTTAGCTTTGCTGTCTAAAAATAATAAAAAAGACATTGAAGATTACACACGAAGTACACAAACACTTTAGGATGACTAAAATAGTGATCCAAAACTTGTTGATTGTCTCTAATAACTGCAAAAATCAAGCCCTACATGACAATTTTGTGCGTGTGATGTTAGCGAAAGTCATGGTATTGAATCTGGACTAGCAACAATGACTGTTTAGAATTTAGGCGTTGATAATAAATAATTTTCACTGACAATATTGTGCCCAGCGTATGGCAGTAGTATGCGCCGCCTATTTTATTAGGGGGCGTAAAAATTCCAAATTCAAATTAGAAAAATTGAGATTTTTTATTTTTTTTCTTATTATTAAAATTAGTATAATCATAGCGCGTTGATATTGGGATTGGAATAGCCGCCGTCTTGGCGGTGATGACGTAGTGCAAGAGTCCGTGTCAGTACCGTTTGCAACGTTTTGAAGCGCATACTATTGAGTTTAAATCGTTATTGTTGAATTTATAACTATATATAATAAATATATAACTTTTGTGATTTTATTTATTGTTAAACATCATACTTACTCGTTAAAATAAGTAAGAAAGTGATTAAAAGTCGTGCGTTTTTGAAGCGAGTGACGTCACGCAGCTATTATTGTGACAAGGTTCCATCACAATATGAACGCGCTATAGTAGTAAATCTAATGAAGAAATTGGATGCTTCTAAAAAACTTTCAACAAAAAAGGTAAAAATGCAACACAAGCGGCGGAAAAAAATTATGATGTTTATGGACCTAATGCAGTATCTGCGAAAGTAGCTCAAATTTGGTTTAAGCTTTCTCAAGCCGAAAATTTTGATATCATAATTGCAAGTCGGTCTGGTCGGTAGGTCCACAAAAAAGCTGGATTTGCGCTCATGTGCTCACTGAAAGAAACCTAATAAATATCGTGGTCAAAGATGGCTCAGGCTTAACAGACTGTGGCGAAACCCAGTTTATCTCACAAGAAAGTGATGAGATTGGAAGGGCATTATTCATTATGAGTTTATACCGTTATGCAGCTTGTACCTTCAGATTTTCAGATATATATATTCGCAGAATTTCTAGGGCAGTGTTAGGTTAACCTCACTTGAGAACTATTAAAACCGCATATCGCAACTTTTCGATCAGAAAGCCTCAACATTTTTATAGCAATTAGATCACGTACCCACCTACAAGATGGCAAAAAGTTATCCAACAAAATGATACCTACATACTTTTCTCAAATAAACTTTATAAAAAACTTTTTGAATTTGTATACAAAATGCGAAGAATTTTTTCCCTAACCAAATATAACAGAAATATTTGAATTCTTAAACACTTACGTTGGTCAAAAGCTTTTTAGGTCTGCCCCTTTTCTTGGGTCCCATCAGATCGGCGTGGTACGTCCACATGTGCTTTGTTAAATTTTCGGCACCCTCATAGCATATGCCGCAAAGTGGACAACAAGTGCTGTTCGACTCATCATATTCAACTGTAGTATTATTGAAATAAAAAAAAGACAAAAACCATTTAATCCATAAAAAAAAAACTTTTGACTACAATTGTAATATAATACATACCTACAATCCGTAACTTCACGCCTTTTTCTACCCGAAGGTATACATTCGGGCTGCTATAGGCAGTAACTGTGAAAGCCTCGACTTGCCGAATCGTTACGTCCCAAATGGAATAGGTGGCGAACCTATTGCCGTTACAAAGTTACAAGTCATCGATATTTATTAGAGATGAAACGGATATCCGGTAATTATCCGGTATCCGGCCTATCCGGCGGGCTTAATACTATCCGGCCGAATAGCGGATAATTACTATTTGGAATTAAAAAAAAATCTGGATTATTAAAGAAGAAAGAAGAAGAACAAAGTAATTATTTGCTTTATTTAGTTAGCTTTAGTATCACATAAGAAACATAATTAGTTTAAATTTTTGACACAATTGATAAATGATTGTAATATAAAGAAAATTAATTAATTAGTACTCATACTACTAAGAGCAAATTATGGTGAATAGATACTAATTTCTCTGCATTGAGAGGTAGCAAGCGGAAAAAGTCTTTCGCTGTAAACACTACTGCAAGGTGCTGAAAGATAGATCTTGACAAACATTGTTAAATTTGGGTATTGTTTGCCATTAGCTGCCCACTAAGAATAAGGGTCACGATTGCGATCAATTCGCACTGACTTGAGATAAAAATTCAGCTCACAGATTATCGCGTTTCACGAAGCTCTTCTTCACGAAGACCCGAATCTAACCGAGTCCACCCGATCGTTCGCGCGCCGCCTACGCAAAAGTTGCAATGCACCAAACGGCTAAGTTGTGCCGAATATCCGGCTATTCGGCCACACCATTTCTAATATTTATCACACATAATTTACGGAATAATTCCGAGAAACCATTGGTGTGAGTCTGGAATCGGAATAATTCTAAATCTGCTTGGAGCTTGGCAACAAGATCACCGAGACTATTATAATATGAAATATATTTTAATCCATATATATATAAATTACTATTTGTAATACATAGCTAAATCAAACAAAAAATATTTATTATTCTTTATATCTATTACTTTTGTTGTGTATTATTTTTATTAATTTCATTTTAGATACTATAGATAATCAACTTATTAATATATATATATACTAGCTGACCCGGCAAACTCTGTTTCGCATCAAAAGTAATAACTGCTGCCCCGCTATGTTAATACTGCAATATCTTCGACAAATTTGAAGTCGATAGCAGCTATAGGTTAAAAATGGGAATTTTCCATTGTTAACACCCCCGCAACCCCCCTTGTGGGTGGAATTTCGTAAAATCCGTTCTTAGCTGACCTCTACTCGGCGAAAGGAATAATCCTACCAAATTTCAAGTCGCTACGCCTTATGGTTCCAGAGATATCGTGATGAGTCAATATATAGGTGGAAATCTCTTATATATATATAGATATATACCTACTCACTTTTAATGCATTTCTTTTTCTTATTTTGAACACATCCATCTTGAGTCTTAGCTGACCCCAGACAATAATTGCATTCACAAAACGGCTGTCCTTGTTTTTGGATATCATCTTCAGTTTTCACAGATTCTGTAAGGATCACTTTAGATTTGAGATTCATAAGTAAACTCAAATGAAGACATTGCTTACAATAGAGTTTGTTTTTACGCGAAAGGTCAATATAATAACAGTGGTAGAGCCACGCAGTTCGCTGCATAAATGGGCCAGCTCGACTGGTGCAACACTACGATCTCTCAGAATATCGACGTAAAGTGGCTCTTGCCGCGTTTCGCTCGGTGAGAGAGGTAACCGGAGGCCCAAACCCTTTCGCCGTCCGCATCCCATCCCACTTCCGACCCCTTCCATATCCCATTGTGAGGGCTGGCAACGCAACTGTAACACTATTGGTGTTCAAGTGTCCATGGGTGGCGATTGTTGCTCACCACCACGTGACACGCCTGCTCGTTTGCCTCCCGATACCATAAAATAAAAATAATAAATGCTTAGAACTTAAAACAGTAGTATTTGTTGTAAATAAATAACTCAGTAGTATTAATTATGTATTGATATCCACTGTCTAGTTTCCAAAAGACAAATGTTTAGTGTTTTGGACACCAAATGGTGCTGGATGATGGCTTATAGGACCGCATGGCCCTCTTTGTTTCGGATATTCATATCTGACAAACTTAAGACTTACTTACCAATATCATTTATATCTGTTGCATTAATAAGAGGGAAATTAAAATCACTATCTCCATAATCATCATGATCATATATTAATGTATTTTCAGTCTTTATACCTGTGGCATTCACCTGCAAAAATATAAAACAGTGATGATATGAATACAGAAGTAATATCTATTTACTGATAAAGGTTGCTCTATGTGACTGCCATGACATTTTGACGTAAAGTGGCTTTTCCTGCCGTTTCACTCATTGAGAGAGGTATTCGGAAGTTTCCGCCTCCCCTTCCCACCCCACTCTCGACTCCGTCCATATCCTATTGTAAGGACCGGCAATGCAACTGTAACACTAATGTGTTCAGGTGTCCATAGGCGACGTTTGTTACTCACCATCAGGTGACAGGCCTGCTCATTTGCCTCCTACATCATAAAACAAAGAGAACACGCAAACAACTTTTCAGAAATCTTCTGGCAAGTTTTGCGTAATAGATATACCTATGGCATTATTGCCATAGGTATATTATTGCCACTGGATTATTCCAGTCTTTATAGGTCATGAGTACCCTCTGTAGTTAATTAATACAAGTTTTACTCCTGCACAAACTTTAATGATATAAAGAAGAAAAAAATTTGAACTCTGCTCCTACTCTTAAGAGAAATGATCATGTAGCTAGTTTTTTATCATCAGAGATAATATAGTGTTAAAAAGAAATTATAATATGGTCAATATTGCGTACAGCTGCAGTTGATGGTGCAGGCCATTCCTTTTTCTCATTTTTCAATATTCCTTGAAGAGACAAATGTGCCTCTTCAGATTTTATCTTAAAGTTAAATGCAACAGTTGCTTTCTCCTTGCAATCATGACATATTGTTGAAGGGAAACCATCACTTTTATCAATCTGAAAATTAGAAACATCAAAATATGTTTTATTTCTGCTAATTGTCTGTTTATTCCAATACAGATACACTAAGCTAGTCTGTATATGGTTATTATAATAGTATCTGAATGCTGTAGCACTTTTTGGATAGGCAGGTACAGGACAAATCATATATATATATAAATCTTAATTAATATTAATAATATTTAACTTCTGCTCAGAGATATTTGCAAATAAAGAGTTAAATCAATAAATAGCTAAAATTAATTTTAATTGTGGTAAAGTAAGGAGAAAGTTAGAACATATATTTTAGTTATTTTTTTTTTATATCTTAAAAACACTGACTATTGTCTTAAACTGTATGTTAGGCCAATGTATGTTTTAGAGTTGATATAGATCGTCACTAAAATATTATCTTCAATCAGTAAAATGCTTATGGCAACAAAAATGCTTAAAATTTCACAGCAAACCTATGTAATTAACAATATTTGCACAAAGTGTATAAGAAAGCAAGCAAAATAAACTAAAATACATTAAATAAATACACATACTTTGAGCCATATACATTTGCAAGTAAAAAATATTGATACAATCGCTATTTGTGGCCTTACTATGTATGTAAGAGTAGGTTATAAATAACAGACGAAATTACTTAATCAATAAACCTTTTAAATTAAATAAACAAATATAAAACAATTTGCTACAGCTACAGGTAATCAACTACAAATATCTTAAGCACTGAGTATTGGTTTTTATATGATAAGATATTGCATAAATTATTATACATCTGAACAATTGCTTAGGCAGTACATATTTATATCAATGGAAAAATGACAAGTTTTGGGAATTATATATTCACCAATAATATTATCGCAAGTACTCGGCAATTAGTAAGAACAAAATGATATTAAAGCTGAGAAAAAAAATATGTAGTACAATTATGTACATTATGAACTGCTGTATATGTTATTGTAAAATTCTAAAGTTTTAACATGTTTTAAAGTCATAAGATTGAAAATATTTTTTGGGTTCTAACAAAAAAACGCAGATGATAATTTTAATCCACTATTAATTCGCAATCTATAATATCAGCACAATTAACATAATTTTATCTCGAAATGTATGTATGTAATACGCTTGGCAATAGGTAAATAAATATTTAATTTTACCTTTAATCCAGTAATTGAAGTTATAACATAATCTAGTGTGATAGTCTCATCAAATACATCAAATATTGAATGCAATTTATTGTCTTTACATAAACACGTCCTACATATTTCTTCAGTTTTTATAATAATTCGTTTGGCCGATGGCGAAGCCATTTTAGCTGCTAACTCTGTTAGTTTTTTTTTAAAGGTTTAACGACCTGGTTGCAAAGACCTTTAAGTCGAGTGACCGCGTAGAAAACAAGGTTGTAAGGAAGGAAGTTGGTTTGAAAGAGAGTGTCGGTGTAAAAGTAAGATAGGGCATGCTCCGATGGTTCGGACATGTAGAACGAATGGTTGATGCAAGACTGACTAAGCAGATATACAATGCAAAAGCGGATGGATGTAGGAGTCGAGGACGGCCAAGACGCACATTCCATGACCAAATAGAACGTGTTCTGGAGGAAGGTGATGTTAAGAGCCTCAAAAACCGACGCGCGTGCATGAAAAGAGTTATGAAAGTCAACGAAGTGAGTGAGGCGTGTAAGAATCGTGCCCTATGGCGCTCTGTTCTCTCTGCCTACCCCGCAAGGGATTTGGCGTAAAGTTATGTGTGTATGTGTGTGTATATGAGTGCAAATGTGGGAAGTGGTGTAAATATCGTGTTTAGTGTGCTCTTCTACATTGTCGTCAAAACTCCCTCGGAACATCATGCATAAAGTGCCACAACTTGATGGATGATTAGGTTAGGTTAGGTTAAACTGTAGGTTTAGGCTAGGTTAGGTTAAGATTAGTTTAGGTTAAGAATGAAGATGTTATTTATAACAAAAGACTCGACTTAAAGGTCTTAGCAACCAGGTCGTTAAATCATTTAAGAAAAAAGAACGCTCAATGTTGTTTGTTGTTTAAAATCTATAAATCAGGATTGGAAAAATTATTAGCAAATTTAAGTCGTGTCGTAATTCTCTCAGTTTTTTTGTATTACTGATTAGAAAAGCATTCGATCCATTTTGTTTTGCTAAAATTGTAAGTAATATTTTTTATACATATGTATCTATATTAAATTTTTCATTATTTAAATATTTATTTTGCTAAAGACTTTCTAATACCACCGGTTTAACTACTATTTGATTAGTTTATCTTTGTGAGAGTATATACTTTAATATTATTATCTTTTTTGACTAACTCAATCAAAAAAAAAGATGATTATCATCTGGAAAAATCCTAATTATTTTTTTAGTACAATTATGGATATAAAAATAATACTCTATCAATTAATATTTCTCTTATCTTCTCTCTCCTTCAGACCTTTCAGACACACAAATATTCATAGCTGTTCTCCATTATTTTTTCAAGCAAGGCCTTTGTTCTCAACTACCCTACCAAAATAATAATTATTGTATTGGGTTCAAATGCTTATAAACTTTTAAATTCAAAATTTTTACCACTCTTCGTTTGAATTTCATTGTTTTATAATTTTGCCACGATTATTTGGATTATTTAAAAGGGATCCCCTTTTAAATAATAAGTATGTATAACATATTTCTAATCTATATTTCTAGTTGTTGATATGTTTGTCCCATACAAGACAAGTATAATATTTATTTACATATGATTAATAGAATAGAGATTTTTTTTTAATTATAGTATATGAAATTGCTGGCTACAAATAGTGTTCAGTTTATAGTATTTTGTGATTCATTATCTGTGACAAATAAACAAGAGGTAGTTCAATCATTAAAATATTTACTTTATTCATGCAAAAGAGAAACTTCTTTTTAGTTAGTTATATAGAAAACAAGGTAGTTAGTATACTCAGCTGGCTGTGAGTTAAAACATAAGAACAAAATGAATAAGTGAAAGTATAATGACAGGCACATGGTATGGGCCACTTTCTCCATGACTTTATAGCTATGTTTTGTACTTGAGTATACCGGTGACTTAATCTTTGTGGATTCATGAGAAGTAAGTCTTCTTCAGCTTATCTGCCATTGTGAGGCTGCCATCCAGTATTAACAGTGGTAGAGCCAAGCAGTTCGCTGCATGAACGGGCCGGCTCCACCGGTGAAATACCACGACCTCTCAGAAGATCGACGTAAAGTGGCTCATGCCGCGGTTCGTTTGGTGAGAGAGGTACCTGGAAGCCCTACCCCCGTACCTATCCTTTCCTATCCCACTCCCTTAAAGGTCGGCAACCCAACAGTAACACCATATGTGTTGCTGGTGTCCATGGGCGGCGTAGGTTGCTTACCATCAGATGACACGCCTGCTCGTTTGCCCTCCTATCCCATAAATAAAAAAAAATAATGTTAGTCTAATTAAGCTGATTTTATCTGAATTAATGTGTAGGGTAAATTAAATCATGCTGCGTTGACCATTAGATATGTATTTTAATCCACTTGAAATCCTTGCTGAACGCTCCTCTGGTGTTAGAGCCATGCAGTGTGCTGCATGATGGATCCAGGTTGAACAGTGAAATACCACAACGTTTCAGAATATTGACGTAAAGTGATTCATGTCGCGTTTCGCCAGGTGAGGGAGGTATCCAAACGCCTTGTCCTCTCCATTCCCCATCGCACTTCCGACCGCTTCGCTACCCTATTTTAAATAGCAACAAAACTGTAACACTATTTGTGTTGCTGGTGTCCATAGTGAATAAGTTTTTTTTCTACATCTTGAATCTTGATATTTACATCATTTCAAGTTAGTTTATCAACCTGATGTATCATCAATTTTAAATCTATTATTACACAAGTCAGCCAGGTGGTCACTAATGTATTTTTAACTCTTGTAGTTTGCTACAAGAGTTAAAAATACATTAGTGACCACCGCAAATTGTTGAAAATTAACATTATCTTGTATATAACTAATAGTGTCCGACCGAAGGTCTATTTTTGTCCGAAGCTGAAGCCGATTAATCGGCAATCTCCACAACCTTCGGCCGAAGCCGAAGGTTTATAAACTCTTAGAAAATTAATAATTTTCTTCAATATTATCCACAGCTAAAGAAGAATATCGACGTAAAGTGGCTCATGCCGCTTTTCTCTCGCTGATAAAGTCCGCAATGAACTAAGTACACGTTCCCTGTCGTAACAGTGATTTAGTTTATAGTGAGCGACCCACGGACCTGAAAAGGTATATGGCCACTAACTATGGCTGGACTCCAGCCGAAGTTAAAGTGCGGGACCTCAAGCGTATAGCTCTTGATGGTACTCATAAGGAGAGTCGCCACGTGAATTCCTCCACTCCCCATTGTCCGTTTGGGTTCCATAACAGAATAACGCCTGCTGACCGAGCGCTACGCCCGAGAGCTAGCTGACACTTCGATCCGTGCTTGGGACGCCAGATAAGCCGGCTACCAGTATCCAGCTGGTTCCGGAGCTGTATAGCACGCTCACCTCACGTTGCACATTCATGTTGCTGCTCATCGGCTGAGGCCCAGCAAAGTCGACTGGCGCATGCCACTAGCGAAAGCCGCGCTACTTGCTGTCCAGGCAAGTACCGGAGATATGGTCCCCTTCAGTAAAATATAACCGTTGGTTCACACTTGAGGCGCACTCACTGCACCCGCGACTGGAGACCACGGAGCCCCTGTCCGACCGGTCTCACAGCCTCTTGCTGCGCGCGGGATCAGACGTACGACCACCTATCACCGTACAGACACACATTGTCCAATCCCTACAGCTCAAACACAGCCCCCGCGAGTCCGACCTCAGTGGCAGAGACATCGCGAACGCCAGCGCCAGCGCCCGCAGTGGGGCTTTTCTCTGTTCCCGCGGTACCCTGATCTTGCAGACGGACCCGTAATTCCGTCTGAAACCTATCTACTTCGGGTCCTAGTAGATAGTAGTACAGTCCGGTCCGTCAGTCACTCACTTTTTTATAACAGTTAACGAACTGTTATGAAAAAGTGAGTGACTGACGGACTGACGGACTAATTCCAACTGTTTTCGCACCTACGGCGGGACCTTCGGCTTCGGCCGAAGCCGAAGATGGATTTTTGGCCGAAGGTGGCCGAAGCCGAAGTCGAAGCTTCGGTCGGACACTAATAACTAATGATCACCGTGTCTGACTCATCGACGACAAAGTTTCAAAATATTTTTTTTAACGTTATTACTGATTCTATACAAAAACCAATACCTATCGGTTGCTTGATCATCTTTATTTCTGCGATATCTGCTGAAATTTTCAGTCAACTGTACTGCAGATAGACGAAACATTTTACTAATCATCTTCGAAAAACGGAGGAGGCTCTCAATTCGTCCGGATATTTTATGTATGTTCACCGATTAGTCAAAAAAACTCTGACAGATTTGCAAAAATATAGGTCAGGATCAGATGTTGGGAACCAGGAGAAAACGAAAGCAACCACCGAAAATTGTGTGCTCTTACGTTGTTTTTGTAATGTAATAACCATATTATACTGAGCTATATGCTTCAGGGTGTCATGCTGCTGTGCTGATGGTGACGCTGCTGAATTCCTAACGGTTAAGAGTTGGGAGGGATTAATGCAAAGGTCGATAAAAACTATTTAGTGGTATTTATTTATTACTGTAAGCAATTTCTGCCAGGCAACCTTAACCGTAGAGATAACGTCTTGCTGAGGTACTCGAATCAACATCTGATGCTGCTGTGTTTAACGTGTACATGATGATGAAAAATATTGAAATGCGATGAAAATGTAAATAATCTATTAACAAATTACTATTTTGTGGAAAAAAAATCCATGTTTTTGAAATAAAATCAATTGAAATTTGAATTCTTAGCCACACAAAAAATATTCTGATGATGAAATTACAGAACTGCATAACTGTTAGGACTTAAGACACACCAATTTAATCGATGGACATTATTTAGTAGCTTGTAGGAGACTACCACGTTGCTTGTGGGTGCGCATGAATGAACATCTGATTCTGCTGTGGTGATAATGAAGATACAGAACTCCTGAACGGTTAGGAGTTATAACATTCTTTGAAAATTGTTATTTTATTTTCTGCAATACCTTCCAGTCTACGATTTCCCCTCATACCTATGAATAACAATTGTAGGTTCCTAATCATTTTAAGAATTCGATAAATGGCTGTTGTAATTATTAACTAGTTAGCATTTATTAGAATTCACAACCGATTAGCACTACTAAAATCAAGAAATATAATTAATTTTATAAAATATTAAATTGACTTTAATTAACACAAACGACAAAAACTTTAAGCAGACAAAAACAGTACATAAATAACTAAAACGCGATAAATACTCTAATTTATTACGTATTATTATTTTGGCTATTTCAGTCTTTTTTGTTTCTAGATATTTGCGATGTTGAAGCCGAGTGTACCGTCGGTTACTCCGCCATCGTTCCGACAAGCCATACGGATGACAACTGCACAACCAAACTCCGACAGTAACTCGGAAGATAACGTAAGTTGTATTAACAAGTAAGAGCAAATTAGGTACATATTCTAACTTGTTATACACACAAATCTAAAATCAGCTCAATACGAGTAATTCTACGGTATTTTAAAGGAATTAATTTCAGAAAACCTACCGAGCAAGTGTAATCCCAAGAGGCTATAATTAATACATTCCCTCAGCCTCAGTATGGCTAATACGAGGGCAGCTACTTATGTATCTGGAATAAAATAACTATCAAGACATAACTTCACACTTCATTCTACCCGAAGGTCTCACCTTTATGTTTACTTCCCAAACAGAATAGTCGGCGAACCTATAGCCATACCGGGCATAAAGTTTTCAGTCATCGATATTTATCACACATACTTTCGAAATTAATTTCGAAAAGACATTGGTGTGAGCCACGATTCGAAACCGCGAGTCGCGACCTCTTGATTCAAGAGCGGGACTTAATAATTTTAATAAATATAGTAAATATTTTTTAAATAATATGTAGGCCAGTTCCGGATACTTAAATAGCAGCCCTTGTAATATATATGGCATAGTTATGTTAATTATCAGCCCTATAGATCAATAAAATCATTTATTTATTCTGATAGTATTTCATCATTTGTAAGCTCCATATTTTGTAAAAAGTGATCTACTGGTACACAACTATAAGTAGAAACATAGTTTTTAACGAATATAAGACCAAATACGATGACAATTCAAGGTTAATATAGATTTTCAAGAATGGTGGAAACAAAGAAATGTGTTATACCTATTGCCTATTACCTATTTATTTCAGGAAGATTTCGAGGATGCATTGGATGAACAGCAGGATTCGTAAGTACACTGTGATTAAACATCGCGTCTTTTTCATTGGTATCAGATTTTAATGAAAGAAGGGAAAAGTGTGATGCGATGGAACTGTAAAAACCCTGAGAGAGTATGTTGAATAGTTACAGAGATTCCCTTTTTTGCGGGAAGGGAATGATATCCCTGTAGTAAAATAGTTCATATAACTTAAAAATACTTTTGGCATATAACTATTAAAATATAGACCTGATAAATCCTACTAATATTATAAAAACGAAAGTTTGTGAGTGTGGATGTATGTTTGTTAGTCCTTCACGTAAAAATTACTGATTGGGTATTGATGAAACTTAGCTAATACATCAGAATTGGGCTACAATTTGTAAATATATTGTGTGAATTGTCCTAAATATGACTATAACTGTCAAGAAAATTAGCAAAAAATATCTCTCAATCGCGTACGCTACGAAAACTCTTAGATAATAGGACAAAAAATAATGTTCTTGTGAATTTATGTCCGATTTATCGCAGTTATGTTACTGTAAATACTTTTTACATTTTATAATTTGGTAAAAGTGCCAATCAAAATGAGACTATTATAGTCTTTTTTCTTTAAGCGAGGAAATGCTTTATGCACACCCCCTGCCTGGGTCCGGCATGGGGTAGTGTGGGACTCCCAAAACAGTAAACTGCAATCCGATCCTAGGGTTACCCACTAAAACCGCGCGGCGGCCTTCCTCCGGCGTTGGGGTGGTCCAGGATACGGTTAACCCCTCTGGTCCACCCCACCGTCGCCCCCCCACTGTCACGAGGGGTGCTCATCCTCGGGGAGGCTCTGCGAGGCTCCCCCGGGCGGGGCAGCTCCGACCGCGCGCTGTAAAGAGGCGCGCGGCCGGCGGCGCCCCGGTGAGTATCTGAGTAGTCAACCTGTAGGTAACAGTGCCCCATTTACGGAGCACCCAGGCCTCGAGGTTGAGCAGGACGGCCCCGAAGGCGCGCTGACGCGCACAGCCCTGGAGGACCAGCGCGTCGCGCCAGTCCCCCAGGACCCGCCGGAAGGCCTCCCGCCTCCGCACTTCGTTTCCCCGCGCGTCCGGGTCCCCCCCCAGACTATTATAGTCTAGTATTTTAATAAATGTAGTTGTATAGCTTGTATTTTTAGAGCTATTTGCTGTACGTTGAGAAATACAAAATTTAGGTAATTTTTACGTGATACAATTACCGACATATACACAGAAAACGTTCTAACATCTATTGTTTTGATTTCCACTACTCATAAAAACACTCCCACATTAGTGTTACTCCTTTGTTTATCTGCAATATTAACCTAAGCCTGTTTCAATTTTATACAAATACAGTAACTGCAATGAATACTCTCAATGTTAAAAATCCTTGTCGAGTTTTTCGTCTATTTAATAATAATAAATTTTATGCCCTCACCATATCATTCGTCCTTATCCACCTTCCAGCTATTACTCAATACTGTTGACCTTTTATAAACTGTATTGTAAATGAAACTATAGATTAATTTATAAGTCTCGGTAGCCCATTGGTCGAGCACACGGCTTCTGATCCAGAGGTCCGGGTTCGATTCCTGACACCGGCTCACACCAATGACTTTTCGAAATTTTTTTCGGAAGTTATGTGTGATAAATATCGATGACAGAAAATTGTGTGCCCGGTCTGGCAATAGGTTCGCCACCTATTCCATTTGGGACGTAAACATAACGGCGAGACGAGGCTTAACAGCCGCTGCCTACACCTTCGGGTAACAAAAGGCGTAAAGTTATGTATGTATGTACTATAGATAAATATGGTTCTTAACGGAACATATATCTTTTAGATCGACTATGGATTTGGTTGCTTCGTTTGACGATTGTGAAATTGCGATGCGGCGATTCTTCAATAACGACTTGAATGGGGCCATGGATACAATGAAACAGTGGTAAGTAATTGTATTTTGATTATTTTTGATATTCATGTTTTAATTGTATTTAATTTTTTTCCCCCGTTCTACATCTACGGGTGGTATTCGCAACGGGTATTGTTAACATATTTATCTCTAAGATTTTCGCGAATCACGTTCATGACATTAAAACAAACTTTAGGATTATATCGCGTTTATTTATTAACAATTTTATTAATTTTTTTATTATATATATCTTGTTAATAAATATTTAATTTTTGTTGATGGTCTGATGTGGACCAATAGTAAAAATCATATTTGTAACATCAACTTTTTGATTTTTATTTCCAAAAAGTGGGTGCTCTCTGTATCAATGAAAATAGCTTTTGAACAAATACCATCTTTTTGTTCATCACTCGTGAAAATGATCTCTGTAAAGAGTTCGAAAAGTCGGGAAATTAATAAAATTGGTAATAAATAAACGGGTATTGTTAAATTTGCTCGTTAAATCTCGTTAGATCTCGTTAGTTCACTTTTGTAATTAGAGTTTACTTTTATAACTTCACGATTTTTGCTTCCGAAGGTGTTTGGGAGTGTACATTTGTTCGTCCCAAATGTCCCAATAGTAGGAGAAACCTATTTTCATTTATGGTGCATAATTATAAATAAATTGTTTGTTCTGCATTTCTAAACAATTACGATATTCTTGTAAAACGGAAACCCTGGCTTGTGATTCAGAAGCGTGTTTCTGAATCTCCAAACCACCGAGAGGAGTTTTACATTTGTGTTTTTTTGTTTATATAGGAGCGAAACATCCCTGTATCACAGTCTGGGCGCTGCTATGTTTGAGTTCATACCGGCCATGCTGACCTTCGACCAGGCACAGATCACCCGTACAATGGCCGCAGTCAAAACGGCCGTCGCGCTTTGTAACCAACATAGAAAGGCGTACACATTTGTGGAAAGCATTGGCACGCTAATAAAAAAGGTAAGCATGACATTATCATATCCATTTTGGACGGAACTCCCGGCCGTTTCCTGGGCCCAATAAATCTGACTGTCAGGCAGGAGCGCTCTATTATCGACGGGAGGTAACTCAAATACCTCGGCCTCACCCTAAGCAGTCGCCGGAGCTTCGAGAGAAAATTATTCTCCGAGCGCGACGTGCCCCTTCCTGGGGAGTTTCTCTGAACCTCCCCGAGGATGAATCCTCCGAAAGGGATGTAACGGCAAAGTGGTCCAGTGGGCAGCTGCAGTCCTAGGCGACCCGAACGCCGGAGGAAGGCCGCCGCCGCGGGGTTTTAATAATTAGCCCTGGGAATGGATAGCAGATCAGAGCACTAAGGCAGCCTCACACTACCCCTCGCATGCAGGGCAGGCATTTCGTCGCGTTACAAAAAAAAACCCGTTTGGACGACCAAGTACTAACTAACTACGTAACTTTTAATTTCATACGCGATACTCTATGTGAGCCGAAGTCAACGCGGCGTGATGCGAAAGAAAGAAACAGACTTATTATTATTTTGATTGATTTATTATTATTTTTGAATTATGACATGTTCGTGAATTGATTGCATTAGCACAGTTGTCATGATTACTCTCACAGTCACATTACCAGTATCATGACTAGTCTTCATGAAAATCCGAACGGTATTTCAAGCTGATAGGTTATTAAGGCCGGCCACTGTTCAGACATTAACCCTGAACATTTTTCTAAAAGTCTGTATACGAATGTAGGTTATTTTTAATGTTTGTCGTTTCAGCCTAACTATGCAATTTATACTGATATGGAAGCACACGCCGAATTGTGCTACGCAGAAGCACTTTTGCTGCAAGCTGCTATGACTATAATGGACGGAGAGGATCTCACGGGCCTCATCAAAGGCACTATCAAAGTTAAAACTTGCTACAACAGCTATAAGTAAGTTTCACCATGATTACGTACTTTATCCCCTGTAAGTAGATAAAATAGAGACAGTAATGAATATAAGATTTAATTTTGGGATCATATTGGCGTCCTAACAGACATTAAATACTCAAGTTCTGGTCACGGCTACCTGACTATCGCTTACCATCAGGTGATTTGCATTCAAAGTTTCTTATTATAGAGAGTGCGTGAAAATCTTGGAGAAGAAGCCGTGGAAAATTGAAAAGTCCAAGATACACTTTCAAAGTGGTGTGCGTCTCGGTATTGCCACGTTTAACGTCATGATCTCACTCCTGCCTCCGAAGATTATTAGCTTATTGGAGTTCGTCGGTTTCTCTGCAAACAAGGTGAGAGTACAGTCCCCTTTTTTATAGATATTATTGCACTGACAATAAATTCACAGAAGCTTTACTTTCTTAGGTCTTCACTCACACTTAAAAATAGTTACAAAATTTTAACTTCATATTTCAAATGAAATCCTTTAAACACGAGCGCTTGAGGAAAGTGTTACCGTGGATCAAGAAAACACGGACGCAATCGCTACGAGCGACCCGATTCCGGGTGTAGGGGCTATCATGAGAAGAATTGGGCAAGAAACTTATCTGCCAAATACTCTTTTAAAACCATTTAAAATTAAAAACAATAGCATTAATATCGCTACTGAAAACAGAAAAACCGGCCAGCCAGAAAACTCGACCATCCCAGTTAAGACCCAACTAAATTAAAATCAGCGTTCTAAGTATTTTTTACTTGGAAAGGTTTCCGGGCCGTTAGAAAATTGGCTATTTTGAAGTTCGAAAAGAGCACCTCCTAAATCTAATCAAAATTTACTTCAATTTTTTCTCTGGTAACCTCTATTTTTTCTACCAAATAATTGTACTAAGTTAATGTGTGTGTGTCTGTGTTTATATTGATATGTAAGACAATGAACAAAAGGACTAACTATTTATCTTGATTGTCTCTAGTTGTGTGTTTGTTTGTTTGATGATTTCATCAAATTGCTATTTGATTACATGACATTATCATTAAACTAAGAGGTTGTAGTTTGCCACGTTATAAAATCATAATGGATGCCTTTTTTGTGGCATAGGGGCAAACGGGCAGGCCGGTCACTTGATGGTAAGTGACTAGCGCCGGCCATGGACACCTGCAACACTGATAGTGTCGGAGTTATATTGAATTTCAGATAGAATGGGGATGACGGTGGTAGAGCCACGCAGTTCGCTACATAAATGGGTCGGCTCGGCCGGTGATATACCACGACCTCTCAGAAGATCGACGTAAAGTGGCTCATGCCGCGTTTCGTTCTCTGAGAGAGGTACCTGGAGGCCCGCCTCCCTTTCCCCATCCTTTCCCATCCTACTTCCATGAAGGTCGGCAACGCAACTGTAGTACTATATATGTTTCAGTTGTCCATGGGCCGCGCTGATAATCTACCATGACATACCTGCTTGTTTACCTTCCTTTCCCATAACAAAATAGTTTGAGAGTGAGATAGGAGGGTGATGGAGGTGAGCATCCAAATATCTCTCTCATCTCATTGAACGAAACGCGACATAAGCCACTTAACGGTGATAATCAGACCATCAAACTAAGTTGTGCTCATATTGCAGGAGTTTGGGCTTGAGGAACTGGAGGCTGGATGTCACGCGCCCGGTTTGAGGTCTATACTTTGCGACCTCACTTTGCTGGCCTACAATCTTGTCATTTGTCACTTCATAGGCTCGCCAGCGGATCTGCTCATTTGTGATCAAATACTTCAGAAACGACTCGAGGTATGATCATCATCATATGTCCTAACCCAAAAAGGCCTTTATTTCTGATATTGCAAAATAAATACTCACAGTAAACCACTACTTAAGTCTACTACTTATATTATATTATTAACCTCAGAAACTACTGACCCAAATTGAAAAATCTTTTTAGAGTTTGATAAAAAAAAATAGTTAAAGATAAGCAATACTAGTACACAACTGTAATCTATAGGTACATATAAATAAAATTGAAGTGTCTGTTTGTAATATTGAAATAAATGCTTACCTACTGCATTCATATTATTATGAATAAGGATACGGTACATCCACCAAAATAACATTTTTTTACTGTTTGTATGTTTTTCCCGGGTAATCTCTGAAATAGCTGGGCCGATTTTGACAAAACTTTTATTGGCAGATAGCCTACTTAACTTAGCCTACTTTTTTTGTTTTTTTTTATTACTTCTGGGACGAAATAATGTTCGCCGCGTCAGCTGGTTATCAAATATATGACGGTCACGCCCATAAGTTCTAATACAAAATTAAAAACCAATATTTTTCATATAAATATTTTAATTAATTTAACACTGTGGTTGCAAACAATCACAGGCATTTATTTATACACGGATGCAATTAAATCCACATAAATGATACTTCTACCTATACCTAAAATGTCTAGGTGGTCTAGTGGTCGGCGTGCCCGCTTCTGATTCAGAAATCGTAAGTCCGATTCCTCACGACTCACACCAATGATTTCTCGGAATTATTTTAGGAAGTTATGTGTGATAAATATCTATGACTTTGTGTCCGGTATGACAATAGGTTCGCCACGTATTCCATTTGGGAAGTAAACGTAACGGCGAGTCGAGGCTTAACAGCCGCTGCCTACACTTTTGGGTAGAAAAAGGCGTGAAGCTACGACGCTAGTTTACGTTACTATACCAAAACTAATTCCATGTGACCACCAGTTGTACCCGGACAGCGTTTGGTTCGTGATGTTCAAAGGCCGTTTGGAACTGATGCGTGGCCAGTTCGAGCCAGCAGTCAAAACATATTTCCAAGCCATCAATAGCCAAGACCAATGGCCGCAGTTCCGCCATGTGTGCTATTGGGAGATTATGTGGGTGCACAGGTAAGAATTCAAATAATTTATACATAATAATAATAAGGATAAAATCAAACATAACATAACTCCACGCCTTTTTCTACCCGAAGGTGTAGGCAGCGGCAATTAAGCCTCGACTCCCACTGATGTTTACGTCCCAAATGGAATAAGTAGCGAACCTAATTCCTTACACCGGGCACAAAGTTGTCAGTCATCGATATTATCACACATAAATTCCGATAAGAATGTCGAAAAGTCATCGAAGTGAAGAGTCCGGATTCGATAAGGATAAAGTCGCTTTTACTTAACCTGGTTATACCAATTTCACACATTTTGGTTGGGTCACGTTTATGCCTTCAGGAAACGCTGTTCCGAACACTAAAAACTGCATGAAATCTATTGAATAAATTGGAAATTGCTGACTTTCACTCGGCAGTATTTTATTTTTCCTCAAGTAAAGTTTTCCCCTTCTATGGCATAGATTTGTTTTTGCTTTTATTACACCAATAAGGATCTCTAGTTAGATTAGTTAGCTTTCCTCCAATATCTCCAGTACACAGTCATTTGTAATAAGTATAGATATATGTAGCCTTCAGATGGAGTGGCGTGAAGCAGCCTCGTATGCAAGTAAACTGATAGAGGAGAGTTCATGGTCCAGAACGATTTACTCTTACTCCAAGGCAGCCCTACTACTGCAGTTAGTTGGGGATCTATCATTTCCGGAGTTGCAGCAGTGCACTAATTTGCTGAGGTTAGTTTTTATGGGATAGGAGGGCAAACGAGCCCACCTGATGGTAAGCAATTACTCACCACCCATGAACACCGTGGTGCGTTGGCTCCCGTTAAGGAAGTGTGGAAAGGAAGGGCAAATGGTATCGGGCCTCCGGATACCTCTCTCACCGAACGTAACGCGGCACGGGCCACTTCATGCCGTTATTCCGAGAGGTCGTGGTATTTCACCTGTTGAGCCGGCCCATTCATGCAGCGAAGTGCAAGACTCTACCACTTACATAACTATAGTTTTATAATAGTATTTTTTATTATTCTAGTAGAGTTCCATCTTACAAGAAGTTACCTTTGTTTTTTACTATAAGAAATCCGGAAGAAAGAAATTTGGTAAATAGAAGTAACTTTAAACCATACAACTCCTTAAATTTTATGTATATGTATTTATTGATACAATAAATACATACAAATAAAATTTAAGTGTCTGTTTGTAATATTGAAATAACTGCTTTCTACTACATTGATATAAATTACTACATAGTATAAAACAAAGTCGTTTTCTCTTTCCCTATGTCCCTTTGTATGCTTAAATCTTTGAAACTACGCAACGGATTTTGATGCGGTTTTTTTTAATAGTGAGAGGGTATCAACGGGGTGGTTTTGATCTATAATTCATGAATAGTGTAGTGAAAAAAAATGATAATTTTCAAGATTTAAAACTTTAATCGAAAACGCTGCCTGAACCCTAAGTGATAAATCAAAACAATGTACTACATTATTATACACCTTTAAAAGGTCTATAAAAAAGTCCGCGAGGGCATATGTCTATGTCTTAGGGATAACCCACAATGACCATTATTATTTTTTAACTTTTTACGAGAAATTATGGCTTATTTACGAAGCAATTTTAAACATTACAGCATTAATTTTTATCCAATTAAGTGTCTTAAATAGATTGTGCTTTTAATATAGATCAATATAGCCATTTACAGCATGTAATTTAAACTAATATTTACGAAGATATTACAGTATTAACATAGCGGTACATGGCAGTTGCGTTTGCGCGCCAAAACGCGTGCCGATAAATAGCACAAATTGAACTTTTTAAGATCCAAATATTACTAATTTATTTCTTTTGATGCGGAACGAAGTTCGCCGGGTCAACTAGTATAATATATACTGCAATTGCTGGACCGATTTTTATGGGAAAATTATTGGCAGGTGCTGCAGCTGGTGTAATAAGGAGTAACTTAGGCTACTTTTATTTTTAGAAAAAATCTTATGATCGTTGCTACCGAGGCGGAACACAGTTCTCCGGGTCAGCTAGTAAATAACATTGTAATTTATATTTGTAGGAACGCGGGAAATTATAAACAACGCATTGCTGGAAAGTCGCTGCCGATGGAGAAGTTTGTGATCAAGCGTTGTGCCCGCTATAAAGCGCAGAAAGGGAACCTGGTGCTGCCGGCCATCGAGCTTATGTGCCTCTGGAATATGTTCCCCATACTCGCCAAGAACAAGCAGAGCATGCAAGCAATACTAAGGGTAAGTTCACATTGAAAACACCAACACGAGACGGACGAGACTATACCACTAATATTTTCCTAATGTTATAAAAATACATAAAAAATAATCATGCGCTAATGATTTGGGTATCTGAGAAGAGTGCCTAAGCAGGTATTGAATATGAAAGCGGACTTTTTAATACAAATTTTAATGAGACCTCTCTCTTGTCTCTGGTTAGAAAATGCTTAATAGCCAGCAGTGTTTTTTTTTATGGGATAGGAGGGTAAACGTGTCACCTGATGTTAAGTGACCAGCGCCCCCCATGGACACCTGCAACACATATAGTGTTACAGTTGCGTTGCCGACCTATAAGGGAGTAGGATAGGAAGGGGGATGGGCCTGAGTTCTTTTATGGTAAGTGATTTTTAAATTGGATATTATTCATATTGCTACAGTTGATTGAGACGACCCGTGAGAAAATTGAAAACACCCGGCCTGACTGGATGTATCCGTATGAGGCCGACAACAGGGCATTGCTTCGCTACTTGCACGGCTGCTGCCTATCCGCTATGAAGCTACCCCGGCTCGCGCTTGACACATTTGAATCTATCTTCAAGTAAGTTCATCCCCCTATCAATATATTATAATTAGTCTTTGACACGCTTCAGTCTAAATTAATTCAGACAACTAAACACTATTTATAATATTATTTTCTAGACTAAAGAAAATTGTACAGTTGCCTCATTATATATAATTGCATTATTGCATATATGTTGCATAAAAAGCTGTGGCAACGCTTTTATATTAAAATTTCATCGCTATCAGTCAAGCAATATAATATAGCTAGCACAAATATCTCTTGCAGGTTGAAACATGATATAAAAGAGGACACATTCCTTTTGCCATACGCACACACTGAGATGGCAATGTGCCACTATCAGCTCGGTGAAAAAGCTAATGCATACAGCATGCTGCTCGAAGTCAGGTGGGTCATGTTACTCTAGCGTATTTTTTTGTATTTTATATAACGGTACGAGGAGGGCAAACGAGCAAGCGTGTCACCTGATGGTAAGCAACCTGCGCAGCTCATGGACACCAGCAATACATATAGTGTTACCGTTGTGTTGCCAACCTTTAAGGGAGTAGGATAGAAAAGGATGGGGAAGGGTGGTGGGCCTCCGGGTACCTCTCTCACCGAACCAAACGCGCCATGAGCCACTTTACGTCGATCTTCTGAGAGGTCGTGTTATTTCACCGGCGAGCCGACCCATTCATGAAGCGAACTGCTTGACTCTCCCGCTGTTTGATATAATATATATATATGTTTGAGTTACTTTATTTGACCTTAAATGTATAGCCATATTCAATAAGGCCTTTTTTATTTTTTCTATTTGTTTTTTATTTTAAATAAAAATACACTGCAGCGTGACTTAAAACCTTGGAAGCTCAGCGAAAAGTATTGTACAGCTTAACTAATTACATTATGTATAATTTGAATTACTCTCTTTTTGTTCTTGTAAATCCTATAATAAAGTATTTGAAAAATACTAAATTCAATTTATAAACAAAAGTCTTGCTTTTTTTTTCTTTATGGTATAGGGGGGCAAACGAGCGGGCGTGTCACCTGATGGTGAGCGAAAAACGCCTCCCATGGACACCTGAACACATAATAATATAGTGTTACAATTGCTTTGCCCGCCCTTACAATAGCATATGGACGGGGTCGGGAGTGGGATGGGAAGGTGAGGGGGAAAGGGATTGGGCATCCGGGTACCTCTCTCACCGAGCGAAACGTGGCATGAGCCACTTTACGTCGATCTAGTATTTTTTCACAGGAAAAAATATTCCGGCTATGCATTAGAATCAAGACTGCATTTTCGTCTGCACTCGAAGATACAGGTGGTCCGATTGCACGGCAGTTATACCAACATAGATGTGGAGACTACTGCTACTCAGATCCAGGCTTGAACATGTCCAACGGATAAGCAAGTTTGATCACCAAATGTAAGGTTCTGAAGATCCTCAGATCGGAATACCCATGTGTCGTCGGCCAAATTGAGTCCCAAGTATTTTTTTAAATGTATTTAATATTCACTAAAATAAGGTACATACTTATTAATACAAGTTTTTAGATACCTATTTCATTTTGTGCATGTATATATTTTTTTTAATTAAATTTAATAGCAATGAGATGAATTAAAATATTACTAACTAGTAGTATGGATGTTTAATACTCTTGAACAATACAATTTATTTGAACTATGGTTGGCATTATACTTAAGGGAACGTACCCATACTACGTGACCCGTTTAGGGGGGCGAGCGGAGTCTTTAAAATACTACGTCCAGTCACAGAAGCGGGGGGGTGGCTCAGGTTTTTGTCACGTAGTCGATTTTAATGAGAGAAATCTCGTATTTTTCGACCTATATTCGAATATAGCGCGGTGTTTAGCGCTTTGTAAACTCACAGTTGGTGGTGCTGACGCACATATGACAAGAATATTAATGTGATTAAACAGAAAATAATTGTTGTGTTCGCAAATTAAGTTACTGTAAATTACATACTGTACAGCAGGTCTTGGCATATACTACGAGTGGTCACCGCTGGGAGGGAGGGGTCGAAAAATCTTAAAAAATAGGTCACGTAGTATGGGTATGTTCCCTAACATGAATATAATCAAAAAAATAACATAAATCCACGCCGTTTTTCTATCCGACGGTGTAGGCAGCGTCTGTTAGGCATCGACTCGCCGTTATGTTTAGGTCCCAAATGGAATAGCTGGCAAACCTATTTCCATACCGGGAACAGAGTTTTCTGTCATCTATATCAATCACAGATAACTTCTGAAAATAATTTCGAAAAGTCATTGGTGTGAGCCAGGATTCTAACCGGGGACTTCTTTATTCAGAAGCGGGATGCTCGACCACTTGGTCCACCGAGACTGATATAATCAATTCATTTAAATTTGAATATTGTCTTTCATATATTCAAAACTATGTCTTAAGTTGATTATGGGAATTGATCGAGTTTCCCTAGTTTTGTTGTGCTATTTATAATGTATTTTGCAATGTATGTATTTGCTATACAATAGACACATACGAGTGTGTTTTTATTTTATTTTTTTGCTAATAAGTGGTGCTCAAAATGTCTTATTGTTAAGTATAGGGTGTTTTACTTTTTCTATATTAAGAATAATGTTTTTTTTTTTCTTTACTACTATTGATAACCAGTATTTAAAATAAGATTTGTATATGATATGTTTATCTGTAGTTGATATTTTAAACAACTACAATATGTATTGGTACATAATCTCTTACAACTTATTAATAATAGTATATGAATAATAGAATGAAGAAATAAATAGTATATGAATAAATTTGAAATCTTAGCGCTTTTAGTAACAATAAACAAGAAAATCTTTATGAAGGATACCTTTCTTGTTTAGGCATATTATTAAAATATTAAAATGTGATACTATTATATATTTTGGCTCCTAGACCACAATACGTGTTTGAAATTGATAACTATTTTTTTAAATCCTTCCAATATTTAGTGTTTAACACTCAATATATATATTTAAATTAAAAATTTAAATACAACATATCCATTCATGGTCAAATGATTAGAACAGCACTCCCTGGAGCCATGTTTGAATAATAAAAATAATTTTAACTTACTTTACTAATTATATACATACATAACTTCACGTCAAGTTCCTTGCGGGGTAGGCAGAGAGAGCAGACCGCCATAAGATACAATTCTCGCACACCTTATTTGCTCCTTTGTCTTTCATAACTCTTGTCATATACGCTCGTAGGTTTATAAAGCTCCTAACATCGCATTCTGCAAGGACACGTTCAATTTGGTAATGGAAAGTGGGTGGTGGCCATCCTCGACCACTATATAATAATTGTTAAGGTTTTTGATGTCTGTTTACTAAGTATACAAATTTATATGTACGTTATAGTAATAATATTAATGGCAGGTTTGGTTTTTATTACTAATCTGGTCTAAAATAATCTTCTTGTATTTGTCCGTTTATGGAAAAAAGTCAGATATATCATCAACATCATGGTATTACTCTGAGAGGGGGAATAGTAATATAAAATGTCACTAAACAGTAAACTTCTATTTAATTTAATATAATATCTTGAACAAAAATTACACAGCGCCCTCTTGTTCCAAACGAAGCAACTAAATGCTTGTGCTATGGATACTAGATAACGGATCCTAATACATATATACTTTTCTTTTGTAAATACATACTTATAATACATAGAAAAACACCCAGACGCCGCACAAATATTCATGTTTTGTTCCCACCCGAGCACAAATATTTGTGCTCGGGTGGGAATCGGACCCCCGACCTCATTGCTGCAGCCGGCGGTTTTGCCACGAGGCCCGTCAAATTTAATGTATATTGTAAAAATATAAATATATAATTATTTGTGTCATAATTATTCAGTTGAATCTGAAGTTAGGCAACTAAAACGTGGTCTGTCAAAAGTCTGCTCTTAACATATTTCACATCAATAAATACTATTTATGATTTGTCAAAAAAAAATTAATAATCGTAAGTATACATTCCAAGAAGGTAATTAAATACTATTTATATAATAAATACCTTATTTTTTGGTGAATGTAGTGTTTGTTTATTTTAATTATAGGATAAGTGTCTGACGAGCTTACCTATGGTCGTTAGAATGTTAATATTTTATTTTTCTCTCATGGATTAATCTACTTATTAGAGTAAAAATATTTTTATTTATTAATGGCTAACCCGGCGCACTTCGCATTGCTTTTAATTTAATCAATCAGTGTTATAATAACTCCTCATAAATACATAACATCACTCCATGTCCCTTGCGGGGTAAGTACAAAAAGCTGTTTAACACTTGTCATACACCCTAGACGGATCTTAGGACAATGACATTACATTACTATCTCAACAGTAAGCAAAATAAGTTATTGAATTGAAATAATAGTTACATATGGCACAAACATTAGTTTGTATAAAATTTAAGTTCAGACTCATTAATTCAGCATTGTATTTTTAATCTGTTATCATTACTAAATCTCTCCATCTTTTTCTAAGTTCTAAAGAGAACTCTAATGTTTTAATTTTTTAAATTTATTTATAACGCTAGCTTAACTTTGGATCGAGTTCGGGGTAGGCAGAAAGAACTGTACACAAGACACATTTTACAGCATATGTTAATCGATCCCTTAACTTTTATTATTATAATTTTTTTTATTCAAAAAAATATTCTATATGTATAGCAAAACAAAATAAGGTCGAATTATTTAAATTTAATACTGTGTCAATTTAGTAACCCAATTCATTATTACACTTTCTCACCTAGTTACACTTTGATTGTCAGTGATTAAGAATGTTCTAATATAATTTACCGTCCAAATATATATATTAATTGTATGCTTAATCCATGAGTGAAATATAAATATATGTCATTGAATAATGTTATTCAAAACTCGTACTTAAAAAATAATTAATGGCCGATGCCAAATTAATATTCGACTTGCTCGAATGTTTATAGGTACCACGAAGTATAGACACAGGAGTCCTAATATGTCCGAACGTAAGGTTTAACGAATGGTCTCCACTCCATTCAGGGGAAAGACTTCTCTCCGGTAGAGGGCGCTATTTTTCAAGATCCTTACGCGGGAGCTTTGGTTGCTACTTGCTGTTGACACTAATTGACACTTTGACAGCCATGCTTAGTACATATCACGAGTTAATGTAATTTAAAAATTGATCGTGATTTTTTAGATTTATTATCTTTTGAACGCTTTATTGCGTGTAATAATAATAATCGTACGTAAGTAGTCATCGGTACGTCCTAAATTCTAACGCAGCCAATGGCAGAAAAGAGAACTAAGATCTGAGTTTGTTATTGTGTAGATATAATAATACTATGAAAACGCCTGTACTGTTCGGATTCCTGTGTATCTTTAAGTCGTGGTTTGTACTTAAAAAAAGCAACTATGTATTATCGAATTATTTATACCTACTAATTATAGAAAATTTATTTGTTTAATTATTGGGTTTTTTTGTAGTAATATATGCTCAGCATAATTTAGTTTACAAAATAACGAATACCATAGTCGGTCTAAGTTAACAAATTTTAATAACTTATTTGATTTGTTGTAAATTATTATTTCGTTATTGAAATAAAACAGTATTTTGAAAATGTACAAATATTTTTTTATATTAAGTAATACTTTTGGTTTTTGTGGTAGGTATGGCTGATTGTTACAAGTTTGCCATTCCGGGCAGAAATGTATTTGAATATGTCAACTTCTATCTTTTGTAAATCTGTCGCTATCTTCTAACAACTCTTGGTTAGGGGAAGAATATAAAACTAAGACATAATTTGGTTGAAATAAACAAGTAATGTGGTCTGGTGTCTAATAAAGTTTTGTGTATTCGCGAAAAGCACTCATAAAAAATGAAGGACCCGTTTGTGGATATTATCGCGAGATAAATGAATAAATAAACGCGATAAAATCCGTAAGTGAGGGGGGAGTTTAATTGTTAAGTATATTGTTGGAAGTAAGTACTTTTTTGTTTTACCTATATATGTTGAATGGCTGAATACTTGAAACGAACACTCATACTACCACTTAAGCTCACTTCTGTGAACAAACATATATCTCAAAAATATAATATATCAATCAATATATCCCGTATTTTTATTCATTTTCTCCCTATATAATGTAAAAATTTTGATGTGTGATTGGTTCAATAATTACTAAAGATTATATTGTAAAGCCGACAATCCGACCACTATTGTAGTCGGCGAGTGTTCAGCACCAGACAATCCGGATTTTCACTATTATTGGAATTCATTAAATAAAATCCTTGAGTAGTCTTACGTATTTTAAAATTACTTGAATTCAATGTTTCTAAAATCACTTGCTTGTTAAGAAAAGATAACATTTGTATATTTAGTTAAAGAAGCGAACGAGACGTGTATGAATCGTCTTTTACGGCACTCTATTCTTTCTGCCTACCTTGCAATGAAATCAGTGTGAAGTAAAGACAACCACATATTATCTTACATTGGCGATTGTGGCTAACAAAAATATCAACAACTCCTCGTATTCTTTTAATTAAAGGTAAATTATGATATAGAAATATGTACGTAAGCTTCTGCCCTTTCTGGCAGCTCTCAATATCCATTTCTTTTCAAACTTTTGGACACTTACGCAGGCGCTAATCAGCAGGAAGTAAATCATACTAATAATTAAATAGTTTATCAAATTTCAGCAATTGCTTCGCTTACTTTTTATTTGGCCCATTGATGAAAATATCAACTCGCATAAGTATGAGGTGCCAAATCGAAAAATAACTTCGGAATTAACAAGTAAGGCTTGTTAATTCCGGGTATTCTGTTTTTCTCTAAAAGGTATCAAATTTAGCAGACAAGTGTAATATGAATTAAAACACGGATTTAAGAAGCACCTACGCCCAGTGTATCTCAGTGGTAGATTCTTGTAGTTCGCTGCATGAATATGCTGGCTTGGACGGTGAAATACCACGATCTCTCGGAATATCGGCGTGCAGTGGCTCGTGCCCGCGTTTCGTTCGGTGCGAGAGGTATCCGGAGGGCCGATCCCCTTTCCCCTTATTTTTCCCTCCCACTCCTGTAAAGGACGGCAACGCACCACGGTGTTTATGGGCGGTGAAAAATTGCTTACCATTCGGTGACCCACTTGCTCGTTTGCCCTCAAATATCTCGCATTTTCATGCCAACTATAGGCCTTGATGATTATCAAGAAGAGTCGAAGGGTCGCGAAATATTTGTTCATAGCAAGTCGCTTCATATAGAAGGTAGAAAAACACTAGTGTACATCAAAACTATAATAACATCTAACGATAGAATCAATCGATAAAGTTAAGTAAATAAAGTTAGTTAAATTCTATACGCTATCGTATAGAAATTAACTGACTTTATTTACATAACTTATCGTATTTGAAACCCGTTAAAAACTCATATATCGATAATTAATTTATCGATGGCTGACACCTTCTCTCCACTTATTCCACTTGCTTTATGTCCATCAAACATTTCACTCGGCGCTCCGAAGCCAAGTAACGTAATTTTTCAACCCTAACACCACTTCTGCACTCCCCTCTGCATAGATTATACAGATAAAAATATCAGCCAGATTTTTTTAAGAAATATTCTTGATTCAGTTAAAACTGCTATCTTTAGTTACATGTTTCCAATTTTTTTAATGCCTCATTTCCAAGCTCAACTGCGCCTACACACTATTGTTTTGAAAGACTAAATATATTTTTTTTATAATTGTGGAATTTCTGTATTTCACGATATTAATTCTTCTATACTTTCGACTTGCTATTTCTATGTGAAATAGGTATTTACTTTTAAAACTACATACAACGAATCAAATAATTTCAAAGCCATCATCAAAAAAATTTGTTCAGCTACGAAAATTTACGAAATACGATTAGAGTGACATCCAGTGACGTAGCGCGCTCTGTATCAAAATCAGTTTGAGTGCCCTCTATACGCACATATTACAGCTTTGTTTTTTTACCGGGAAACACTAGATTGAGTAACACTGTTGTGGACGAAATGTTTTTAATTTTCCCTTGCACACGTTAGGGGCCGCTGTAGCCCTGTAGCTAGATACGGCAGTAACTAGACCCCTGATGTAAACTTCCTTGCAAAACTTGTAAATCGAATTATAATAAATGAGTGTATGTCACCAATAAATGTTGGAACGGTTAAATAAAGTACTCGCGTCTTTACGAACTCTCATTTGGAAGTGTAATGGCTATAATTGATAGATATATTGAGTTCTACTTTCTACCCTGTTCTCAAAAAGAAAAAAAAAACATGTATTTTAACAATAGAAGTCTAAAAGTAGGATCAACGTTCGCTGTAGGAAGCCGTACCTACCCCAAAAGAACAACAGCGGAATCCCTTACAGCATCGTTCGGCATTTTATACGTCAGTATGTCTCATTAATTTAATCTCAAACTGATATTCGTTTGTTACATGCTGAGTACGATAATTCAAAGACGAACATGGATGGAACGTAACTTTACTGGACGGAAGTGTTATGAATTATGATATAGGTAGGTGTGCACAGAAATAGTAGGTGTGTAATGAAAGAGCTTGTCAGAATAACATATCAAAAATATTTATTTCACCTAATGGTGCTAAAGCTACTTTACGCAGAAGACATTATTGAAGTCCATATCAACCATCTTTGTATTTATTTTTATATAAAGCTGCTGAAAAAAAATTGAAAGCCCCTGAAACATATATATCTATTAGTAATGTAACGAATGTTGGATTTTGGACATTCGCGAATGCGAATACGAATATTTCTTAAAAACATTTACATTTGCAAACGCATTCGAATGATTCTCAGACCTTAAATGTACACAAAATTTCATCAGAATCGGTAAAGCCATATTGGTGCAGTTATTTAATTATTAATATCAATGGTAGAAGAATATTTTGAAAAAGTCTCATACCTAATAACACGTCTTTTCCTGATGTAACGCAGTCTTGTTCAATCTTGCGGTTGGAGTATTATAAAAAAAAAATGAACTGGAACTTTCAAGTTGGATCAAACTGCATACGGTACGAAAATTTGATTAAAACCAATTTGAGTAGGGTCGAAATGAGGGTACTGCGCAAAATCTGCGGAGTGACTCTCGCTGACCGCGTCGAAAACAAGGTTGTGAGGAAGGAAGAAGTATTGAAAGATAGTGTCGATGTTAAAGTGGTAGAGCCAAGCAGTTCGCTGCATGAATGGGCCGGCTCGACCGGTGAAATACCACGACCTCTCAGAATATCAACGTAAAGTGGCTCATGCTGCATTTCGTTCGGTGAGTGAGGTACCCGGAGGCCCATCCCCCTTCCCCATCTTTTCCTATCCTACTGTCCGAGAGAACAGAGCGCCATAAGGCGCTCTGTTCTCTCTGCCTACCCCGCAAGGGACTTGACTTGCAGTTATTTATATAACTAATGGCTGATCCATAATATAATACTTTTTATACTAATCTAATCTAGCAGGGTAAAATATTAAACAAAATATAAAGCTCATTTTTCGTATGATCGTGCCATACATTATTTCTTTATTTTTTTTTATTAAAAACATTCGCCCAACATTCGCAATATTTCTTGCGAATGCGAATACTCAAATTCATGCGAATATTCGCGAATGCGAATGTGAATATTCGTTACATCACCAATATCTATTAAATCTAGACATCTCGTCACTATGCTCAGCTTAGCAAGAAACGCTGATGCTAGGGAACTAGACACCAGATAAGACTTGAGAAAATAATAGATGTTCATGTTTGCTCAGCGGAAAGCTATCTCAGAGCCCACATAGAGGACCACCATGCTATTTTATCACATAAACAAAATTTTATTATTGACTAGCTGACCCGGTGAACTTTGTTCCACCAAAAAAGTAAAAAATGAGTAAATTTTGGATATTATTATGTTCAATTGGAGCAATTTAGCGGCACGCGAGTAGCTAAATTATATGTATTCGAGCACACGTCTCCTGCTCCAGAGGTCCGGGTTCGATTCCTGACACTGGCTCACACCAATGACTTTTCGAAATTGTTTTCGGAAGTTACACAGAAATAGATCAAGATAGAACGGCGAATAGGCGTGGCAAGCGTGCCAAAACCATGCACTATATTGCATGCTTTTCGAAACTCGCTCTCATTACGCAACGAGCGTTCCTGCCATGCGTTCAGGACGTAAAAAAATAGATAAAACGTCACATATATGCCTTAATACGCTGTGGCAAATTGTAAAAACAAAAGTAGTGAATCAAATATGAAAAAAGGAAATATTTCGTATGATCAGTAAGTACAGAAAATCAGTAGAAAGTATTTTTTTGAGATTATAAATTATTGTTTTACTTTTACTATGTTCAATAATTACGATCACAAGCCGTATATTTTTTCGTTATGATAAATATCCATTGCTGTCCGCATTCAACGCTCGTATACAAAAACCATTGCGCGCATTAATTATACGCGTAATGTACGTCGAATCGAAAGAAATACACAATACACCTGCCAGTTGATCGCTGTGTCTGTTAATCGCTGTGATTTGTCTTCGAATGTTAGAGATGGGCACTCCATGTATCGTTGAGTCTTAGGAGACTTATCGATAAATTAATTCAATAATAATTTGAGTATCAGCTCATGTCTTGCTTTGTCCCTACTTTATTCTAACACCACAAATTTCAACCAAAGTGTTTCGTAATTACATTGGCAGCAGTTTATTTGACAGTATAAGTTTTCACCAATTTGACCAATCGCCGATGGAAAATCATCTCGTTGTTCTCAAATGGACAGTAACCGAGGTATATGTAGACGTTCGGCTTCGTTATTTAACCAGGACTGTGAGGCCAACCCTTGCAAAAAGGCAAATATTTAATAAATATGTATAGTTTCAAGGACAGTAAAATATTTATAATTAAATTTTATATACTGTTGGAAAAATATGTTTTAGATTTTAATATGTCGGTTTAAAGTCTTTAACATGTTTTACTTTCTATGATTATCATTACACAAAATCAATAAAGTTGGTAAAATATAAAAATAATAAAATTAACACACGTTGCCGATATAAACATCGATAATCTAATGTGTGTGTGTCCTAACTAGTCGCCCCGCTCACAATGAAAATGACGTCACGCTGTGGGCGTGGTTTTTCAAAAAAGTGACACGCTCGAAATGTATGGAAATATGACATCGCGGCCGTTCTATCTTGATCTATTTCTGTGGGAAGTTATGTGTGATAAATATCGATGACTGAAAACTGTGTGCCCGGTATGGCAATAGGTTCGCCACCTATTCCATTTGGGAAGTAAACATAACGGCGAGACGAGGCTTAAGAGCCGCTGCCTACACCTTCGGGTAACAAAAGGCGTGAAGTTATGTTATGTTATGAATTATACCTACAAACCACCCCTTTGACGACATCAAAATCCGTTGCGAAGTTTCAAAGATCTAAAGCATATGCGGGGACAGACAGCGGAAAGCAACTTTGTTTTATATATTAATGTTAATGATTGGAGGATAAAAAAGTAAAATCGTGCTGAATAATATATTAACCTACTTTCCACAGACCATAAATCACATTAATCCTCCATTCTACAGATCATGGCCAACTCATGTCATTCAGATAATGACATGAGTTCGAATTTCAGAATGCTTGCAGTCTTGATTATTAGACGTCAAAGACAATTGAATACCGACCGTTGATTGTAAGCTTGACTGATCAAAAACTAAATATTATTATCTTACAATTTATTGATAAATTAGTAATAGTTTAAGATACGTGTGTGTTTAGAAAAAAGCGAAATGGGTGAGCAATTGAAAACTGTCTCCGGTATGAACAAATTATACATAGGTAATTTGCCTATCGAAGCTGACGAAGCAGCAGTTCGACAACTATTTGCTGAACAGAATTTAACTGTAGCTGAAATCTCGGTGAAGAGAGGTGGTTACGCGTTCGTAGACTTTCCTGATCAATCTGCCGCTGATCGTGCCATCGATAAATTACACGGTAAAAATTAATTTAATTGCCTATTCAGATGAAAGAAATTAGATAAATACCTCGGATGGTAGATGTCAACGCTATTTTGTGTGGTATTTATAGGATAATAAGTTCTAGTCACTATCTAGTGTAGGCATACCAGCTGTCATTGTCTAATTCTTACATTTCTATATATGTAGTCATATTGTCTTAAATTTCACTCATTCATACGCCCGAAACTTTCCGTACAACTTACTTGATATTCAATAATATCATTGTTTAAATAACTAAGTTTCCGCATAATACTACAGAAAACGAATATAGCTTATCTTTACATGGATCTAAAATGCCTATGAAAAATAGATAGAAATGTAAATTGTGTGTGGCTATAGTTATAACGAGTTCGTTGTGCTTAACTTGTTGTAAAACCTTTGTCGCAGTGTTTGATTCCTTACTAAACTAAATTTGATAAAATAATTTTAGCGGATGTAAAAGCGAAACAGCAATGTTTCAAAATACACTAATCACTGTCCATATGACTAATGCCACATCTCGTACCTGTGACGTCAAATATAACGTCATTATCGACGCCATTTTTGAACTGTGAACAATGCTGATTTTTACATAAATTGTATGCAAAACTAATGTCTGCAAAACATTGATATCTATCTATAAAGAGAATAAATCTTGTAAAGGAACGGTTATACATATATATATTAGTGATGTTACGAATGTTGGATTTTGGACATTCGCGAATGCGAATACGAAGATTTCTTAAAAACATTCGCGAATGCGAATATTTCTTTAAGCCTTCGTAAACGCATTAGAATGATTCTTAGACCTAAAATGCACACAACATTTCATCAAAATCGGTCAAGCCATATTGGTGCAGTTATTTACAATGCAAAAGCGGATGGATGTAGGAGTCTAGGACGGCCAAGACACACATTCCATGACCATATAGAACGTGTTCTGGAGGAAGGTGATGTTAGGAGCCTGAAAATCGACGCGCGTGCTTGAAAAGAGTTATGAAAGTCAACGAAGCGAGTGAGGTATGTAAAAATCGTGCCTTGTGGCGCTCCGTTCGTTCTGCCTACCCCGGAAGGGATTTGGAGTGAAGTTCTTACTTAATAAAATGTGTCTTTTCCTGATGTAACGCTCTTGTGTTCAATCTTGGGGTTCGAGTTAAAAAAAAACTATCTTTTAAGTTGGATCAAACTGCATATGGTATGAAAATTTGATTAAAATCGATTTGAGTTGGGTATGGCAGGGTTTGCACGAAAGGATAAACGCAGTCGAAATGAGGGTACTGCGAAAAATCTGCGGAGAGACTCGCTGACCGCGTCGTAAACAAGGTTGTGAAGAAGGAACCGAGAGTGTCGATGTTAAAGTAAGAAAGGGCATACACCGATGATTCGGAAATATAGAACGAATGGATGATGCCAGATTGACCCAGCAGATAAAACCGGATGAATGTATAGGATAGGCAGACCGCCACGAAACACAAATAGAACGAGTTCTGGAGGAAGGCGATGTCAGGATTCGTTACATCACTAATATATATATATATATATATATTAACTGACCCGGCGAACTTTTGTTTCGCATCTGAAAAAGAACTGCATCAAAATCCGTTGCGTAATTTCAAAGATCTAAGCATAAAAGGGGACAGACAGCGGAAAGCGGCTTTGTTTTATACTATGTAATGATAAGAAAGTGGTGAAGTGGGCTGGCCACATACAAAATGTTACAGATAACAGGTGATCACAGGTTATTACAGACAAGGCAGACCACGGAAAAGATGGAGCGACGACAGCACAAATGGCTGGAGCACTCTGGTCGAGAATGGCGTGAGACAGAACAAACTGCCACAAAGGCTTTCACCGCACAAGGCGGCCCTTTAATTACTAAAAAAAAACTAATATATTTTTAAGTAATTTACTAACACTATATTGTTTATGTGGACAAACTGTAAATTTTTATATAATTGTAAGGATAAATAAAGCTCATTCATTCATTCATTCGTGTAATGATATAGGTACTGTCTTCATGGTGCACCTAACAATCCTCTAGTGTAGGTCATAAGAACATCTCAACGTAGCCTCAATTGTTTAAGGAAATATTACAAGGAAAGATGTTATTTTTCAGGTTACTCGTACTGTGGCCTGCCCCTTATCGTTGAGCCATCGGTCGCAAATAAGAAAATGTGAGTACAGAATTTGCTATATACTACCGAATTGTACTTGGTGATACTTCAAATACCTGAAATTATTATTTACATAGCTAATAGCTACATAATACTATATATACGTGCTTATATAGAATGAAATGTCATTGCTTCGGAAAGTAATTAGTTTTAGTAAATTGTAATTGCACACTACGAATTAAAAATTATCATAGTTATTAATATTAGCTACTAGCTGACCTGGCAAACTTTGTTTTCCCTCGGAAGCAATAAATGGAAGAATATTTCTAAAAACAAGTAGCCTAAGTTACTCCTTATAACGTACACCAGGTACCTGCCAAAAAACCTGTCAAAATCGGTCCGTCCGGCCATTTCAAAGATTACCGGAACAAAAAGAGAAAACATTGTAAAAAATAATATACTACTCTGTGTAAAAAGTATCGGGTATATGTCAATAAAGAGACCCGCGTAAAAGAGGTCGTTCTAATTTTTTTACTGCATGTTGGTAGCACTGTACTGATTTAGCGCGCAAAATTTGAACGGGATCTGTCATTTAATTTGTTTGAAACTAAACTTTTTGTTGGTCATAGTTTTGAGTCCTCGGCGATTTTTACAATGGAAAATATTGTTGAACAAAGAGTGTGCCTTAAATTTTGTGTTTCGAATGATATTTCATGTGGTGAATCACTAAAAATGTTGCGAAATACCTACGGCGAATCATGTATATCGAAAACAAGGGCTTATGAATGGTATAAGGCTTTTAAAGAAGGCCGAGAAGTAGTAGTAGACTTGCCTCGTTCTGGTAGACCTTCAACCGCTACGACCAAAGAAAACATCGACAGAATCAAGAAGCTAGTGCTCGAAAATCGACGTATGAGTCTGAGAGAGTTGGCTAGTGAGGTGAACATATCTTTTAAGTCCGTCCACAATATTCTCATTGACATTTTAGGCATGAAACGCGTCGCCGCTCGACTAGTTCCAAAAGAGCTCAATTTTGTTCAAAAAGGGCAGCGAAAGCATGTCGCTGAAGACATGGTTTCCCGAGCTTCTACGGATCCGACCTTTATGAAACGTATAATAACTGGCGACGAGACATGGGTTTATGAGTATGACATGCAAACAAGCCAACAGTCTTCAGAATGGCGTCTCGAAAACGAGCCGAAACCCAAAAAACCGCGGCAAAGTGGCACCAAAATCAAGGTGATGCTGACAGTTTTTTTGACTACCGTGGTGTGGTTCACTTCGAATTCCTTCCAGAGGGAGAAACAGTGAATAAAGAATATTATTTAGGCGTCATGAAGCGTTTGCGTGAGAGTATCCGCCGAACCGTCCAGATTTGTGGCGACACAACTCATGGATGCTGCACCATGATAATGCAGCATCACACACAGCCATTATAGTGAAAGAGTTTTTAGCGAAAAATTCAACAAACGTTCTCGACCAAGCACCCTATTCACCTGATATGGCTCCGTCTGACTTTTTTTTATTTCCCAAGTTAAAATTACCACTTCGAGGAAAACGTTTTGAGTCAATAGAAGCCATAAAAGAAAATTCGCTGAATGAGCTAAAGGCCATACCGCAAATAGCCTATGAAAAATGTATGGAAGACTGGGTGAAGCGGTGGAGATGTTGTATTGCAAGCGATGGGGCCTACTTTGAAGGCGATAAAATAAATTTAGATGAATAATTTGTATTTTTTGTTTTATTGACAAATTCCCGATACTTAGTACACAGAAGGTATATGTATATCAGTGTATGTGCCGTGTATATATATTCTTCAGAATGTAGTAGAAAGCAGTTATTTTAATATTACAAACAGAAACTTTGATTTACGCCACATAAATACCTATATTATCCTGCTATCTTTCGGCGCAGGAAGTTGAACAAACTGCTCGAACCTGGATAGTTTGTGAAAGCGCTGAACAGATCTCATCATTAAACCTTAAATCCCTGGTATTCGGTATACTTCCTATAAACGAAGACAACTTAGCCTCACTATCTATATTTAAAATGTGTTTGAGGTCGCTCTGAATTTGACTACTAACTAACAAGCTATACTACTGTCTAAACAATATCATTACATAGCATGAAACAAAGTCGCTTTCCGCTGTCTGTCTCCTTAAACGCCTACTAGCTGATCCTGCGAAGCCTTTATCTTTACTACGAAATAGACTACTCTATCCACGAAAAGAATCGTTTTTTGACAGGTCGCCAACTGATAAAATTGGTGGTGTCTGAAATTAAGATCGTTCGTATTATTTAATCGATTTATTAAATCTTATTTACTTATTCGATTAAGCATTTTTTTCTGTCGTTCATCAATGACGACTTTATTTCAAGGATAATAATGTATGTTTTAGAAAGCAGCTATTTCAATATTATAAACAGACACTTCAATTTTATTTATATGTATCATCATCATTACATAGTATAAAACAAAGTCACTTTTCGCTGTCTGTTCCCTTATATGCGCATATCTTTAAAACTAGACAACCGATTTTGATGCGGTTTTTTTTAATAGTTAGAGGGTGTCAGCGGGGTGGTTTTGATCTATAAGTCATGTATAGCGTAGTAAAAAAAAGTGATAATTTTCAAGATTTAGAAATTTAATCGCAAACGCTGCCTGAACCCTAAGTGATAAATCAAAACAATGTACTACATTATTATACACCTTTAAAAGGTCTACAAAAAAGTCCGCGAGGGCATGTCTATCTCTTAGGGATAACCCATAATGACCAATTTTATTTGTTTACTTTTTACGAGAAATGATGGCCTATTTACGAAGCTATTTTAAACATTACAGTATTAATTTTCAACCAATTAGGTGTCTTAAATAAATTGTGCATGTAATATAGATGATCCTGGCCTTTTACAGCATGCAATTTAAACAAATATTTTCGAAGATATTGCAGTATTAACATAGTGGGACGGCAGTTATTACTTTTGATGCGGAACAGAGTTCGCCGGGTCAGCTAGTAGATATATAAATGAAATGGTTAAACTAGCATTTATTTCTATCTGTTATATACACCGATTATATATTTCTGTGGCACAATTGTAGAAATTGTTATTTTTGGCTCATCCCTTTCATGAAGTACATACATTATTTTATGTATGAAATTATATCCGACACAATACGAAACTTCATGGGCATGAGCTGTCAAAAAAACATTCTTATCGTGGACAGAGTATAGTGTTCTACACAATCTAAAATTAATAATTAGTAGTAGCGTGATAATATATCAAGTAGCATAAGGCATGTGTGTGAAAAAAACAACGATTATACCAAGTAATCACGTTTTCTCATTTAAGCTTTTTTATTTTCTTAGTTTTCGAATTAAGAAATTAAGTTCTAAGATTCCAAAACATACACACTTATGGACATACAATGCAAAATAAAAATTACTGAGTTTATTAATTAACTTTGTAATTAATTATGAGTAGTATTGTACCACCACATGTTCCTAGATTTTTATGTACTTTTTCGATAGCGAAATTATAAGCGAATATTCGCGCGAGTAGAGCAGTGTGTGGCCAGAAATGACAACATCGCGCCAACGCGAACGCGAACGGCGAATAGCTGTGTGTGGTTCCGCTATAATAGTTACTAAATTTATTTTGCTAAAAATAGACAGATTTTCATTGACACTTCTACCGCATAGATTAAGATAGATTAATTAGTGAATACATCTTATAAATATTTTTTTTTGTTTCATGGTTTGATTTGGGTTACCAATAGTAAGAATAATATTTTTAGCATTTTAGCAACTTTTTGATTTTTATTTCCAAAAAGTGGGTGCGCTCTGTATCAATGAAAATAGCTTTTGAACAACTACCATCTTTTTGTTCATCACTCGTGAAAATGATCTCTGTAAAGAGTTCGAAACATCGGGAAATAAATAAAAATAAGTAATAAATAAACGCGATATAATCCTAAAAGTTGTTTTAATCTATGAGTGAGATTCGCGAAAGTCTGAGAGATAAATATGTAAACTTGTACCGCACTTTAAAATACAAAAAAGTACTTAAAATAGTTATACTATACCTAGTATACAATCCGCAAACTGAAGCGCGATAAGAATCCGGGGGTGGCACGAATTGTGGTAATCTTACTTTGCCTCCGACACGACATAACCCAGAATTCACCCATCATTGTATTTCAACGCCTAACTTTAAAAAATATCATTTCTCCAATCCAATTTTTACCGATTATATGTATATCATAATTATCTATTGCCGTATCAAAGTTGAAAAAGGTCGTGGTCGAAAGTTGGCCAGGCTTCACAGACTGTGGCCAAACCTGGCCTAACACGAAATAAGGTGATGCTGTGTGTATGGTGGGATTGGAAGGGCATTGTTCATTATGAGCTTTTACCGTCCGGCAAAACCATCGATTCTGATCTTTACTGCCAGCAACTGATGAGATTAAAGGAAGCAGTCGAGAGAAAACGGCCGGAATTGATCAACAGGAAGGGTGTGGTCTTTCATCACGATAACGCTAGACCACACACATCTTTAGCCACTCAGCAAAAATTAAGAGAGTTCGACTGGGAGGTCCTAGTGCATCCACCATATAGCCCTGACCTTGCGCCTTCAGATTTTCACCTGTTTCGGTCTCTTCAGAATTCTTTAGGTTCTGTAAGGTTGACCTCAAGAGAGGACTGCCAAAACTATTTGTCCCGTTTTTTTGATCAGAAGTCCCAAAGTTTCTACAGTAACGGGATAATGTCTCTGCCCACAAAATGGCAGAAAGTTATTCAACAAAACGGTACATATATATTGTAAATAAATGTAA
The DNA here is from genome assembly GCA_905147225.2 of Euproctis similis. Lineage (NCBI taxonomy): Eukaryota > Metazoa > Arthropoda > Insecta > Lepidoptera > Erebidae > Euproctis > Euproctis similis. Next base: position 14,831,691 of record LR990107.1, on the reverse strand, counting down.
ATAAACTTTGAAAAAAATATCTTGACTTTTCATACAAAAATACGAAAATACTTTTTCCCCAACCTATTATTATAGGTATGTACCTTATTTGTTTGAGATATGACTATGATGACTATACTACCCTATCTTTTAAGTTATACCAAACTGCACACGGTGTGCAAATTTAAATAAAATCTGATTAGCAGTTTAGGGGGCGACGTCCTTGACGGGTTGTTTGTCTGCGTCCGTTGAACAGTGGTAGAGTCTTGCAGTTCGCTGCATGAATGGGCTGCCTCGACCGGTGAAATACCAGGACCTCTCGGAATATCGCCGTGAAGTGGCTCGTGCCGCGTTTTGTTCAGTGAGAGAGGTATCCGGAGATCCCCTTTCCCCCCCTACTACCTTAAAAGACTGCAACGCACCACGGTTTTTCCAAAAAGATTTGTATTTCCAAAAAGTGAGTGCTCTCTGTGTCAATGAATATATTAAGCTTTTGAACGACTACCATCTTTTTGTTCATCACTCGTGAAAATGATCACTGTGAAGAGATCGAAACGTAAATAAAAATGTAAAAAAATAGAAATAAATAAAAATAAGTTCTAAATAAACTAAAAAAAAAGGTTGTTTTGATGTTATCTTTGAAACTACTCAACGGATTTTGAATGTGGTTTTCTTAATAGAGAGTGTCAACGGGGTACATTTTACCTATGTATAATGTAGTGTAAAAGAAAACGCTGGCTATACTCCGAGTGATTAATAAAAACAATTTACAAAAAAAGGTCGGCGATGGTGTATATCTATCTCTTAGGGATCACCCACAAACCCATTTTTATTTCTTTGAGGTATAACAAAGTTCGCTGGGTCAACTAGTTGGGTATAAGTACAAGTTGCCTGCTGTGGTTTGCTGCTGCTAAATTTTACTCGTCACCCCTAAGGGCTTCACGAAAATCTCCTGGGCCAGTATTAAAAATAACTCTGTATTCATTTTCCCTCGTAAATTGCTCGGTATTCAAATATAGTGGAGTTTTTTTTTCTTAATTGTATGAAGCGCTATTCAATTGACAAGCTTGTGGCTGATATATTTTGAATGAAAATGTATAATACCCTAGAAACCTTAAAAATAAAATAATTTAAGGTTTCCAAAGATAATTTAACATAACATAACTTCACGCTTTTTTTCTACAAGAAGGTGCCCACACCTTTGTGTAGAAATGGGTTAAATTATAAGAAAACGTGTTTCAGAAAACCTAATTTATATAATATTAATTTAATATTTTGATTCTTGCTTTTTTTTACTTTTCTTGAGTTGGATTTTCTGAGCTATCCGAATTATATAATACTAGTTGACCCGGCGAACTTCGTTCCGCATCAAAAGAAATAAATTAGTAATATGTATTTGGATCTTAAAAAGTTCAATTTGTGCTATTTATCGGCACGCGTTTTGGTGCGCAAACGCAACTGCTATGTACCTCTATGTTAATACTGTAATATCTTCGTAAATATTAGATTAAATTACATGCTGTAAATGGCTATATTAATCTATATTAAAAGCACAATCTATTTAAGACACTTAATTATGAAAATTAATGCTATAATGTTTAAAATTGCTTCGTAAATAAGTCATTATTTCTCGTAAAAAGTAAAAAAATAATAATAGTCATTGTGGGTTATCCCTAAGACATAGACATATGCCCTCGCGGACTTTTTTATAGACCTTTTAAAGGTGTATAATAATGTAGTACATTGTTTTGATTTATCACTTAGGGTTCAGGCAGCGTTTTCGATTAAAGTTTTAAATCTTGAAAATTATCATTTTTTTTTCACTACACTATTCATGAATTATAGATCAAAACCACCCCGTTGACACCCTCTAATTATTAAAAATTATATTATATTATTATATTAAACCGCATCAAAATCCGTTGCGTAGTTTCAAAGATTTAAGCATACAAAGGGACATAGGGACAGAGAAAGCGACTTTGTTTTATACTATGTAGTGAAGCTGAGTAATTATGATTCTAGTTATAATTGTTTTAGTACGCAATAATCGATGAATATATTATATTCATATATTATATCAAACATGTATATACACATACATAACAATATACAACCCAGAAACTTGAAGTTTGGCAGGTAAATTCCTTATAAGATATCCCTAAGTTGTACCTGAGGGGGTAAAACGGGGGTTTGAATTTTTTATAAAGGTGATATGTTTTTCATAGTCTATAGATGTGTGGAGGTGGCTACCCCTTTTGGTGTTAAAAAGGGGGGTCGGTTTTCAACTTTGGCGCGGATGAAGTGTCCGTTGCAACTGATTTATTTAAAAATGTCGATCACCAAAAAACCGGGCAGTCTAATGAAATTTGATTGAATAGTTGTTGCATATTACAAAATTCCATTTGGTCGCTACCTGTACCAATTTGATTCGGTCAAAGTCAAAATTCAATCATAGTGCCTCACTTCATCTCGGTGGAGCGGACTCCAAGTGCTGAAGTACACTACACATATGAGGGATATTTATTAGCTCTGAACTGGGTCTCCCTTTGTGCTCTAAGTGGAGCGTAAGTGAGCACTATTGTCTGTCAGGTGCAGTCCTTTGATGTCTAATCTAATACAGATAGAATTTACGAATTTATGACGAGTAGTCCAATCGAGTCTGCGAATACACATTTATAAACTACATAATTTTCTGAGCGTTTTCGTCGTGGAAAAAAATAAGGTTGATTTAATTAAATATCACTCCATATATATAAACATATTAATTATCCATGCTTCATATAAACACGAACCGAATTATTAAAATTGAGTAATTCTTTGCCAAGTATATGTTTTTATATATACGGTATGGTATATTTAAGTGATACTAACAATAAATAGAAAACTTTTAATTTAGATATGACAACGTGTCGTCCAAACACTTGTCTGATAGGTAGAAATGCCTCGCTTTTTGTAAAATGGTAAAATTAGAAGAATTAAGTAGTACCTATCTACATATACCTTACTGTATTTTTATAAAGATAAAGAACAAGCTTGGTAATTAATATTAACTTAGTAACTATTTGCAGTAGCATAGTTTGCATATCAGCTGATTAGCAACAAGCAATGAATTTTACGCAAAATAAAAAATCTATCTATACAAATAATATGTTTAATTTAAACTAACTTGGTTTGTTGGTTGGTAATTAAATAGAAATAATCATCCTTTTTAATTATTTCTATGTTTGTGAGTTTAAAATCTGAAGCGGCTTTACCGCTTTTTACGGGACTTGAAGCTGATATGATGTATTAAGGCACAACATAGGCTAACGGCTAATATAAAATTTTGGAAGACTGAATAAATCTTGAGCCTCAATATATCGTAAAGTTTTACTTAAACATGTGTAGTATGTTGTGTGATATAACTCCTTCATGTAATAAAGCCAGATTACAAACACGCACACATTCCTCTGTTTGTTAGACTTAGACATAACTAATTAAGAGCGCCTTAGTCATGTCATGTCATGTCTGGGGATGTTGTTTCGCCGGCGAATTTCTAAATAAAAGATGACGCCTGTTTACCTGATGGATATGAAATTACAATCCATTGTCTCGCCAAAACAATGGTTAAGATACTCGACAAATAGAAGTTTCCGCTGGTTTCTAGACGTTTCCTCAATAATAATATATGCACTGAACGATGGTTCTTTTACATGTATGGTGTACCTGATGATTTTGATGGAGCTTACTTTTCCAAGTATTTCGTATTCCGGTTCAGTATTCGGGGCTTTAGTTATTCCCGCTACAACTACGTAATTCTTTCAGAGTCAACGTGTCCAACCTTCAAAGTGCCAGTACCACCCAACTGAAGGAGGGCAACAACGACTCGCTTCCTGGAGTCTGGCGGTAAGTGAGTTTGATTTAATTCTTACTATATTTGATAGATATTGAGGGGTTTTAAGTTTTGAGATTTAGATGGAGAGTAATCGGACATAAATACCTTGACCAATACTTGGTTATTAATTGAATGATGCTCCATGAGCGTTTTAGTTTGTATTATTTCTATCTTTAGTATTATTTCGATTTTCAACTGCAATTGTTACCTGATCTTTAGGCTCTCTCAGATGTAAGGGCCAGTAATGCGAGCATTTGATTTCACAATACAATAATATGTATAAAATAAGTCAATATAAAATTGTCGAAGACAACTAATATTTAACTAAATTATAGTACGACTATACCTAATTATGCCAAATTCCACGTGCACAAATGTAAGGTGCCATGTAATGCGAGTATTTAATTTCGTAATACAAAAATATGCATAAAATTTGTCAATATAAAATTACCGAAGACACTAATTTTTTTATTAGTGTTGTATTTCTGCATACCGGGCTGTATAGTTGCTGTTCCTTGCGCTTTGTAAAGAAAATAAAAAAACTTATTGAAGGTGCATAATTGGCTCGCCGTTGTTGTTGTTGTAAGCTCTGCACTCGTTCTCATATTACTGGTGTGCACGAATTGGCGCACCTTGCTTTTATTTATTTGTATGAGCTTCGTGTATCACCTGGCTCGTGGGACGATGTTATCTGGTAACCATGACTAGTGTTGAATTGCATTGGAGATTGTGAGAGAGGTATATGCAAAGAGTGATAATGTCACACGTGCGCGTCTTTAAAACAAACGTCTCGATCTCATAGATTGGAGTGACCGTTTCAGATAACCTACTCTAAAGGTACCTCAAAAAAATATATACCGGCAAAGTACGAGTTAGAACATTAGTTACGATTATAATATTAGTATTATCTCTATATTCTATTTCAATAGACTGTTTGTTCCATTTCGCATCAGATAGATAGTTAATAGAGTATCAATGCTCCTTGAAATCGATTGTATTATTCTAGAGCCGCATAGCGTAAAGCTCCAAAGTTTAAATTGAAAGCTCTCGAAGTTTAATTTGCAAAGCCTTAACTCTCGCATAGGTGCTGCTCTCTCATGTTTGTTCTAACGGGTTTAACACAAAAAGGCGTGTTAGATTAGAATTATATAGACACAAAAAGGCTTTTAAATTAGCAATATATAAGACTATAAATAGTTATCCCATATCTTCATCAGGAAAACGGTTTTTAATTTACCGTCGGGGTTAAGAAAAACGGCTCTCCTACATCGCTAATGAATGAAATTCAACGAAAGTATCTTATAAAATTTCTCTTGATGCCTTATTAATGAATACTTATTATAAATACTAGATATCCCGGGACACTGTTCCACGAAAAACTCGAACCCGGTGATTCTCTGTTTCTATAAGTTTCGAGTACTAGTCGAAAACCACTTTACCCAATTGTAACATAGTTAAATAGGTAACTAACTAACTAAAACAACAAACAAAATTTCATTACGATCAATTTAACCTTTATACTTAAAAGTACCTACGTAATTCTTGTTAGAATCAATACAGTTCACGGAAAATTAGGGTGATCAAAGTTAGTAGACATTAGGACGTTGAGAGTTGTATCACGAGCACGTGGTCGGTGAGTTTCGCCGGTCACGTGAGCCGCAGTGGAGAGAGTGTCCACGTGACCATAGTGGAGTTGTCATTGACAAATGAGAACATATTGGTCGATAATTTCCCGCGCAAGCGCCAACGCTTGGCCATTTGGCTGCCTACGGGCCGTGACCTGTTGAGGGTACCTATACTCTTATTATTTTGAGGATTATTAATTTGCTATTGAATATAACCACCATGTATTATATATTACTACTCTTGGTACTCCTATGTATCGGTATTACTTAGTATACAATAGTTGGCCATAATGACGATGAAGGAATGTGGAAGAAACATAAGAGTAACGTTCACGGAAGGCCTGACAATTTATGGCAAAGAGTTGAGTGAATGAGAATGTGTGTCAAGTAGGTACAGAAGGACTGGTGTCGGTATTTGTAGTATTTGTAAGGCATCGGGGATTAGTACGTATACACATAAAAGCTGCGGCAGGCCACGACGCTCTTTCCGTGACCAAACTGACAGAAGTTCTTGCCACCTACTTAATCAGGCTCTTGGCGCGAATGTATGTATGTGGTTTCTCCAACGATTCGCCATTTTAATAACGGGCAACTAATCTTCATTTAGGTGGCCATAAAGTTTCCCCTCGCTTGTGATAAAAATTGATGATTGAAAATATTGAGCTTACATACGGCAATAAACTCGCTACGGTATGAAAAATTTGGCGTGTCATGGCAATATTGTCGCTACCCACAACTTCAGATATTAATAGCGTGAACTTGGGGTACCTTAAGTTGATATATATTTTGGGCTTATACATGGCGTACAGGGGTTTTATGCGCGGTGTGTGGCACGCATGTCGGTGATAAAAATAACATGTTTGTTTAAAGTTTTCTTTAGGTGGGCTAAAAGGGGGGAACTAATATTATTTCAGTTTACAACTTTAATTTAAGGAAGAAGTTTTACACACACAAGCATTCTACTTCAACGCACATAAATGAGTGCTTTCTTCAGCCCTTGAAGTTGGACTTTGATGATGACTAGGCTATTTTATTATAACAATATTTTTTCTGAAATATTATTTTTTTCTTCCCCACCTTAATATTTTTTTTGGGTGTTGTTTTAAAAAAGCATTCACCCAGGCTATTTCGTTCGTGTCCGTAAGGTTATTACCCCTTATAAAATAAGCAGCTATGTAAGGTTTTCCAACGATAGACTCCGAAACAAATGATTTGTGAGGACAGATGTTATAGAAATTATAGTCAACAGCTATTAGCTGTTGACTTTTACTTCCTCTTAAAGAGGAACTCCGGGTTGTCGAGACAACATGGGAAACGAAGCAAAGTGACAGCTGTCAAATATTGTAATACCTCAGTGTCGATTTCTTTCGCGCGAGATTTACCTCCATGGCAAGCTTATATTTTTCTATGATTAAAAAATTGTGTTGGCGCTATTAGTCTACTATAGACTGAAATATATTCAATTGTATCCGGATTGGTACACGCATCTATGTACATTTGAGCCCGCCCGCGCCGCACCCCACAACTCATTAATCAAAGGCCTCTCAAATCTCCCGTATAGGGGAGTGCCGTTAAACATAAAAACTCTAAATTAAACATAATTTATGAAAGGTCGGTGGTCCAGTGATTAAGCTCCCCACTTCTGATTCAGAAGTAGTAGAATCAATTTCGGAGAATCGGGTCAGTCAATGAACAAACGTATTTGTAACGTGTTTCTACCAGCATATAGAAAAAAACACAAATATATATACTTAGTCATGCCATAAATATTGTAACAAAGAAAAAATTTTTTTTTTAATTGCAAATAACATTTATTACTTTTACAGTGTGTTACTTTACTACATAAATATAAAACGATATAAAATATAAAAATCCTATTCGAACTGGTCTCCATTGGCTGCAATACAGGCCTTTAAACGTTGGGGCCAGTTATCAATAGAAACACGCACTCTTTCCATGGGAAAATTCTTCACTGCCAATCGTATGGATTATTTTAGGGACTCTAAATTATTATGACGTTTAGAGCAAGCCGTACTCTCTAAAACTGACCACAAATCATAATCCACTGGATTAAGATCGGGACTAGACGACGGCCAGTCTTCAGCTCTAATGAAGTCCGAAACGTTCGCTTCCAACCAAGATGGCGTGGACCGAGCTTTATGACCCGGTGCCGAGTCTTGCTAGAAGGACCATACTTCGTTATTGAACATGGTGTTGTTAAGGGGCTTGACTACCTTTTCAAGAATGGGATCTTGATACACTTGTGCCGATGTTTTGATACCTTTTTCACAAAAATATGGCTCAGTCACTCCTTCGTAGCTAACACCCCACCAAACCATCACTGAAGTCGGATAATGACCACGTTGCACTCTGTCAACTAATTGGGAAGCTTCCTTAGAGCTTTGAGCATAATTACGGTCATTTTGTTTGTTAAAATGTTGCTCAATTGTAAAAACTTTTTCATCCGTAAACAATATTTTTCTGTGACCTCCCTTTTCGTACCGCTTCAGTAGTTGTTTAGATTTTAACACCCTATTCTTTTTTAAATTATCAGTTAATAAATGACCAGTGCGCCTCTTATAGGCTGCAAGTCCTAAGTCATCTTTTAAAATACGCTACATTGTTCTAGGTGCTATCTTCATCTCCCGAGATAAAATCTTTTGCTTGCGGACAGGATTTCTTCGAATTCTTTCCCTTACTGCTTTGACCACCTTTTTCGTACGAACACTACGTGGACGGCCAGGTCTTTTTCTGTCACAAACAGAGGTCTCATTGTACCTATTAATAGCCCGGTACACAAACATTTGACTAATACCAAGGGTATGAAGAGTTTTAAAAATTGCATTTGGCTCCATACCTACTTTGTGTAATGCAATCACAGCGATTCGGTTCTCTTTATCACCCCACTCCATTTTAATATCGCAAAATATTGTACAATGTATTGGCGCCAAAACGAGAAAACACAATGAACAATCGTATAAACATGACAGATTCCAAATTCAAATGTAATATTTTTTTATTTTTAGTTGTGAAAGTATTTATGGCCAGACTAAGTATATTGTCGATTTCAATTATAAAAATATTATTTTTGTCTTGGGTTTTTCTTTTTATTTATTAATAAAAAGTTATATTTTGAAAAGAAGAAGCATTACAAATTCATCCATGGGGGTCTCAAGAGATAGCAGATGAGATGCGGGAGAGAATTATGGATGGGGATGTCCCTTCTCTAATTCCCTCATCAACCAAGGCTGAATATTAAATAGACGTACCTAACTATTTTTTGCGTTTTGAGAGGAATTATTTCTGGTTTTTGTTTATTTCCAATTTTATTTATATGCAGTTCGTGTTATAGTTAATTACTGGATATAATTGTGTTTTACAAACTTTGGTAACAGTGTCACGGATACAATAGATTAAATTAATGATATCAACTCAATATTCTCAGTGGTCTGGAAGTTTAGCGCTACTAGCTTCTGGATTAAAAAGGCTCTAGAACCGAATCGCAGTTCACGTATGACTTATCGGGAAGTAGTGTGATAAAATCGATGACTGCCTGATCCCGCAGCAACAGGTTCGCCACATTTAGATTCTTAAAATTATTAGTATATTCAATTACTGTAACATAGTTTTTGTCTTCACTCCTGTTTACATCAGCAGGCGTAAGGCAGCAGCTATTACATAGGCGCCGAATATTGTCTTTATTTGAAAAAATACAACCTACAACGGTGGTAGAGCCAAGCAGTTCGCTGCGTTAACAGTGGTAGAGCCAACCGGTTCGCTGCATGTATAGGTCGGCTTGACCGGTGGAATACCACAACCTCTCAGAAGATCGACGTAAAGTGGCTCATGCTGCATTTCGTTTGGAGAGTGAGGTACTCGGAGGCCTACCTTCCTTCCCGATCCTTTCCCATTCTACTCCCCTAAAAGTGGGCAACGCAACTGTATCACTCTATGTGTTGCAGGTGTCCATAGCGTTCGTTTGCCCCCATATCCATGCCCCGTATCCCATTAAAAAACCTATTTTCTGTTTTATTTCATCTCCATCTTTTACTCTATGAAATTATTTTGCGCATAAATATTGAGCAGTGAATGCTTGGCTTAAAACTTGAGCTGGCATAAAATCGAAGACCTGCTGCGAAACTTCTGCCCGGTTTAATTTAATTAGTGTAGTTTCCAGGAACTGACTGATGTATAGTTTTCACCAATTAGCACTAACAAACAAGAAAACTTTATCTTCATTACATCAACTAGTAGTAGTTTAGTAGGTACCTTTTAGTAATGTAACGAATATTTGCATTCGCATACGCAAGAAATGTTGCGAATGTTTGGCGAATGTTTTTAATAATTAATAAATAAATTATGATGATAATATGAAAGAAATATTTATAAGTATTTTGTTAATTATTTTATCAACCTATCTAATATATCTATTTTTCAAGCCCCTAAATCACAAGGGTAGCCCACCCCTCAATATGTTTTTTTTAATTTTTCGATATGTTTCTGTTTTTTTATATTTTTTGTAAAACGGGATACAAAAAGACTTTATTTTTTGGCAAGACAACGTTTGCCGGGGCAGCCAGTCTAATATATAAAATACTCGTGTCACAATGTTCGTTCTCCTCTGAAACGGCTTGACTGATTTTCATGAAATTTTGTGTTCATATCGGTAGTCTGAGAATAGGACATCTATTTTTCATCCCTAGGGTTAAATTTTTTTTTTAAATTTTTCGATATATTTCTGTTTTTTATATTTTTACAAAACGGGATACAAAAATACATACAACCCTAAATTTTCAACCCCCTACGATCAACCTTTAAAATTTTATTTTCTGGCTAGACAACGTTTGCCGGGTCAGCTAGTTTTTGTATAAAAACTATAATTTTGCTATCGCCAGTGTTCTTTCGATGTACGCGGTGTACCTTCCATTCCTGCTAAAAGCGCATCCAAGATATACAATTTCATTGACCTGCTCACTACATCATCAACATTATCTTTGCATTCGTTCTGGATTCTTCCCTTTGAAATACCATATCTTTCGTTTTCATCACATACAATTGTAAGCCTTTCACCAACCATTCGCATCGTTCGTTAATCTCACTCTCTGGAGACAACTTTCCTGGTATAGGATGAACAGCCGAGCGCACATCATGCAACCCTGTCTGACGCGCATATTGTCGTGAAATCAGGATGACAAGCCGCCGTCAACTCGCACACACGCTGTGCAGCCCTCATAAGTGGACTGCACAGGACGCAGCAGTCCGTTGCCCACCCTGTAGCCCGGGAATATTTCCCACAGATCCTTCGACACCCGGGCAAACAATTTTTTCACTTTATACAAGGGCACGTTAACATAATGTCAATAAGTGTAATACATATTATGATGTATGCTCTATCTTTGTAAAATTTCATCAAAATCCATTCAGTATTTTTTATGTGAAAGACTGACATAATAATATCAATACTTACTTACATAATTTCGGCGTATAATTTTTAACACCTTCATACTTTTTACATTTCGCGTTTATTCTAATATTGGTAGGATAATATTTTGATTTATTATTTACTAAATATTAGCTAGTTCCTGTGCAAATGTATTGCTTATGCAAATGTATTGTTTTAGGATCTAGTAAACATGCCCGGAGGCAATGGAACTTCTCAACTCTATTTAATAATTACCAAGGCTGTTGATTTCACCTTCTCCTTAGAGACTTATCGATTTGCTCATGGAGGATGCGTCGCAGACTTCCTACTACTCCTACGTATTTCCGCTGTAGGGTTCATGACAAGCTTTTCAATTTCTCGGATCTCTAGAATTGTCGAGGCTAATTTCTGGGGTATTCTCGGGTTGCAGAGAAATTTACATTAACAAACGTTTTCTCATGTTATTTGATTCCAATTCAACAAATGAAGTCGTTTTCCTCGCAAACAAAAGTATCATATTTATCCAAAAAATTTACTAATTAACTTTAAAAAAAAAGACATTGAAATAATATTATTTAAACTCATATTTTTTCCGGTTATTAAGAACTCATATGCAAAAGTAGCTTATATTGAACTAAACAGAAACTCAACATGATAGAAAATGTTAATATCTAATTGTAATTAAATACAATCACAGCTCCATTTTTGGATAGTTATTTAAAAAAAAAACAGCTTAAAATCAAAGTCCCGTCACACACTCCCGTTACAAACAAACACTTGAATTTTATTTATATGTATGTATAGATAGATAATATTATTAAACATTGTTTATAAATGATATAAAATAATTGAAATAATAATATGCTGTTTGATTACTTAATTAAATTGACTACTTCGTGTTATCTATATATTTCCTAAATGTCTTTGGACATAACATAATAATAAAAAATTAAAATAAAACTAAAAAAATGAAGATCTGCTGCTTGATGATACTAGATCTAATTATACAATTGAAATTCCTTGTCAAATAATGCTTTGATTCCCTTAACATTGTGTTTGTGTCTATTGTGTTCTCCCCGGGATGGACGGAACTGGTTTTTAAAGAGTTTTTGTTATGCGGGGCACATTCAAAACATAATTTTTTGAGGTCAAATTGCCATACTTTGTTTGCCAAACTAACGGACCCGGACCTGCGTGACCTTGAACATTTGCAAAGATGAGTCGACCGTGGTTAACTGTGAACTTGGTGTGATCAGTTAATCGCTGTCATTTTGGTTCCCGTGGGAGTTTTGTGGTATTAGAGCTCTTAATAGCTTAAAATTTTCCTAACATTAACCTAACGCAGGAAGCCGGCACTAGTAGACATGATTCCCCGGACTATTTTTGATTTTAGCTATTAAAGTAACAATGGTTGTTATCTAATAACAAAAATATCGAAGTGAAACTTCTAAAGCGGCTTATACAACATTTAACGTTTAACGCTCGACAAAATAGGCTAGGATGCAAAACAGTTTACCTTAAAACCTGATCAATACACAACCCACATTTTTTGTTTAGTTTTAAATATTAGAGAGACATTTAGAGGTCAATTATGATTGATATCACAAATATAGTGAACTTATTTAAATTTTAATCATAATACTGACAGGATTCCTAGAAATGACTTATTGAAGATAGCATAACATTGTTGAAGTAAAAAATCAGAAAATCCGTCAACAAATAAGTAAATGGATACTTTGAATTTAAACTATGAGACATATAGTGGCAGTTAGTAGTATTTTAATTGATAATAACAAATATGCTTTATAAAAATAATATTTATTTTCAAGGACTTCGTACTAAACATGTCTGACGAAACCATACTTTGTAATGAGAAGAGTATGTGCAGTAAACCCCTTTTTATATTGTTTCCAAATATTTATTAGGTGAGTGCCGCCGGGTGGTAGTGCCAAGCAGTTCGTTGCATGAATGGCCCGGTTCCACCGGTAAAATACCACGACCGCTCAGCAGATCGACGTAAAGTGGCTCCTGCCACGTTTCGTTCCATGAGAGTGGTACCTGGACGCCATTCCCCCTTCCCCATCCTTTCCTATCCTACTCCCTTAAAGGTCGGCAACGCATCTGTAACAATAGCGGTACCATCATCATAGGTTTTGCAGGTGTCGCCTGATGATGGTAAGTGACCACCACGGCGCTGGTCACTAAACATAAGGTGACACGCCTGCTCGTTAGCCCTCCTATCCCATTTAAATATATATATATGATTACATTATAGCTTAAGTCGTCGAAATAAAACTTAGCAATTGACTAAATGTTCCGTACATATTTAAACGTTATTGTTTATGCCATGACACGATAGATGGCGTGATCTGAAATCGAAGTGATATTCTCAGTAGCAGTCCGGTATATGATTTTAAATGTATGTATGTTACTTTACCATAACACTAACAACACAACCTTGCGTATACTTATTTGCGGGGTAAGCAGAGATAATTAATATAGCGCCGAAAATTATGTAATAATTGTGGTATTCTTGAGAATTTTTAATAATTAATCATTTCATCTACTTGTTTCTAGTTTGATTTTGATACACAAATAATTTATTAGGTTTAATGTTGTATATTTTCAAATTCAATGAATAATAATTAAAATGTTGCTTCTTCCGCCTGGAGGAACTCCACGCGTTACTTTTTATAATGTATTATTTTATTTATTTAAATAATTAGTCTTCCGCACAAAATGTTTAAAGAAGTCTTAAATTGTATAGGTATAAAATAAATGGAATTGTTTGTTTCTTGTTTTCGGCCCGTAGCTTGGGCCGAAGTTGCTAGCAGAGTGAACGTCGCGCAGGATATGTATTTTACTTCCGTAAGATAAAGTAAAATGATATCATTTATTTCAATATTAATTTATCCAAGGTATATTTACTTTTTGGTGCATGGGGAAATCTTTTTATAAATGCTACAAAAATTAATCCAATATAGTATAGGTGTTGTATATGATCCTGGTGGTGATAAAATTAAATAACAGACGTCATAAAATTTATCTTTTTTTTAATTTGTCGCCAGTAACGAGTTATTTTATAATGTATCAACTGATGAATTTACATCAGGCAGCTAACAAATTGCTTTTATTTTTATTTTAAGAATAATTTTGTGTTCATTTGTTTTATGCTATATATTTGCTACCAATCGTTGCGATTGTCGTTTATAACTATGTATATAAATACTGTAGATGAGAAGCACTGTAGTTAGTGGAGCAATAGTGCGTTGCCGCCGTATTAGGCATTCATTGGGTTCAACGTTCGACGCTCATAGCCCTGATAACCACCCACAGCTTACTTCACTCGGCACAAAGTTACTTGGTACGCGCGCGACTAGCACACTGCGTGGCCCACCTAATTCTCGCACGGAACGTTGTTTCTGAATATCCTTTAAATCCCATATCCGTATACTTCGAGTACGGTCTCTGCATCGATCATGGATGAAGACATCTCTCACAGTGCTTCAAGCAACGGCTCGGCATTTTACGAAGATGGGTAAGCTTTTATTCCGCTAGCCTTTCCTGGAAGCATTATTAACTAGTATGATAAAGCAGATAAAGTACTTACTAACATGAACTTATGCGCAAATGAGACGATGATTTGATATTGTGGGTGATAAGAGAGTAGATTTATAGCGACTGGTATATCTACCTGTTATTGTTCGCATCTATAAATAATGTTCAATATATATATATATATATATATATATATATATATATATATATATATATATAAATAGAAAGAAGGCGTTGATATAATAAAATACTAGCTTTAATTATTTATTTAGACAACTGGCAATATCGCCTCTCTTCGCTTCGGTTCATTTTAAATTTATAATGCGCGCCTTTTTCTGTATTGCTGTAAGTACTTAGTACACCACATATGATAATATTTGAGTTTTGTCTTTAGGGTGAAAAAATTATCTAATATTATCAGACACATTTAATTGGATGTACAATAGTACATATTGAATATTTGTTGAATATGTTTAGAAATAACACGTTTGTTTAAAAACCTATGGAAAACTGCATACGATTCGTTGGAATTTTTTAATTAGAAGTGGTTCAATTATTATGTGATAGATATATTATGTATCATTATAGGATGTCATATGAACATTTTGTATACATATTCCGATTTCTATAGCTATACCTAAGCTGTTTTTTAGCAATCTGAATTTCTAATTTGACTTAGTTTATTTTTCAACATTAAGAAACAAATGATTCATATTGACGGAATGATCTGAGTATTTAAGTTGTTGTGTACTTTTTATAATTATATTTGAGACGAAGATTTTGATTTTTTTGCTACTAACTGTGACCGCGACTTAGTCCACCTACGTGGAATTTAATAGGTAATTTAATTCAACTTAAAGTAAGTAGCCCATGTTGTTACTCCACCTACTTACTTACCAGTAAAATATACCCGTCAAAACTGGTCCAGCAGTTTCAGAGATTATTAAGAACAGGCGTACCTAAAAAATTGAGAAAACAAAACAAATATCAAATATATCGGCTATACTCAATATCACTTCGCCTATTTGAAAGGGAGTTGTCTCCCGATTTAATACTCGTAAATATCAACGTCAAATATCAAGGCGTAACAAATATCATAGCTTAGCACGCCCAAGTACCTGAGGGAGTAAGCAGAGATACAGCGCCATAAGACTGGCAGCATTGCGACGTTGAATGGCAAAACTTATTCTCTGTACAAAGAACAAGCCAGCCTTCTGGTCACGTGTAACCTCCACCAGCCGAGCCAAGTGTAACAACACTTGGCCCCCATGGACCAAGTGTTACGACTCCAAATGGCTCGAACACATAATCACCCACAAAATTATTATATTTATGACGCTAAAGGGTCTCTGCGTATCCAGCAGCAGCGCCAGGAGCATTGATAGTCCGAGGAAGATGTGTAGGCGCCAGTGTGTCGACACAGGTAGCGTCCCACACCAAAGACCTACCCATCGTCCAAGGCATCAAGGACATACTATCTGGCCTCTTTCCATCGTCACGCACCATCCCACTAGGTTCAACTACAGCTGCTACGCCGGCGGTAGAAAGAGCCCGACGAATGATGTCATATATATCTGCATGCCTAGGTAAACGTCCCGCGCTTTTGCTGCATGAAAGGCCATGATTTTTTATCCTAAATTATAACTCGAAATTCCTACATTATCATTGGGTAGTTACTTAAGTTCCAAATAATTTACGTCATAATTATGTATTTGAACTTCTAATACATACTTATAACCAACCTAAGTAATTTAGAAGTAGTGTCCGACCGAAGGTCTATTTTTGGCCGAAGCCGAAACCGATTAATCGGTAATCTCCACAACCTTCGGCCGAAGCCGAAGGTTATAAACTATTAGTAATTTAATATTTTTCTTCAATATTATCCACGGCTAAAGAAGAATATCGGCGTAAAGTGGCTCTTGCCGCTTTTTTCTCGGTGATAGAAGTATCCGCACTGAACTAAGTGCAATTCGGGCCGTCAGTGACTCACTCTTTCGTAACAGTTCGTTTAATTCCGACTGTTTTCGGACCTTGGGCGAAACCTTCGATTTGGCCGAAGCCGAAGTTCTCGCCGATGATGGATTTTTGGCCGAAGGTGGCCGAAGCCGAAGCCGAATCTTCGGTCGACACTATTTAGAAGACAACAAACCAGTAATAACTGACTATACAAAAAAACGAGGTAGCGATTCCTTGGCCATGGGGGAAATAAAATAATAATATTAATAATTTTATTTCCTAAAAGTAACAAATATGGGATTAAAGTTGGTCTTTGGACAAAACATTCAAGTTAGGTTATTAGTATAGTATAATGAATCAAAATGTACATTGCCGTCTATGACCTATTTTGAAGTTTATATAATATTTTACTTTTAACAGAATTGTCCATTATTTCAGCGTGGAATTATATTACACATTAAATAGTTACATAGCATTAATTGCATAATATGAAGAATTATACCTACACACATCATATTGACCCCAAATTGCATGCACAAGTTCTCAGTACCTAAATTAAATATTTCTTGCTGAGTAAATAAATAGCACTAAAGGCGTACGTTGCAAAGAAATATTGACATTAATTCAATGCACTTCGGTTGTTTTTTAATTACTCTGTCACTAAATGAACTTTTTATAATATTTATCATTGCTGAAAATTATTTGCATTGCAATTATCGCTCAAATTGCTGCAAGTTACGCAAGCGCATTGAAATATATATGACCTATGTACCTGTACATTTTATTTGATAATCCCCATTAAAGATTTCAAAAGACATTCAGACCTGCAAAATGAGGGTCGTTCCTTCCTCTCTGGAATTTGATAGCTTATTCTTGAATATTATGGTGCGCTAATTACGGATATATAAGTACCTACTCAGTTTTTTCCACCACCTTTTCAAAAAAGATACAGGTGGAAATAGCAAAAAAAAAACACAAGCTTCATCTAAAAAAATAGATACATATTTAAAAACGTACATTACTTTTAACTTGTACATTTTAATTGTGGAACTTTTTCATGGGAGCGTCGGTTATGCGATTTTATATCGTTTTGGATTGTCGCGCTTAAATAAATCAACAATAGTCCCAGATCATGGCGGCAGTATCTATCTCCCTTCATACGGGACTTCAAGCTCTTTCTAATCTTGGTGAAATCTTTCGTTCTGTTCTCTAGCTAACGCTAATGGCTCCTAGATTTTCTGGTAAGTTATCAATGGGCGAATTTAAGAAATTTATATCTATAATATTAAAAAAATATTATTTATGCTCAAACTTGGTAGTCTCGGTGGTTCAGTTTTCGAGCAAACGGCTTCTGAAGCCAGAGGTCGCAGGTTTGAAGGCTCACACTAATGACTTTTCGAAATTAATTTCGAAAGTTATGCGTGGTAAATATAGGTGACTAAAAGCTTTGTGCCCGGTATGGCAATAGGATCCGGCACCTATTCCATTTGGGACGGTATAACGGCGAGTCGAGGCTTAACAGCCACTGCCGACACCTGAGGGTAGACAAAGGCGAGAAGTTATGTTGTGCTCAAATTATGTTTCTTTAGGTACATTAATTTACTTATATCAGAAACTTGGGTTCTGATAAAGGTGGAAAAACAAAGAAATAAGAAAGCAGGCACAAATATAGAATTCAAGAATAATTTCCCATCTTTATTTAAAACTGCTTCATTATAACCAATTTGATGAGGAAAGTTGGCATTAAAACTTTCTCTCGGGAACAAAAGTTGGCACGTCTTTGACTCCTCCGTTGCTGTGTTTCCTGTGACTTGTACAAAAAACGCTGGTTGATTTTTCTAATAATATTTACAACAAGTGTAACATTTCCTATGTACCTATTATACATACTTTGCTTAAGTTCAAATTAAGCCAAAATGACCCTATATTACTTTATTTTTATTAACTATATGTAGTAATTATCAAATTACTAATTTGGATATACATATTTCTATATCCCCCCTACACTAATTAAATGCAAAAAATATAAGCTGACGTAGTTTAATGACGATTTATAAATTTTAAAATTTTGGCGCTTAGACATTTTTCAGCAAAATATCAAATAGTGATAGACGTGATAAATTATTTAAATTATATTTTTCGTAATTTGCACATCGCAAACAATGAAAAACGTTACTCAGATTTCAAAGAGGAAATTGCAGACCTGTCATTTTGCCATGGCCTTATATCGTTACACCAAAAAAGGGATAATGTGTTACTCATATTAATAGTAACGTAATGATATTATATATTACATAAAATATCTTAATGCGTTTGTGTGCAAACAAATAAAAAATCCTTTCATATTGGAGATCCATAAAGGATTTTTTATTTGTTTGCACATTGTAAAAATTCACACCTTCCAAGTAGTAGGAGAGCTGGCACCAATTTTTTAGTGGGTGTTTGAGGCAAGCTGAAAGCTTGTCACACACACCTCTCCTGTTATATCCCAACACGGAATTGCAGACCTGGCTGCTGAACACCGGGGCTAAATCAACCCTTAAATTTTTTAATATATAATTTTTATTCCAAAAAATGTATTTGTGGCAATACGCAATTTATATATATTGTAATTTAATACTCAATGTATACGGAAACAAATAAGCCAGATAATGTAATCGGGGCAAAAATATTTTACAAAAAATTATAAAAAATGTATAATAATGTAAGCTACTCAAAAATTGGTGCCAGCTCTCGGACCAAAGGTGTGTAATAACTTAAGCTGTGCATAGATTGGACAATCAAATATTCAGAACAAAGCAATAATGCTTAGAGTATCATTCGTACAGACATCCATCCACACTCACAAACTTCACACACAAACTTTGGCATAGGTATATAATATTAGTAAGATAGAATGTTGGCTATTTTATAAAACTTTACACCTTTTTAATACAAAAAGCGTATACATAATATTATCCACACGAAGTGAAGCCGACTGAGCTAGTGCTGATGAATGTGCTTGGATAGAAAATAAGACTGTGACATTGTTGCGTATTTGTTTTGAAGTTGAGTATTATTTTGTTAAAATTCTCATTTGTCGATTCTGTTCCTGGACCGGGTGCGGGGCAAATGTTCCTCAACGTGACACATTTTCATACCCACCTAGCTTTTGGAGTGTAGTTGAGTGAAGAGGAGTGGCATAGAATAATGTGGAATTGATTAGACTAGATTTCAGTTTTATCGTGTATTTTAATGGCCATTGTTGCATATTCTATTGGTTTCGCAAGCCATTCACGTTATGATCTGATGGCCCGGTGAATACTCACTCACTGTATTATACTCTCGAGAGCAATGAATCCGGGTCACTTAAAGAATGTTAAAAATCTCGGAAACTAAAAATGATAGGTTAATGCAATAAATTGTATTTAATAGACAATGTAATACTCCTTAAATGAAAGTAAAAAAAATATGAGTCACCATACATTTTATTAACACAAAATTACATAAAGAAAAAATCTGCTGATCTCTCCTTAAAACAAAAATAGGAAACATGAAATTTTTGAACTTTATTACGATTTTCTTGAATTTTAATACTTCGTATTGCCTCCTCGTGCTTCCATTACTGCGTTTACGCGGTTTGGCATGCTGTACACCAAGTTCCTTATACGATTTTGGGGAATATTCTCCCATTCCTCTGTGAGAGCAATTTTGAGCTCACGAAGCGTGATTGGGGGAGGGTTTCGTTGTTTTACGCATCTGCCTAGCTCGTCCCAAGCATGCTCGATCGGGTTGATATCCGGGCTGCGCGCTGGCCACTCCATACGAGTAATGTTCATCTCTTGAAGGTAGTCATTCACAATCCTACCTGTATGAGGTCGGGCATTGTCATGCATAAATATAGCATCCTCACCTAAATTGACCATAAATGGACCAACGTGATCATTGAGGATTTCTTCCACATATCTTACGCTAGTTAAAGAGCCGTTTTCTATGATCACCAGCTCTGTGCGACTTTCAGAAGAAATTCCGGCCCACACAAGTACAGACCCACCACCGTAGGCTACTTTTTCCTCGATGCATGCTTGCTTGAATCTTTCCCCTGGTCTTCGATACACTCTGTGTCTTCCATCGTGCTTGTAGAGCATAAATTTTGATTCGTCGGAGAACATAACTTTTGACCAATCTTCAATACTCCAATTTACGTGGCTCTGGGCATATCTTAGTCTTGAAATACGATGCCCACGCTCCAGTTTAGGGCCGTTTGCAGGTCTAAGGGGTTTTAAGTTAGATTCAGCAAGCCGACGTCTTACTGTCCATGCACTTGGGTTACTTCCTCCGAGGCGTCGAAACTGATTGGTGAGTTCAGTTCCTGTGAGAAAGCGATTTCGAAGCATGGTGTTCACCAAGTATCGGTCTTCTCGTGCTGTGGTATACCTGGTTCTGCCCGTTCCTGGTCTGCGTAGGTTAGAACCAGTTTCTTCGTAACGTTGGAGAACTCTTTGTACTGTTGACAGCGACACACCAACAGTCCTGGCTGTATCGCGCTGACTCCGGCCGGTTTCCAGCATTGTAAGTATTCTGGTGCATTCTTCAGGCGTAAGCGACATAATTTCAGCTTGAATAATGAATATAGAGCACTATCAACATGGTTTATGTACCCACATAAATGACAGATTACAAACAAAAGCAAAACCAAATGCTGTAATTTCGTAGTTCCATCTTCGAAAGTGGCCCTTTTTCAAATTTGATTTTTTTATGATATAACTTTACAATAACTAAGAAGTTTTAATACCTTCATTTAAGGAGTATTACATTGTCTATTAAATACAATTTATTGCATTAACCTAGCATTTTTAGTTTCCGAGATTTTTAGGATTCTTTAAGTGACCCGGATTCATTGCTCTCGAGTGTATAAACATGAAATTTTATCTCGAAATCACTCTCAGAACATAAGTACAATTGTATAGAAGAATAAAGTAGGTGTACACGCAGTTGCTTGTGTAGGACAATAATAGTATCCTTGAGCTGCAACCGGAGTTGTTTTTTAGGCTCTTTCTCGACTTTCTTTGCATAAATTTTCATGTTTAATAATATTGCTGCTGTAAGGAGAAAAATGCTGTAATGCGAGAATGATCGCCACAGGCTTCTACTGATAGATTAAGGGACAGCAAACAGGGTCACCTGGAGCTAAGTGACCAGCGCCGCCCATGGTCACCTGTAACACAGTGTTGCAGTTGCGTTGCCAGTCTTCAAAACAGGACACAGACACCTCTCGCCGAACGAAACGCCGTGCCGTATGATACAGTTGACGTCGATTTTCTGAGAGGTCGTGGTTAAGCCAACCCCTTCGTGGCTTTACCACTATAAAGACATACAGAAGCTACTTTTATGCAATATCTATAATTTACTAGGGGGTTTAACGAGTTTACGAGATTCGTAGAAATCGCACGCTCGCTGCTGTACCTACCTACCTACCCACTATATCTGTCGCGAGGGTGAGGGTTGCAGTGATATCGGCACGTGTTCGACGCGTGGATCAAAGGGGCGCAAAATGAATTATGAAAATATTATTTATTTAAATAGGTAGGTTTACTTCGTCCTATGTGAGACGCGTCGATACTTTGATCTCAATATTATTAGGTATATGCATAATTATTATACATTTTAGTACAATTTTAGTAGGGGCTCTAGCCAAGGGATAGTGGAGAAAGCGGCTTCTTCCCCCATATCTTAGGGTTTTGACTGCTACTTACCGACTACTTTATAATGTGCTGTGCAAGTATATATATTTGTGTACGATCATCACACATTAGTGTTAGACATAAGCACTGTGTGTTTCAACGTTACCGCCTCTGATACTGCACTAGCTATTTATTACTTTTATAAAAAAAATGTATTAGACATTAATGGTGGATACAATACCTACATAGCAAAAACTACAATAGACTAGTTTTCCGAATTTTAAAAATTAGTTTATAATATAAGGTCTATTTTTGACCGAAGCCGAAGCCGATTAATCGGCAATCTCCACAACTTTCGGCCGAAGCCGAAGGTTCATAAACTATTATTATTATTATTTTCAATATTATGAAGAACTAAAGAAGAATATCGGCGTAAAGTGGCTCATGCCCCTATTCTCTCGATGATAGAGGTATCCGCACTTAACTAAGTGCAGTCCGGTCCGTCAGTCACTCACTCTTTCGTAACAGTTCGTTTAATTCCTACTGTTCTCGGACCTTTGGCGGGACCTTCGGCATCGGCCCAGAATCCGGCTGAAGCCGAAGATGGATTTTTGGCCGAAGGTGGCCGAAGCCGAAGCCAAAGCTTCGGTCGGACACTATATTTTAAATAAATTTTCTTTAAATTTTTTTATATTTGTGGAAAAAAAAATATAGGTTTCGTTTCGTTGCAGTTTTTTGGAAATAGTCAGTTATTTCAACCTGTGTTAAATAAAATTAATATCAATATTGATGGCAGTAGTTGTTATATTTCACATTTAACGTGAACACTGAAATTAGCGCACTCTACTGGCGCATTTTAACACCAATTCACGTTCCGATTAGGCTTCAGCATAATTCGGCATTGTGCGGCACTAAGCTGCAAAATGCTCTGTAATTGGAAAAATAGGATTATGTATTTGTTTATGGACATTGTAACAATGTTTTAGTGACGTTTAAATCTCAATCAATAGTTAGAAATTCTAATCCATCCCATTGCGGTAAACTAAAAGATTACGCAAAATAGCTGGACATTCATTGGATCTCAACAATTGAATGATTTTAGTATCTATACCTAGCTTATTTCGGAAAGTTAACAAAAAAAAAAATAGAAAATGATTGTCGATGAAAAGATTAAACAGAAAACGTATTAAAGAATTGTAAGTCTTTAATTGTACTGTGTGTGATGGATTAAATTATAAGGTTGTCAAGGTTCTCACCTAAATTATATACAAACAAATACTACTAACTTTGGTAGTATAAAGAGAGCCTATTAAAATATCAGGCGCTTCGTCGAAAGACGTATTTACCTACCTTTTCATCGACATTGTACCTACCATATTTTCATAGTGAAATGTACTACTAGGAAAGCATATAAGAGGCGGGGTGGGGGTGCATGTGCAATATCGGGGTTAAAGGGTGTGGCTGGCTCGCCATTGGCTCATTGGCGATATTTCTGCACTAATTAGCGAACTATGACGCGGGGTCAACGTGAATCACTGTATGCGGTCATATATAATAAATACATTGAACGACCATTCGCGTTGTAATTCAACGGTCGATTTTGACACTTTTGACATATCTGACAATAAAAACTCTACTTTTTTTTGCTAATGGCTCACAGTTTCATAGGACTAAAAAAATAGACGGTTTGTTTTTTCTGTAGTAAAAATGCACTTTTATTTATTAGGTACTAGCTGACCCGGCAAACGTTGCTCTGCCTAAATAATATGCCGTGGACCACTATTAAAACTAAAGAGTATGAAAAATAGATGTTGAGCGATTCTCAGACCCCACCCGATGTGCACACAAAATTTCATCAAAATCAAGCCATTTCGGAGGAGTTCGTTAGTGTTATCACGCCAAAATTAATATATTTGCCAAGTTTCATAATTAATAGGCAACACTCGAATAACGGTTTTTTAAACGAATATGTGATCCCCTTGTTGGTGGAGTTTCATGAAATACGTTCTTAGCTAACCGCCGCTACACAGCGTTTGGAATCCTACCAAATTTCGTGCCAGTCGGACTTATAGTTCCTGAGGTTTCCTGATCAGTGTCTTCACACATGGCCAGCTGACCAGCAAACTTTGTATCGGCTAACAGTCGTTATTTTTTTAATACTTTTTCTGCTATTCTGGACCCTGGGTCCCGAGTCCGCCAGCTAACTAAAAATTACAAACTCGTAAAATTCTTCTAATCATTTCATACTATAAAACAAAGTCGCTTTCCGCTGTCTGTTCCCTTTTATGCTTAGATTTTTGAAACTACGTTACAAATTTTCATGTAGTTTTTTTTAACAGATAGTAGAGTGTCAACGGGGTAGCTTGTGTGTATTTTTTTGTAAAAAAAAAGTGCACCTTTAAAAGATCTACAATCTACACTAAAAGTGCGCGTTGGTGTATGTCTTGGGGTTAACCCACAATGACTATTTTTATTTCTACTTATTAGTACTTCTGAGCCGAAACAAAGTTCGCTGGGTCAACTAGTAGTCAATAAATAAGTCATAAAAATCGCCATTCCAGTTATTGTACTGCCAAGTCAGCTAGTAAGAAAACAAGAAACCTAATGTTATTAAGCCAATTAATATTTTAATAAATTGTAAGTTAAAAGATTTAAATTATTAATGTCGAATACTGCCACTGCCACTCAAAAAATAAGCGCTACTTAAACGTATCATTACTTAAAAAATAACATTGAGTAGCGTAGAATTTATTCCATAACGATAACCTAATTTGAAAATCAGTGTTAATATCAGCAGAAATTAGACTAGTCAAATTTCAGCATCTGATAATTTGCATGTCAGTGCGTGTCATACAGAAACGCTCCTCAATGTTATTTATCTGTCAAATGCACTGTCAAACTTATGCGAGCAGAACTTAACACATAACGAGTGGCTCACTCGCTACTGTGACTTTCATAACTCTTATCATACACGCGCGTCGATTTTTCTGGCTCCTCTGGCCGTCACCTTCATCCAGAACACATCATTTGGTCGTAGAAGGTGCATGCTCATCTTACTTTTACACGACACTCTCTTTCAATTCCTTCCTAACAACCTTGTTTCTCACAACTATCCAGTCAATTTAAACAAACCTTAAATAAAAATGCTTTCTTTTCCTTATCCATAATATGGTGATATCATAATACGGAAGGCGCTTAAAATTGTTATAATTGTGAAATTCATTACATTTAATTTTAATAATTGATTTTAAAGTTATTGACTAAAAAATCTGCGCAAAATTAATACAAGTCCTACGCCAAATTATTTTGAAGTCTGAACATACGCATAGCATTACATATTTTGACAATGTGTTGGCACGATATAAAACTTTAAGCGGTGCTTACTTGATCATGGTCGTGTATGCCACTTATATGTGAGCGATGCTTAAATTCTAAGTAGCCTTTATTGACTGATAAATTTAAGTGGCGGTTCAGTATTCAATAGAAAAATCATAAAAAAATAACACAATTTTACATTTTTATTATGATTACCATTACTATTATTACAATCTGTGTTTTAAATTAATATCAATAATCATACGATACTAATGTCACTAGTCTCGGTGGCGCAGTGGTCGAACACACGGCTTCAGATCCAAAGGTCCGGGTTCGATTCCTGACACTGGCTCACACCAATGACTTTTCTAAATTGTTTTTCGGAAGTTATGTGTGATAAATATCGATGACTGAAAGCTTTGTGCCCGGTATGGAATAGGTTCGCCACCTATACCATTTGGGACGTAAACTTATCAGCGAGACGAGGCTTAACAGCCGCTGCCTACACCTTCGGATAACAAAAGGCGTGAAGTTATGTATGTATGTACTAATGTCACTCAATTGTGTTGCCTGACCGGAACCTATCCAATAATATTTGTTTAAGTCGAATCTAACGAATTTTCTGCATGGTAAAATAGAAAAGTGTTGTTTTTAGACTTTATCAGGAATTTTCATAAATTTTTCTCTCCCTAAGATCTACCCTCTTACTTCAAGAAATAATACGAAATAGGAATTAGCAAAATCGGTCCAGCCGTTCATGCGTGATGTGATGAGATTCATTTTTATGCAAAATTATCTATATATTATATAGATAATTTTGTATACATATATTATCATTACATAAGGTCACTTCCCGCTGTCTTTCCCCTTAAATACTTATATCTTTCAAACTATGCAATGTATTTTAATGCGGTTTGTTTTTAATACATAGAGGGTGTCAACGGGGTTTTGAATTTTGATCATAAACATATCAGCATTAATTTTCA
This sequence comes from Euproctis similis, assembly GCA_905147225.2. NCBI lineage: Eukaryota > Metazoa > Arthropoda > Insecta > Lepidoptera > Erebidae > Euproctis > Euproctis similis. The sequence goes on along the minus strand of LR990107.1, from coordinate 14,805,313 downwards.
TCCAGATAAGTGTCTTAAATATATTCTGATTTCAATATAGATCAATATGACCCTTTACAGCATGTAATTAAAACGAATATTTACGAAGGCAGTTGTGACGCGTGCAGATAAATATTCCAAATTGAACTTTTTAATATCTAAATTTAACTCATTTATTACTTTTGTTGCGGAACAAAGTTCGCCGGATCAGCTATTATAGTATGTATAGATAATAGGTCTATATTATTATAATATAGCATTAAATTAGATCATTATTAATGCTCTACAGCCTATAGTTTATTACTAATGCTAGTTGGCACACTAAAAGAAAATCTAAATATAACAAGGATTTAGATATTCTTTTAGTGCAGAATAAAAAATATATGTTAACTAGCTGACCCGGCAAACTTCGTCTTGCCAAAAAATAAAGTTTAAAAAATAGGGGTTGATCGTAGGGGGTTGAAAATTTAGGGTTGTATGTATTTTTGTATCCCGTTTTATAAAAAAAAAAAGAAACAGAAATATGTCGAAAAATTAAAAACAATATTGAGGGGTTAAATTACAAGGGTAGCCCACCCTTGTAATTTAGGGGGATGAAAAATAGATAAAAACCTATTCGCAGACCTAACGAATATGTATACCAAATTTCATTAAAATCGGTCCAGCCGTTTTGGAGGAGTTTGAGGACAAACACTGTGACAGAAGAATTTTATATATATAGAAGATGTAATGTACCGACCGACCGCACTTTAAAGTTTCGTTAAAAAACTGGTTGCTGTTTAGGTTCGGTTTCGGCGTGATACTAACGGAATTTAATGCGAGGGGTTTCGCGATGGGATTGATCGTGTTGAATGAATGTGATATGACTGTGACTTGCGAGAGGCGAAGTGTCATTATGCCGCATCCATGCTCCTTGGCCATTATGCAAAGCCAATGGACAGCCACTTGGCATGTGTTATTCAAAACGTTTTCAATACATATTTCAAAACCAAACGAGTAAGTTTACGCATCACACTCGAACGAGCCCAAATGAAAATAAAGCGTAGAATGCTCTGTATTATGGAGCATTACAATGATACCTACTGGCCAGCTTTTATTAACATTCTATTATAATAATTATTACCTCAGTTCAAGACCGGACAGCGCTCTCTTTATGAGGTTGGCTGGAATTTGGTAATTCAAAAGATAATTAATGTATTATGTACTAGCTGTTGCCCGAGACCTCGTCTGCGTGAACGCCATAAATCAGCAAAAATACTATGAGTTAGTGACAGCGTGATGATATTTAGCCTATGTGTAGACCCGATCTCATGGCTATAAAAAAAATGGTTTTATTTTAATTCCGATGAAATAACGACATGTTTTGGCTGGATCGCGAATATATTGAAATGTTCCCTGTGCGCCCTGTGCCGTTTTCACAGCGCCAGCATCTTTTATTTTTGAAATCATTACTATGTGTTACACAGCAGCAATCAAAAAGCAAAAACTAATTGACATAAAGACAGTTTTTCATGTTTCTTAGGTACATCTAGATGAACGAGAGTTTACTATAACTATAACTTCACGCTCTTAAAAATATAATAACACGTGCAGGCAACAACAATAGCAAACCGTTGCTTCGAACGCGTTTGTAAAATTATATATATAACATTACATCACATCACATAATATGCACCAGGAGATGCATCCAGAAGCATAATGAATGACAAGTCGGCTGTATCTGCGGCTTGTACATCTTGTACATTATTAACGCCAAAATACTTCCGGTCTTCAATTGCCAAAGGACCTTGCAATGAAATCCAGTTACACTACCACACTAGTAATTACAAGGGCTATGTATGATTTGATGTACAATGACATACTTGTTGGCTTTTATAATCAAGTATACATTTTAATAACGACGCGGCAGTAACAATGCATAACCCTTGCAATACCGCTGTGAAAGGGGCGCCAGTAACTGCGCGCGGCCTTGAGCCCAACGAGCTCTGGGCAGAGGCATGAAAAAGACAGTGGGGTAAAATGATTTCGGTAAAAGACCGTTGACTAATCGTCCCGATATTGTCTGAACATATCTATATACTTAGTACTTACACACGTATACACGCGCAGAGGAGTAGGTAAGGGACGATTACGATAAATAGAACGCTGTTTATACATATTTAAGTATCTTATTGTAATACATATTAAATTAACTGTTTTCTATTACATTCGTATGAATTTATATACTGTACATACGTATACCAAAATAACATTCATACTATATTTTGTGATAAAGGGGGGAAGGGAAACACAGCATGATATTGATATACGCTGATATTCTGAAAGGTATCCTTTCATGCACAGATCTGCGTGGCTCGTAAACTGAAATATTCCACGGCCATATATTTTTCAGTAAATTGTTATTGATTTCTTATTTAGGTAGGTTTAATACGTGAAAGGTATATTATTTCAATAAAATATCGTAAATAATAATCGTTTTATTGAAAGATTCCTACCTACTAGAGCGGTTAATACGTATGAAACTTTTATTAAGGACTTAAAAGCGTGGCTATTGTCTAATCGTCTTCTAATGTCAGTAACAGCTGCACACCCGTTCCTGCCCAATACCCTATCTAGGGAGGCGACCCCTCGTATCCAAAGTGGTACACATACTACACATTACAATATTCTCTCAAACATTCCCATTGTAAAGCGTACTGTGCCAGCTGATTGAAGCGTAGCCTGCTCAAATATATGGGTTGTCCTATTCAGTATAACCCGTAGTTCTTGCTGGGGAAATTAGAATCTAAAAAAAGAAATCGTATTCTATCGTACTTCTCCAAGTTCTTTTTACGGTTGCCTACTCTTTTACTTGGCTGCAACAAGAGTTTCAATGCATGACTCAGTATCAAAGCTACCGCGCATAAAATCTGTTGTATCTATTCATTATTAATATCTATTTATTGTTGCCTAATCATCATTACATAGTATAAAACAAAGTCAATTTCCGCTGTATGTATGCCTGTATGCCTTATATGCTTATATCTTCAAAACTACGCAACCTATTTTGATGCGGTTTTTTTTCAATAGTTAGAGGGTGTCAACGGGGTGGTTTTGATCTATAATTCATATATGATGTTGTAAAGAAAAAAAATATTTTTTTGAGATTTAGCGCTTTAATTGCAAACGCTGGCGGAACCCTACGTGATAGACCTAAACAATGTTTTACATTATTTAACACCTTCAAAGATCTACAAAAAAGGCCGCGATGATGTATGCCTATCTCTTAGGGATAACCCACAATGACTATTCTTACTTTTTATTATTGGTTCTAAGGCGAAACAAACTTGGCTAGGTGTACTAGTATAATATAAAATAAAGTTTTGCCCTTTTATATTATTAAGTTATATGCTAAAACCCTTTTGCTTTAAGAGTCTACAGAAAAATCGATTTTTTTTTCTGCCAATGTATGATGTGCCATGTGATATAAAACTTCAAAAGAGATATAGGCAAAAAAATTCGATAAATCTCTGCCTATTGAATCACTTCACAAAATCTCATTTAAATGTTTGTTGCCTACCTGAGTAGGCTCGGGTAACTGCCACTGCCACAATAGTTCTTTACTTACTGCAAGAGTCAAATATATAGTATTACTAGCTGAGCCGGCGAACTTTGTCCCGCATCAAAAGTAATAAATGAGTAAATTTTGGATATGATTTCCAAAATTTACTCATTTATTACTTTTGATTGGTTCAATTTGTGCTATTTATCGCCTCTAACTGCTGTCCCGCTATGTTAATACTGCCATATCTTCGAAAATATTCGTTTAAATTGCACCCTGTAAAAGGCCAGGATCAAATATAATTACATGCACAATCTATTTAAGATACTTAATTATATGAAAATTAATGCTGTAATGTTTGAAATCGCTTTGTAAATAAGCCATTATTTCTCGTAAAAATAAAAACAATAAAAATGGTCACTGTGGGTTATCCCTATGAGATATATGCATATGCTTTTGCATTACTTTTTTGTAGACCTTCTGAAGGCGTTTAATAATGCAGAACATTGTTTTGATTTATCACTTAGGGTTCAGCCAGCGTTTGCAATTAAAGTGCTAAATCTCGAAAAATATATTTTTTTCTTTACAGCATCATATATGAATTATAGATCAAAACCACCCCGTTGACACCCTCTATGTATTAAAAAAAACGCATCAAAATCCGTTGCGTAGTTTTAAAGATATAAGCATAAAAGGGGACAGACAGCGTAAAGTGACTTTGTTTTATACTATGTAATGATATGCATTAGTGATATTTATTTTTATATAATACGTGGTGATTTTACTGTTATCTCGGCAGCCTGTACGTGGAGCACCCCGTTTCGAAATTAGTAATCTGCGGCTTTACGATTCTGGCTCGAAGCAATCTATGTGCTTTTGGAGGTTGATCTGTGATACCTAAATATCGAGGAGTGTCAAAATTGTGTCAGATGTATGGCACAAGGTTCCTCATAAATGTTAGACCAAAAACAAATAAGTTTAATCTAAAGTGATTAAATATCTATAGAAATAGCCACTAAAAATAAATATATAATAATTTTACATAATTTGTATTATAATTAACTAGTTGACTCGGTGAACTTAGATCCGCATCAAATAAATAAGTAAATTTTGGATGTATCACTTTCTTTACTACATTATAATAGGTTGGGGAAAAAGTATTTTCGTATTTTTGTATGAAAAGTCAAGACATTTTTTTCAAAGTTTATTTACATTTATTTACAATATATATGTACCGTTTTGTTGAATAACTTTCTGCCATTTTGTGGGCAGAGACATTATCCCGTTACTGTAGAAACTTTGGGACTTCTGATCAAAAAAACGGGACAAATAGTTTTGGCAGTCCTCTCTTGAGGTCAACCTTACAGAACCTAAATAATTCTGAAGAGACCGAAACAGGTGAAAATCTGAAGGCGCAAGGTCAGGGCTATATGGTGGATGCACTAGGACCTCCCAGTCGAACTCTCTTAATTTTTGCTGAGTGGCTAAAGATGTGTGTGGTCTAGCGTTATCGTGATGAAAGACCACACCCTTCCTGTTGATCAATTCCGGCCGTTTTCTCTCGACTGCTTCCTTTAATCTCATCAGTTGCTGGCAGTAAAGATCAGAATCGATGGTTTTGCCGGACGGTAAAAGCTCATAATGAACAATGCCCTTCCAATCCCACCATACACACAGCATCACCTTATTTCGTGTTAGGCCAGGTTTGGCCACAGTCTGTGAAGCCTGGCCAACTTTCGACCACGACCTTTTTCGCACGTTCTTGTCGTACGTGATCCACTTTTCATCGCCAGTTATCAATCTCTTCAAAAACGGCTCGGTTTCATTACGTCTCAATAATGAATCGCAAATGAGTACACGGTTCATTAAGTTTCTTTGAGTGAGCTCGTGTGGCACCCAAATATCGAGCTTTTTTGTATAACCAGCTTTCTTCAAATGGGTCAAAACTGTTTTGTGGTCAATTCCCAGTTCTTCAGCTACATCGTAACTACTAATATGCCGATCTTGCTCCACTCTTTCAAAAATGGCGTCCATTTTATTCGTAACAGGGCGACCAGAGCGAGGTGCATCTTTAACATCAAAATTTCCGGACTGAAAACGTTTGAACCAAATTTGTGCTACTCTTACTGACACTGCATCAGGTCCATAAACATCACAATTTTTTTTCACTGCTTGAGTTGCATTTTTGCCTTTTTTATAATAAAATTTTAAAATGTATCGAATTTCTTCATTAGATTCACTCATTTTTACGGAGAGAAAAACAAATGAAAAATAGCGGGAAACAACTTTTTTTTATTTTTTTCTTTTCTTTTTAATGTTACCAAAACCAGCCAGACACAAATAGTACAGTCAAAGAAATTTTATAATAAGTTTATACCTACGTTATGCGAAAAGACTTTTTCCCCGACCTAATACATAAATTAAAGAAACAAACCACCCCGTTAAGACCCTCTATCTATTAAAAAACCGCATCAAAATTCGTTGCGTAGTTTCAAAGATATAAGCATATGAGGGGAAAGGCAGCTGAAAGATATTGGGTATACATAATTAGGAGGAGTGGGGGGGGGGAGATCGAACGGTTTTTTGATGAGATTAGCACTGAGCAGTGTTGATCTTGGTGCTCTGTGGAACAGATATCTAAAGTGAATAAAGTACAAATACTATATTTTTATGTACATATATATACACTCACGCCTGTATCCCATAGGAGTAGGCAGTGACTTTGGCTCGCCACAAGCTACGATCCTGACACACGTTCTAAGCCTCATTCACAGTCATACATGACATACATCCCATCATGCATTCACGCCGATTTCTGGTACTACGCATTTTGCCTTTTTTAAATAGACCATTTATTTGGTCGTGGTAACTCCGTGTCGGTCTCCCGATCCCGACCCTGCCACTCACATTCGCTTCGTATATCCTTTTAGTCAGTCGGCTTTCATTCATTCTTGCAACATGACCAAACCATCATAACATATCCATCAACTTGTATTTGTTCCTTATCACGCTATTTTTTGTTCCATCCGCAAGGGTGACGCTACACATACTTCTTAGAGAGCGCTTCACTGCATTCACCTTACTTTCATGTTTTGCCAGCAACACTAAACATCCACTCCCATATGTCAGAGTTGGTACCAACTAGTGTCCGACCGAAACTTCGGCTTCGGTTACCTTCGGCCAAAAATCGATGTTCGGCGAGATCTTCGGCTTCGGCCGAATTCTGGGCCGAAGACGAAGGTCCGAGACAATCGAAATCAAACGAACTATTACAAACGAGTGACTGACGGACCGGACTGCACTTAGTTCAGTGCGGGGATACCTCTATCACCGAGAGAAAAGCGGCATGAGCTACTTTACGCCGATATTCTTCTAAAGCTGTGTAAAATTATAAAATTATTAATAGTTTATAAACCTTCGGCCGAAACTTGTGGAGATTGCCGATTAATCTTCATTGAATCGTCATGCGTGCCTTTTCAGACACAGCCTGACTACATGTCAGTGATACTCTCCCTTGCCACTTTTCAGCAACTTGGAAGTCACCCTGTCATACCCTGCAGCGTTACCCAATTTCGCACTTTTAATCGCATTCACTATTACAGCTTTTGTAATTTTCTGAGTGGAAGTTGGAATGTTTTCCGACTCATTATTGTATATTTTTATGTCATATCGATTAAATCCAGTTATATTAATTCGATGGCAAAAAAAAAATTACAAAGTTATTAAGGAATTAAAAATTCAAGGGGAAAGATTCAAGGGTGGTGGGGTAAGATCGAGGTTAGTGTCTAAAATCGTTCATATTAATTTCAGACGATATTGACGGTCAAATTCCAAATATCTCTATTCAATACTATTCAATAGACTTCTGGAAGCACTTAGAACTAAAGTACTATACGCGGAGCTTAGATTCCCTTTCATTACGCTTTGTTGAATGTGAAAGCGGATCTAAGTGCCAGTTCCGGCGTCAGAGCTTCTTGAGAAGAATCGGCATGAAACTCTAAAAGGCCTACTCTTTTCAATTGCTAGTTTCACAATATCTGCTATCTATACTTCTATACTCTATACTAATATTATAAATGCGAATGTAAGTTTGTTTGTTACGCTTTCACGCAAAAACTACTGAACCGATCATCATGAAACTTTGTACATATACTCTTGAAGGTATTAGAAGTAACATAGGGTACTTTATATTAAAAAAAAATTTTTTATACGAAAGAAAACAATTGTTTGTCAAAAAATCGTCAAATTTAGCTACTTCAGTAATGAAGTTTTACAGTATTCGTAAATTAGATAACATAACGTAACTTCACACCTTTTTCTATCCGAAGGTGTAGGCAGTGGCTGTTATGCCTCGCGAGGGACGGTATTACAGTATTCAGGGTTGATACTTATACTTATATACTTAACTTAACTTATTAATATATAAATTTGAATGTAAGTTTGTTTGTTACGCTTTCACGGGATAACTACTCAACAGATCATCATGAATCTTTGTACACATATTCTTGGAGGTATTAGAAGTAATATAGGATACTTTCTTTTTTCTTATTTCTCTCTTTAATTAACATATATTTGCACCCTAAGGAGAAACTTATAATATAGTCTACAAAAATATCCTACATTAATACTCTGCATTTATATCATATAAAATTGTTAAAGTCCAAAATTATTTATTTTTGTTACAGAGAAATATATTTTACCGTTTGTTGTTGCATTTTAATAAAGCATAATGTGAGATTTTTAAACGAACGAAATGTTGTAATTTTGAAAATTGATAATCCCAGCTAAGTAAGAAAACAGAGTTATTATATTGATTCAATTCTATGATTTTGATACTTATTTATTGGCTTCAATGCGAGCGAAGCCGCGGGTAAAAGCTAGTAGTAAATAAATACAACCAGCACAACACAAAAAAAAACAATTGAATTCCAAACATTTTAACATTTAGGTAATCTGAGATACAGTAGTAAGCCCTATGATGTTTAAGTTTTAACTGGGAACGAGTTACAGATTTTTTGGAGCCTTAGTAGTGGGCACAGTAAGTTAGTTTTTAATTCTTAAATTTAATTGATTGATATCACTGTTTTTCTTAAATTTAGTTATATTTTTATGAACATGGATAAGATTTTCATAAATATATTGCGAATTTAATGTCATTATTCGTATCTCTTTGAAGTTATTTCTCAGTGTATCCCTGGGACTCATTATATACTTAGATAGCACGAATAGCTCGTTTCTGGAGCACATAAATCGAGTCTACATACGAAGCACTACCCCAAAGCAATAAACCATATGGCATAATGCTGTGAAAATAACAAAAATAATCTAAACGCGCATTATCAACTTCGGTCAGTTGACGTATTTTCTTTACAGCGTGAGCGGCTGAGCTAAGTCTACCAGATAACGTCTCTATTATATGTGGGCCCCACTGTAATTTTGAGTCTATTTATAATGTAATTGTCTCGTTGGTCCAGTAGGCGAACACACGGCTTCTGAATCCAGAGGTCGCAGGTTCGAATCCTGGCACACACCAATGACTTTTCGAAATTAATTTCAAAAGTTACGTGTGTTAATTATCGATGACTAAAAACTTTGTGTCTGGTATGGGAATAGGTTCACCTATTCCATGTGGGACGTAAACATAACGACGAGTCGAGGCTTAACAGCCACTGCCTACACCTTCGGTTATGTTATGTTATACCAAGAAAGACCACCTCATTGACCAATCCCAATCTCCTATTGTACATCACGACACTGGTTTTTACTTGTTTAACGTTTTTAGTAAAAAATGGTAACATATTTGGTTTTGCTACCATTTAAAAGCGAATTATTAGCACAAATTGCATCGCAGGTCAAACTGGTCAGATGTTGGTATTTCAGAAATAATTATTCTGTGCATACTGGATTTAAATTTTATACTAAAACTGAACCCCCCTGGCAAACTTCATATCGCATCGTTAGTATCCGCCAGACTAGTGCATTCTTGTGAGGCAGGATTCGAACGCATGACTTCTGGTTCATAGTAGGTACTACTCGGACAACTACAAGACTAATAGATTACCTTCTCGAAATTGTTTTCGGAAGTTATGTGTGATAAATATCGATGACTAAAAAATTTTGTGCTCGGTATGGTAATAGGTTCGCCACCTTATTCCATTTGGGACGTAAACATAACGGCGAGATGAGGCTTAACACCCGCTGCCTACACCTTCGGGTAACAAAAGGCGTGAAGTTATTTTAATAGATTATAAACCTTAATATAAGTATGTACCCACTTGTTTATTTTCAATTAAACAAGGGATGAAGTTAGCAATTACGTAAAAAAATATATAGGTATCTAATTAAAGTAGGTTAAAAGATTCTTCGATTTGTTATTTAATATTTAGGTATATTATACTTGCATATATACAGGTATATTTTACAATCCTATAAAAAATTGCTTCATTATTAAGTTTAGAACAGTCTTTCACTTATTATCCCAAACCCAAACTGTATTACTGAACCCACCCAACCTATTTTCGTTCAGTGGGTACGGTTTGTCTGCGAAGTGAGTCATGACGTGTCTAGGTATTTAGGTACAGCGTCAATTTAGTGCAACGCAACGCAAGCGTTCTGGTCTGGATTCAGCTCGCTCTTGTAGTCGTGCCGTGTTTAGTGGGCTCGTTCTCGTCGCTCGTACGCACGCATCGGGTGTATACGACGCTCGTACTAAAATTAATTGACCGTTATTGCATAAAATATTAATTGCCATATTAAATACACTCATTGCATTTGGTAAATATATATATTATATAACTAGGTATATAGATTATTATATATTGTAATTAAATTATTTTTTATTTAGATTTGGCGGATTGGCATTAAATTTTTATTTGCAAAAACGGTTGTCAATATTAGTGCTGAATGTAGCCTATGGGATCATGAGAGAGTGTTTTCTTTCAACCCTCCTCTAGTAAGGGCAAGAGAAGCTTTTCGAAGGGCGTTTTCACTTCGGAGCGGCGTCTTGTCTACTTGTAATTTTAAGGTGAAGCGGCACACGAGGCGGGCGACGCCTGTACCAGACGAAGTAGGCGGTGTCAGCCGACCGCCCTCCGCGGGCCCCGGGCTAGCGCTGTACAAAACGCATGGGCGCGGGGCGCCGTCGCACAGACCCAGTAACAAATATACTTCACGAACTTGTTATCGCTTTTAGTGATTGACTATTTCATTATCGATAATAGATGGTCTAATTATATCGTTAGAAACTTAGATACATACATATAATTTTGCTAGTAGGTCGGTTTCCAAAAAGAAAATAATATTCATGTTAGGAATAGTACTGATTCAGTGTTTTATTGAATAAAATTTAAGCAGTTTTTGATGGTGGGCAAATTGGTGATTTTGATGGCACAGTTTTTTTTCTGTCGTTATAACTAATTATGAAATTATTCATATTTTTTTCTATAAACGACGTTTAATCACTTATCTACAGTTCAAACAACTGTTATAATATATAAGCGTTAAAATATATAAAATATATGCGTTAAAATATATATGCGCATATAATATGAAATATAGCCATTGGGTTATAAATAATCTTTATTTTGGTATAAGTATTGGGAGTACCTATTTGGTGTTTAGAGGTTTACTGCTGGTAAGATTTCAATTGTAAATCAACCATAATCTGCACCGTAGAATCATACTTTCATAAAATATAATATTCACAAATATCCAGTTAAATTATGTCAGTAAAATAATAATAATGTTTATTCCGAATGTTTTATACTGATAATTATTTTTCTTTGAGTCTATCTTCATCGGAACTGTCGTTTCGCTTACAAATTGTGTATATTTTTTATTTCCATACATTAATACTCTGAAAAATAGTATACAATTTTAAAGTGTTGACTGAACATGTAGGGTACCTAGAGACCATTTCTAAGCGACCTAGTAAAATACTCCTCGCGTTGAACGGTTGAACAATCAAGATAACAACCAAGTTTTTACACCCTTTAATATTTGCGTATTACATATATTGCCCATATTTATATTAAGTTGCACGCACACAAAAACAAAATAAACAGCCACAGGAAATGTTTGTTGTTTGTACCAAGTTGGTCGGCTCACTTGGTCCAAACATTTTTCCTAATGGTTTTATAGTATGTATTCTATTTCTCATATTTGCTTCATAATCTATACATTGACTAACCTATACCCATTATTTTATATTCAGGTTTAGATATACTTTTAAGATATTTTTTAATCTATGAGTTTATATATATAAATTAACTTTGCATAACTTGTTTACTAAAAATAACAAGTTCTTTCTTATTATGAACTCAAAGATTAGGGTCATTATAATCAAAATGCCAAGATTGAAATGATTTCGATATATACAGTAGGTACCAGTATCGATACTAGGGCTTCACTAGGGAGCGGCACGTCTCACCCCGCGGGCCTCGACAACGCCACGCCCAGCTCGCGCATTCTCAAACAAAATCCGCCAAAATGTTGTGCGAAGAAACGTGTAGTCTGTTGCTTTTGTACCCACGGTTGTTCGTTTCGTTCGCGTCACCTCTGATATGTAGGTTGGTCGCTCAGTTGAGCAGTGATCTCGATCGCCGACGAACCATAAGCACGGAGCACACGTGCCACTCGCGCCCATCCCTCTTCCACTGAACAGAATAGCATTAGCGTTACGAGCGATTCGCCGCTCGCTCGGTGACGCCATCGTCTCCAGTGGGTACCGTCCTTTCTGTACAGTGTACTATTACCCACCGTACATCGATATACTATTGCCAGTCCATTAATTAACCGGCAAACAGATAAGCACAGCTTCTTTCGGTGTCGCGCTACGTGCTACATCATTTATATTATGTAATACGAAAACAAACTGTCAACCCAACACGTGTGCACCGGTCGGCTTCCAACTGCCTCGAATAAACTTGATCGTTACTACAACTACAAATATCTTCATTAGATATCATTCGGATTATTATCCAATTTAATAATTGAGGTAGTGTTATTTCATAATACGAACAAGAAAAATTAATCATTCCAATTGAAAATCAGTATTCTTATATGAAGAAGTACCTTTTATTGTGTCATAATTAAATATAACGAGTGCGATGGCGAATTCTGTGGAACAACAATTTGGAGAACTTAGTTTATCACAGGAGGACCATGATCAATACGATCAAGAAGATCATCAAGAGCCAAGGTTAGTAAAACAATATTGATTACGGATACAGAAACTTTAAGCCGTCACGCTTACCCTAAATACGTTTCATTCTTTATCATGAATTTGTGTGTCGGTTTAGTTTTATCAAATATATTTCAAGCGTTCGTCTTAATTTGAACTAGCTAGCTAACTATCTATTAATATTTGATTAGGTAATTGAATTATTCCATTAGGTTTTATTTACAAACGCGTTAAATGTATATAGATACAGGTAATCACAGCGCGTTGATAATGGATTAGAATAGCCGCCGTCTTGGCGGTGATGACGTAGTGCAAGAGTCAGTGTCAGTATGAAGTAGAAAGTAGAAGTATGAAGCGCATACTTTTGAGTTTAAATTGTTATTGTTGAATTTATAACTATATATATATAACTTTTGTGATTCATTTATTGTTAAACATCATGCTTACTCATTAAAATAACTAAGAAAGTGATTAAAACTATTAAAAGTCGTGCGTTTTTTGAAGCGAGTGACGTCACGCAGCTATTATTGTGACAAGGTTCCATCACAATATTAACGCGCTATAATAATGTATTTATTAAACATCTTCGGAAAACGGGGCGGTCGGCAACCCTTCACCTATTTATTTAGATGATTAATAAACCTTGAGCCCCATCCTAGAATTACAATTAAACAAATTATATATGTATTAAATACATTACTTGACCATTCATTACTATGTTTAAATGAAATTTCATGACGAAAAAGTGCACACCTCCATTTTCGGAGTCATTAAATTATGATAGCCTAACGTAATAAATGTTGCCCTATATTTTGTCTTAGGTTTAATGATTTAGTTTTCTATAGTTTAATTTTGATTCAAACACAGGAGGTATCTGAATCCAAATTCTCTGGTGTGAGATTTAGTAATGTGTATAAAAATTCTTTTCCCCCGTTATTAACTAACATACATATTTATATTAATTTGATTGGTGGAAAGCGCTATCATTACATAGTCAATTTCCGCTGTCTGTCCCCTATATGCGCATATCTTTAAAACTACGCAACGGATTTTGATGCGGTTTTTTTAATAGTTAGAGGGTGTGTCAACTGGGTGGTTTTGATCTATTCATGTATAGTGTAGTAAAAAAAGTGATAATTTTCAATATTTAGAATACTATACTATAGCATATGCCTATCTCTTAGGGATAACCCACAATGACCATTTTTCTTTTTTTACTTTTTACAAGAAATAATGGAATATTTACAAAGGGGTTTTAAACATTACTGTATTAATTTTCATCCAATTAATTGTTTTAAATAAACTGTGCATGTAATATAGATGATCCTGGCCCTTTACAGCATGCAATTTAAACAAATATTTTCGAAGACATTGCGGGACAGTAGTTATTACTTTTTTGTTTTTTTTTATTTAATTTTAAATCATAATGTTGTACTTGTTGACTATCATTGGCCTATATGTTCTAGACTTGTCGTAACCTTCTCAAAGCGTGACCACTGGCCATAAGCCTACAGGCTTATGCGAAGCTTATGTCAATTCAGTCATCTGTCAGACGCGAACCGAATAACAATAGGTACAAAATGGATAAATGCGTAGTAAAAGAGTGCGATTCAAGATCGGAAACCCATAAGAAATTAGCCGGAATTACTTTCCACACGTAAGATTAATGTTTACATTAATATTAAAATACAGTAAAATAGATAAAATGTTGAATGACTAAAAACTTAGTTTTAGTTTCCCACATTTGTGGGAGAATTATTAATTTATGGAAAAGGAGATTTAAAATATTTTTTGTTATAATAATAACACTGCAGGGTGCCTAAAGATGCAGCACGCCGTGACAAGTGGGTGAAAATTATCTGATTGCTGAGAAAAGAAACTGACTGGCTACCTGCACCCGGGAGATCATTTATCGTCAATTCAAGTTGATCATTCGCTTTTATTAATAAATGCCATAATTAATAAATACTTAAAAATAAGATTGTATCACGAAAGCAAATTATTCACTCAGACTTATAAAAAAGAGGCTTAACGGCAATTTTATACAAAACTTATGTTACACAGCGGTGTATGATCAATAATAATTGAACGGCGAATAGGCGTGGCAAGCGTGCCAAAACCATGCACTATATTGCATGCTTTTCGAAACTCGCTCTCATTACGCAACGAGCGTTCCTGCCATGCGTTCACGACGTAAAAAAATAGATAAAACGTCACATATGTGCCTTATTATGCTGTGGCAAATTCTAAAAACAAAAGTAGTGAATCAAATATGAAAAAAGGAAATATTTCGTATGATCAGTAAGTACAGAAAATCAGTAGAAAGTATTTTTTTGAGATTATAAATTATTGTTTTACTTTTACTATGTTCAATAATTACGATCACAAGTTGTATATTTTTTCGTTATGATAAATATCCATTGCTGTCCGCATTCAACGCTCGTATACAAAAACATTGCGCGTATAAATTATACGCGTAATGTACGTCGAATCGAACGAAATACACAATACACCTGCTAGTTGATCGCTGTGTCTGTTAATCGCTGTGTTTGGCCTTCGAATGTTAGTTAGAGATGGGCACTCCATGTATCGTTGAGTCTTAGGACTTATCGATAAATTAATTCAATAATAATTTGAGTATCAGCTCATGTCTTGCTTTGTCCCTACTTTATTCTAACACCACAAATTTCAACCAAAGTGCTTCGTAATTACATTGGCAGCAGTTTATTTGACAGTATAAGTTTTCACCAATTTGACCAATCGCCGATGGAAAATCATTTCGTTCTTCTCAAACGGGCAGTAACCGAGGTATATGTAGACGTTCGGCTTCGTTATTTAACCAGGACTGTGAGGCCAACCCTTACAAAAAGGCAAATATTTAATAAATATGTATAGTTTCAAGGACAGTATAATAATTATAACTAAATTTTATATACTGTTGGAAAAATATGTTTTAGGTTTTAATATGTCGGATTAAAGTATTTAACATGTTTTACTTTCTATGATTATCGTTACACAAAATCAATAAAGTTGGTAAAATATAAAAATAATAAAATTAACACACGTTGCCGATATTAACATCGATAATCATCATCGTGTGTGTCTCCTAACTAGTCGCCTCGCTCACAATGAAAATGACGTCACGCTGTGGGCGTGGTTTTTCAAAAAAGTGACACGCTCGAAATGTATGGAAATATGACATCGCGGCCGTTCTATCTTGATCTATTTCTGTGATGGTCACCCATCCACGGACCGACCGCGCCAAGTGTTGCTTAACTTTATGATCGATCGACCCGTGTGGCTGTTAGGGGCTGTCCACGTTAATTAAAACAATTCCCTTTCAAAATACCTACAGCGATTTAAATCGCTGCTCTAAGGCAGGTGTACACAGGTACAGATGAGTGTGATCCAATTTTTTTCGGAACAGCCGATCTAGTACGGAGTACACAGAGATCGTTGATCCATTTATTATTTCAGTTATCTTCTAATACATCTGATAAGAAATTAATAAGTAATAGTAAAATATTGAATTTATATTTATTAAATATTTTTACGAGTACATGGCTTGAAAAAGTTGGGTAAAATTTCGTATGGGCAGGCCACCCCACACCGCCATTGCAAATTTATATTGCTGTCTTTGTCTAATCAAAGTGACGGCAATGTATTTGCGATTTGTGTGACTGAGATAGATATATGTTTAATTTTAAATGTCTAGTGGTTTCAAAGCTACGTCATTGCATCTAAAAAGTGGACACACATTTTGTGACGCATTTGAATGAGGTTTGCTCCTCTTGTATATTGAACTCAGTGTTGACTATTTTTAAGTGTCTGTGAAGACCTATAAAAATAAAGTTATTTTGACTTTGATGCGGAAGAAAGTTTGCCGGGTCAGCTAGTCTCTAAATAAGTGCCAAATTGCTTTTGTACTAGTCCGTCATCAGCAGAGAAAGCGGCATCACCCTGGGTAAACATAGAAAATAGTCGCGAACCCTAATGTCATCTGAATATTTTATGCCCCTAAGTCGAAAGTATAGATACAAGGAGTCCGAACGGTACAGGCAATTCCATAGATATGCTGTACACAATAATAAATACAGAACTATTCTGCCACTACCTGCTTTTGATGCACCGATATTATTATATTGACGTGCATAATATGTACCGGACATACTTTTCTATACGTACAATTATATAAAGAAATATGTATTGTGCATTCTGACGGCGCTTACATAAACATATATCTGTCTCGTTCTTACTCAGCATCGTCATTTGCATGGAAACAGTATGACAGTATTTGCACGTGTCAATGGGGTGGTTTTGATCTATAATTCATATATAGTGTAGTAAAAGTGATAATTTTCAAGATTTAGAACTTTAATTGCAAACGCTGCCTGAACCAACCCTAAGTGATAAATCAAAACAACATACTACATTATTATACAGCTTTAACCCTTTTCTTGTTAGTGTATCTGTAGAGATACACCAGAATTAAAAAAATCTAGTGTTATTATTTTTAAGCGAAACCATGATATTTTTTAAGAATATTTAGGCCATTTCTTAGTTTTGGAACACAACTTAAGTTTTTTGTATTGGTAAGCCTGATGAGCTGTCAAACTTCACTTTAGTTCAAGTTCCGACATGTTGCCTCGCAAAAGGTAAGAAAAGTTACGATTTTTTCTTGTTTTTATGTATTGAATGAGTGGATGTGTTAAGTTATTAATTATAGATATATTTAGCACTAAAATAATTACTTTGGACATTCTTTAATTGTTTGGTTGATGCTTCATGTGACTTTTTTAATGAATGTATCTCATCGTGCACATTGCCAAGAAACTAACAATTCTATATATATATGATATGTATCTCATGGTACACACTGCTAGCTTTACTAACAACTTTTACAAAATCGTCATGTATCTGTATGTGCACACAGCCAAGCTGAATAACTGTTCATATGGCTATGCATGGCTTATTTTATATTAATTGTAGGTCCATATGCTTTCAAGAGCTAGCAAAATACTCACATTGGTGCCAAAACACAGTCAGTCATCAAATGATGAAGAAAGTTCGGATTCTAGTAGTGAAGTCAAGAATTTTAAAGTTAGGCCACTCATTGAAAAAGTACGTGCCAACTTTTTGAGAGTTCCTCATGAAACCAGGTTCAGCATTGATGAAATGATGGTGCCATATAGGGGCAAAAAAGCCGGTAATCAAAAACAATACATAAAGAGCAAGCCTCGCAAATGGGGGTACAAAATATTTGTTAGAGCTGGCGTTTCGGGCTTCATTTATGATTTTCTCGTATATGGAGGTGAAGACACTTTCAGATACCGCCTATTTTCACCAGAAGAAATGAGTTTGGGCTTTGGGGCAAAAGTCGTCTTCTCACTATGTAAAACTATTGCTGTTCCAGCATGTTCAGTTGTGTACTTTGACAATTTTTTCACCAGTCTAGAGCTAATATATATGCTCCGATATAATATGGGCATATTCTTCTTAGGCACCATAAGGTCAAATAGACTACGTGGTGCAGAACAAAAGCTTATACCTGATAAAGAATTCACGAGTAGTATGCAATACAAACAAAGTCTGTATTGTCAAATGGCATGACAACAAAGTAGTTACTGTGGCAAGCAGTTATGTTTCTGAAACTCCTGTTGGAGTTATACAACGTTACAATAAGGATTTAAAACACAGAGCTGCTGTCCCCTGTCCCAATATAATAAAGCACTTCAACGCACATATGGGAGGAGTCGACCTTGCAGATATGTTAGTGGCTTTGTACAGAACGGAGATGAAAAGCCAGCGATGGTAATAACCGATATTTTCTCAAATGTTAGATATGTGCGTGAACAATAGCTATTATTAGTAATATTGGCGTGAATAACATTAAACGACTGGGTTTAAAGAAGTTTCGACATTACATTCTCTTACATTCTACGAGACAGCAGCCATTCAAAAACTATGACTCTGTACCACCAGCACCAAAAAAGATTATAAAAACACCCTGTACCGTAAGGCCAACTGCGGACGTTAAATATGATGGATACAATCATTTCCCTACTTTTGGGTCCAAAGGACGATGCAAACTATGTATCAAAGGTCAGACTACTCTTATGTGCATCAAATGTGGTATGAGGCTGTGTCTTTTACCAGACAGGAACTGTTTTTTCAATTTCCATAATATGAATGTCTAAAATTTATCTGATTTTGTATTTTTTCATTGAAGTTCCATTTTTGTTATTAAATAAATAGTACAAACTACTAGTTATTAAAGTGTTTTTTATATTTATTTCCATATAAATTATTATATAATCAAGTCATAGATAATTTGGCAATGTATCTGTAGAGATACATTGATAGCGTAATATATTTATCAATGCCCTTGGCAATGTATCCCACAAGATACGGGTGCTTTTTTTAAAGGGGTAGTTTGAATATTTTTTTTAATATTTTTTCTATGCCCCTTGGGTCATTAAAGTTAAGGGCTATGCATATTATTTTTATATTCGAAAAAATGAAATTCTGCCAAGTTAAGGGTTAAAAGGTCTACAAAAAAGTCCGCGAGGGCATATGTCTCTTAGGGATAGCCCACAATGAACATTTTTATTTTTACTTTTTACGAGAAATAATGGAATATTTACGAAGCTATTTTAAACATTACTGTATTTATTTTCATCCAATTAATTGTCTTATATAGATTCTGCATTTAATATAGATGATCCTGGCCATTTACAGCATGCAATTTAAATAAATATTTTCGAAGATATTGCAGTATTAACATAGGTAGCGGGACATCAGTTATTACTCTTGATGCGGTACAAAGTTCGCCGGGTCAGTTAGTTTATATTAAATGACTTTTGTGTACTTTTTAATAAGGAGTACCCCTGTAAAGTTTAGTATTTCCGCAAGTACTTACCTGATTGTTGTGACAGACGCCTGGCATCACGCACTTTGGCGCGAGTTGCTCAGTCTTTTCGTATTGACCCCTTACTACGTTACTACATAAACGTTGATTTTTTTTTAATAATTTAATGGTTTCTAAATTAGTTTCGATTTTTAATTAAAACAGCTGTTTAGACGCTGACTTTACCAAACTTTCTTTGTTTTTTTACTCTTCCTTCCTGCCTTAAGCTTCTATATCTGTAGGTTCTTCCAATTTACTAATTAGGAAAATCCTTTTTTTTCGGTAACAAACAAGTATAATTTTGAGGCCATTATTTATCACATCTATCACATTTAATTAATAGCGCGCGAAAACAGCCCGCAGTGTCATGGAGCCTGGTTTAAAATCACAGCTTTTGTAAACATTAAAATAGTCATGCAGAGCTGTGGTCTGTGAGTGATGAGGTCATGTGGTGTATGTAATTGATGTGGAATGGCGGATTTCAGAATTTTAATCTTATAAATGATATTAAAATAATAATTTTGACGGGCCTCGTGGCGTATTGGTAAAACTACCGGTTTCAGCAATGAGGTCGGGGCTTCGATTCCCACCCGAGCACAAATATTAGTGACAAACATGAATATTTGTGTGGCGTCTGGGTGTTTTTCTATGTATTTTAAGTATGTATTTTCAAAAGAAAAGTATATATGTATTAATATCCGTTATCTAGTATCCATAACACAAGCATTTAGTTGCTTAGCTTGGAACTAGAGGGCGCTGTGTGTATTGTGTCCAAGATATTATTATTATAATTTTAAAGCATATTTTCCCTTGTCGCCACTCCCATTATCCTAATGGCTATTTGAAAAAGCCTTCTTTTTCCAAAAGGCCTTCCTTTTGGTCAACAATTGCCTGTGAAACTCAAAAAAGTCATGACTAATAGTTGATATCAGGACAATAAACTTCGCTATATAGCATTAGATGTATGGTATGTCATCAACTGCTAAATTAAAATGGATGAAATGATGATGTGTTGAAATTTAAATAAATGTGGATGAAATTGGTACAAGATCAATTATAAGAACAAATAAATTAATTACATTATTTACAATATATACAATTAAAAAACTACCTGAAATCAAATTTCTCCGCATCTCGGTCTACTGGCAGCGTTCCCAGAAGACTGGCCGCATTGCCACGCTGAATGGCAATGCTAACTGTGCGAAGAATAGACCAGCCCTCTGGTCGCGAGAGGCTTCGATCAGCCTCTTTGCAAGATCTTTGTAAAGTGCACGAGCACTCGGACCCCATGTCCCCAAAGTCTCAACCCCAAACGGCTCAAAAAATGATCAATTTAATAAACTATGCCATCAGGTATTATAAGAATTGAATCAGACCTACCCGCTATTCACACTAAGTTTCATGAGAATCGGTCAAACAGTCTCGGAGGAGTATGGTCTTGAACTTGAAAATTACACAATAACCCTCACAATACCCCCTCGCTTAGTAATGAGTTTTTGAAAATTATCAAGTAAACATGTGTTCATGGCTTCTTTTGTATGCTACCATAATCGAAAATTTCGCATAGGACATTATTGGTTGTCTCAACGAACTGAAGCCTATATTCATGACGATCTAGTAATCATTTCAAAAATGTCCTAGGGCCCCTGTACTAATTGGTATAAAATAGCAGATGCCGAGAGGTTTGAACTGCACCTGTCGATGCGACAGGTGGGTTCTGCTGTGAAATACTTTGCAATAGCACGTGCTGTGTACACCTTGCCCCTTGATTCCTTGGAAAAGTTTCAAAATGTATGTTGGCCGGGCTGATTTTTTGGCGTAAATGAAAAAAAAAAGTCATGCAATAAAATTTGCAAAGCAATAATGTCAATTATTAAGTTTGTTACAATGTCACAAATTTCTTTTTTGAAATGCAATGACTTCACAGTGACGTACGTAAGCAGCTCTCGAAGAATTTCTCTACATAATTTTAAAGACGTAGATATCGATAAGATAATCACATTGGGTACAATATTTTTTATAAATCCCTTTTAGTTCTGAAATTTTGACATTCGCTGTTTATTTTTTTAAAACTTCACCAATATTTAATTAAGAGCTCTAAAAGTGGACTTTGTGTAATTGTCTGTAATTATTATAAGCGCGTATGCTTATAATGCTGCTGGTTACTGATGTAGTACTTTATAGTTTTTGACTTTAATTATACACAGCGAGGAAATTAGTGCATTTTAATTTTATAGACGAAATTAGGCCCTAGTGATTAGTGATTCGTCTATAAAAATAAATGGCTTGTTACCTAGAACTATTTGTGGTAGATGATGACAATTATTCTTGAAGACCTGAAACTAATGCAACACGTTGTTTTGATCTTGTTTTTATGCAACCTGCATGACTATTCGCAACTGATGGACGTATGGTAGGTACTTCTTTTTAATTTTCATCTCTCCTATTGTCATTTCTCTTACTCGCCACAGAATCTAATGTAAACACAGGTATGTATTGTAAAATTACTGTTACGGGATCGATCAAGTAGTTTTTACAGCAATACATGCCGAAACAATAGTTTTTAGTTATTGTTTTGTCTACGTCTGTCCTCGCATAAAATAGATTGTCAGCCTGTTTTAATATACTTTTCACCTATGTCCGGCAACAAACTAACATCAATGTCGAACAACACTTTAAAATTGAGATTCTCTGAAAGTACTAACAAACTTTCATTAATGTATTCACAGTTCTACTCTGACAGACTCTCTATAAACACAGTGCAGATAATATACCGTATAAACTTTGTTTCATTAAAATTTGACGCTCGTGAAAATAGGTATTAGCCAGTAATAGAAATGCCACGCGTGCTCAGTTGGGGGGGAGGGGGGCAACAACTATTTCAAAATTTGCTGAGTAATTCAAATATTGAGACGAACTGCATCAGTACACAGTTTAATTACAATGCAGTATAGAACAAGTGCAACTATGTTGCATGGAGTTAATTAACTTTCATAATAAATGAAACTAATTCATGAACTTTAAGTGACATGAACCTTTCATGCTCGCTGCTTTCCCGTTTTGGGTCTTGAATTGCGTGTTTCGGAGATAAAAATTTAGAATAGCTCTGTTCTACTTTTAATTGGAACACTTTTACCTATAACCACCGCGATGCTGTTGCTAAATGCACTGCAACAGGTGTTGTAGTACCCGTCCGGATAGCTCGCACGCTTACACCCCGAGTGCCCGCGCTTGTGAGTAATGTTTTTTTTTATTTTTCCCAAACCGAAGGATCAAGCGGACTGAGTTTTTCGGCTTGCAGTCGTTGGGGCTTCAAAAACTTATTTAATGTATACAGCATAGAAACTGGTTATCAACCGTTTATATGATTATATTTATAACGATGTTTCTGTCGCTACAGAAAATACTATTTACTTATGACTACAGAACCGCATGAAAAATATCATCTTATTACGGAAATATGTATAATAAATGGGAATTGACGCGACACGTTTTTTCATAATTATTTTCCTTGATTAGCTTGAAAATGTTCTAGTAGTAGTTCTAGCTAATAATTATTAGCTTCTTGATAAGAAAACCATTATAGTGGTTTTTTCAATAGTTTTATTTTTTTTTAGTAGCAGGTTTTCCCCATTGCATTAAATCATGGTTATTAACTTAAGGTTATGTAGTGTCTATCTTTTAAAGTAAACCGTTAAAAACTGGAATAAATGGTGCTGAAGCAGTTTTACGAATTATGCTCATTCTTATGGCAAAACATTTTATTTTCTCTGATAAGCTTCATATTCGTTTGATATCCGTCTAAAACTTTTGTATCTGATCATCGTATTCAAATATTTCATTTGTAATAATTATATATGTTATCTCAAAAAACAGCGGTTTGTTGATTGTTTAAAATATACAAAAATCCTTACCAATATATTAGAGGTAACTTGAAATAATAATAATATCTTGGACATAATACACACAGCGCCCTCTAGTTCCAAGCTAAGCAACTAAATGCTTGTCTTATGGATACTAGATAACGGATATTAATACATATATACTTTTCTTTTGTAAATACATACACATAATACATAGGAAAACACCCAGACGCGCACAAATATTCATGTCACAAATATTTGTGCTCAGGTGGGGGAATCGAACCCCCGACCTCATTGCTGCAGCCGGTAGTTTTACCAATACGCCACGAGGCCCGTCAAAAATGTACTGCATTTGCCGCCAAATTAGTCATATTTTATTTTAAAAAATAAACTGTTCTACGGAAGTTTCAACACTGAGCGTGTGTGTGTGTGTGTGTGGTGTGTTAGTGTACCAAATTCCGTGTTGTGCGATAAAGATAGATTAACGAGTGAAAGAGAGCGCGCTACTTTGTTCATTGGATTGCCATGTAGGTATGTATGTGTATTTTATTTCTATGCTAGCTGACCCGGTGAACTTCGTACCGTCGTGTTTTATGCAGGCATGTGTGTGGATGTGTGTGAGTGTGTGAATAAATTACAGCAAACTGCAATTACTTAAAAAGCCGAGGTCATCACCATCGACAAGTCTTAGTTTTTCAAACCCGAACAGAAATGGTATAATAAATTAATATGGGTTAGTAATAATATTAAAATATGGAGTGTCTTTTTCTGCACTAAATGACCCATTAATTTCTTTGTAGTACAAGTAATTTATAATAATTAATTATGATATCCTCATTTTGTAATTTAATTATGAAATTTTAATCTATTATGAAACTTTGTGTAGGTATTTAATTATAATGTTTAGTTTTAACCATGTCTGCAATAAATGCCTATATTACAATGTAATAATTGGGATTTAGTGAATGGAATAGTTTTTATCAGTTTGCAGCGGCGGGTGGGTGGAGGTCTTGATGTGATAGTTACATAGGTATCTACATCTGTTTCGCATTGCAAGTTCGTTGTGAACCCTCATCGCGTCCGCTTTACGTGCGGCGCGGTACTCTGTTCACTCGTTCTTCAGTCACACGGCAGCAGTCGTAGTTGCGCCACAGCTTATGTGAATGAGCTGGGATCATCCTTTTTCCGGTCCTTTTACCCAATTACATTAACATCTGAAAAAAAAACGACGTTACAATTAATTTTTAATCGGAAAAGATTTTTTATCTGTAAAAGTGGTGAAATTAATAACGTCGGTGAAAAAAAACACATCCACCATCGGACAGGGTGCTGTGCTAAGTTTCACAAGCTGGTTATGGCTTACGAGATGGCGAAATATCGAAGGTATATTCTTAGTTTAATGACCGTACAACTTGGAATGTCAATTTAATAATCTTAGTGCAAATTTTAATATGACATTTTCGTATTACATTACCCTATAAAGGCAACTTTAAAGACGTTGATCTTGGAAATTTACTATATTCATGATTAAAAATTACAGAAATCTAATTTTGATGCACACGAACACGTGGTGGGTAAAGTAAAATGGCGGCGACTATCGCTGTTGCCGCCGAATCGCGGCACGAAGCACCGCGCCGGCTTATGAATCATTGTTAAAAAAGTGCCGGCTTTGTTCAAGTAATTATGGCACAGAAAATAGTAATTAAATATTACACTTCATAAAAGAAATAGTATGTTGGGTATTTTGTTATTAAAACTTTTCTTTTCCCAACAATTCGGTTACACCAATCTACCGTACACGCCTAGGAACAAAGTAGGGAGGTGAATACACTTGTTGAATTCACGAGATATAAATATATGTATAGTATAGGAAGATCGATCTATGTAGTGGGTAGGTAAGAGGTACAATTTGTACTTCTACCACCAACCTCATTATTAAGTATGCAGAAAAAAAAAATCGATGTGATAGTAAACAAACGTTAGGGTGTTCCAATTTTATTTTAATATTTTCTATAATTTACAATGACAATAATACCAAGTAAGTACTACCTTTGGTGTTACATTTATGTATGTGCAGTTTTTTGGAATTTCTATAGAGTAACACCGCTCCCAATCACGTATGGGTAGTAAATGAACAAATCCTTGTAGATGTTTTGTTTGATATAGGAAGACCTTAATTTGATTTATGTGTTATAAATTCTTAGGTTATTACAATTCACGAAAATTTTAGTGCAGCAATATTGATTAGATATTTTATTAGGCTTATAAATATCTACAAAGATGTTACTTGTGATAGGACAATTGATTTGAATGTTATAAATGTGAGAAACTGTTGATGTGAACCATCGATTGTGTTGTATGCTATCTGTAGTGGTATAGTAGGTAGGTCGAGACGCTCACTACGAGGGGTCATGCAACGAGTGAGTGCATAAGAACGAACTTGTGAATGGATTGGCGGGTGTGCGCGCGGTGAGTTGGAGGGGGAGAGGGATGGGTGGTGACGAACACGAGCGGAGCAAGCTGACGGTGTAGCGCGGTGCGCTAAGTACCTAGTGACGAGGCTGCCGTACGGCCGGCGATGATGTCATCTCCGGTCCCTCCGCCATTTTGTAACCAATATACATTTGCACTGCTGAGCTGAGCAATTTGTTTATAGCTAGATGGATACATACCTTTGAATCATCAAGGGAGATTAATAGGACAACCATATTATGGGAATTTGTCTGCATAATGTTAATGACCCATAGTAATTTTATAACAAAATATAATTATAAAACATGGGTACTAAATATCCAAAATTGCAATGTTTTAATTTATTTTAGAGTAATCTTTTCTATAGATATTTTTTCCTTGACTTCAGAATTCATTAAGTCTATATATACATCATACTTACATATTATTCTACATATTACTAATATATTATATATGTATATATAATATACTAGCTGACCCGGCGAACTCTGTTTCGCATCAAAAGTAATAACTGCTGCCCCGCTATGTTAATACTGCAATATCTTCGACAAATTTGAAGTCGATAGCAGCTATAGGTTAAAAATGGGAATTTTCCATTGTTAACACCCCCGCAACCCCCCTTGTGGGTGGAATTTCGTAAAATCCGTTCTTAGCTGACCTCTACTCGGCGAAAGAAATAATCCTACCAAATTTCAAGTCGCTACGCCTTATGGTTCCAGAGATATCGTGATGAGTCAATATATAGGTGGAAATCTCTTATATATATATATATATATAGATAAGTAATATGTAAGTATAATATAGTATAATTATTACCTTTGAGTTTTTTTTACAATTTACATTAAAGGTACAAATCCGGTTCATTATTTGATAAATATTTTTTTATTAACAAGATATTACTTAAAATGTTAAATATTATAAATATAGTAACGTATATAACATATTAATCTTAAACAAATAAATACAAATGTTTGATATTTAAGCACTTTTAATAGTTTACTATTATGGTTTTCTGTATTTGCTAGAGATCCATTTAACATTACAGTTAACGTTTATCTCACCTAACAAAAATAATAAAAAAATAATACATTCACAACAAATATAGTAACGTATCTAGGGGGATTATCTACGAGAGCTCCAACTCTTACTAGATCCAGGGAAGTTCGTCTTGTAAAGAAACTTGTTTAAAATCTATCCAATCACGTGATGCAGTTTTTAGTAACAGACTCTGATGAGACTAAATAATTTAAAAAAATATTATATAATACTCTCGTGAGAAACACGTTGACACGAACTGTAGGTACCTATTAGTAGATCGGAATTTGCCGTGTGTAGCGTCGAAGTGTGAATAGACCTTGCGACCCTCACCACCACACATTTTTATTTACCTTAGTATTTACAGAGAGATAACCACAAGAAGCACAGGCGTATTGTTATTTGTTTCCGGTCGATGTTATGTTATTTGCAAAAAATAAAAGATTAACATAATTTACCGAGTAAAAGTTCTTAGATTGGAACTACATAGTGTGCTGTGTGAATTAAATGTTGAACTCTGACTTGATCATTATGATATCATTATTTATAACCAACTGATAAAATCATTGGTTGCCAAATTTCTTTCATGTAGACCAGGTCATTTTGCTTAGGTATAAACTTCTTATATTTTTTTAGATGCCTACATTTAAATACAAATAAATAAATGTGGGGTGTTGGTTTGTGATGTATTTATATAGTAAACTCAGTCGTCATTGAATATTAATAGACAAAACTGTTTGATGGCGCAAATAAAAATATCATTATTTATTAGAGGTTAAGTCATTATTATTAAATATGCGAAAATAAAAAAAATAAACAATGGGTTGCTAAACGCCGCTCCGCCCGCGTGTTAATTTGTTACCAACAAGCAGCATCCACAGTTTGGATATACTCCAACTCGATTATTATAATGGAACAGTAGTCAAGTTTTATGTATGGCGATGAAAAACAGGAATAAATATTATACGGACTATGATCTATTAAATAATTATTAATTATAGATATTATGTAGTTAAAAATATATGAGGTCTGCTTATATTTTGTGATTAACTTACGTTGAAACAGTGGAAGAAAACTAACTAAAATTAGTACAAAACGGAAAACTTAGTTACAGTTTTTTTTATTTAATTTAATATTCCCTAGCGATAGGTAGGTCTAGATGTATATTAGCGTAATAAATGTATTATCTACAAGTGGTATGTCGCTTCTCGCAGCCGATCATCAAAGGTACTCATCAGCGGGTTACCCCTGCATGTACGCTTCGACAACATCGAGCCGCTGCTATCACAATATGGCAACGTACAACTTTGCGACAAAGCCAATTCACGCGATGCCAACACCCAAGCGGTGTTCATCACTTTCGAGACTCCGGATCAGGCGCAGCAGTGAGTATACATATGCCTGGTTCCTCGGGGATGTGTTACAGTTTTCGCACCATCTTGCTTTTCGGCTAGAGTGCTCCCATAGTATTACTTAATACCTCTTAGAATTATTGTGATTGCATGCGGGCTTACTAATTCTTCTAATTTGACTTTCTTGTTCGCTTTTATCTGTATTAAAGGTTATTGATCACACCGCATTCGAATGGTCCATTTATTAATTACGCTTGGTTTGTTTGTTAACTTTATCTGTGGTCAGCTGAACCTTAGCGCTTTAAAAGTCCAATAGTGTAGCAACTTGACACGTTATATTTAAAACTTATCGGGAGCTATAATAATGGGTATTGGTCTGGTTATTAAGTGTTGATTTCTTTACTAACAGTGTTGCTCTTCTTACTAACAGTATTAGTCTTTTTACTAACATTATTGGTCTCTTTAATTTATAGTGGGTGTGGTGTCAGTTTTAATGTTAGTTTTTTTTATTTAATTAAAGCAACTAGTTAGTATTATGAAGTGAGTACACGTTTCCTCTAGCTGAATAAGAAGAAGGATTTAATAATAATTGTTTAATGTCTGGAGTTTGATTACCAGTATATCTTGGCGTCATAACGGCCGTGCACTTTACACATCAGCTGTTTATTCTACATATAGTTTGTATTGTTGCAATACGATATTATTCATTGCCGTGTTTGACAATGGCAAATGTAAAAGTTGCATCGTACCGCTACAGCAGGGGAAAAATATGAGCTTTGAATATATATTATAGCGCTTGAGCATATCCCATCTGAATTATATCAGCGTCAGGACATCAATAGAATAGCATAATACTACAAAAAAAATAACATTTCGTGATAGTAAAAAGCCACTTATAATTATTGTAATGGTATTTGGATTTTATTTCACATAGTTACTCGCCTTAATTAGGGGTGTGACCGCTTAACTTTTTATTAATAAAAAACTATACATAGGTTTTAAGGCATTTCCTTTTTCTTTGTCTTCAATATTTAATTCCATTCAAAATGTGCCACCTGAGTTTACGCCAGCTGATCCTAAAGAACATTCATAGATTTAATATTATTGAAAAACATCTGCAATAATAAAATTAATTGAAAGCACAATAACATTTACAAACTATAGATGTATTGTGAAAGAATGTTAATTTATAAACATAATAAAACAGTTTTTTTGTGCAAATGATTTTAAATCAGTAGTAGTTTCTGGTGCAAATGATTTTTTTTAAAATCGAGACTAAAATAACTTAGCGCTGTTTATTGTTTGATTCATTCTTAAATAGATTCCATTAATTAGTTTTCAGTGTATGATTTAGATACTTTGCAAATACAACATAACACATTTAAAATTCTTTGAATATGCTTATGGTGGATCTGTCCATTTTGAAGACGAGTATAGATAATTATAAAATCGCCGCCTCGTTTTTCGAAGTTGCTTAAAAAGGGCTTGTATTATATTTATAATTTGATTTAATTATTTCTTTAGCAAATAATTACAAAACAATGCTCTTTATATACGCTTGCCTTGCCGGTTGAATATCGACGAATATTGACTTCAACTCAATCGTCATGGTCATGAGGATACTCATGTAACCGCTGTATTATATTATCTACGCTGTGATATATATCTACCAATTTGTCACAATCGATGTCGTATCGGTTGGTGACTTTTGAATGAAGTTTTACTTCAAAATCTAGTCTCCCGTCGTCCACAGATTAATACTAGTAAAGAGTCTTAGAATAGGCTCATACATTCATTGTTCAATAATGTATATTTGCTTGGTATTTTTTTACGCATGAGGTGTTTAGAGAGTTCTAGCTGTGTGTAGTAAAAATAATAGTGCCCATTGTCTTAACTAGTTTTATAATATTTGTTACAGAGCAATCAATGGTCTGAATGGATTCGAACTCGAAGGTAGTAGGATGAAGGTAGAAGCGGCCGAACAGAATACTCGTGGCGGACGACGCGGCCGACCTGGTGGCGGCCGCGGCGGCGGCGGCGCCACTGGCGGTGGTTCGAGACCTACAGACTTCCCCCTAAGACTGTTAGTTCAAAGCGATATGGTTGGCGCCATTATTGGCCGCCAAGGAAGTACCATTCGCCTAATAACACAACAAAGCCGGGCTCGTGTTGATGTCCATCGTAAAGACAATGTTGGTGCTCTTGAAAAGGCTATTACCATATACGGCAATCCGGAGAACTGCACTAATGCCTGCAAGCGGATACTTGAAGTGATGCAGCAGGAGGCCAATAACACCAACAAGGGGTAGGGTAACAATTATTGTAATGTTTAATTAATGTTGTTGGATAGCTTTGAAGTATTGCTTATAATGAAATGATCTATATCTTTTTCAGAGAAATTTGTCTAAAGATATTGGCACATAACAACCTGATTGGCCGTATTATTGGTAAGGGAGGTAACACAATCAAGAGAATTATGCAAGAAACTGATACAAAGATCACCGTATCCTCCATCAATGATATTAATAGCTTCAATTTGGAGCGAATTATTACTGTCAAGGGCACAATAGAGAATATGGCTAAAGCGGAATCACAAATTTCTGCCAAGTTACGCCAAAGTTACGAAAGCGATTTGCAGGTATTAACTAGTTCTTCACTATAATGCCTTATTTTTATTAAATCCGAAGTATCTTTGTGCCTGTGTTGTGTATATCCCTGTGATAAACCATAGATCTATTTTGAATTTGGAATATAGTACAAAATTATAACTTTTACAGATGCTGGCGCCCCAAAGCATAATGTTCCCAGGTCTGCATCCTATGGCTATGATGTCGACTGGACGTGGATTCTGTGGCGCTCCCCCACCATTTCCGCCACCGATATATGCTCCGCTCCCAGGCCAAGGTGGTGCACAACAAGGAGCTGGTGATTCCCAGGTTATTAATGTTTGTAAAATTTATATTTTTATAATTATATCTATATATATGTATATATTGATATTTTCCACAACACATTTTTGTGATTTTTACTGGACTCATGGTTGGTTCATGGTTGGAATATGTAGGTACTTAAGGAGATAAATTGATTGATGTCTTTAAATTTTACTTTGTTATTTTAAGGAGAGGTTATAACCTCTTCTTTAATATAATAATAGTAATCATAATTTTCAATCATTGTTTAGATTAACTAGTACCACAGAATTATGAAAACGAATTTATTTTTTACGTAATAGTAACCATTTTGTCATGCAGGAAACCACATACTTGTACATCCCAAATAACGCTGTTGGTGCCATCATAGGCACAAAGGGTTTGCATATTCGCAACATTATTCGCTTTAGTAACGCATCTGTAAAGATCGCGCCTTTGGAGCAAGACAAACAGGGCGACAACCAGAACAATCCTCAACAGGAACGCAAAGTGACTATTGTCGGCAGTCCAGAAGCACAATGGAAGGTGAGAACATCATTTCCACCCTAAACAGACGTCCGTTTCGCTTTAGTGTTCGAGTTGTAGGAAATAATGTTTGTTATATTATAATGTTACAGGCTCAATATTTGATCTTTGAGAAGATGCGCGAAGAGGGTTTTATGTCAGGCTCTGATGATGTGCGACTGACAGTAGAGATAGTGGTGGCATCCTCCCAAGTAGGACGTATTATTGGCAAGGGTGGTCAGAACGTTCGGGAACTGCAGAGAGTGACCGGCTCACTCATTAAGCTGCCTGAGCAGCCACAGCAAGCGCAGGGAGGGCAACAACAGGACCATGACACTACAGTTCATATCGTTGGTCCCTTCTACAGCGTACAGGTATGATTGCATTTAATATGTCAATTATTTGAACAACTTATTCTTTCATTGCTAATAGAGGGAAACGCTTGTTTCAAATATGTTCAAATGATTAATTTTAATTAACACAATTTAATATTTAAATTTTTAACGCAATTTTTTGTCACTAAAAAGATACATATATCTTATCTGTTCGAGATCATTATTTAAATTTTGCATTTTCAAAAGGGAAGTTTAAATAGCATTAACATTTTTTATAGATAAAACGGTTCACAGCCACAATCAGAATCGTATAAAAAAAACGTCGGCTTATACTTTGCTCGTAAATAATTTTCACAATTACCGGTACTGAGTTTATAATTCATAAACCTTTGTCGAATTAGCAGAATGTTCTTATCTCACATAACACGTATCCACGTACTACCATACTACCGAAATTAACACATATCGAACATTGTATGATTTAAACTACAAAACGCCTTTGTTTAATATTTACATATATTTGGTATATTCAGTATCAGTCTCAAATTTGCAACCAACTACCATTTATATCATGATCGGAATGTGGAAAAAAAGATATTTATTTTACTAAGCGATCTTTCATCGATGAAAACGATTTAATAAGTTGCCTTTGCGAAGATTTTATATGAGAATCGTCGTATGAAGATTGTGTGTGCGTGTGTGTGACTGAGTTGCATGATGTTATAATGTAGTTACAAAGTCCTCGTTTACAATAATTAATAAATAATATGTTATAGTTAAATAAATATACGTCGATTGAAGTGATGTGTCAATGTCGTTAAGATAAGTAAGTACCCAGAGTTATTTTTGTGATTGCTGCTTGCGCTGTGCGATATAATTATTCCTTCGACCGACCGAAGCTGGAGTTTTGTAACTAGTTTTCGATGGCGGTTTTTTCCAACTTTTTTATATATGATGATGATGAACCTCTAATTTAATAGCCGTTACTACACCGATTTAGCAGAATGTTAACGATAATGTTGCTTTGCTGATCACGTTAGACTAAAATGTATTTGTATTTTAAAATCTGAAATGAAATAAAACCAACTAACATGCTAATTAGCCCGCCTCGCAATTTCTCGCCGAAAAACTATTCGTAACTGCAATAGAAAACATAAGTGTGTTTTATTGTATTCGTTCTTTATATTTTTTTCAGACAATCACATTTGGTTTTAGGCTTGTTGCTTTTTTAGCTAACCACAATTTTAAGGTCAATAGATAATGATAGGGACTTAATTAGTTTATTCTCCTATGAAAAATATGATGAGACATCTTTGACAAAAAATCGTAGGTTTTGTCCTAGCATGGCGATGTTTTTTTCTATACGACGATAAAATTAATAAGAATTTAAAATACATAGAAGGAAAAATTTCACCTAATTTTTATTAACTTTTTCGACACGTTTCTTTGTTTACGAACTATATATATGTTAGTAGCGCGTTTTTTTTTTAATTTGTAATTATTTAATGTCATTAAAATGAGTTATTCCCATGCTAAGAAAGACCAAGGCGACAAGTTAGACAGGGAACCGTCATCGAAATCTAGTTACCAGGTTCCCCGATCTGGAAGGAGTTCAATCGAAGGATTTAACTTAGTTTTTGTAATGAAATTCAATTTCAGTCAGCTCTGTGGCATAATCGAGATATTTACGTTTTGTAGAAACCGACCGACGCGGGCTGAAAAAATGCCGAGACAGCATGATAAGGATTGAAATCCGAATACTCAGTGTGATCTAACGAAATGGTATCACAAAGGCCAGTTAGTATGACTATGATGATAATACATAGGTGAGTTATATGCACAAGTTAATAACAAGTGTACATAATTGCAACGCGAATTTTATGTGATTAAATTAAAATTTCTGATATTGAGACATCTTTAATTTTGTTTGCGCTTCGTTTTGTATGATCCTTTATTTTGTGTAATGGACTTTGTGACTACATCCTAAATGTGTTTATTTATCTTATAAGACGAGTAAGATTGTGTATAACGTAAGAGATTTGAGTTAGGTTAAAATGCCTGAAAGTGTTTGAAAGAAGTGTGTGATTTAAATGTACTGTATTGTTAGTCTGCGGTTTCTGACTTATGATAATATTAAGTGGGTATTTGACACCAGACGTTAGTTTAAAAGTGAATCTACTCATAAGTAAACATAACGGCTGTGTTTTTATATTAAAGTATCAAAGATTCTAAGGAAATTTAGAGAAGTAATGGAACTATTGTATAAAGTAGATTTTATGTGATTTGGTATTGGTAATATAGTTCATTTAGTAACATGTGTGGTTAATTGCGTGTTGGCAGTCGGCGCAGCGACGTATCCGTGCGATGGTTGCACAGGCTTCGGCTCCGGGCCGCCGCCGAGCAGCGCAGCCGCAGCCTCCACAACAGTAAGAGTTGCCGCCACCGTTGATACCCGCGCGCCCTCCATAAACCAACCCCCTCCCCTCGAGCCCTCGCTTTACCTCTTGCCAACTTGATCAGCTAGAAGAAGTGTTTGCAGCGACACCACTAATAAACACATGTTATATTTATTTTTTCGTGCCACACACACAGCTGTCAAGTTGGCGACATGTGTCCAAATGTTGTTGTTGACATAATTATATTATATAGTAGTGAATTGTAATTAAATCTTATAGTATGACCGTGTTAATCCCGGGAATTATCGATGTTAATGATTAATATTTGAATATAATAATTAAAATCATATTCTTTACATATATTATTCTTATACACAGTTTATGTGATGACATGATTGTTATGTTTTCACGCCATGTTGTTCTACTACAGTAATAGAGTAAGGGCCAGTGACCGTTAGATTTGTAACTTAATGTAAAAGCTGATTTATGTGAGACAAACAGAAAAATAAACATTTATATAGTGTCATTTTATTCTGGGCCTCTGCATAATTTCAGCCTTTACACAGTTCGTTACGCCTGGCGGTCAGGGGCTCTTGGACCACAAAGAGGTTGTCAATTCAATAGTTGATTATGTTTATACATATACAAATGTTAAGCCGTATCTATAGTAACAAAATTTAATAAGTAGAGATTTAATTTTAATAAATCTAGACATTCATATTATGTTTTTGTTATAAAATGAGAGTTAATGTTGGTGATTGCATTGTAAAAGTAATAATTTAAAGGGTGTGTGGGATAAAAATAAACTAGGAAGGGAATAATTATACGTCGTTGCTTTAACGAGGAGGCTCATTGAACAAAAGGCTTTGGCTTCGCAAAGTATAATGTAAGAGTATTTCTTAAATGGTACACGGAGTTTCTGCATGCATGCTGCTGAGATTGTGTCGTGGAATGGTTTCTATTGAACTATGTGTGTTGGGTGATAAGTAACTAATCCAAAGAACGCCAATCGTGTGCCGATTCGAATCGGCCCGATACGAGCCTTGACTGGAGTATTTGTGGCACGCCAGGCCAGCACTAGCTACCTACGATCTATCTGTAGTGTATGCTGTGCGCATATTGGCTGTCCGCGACGGGCCAACGCCACTGAGGCACCGCCCTGTTTTCCTATCAACGTGATGGGGAGACGTAACCTAATTATGGACAAATATTTTTGATATATGAATAGTAATTGTTGGAGAGTAAGGAGTAAAACTTATGAGTTTAATTTGTAAGTAACGTTTGTTGATCGTTTTATTTGTAATTTTGTCTTTGTTAGCTTTATAATGTTTTCTTGTATCGAAAATGTAATACATACTAAAGTTTAATTGAAATGGGACGACACCTATACGTTACTTATGCGGTGGTGATAATGCATCGCGCGTGTGTTTTGTTCGGAGTCTGATCGTGATATGTTTTATTATTCAAATGTACGATTTACGTTATCATTGTGCCAAGTGAGATAATTTAACTTTGAGAGATTAAGATTAAGTGAATAATATCAAAATTAAAGAAAAGCTTAGATATATGTATAATTGTGATAATATATGGAAGGGTTTGGCAAGAATTTTGAGAATGTTTTCATTCTTATTTCCAATTTTCCAGCGTTAGGTTAGATTATAATAAATTTTAAGCTGTCGACAGCGCTTGAACGTGCGTTCTAATTCTTAAAACCTTTCACTTGAACCTCAACAGATGTTCTAATACGGCAATGCTGCTACTGCTCTATCCCCGTAATTGATTTCGATGTAATATTGTTACAAAATACAATTATTTTCTATATTCCCAACAGATGACGACTTCATATAATTTGACGATAAAAGCATCTGTTCAGCTATAGCGTGTTTCGAAAATGGAAAAATATTTTGCCATTATAACAAGAGATTAACAGTTTCGACATCTTTGGTTTATTATTACTACTGATAGTCTTTCTATTGATTGGATCTGATGAGACACGAGTTTCAGATATTGTTACTTCCAAATATTAATATAATCTCACAATGTGAAATAACTCCTTGCAACCACGTAACCATGGTGCTCATGATACGTAACATCAACATTCACTGTTCACACACACAATACTTACGAGCCGAATATTTTAAATCTCCCTTATATATGATTCCTCTAACTGTGTACCATCCTAGGAGAGCCCGGATGGTGATATCCCAAATCAAACTATTGAAATATAATCATTGCGTAAAGCCTTCGTTGTTTGGGATTATATGTTTTAATTGTATATTCGCTAATGATCTAAAATGTAAATTTGAGATGTATATTTATCCGGGAGAATAATCATCTGTTCCGCCTATGATATATGTAGCAGTAAGTATTTCCACGGATGTGTGCATGTCTGTACCATCTTCATGCACATGAAGATCGTGCATTGCCATAATTGATATATTATATGTTAACATAGCACGTACTTAGTGCGTGTGATTAACTTATTACTCTCCACAATCCCTATAACACTGTAAGGCCAAGATAAATCAATACGAAAACGTTGCCTACATATTTGGGTTATTTGCAAATGTTAAGAAATAAAAACATTGGTTCGATTCTAGAATACTTACTCCCGAGCAAGCATGTTTTTTTACCCGGCTGCATCAGAAGGACAATGTTTTTAAAAAACTTCACACTAGACAAAATATCAGCAAATTATTAACATTCCATACTCAATGAGTACCAAATAACACCTGTTGCTGAAATGCCATCCGTTTGTAGCGAACTTTAGCGACTAAATTGAATTATTACAGATATATGTTTATTATTACTGTGTGGTATGTTTTATGTAGAATGTGTGCATGATAATCAGTTCAATATTCATAAAAATAATTGTACGTTGAATATTATTTCATGTTCGATTGTAATATCAGAAAGTTGTCGAAACATGTATTTTTGAACGAGAGAAATTGCTTGTTAGCTAATGTAGTTTCACTTACGGTCGGGCAATACATAAGGCCCCGCCGGTTATAGTGGGACGTTCAGATAAGAGATTCCGCTCGGGTCGGCTATCGAAATTGGATACCTATTTTTATTACAGTTGCTTTCACTGCGACAGTGTACATACATGAACATGAATTCCTTCCAATCGTATGCAAGAGAGGGCACATTTTTGATTTGTAATGTTTAGGTTGCAGAAATAGTTTTAGTTTATGATATCGTTGTGAAGTAGTTTAAGTTGATGTAGGCGCGTGCGGCATGTGGTAACGAGACTGAACTACACCCCCTGCCAACAGGCCGCCGCGCCCATTACTTGCATATTGTCATTGTCGCTAATAATTATTATCATTCTTGTTTGATGGTTCTACTGTTATTTACATTATAATTATTTCTCGTGTGTGTAACAACTATTTTGTGTATTTACGTGTGAAAGGGTGATTTTAGAATTTCATTTAAATGTGCATGCCTGTAATTTTTGGATTATTGTCTTAATTAATAATATGTACGAAAATGTCTATGAATGTATGGATCGCATTGCATTTTTTATTTTATTCATTATTTGTTAATTTTATTTTGTGAGGAAATTGAGCACTCGTTCTGTTTTTCATGTTAACGCGTCGTTCACTGTATTTTAAATGAAAAGTTTTAGGGTAATAAGATTCTATGTCGTATTGATGTTAACCTTTGAGCATGTAAAACAGTGTGTAGCGTAGCATAGCATTGTCGCGTAAAGACCGGGCGGCACCCACTACATACCTGCGAGCTACGTCCACTAGAGTGCGTGGCAACAGACCATTACCTACACCTACCGCTCGATTGGATTCTTTTCCGTGTTGTGTCGTGTTGCGTTGGATCCCGCCCGTCATGTGACATTGAAGTACGAGCACGTACACGTATATATATATGCGATCTCATGAGGCGCGGGACCACCACAGTGTGTTATTTTCTTCTAGATTATAGAGAAGCTGTTAATGTTGCTTCTCATATCAGATGTATCAAGGTCCAATATGAAGTTAAATCATTGTTTTAGTGTACACATTTGACACGATGCATATTGTTTACAATAGATTTGATTTAAATTTTACTACATATTATTTTAGAAACATATTATGATTGGGATAAGTTCAGAAACTGATAACTACCTCAATGTTACTAAATGAATTTGGTAATTAATATGTCGTACATGTTTTGGGTACCGAATTAAAATCTAATTCACTATATTATAAGATTGCTATTTTAAACAGAAAATTGTCAAAATTAGGTTTCTTAATGTAATAAAACCGGTGAAAAATATATAGTTGTTTATTATTTGCTTTTGAGACTAGTTGAAGAGTTCTATTTTTACTCTTAATTTCTAATGTTCCTGAACCTAAACCTTTCTTGTATATTTGCGACTACGGTCACTCATCAAATTTTAAGTACATAATTAGGTACTTCAGTTGATCCCCTCAACCAACATTTTGTGAGCATTATGCGTTCAGAAGGTTAAAATATTTGAAGAAATCTGTTGTAAATGGAAAGTCATGGTTTCGTTGATGCGGCAGTTCGAATAAAATTCGCAGTATATATGGTGGTAGGTATGTGTAATTCAAATGTGCAGCAGAATAGCTTTATTTCTTGAAATCAGAAAAGCTTAACGGGAAATTATATGGCTGGCAATGGCTTTTAAAATGACCTCGTTTCTTTTTGTCTCCAACATATTTCATACGCACTCTCGTCGCACTTATAATTCAGAGGTTTTCGAACTAGGTACTTACATAGGTACTTTATTTACAATAATAAGAAGAAATATACTATTTACAATATATACAAATAAATGGAAATACCGACATACTCAACAAATTTTTTAGATAAATCATTCTCAGTCCAGGCAGCACGCCGGTGGAATGAATTTCCACTAACCATTCGACTCGCTCAGACATTGGTAACCTTTAAAAACTCCTCAATGAGTATTACTTGTCACTGTAAATTGATTTACTTCATATGAATTTATATATCGTTTGTTATGTTTTCGTATCATTTATCTATTAAGTTGTGTATATATGTATTTGTATGTATGTGTATGTATTTGTATGTATGTATCTATATGTAGGTTTATTTAAGTATCTGTATATTTATGTCTTCATGTAATATAGATTTTAAACAAGTACACCGCGTATAACTCTTTCCAGTTCATCATGTCCATCCTAAGGTTGTCTGGAAGAGATCGCAGCATGCGATAAGACCGCCTTTGTACTAGCCTAATAATTACCATGTACTACTTAATGTCATGTATTACTTAAATGGTGTACAATAAAGTGTATTTTATTCTAAAAAACTACGTAGGTACCTGAAATCATGTTTCTCCGCATCTCGGTCTACGGGCAGCGTGCCCAGAAGACTGGCCGCATTGCCACGCTAAATGGCAATGCTAATCCTTTGGAACTTGTAAATAGGTATACGATTAATAATTTCTATGTTTATAGAAGTTTGACTTAAGAGTCGTTTTGGTAAGATCGTTTTTTACTTTACATAACATTCTCATAACTAGTTGACCCGGCGAACTTTGTTCCGCATCAAAGTAATAGGAGTAAATTTTGGTTTCATCACTTTTCTAAAGGAAAAGTACATGCCATACCGGGCTCAAAGTTTTCAGTAATCGATATTTATCACACAGAAATTGACCACAAATGACTTAAATGGCATTAAATTACTATTTGGTTTATAATCGTAGGATTTTCCACATGTCACATTCCGTAATGGTTGCCTCTTCTTCATCGTCACTGTCGCTGCTCTCTAATGGTGGGTGCTCGTGTCAGTGTTTCTTACCATACTCCTCTAAAACGGCTTGATCAATTCTCATAAAATTTCGTGTGCATATCGGGTACTCTCTTACACTCTTATGACAATGATATTGTTATTGGCAAGACAATGTTTGCTGGGTCAGCTAGTTATGTTATAAATCAGCATTGTATTTCATTGCATTATGGGTGCACCTATTGCTTTCCCTTTTATTATTTAATTTGATCACATATGAAATTGAAATCGGTACGTCTATGGGTTCTATGTAGGGCCAACTAACAGACCATTTTGACTGTCATGGTAAAC
Source organism: Euproctis similis (assembly GCA_905147225.2). NCBI lineage: Eukaryota > Metazoa > Arthropoda > Insecta > Lepidoptera > Erebidae > Euproctis > Euproctis similis. The sequence continues at coordinate 14,764,752 of LR990107.1, read as the reverse complement.
GCATCTTAACAACTTACATATCGATGTGAGCTATAAAAAATATAACATTTCTTCATGGAAATATCATTTTTAATTGAAGTATAATGGCGTGTGTAACATTAATTTAAACATACAAGGTATATTTAAACTTAGGAACCCTCTCCTATAAAGTTTTCATTTTGCATTTTGGCCCATATACATAGGATCCATCGATATATGAACATAAAAACATACAAAATAACACGAACTCTCCTTCTGGACATCGGTAGTATCTACTAACAAACCATATTGTTTGCTATTAGTGTTCGACCGAAGCTTCGGCTTCGGCTACCTTCGGCTGAAAATCCATCTTCGGCGAGATCTGAAGCATGAAAGTAAGGTATTACTTTCATGCTTCACCAGCTACACCCAACACTCACTCCCGTATGTCCGAGTTGGTACCAACAAACCACTGTGAATCGTCATGCGTGCCTTTCCAGACACAGCGTACCTACGGGCATGCAGTGCACCATTGACTCTGTTACCAGCAGTCATTCTCCTTTCAATATCTTCCTCACATTTACCGTCTCTGGTAAATATACAAACTCATTCACTTGCTCCATTTTCTCACCATCCAAAATCATATCACACACTGTGACCTCTTTCTCTCTCTCCACAACCATAACTTTCGTCTACAAAAGTACATAAAACTCTAAATTTTCACCTCTACCACTATTTGCTATTTGTTGATCTAAAACTTTGTATTTAGCAAGACAACGTTTGCTAGATCAGCTAGTTTAATATAATACTATTTTTTCGAATTAGGTTCGCACAGCAAGATGTTTAGCAGTTACCAATATTCATATCACTATCGAAGTGGGTAGGTAGCTACGCAGCAGGCTGTGCACGAAAGTAACGAAATCGTGGTTGAAATGAGATCACAGCGCATTTGAGGGATGACGCTCGCCGACCGCGACGGAAACAAGGTTGTTAGGAAGAAGTTTAGAAGCTACCCCGCAACGGACTTGGCGAGAAGTTATGTATGTATATATTATTACACGCTCAGTCTAGACGAAGATAATCATAAGTCATAATCACAATTAGTACGAGAATAGTTTTAGTTTCGGCAAAATTTTAGCCGTAACCGAAACTGCCACCGAAACTTGATTTTTTGCTAAAACTCGGCCGGAATCGAAACCGGACTTTTGGTCGAACACTGGTAATAGTGTGTATGAAAGTTAGCAGAAAAGCCCAGCTAGCTATTTACAATGCGGTACTGATCTCAACGCTAACTTATGGAAGCGATAGTTGGGTGCGCCAGAATAGTAGGAATAAAGTAGCATAAATGCGGTCGAAATAAGGGCACAGCGAAAATTCGCGGCGTGACTCGAGCAGACCGCGTCGGAAACGGTTGTAAAACGGGAAGTTGTTTTGAAAGAGTGTCGGTGTAAAAGGAAGTAAGGGCAAGCTCCGATGGTTCGGACATGTTAAAAAATGGAAGATGCAAGTTTGACTAAGCAGATATACAATGAAAAAGCGGATGGATGTAGGTAGAGGGCGACAACGGCCTCGACACACTTTCTACGACCAAATATAACCAGTCCTTGAGGAAGCTGATGCCGGGAGCCTTAAAAATCGAAGAGCGTGTATGAAAAGAGTTATGAAAGTAAAAACATCGAGTAAGGTGTGCAAGAATCGTGCCTTACAGCGCCCTGTTCCTTTTGCTTACCCCGTAAGGGACTTGGCGTGAAATCAAGATATTTTATAATATGTTATGAGAGTCCCCAAATTTATTTCATTTTACTTTGGTAAAAATAACTATGTTTACCTAGTTTACTGAAGATAATAGTTTTTGTTAATTTGGATTGATTTTTTATTTGTTTTCTTTGAATGTGAGAAAATCTGTTATAATATGATTTTGTTAAGATGATACTTTTTGTCAATTCCTAGGCTGAAAAAATATTCCAATATGTGAAATTTTGAATTCAATAAATTTATAAATCAATTCAAATTATGTCTCGGCGGTGATCGAGCACCCCGCTTCTGAATCAAGAACTTGTGGGTTCGAACCCGGGCTCACACCAATGACTTTTTGAAATTATATTCGAAAGTTATGTGTGATAGATATATATAAAACTTTGAGCCCTGTGTGTGGCAACTGGTTTGCCACCTTATTCCATGGGACGTAAACATAACGGCTAGTCGTGGCTTAACAGCCGCTGCCTACATCTTCGGGTAGAAAAAGGCGTGAATTATGTTATAAATCATTTTTTTTTAATTATTAAAAACAGACATATATTAATACTTTTATATTAATGAGTCATTTAGGTTTATTATTATCGGAAAACCTGCTAAGTTCCTCAGAAATAATTGTGTTTGATCATAAAGACCTGCTAAGTCACAAAAATCCTTATAAATAAATATATACCGAATTAAATAACATTTTGTTTGATTTCATATTGTGTGGAAAACATATAAATTTTCGGAAGTCTAAAAACCTTTGTCTAATTATGTTTGTATTTTTTTAAGACTATTTTTTTGTCTCTCCTGATAATTTACATATTATGGAGTTAGCAGATTAACACTTAAGTCTTATTCGTCGGCTTAACCGACGAATATGACTCTTTTTCTGTCAGACAAAATCCGAAATACGTAATACGTTCTCCGTAGTTCGGATTTTGTCCGAAGGTGACCTACATAGCCCGAAAGGTTAGCAAGCTGAAGTGGAGATAGGCAAGCTACATTGCTCGACGAGCCGAATTTGGTAATCACTCTTATTTAAGAAGTTTTTGAGAGTTGTTTTTGTAGATACCTAATGTTATAATGGACAGTAATACATACATACATACATAACATAACTGCACGCCAAATCTCTTGCGGGGTAGGAAGAGAGAAAGGAGCGCCATAAAGCACGATTCTTACACACCTCACTCGCTTCGTTAACTTTCATAACATTTTTCATGCACGCGCGACGATTTTGAGGCTCCTAACCTCACCTTCCTTTACAACACGTTGTATTTGGTCATGACCGTCTTCGACTCCTACATCCATCCGCTTTTGCATTGTATATCTGCTTAGTCAATCTTGTATCATCCATCCTTTCTACATGTCCGAACCATCGGAGCATGCCCTTTCTTACTTTTGCACCGACACTCCCTTCCTTATAACCTTGTTTTCCAAGTAATAGACGAGACTTTTTGTATGTGTGAGGAATTTAATGGTGTTCAATTGGTAAAAAATATTTCACTTATAGGCCGGTACCACACAGCTTATTTGTTGGATTTAGATAACAAAATGCATTATTTTCAGGAAACGGTATCGGTATCCTCGTACTACGTTGCAGATATATTTTCATTGTAGTCTTTTTATTTTTATCCAATTTTCGAAGCTTTAACCCATTTGTTTTATTAATCGCCGAGTTGTAGAAAGTAGTTTTTAGTGTAGTCTTGATTCCGTCTGATAATTCTGCAGCGACTTGTGATAATACAAAATCATCAGTTGTAGAGTTCTCGTTAGCTCTTGGTGGCTGTAAACTGACATCTTCCATTCTCCTGGCATTATTAGTATGATTTTTGATATCTGTGGATGCGCAAATTCGTTTTAGACCACCCCCAGGGCACCAAAATAGTGTTAGACCTACTCAAGCTTAAAGTTGAGCGCTATAACTTGAGATACGGCTGGAACGCAACCCATAACCCCTCGTAACCCATGTAACTTCCCTTCAAACTCCCGAGCTTGGGGGAAGTTTCTTAATTAACTTAGTTTCGTACTAGCTTACAAAAAAAATATTTCAATATTTTTGGCCAGCATTTTGGAAGCTTGTAGTGATATTTTTTAGTGCACAGTACCTACAACAATGCGTCTGTGACGTCACCGCCCCTAAGTCAGAAGTTATCGCCCTGTCTTAAACATTTGCGTCGTTTGATTGGTTGATACATATGCCGTTGCTGCTAGATTCAGAAGAATAGGTAGCTAGGTACCTACCTAAATGTATATATATATATATATCTACAATAGCTAAATATTGATTTTGGAGGTCGGGATAATTTTTAAATATATTAAAGAATGTCCTACTTTTTCTTCGGTTCAAATATTTTCTTCGCGTACGATGGCGCTTCGTTGTTGGCATTATCGGTGATGATCGCTGTGTTTCCGTCAGGGGTGAATATGCCCGACTGAGTGAAACCTTTTTGACTTCTTTATTAGCTTTTGTTGCTTTCTTTTTCCTTTTTTCAATTAGTGATGTTTTAGGGACTATTCCCATAAAAGCAGTTGCCGTCAACCTTGTTATTGTCTTGTTATTTGCTAAAACATACAATTAATTATATTTCTTATGAGTAATATTAAATGTAGATAGATTATTGTTTTATAGCTGCAGAGGCGTATTAGCTTCCATTTTGCCTGAGTTACTAATAAATAATTGCCAATTATTACGTAGGTACTACTCTACCTAATAATTATATTATTTATCATCCATTAATTGTAACAAGAAGTTACAGAGTGGAAAAAACTAAATACATCTAATAACCCTTAACTCTATATTTAAGGGGACTAAATAAAAAAGAAAAACATTATATATAAAATCGACGCGCGTGCATGAAAAGATTTATGAAAGTCAACGAAGCGAGTGAGGCGTGTAAGAATCTTGCCTTTTGGCGCTCTGTTCTCTCTATCTACCCCGCAAGTGATTTTGTATGTATGTAAGAGGACTCTCATTGATAACCTCAAATTATTTATAACTTTTTAATAGGGATGAAACTTACAAGTCACAAGAAAGCAAGACAAAAATCCAAGTCAATTTCTCGTAGTAGATCTAGCTATTTATACATAAAGTGTTTAGAGGTATCTAGGTACATATTATAAACATCACGCGTCAAATTAATAAGAAGCTATCATTTCATCCAATATCGTATCAATTATATTATTTATTTAAGATTACCTGCATATTCTTTATTTTCATTTAACATACGTCGTTGAGGTTCTGAAACATAAACATTACTCATATACCTATTACATACAATGAATGATATCTCGCCCATTTATGAAGCACAAAGTTAAATTATTGTTTTATGGCTACAGAGGCATATTATCTTCCATATTTTGCAATGAAGCACAGAGTGTAGAGTAGGTAGCGAAAAATTTTAATTTTCAATTCATGCAGTAAGTCATGAAAATACTTAAACACGAGTCCGAACCTCATTAGGTTTGCAACTTTCCAATGTGTGTTTTCGTGTAATAATAATAATCATACGTAATCATAGGTTCGTCCGAAATTTTAACATAGCTAGTGACAGAAAAGTGAATTATTATCTCAGTTTATTATTGTGTACATTAATAATATGGAAAATCCTTGGGACCCCTTTGTCTCTATGCTCCGTGCAGCAAGTGGTCGACAACGGCTGCCAGCTAGACGATGCACTGTACCAGTCAGAATACCAGTTCATATTAGGGTATTAATATCGCATATTATTTATGCGTTTATTTGATATAGTGTTATTTTTTACTAGCTGTGCCCGCGACTTCGTACGCGTGGAATTTGTGATCAGATAGCTATATTTTTACATAGACAGTTGAGAAGTAATTACCTCTAAAATGAAATTGTAACTGGTAGGATAAGTACAGATTGCGGTAGCAATGGTTGTTGCCCGCATTGTTTATTTTCATTTTAACAGGAATTTTTGTAGTATAGCTGTAGCCCGCGACGTCATCTGCCTGAACGCTATACAGCACCAAAAATACCTACGATTATACCTTTTAAAATAACATTTATTTACCCGTTACTTCTTTACATTTCATAAATACAGAAAGTACAGTAACAGAGGGAGACTGTCTTTTGTAAAATTGTTGAACTTCAAAAGTGCTGATTTTCAGTCTGCTTTGAATAAATGACTTTATGGTGATTCTGCTGAATTAAGTAATAAGTTGCGACTGAAGCAAATGTAGAAAATAATGAATAAGAAAATATAAATATAGAAAAGGATAAAAATATATACTTATAAAACTTCTCTATAAACAACATTGCTGGTTTGGCTCTCCGCAGCCAAAATGTAAAGAGAGTCAGGACTGGTGACGCGGGAGCAAGCGACGTACAGCTGCCCGTGTGAGAAGCAGCTCGTCCTGAGGTCGACACCCGCTGCTCTCAGTGTCTGCCCCTGCGACTTATTGATGGTCATCGCGAAGCAAACACTCACGGGGAACTGTACGCGCTTGAACTGGAACGGGAAGTTATGAGGTATGAGGGGAATGCGTGGTACAAATACTGCCTCGCCTACGCCACAACCCGTAAGAATTTCCGCCTCAATGCTGTGTCTGTGGAGCGAGATGACTTTAAGGCGGGTCCCGTTACACAACTTCGGAGGAGATAGGTTCCGAAGAAGCATAATCGGGACACCGACTTTCAGCTTGATAGTATGCGCTGGAAGTCCACTTGCTGACAGAGAGTTCAGAAATTCCACGGGATAATGTGTGGCATCATCTTGCTCGATGACAGTGTTTATAGAGGTGTAAACCACTTCATTCCCCTCAATTTTCGAGAGAATGCATTCGTTGATTGCTTCAGCCTGACCATTTTTGGGCGTCAAAATTGCCCGCTCACATACCCAAGAATTCTGCTGGTGCGGTATATGACTGATGTCCCCGTACACACAGCGAATGAGTTCTTCTAAGCTGGATACGACTCTACCGAGAGACTCTGGAAGCACCACCTGCCCACCTCTCTCCTCTGGTAGAGTGCCTTCGCCAAGACTTAGAAGAACATCGGAGAATTCTTGAGCACGTGCATTGCCGCCGAGCCGAGCTCTCATATTAATGGTCAAGCGCAGCGTACGAACTCGTGACCACAGCGAAGATCGTTTCAACGAAGCATTCACCTCGTCAGCCCTCGATCCCCGCGTCACCACGGGAAGCGTTTGTCGGAAATCGCCACTGAATAGAACTGTGACACCACCCATCAAGTGTTCGTTCCTGCGGATGTCCTGCAGGGTTCTGTCCACGGCCTCAACTGCTTTTCTATTGGCCATCGTACACTCATCCCATACGATCAGAGAGCAATCCTTCAGCACGTGTCCCTTATCACTATTGCGTGACACACCACAAACAGGCGTTTCGGTGCTCTCTAAATCGATGGGAATTTTAAACATGGCATGTGCTGTCTTGCCACCCGGAAGCAGTGTGGCAGCGATTCCCGACGACGCTACAGCAATGGCAATTTTGCCTTGCCTCCTGACCTCTGCAAGTATGCCAGTGGTAACAAATGTTTTTCCTGTTCCACCAGGAGCATCCAAGAAAAACATTTTACCCTGGTTTTGCCCAACGCTTTTAAGAACAGTGTCATAAATTTGTTTTTGCTCTGAAGAGAACAAAGCGACATGGTGATTTCGTATGGTGGTCATTTCGCTCGGATCGTAAATTGTCTCAGCGTTATACTCTCGATTTCCACGGTCTTGATGCGGTGATGATTGGGGAGCTGGTAACCCATATTCGACCAATGGATTGCCGCCGATGGAAATGACCACGTCTTGAAGTGAACTAAGACAGGTGTTCAGCACGCGTTCATCAGTTACTTCGACTTCGTCTCCAGTAGCACGCCTCAAAGCTCGTAGAAAATCTTCAGATAGATGATGTCGATATTTTTCCCACAAAGCTACCGGGTTCGTGACTCCACAAAACACCAAGATGACGGCAAACAGATGACGCATACGGCTGGGGCTGTTACTGACGCTCGCCTCCGCGAGGGTGTCATCCCAGTTTTGGTCACCGTCGAGAAGGTGACGTGCTACACAGGCTGCGCGGTAAGTGGGATACTCCACGCCATCAAATGTTCTCAGAAAGGCAAAAGACGTTGGGCCTCGGATCGTGTGAAGTAATAACCGCAGAAAATAGCATTCGCCATTATTCGGGTGCACGGTATAAACTCTACCCAATACGGTGTCCTTGAAAATTCCCGGAAAACCTTCGACAGCACCTCCTCTTCGACGTCGGTTAAATATTCCCCTTTGCTTGTCGTACGTGTAATATGAAGGCACCTCGTCATACGTAAGGAACCTCGCAAACTGGTCGATTTCGCAGAGCCTGAAAAATGCCAAGAGAGTTGTTTGGCGCGGATTTTCTAAGCGCTCAGCAACGTTGTTGGGATCAAAATATATGCGCTGACCGTTTTCTAGGTGGACGTCTAAATGCATGACGGCAGGATGCCTGTCATGTATAGAGAACGCCAGTATCCGCCAAACTGCTTCAGACGTGCTGATGTAGCGACCGGACTGATACTTGGTCACCTCGTCTCTGTCAGTGTTCTGTAAAGCAAACGTCGCCTGATCGCTACCTTTGTTCACGTATTTGCAGATATATTTGATCGACCCGACGCTGGTGCACGACTCGACGTTGATGTGCGTCTGGAAGGTCCTGGACAGTACTGGTGAGTAAGGAACAATCCATCGGTTATCGACCGGTCGCGCCTGGCCACGCACGCTCAGCTCAGTGGAATGCCCGCCCTCTGCTGGTGATCGGCGCCGGTATGAGGGATATCCATCCTCACCAGTAATGGTTTCGTTGGTAAATTTTTTTGGGAATCTTTTTGTACAACGTCCGTCTTTCATACAAGGGGAACTTGGATTTAACGTGCCACAGGGGCCATGCACCATGTGACTTTTAACAATTTGATGCAGAACAGGATCAACGTCAGGGTCCGGAAGCTCTGCACTTATGACTTGATCAATCTGGATAGGCCTGATCTTTTCTTCCAACCACAAAAGCAGATGCGCGTGTGGCAAGCCGCGTTTTTGCCATTCCACGGAGTACATATGACATCGGACTGTACCAAACACTTTTGCCTTTGTTAGAAGATCCATAAGGCATTTCAACTTCAGGTGGAATACGCGAGAGATCAAGTCGTGCCTGTCGTACGAAACCTGTCCTGCAAGGAGTTGAGCTGTTATTTCAGGCCACTTTGGGTTGGTAGTGATAGTAATAAAGAGGTCCGGGCGACCAAACTTTCGCACATAGCAAAATGCATCTTGGGTCCTCTCGTGCATGTACCGCGGACCTCCTGTGAAGGTGGAGGGGAGAATGACCATCCTTCCTACATCTTGAGCATTGGCATCATTCTGCATGGCATCTCTGAGATGGACGTAGTTCTCAGCTCTCAGCTTTCTTTGATTGGACCTTATAAATACCAAACGCTCTGTCTCAATTTTGGCATACATGTCCACCAGAAACTGACTAAAGAGTGTACGATGATGGTGGAGATAAGAGCCATTGTTCACCCTCAGCTGGATCAAGAAGCTGTAGAACTGCATGGCGGACGTTTTTTTGTTATAATTTGGGGAGCCTGTCTGGGGGTCTACATTATAGTGGGCGAAATGGTAGCCATCCTCTCCGCGACAAAACATGAGCGGATATTGAAGAGAATCGTACGCGCGGTGAGTTTCGCTGATCCTTTGAAGCCGGTCATCGTGCGTGCGTAAGACGATATCTCTTTTATCACACTCCTGATCGACTAAGAGAACGGCGACCTCATTCGTCGTTGGCGCATTATATCGTCCCGGATGGGCTGCAATCGGCTTTCTATCTGCACTGATGACAAACTTAAAGCGGTTGCGCTCGTTCTCAGGCACCGACGCCAGAGCGGCTTTGAAGTTGCCAATGTGCGGATTAACGTTATGCAACATACTTTGCAATCCTCTGACCAGAACAGGGTCCAAATTGGGGATGTGTCTACTTCGTAGGTTTGCTTGTTCTTCAAAATCACTTACAAAATAAATTTGCAAAAATTTTGGAATGTCTGTAGGTAGCAGCGAACCGATTTGATGGTAAACTTGCCCCTGGACCTTGAATGTCGGCATGAAACCTGCTTCAACGATTTGATTTGCACCAAACGAAGTCATCTGGAAGGCGCTGTTATAAGCTCGGATGTTTTTCAAAAAATGGCTGGACTTCGGATGTTCGCCATTTAGTAAGATTCTTAACAGATCTGGTGGGTCTTGCATAGACTCCAAGCGTACCTTACCAGATGCACAACACATCCCATTGGGCTCTCCTTTCCATTTGCGGGCTTGACAGTGGGCACACACTTCTTCTAAGACACCAATATCTCCGTGTGCGGCGTAGTTAATCGCAACATTGTACATAAATCCACTTCCCTCTTTATTTAGCCACGATTGCTCTTCGATATCGTAAACCATGGATTCATCGTCAGATGTTGAAAGTTGATTCATGCTACGCCGCAGACGATCTAGTTCTAGTTGTGCCGCACGCTGTTCACCCGACCAAGATCCTCGAAACTCTTGAATTCTATCCCGTTCTAGCGATAGATGAGCAGACGTATCGCCACACACGTCGTGGTACCGCTGCCGAGCAGCTGCACGACGTTCTTCACGCTGCTCATCGTTCTCTAACGACCGTGAAAGGGCATGCTGAGAACGATCTCTTCTTAACCGGGTCATCCGCTCTTCATGATCTTCGATCGACCGAGAAAGAGAAGTGCGACTCCGCTGCGAATTCAACCTCGTCTCTCGCTGCGTGTATGTCTCTGACGCGCGAGACTCGGCGTGGCACTCCCGGTCGCTTTCCAGTCGCGCTTCTCGCGCTTCGACACTCTCATAAAATCGAGCGGCATCTGAGCGAGAGCGCTGGGAACTCAACCTCGTCTCTTGCTGCGTGTACGTCTCTGACGCGCGAGACTCAGCGTGGCGCTCCCGGTCGCTTTCCAGTCGAGCTTCTCGCGCTTCGACACTCTCACAAAATCGAGCTGCATCTGTGCGAGAGCGCTGGGAACTCAACCTCGTCTCTTGCTGCGTGTACGTCTCTGACGCGCGAGACTCAGCGTGGCGCTCCCGGTCGCTTTCCAGTCGAGCTTTTCGCGCTTCGACACTCTCACAAAATCGAGCTGCATCTGTGCGAGAGCGCTGGGAACTCAACCTCGTCTCTAGCTGCGTGTACGTCTCTGACGCGCGAGACTCAGCGTGGCGCTCCCGGTCGCTTTCCAGTCGAGCTTCTCGCGCTTCGACACTCTCACAAAATCGAGCTGCATCTGTGCGAGAGCGCTGGGAACTCAACCTCGTCTCTAGCTGCGTGTACGTCTCTGACGCGCGAGACTCAGCGTGACGCTCCCGGTCGCTTTCCAATCGAGCTTCTCGAATTTCAGCACTCTCGCACGATCGAGCGGCATAAGTGCGGCTGCGCTGCAAACTCAGTCTTGTCTCTTGTTGCGTGTATGTCTCTGACGCGCGAGTCTCAGCATGGCGCTTCCGATCATTTAATAGCCGCATTTCGTATGCTTCTATACTTTCCAGAGACCGCAACGATGCATTTTGAGTGCGCATAGTATCTAATCGGGACTGGCGCGACGTACTACTTTCTCCATCTCGAATTTCCGCATTGTGTTCTCGAAGAGTAGCTATCCTTGCCTCACGCTCAATGGTGGTTTCAAGAGATCGAGCTAACCTTTTCCTTCGACTATCGTTTGAGGATTGGGATAGATTAGACCGTTTTCTAGGCATTTTGATTATTTTAAGTTTGAAAAATAACAGAAAATAATTTACACGCTGAGAATTTACACACAGATAATGATAGCTAAGCAGTAAGCAGTAGTCCGATTCTGAATGAAGTTTATTTAAGTAAATATTTTTTTTTTTAATTATATTTCAGGAAAGTATTTTCAGTTTTCACGTTAAATTCGACTAAGCACACGATAACTTATAGCAACGCAGGTAACCCCAGTTTCTATGAGTTGTCGCGGCGACATCCGTACTCATAACATCACTTTTGGTGAACGAAATTATAGCGCGATCTAATTCGACGCCAACGCCATCTAGTTAGCGAATAGGAAACATTTTTTTTTTAATGGTGTAAAATTATAAAATTACGAAGCAATCATTACACCAATAAATACCGAACAAAAATATTAACAGTTTTTAGCATATACAAATACATTTTTTTAATTGTCTTGCTCATCTCTGAAAAGAATTAACGATACAATTTTAAAGAAGAAAATGCACAACTCCATCTATGACTCTTAAAAACATCTATTGACCGCAAGCGCATGATGAAATTTCAATTATTTATATTCAAAAAGTGTTTAAACATGTAATTCGACTTGATGTTTTTAAAATCTCAAAGATTTATTTATATCTAAAACCAAAAAGTGCTTACACGTGTAATTCAACTTAATGTTTTCTGTTTTGTAAATCTCATAGATGGCACTGTTTTAAAATTGTCTGTTATGTTTAACGGCATAAGTTAATTAAAATGTGAAGCTAACTTATATATTATTATTATTATTATTATATGTATAGATTAAAGCATGGTTATTAACATAATAACACCATAACAACATACAAATATGCGTCGTTAGATTACACGTTGCTACAGAATACATTGAAGAAATAAAGGTTCACTGCTCGTTCCTCGTAGGTGATAGCGTGATAATATGTAGCCTATATGTTGACCCGACTTCTTAATAATTTTCGTGCCAAATTTGAAGTAAATCCATGCAGTACTTTTTGAGTTTATCCCGGACATACATACAGACAAACAGACAAACAGACAAAAATTCTAAAAAGTATATTTTTGGCTTCGGTATCGATTGCAGATCACACACCAAGTATTCTTTTTAAAAAATATTCAATGTACAGTTTTGACTTTTCTACAATTTTATTATATGTATAGATTACAATTGAATCAGTTTACGTTTTTTCTTTTTATTGTCTTGGTTGTTCAATGTATCTACAGATTGCTTTTATTTCTCTGACTGTTAAAGAGTTTTTCGTTGTGTCGGTTTTATCAAGTTGAAAGTGCCGGTTTAATCTTGATAATTGTTCACTTACGCAGTGTACTAATCGATATAGACGAGTTCATAACTTCTGTGGTGTTTTCCGGGCAGGTACTATTGTCTGCATCAAGACTGACCTCATTCTGGCGTACAGAGTTTAGGTAGTCTAAAAACATTAATCACAATGTATATTAAATATATTATATATCTATATATATATATATAAGAGATTTCCACCTATATATTGACTCATCACGATATCTCTGGAACCATAAGGCGTAGCGACTTGAAATTTGGTAGGATTATTCCTTTCGCCGAGTAGAGGTCAGCTAAGAACGGATTTTACGAAATTCCACCCACAAGGGGGGTTGCGGGGGTGTTAATAATGGAAAATTCCCATTTTTAACCTATAGCTGCTATCGACTTCAAATTTGTCGAAGATATTGCAGTATTAACATTGCGGGGCAGCAGTTATTACTTTTGATGCGAAACAGAGTTCGCCGGGTCAGCTAGTATAATATATATATTGTATTCAAGTACTTGTTCTGCAATTTAAGATCTGTGCCAACTGCAGGTGATTGGGGCAGAGAGCACCTTGCAGTTGGCACAGATTTAAACAGCAGTTTACGAGCTTACTTAGCTAGTAACATACCGGCTAATATTATATTACTTGAACTTAATATTAGTTTTAATAATGTAGGTAAGCTATTTTATAGTGTCTGTTAATGGATATATTTCTTTATAACTTCACGCCTTCTTACCGAAGGTGGAGACAGCGATCGTTAATCTTCTGACGACATGTCGCGGAGCGTATGGATAGAATTTAATCGCTATTATTGTTCTCAAAAGTAAACAAAAAACTAACAATATATTTAACAAATAAACCTTTATCATAAAGAGTACACTTAATTGAATACTATAGGTACCCATCCCAGTGGGAGAGAACACGGCTTCTGATCCAGAGGTCCGGGTTCGAATCCTGACACTGCCTCACACCAATGAGTTTTCGAAATTGTTTTCGGTAGTTAACTGTGATAAATATCGATGACTGAAAACTTTGTGCCCGGTATGGCAATAGGTTCGCCACCTATCCCATTTGGGGCGTAAACATAACGGCTTAACAGCCGCTGCCTACACCTTCGGGTAACAAAAGGGGTGAAGTTATGTTTTGTTTTATAGGTACCTACTATGCTTGTTATCTGTAATAAATATCAGTGACTGACAAACTCGTGCACTTTGGTAATGGCAATAGGTTCGCCACCTATTTATTCCATTTGGGACCATTGTAGAAAAATTCACTTGACACATTTTTTTTTACTTCACTTCAAATATTAAATAGGTATATTATTATTAAGTCTTATATGACTTCTAGTAGAAGTAAAGTTAAGTAAAGTGAGAACTTCATTGTATATTGAAGATAATAAAAAAGGTAGGAGAACCGACCAAAGGGTTGGTTGGGGCGACAATTGGACGATTTGAATAGAATTACTACTAACTTATATACCTACCAGACTTCAGCAGTTTCACCAGGAACAAGGCTTGTTTTATTTTATTCTCATTGTCATCGCTCTCGTCACTTCGGGAGCTTTTAATATCTCGTGAACAACTTATGTACTGGCTAGTAATTATTATTTTCAATGTAACAACCACTAGTATTCTCTTGTAAGTAATCATTTCTTTTGACTTGATGTGCTTAAGAACTGCTATACAGTTGATAAGGTTTTATTGCGTATAGCAGGATATAATAAAACATTCAGTTTATAGTTTTGCCGATACCTGAACAGACTTACAGAAGTAAATATTGTTTTGTGAATAGGTTGATTATTTGGTTTACAAGTAATGTTGTTTTTGTGGTCCAGCCGTCGAGTACTACGGGTACGAGTCTTCTGAATTAAAAAGTCGCGGAATATAGAATCCTGTGGATCACGCCAATTACTTATTGAAATTCTTGGGTGTGATCAATATCGATCACTGTCAACATTGAGTCCGATGTATGACAAAAGTCTCTGCCAACGTAACAACTGCTACTCCTACATCTTGAGTGCGAGTTAAAACTATTAACTAACGGTATAAAAAGAGTATTATTGCGTTAGTATGTATTTACCTATATTTCTGATGGTGCAGACATGTAGAAGGAAAGGATGATGCAAAATTGACTAAGCGGATGCATGTAGGAGTCGAGAACGGCAAAGACACACATTCCATGACCAAATAGAACGTGTTCTGGAAGAAGGTGATGTTAGGAACCTCAAAAATAGACGCGCGTGCATAAAAAGAGGTATGAAAGTCAACGAAGCAAGTGAGTGGTGTTCTGTTCTTTCTGCCTTCCCAGGAAGGGATTTGACGTGAAGTTATGTATGGCCGACGGCGCCCCCGACGACTCTCCTCGGCCGCACCGGGGTTCATCCTTCCCGGGCTGGGTGCACTCGCGAGCGGTGCGCTCTCGTGGACCGTCAGCGGCGGCGATCACTGGGCTCGCCGCAGCCGCCTTCGAGTGATATCGGATCTCTCCCGATTCCGCTCGGCCGCCCAGGCAGGCAGACCTCTAGCGAGAAGTAGCGTGTGCCCTGAGACAAGACCTGTTGTCCCGCTTATGAGGTATACCGGTTGATATTTTAAATTCAAAGTCTATTTAAACTTATATCTATACTCTAAACAAATTGGTTGTGCTATCACAATTGAAAAATATATAAATATAAGAACTATTTTAGAGAATATTCTTGTTAGCTAAAGTGCTCGACTTAGGACGCAGCGGGCGGCAGCTCTGCGACGGAAGTACACTAATAATCTCCCACGGGACTCCGCTAGTAGATTGTAGTAAATTTATTACTTATTCTCTGACTATAGGCGATTTTAATTTAAATTCATGAACTAAGGATCTTATCATTCTTATCACATTAATTGATACATAAAATACAATATGCGTGTCTTGTTTTATTCCAAAATTGTTATTTTAATTTCCGTGCAAGACATGTTAGACGTGTACCTACTAGATTTTATCTCATTCGGTTCGGTTCAGTTTCGGGGTAAGTCCTAAAAAAGGACTGGTGCATCTGTGAGAGTGCATTGTTCTTGTTATCTACACATATAAATTAAATTGGAGAGTCTGATTGTGTATTGAAATAACTTTTCTACTACATTCATATGTATATACCTATATACTCCAAAATAACATTTTTTTGTAATTTTTGGCTGTCTGTTTGTTCCTAGTAATATCCAAATGGCTGGCACGATTTGGACGGGACTGTATCTGATGTAATAAGGAGTAACTTAGGCTACTTTTTTATTATAAAAAATCTTTTATTTATTGCTTCCGAGGCGAAAAAAAAATTGCCGGTTAAGCTAGTTCTAAATAAAAAACAAACAGCAAGTGTTTTATTAATTGTATAGGTTTGTTTTTATTTATTTAAAATATTAAATATCCCTTGGTTCGTCTTCCCAAAAATGGCCGACGTCATTGTAAGGAGACTGCAACTCCGCCGCAACTGGCGATATATGGCTATCCCCATTGTTCTGTAAAATAAAGAATAAAATAAATGATTTCTATTTCGCAAAAAGTATTATATAATCATTTACACATGCCTACCTATGACGAATTCATACTTTTTGCGAATTATACGTATCGTATTTATTTCATCTTTATCGTAATTATATCAACGAAATATATAGCGGTTTATTAAAACGAGTTTTGAGGAGAATACAGTAGGGTAACATAACTGCACGCTTTTTTCTACCCAAAGGTGTAGGCAGCGACTGTTAAGCCTCCTGAACCTATTTCCATACACCGGGCACGATGTTGTCAGTCGTCGATGTTTATCGCACATAACTTCTGAAAACCATTTCGAAAAGTCATTGCTGTGGGCCAGAAATCGAACCCACGACTCTGAAGCGGGGTGCTCAACCGCTGGACCACCTAGACATTTAGAGTACCTACCTATTAGTGATGTAACGAATGTAGATAAGATTTTTCATATTCGCGAAAGCGAATATTTCTTTTAAACAGAAGTTAAAGTTTTAATTAATTAGAATGGCTGTAAAATGGATATATCATATGTATGCTATAACATCTTTTTTTGTTTTTCATAACTTTAGTTATTGAGACTTTATTAAAATAAACATTTAAATATCTAGGCAGGGGCAACTATGTAACGTCCCGCGAAATAGGGGCTGACCGAATTGCCATACAAAGAGTACAATTATAGCAATATCTATATTAATTTATATACTTGCGGATCGAATGAAAAATAGCGTGATAAGTGAGAAATGCAAGTTGAAGGATGATGTGGTGACCAAAGTGGAGAGAATTAAGTTAAGGTGGTTTGGTCATGTTGCAAGAATGAATGAAAACCGACTGACTAAAAAAGTATATGAAGCGAATGTGTGTGGCAGGGTCGGAATCGGGAGACCAAGACGAAGCTACCACGACCAAATAAATGGTCTGTATTAAAAATGCAAAATGCGTAGTAACCCGAACCGACGTGAATGTATGATGAGATGTATGACTGTGGATGAGACGAAAGAAGTGTGTCAGGATCGTAGCTTGTAGAGAGCCAGGTCTCTGCCTACCCTTATGGGATACAGGCGTGAGTTTATGTATGTATGTACCTACCTATCACACTTATCAACGCCTTAACTTCTTAAAATTCGTATTCGTCAAACCTACTTAGCTTAAACTACTGTGTACCGGGATTCAGACGGCACATGTCTCAGTCAGAAATCGGAGTATTTTGACTCACCTTTATAACGAATCTTGGTGCCAGACCATTCTTCCTGAACACCACCAATGTCACCGGTCGTGGTCGTCTCTCAAACGGTTCAAAGTAATCCTATTAACAAATGGCATTTATTTAAGGGGGGTTGATAATTTGATTAAGATATTTATCATAAAAAAATGACTATCACTACATCTTTCACTGAAATAAATAATAGAATCAGCACATAGGTATGTCATATGTATGTATGCATTTATCCACGAAATTCATACATTTATAATTACTATTTAATTCTTTATTAAAATATCGCTTATATTAAGAAGAGGTCAATGCAATCCTGCAAAGAGAGAAAAATGAGCACTAACTACTGTATAGATAATTGGTACCCCCACTTGGTTTCTTAGGACATTGCTTACCTTGTTGAAATATGGATCAAAACCACGAGCAAATGGTTTGGTAAGTTTCGTTCTTGATGAGGTTATGATATTATTATGAACTGTATTTCTATTTTCATCCGTTTTCAGTTTCAATTTCTGCAAAAGTAAGGAATTTTTTTTCAACTTTAGGTTACCCGGCCACTAGTGTGATTTTGATTTTAATTAGTTACTAGCTGTTGCCCGCTACTTAGTCTGCTTGGACGCCATAAAGTAGCAAAAACACTGTGCCTGTGCCATTATAAGGGTTCATTGCTCACCCACAATTAGTGATAGCGTGTTAATATTTAGCCTATGTGTTAACCCGACCTCCTGGGTATATTTGTGCAAAATTGGACGTAAACGCATGCAGTTTTAGAGTTTATCCGTAACAAACATACAGACGAACAGATAAACAGACAAAAAATCTGAAAACCATATGGTTCGGGTTCGGTATCGCTTGTAGATCATGTCCCAAGTATTCCTAAAAAAAATTCAAAGTACAGTTTCAACTTTCCTACAATTTTATTATATGTATTTTTAAATGTTTTTTAATTTATGGTACGGTACAAATTTATGAACAAGAAACTTTCCAAGGACATTTGTAACTCTTTTATTCAGTAACTTAGGAATTAATATGATCGAACACTACAATTTTGGGTAATATCAGTATATCTGTTCCTCATAGCGGGCAACAATAAAATCTAATAAAAAATAAATCGACGTGATAATTGAGTATTATAATATAATAATCTAGAACATTATATAACAACCCTACTATTAGTTTCAAAAAAACTTGAATTTATCATTCTAAACTTGTCTTAAAGTTAGTTCCTTCGACAATACTCTAGCAGCTAAATGGAGTCAAACATCATTTGTGTACTTAATATCATTTGTAAAATATGTAAAATCATACGACGTTTCATTGAAAATAAAATATAAATTTTAATCTATAAGTAGATGCTGCACCCTTTATCTATGTGAAAAATAAATTAATAGAATTTACGCCCCATAATAAACGGCAATAAAGTACTCACACCACTAAAATGGTGAAGGGATTGGATTAAATATCGCATATTTATACCTATTGTTGCATGGGATTAAGGTACAGTGAAATTATATTCATTGCATTCACCCTATAAAACGACTTCGCTGACCTAGATGAAATAGGCACGGTCACAACACACGTCATTGTATAAATAGTTTTAAATTATAATAAGCTTGCATTCAATGAAAGTACATATATTATTCATCTTCCCCTAGGTTTTATTAGACGGCATGTACAACGGCACAAAAGTGTTTTTGATATGAGTAGGTACATCATAATCGATTAGTCAATGCAATACATTTTATTATACAAAACACCTTTTACACTATTGCATTTGGAAAATAATTGTACGGTTTATGAACGTGTTAATAAATCTATGAAGCACTGCTCTAAGACATCGGAAAATTATCATCGCGAACAATTTTATTAAACAATCTGTTATCTTCTTTCCATCTTCATTCTAAAAGCGAACTAATTGACGTTCGTTCCGCTTAAATCTTTACATTGTGACTTCCTACCTGACAGAATCAAGCGCTTTGCTTCTTATTCCATCAAACGCAGTTGTAATGCAGGAAACAAATTATGGACTTGCATCAGTATTCCCAAACGAATATAATTTTACATAACATACATTCATAACATAACTTCACGTCTTTGTTACCCGAAGGTGTAAGCAGCGGCTGTTAAGCCTCGTCTCGCCGTTATGTTTACGTCCCAAATGGAATAGGTGGCGAACCTATTGCCATACCGGGCACAAAGTTTTCAGTCATCGATATTTGTCACACTTAATTTTCGAAATGTCATTGGTGTGAGCCAGTGTCAGGATTCGAACCCGGACGTTTGTGTGTTATTAATTTAAATAATTTATGTCAAATTTGTGCAGCTTATCAGTGTTTTGACCACAGGTCAAATAAGTTCCACAAATTTTGTAATTATCCTCGCGGTAATTGAATTCTCCTATGCTTGGAACTGCCTCTACTAAAAATATAAATAAAATTGAACTGTCGGTATGTAATATTGAAATAACTATCATTTTTCACAATTTTGTCTGTTTGTTCCGGGTAATATCTGAAATGGCTTGACCGATTTTGACGGGACTTTTATTGGTGCAATAAGGCTAAAGTTAAGTTACTTTAAAAAAAACAATACAATTCCGAGGCGAAACTAAATTCGCCGCATCGGCTAGTATTAAGTGTATGTATGTACTCACATCTAGAATCATCGTTGAAGAGTTTTTATGAAAATCTTTTGGTTGATCACTGGTGGCTGGAAAAGAAATCATTTAGAATTGAGCACTTTGACCTTTAAAAAAAAATCTCTCAGTTAAATCTACAAATTATTTAAATCATTTCGAATTTCATCGACTTCCGTGCTCATTAATATCGTAGTTTTGCTCTTTAATTGTAAACGATGGCCCAACCCTAAGTGATAGATCAAAACAAACTACATTAGTATACACCTTCAAAAGCTCAATAAAAAAGTCCGCAATGGTGTATGTCTATCTCTTAGGGATAACGTTATTATTTCTTTACCCGGCCGACGCGGTTACTCATCTGTTGTTTTCAGGTTAAACAATATTCGGGTCAACTAGTTCGATTATATGTCAAGCCGTAGGTGCTACAATTACGTGAAATAAAAAAAAAACAGCAAATACTTACTTTCGCACTTAATAATTATAGTTACAATTGGGAATACAAACAGAGAAGCTTGGATGTACATTTTAAAAATTAAACTAAGACGCTGTCACTATCTTAAAAGACTATAGAACACGTTTGAAGGTGACCACGGACCTTTGAAAGTGTCCACGACTGACTGGTACCGGGTGGTCGTTGTCGTATATAAATTCAATGGAAAATGTTCAATTCCAGGTGCTCGTTACTTCAAGTGTTTAGTATCTACTTGAATTGGATACAAGCATTGTATTAACAAGTGATTCTTCGAACTGTTACTTACTTCGACCTCGTATAACAAATATTATGAATATAATGTGATTATTGTAACAATATCTACTATAATATGATAAGATTTTTTTTTTATGGGATAGGAAGGCAAATGACCAGGCGTGTCACCTAATGGTAAGTGACCAGCGCCGCCCATGGACTCCTGCAACACATATCTTATTTCACCGGTCGCACCGGCCCATTCAAGCAGCGAACTTGCTTGGCTCTTTGAAGTTTTAAGTTTGAAGGGTGTTTTAGTGCACGTGGCAGACGGAAATGGACGTGAAACACTGCTGTTATTGGTGACTTTTGATAATAAAATTGTTTTATGGTACTGAATTTAATCCAATGCTTACTTTCAAATCAGCCTTTAATTAAGCTCACTTCAACCTCTTATTACAGGTTCATTTTTTTTGCTCAACTAAGTAGTCAAATTATTTGAGCAAGTTAATCTGAAACGCTTCATCCGGTTTGAATGGGATCAGATCTGAAGGATCAGAGATAATAAAATATATGTTTGAAGCAGCAATCGCACGAGGTAGCAAGTACTGGTGGTATCTCTCAACATCGTCCATGGTTTTAACACATTGTCCGTGGTTTGCATCTGAGAGACTGCAAAAGAAGCGGTGATGAAGGAGCTGCATATGCTTAAATTTTTCACAGCAGATAGGATACAGATCTGCCACTGGGTGGGTATTACGCGAAGTCCCCCGACTCCTGTAGGAGCTAGCCTGGGCGTAACTATTGAAGGCTGTCACTTATTCTAGTAGACACAACCACAGGAGGGCGGGGTCTCGTGAAACTATTGCATTGTTCGACGAGGTGATTGCGTTGAATGTATCCCTCCCTAAAATTTAATAAAAACGTTTATCTATTCTTCCCCTCCCGATTTATCCATGGAAGGGATGTCACTCCTTACTACGGTATTTTTTTCTGGAAGGGAGTGATGTGTCCCATATATTAATTTAGACCTGTAGCAATACCTCGTTAAATGGTGTGCAAGAAAGAATAATGTATTGGTGAAATACAGACACGTTAGACCCCATATCAATGTGGAGATTATTTAGGTATATGAAATCTTATATTTATTTAGTTAGTTATTATCTAATAGTCGGTTCAAACAAATACTTTACTAATAAAAAATCATTTAATCAAACAATACATTGCGTATATAAAGAGTCCAACTCGTATTCTAAAGATTTTTTCTTGCTACTGGCTTTTAAATTTAAAACCATTACATTTAAAAAACTATTGTTAAGTAAAACATATGAGTAAGTTGTTTTCATACGACTACCAATTATTTATGAAATATAACTAAATGTACATGTAGGCTGTTAGTCAGACTCGTGAATATCGTTGGTGCTGTTGAAGCTGATGCATGGAGCTCGTGAGCATGACCTGTGCTGTTCCTCGCGCTCACCCGGCGCGCATCTCCCAGAGACGCACTGCCGGTTGCGAACAAGAGTCCCAATACCGCATGACACCGAGCACTTGCCCCACTTACTCCAACGACTCCACACTTTGCGGTTCTTTAGCGTGCCTCTGTCGTCTTCCAGTTCCTCTATAACGTAATAATAATTTCATTCGAAACTGTAATAACCAAATTTTTTAGTGTCAAGTTTGTTATTCGCCTAAAAAGCAAAAGACATTATAAAACTGTCTCGACAACTTGTGGCCGATGTATGCCAATAGATTCCGCTACGTAATCCATTTGGGAAGTAATTATTCGGACTATACAGCCACTGCCTACACCTTCGGATAGAAAAGGGCGTCAAGTTGTCGAGTAGAGCCGAGGGAGACCGAATATTTATAGAGCGGTGGCGGCAGCCAGTACTGCATCGTGTAACGGTATTAACATCGTTTTACAGTTTACTTTAAATTAACTCTTTTGATGTCATACCTTGCCCATACTCCGCTGGATATCTTTCTCCTTTTATGTCACTAGCGAATGGAATTATTGAGAACCTCTTTTCCATTGGTGAGGTATCCAAATGTTGTTCCATTCTCACAAGGTCTATGAGTTCCACTGGACTGAGTACAAGTTTATCGTTATTTTCGTGACAAATAATATTTGGTATACACAAGTATACTAAAAGTTTCAATATCGTATGCATCTACTATTGGAATAATAATTACTCGATATAATTAGGGAATATTAATTAACTAGTATTTTCTCCCATTTATTTTTATACATATAAATAATAATAGTAGGTGGACATTAATTATTTTTGATTTATTTCAGTAATTGCAGCAATCAATTCCGCATGATAGTTGTCAATAATTTGATTTTTAGGTATAAACCAGCGGATGGAATAGACAAAATTATCATTTGAAATTAATAGACGATTTTTAGGATATGTAAAAAATATTTTTTTTATACAACCTCAACCGGCATAGTGCAGACCTAAGCAAAAAGCAAGGCCCCCCCCCATCCCCCATAGTGCTTACGTAATACTTGAACGGACCCTAAATTTCTGGTATTAATTAAAAGATTGTATGTTGAAGTATTTATATGTTGAAGTGAATTTCTTGATGTTCCTAGAACTAAGTACTAAATTCGTATTATTATTCATGCAGATACAACTTCGAAAACAAAATATCAAATCATTCATGATACTTCGCTTGATTCGCTCTGCTGATGTACCTTGAAATATAGCCAATCGGCGCTCGGGGCAGCGCTGACAATATACCTACATCATCAGCCTCCAAGCCCACCCCCTGTTTGGCATGATGCGTCGAGTGCAACTAGTATATAAATGTGTACCTACCTATAGTACCTGACTAGTTGATAGTAAATGAAACCTTACGATGCGTTACAAGGGAGGAGTCAGGAATAACGTTGATATTTATCGCAAATACAATTAAAGAAAAAAGAATTTAACGTATTTTATAGTTTTAGGTGATTGGTGATGGTCCTTTTGGGAAAAAGCTCTCGTCGAAACACACGAAGCGAGAGGTCGAAAATCATCAGTCTTGTGAAGTAATAAAACTCATGTAATAAAATTTTTATAGGATGAGATGAAAAAACAAGCGAGTCAAATGATGGAAAGCGATAAGCGCCACCCATGAACACGAACCAGGAACACAGTTAATGTCGCAGTTGCGTTGTCAGCCTTTAAGATTGAATAGTAAAGGGGTCGGAAGTGGGAAGGGAAGGGGAGAGAGTAAGGAGTAAGGGCTTTCTCGTCCTCTGGATAACTCTCGACGAGCAAAACAGCTTTCGTCGATGTTCACCAAGCGAGCTGCGTGTATCAAAATTATAATTATTGTAAAATAAAACAGGCCACCTTAATTTTTAATAATAGTTTATTTAATTTTAAGATTTTTTTTTTGGTTACACCATAATACATGAAAGTTCAATAGATAACTCATTAAAATTTGTTATTACCATTATTGTAATGATATTATTTATTTATATGCAAACGGTAACTAATCTTTTGCTACGTCAAAATCCATATGGGATTCATAACTCCACTTCTAATAGATTAACAAAGGTCTCTTAGTTAATATTGCTGTAATTTAGTATAGTGAAATTATTGCAATGACAATTTAATAAGCGCTTATAAATATTAAACTAGTATAATGGTGATACTTGAACACATTCCGAAACATTTATAAAGCGTAGGTATTTTTATATATTATAACATTCTTTTCTAAGTATGTACCTAGTATAATAAAATTTATACGATTTTTTTATATACTATTCTACATGTGGCATTGTAAACCCACGGTATTAAAGATATATTAGACAATTGAATAACTGTTTACAAAAAAAATGGCGGACCGTTAGGTCCTAAATATGTGCCAATATAGGTGATAACTAAATTAGTAAGTTCACAAACTTATTATGCTTACATAGCTTTTTATTTTTTATTTCTTACGGAACAATATAATTTACATGCTATTCATATTATTATAGTTTAGCTTAATAAAGTTTAGTAATAAATATGCGTTTATTCATATAGAATTTAGTTGGCGTTTAGGTAAAGAAGGAAAGAAAAACAAATATTATTATCAAACTCACGAATATATTTTTAATTGAGATCTGTTGTATGTACCTAAATGAAAGTTTAAAAATAAATTAAAATTTTAAACGGGTTCTAAAAACAGGCGCCAACAGCAAATCCATATTTGAAGCATAATTTAAAGTCTAATCTTCATACTGGCGTGCTTGTCAAGATTAAGAGATCTTAACAAATTTAAGATGGCTAACATCCGGCTCAATGGAAGTTTTGTGAATATGATAAGGAAGAATCCAAGGATCACCATACCTTAATTAATCAAAGATCATCTTTTGTAAGTATGAATATTGTTACCCTTTATAATTAGACGTCTATCTTCCAAGAGCCTATAACCATTTAAATTTAAAAGTGTAAGTGACAGCACGAAATAGACCGGCGCAGAATGTTTATAGGTAAACTAACAATAATATTTTTTATTCATAATAGTATAGCGATTAACAATCAAAACCTCTAATAGATCAAACTAATAGATTAAACCAGTAAATGTAATTTGTGTACTTTAATATTATCCAAAAAGTATTATGAGATATAATATCTGGGTACTTTTGCAGTACAAGCTAAAGGGACTAGGTAGGTATTCTCGTCCATCAGCGTCTGTTACTTTTGTCCATGGCATACAAAGACTTGATGCTTTGGTAGATATAAAATATCTCAATAGTATCGCAGTAACTAAGAGTTATAGCTAGACTATGTAAGTACATTGGAGATACTAAGTTATTAATCATATTAGAAAAAGTATCGTCACTTAAACCACATATTAAATAATACCTAACCACCCTTTTTCTACTAATTTGGTAGAAAATATAATTTTTACGTGGTTTAAATAAGCTCCTATCAGTAAACTAATCTTATTTATGTTTCTATTGGTGAAACTAGCTGAATCTGATTAAACTATCGTAAACAGTACACAACCGTCTTATTAAACAACTAATTTATCCACAAAAGCAATTCACACTAAAATGAAACCAAACAAAGTGAAATAATTGTCTAAATTACATTACTACCTGTTCAACAGTACTAAAAACTACTCTCCAGACTTGCCTGGGGCAACATAAGTAAAAGCATACATTGTATATAATTAAATAACAGTTAAGACCCTATATATTATTATATGTTAACACAAAGAAACAGCGATTATTGTCTGCCTTTGTACCGTGGCACTTGTGTGTTGCCATACGAAAAAAAATTAACATATGTTGCCAAGCTCGTAAACATTAATTTATACTAAAGACAATCAAAACGTATTACATTCAGGCAGTACATTCAAAAACGATTATTATCAATGACAATTATATTAAATACAGTACAGTATATTCAATATTTATTTATTGATAACAAACACACGTAACATTCTAAAATCCATACTAACAAATATTGCTAGGATTGAGGCAGCTCAAAAAAAGCATTTCATATTAATTTACTAACTAAAGGGAGCTATTTATTAACTCACAGCAATAGGACAAGAATATTAGACTAATTATTTTCAAATATTCGCACAGATACATTAGCTAAACCTTCAACAAACTTAATATATGTATTGGCTGACTAGTGTCATATTATATTGAGATCTTAAGATTTATAATGGTGTCTTATAATTTTACAAATCAATTCAAAAGTAGGAAGATAACTCATTGCAGAATTTCAACTTGATTATATTAATGCTATAGCAGATCAAATTAAACGACAATAGTGATAACGGTGATTTAAGGGTGTATATATTTTAAAACATTTTTTATTCTTAAGGCACAGGAAAGCACTTAAGCCGCTATTTATAGCCTATAAACAAATTTAGTATTGTTTAAAAACTAAAAACAGTTGCTGCTCAACAATATCATCTACACATGAAGTATACAAAAAAAACTTGTGATGGTCTCCTATTTACCTACTAAGTTAGATTGGGAACACTTCCCGTGCAGATTTAATATAAATAATTGTATCTGTATCCTTTACACGTAAATGTCATCAGAGGAAATGATGGTATATACCGAGATGGTATCAAGAGTCTTTTTGTCATCAAGAGTGCTAAAATCGCAAAAAAATAATCTATCTCAGCGCTCCAACTTCGCTATTTTCCAATTAATTTCTATTTTATTATATTTATTAAACTAGTACTAAAAGGGGAGTATATTTAATTAAAAAGCAAGTCACAAAGTTGACGACACTTTTTTAATTTTGGTGCAATATGAACGCTAACTTTTAACTACAGATAAAAAGAGTTTGATTAAAAGTTTTAGTTCATATATACATAACATAAATTCACGCCTTTTGTTACCCGAAGGTGTAAGCAGCGGCTGTTAAGCCTCGTCTTGCCGTTATGTTTACGTCCCAAATGGAATAGGTGGCGAACCTATTGCCATACCGGGCACAAAGTTTGTCAGTCATCGATATTTATCACACATAACTTCTTCGAAAAGTCATTGGTGTGAGCCAGTGTCTGGAATCGAACCCGGACCTCTGGATCAGAAGCCGTGTGCTCGACCACTGCGCCACCGAGACTGTTCACTGTTGACTGTTTTACTTCACTTGATTATATTTTTTTTTTTCCATCTTAAAATGAACTATTAAACGGGTCATAAATTTGTCCCATTTGTAAGTTTGCAGTTTTTATTTAAGATGAGAATGGCAACACTATATGCTTGCGTGAAGAAAACGGGATTGTCATAAATATTCATAATTCCTGTGAAATTAAAAAAAAAATCTTAAGTTTATTATATTAATTTTCAAACATCCTCCTAGTTTTGAATCGATCAATTATTATATATACATTATGAAACATAAAATATTACAAGAGATACACGTGAATATTGGTGTCATTACATTATTGCATTTAAAATTATGACATTAAATTACTATAACTAGTTAAATTTATTTGGAGAATTTTCATAGAGAGAGAGAGAGAGATTGGTCTGATTCTAGATTCTGATATTTGCAATACATAATGATAACGTTTGCTAAATAAGTTGTTACAATTGTCAGAACAGTGACACCAAAACCTTTTCTGATTTCAGGAGCTGTTAACCTAACTGGAGCAGCTTTTTTTGTAATGTCTGATACTCTTCCTCAAAATTCTCTTTTTTAAATTACTAACAGTATGAGATCATGTTTGACTAGAAAATATTTTGATAGTATTATAAGATTTCAATAAGAAATTACTATATAAAAAAACACTAACATAATTTACTTTTCGAGGGAAATGTAAGTGACATTTCAAGTTTTGCATCTTAACGAAATGAGTGATGTTATTCGCAAATACCATACATTGATGATATTTGGTATTTATTATTATATAATTATTATTATTATATAATAGAGCCAGGTGAAAACACAGATAACTTCATGTTAACTGACAGCTATGTAACTAATTATTAGATTTACCACTGTAGATTTATTAAATTCTAGAATTTGTAACTATAATCAACGTTAATAACTTTACTAGAACAAGTATTCTGGCATAAGTATAGAATATTCGTAGCTATAGTATATATACAGCTACAAAAAAGGCAGAAATGTTAGAAAACGTATTCAATCAGATTCATATGCTTATATCAAGGCTTTCGACTCTTTAAAGCAAACAGCTATTTGACCAGCACTGGAAATACGGGGACTGGAAGGCACATTCTTCAGAATATTGCAAAATAGGTATGTGTCAACAAAAACTGTCGAAATTAGAAATATACTTGACCATAATTTGCATTATCGATGAGGGTTTATACAAGGAGATCAAATTTCACCAACACTGCTCACTAATTTTTGGGATGACAACTTGCCCTATGATGACTATGGTGTGGGAAAAGAACGTTTAAAGCCCATCTACGATTTGCCGACAGAAAAGTACTGTTTGCAGAAAATGCAAGACGAAGAAGTGTTCTCGTTATGCTAAAGATATACATATAGAAACCTAGTCGTACAAGTAAACGAATTAATGTAAGAATAAATCTTGACTACTTAATAGCTATTAGAGAAATAGAAGAAAATAGAATAAGAGCAACAATTGTGAGGAAAAGACGCTGAGGAAAGTAAAGAACAACAGACACCTAACAATAAAAAGTAAAAGCGAAACATTTACTATTTGTAAAATACAATTTCTAATAAAATGAGTCAGTAAAAAAGCAAAGACGAAATATAAAAATGAATATAACATGTGTAATTGGTGGTCAGAAATTTAAAGACCATCATGAACAACGAAATTCGAAAAAAAGATAGATAGTATAGAAGAAGGAAAGACGACACAGGAAGCGTTAATCGTGGGACAAATCGTACAAAAATAGATATATGAACGTAACACTGTAATAAAACCTAATTTTTAAAAAAAAGTAAAAATCATATTTTACCAAAGTAATATTTAAATACATTTTTTTATATATATTTACACAGTTGATCTACGCTAATTCCTATAATTTTATGTATATATATGAAACATTACTCGTTACGTCTAATCACAGGTATTGGTGCACGGATCCAACAATAAAATGATTGCAGAAACTTTCATAAGTTTTATAAGCCGGGGTTGTCACAATGTGATGACAAGATCAATTGATACGAAAAGCTTATTGGACCCACGAAGCTGGTACCCACAGTGGCTCCGATTGAACTCTCCAAGCTGCCTTCATCATTTGTGTGAGAGCAGAAGCAAGATTGTCGTTCACAATTTCCTCATCAAACATGTACCCATAAAGGAAGTTGATGCGATTAGATGAACGCATTATATCCGAAAATTCTTCTTCCTGTAAACGAAAACGAGAGGTTGACTAGGTAACTTAACTAGATTTACAAAATAGGATAAATTGTGTATTTATGTTATTATATAATAACTTTCTATCTTACCGAGAAAGCTCTGGAACATTCTTTGTCAAAAGTGGACCGCGCATTTGCTGCTGTTCTTGTTTCCACCAACCGTTCGTATGATGGTGGCTTTATAAATATTATATAGGGTCTCAGCCGAGGAGTGCGAAGCATTTTGAGCGCCTGCCAGTGTGGACTGATCACACACACCCGGCCTGAAATAAAGACTTATTATATAGAACAAATGCTTAAATAAAAAAAAAAACCAATGAGAATGGACTTTCGCAAAATTAGCAGACGCCTAAACGGAAGCCTATCTTCAAAATTTAATATTTGAAGAGTGTGGAGTTTTTGATGTTTTTTGATTAATCAGTGAGTGGTGTTTCTCTTTTATTTATGTAGTTAATATACTTGCCGGAATTTATAATAGTTTCAACACTCTCTGCCGTGGTGCCGTACAAGTTGCCCTTATACTCTCCGTGCTCGATAAATTTTCCTTCGGCAATGTCCTGTTCCATTCTCTCACGCGAGACGAACATGTAATCTTTGCCATTTTGTTCGCTCAATTTTTGGGTTCTCGAAGTAACTACAAACAATATTATAATTGTAATTTGTAGTGCTAAAAAGAAATTGAGTACGCCAAAAAAAGAAATTGCAACACTCAACACAAGAACTTTGCAAACAGAAGAAAGTTTACTTGAAATAGTAAAGGCTTTAGAAACAAATATAAAGTTTTATATTAGTTTAACAGATATTTATAGTCTTCTCAAAATAAATTTGAGAAAAGATGACAATGTGTAGGTGTAGGACGAGAACTAACCTATACAGCAGGCACCATTTAGAAAACACTATAGCACGTACGCACAATTAAACAAGTCCTGGAAAACTATAACAAGCACCAAAAATATTGACAGTTTGACGTACAAATTTATATGCCTGAGTTTAAAATAACATGGAGTGAATAGTGTCTGTATATAAATAATCAAATCCAATCCAGTCAAAGGGTAGTAAATTGAAATATAAAGGTTACCCCTTTCCAACATAGGCGTTTGCCAAAGAACCCCACTATCTCCCTAGTTGTTCAAAACTGTGTCGGAACATATTTAAACTCACGCCTGTATCCCATAGGGATAGGCAGAGACTTTGGCTCTCCACAAGCTACGATCCTGACACACTTCTTTCGCCTCGTCCACAGTCATACATCTCATCATGCATTCACGCCAGTGTCGGAACACATATTTAGAAAACTGGACTGGGAGGGTCACGGAACTACAATAAATGGAAGCCTTCATAACAATTTGAGATTTGCAGATGATGTAGTCCTACTAAAAGAGAATCCACAGAAACTTGAACAAATAGTAAGAGAATTGGCAGACAAAAGGAGAAATGGAACTAGATGCAGAGAAAACATAATAGTGACCCATTCAACTATGATAACTAATAATCCTAGAGGTCCAAGGAACTAAGAAGGAAATATATTTCACGTCCAGGCAAATAAATATAAGAATAGCCTGCGGCTGGAGGAAATATGGGAAATTAAAAGAATTAATAAAGAACAAAGATTAAACTTTTAACACATGTATTCTCCCTTTGATAACATATAGCTGCGAGACGTACGCCCGAATACTGAACCGCTACTCAAATCTGACAATTAATAAAGTGCTACTTACTCGCTCAATTTCATGCATTCTGTCTAATGTGACAGTTACTTAAACGCTTAAGTAGCGCTTATATAATTGAGTGGCGGTTCAGTATTCGTGCTATAGTCACTAACGAACAAATAGAGATAAGTTTGCTAAATAAGAAAGAACAAGGGAAAGAAACATATTGGGAATCACGCTTGACGAAAGAATAAATGACCTGAGAATAAAAAGAAATACAAAATGGAGTTGGACAGGACTTAATGCTAAGCAGCAAAACAAAAAATGGGGTATGGGCTTGATTATTATTAATTTGTACTGATGAACGGTTTATTCAGAATGCAACTGTCTAGCATGAGTTGAATAATCATGAAGTAGCTGGCAGACTCTAAATCATCTCTTTCTTGACAATAAATTATTATCGTTATCACTTGATTATCATCATCATGCGAATAACGGCAAAGACATAAAGAAATCCACAATAAACTTTTCACGACCAAATCGATCGCGTCTTATCAGAAGATGACGTCACGAGCCGTAAAAACCGATGACCGTGAATGACAAGAGCTACCCCGAAATTCACTAAGGATTTATTCTATAGTTTTTTTTTCAAGAGATGCTCAACAATGTTCACATTTGCAACCTTAATTAAAATTATTTTTAGAGAACTTAAAAGAAATGTTGGTTTCAATATACTTTGATGTTAGCGAAATATTACGTTAAATAGTAGTTTTTTTTAATAACAATATTACAATTATAATAGTAGTACTCACAAGGTATAGGTGTTACATATTTCTCAGGATCAGTGGCGATGAGTCTTCTTCGCAATTCATTTCTACCTACACCTGGAGCACCTACCAGCACAATAGGTCTCACTAGTCCCGGTCGTGGATACAAACGGGCCACCTCTTCATAAGTGGGTATCATTTCACGATCAAAATCATCGTTTTCTGTAATGTCATATATTATTTTTTTCACTTTGGGTGTCGACTTGCAAGGCAAGAGTGCCGTGGCAGTTGGTGTCGGTGAGCATGGCGGTTTTGGGGAACACTCCGAATTTGCGGTAGAAGGACTGCATAGGACGGATTTTCCTGCGCCGGGTACATGCAATAAAAAAAAGGAAAATAAAATCAATATATCATAATAGATGTAGAACATTTTACTTTTAAAATATAATACTTAATACAAACCGTCCATAGCTTGGGGATCAGTTTGTCTTTCATGTATAATACGACCTTCTTGGAGTGCTCTCGACGGTATCAGTCCAGCTCTCATAACTTTGTCTCCCTCTTTTCTAGCCTGCCACCTAAACAAGGAATATTCTGTACTGTGCCTTTCTTTCAAAGTTCAATTCGAACCTACTCTGAAATACCACTTACCAGTAAGCATCATCCTGTGACACTATATGTAGGACATCGCCCTTTTTAAAATCAAGTCCGGCTTCTTTGCACGGTATGTACGGATCGTCTGATGACTTATAATTGAAGAGTGCCCTTACTCTCACTTTGCTTTCTCGCGAACCACCTTTACCGAAAGAAGGCACCAATTTAAACGTAATAGTGCCTTCTGAACTTTGCTACAACAGAACACAAATGAGTTAGATGATTACGATCCAATATCTTTGAAACTTTAATTGAAGTTGAAGTAAAAGGCATACCAGTATTGCGAGCACGTCAGCGGGTGTTTTATTTTCCACACTGATACTGTTGACCTCGATAACTTCGTCTCCGGCGTGTATCAAGCCGGATCTGTCAGCGGCACCGCCGTGCATTACCCGAGCGATCACAATCTTCCCAGTTTCTTCATCCGTTTTAATAGTCGCGCCCTATTTAATCATATCATGCATTCTATACATAAATCCAATTTTTTTTTTTTATAATAATATTTTTTTTTATTAATATGTTGATTGGGTCATAAGTATATGTAATTTAACTTATCGCATAAAATATTACATACATCAAATTCTCATCGGGTGGTTGTGATATATATACTGAAAACGGATAAGACAATATGCAAAATAACACAATTCCACAAAAATAGTAGTCGAAATAAAAATTGAAATATAACAAGCAAAAACAATGTTTAAAACAATTGGGGATAAATTTGTACAGTCAACTACAAAGAGATGTATCCATGTTAGGCTCACAAAATGAAGTTAATTTTCTTTTGCCACAATGAACTACCCTCGGTTCGTGACATTTCTAGTAGCAATCAAACATTATATTATCATCGACTTGTTTAATATGCAATAATGATGTATCCCACTACTTTTTCTCTTAATCTACACTTACAAGCCTCTTTTATTATCCATCCATATGTATTGACAAATTGAGGTAAACTTTTACTGTTACAAAGAAATGTAACCAATATTTAAATTCAGAAAAGAACCCAACAAACAAAATATTTTTAAATTTAAAAACCAAAAATTCTTTCTTCGTGTCGTTTGTTATTTCAATTCACCATATCTGATAGGGAATTATGGGGCATTACGCGTATTAGGGTTTTGGGGTTGGATGTCATCATCTGGACCGGGAGAACTAATTGAAATACCTACTCGCATGAATGCAAAAAATTCTAAAGATATTTTAGAAGACGTGTTGATGCCAACTGTATTCGGAGATGAATTAATAACTTTGATACAGGATAATTCGTCAGTGCACAATTCATGTACTGTCCAAACTTGAATTGAAGAACAGGACGTCCTCCATCTAATTAAGCTTCCACCCAAAAGCCCAGACATGAACCTGATTGAAAACTTGTGGGGATTGATGGTGCAGAATTGGAACCCAACAGATATAAGTAATAAAGAAAATTTAAAAGAACACGTGTTCCAGTTATGGGATTACTATCGAGGGAACAATTTCTGCGAAAACTGTGTTCGCTCAATGCCTGATCGACTGCAGTCTGTGATTGATGCTGGCGGTAGTTATACCAGATTTTGAGTTTTGCAATCGGAGTTAAGAATACATTATTTTAAGTATTCCTTTGTTAATTTAACGATTTAATTTTTTATTGATTTGATTGTTAAAAAAAACTATGTTGATACACATAAATAAATATCTACCTCTTCTAGCAAGATTTTCGTTGCGTTTTCATTCTGTTTTTTAAGAATAACCTTATAAATTATAAAACGATATTAAATTAGTACATACATACATACATAACTTCACGCCAAATCCCTTGCGGGGTAGGCAGAGAGAACAGAGCGCCATAGGGCACGATTCTTACACACCTCACTCGCTTCGTTGACTTTCATAACTCTTTTCATGCACGCGCGTCGGTTTTTGAGGCTCTTAACATCCCCTTCCTCCAGAACACGTTCTATTTGGTCTTGGAATGTGTGTCTTGGCCGTCCTCGACTCCTACATCCGTCCGCTTTTGCATTGTATATCTGCTTAGTCAGTCTTGCGTCAACCATTCTTTCTACATGTCCGAACCATCGGAGCATGCCCTTTCTAACTTTTACACCGACACTCTCTTTCAAACCAACTTCCTTCCTTACAACCTTGTTTTCTACGCGGTCAGCGAGAGTCACTCCGCAGATTTTGCGTAGAGCCCTCATTTCTACCGCGTTTATTCTACTTTCATGCACACTCTGCCATACCCAGCTCTCGCTTCCATAAGTTAGCGTTGGGATCAGGACTGCATTGTGGATTGCTAACTGGGCTTTTCTGCTAATATTTTTTGCGCCCAGGAATCTGCCCAACGCTCCGTTTACGCTATTTCCTATCGCCACTCGTCTTTCTACATCCGCGGTGTACCTTCCATCTCTGCTAAAAGCGCATCCAAGATATACAATTTCATTCACCTGTTCCAGCACTACATCATCAACCATTATCCTTGCATTAAATTAGTAAATCGTTAAAACTAGCCACGGAAAATGTATGCTATCTAGATAGTGTAAGCCTGGCGGTATGTTCAGCAGTCGGTATGAGAGCTAGCTAAAAAATAAGTTTGCAATTTATATAGCCAAGAAATATCCCTTCAGTTACGTAGTTTTCTGAACTACATTTTTTACAAATTAAATTGCAAACTTATAGTCCAAGCTAGCTTCCACAGCCACCGCTAAACAGCTGCCAAAACACCCAGATTTATGATAGTGACAGTAAGGTGTATTAACAAGACGGATTTCGTGCATGCCTTTTTCTGTACCCAGCTCTTAGTCTAGTATTTCTTTGATCTATGTTCCTAGGTAATCTAATAAAAATAAGGAGTTTTGGCGGGACTGTGGAAGAGACATGTCCGCTATTTGAATTATTTTCTCAAATGTGTGTTTCAATGGATATTATTGGATAAAATTCGTGGCGTTTTATTGAATAAGTGTTCGTATATGAGTGCAAATGTGGGAAATGGTGTAAATATCGTGTTTAGTGTGCTCTTCTACATTCTCGTCAGGACTCCCTCGGAACATCATGCATAAAGTGCCACGACTTTATGTATGATTAGATTAGGTTAGGTTAAGCTTTAGGGTTAGGCTAGGTTAGGTTAAGATTAGTTTGGGTTAAGTATGATGCTGTTAAATATAAAATAAGACTCGACTTAAAGGTCCTAGCAACCAGGTCGTTAAATTATATAAAAAAAAATATAATAAAAATAATATTTGACCCGTATGCTATTCTGACTGATACTGAAAACTCACGAAAGCAGTGTTGAGTTGTCATTGCATAACTCTCACCTCATAGAAATAAAACCTCTTTGTTGGCGTGTGGCAAACTATTCAAAATGGATACATTTCTATGGAATATTGAAATAATACTTAAATTTGTAATAAAATATTTATAGATAATAAATGAAAGATGCAGGAGTACATTCATACGAACTTTGGTTAGATACATACTAATAGCATTTAAAATGAATCGAATGTAGTCTAAGATTTGGTTGATACTGAAAATGTCACGAAGTAAGGGTAAATAATTATTGCATACTAAAAGTTCATTCATTTTGTAAGACTAACATGGATACATCTCTTTGTAGTTGACTGTACAATAGAGACCAGGTAAGTGATCGTAAGTGTGGAACATGAAGACGGTCCAAGTTGCAACAGCATCTAGAGATAGCAGCTAATCATCCATAATATTGTCGAATAACATTTGCAATAATAATAATAACAAAGAATAATAACAACAACAACATAGTACATAGGAACATCCAATTGTAACAAATTATAAAAATATAGGTGAATTCTCATTTGCAACACTTAGGTTATTTATTGTGGAAAGGTTCAAAATATAAACAGAAGCATTCAAATAACGAGCATAAAATTATATATTAGTGAACATACAAAATACTTACCACAATAGGTTCTGCACTTTGTGCTCCACCCTTTTGATAAAAAAATCATTTCAATATACCCATAATGATTTTTATAGTCTCATAGGGTAATAAGATAGGGCGAGAGCTACTTTATCATTTAGTAAGATATTTCTAAAGTTATGTAATACGGATGCTGTACAAGCCTCCATGTTCACATCCACATAATAAAATCTATTACATTGATATAGAGATGCCAACGAATCCTAAATCAAATGGAATCCCAAAAAAACTATTTGCAATTCAATTCAGTAAGCATCTGACTTAGACGTGGATTTACGATGTTACTATTGATTAATTAACATAACACATAAAATGACTTCACGCGTTTTTGTACCCGAAGGTGTAGGCAGCTGCTGTTAAGCCTCGACTCGCCGTTATGTTTACGTCCCAAATGGAACCTATTGCCTATTGCCATACACCGGGCACAAAGTTGTCAATCATCAATATTAATCACACATAAATTTCGAAAAGCCATTGGTGTGAGCCCAGATTCGAACACACAACTTCTTCAAGCGAGGTGCTCGAACATTGGACCACCGAGACACTTTAAAGCAAAAAGTTTTATATGTCATTATTCCCTACGAGAATAATGCCATTTTCGTTTCCTGTGTGTGAAGTATGCACTATACATAGACAATAGGGGCGCCAGCAGAAAAGCACGCGTCGCCTTTTATTGAAAATATTTTCATTACACATTGGTCAAGGAAATGACTTTCCCTCAATGGATTAGTAAGCATAGAGACAATATAATATATAGTTTATAAATGTAAGTTACACTTTTTGAATTAAACCAAACAACATGGATCTCGTTTAATTAATTATTATTAGTTCAAAACAGGGTACCGAAAGTCAAAATTGTGTTTATCATATATAACTGATATTACGACAGGTACCCTGTCGTAATATCAGTTGATTCAGTCATAAACCTGCAAATACGGGGCTATAAAGGGGGGCGTCCATTAATTACGGGGAGCGTATCTCAAAATATATCCCTCTCCCAGTGCGGTTTCGTAAGATTTTCCTCAACCCTCTCCCCCCCCCCTGTTCCTAATCCCACGAAATATTTTCCAAAATTTATGTTTTGGCTGAAAACATATTAGATAGACTTACTGCTCTGCATGGACTCTTGACCAGATAAGTTTTGGTCATATTTTGTTCAATAAATTATTTTTTGTATTTAGTAACATCACCACCACAACAGCACCCTCACATTATTAATGGATGTCCCCAAAAACATCCAAAACATAGAAATAAATAAATAAAATATGGAATCACCATTACTAAAATAGATTATATCGAATTTCAGAGTTTTCTAAGACTATTATATAAGTACGTACGTACGTACGTACGTACGTAAGTTTCTAAGACTATTATATAAGTAGAGAATAAAAAGTATGTGAGTTTTGTTCATAAAATTAGTTACAATTCCTGATTATCAATATAATAATTTCTAATTTTCGCTGATACCAAACACTATCTATCACCTATTATTATCAATGGTATATATTAATAAGTAACTGATGCATTATTGCTTAGTCACAAGGCTGAAAACATATTTAGCTGCTATTTCTAAATGAATCACTTAGTTTAATTTCTTTTATATTAATATAGGTATATGTACATAGTAGTCATAATGAAAGCTTACCAGCGGTTCATCACTTTTAACTAATTGTACAATTTTCACAGTTTCTTCTTCATCATCGACATCAGGTGAAATATCTGGCAAATGTGGATAATAATCTTTTTGGGCAACAGCATCATGAGTGCAGAGTATTGCCTGGGCAAAAAAAATCACAAAATAAAAAATACAAACATTATGTGAATTTTGTAATAAAATTATTATAATTTTATTTAAACACTAGCTGACCCAGCGAACTTTGTTACGCATCAAAAGTATCAAATTAGTAATTTTTGTTAATAAGTTCAATTTGTGCTAGCTAACGAATCGCCATGGGTCTTGGACGGTACTACTGCGCGACGTAACTGCTATTTCCCGCGATGTTAATACTGCAATATCTGAGAAAATATTCGTTTAAATTACATGCTATATAGGGCCATACTGATCTATATTACAGGCACAATGATACAATACGATTTCTTTGCTTATTTTCGATGACATGGGGGGTAGGGGGGTCCAGATGTTAATTATGTCATCACTAGTTATTTAATTTTCCAAAAAAGCCCTTGGACCAATCTTGTAGATGGTATCCTAAGAATTTTTTTAGAAAATTGTTTACATAATTATGGGGAGAGTGGGTAAGAGCTTTGCTTACTTTAAAAGGGGGTAAACAATTGTAAAAAATCTGCTTACATAATACTTGAAAGAATTTAATATAATAAAATGTAGGAAAGTGAAAATTGAATGTTTTTTTTGTAGAATACTTGGGACCGATCTACAATCAATACCATAACCAAAAATATGGTTTTCAATTTTTTATAATTAAACTCTAAAAGCGCTGCTGCATGCTTTTATTTGTAATTTTGCATCAATATTATTAACAGGTTGGGTCGTCACATTGGCTAAATATTATCAAGCTATTACTAATTATGTGTGAACAATTAACGCTTATAATGTCGCAGGCATAGTTTTTTTGGTAATTTATGGGGTGCACACACAAAGTTGCAGGAAATAACTAGTATATATACACCTTATTGGTCAATCTAGGCTATTGTGGGTAAGCAATGATTACCCACAATAGCCTAGATTGACCAATAAGGTGTATATGGTAAGCAATGATTACCCACAATAGCCTAATTCTGTACAAAATAAGCAAACTCACTTGAAAGTGCGGTTTCTGCAGTAAATTCAATAATTCTTCATATTCCTTAGGAGCTGACACAACTTTGTTGAAGAGCTCAAAAACTTCAAATGCAACTTGCATAGCATTTGACAGAAGAGGATAGAATTTGTCATCTTTGCCCTTAGCAACAATTTTGTTGTGTACTTGAACCAAAGCATGGAGTTGTTTTGATTGCAGTAGTTCACTTAAAAAGGCAACATCCTCTCCACCCGGTTGAACCTCCTTCAGTGAGGTGAGAAGGCGTGTGAGAGCTTAAACCACATTGTATAATGTAAATTTTTAATGACAATATTGTAGGTAGGACATTTCTAAGCTTAGAAACCTGCATTATTGATAATACTAATGAAGCAAGGCAAGACATAAAATTGTAGATAAATAGGCATGTATAAAAATTTACCACATAATTGCACAAATAACAAGGCATACACTCTGGATACAGTGTTACAAAGCTTTATAACAAAAAAATTAATTTCTCAATAAAATATTTTAAAATAAAATGCAAATCTTAATATTAAAATGTAATAAATTTT
The DNA here is from genome assembly GCA_905147225.2 of Euproctis similis. Classification (NCBI taxonomy): domain Eukaryota; kingdom Metazoa; phylum Arthropoda; class Insecta; order Lepidoptera; family Erebidae; genus Euproctis; species Euproctis similis. Next base: position 14,724,827 of record LR990107.1, on the reverse strand, counting down.
AAACTTCAGAAAGACGTCTTATATCTAAATAAGATTGAGGATTTCTTTTTCGACTGAGCCGTAATCCATAAACTTCACGACTGCATTTACGTACCTACAGGTGAAGATTAGGATCATACCTTGGGAGGTTCTTAGGATTCGACAATTTATATTTTTTATAATGTAGTTAGGTACTCACCTGGATCCCATTGTTCCGATGCAGGGTCCATATTTACATACATTTATACCAAGTTAATTATCAAGAACATACACCAAAATAAACATATCCAAAAAATCAATTGAACACCAAATTCATATTCCAATTTAATTTCACCGACATGACATATCAATCACATAAATATCAATTTCAATAGTTCCATTCTATTTACTATAAATTGTCGATAGTATATTTTTATATATTAACCGCGCCCTACGATGGATAAGTAGTAACAATTTGTAAAAAAACCCTTTATGGCCAAGTTTCAGTTACTCCTAATAAAAGATTTTTTTTTTTATTTTGATTGTAATTAGTATTAAATTTAACTAAACTTACAGTTTTGTTAATTTCTAAACAAATAAAATATCAGACAAAATTAATATTAGAAAATTTAGAACTCAAACGGCCCGAAGCACTTATTTGACTTGATTTAGGTCGGTACTTATTTGACGGTCCGAAGTTGGAACTAGTCGGAAGTAGGTAGCTAGTAAAGCAGTAAAAGCAGTAGCCAAAGAGTATATAAATATGGTGTATGGTAGCCAATTTAAGAACTTTTTTTATATAATTTAACGACCTGGTTGCTAAGACCTTTAAGTCGAGTCTTTTTATTACAATTAATTTCTTAATTCTTAACCTAAACTAATCTTAACCTAACCTACCCTAAGCCCCCTATCTACAATCCTAATAATATAAGAAAGGTCTCTGCTACTGGCAGAGGAGATTCGCGGGCCGGGCCATAGCGCCCGGACAAAAAAAAAAAAAAAAAAAAACCCTACCCTAAGCCTACAACTTAACTTAACCTAACCTCCCAATTTAAGACCTGCACAAATTTAGCACCCCATCGAAGGATTTTTGAACTCAAAATGACCTTAATCGATAGGTCTACGTTAGGTCTGTATAGGTCCACCATCATTTTTGTTAGGTCACTTATAGTTTTTTTATATAATTTTTTAAATTTTGTAAAAAAAAAATTACATCTTAGCATCTCATTTAAACGGAAACTCATTTATCTTTATATTTCTGCATTCTTTATCGTTAGGTCAGTATTGGTCTATAGTTTTTGCTTTTATATTATTCATTTAATTCTTTTTATTAACAATTATAAATAATTTATCACTGGCGCATGCGCTCAACGCATCTAGTCATAGCATGGTGCGAAATTTAAAGTTTTTTCGTTCCGTTTTCATTACGTCAATAAAAAAATTAATTAAACTACAAACTGCTCTCATAGCGTATAATTCCTAGCTATTTCACGTAAAAACTGAATAATTGGTATGGTACTGGCCACCATTAGTATGACCATTTGAAAGATAACAAGTTCTTATGAACTTTTTTTTTAAACATAACTATTGCATGTAGTGTCTTAATTTTTTAAGGATACATGTGAAGATATATGATAAAAAAATAACATAATTTTTAAATTAAAAAATTTTAATTTCAACCAGTGATTCGCAATCAGCCAAGGCTCTAAAAAAAGTCTCCCCACTGCCGCGATGATTTGTGCCATTTACAGTGCCCGGAATAGGAAAAAATTAAAAAGTTCCTGAAACTAGAGGATGTTACCCGTACGAAAACGAATTGAAATTTATTAAAATGACGGATTATGAAAAAAAGTTTTGAAACTTCGCGTGAACATTTGATAATTTTTTTGCCTGTTAGTCACATTTTTTATACAATCAGAAAACTGGAATTCTCCGGTACCGAGAAACATGTATAGAAAAAGCTGAAAGCAAGTACTCTTCAGATATGACTGTAACTCTTGTACTAATTGATACATGCTCTTGAAATTTTAGTACGTCATTTTTAAGAGTATAGATTATCAAAATATACAAAAAAATAGATTTTTTACCTTCATTTTATGTAAGTTTATAATTTTTAAAGTTTGGGAAGTGTTTAATTTTGGTCCTATTTTGAAAAATCGAGTTTTTATCAGATCTTTATGCTTAGATATCTTAGGAAATCATTCGCACTGCTATATTTTTGACTGGACGTTCGACCGTGAGTGTATGCATGAAAGTATTTATAAAAATGAAACCTTGTCGTGCAAAAAAAATTTGTTTATTTGTTTCAACGACGCTTAAAAAACTTCATCTAATCCCATCAAGAACATGAATATTAAACAACGCGTTCGGAGGATATCGCAGTTTAAAAATTCCAAAAAAGTTTTCTGGCTATTTTCCTATTCCAGGCACTGTAAATGGCACAAATCATCGCGGCAGTGGGGAGACTTTTTTTTAGAGCCTTGGCTGATTGCGAATCACTGGTTGAAATTAAAATTTTTTAATTTAAAAATTATGTTATTTTTTTATCATATATCTTCACATGTATCCTTAAAAAATTAAGACACTACATGCAATAGTTATGTTTAAAAAAAAAGTTCATATGAACTTGTTATCTTTCAAATGGTCATACTAATGGTGGCCAGTACCATACCAATTATTCAGTTTTTACGTGAAATAGCTAGGAATTATACGCTATGAGAGCAGTTTGTAGTTTAATTAATTTTTTTATTGACGTAATGAAAACGGAACGAAAAAACTTTAAATTTCGCACCATGCTATGACTAGATGCGTTGAGCGCATGCGCCAGTGATAAATTATTTATAATTGTTAATAAAAAGAATTAAATGAATAATATAAAAGCAAAAACTATAGACCAATACTGACCTAACGATAAAGAATGCAGAAATATAAAGATAAATGAGTTTCCGTTTAAATGAGATGCTAAGATGTAATTTTTTTTTTACAAAATTTAAAAAATTATTTATAAAAAAACTATAAGTGACCTAACAAAAATGATGGTGGACCTATACAGACCTAACGTAGACCTATCGATTAAGGTCATTTTGAGTTCAAAAATCCTTCGATGGGGCGCTAAATTTGTGCAGTTCAATTTAAGAACCTTTCTCAGACACCACAGACTACTGCCCAATGAAGTAGGAAACCCATGGAAATGACATGTCATCATAAAATTGAAGCCACTGTGACTTAATGGGGGCGCTTAAAATGGTGGTTTTAGGCCTAGAAGATTTTTATATAAACTTTCTTAGCTAATTTTATTTTAAATATTATTGTGTATTAATTATTTGTAGAATTAACACTGTAATATGAATTAAGTTCATTGTTATGTTAACTAACTATGCTGTTTTGCATATCAAAATAAAGGTATATGTTTTTCATAAAGTACTTAACTACTTACCTTTAATTTACAAACTTTTTATATACATATGCTGACTCCAAAGTAAGTAACCTACTACTACAATATACCTCACAATAGCGACGCCGCAGAGTAAATGAGAATGATTCATATTTTAAACTTATCAAAGGGATGCTTTATAAAAAAAAACAAAACACCTTCCGAACATGAAATGGGTGTGTGAAAAATGCAGAGATAGTTATTTTGTTTAATTTGGCTAGTTTATAAATATTTAAATAAATAATAGTGTGTTTCAAAAACTATCCTTAGAATGCCCTAAAAGGGAACATTCAATAATTCATACCTACGAAAATCTACGAAATTTCTAGCTACGTGATGTGATTAAGCTTTAAGCGGAATTTGCAAAAAAATATGATACATTGATTTTATGACTTCAATATTTAAGTCTGTTACAACTAATACAACGATATCCTACTTTTGGCATCATCCATGGAAGACATGAAGGAACTATTTAATAACCTCGAGACAGAAAAATGACTGACCATAAACGGTCTCTGTTTCCTCTCTGCCGATTCGGCTCAGGTACGATCCAAAGCACCCGTGCCCGGACAGCACCTGCGCCATTCGGAAGGAAAGGAAACCGTGCTGAAGTGCTGGCCGAAATTCCACCCGTTGTATATAATGAGCCATGATAATGGCCTTTACTGCAATAATTTTGCCTTCCACCGTGATGTGAGCGCCACCTGAAGATGGATTCGTGGACTCGCCCGACCACTAGGATTCCACCCGCTGAAGCGAGGCTCGCCACCTCCCTGTAGTCTCTCCCCCGGGCAACGAGAAGCGTGTCATCTGCATAACAGATTAAACTCGTCCCACGGAGGAGGCCCCCCCAGGATCCGGTGTTCCACAGGAGAGGGCCCAAGACAGACCCCTGCGGAACACCGGACTCCGTGCTGTATCGTTGTAGTCGGTCCGTCTTGTCCACCAGAAGGACAATACGGTCCTCCAGATTGTCGGCCAGGAGCCGCCGTAGGTAGAGAGGCACGCCGTAATAGCGGAGCATTTCTAAGATCGTCGAATGGGGGACGGAGTTAAAAGCGTTGGCGATATCGAATGACACCGCCAGCACCCCGTCTCCCACGCTCGCATCTTCCCGCACCTGGCTCTTGAAACGGGCCAACGCGTTAATGGTCGAACGCCCTTTCCGGAATCCGAATTACCGTTCGGCAGATCCGGCCCCACTTGGCAAAGGTGATCATTAAGGCGGAAGGCGACGATGCTCTCCAACAATTTGCCAACTTCATCGTGAAGGACGATGAGACGAACCCGTCGGCTGTGTTCTTGGGAAGGAGGCACAACCGTCCCTCCTTCTAGGGTTTCGGAAACCTCCCAGTCACAAGGCGCGAACTGACCCCCCATCTCGGTGGGGGCAAGAGCTAATACGCGTGCAGGGCCAGGAGCTGTGCTTTTGGCGCGGAGCCAGAGAGTTACCACCATTGAATTGTTCCCCCGTCCGCGATTGCCTCCCGCAGCTTGGAAGCGTAAAGATCCACGCGGAGGCATGGGCTGTGGCTTGGATCCGGCGGCACGAGACCGATATGATCCCCAGCTGGACGGGATCGACTATGAGCCGAGCGCGGGTGAAAACTGACGTAGAAGTCATACGCGATGGCCGGCAAAACATGTTGCTGTGCCATGCCCTATTAAATAAATTGCTAGAAATAGTTCAAGCCTTAGAAGAAGTTTTCTTTATGGTATACGGTAAACAAGCAGGCGTGAGCACCCGGTGGCAAGCAGCAAACGCCGCCCATAGACATCTGAACACAGCTAGCACAGCACTTGCGTTGCTGTCTCTTAAATTGGAATATGGAAGGGATCGGAAGCGAGATGGGAAGAAAAGGCTTTCCCTTTTGGGATTGGGTTTCCAGATACGCGGCATGAGTAATAGTAGAGTAGAGCGGCAAACGTTAAAATAAATGTTAGTGGGCGGGGGCGGCATTTTTCAGTTTTTGCCCCGCCTAAAAAAAAACTGTAGATCCGGGGCTGCTATTTGGGCACTCAAGTCTGCAATGATGGCACGGCTTATCAATATCTGGAAAAGAGAGGCATTGGTATCGCGCTTTAGTATTTCCTATCTTCCTCTACGGAGTCGAAACATGGATAATTCTGGCACGAGAAAGGCAACGGATTGATTCGTCTCCAGCACCACATTCGAAATGTGGTGCTGGAGACGTATGTTGAGAATATCTTGGACTGCGAAACGCACATGCTTTTGAATGTTTGATGTTATGTGTGATTAAAGTGAATTTAAGGTAAATTCTAAGTCACAAATATACACTACTAGTGCCGTTAACTCTGTATGTCAATCAAATAAAATTTACGAAAATTTCGAGACACTTAATATACAAACCAATTCTTGGTGTGTCCAATTTTATTTATTTAACTATGTGTTTTGCCGCGTTGTTTGTATAATTTTACTGCATACATACACATATTACTGCATGCATACACGCAAATGCATCAATCCTAAACCAACTCCAAGTAAAAAGCGGGTTTTTACTTGGAGTTGGTTTGCAAAGAATTGATTTCTTCTTCTTCATATTTGCAACAGCCAACGGCGCATCCTGTCAAACTTCGGCTATAAGGTTGGCAGAGGCGACGACAACCTGGAAAAACTGATCATAGTTGTCAACACTGAAGGCAACAGATCGGGTGGTCGTTCGCCAACGTGGACCGATCAAGTGAAGGTTTCGTCATCCTCCGGTTTTGCACGACTGTAAGGGATGCGCTGGAAAGAAACCGGTGGAAAAAAGTACACCATCCCAGTCAGCGGTCGGTGACGAATTAAACAATGGTCCAATGTGTGTCCACCAGCAGTGATGCTACGTGATGATTCCTGTTAATAATTCAAATAAAATGAACTCAGTTTTAATTGTAGATTAACAGTTTAGGATATTGCGAAAAGCTAAAGATTGAAAAGTCCACCGATATAGAAAATCTTCGGCTCGCGTCTTTGGATTTAGTCCTGTTTCATAGCACCATAACTTTCAGTTAATAATGCGCATACATGAACACATTAGTTTTTTTGTTTCATAATTCATAACACTTCATACAAATACTGTTTATCATTGGCGAATATTATTCTGAAGTCTTTTAAAAATTAAAATAAAATGTATCTTTTAACTCTCGGTTTCTCTTGGCAGAAAATTTGACTGATTTTGAATCAAAAATTGTAGGAAACTATTTGCAGTTTTTATGAAGGTTATGGCTGGCAACCTTGTTAGATAGGTTCTAAAACTACTTTATGAGAACTGTTACACATGCTCATTAATAGCATGAGCGCATGCTAGTATCGAGAGCATGCTCGACACACAGTGTGTACAGACCTTGCTAGTAATGAGAATGATAGTTTCGAGCATGATCTAAAATCGACAGCCGTTCGATTAATGAGCATGCTTTCTTGATAGAGTTGGAGGTAAATCTGTTATTTAGATGTAAATAACAAAATATCCAGGAGAAAATATATTTAATTTATACTCATAATAAAATATACAATTAACAACTTTACATGGCAACGGATCAAGAATAACAAAACCACATCATTCAAAACTCATTTAATCATCTCGGGCATTCTAAGTTTCATACCAGCCAGTAAACGATTGCAAAACCTCTTTCATTTCTGAGGTGCGGGTGGTAGGGGGGCGATTTTAGCGCGTTGTTTATTGCGTTTGAAACTAGCATGCTCATTAGTAGCACGTGTATACAGTTCATGTACATGCTCTTAATGAGCATGCTCTTTGGGCATCTCTTTAATAGCATGTGTAACAGTACCTTTAGACATGCTCTTTATTAGCATGAGAGCATGCTAGTATCGAGCATGCTCGAAAATCGACGGCCATCCCATTAATGAGAATGCTTTCTGGGGCGCGGGTGGAATTGGGGTGATTTTAGCGCGCGTGAACAGGTTTCATCAAAATCACCCCCATCCACCCGCGCCTCAGAAAGCATACTCATTATTCGAACGGATGTCGATTTTTACTACTACTACTATTTACTAGCAAGGTTTGTACACACATGCAAGTATCGAGAGCATGCTCATTACTGGCAAGGCTGTACACACATGCAAGTATCGAGAGCGTGCTCGATACTAGCATGCTCTCATGCTTATAATGAGCATGTATAACAGTAGTTTAACAGTACCTATTTTATCAACCTACTTTTATGCCTACAATATGAGTACGTAGGTAGGTACCTACATTTAGGCACACATATGTATACAACTATAGATAGGCCACAGTCTATAGGTAATTCAATTCTACTAAGTCTACTATAGTGGGAACCATTTGGGATTTTAATAACACTGTTTTTGCGATTTTGTTCGCCTTGTAAACTGTACCAGAAGTTTGAAAACTATCTTAAAAGTAAAATTATACAAACAACGCGGCAAAACACATAGTTAAATAAATAAAATTGGACACACCAAGAATTGGTTTGTATAATGTATCTCGAAATTTTCGTAAATTTTATTTAATTGACATACAGAGTTAACGGCACTAGTAGTGTATATTTGTGACTTAGAATTTACCATAAATTCACTTTAATCACACATAACATGGATATTAAATGTAAGTATATAGATATATGTACGCAGCCAGCTACTTTGTGACCTAATCGATTGAATAAATAGTACGCCGATTGTTTACATAACATTTTTTCTCAATATTTTCACAAATTTAACTATATATTAATAGTAATGAAAATTTTGTCAACGTGTTCCTCTGCTTTTGTGACTAAAAATTCAAAATAGGAGTTGATCTTAGGGTCAAACAATCTTTGTAGAAATTTACGATACGCTAGATTCGGATCTCGGCTTAAAAGAATCAGGGCAGCTCTACAAACAAACACTGCTTTTCTGAGTAAATACATATTATTTTGATAAAGCAAGACTGGTAATTGCTTGGACGAGAAATGGGGATGTAATGATTAGTTGTATGCATAAAAATAAATCGAAAGCCAATATTTCTGTGTACTTGCATGTAATAGATTTGGGACATTTATAAATAGCATACTATCTACAGGCCATGATGGCCAATGGTCCGATGGTCTAGCACCCCGCTTCTTAGTCAAGAAGTCGCGGGTTCAAATTCTGGCTCACACCAAAGACTTTTCGAAATTGTTTCCGAAAGTGTGTGTGATAAATATTGATAACTGCAAACTTTGTGTCCGGTATGAGCCTAGGTTCGCTACCTATGCCATTTGGGACGTAAACATAAAAGTGAGTCAAGGCTTAACAGCCATCCCACCTTCAGGTAGAAAAAGGCATGTGGCATTATGTTATGTAATATTTTATATACAGGCCATTCAAAGTAAGACAACAGCTTGCCAAATACCATTTTTATGGGGATATTACCATAACAGACAATAAATAAATAAGAAATTACAAATTGTAAAGATAAAATCTTATATCTATACATACATTTTTATTGATCAGTATTTGATTTATCATATGTATTTTATATAGACAACATTAGGTGATTGCAGAAAGTTAGACTTGAATATTATTTATCAACAAATGTTATTATCAATATGAACAATAATTCTCTACTTTTGATTGATGTTTTAATTCCTTATCCACACATGTGTATACTTTCTTAAAAGTGATACAGAGATATTATGGATGACTGTGAGGTAGTTAAAATTGACTGGCCTCATAGTGCCATGATAATAAAAGATCTTGATACTTGGTTGGAGGTAGCCTTGGCAGAGTTTGGTTTGTTCTATGAGAAGTAGTATTCCATTATTAGTATGATAAAAGTTAATAAAAAAAAAAACTGAACTGAACTGTTTTGGTGTGCGACAGTGGCAAAAGAATGGTGTGTGTGGGATGCCACTTCATCGGTACCCTTGCATCTGCACACCATTCAAGCAAAGTAAGGGTGCTACTGCTTCTGTGAAAAATTTCAAACATCATTTATCAATAAAAAACAAGGTTTTTTAATTTTCAAACCAATGGATTAGTATGCCACTTTAGTGTTACAATGCTGTGTCGTGACCAGTAGATGATGCAGAGAAATCACTAATAGTTGTACATATATTTTATATATATATATATATATACTGTCATTGATATGATGTCCTGTTGATCTGTTGTTTGAAAAACATATTATCAAATATTTTTTCAGTAAAAACTGTTTTAAATAAACACAATTTTCATAAATAACCTAAATATTTTCACTAACAAATAAAGTTTATGAGAGAATATAGTTTGTAGTTAAATTTAGAATGCCTGTCATGTTGTACTGATGTCATGGGCATATTAAAAGGTGTGATTATGACATCAGTGCATACTTACAACTTATTGTTATGCCATTCACTAATTTGAATTCTTCTAGGGACTGCATGCTCAAGTCTTTACTTGTAATATTGATACCTCACTGCTAGAAAGCTGTTGTTGGCTTTCTTTCAGTACATATTTTTGATCTTTAGGGATCAAAAATCCCAAAAACTTAAAATAATCTGAGGAAAAATAAATAAAATATTTTATTAAATTAATTTTTATTTTCTTATACTTTTTTATACTATTCCAAGTAATAGTAAAAAGAGAGTAAATGAATTGTTTAGTTTTTCTTTTCTGTAACTTGAGTAATCTTCTAAAGTACTTGAAAAATGCTTTCACTCTGTGACATGATATGAAAGAAAAGAAGATGAAATTATGATTAAGCAGATATACAGTGCAACAGTGGAAAGTTGTAGAAACATAGGAATGCCTTATAGATTGTGTCTTATCTGAAGGTGACGTCAGGAGCAGTTAAATTACCAGCATAAGTGATAAAAGTTATGAATCGTAAATGAGGCGAGTGTAGTGTGTGAGAATAGAACTTTGTCGCAGTCAGTTTTTTCTGCCTATACCGCCAGAGACTTGGCGTGTTTTTGTCATTTCACTATCAACGAAAAAGTTAGTGAACTTGTAAATTGTTTTTTGGTAAATTTTTGATTGAACACTTCATACATTTGGTTCAACATTCATAATTTTACATGTAAATATTTTAAATTTATTAAACTATAATGTAAGCAAAGGATGTTTATAAAACGAAATAAATAAATAGTAAATCGATGTCTTAATTAAAAGGGAAGTGAGGCTATTTAAAAAGAAAACGGGTTTCTTTCATTTAACATTAACGGCAGAGCTTTGACATTTATTTTCTTAGCTACGAACTACCTGCCTACCGCGTACCCTACTAAATACTAATGCGTAAGAGTCGCTTAGCCCTGACTACACTCAATTGTGTTGCAGGCGTAAGAGATGCTTGATGCAGGGCGCTCACTTCAGGAATAAGCCGGGATCGGCAAATGAATTCCCGGCTTTTAGTGACGAGTCACAGCTCGAGTTATACTTGCAGAGGCAGCTCGAGGAGGATGTTGCCAGGTAAGGTTTAAAAACGTATACCTTCTGTAGTTTGATGTTATGGGAATCGTCAGAATACTAATATTATTGCAATCGTAAGAAGTAATGCTGCTGTGCTCTTTTGTATATATTTTCCTAGCAGCAAATATGTGAGCTCTGGGGGTCTTTGGACGAGATCCTAAGGACCTCAGAGCTCAAACTGTAAATCAGGCCCTCAAACTGTAAATGTCTGTGAAGTTTGATTGATTTTAGCAAAAACAACAATTTTACAATTAAAACAAAATTAGAATTATATCACGTACCTATATATTTTTTTATTATTACTAATTTCTTTTCATCAAATTTAGCTGCTGCTGATTGTAATTACTATCGAGATTTGATTTAATTATTTTACTATTGCTATGCTGAATAGCCTCCATTCTTACGAGTATGGAGGAAGCTTGTAGTTGTCCAAAAGTGTTATAATTGTTTCAGAGGTAGGTACACTCATTTATTTAACAAAAATAAATTTTAAATGATATGCGCAGAACTGAGAAAATTTTCTGACTAGTAATTTTTCTCTCAATTCGTTTTAGAAGCATTTAAATATCATGAAGACAAGGTCTCGAGGCACGTTTTCTTTCACAAAAAGCTTAACGAATACTGAACGATGACCAGCAGCGTATTATGAACTTTTAATTCCAGCCAGCTTACTCGCTGCCTTGCAAATTCGTATTTTCAACGCCTAATTCGATTTAGTCAGTCTGTAGTAGTCTAGACTTATTATTAGTCGTTGGAAATACGAATTCGCTAGGCAGTATAGTCCGAGAGCTGGCACCAATTTTTGGGTAGGTATTTGAGGCAAGCTGAAAACTTGTTATATACCTCTCCTATTATATCCCAACACGGAATAGCAGACCTGGCTGGTGAATAGCGGGGCTAAATCAACCCCTAAATTTTTAAAAATATTTTTTTTTCCAAAAAAATATATTTGAGGCAATACGCAATTCATATATGTTGCAGTGTAATACTTAATGTATATGAAAAAAAAATAAGCCAGACAATTTAATCGGGGCTTTAATATTGCCAGAAGCGCGCAAAAATATTTTGCAAAAAATTATAAAAAATGTATTTGAGGCAGCTTGAAATTTTAATGGAGTGTTATTTATAACTAAAAAATAAGATTCCCAAAAAGACAGATCAATTCGGTGGGACTTTCTACCTACCAGGTGATCAAACAAATAATGGATAGGTACGAGCCTGCGGGGCTATAGACAAGCTGTAGTGTGAGAAAGAGCGCATATCGACAGCTATCTTCGTTCTTGCTAGTCGCGTTACTATTGGCTCTGGCGAGGCCACGTGACTTACAATATCCATGAGGTTTCTACTCAGAGTTTAGGAGTAAAAAATATAAAATTTTCATAATTTGTACTAAATAAATTTTGGATGAAAGTGATTGTATTGATTTACGGGCGTTAAGGGTACATATTTATCTCTGATTTTTTTTATCATACAAAAATATTTATTTTGTCAATTTTAATCCGAATATAAACGTAATGAATTGATTAAATATCTCATATTTCCGCAAAAACATTCATTTTTTTTAAGAGAATTTTTTTTTATAAAATTAATTTTTCAACAATTTTAGTTACAAAAATTTTTGTATAGCATCAATATTTTTGTCGCTGCATTAAAAAGTAAACATTTTTTTTCTCTGGCAGTATTTTAAGTCAAAATTTATACGGAAATTAAATATTTTTTCATCTTAAAATTAATAGAGATAATGTATTAAAACATCTAATGATAAAAACATAACATTGTAAAACCAGATTTATCAAAATATAATTATTTGTACTAAATAAATTTTGGATGAAAGTGATTGTATTGATTTACGGGCGTTAAGGGTACATATTTATCTCTGATTTTTTTTATCATACAAAAATATTTATTTTGTCAATTTTAATCCGAATATAAACGTAATGAATTGATTAAATATCTCATATTTCCGCAAAAACATTCATTTTTTTTAAGAGAATTTTTTTTTATAAAATTAATTTTTCAACAATTTTAGTTACAAAAATTTTTGTATAGCATCAATATTTTTGTCGCTGCATTAAAAAGTAAACATTTTTTTTCTCTGGCAGTATTTTAAGTCAAAATTTATACGGAAATTAAATATTTTTTCATCTTAAAATTAATAGAGATAATGTATTAAAACATCTAATGATAAAAACATAACATTGTAAAACCAGATTTATCAAAATATAATTATTCTTAAATGGTACAATTATTTTAAGTACAAAAAAAATAAAAAGTGAATTCAATTTATTCCATGTCAGATATAAATTATCATTCTTCGTCTGTCGATTCTTCTTCATCAGAATGAATAAAATATATGGATTCATCAGTGTCAGATTCGGAAACATCTGCTTCATCTGTAAAAAGTAATATATACATATTTATTTATTTTTTTAATTTACCACAGAAATTTGAATGGAACAGTTACTAAAAATAAATCACTCATTCTCACCTGCAGAAGGTGCACTAGGTGTCAAAGAGTTGGGGAATCGCAACTATATTATATATATTATATATATATATATATATGTATAGTATATATTTTTTCATCAAAGCTACAAAATTCTTATAATAACTTGTATGATAACCATCCGTAAGGTTAGGAATCACTGGCAAAACAATATCATTATATTTTAACCCATGATATTTACGGATTTCTAACACCTCTTGACTTTTTTTGAAAGTTTTCTCCACAAAAGCAATCACTTTAGCACCATTTTTTTTACAAATAACAAACTAACTTTTCACTGGACATTTTCTAATTATTTTAGTTTCAAAACGTGTTACACCAAAATTATTTTAGTGCAAATTATGAATATTTTATGTTTTTTACTCCGAAATTCTGAGTAGAAACCTCATGGATATTGTAAGTCACGTGGCCTCGCCAGAGCCAATAGTAACGCGACTAGCAAGAACGAAGATAGCTGTCGATATGCGCTCTTTCTCACACTACAGCTTGTCTATAGCCCTGCAGGCTCGTACCTATCCATTATATTTGTTTGATCACCTGGCAGGTAGAAAGTCCCACCGAAATGATCTGTCTTTTAGGGAATCTTATTTTTTAGTTATAAATAACACTCCATTAAAATTTCAAGCTGCCTCAAATACATTTTTTATAATTTTTTGCAAAATATTTATGCGCGCTTCTGGCAATATTAAAGCCCCGATTAAATTGTCTGGCTTATTTTTTTTCATGTACATTAAGTATTACACTGCAACATATATAAATTGCGTATTGCCTCAAATATATTTTTTTGGAAAAAAAAAATAATATTTTTAAAAATGTAGGGGTTGATTTAGCCCCGCTATTCACCAGCCAGGTCTGCTATTCCGTGTTGGGATATAATAGGAGAGGTATATAACAAGTTTTCAGCTTGCCTCAAATACCTACCCAAAAATTGGTGCCAGCTCTCCTACTAGTACGTAAGCTGTCTGGAGTTAGAGCTCATAATAGGCCCCCAGAAGGCTTGTATCCTTAGCACTAAAAATTAGCATTGCCGTTCAGTATGACAATTCTTCAGACTTTTGCCGTTAGCCGTGATTCGATGAAACTGTCATCATTTAGCTTTCAAATTGAATATGTATAGTTAAATATTTCAGTCTTTTTATTAAATAATTTTATTCATATTGTTATTGTTTAATTGTTACTGTAATTAACTGAGGTGCAATAGTACTAATTAGTCTTTCATATAACGTAACTCCCAGCACGTGAATTAAAATCAGACGCAATACTATGAATGGGTACATTCGTATGTTCAATGATTACCAAAACTTTAAATATTAATAGCTAATAGGCATACGCTGTTTTGAAAAAATATAAATATGTACTCCCTTAATTACTTGGCCGTCCTCGACTCCTACATACATCCGCTTTTGCATTGTTGATCTGCTTAGTCAATCTGCCCGTCGAACCATCGGAGCATGCCCTTTCTTACTTTTACACCGACACTTTCATTCAATCCAACTTCCTTTCTTACAACCTTGTTTTCGTATCACCATTTTCTTTCAATCTTCACAATCTTTATCTGCGTGTTACCATTTTCAAAATTGATAGAGATTGTATTTATTTTTTTTCAGAATTTTCGATGAGTCAATATATTCTGACCTCGAGGTGGTGTGTGGCAAATTGAAATTACTAACCCATTCTTGTATATTGAAAGCACGTACCCGTGATTTTTATCACAAACTACACACATTCTTGCATGTCAATATTGAACGCAGTATTTTCGATGAGATTTATTCTTTCATAAGGTATACATAAAGTTATTTATTTTATTTTTAGTGCATTTTTCACTGTAGTTTAATGCTGTTTTCTTTTTGTGTTGCAATTATCGCGGTATTCTAAACCTAGGATGTATAATATGATTTCTTTGAGGCTGGCCCAAAAACGGAATGTAACGATTATTTCGACAGTTATTAAACTAAATGAGAACTCTTTATTTTACACTTACTAAAAAAAATATATATTACAAGAAATCTTACGTAGTAGATTGGTAGTAATTATCACAAGTTTCGTGCTCATCCATAAATATTCATTAAAAAAAAGTTTCTCCGCTGGAAAAAAATGTTGGGTAATAGGATGTCGTGATGAATTGTTTATTCCGGGGTTAATAAATTACACACCCAATGCCTAAAATCAATACCTATTAACAACTTTTTTTTTATCAGTGGTAGAGTCATGCAGTTCGCTGCATGAATGGGCCGGCTCAACCGGTGAAATACCTCGCGGAATATCGGCGTGAAGTGGCTTGGGCCGCATTTCGTTCGGTGAGAGAGGTATCCGGAGGCCCGATCCCCTTCCTTTTTCCTCCTACTCCCTTAGAGGACGTCAACGCATCACGGTGTACATGGGCAGTGAGAAGTTACTTACTATCAGGTGACCCACTTGCTCGTTTGCCGTCCTATCCCAAAAAAAAACTTTTTTTGAACACAATTAAATCTAATTTAAATTTACAGTTAATCTCATTATAATGTTAGGGTGTGTTATTGTTTTTAAAAATTTAAATGTCAGTAATATCTAAAATAGTGAATTTTTTATACTGGTACTTTTATTAAAAAACTAAGTTTTAGTTTTCGTTTTAGTGATCAAAGAAAAAATACATTCGTAGTAGACATGTGACTCTTTGGCTCAAGTAGTGCAGCAGTCGGAGTGAAGATAAGTGCTTAGCACAGAACCTGTACCCGGTTGCAGTTAGCTACAATTTTTTTTGATTCCGATAGTATGCAGCTTATTTTCGATGCTATTTGTGGAGTAATAATTTGATATTTGGTTATTAGGTGATGTTTTAAATTATTTTATGCTTTTACATTTATTATATTATGCTTCTTTTTTTTGTTTTTGCTTTGTGCCAACACTTTAATATTCCTCATTCAGTCTGTTGTGCCAATAAAATCAATATATATTCTTGCAGCGATGTCTATACTGAGTGCAATATTCAACATGAAGAAAAAGAAATAATTACTTATCTGAATACCAATTTTAATATTGTTGAATCTACAGCTGCTAAATTTATTGGTAGTAAAGATAAACCTGAGTCGGAAGATCCTGAAGTTTTTCTAACCCCTGTGAGCCCGTATGTACAAAATGGAATAAAAAAAATAATTAACTCTAGTCCCAGCACAGACTTGACAAAAGAATATTATGCATTGGTTCCAATTGATGGACAATTAGATAAGGAACTTAACGAACAGGACGCGCTCTCTAATGCTTTCCATTCTATTATAAAATCTCAAATAGAGGATTTTAATAAGTCAAGGGTCGCAGGCCGTGCTAAGCCTACATCTTTATCTCTTACTTCTAGTCATACATCCAAAACAGTCATACATTCCAGTAGTTGTGATAATTTGAGTGTAGCCTATCTAAAAGATAGAACTATCTCAAAAAACAATTTAAACACAGTCGCCGATAAAGACTTTAAAACTAATCAAACAACACGTGACAAAATTGAAAATACAGTTGGTAAGGATTTTGTCGTCAGTGACAAAATTGTGGATATTGCATATTCACCAGACAGCTTAATCACAGACGAACCAAGTTCTTCATCTGATTACCAGTCTGCTGCATATGCTTGCTCGCCGGGTATCAGTTCTACTGGTGGTTTAACTGAAATAAATGTTGGAAACAGTATATCTAGAATGGAACACATTAACACTTTATCAGACTCCGGTTTGGACGACACAGCAATGATGAGCAGTGTAAATAGTCAGAGAGACATTACATTGACTAACGTTTCATTATCAGAAAATATAATTGTAGACGATATAATTGTAGACGATGCAAGTATTTCTACAGTGTCGATACCTAGTTCATTAGCTGATAAAAACACACTTTCAAACAATAAACACAATGAACATTCATGTGAAATTGATTTAAGCGGCCAAAATACAAACGTTATGGACATGAGCGCAAAATCACTTAAAGAGCGACAAAACGAAGAAATAGTAATACTAGAATCTTCTTCGGTTTCTTCAGAAACTGGTTCATGGGAATCAGTCTACCCACCTAAATTTCTCGAGAAAGAAATCTGTGAAAAGTTTATAATAAACGAGCGTCGTCAACATGATTTCGAACTGGAAAATATAGCTAAATCATCTGATTCTATCCATTCACCAAGTTTGATTCCAAAATCACCTAAAAAATCAACTGCGTGCTTTATAGATGCTTCAAGCTTAGCCGATGAAGAAGATGTAAAAAATTTTGAAGGCGAACCTTCAGAAGTGAAACTGCTTACTTTGCCCGCACCTAGCCAACCTGTACCTTGTTGTACAGTAAAAGCAGACATAAGTCCTGTTGATTGGTCCGAAAGTAATGACAACGATGATTCTTTGGAACAAGCAGAGAAACGAGATCCAGATTTAATTCAAAAGGATTTCTCACCCACCATCTTTGAGATGACTCCAATAACAGAAGATTCTCTATGCACCAACCCTTTTGCAGTTGGTACAAACGGTGATATAGGAGAGTCCATACAGATAGAGAAAATGGAATTGCACGACACTTCTAATTATGTTTCAGAGAAGGAGAGATCGTTACGCTCCAATACAGTCTTCATGTCAAGTACTCCAAATAACTCTATAATGTCTTTAAAAACATATAAACAATACGATTCTGAAGATAGTGAAAGTACGAATACCATAGTTGGATCAGAAGATTTAGGTAAAAAAGAACATAAAAGTGGCTGTTCACCTCCCATATTATCAGGAGGTGTATCAGTTGAAGACCATTTACCTCAAATGGGTAGCAGTCATGAAAGTAGTCCTTTGCCTAAATTTAAGTTAGAAAACGTACCTATTGTTTCTGGAGCTTATGTGCCAGAAGTACCCGAAAAAAGTAGTCAAGGAAGAGTAAGGACAAGCTCTGCTTCTGCATGGGTGGTTGATATGTCCGCTGATCCAAAAGCGGATGACAGCATTAATGATAGTTCTAAAACATCTGAAGAGAGCGCAATGGAAAAGAAGAATATGTTTTCAATGTATATAGATTTAGGAGAAAAATCTTTAAAAGATATGCCAGTTAGATTGTCTTCTAATATGAATACGAAGAAGTCTGGAAGCTTTACTGAGAACAAGTCTATACACAAAAATTTAAGAGCAAGCATTTCGGACCGTAATGTTCCCAAGGAAAAATTGAATGAAAGCGTGACAATTTTTGAAAAGTATGAGTCCCTTTGTAATGATCCTAATATAAGCATTTCAGACATAATGGCTATTCCAGAAAAAGAGGGCGAAGAAACACCTGAAATAGCAGAAAATGCTGTTACAGAAACAATATCAGAACCGCGTGCACTTCCAAAAGAAGCTAAGTCACAAAATGAAACTATTCGGTCTGAAAAAGATACATCAGACCAATCTAAAGATGTTTTCGTAAAATTGTCGGATTTAGACAAACCAATTCAGAAATCGGAAATATCTTTCATTAGCGATACTAGGGAAATAGACGTCAGAATGACAAGATCTATCCCAGATAATAATTGGACTGACCCGGCATTTTCAACTAACTCACGATCAATCGAAGTAATTAGTTCATTTCATTCTGAAAACGCGTTAAGTTTGAACCGTCTTTTTCCACACTTGAAGAATGAATTTAGCAGAAGTATGCCAGGATCTTTGTCGAGTAGGACACGATCTCCTTTTAGGTTAGGCACATCAACCACTCTTGGAGACGCCGATGAGCAAGTTTCTGATATGTCTGAAATGAGTAGCATGCAAAGCAGCATATGTCGATCAGGATTTGGTAAATATAACAATATTAACTTACTGTCATCTAGTTTTGGGATTCAGATTATTTATTATATCTACGACTATGTTTTTTCCAGGAAACAGCACAACCGATAGTCAAACATCGAATTTAATTGATAATTGCACATCACGCCTCGGTCAAGATTTGCTAAGAATGTTCTTGGAAGAGATCGCTCCAGATGTAATAGTGGAAGTATCGGGAAAACGCTTCAAAGCTCACAAATGTATTTTGTCATCAAGGTTCGAGGACATGTTTATATTTGAATTGTCTAAACAATTTTATTATACAGTGTGAACTATATGTTTTTTACTTTTGCAGGTGTCAATACTTCGCAGGAATTTTGAGTGGAGGTTGGGTCGAGAGTTTGGGCAACGTTATTGTACTACCACCGTGAGTACATTTCAGAATACCTTTACTAACATATAACAACATAACATATAACACATTAATTTTGCAATTTGGATGTTTCTTTACTATTTTATCCTCTCTATAGTTTTTGATGTATGCGTAATATTTTACTGCTGTTCATTGTAGCATATTTTATATGATCTATTGTATAGTTAATAATAGGTTGGGGAAAAAGTATTTTCGTATTTTTGTATGAAAAGTCAAGACATTTTTTTCAAAGTTTATTTACATTTATTTACAATATATATGTACCGTTTTGTTGAATAACTTTCTGCCATTTTGTGGGCAGAGACATTATCCCGTTACTGTAGAAACTTTGGGACTTCTGATCAAAAAAACGGGACAAATAGTTTTGGCAGTCCTCTCTTGAGGTCAACCTTACAGAACCTAAAGAATTCTGAAGAGACCGAAACAGGTGAAAATCTGAAGGCGCAAGGTCAGGGCTATATGGTGGATGCACTAGGACCTCCCAGTCGAACTCTCTTAATTTTTGCTGAGTGGCTAAAGATGTGTGTGGTCTAGCGTTATCGTGATGAAAGACCACACCCTTCCTGTTGATCAATTCCGGCCGTTTTCTCTCGACTGCTTCCTTTAATCTCATCAGTTGCTGGCAGTAAAGATCAGAATCGATGGTTTTGCCGGACGGTAAAAGCTCATAATGAACAATGCCCTTCCAATCCCACCATACACACAGCATCACCTTATTTCGTGTTAGGCCAGGTTTGGCCACAGTCTGTGAAGCCTGGCCAACTTTCGACCACGACCTTTTTCGCACGTTCTTGTCGTACGTGATCCACTTTTCATCGCCAGTTATCAATCTCTTCAAAAACGGCTCGGTTTCATTACGTCTCAATAATGAATCGCAAATGAGTACACGGTTCATTAAGTTTCTTTGAGTGAGCTCGTGTGGCACCCAAATATCGAGCTTTTTTGTATAACCAGCTTTCTTCAAATGGGTCAAAACTGTTTTGTGGTCAATTCCCAGTTCTTCAGCTACATCGTAACTACTAATATGCCGATCTTGCTCCACTCTTTCAAAAATGGCGTCCATTTTATTCGTAACAGGGCGACCAGAGCGAGGTGCATCTTTAACATCAAAATTTCCGGACTGAAAACGTTTGAACCAAATTTGTGCTACTCTTACTGACACTGCATCAGGTCCATAAACATCACAAATTTTTTTCACTGCTTGAGTTGCATTTTTGCCTTTTTTATAATAAAATTTTAAAATGTATCGAATTTCTTCATTAGATTCACTCATTTTTACGGAGAGAAAAACAAATGAAAAATAGCGGGAAACAACTTTTTTTTCTTTTTTTCTTTTCTTTATAATGTAACCTTTTTAATGTTACGAGTACCAAAACCAGCCAGACACAAATAGTACAGTCAAAGAAATTTTATAATAAGTTTATACCTACGTTATGCGAAAAGACTTTTTCCCCGACCTAATATTTATATAAGTACTCTCCAGACAACAATTTTAATTTTGTTTACTTATTTAACAAAATACATTTGGCATTTGTTTGTTGGAGATTTTCATACTCTTGATATTAAATGTTTGGATTGCTACTAATAGTAAGATCTGAAAAAGTTCATTATTTTTAGGTTCTCCTATAATGTGGTCTATTTTGCATTATGTCATATATATTCCGGCCTGGCTACTATACCTGATTCTGTGAGCATTGTAGAGCTGGCCACTATTGCCGACATGCTGGGCTTGGAAGGTTTGAAGGAGGCCATCATGTTTACACTCAAAGCGAAATATTGTCATCATTTTCATAAGGTATAACGCTACATACAAAGTTATCTTATATAGTATACTTAACATTATTTTATAAATTAATTGTTATAATCTTTATAATTAAAATTACAGCCATGCGCAGTATGTGTCGTTGGAGTATTAGAATGTTTTCCATTGTCATCAGTGTATGGTCTGGACGACCTTTACCATAAATGTTTGAAGTGGATCACCAAGCATTTTTCTAAAGTGTGGCCTACTAAGGCATTCGCAACTCTTCCAACGGACCTCTTGGACAAATGTTACCAGAATCACATTGTTAATCTTACTGTAGACAATTTGGTTGAAACTGTATATGGTTGTGGAATCACTGGTGAGTTTCCTTTTTTGTACCTTCACGTCTTTATAATGCTCTAGGTACAATGGCATTAGTGCTTCGTTCAGCCCATTGACATATATGGAGTTGAATTCCGAACTGTCATAGGTGCATAACAGTTTTTGAACACAGTCAATTGGTAAATGTTAGGAATGAGACTGGATACCTGTAACAGTGTAACAGTGGTAGAGCCAAGCAGTTCGCTGCGTGAATGGGCTGGCTTGACCGGTGAAATACCACGACCTCTTAGAAGATCGACGTAAAGTGGCTCATGCCGCGTTTCGTTCGGTGAGAGAGGTACCCGGAGGCCCACCCCGCCTTCCCATCCTTCCCTATCCCCTATCCGTTAAAGGTCGGCAACGCAACAGTAATACAATATGTGTTGCTGGTGTCCATGGGCGGCGTTGGTTGCTTACCATCAGGTGACACGTCTGCTCATTTGCCCTCCTATCCCATAAAAAAAAAACTTTTTTAGATATTTGGGAACATCAGTTTCTGGATAAAAGTGTGTCATTTGCATTTATCAAAATGAAAGGATCACCTTACAAGCAGCTATATAAAATCTTACAAACAGCCCCGTATTTGATATTTCCAAGATAACCTTCCACTTTGGCAAATATTCTCATTTTAGTTTTTTAATTTATTTAGGTTTCTTTCCCGATACAAACACAATTGAGACAATAATTTAGGAGGAAATTGTAACAGATGAACAGTTAGAAACACGCGTGTAATTCTAATAGTCACTTAATATTAAACAGCAAATTATTTTATGTCTGATGATCAAAATGAACATACTAAAGAAAAATTTGCCAGGTTTCGAATTACAGAAGTATTTTCTTATACCGAGTAGGTACTTATCGACATATCTGATATTAATTGAAACGCTTAATTTAACTAATATTTAGTGCTGTTTTATTATTTAAATTAAAACAACATGTGTCCACCTCCGTTACTTGATATTGCGGTGTAAGCAGAGTGAATTGAGTATTGCGGCACATATCTTTTATTTGGGGTCAATAGAACTAACTCTAAAATTTAAATATAGTAGAGGATTTCATAAATTTAACTAAATTAGATTTAATGTCTATTTTTTTTTTATGGAACAGGAGGGCAAACGAGCTGGCGTGTCACCTGATGGTAAGCAATCAACGCCGCCCATGGACACCAGCAACACATTTAGTGTTACTGTTGCGTTGCCGACCTTTAAGGGATAGGGGATAGGAAAGGATGGGGAAGGGGGGTGGGCCTCCGGGTACCTCTCTCACCGAACGAAACGCGGCATGAGCCACTTTACTTTACTTTTGTCTATAATTAGTAATATCATCAATTTCCCTTTGCTGAAAATATTTTAATGGTGTATTATGTAAAACAGCGTCGTCGCTCCATAACAGCAGATGGGCTGAAAGCGTCGCAAGAATGTGCCGTAGACTTATCAATGCAGCTGCACACTTTACCGCTCCAAGACTCGTGGCAGTGTTCCAAGCGATTACACCGCTGAGTTCTGAAGCCCCTAGCGCCGCAAAACAAGCTCTTGACGACTGCATCTCAGCAGCTATTGAATGGGCACCCCCCGAAGAAGCTTGTCGAGCGTATAGTTTTCTATCAACACTGGTCAAGGAAATACGTAACCAACATTACTCGAAACCAGATTTGATTACTAACGGTACAGAAAACCATAAATGTTTTGGACCCAATAATCTACTTTACACACACGCCAGCAGTTGGCGGCTTCAATGCGAGGGTGCACTGGTGCGAGGCTCGCCACGTGTAGTTACTACACAGGCTTTCAAGGATTTGCCATCAGATTTACGTAAAAGGTTGCGAGAACTAGGTTGCATCAAGTACGGATCGCATGCTGTACCCTTAACGCCCCCAGCATCCTTTTCAGATAAGAAGTCGTTCACTAAAAGTATGCCTAATAATAAGATCAGCAAAATTTCATGCACTAATACAGCTCGCAGTATTGATATAGCGCAAGTCCGTGCTTCTTTCGTGCCCTATGCTCCGAAACCGATGATACCGCTCGGTTCCACGGACACATTGAGGAGCCACAACGACCTTCGAGATCTGAAGAAACCAACACCTCTCACTCATCCACCTAAAGTTAGAACGACAAAAGCGCAGGAGGAACGGGCCAAGTATAATAAAACTAAAAACACACACACGAAGTCGCAAGACAGACTAAATACTAAGACGAGTGCGAGTCGGGCGCCATCTTTTGAGAACACGAAGCCGAGATATCTGGAACCGAAGGCGCCAAACAAGGACAAGAGAGTCGTGGTTAACAAACACTTGCCAAAGATTGAATCTTCAAGTGAATCATCGCGCAATTCTAGTCCGAGTCAGATACGTAATGCGAAAATGTCACCACAGAAAGGTAGACGAGGTGACCGAAGCGGTTGTCATGAGAAGAACATCACGATGTCACAGGACAGCCTGGTGACCAGCTCTCGACCACGTACAGCTGAACCTTCCACTGATTCGCTAAGTGAGTCTCATACAAGCAATAAGTATGCCACTTATACAAAAGCGAGGCATACGAAGGCTGCTGTCGAAAGTAAGTCTTTAATTTTTATCCCATTTTTTCTATACAGCCAACTGATTCATGCACACTATATTTGAGTAAAATTATCATGGTATTTGTCTATCCCAGACAAATAAACTATATTATACCGATTGTGCCGGAAGATGGGTTATATTTTACGTGTACCTACGGTACGATGTTTAAGATACGGTTATATCATCATTTGCTGTTATACATGTAATTATGTATTAATTAAAATAAGCATTGTCGCCAATATGATGTGCTAAAGTGGTATTTATTACCAATTACATAACGTCACGCCTTTTGTTACCCGAGGGTGTAGGCAGCGGCTGTTAAGCCTCGTCTCGCCCTTATGTTTACGTTCCAAATGGAATAGGTGGCGAATGTGTTCAATTTTCACAAATATTCCTTAATGAGGTTTTCTCTCTATCCTTCATGTTGCGTGGCTTTTCGAAGGCGCGACTTCTTGATTCAGAAGCGGGTCGACCACTGGACCACCGATACCTTCCTTCCGTGACCTTATTGTGTATAATAAAATTCCATTAACTGTTTTAGACATAAAACCGACGCGATATCATGACAACACTCAGCCACGAACCGCAAATAATAAAATGAAAACCAAGATACCAATTTACTTGAATCAACCGTCAAAAGTGAAAATGACTAGCGAATCAAGGAACTCGAGAGACTCGCAGAAACAGTCCATGTTCACTAATAAATCGGAAATTCTGAACAGGACATCCGACAGGAAGGTGCCGGGTTCTCTAATGATGGCTACAAAATCCAGTTCAGCGAAAATTGTCCCCAAAGTACTTAAGGAGCTGCCGAGCAATAAAGGAATTGTGAAGTGTCAAAAGAGTACTCATTTAAGCAGGCAGAGTCAGCACGAAGACAAAGAGTTCCAACTCAGGGAAATTCCAACTATGGAACGATCTGGAACATTTCTGAAAGACGAGCCCACTTTCGGGGACAAAACCACCATTGTAGACATAGACCAGTAAAATGCTATATAAAAATTAGATGATTAGTGGAATATGATGAAATCTATAATATTTTACAAACGAAGCATTTATTAATTTCATATTTTAAATTGCCTTTGTTAGTAATCAAAACCATAAAAACTATATAGATATATTAGACTTTGCTTGACATTTATGGATGAGATTTAAGATAGAAATTGGTTTGATGTGAAAAATATATTTATTTATGCTCGGTAAGTTCGATAAATGATTATAAAGAATGTACACACACTTTTGTACCAGTTTGAAAATAATTTAACTTAGTTAAATTTTTTCAGAGCCCAGAGGAAATTGCTCTTCGTGGAAGGTCAGATTAATCCCGACAAGAACTAAAAACAACGAGATTTTTGTTAACATATCTAATATCTTGCAATTTTTCACCTAATTTCGGTCAGTATAACGTTGTTTTGTTTCTCCTAAATATGACTCGACCTGCCTTGACACAATCAGGACTCTACAGTCGATATTGTAGTAATTGGCTTTGATCACATACATAACATAAAATTTAAAAGTTTTAAATATACATTTTTAAAACCATGACCAAATAGAATGAGTCCTTGAGGAAGGTGCAATCGGGGGGCATATTATGAGCTCTTAATTTCGCATTTCTAACGACTAATTTCAGCTAGTCTAGACTAATTATGAGTGACTAAATGGAATTAGTGGTTGATAAATCGAATTTAAAGTGAATTTGACAGTGACTACTCGTTACCGACTACCTAAAATTAGTTGTTGAAAATACGAATTCGCTAGGCAGCGAACAAGCTGACTGGAATTAAGAGCTCGACGACCATGTATGACAAGTGACATGTAAGAATCGAGCCTTATGGCGTTCTGTTTTCTCTGTCTACCGTGCAAGGGACATGGCGTGAAGTTATATATGTGTAAATATAGTTTTTCAATCGTTAAAAGTATATTGGAGTGAAAGTGCTACAATTGTTTCAAGATCATTCATTCAGTATTTGATACCTATTTATCTCCCATTGTTACAGTGTCGGCCTTAGAGGCCGATTAAAACCCTATTATTAAACCTACTAGTAATTATTTTTAAAAGGTACTACTGCATCTGGCTCTATCCTTTCATGAAAAAAGATGAAAAATTTTCATAATAGTTTTTTTTTCTTCAGATTATTTCATACATCAACACATCCAGCTAGCTGCGATTATTAAAATCTAGCGAGGTATATTTCTTGACAACATAAATGTCACGTAAAGTAATATAAAATAAGCTACATTAGATAACATGTTATTTATTTTTCATTTGTTATTTATCTTCATATACTTACCATTAGATGTTCGATATAACGACCTCAGGGACCGATGTCAAATAGAGGTGTAGCCGGTAGCAATATTGGGTGGTGGTACCTAATGTTGTATGTTTGCTAATCAAGCACCATGTTGCTAACTTTACGCCATGTCCCTTGCGGAGTAAGCAGAGAGACTAAGGGACTTGGCGTGAAGTTATGTATGTATGGAAAAAAAATTGAGCGACCCTAACAGTGTTATAACAACTAACTTTATTCTTTTCATACTAAATATAGAACACTTGTTTTATATTCATTTTTATATTGGTCCCGGCCTCGAGAAAATTGGATTCGCACTACAGCTTCGCATACAGCCGTATGTCCGCCACCTTCCGAGCTTATTATTCAAATCAAATGACGCACCCTTTCACATTCTCCTGTAACACATTGATAACGCTTTACACGAAATCACTCCCAGAGCTTTAAAGAGCAAAGAATATAATAAAAGGAGGTCTTTGTATAAACTCTTGTAATGTATCTGTTCTAATATTATTTAATGTGATTCGTTTTGAATTATGTGTCATAATTGTATAATATATTTATTGCAATTAATAATTTATTTACTCTCAAATAAATACCATTTTACAATATACTAGAGTATATACTTATAGAGGTATAGAGTTACCTGATGTCTATTTACTGCTTTGCTATCTTTTCGCGTAATCTGTGTATTTTAAGCTCGTATTTATAATAATGAGATTTTCAAATAATATTATAATTATGTAAGTAAATAATAATATTGTTTGGTTGCCATTTTATTCACATCTATATATTTTTCTAATTTATAAAAGGCCTGTATTTAATCTACTCAGATATATTATAGAAGTAGGTGTGCTATTATTATCATAGGTCGGAGTATGTAGAGTGATTTTATATACTTACATCAAGATAGTGTAATATAGACATGCCATTTTATCTTTATTATTCTAATTAAAAAAACAACATAAATTCGTTTTAATCCTCATCGGATAAAATTTTTACATTTTGACTGTCAAAATTAATAATTTTTGAAGTTATACTTCTTTAGTTTAGGCGCGTTATGAAAAAAATATGAGAGTGAAATTTTAAGATGCGCGCGCATCTGTGACACAAAATTAACAGTATAATACAATAATAATATATAATGTTTATCAACATGTTTCTAGTTTATACATTCACAACACGTGTTTTAGTTTCATACAAGTGCGAATTATATATGTGCTAATAAATTATATTCAGTAGTGATTTAAATTGAATATTTTGATTGATATTACTTACTATTTGTGAATATTAGTGAAAACAATTGTGCTTATATACTTTTTCAAGTGCTCCAATATAATTGAGGTTAACTATTCGTATGTATTATTTATTGATATAAATTAAAATACTTTTATTTAATATAATTAACACTAAATATTATTAAAGTTAAATACAATAAGTATTTAACTTTATTATGTATTGGTTATTTAATATTTACAAAATAATGTCTTATATATTTATTATTCTCTAAATTTTGTTTTTAATAATTATATATATATATGTATATATATTTTAATGATGCCAAAGAAGTATAACTTCTGACGCGCGTACATAAGTACACGCATCCATTTTTTTTTTCACCTAAAACACAGCTATAATGCTAATTTCAAAATTCCTTAACAAATATGAAGTTTCGGTATTTTGGAGGCATATCCATATCATCATTTACGCTTGACGTCAACGATCTCAAATCAGTCTACCTACTCCTACCTATTGTTATATTAAACTGCGCTAAAATGACATTTATTTTTGTAAATACGTATTAATAATTATATGAATCAATACATTTGGAATGTACTTAAGTTATAAATTTATTTTTCGAGATTTTATTTTTAATATTTTGTACAGTATTAAGTGCGTTTTTTTTTTTTCTAGTGTATTATTAGTATTATTTCGATAATAAAAACAACACTGTCGATGTGTTGATGCTAGCGAATCAAACGATAGCTTATGTTGTGGATTTTATTTTTAAATACCGATATTGGTTGAAAGCTAGTTTAGCAAATGTTATTTTTTAAGTCCTTAATTTAATTTTGATGTTAAAACTCAATTTTTGTGCAATTTTTTTCAAATGCCGGAATGACTAAACGGGGAGAAGTTAACTAGTTGTTTATTTTTTTCGAATTTTAAGTTTTTTTTCCGCAATCATAGCGTAAATCATTTTTAAGTACACTGATACTCCAATACATTAACTGTAGTCTGCGAATGGAGGTGAGCAGATAGTATTTTTTTGTTTGGACACTTTAAATTAAGAAACAGTCAATTCGACTCTACTTAATACGGAATTTGTCAAATGGCAAAATTTTGTACATCCTGTTTGTGAGTCGTAAAACGAATTAAATTTACTCAGTATTATTTACCAGAGTGAGAATTTTATTTTAGAATAAATTTGTGATATCTGAATTTTTAATTGCTAACAATCTTCAGTATTTAAATTAAAAATCTATTTTTAGTAAATAAATCTGCCCACCCCGTGAGGTGCTTGGCTTGAAGTTGTGTTGTGAATGTTACTATAAAAAATCAAATGTTTACCAAATGATGAGATTTATTAAATTTTAAATTCTCACCGTGCAGTCATTTTGACATTTAATTTTACTGTTAATTTATCGGCTTTAAAATTAGTGGAGGTTCTCGATTTGATTTTTTTTAATATAAATTACGTTTTTATGTTGAAGGTTTCGTTTTTCTGGTCAAGGGTCTATTCCGAAATTATTGCATTTAAATTTAGGTAAGGGTGGGGGTGCAACATTTGAAGAATTACTTTGAAACTTTTTGATCACTATAAGCAAGTGTCTTTTAAAAAACACATATTCGTTTTTTTATATTTTAATTAAAAGCAAACATGTGTTTTTCAATATATAATATTTATTCAATTAATACTAAGCCATCTCAGACTGTTAAATTGCGTAAAAAAAACTAGTTTTATTAGGTGGTAAGTTTTATTAAACCAGTGCTAATTGTCGCCAGTACTTGGGTTTTTTTTTTTCAACATTTTTCGTGTAGATTGAACTCATAAGTGATCTCAATAGATACTAGCAATTAATTAAATGTTCGAATTTTCATTATAATAAATAAAGTAGGCACTTGATTAGATAGGCAAACAGTTTTTACTATATTAATCCCATATTAATATTGATGTTAGCATGAATGTATTAAAAAAAAATGTGTATTATTTTTTTTTTTGTTATATATAGATTGAATATTTATTAATGAATGTACTGTAACATGTCTGTCTCTGTCTATAAACCATATATAGAATTTTTAAGTTGTAAGCGTTTAAAAAAAAACATATAAATATTTATTATATTTTATGAATGTAATTTAGTTAATTTAAAATATATATTATTTATTAGAAAATGAAACATTTTGTAGTCGTAACATTTCTTCACTGTTGTGCACGGATCTTGTAGATGACTTGAAGCTTGCTGCACCTACCTTACCAATATTAGACAAAGCCAATAAACACTTGGGGTAAAAATCTCTTATTCCATTCGTTAATCTGTAAAATTGCTATGATTTATTAAAAAGTCTTTACCTTTTTCGGTATTGAACAAATAATGAGAACTAGAAAAGTTGGATCTAAGTGATAGAAAACCCGTTTCTGTTACTTATCTTTAAATTCAGTGCAGATACTTACTTTTACTCCACCATAATAAGCTTGCAGGTTACTTACAAATTGACCAGCTTGTTAAAGATTATAGGATCTTCAGTCTCTTGCAAAAACACTAGCATAAAACAAGTTGACGACACTGGGAGGTACGCATTTGATAAGGTGTCTCATGTAATTATATATTCTTGCTTAACATTACCTTGTCTTCTTAGTCCACGGCACACGGACACTTCTGTTCAATAAAGATGTGCAATTTACATTTGCTTTTTATTACAATAGCCCTTGTACGGAGTTTTCAATGTTACATGGAAAGAAGTCTACAATTATTATAGAATCTGTGACCCAGTTAAAATGTAAAGTCACCTAGAAGGCTTGGTGGTCCAGCGGTCGAGCACCCCGCTTCTGAATCAAGAAGTTGTGGGTTCGAATCCTGGCCCACACCAATGACTTTTATAAATTATTTTGATGGCTGAAAAACTTTGGGTTTCCGGTGTATGGCAATAGGTTTGCCACCTGTTCCATTTGGGACGTAAAGATAACGGCGAGACGGGGCATAGCAGCCGTTGCCTACACCTTCAGGTAGTAAAAATGTGAGTTATGTTATCTTATATGTATTTTTAAAGACCAACCGCAACAGGTGTCGTTTCTGGGTCAGTGTTTAAACTGACATGAAGGTTTTGTCGCAACTAGTCCAGGCGCTGGATATTGCGTATGAAACATGTGAGGACCGAATTCAGTGTATGGTTTTGAACTCGGAAAACCATGCAGATAATCCGGTGGTGAAGCCCACGCTCCTAAATTAACAAGTCGTGGGATCGACCCGGGCTCACACCCAATGATTTTTCGGAATTTAATGTTTTCCAATTTGAACGTTGCCTTCCCCTATAAATTTATGTTTTACACCTTAGACATCTTGTAAATGGACTAAACACTTGTTTTGATATCATAATGCATGCATACTCCTCAGGGTTCTAAACCACAGAGGCAGTCCTCACATTTTTCATACTCAACTCCATCCGTCGTCCGGTCCACAAAAGGAAAACTAAGAAAAAGGTAGTATTCTGACAGGTCAAAGGTCCTTTACAAGTACACAGTCTTGGTATACACAAAATAACACAGGAGACCTCATAAATTAAGTCTTTTATTTCAGAAAACGATAGAATATAGCATAATAGTACAATATAACAACAATACCATACGGAAATTTCAAGACAATTAATTATGAAACAAACCGTTGACGCCAAGAAGTGACCTGATACCAAATACACCATTTTCCAAAAAAATTAAAACGACAAAATAAAAAAATGATACTGTAATAAAAATGTCAACTGGCTTCACGAGACCAAATAAAATGCCATACGTGTGTTTAAGTCAATACTTTCACTTTTTTTTAAAACAGTTTATATTATTACACCCCATTCCCAACGTAAGACTATTTCAACATAAACAGACAACTAATAGGCGTACAAATGTTCTTTTCGCATATGGCCCGAACCATCTACTAGGTCCAAATCAAGGTTCAAAATTATCTTCAGCATTTTATGTTCAAGCGATGTATGGGGTCCTGTAATTCTTTAATTTAGATAAGCCGTATTTCCGTAATATAAATGGATACTACCCGCACAAGATATTTAAACAAATTATTTTATATCAATTCCACGACTCGCCATTATGTAATGCTCTCACAAAACACATTACAGGTATGTTACATGAATACGTTTACGTTTAAATTGTCACCAGTCTGATGTAAAACAATTTCCAGTAAGATAATGTTGATGTCTCTTTAACAACAGCTAGTCTACCGGAACTATTACGAACAAAACTGTCATGCTTCCGCGGGCTCTTAGTACAGTTACCTATCTATATATCTATTTCTAATTTAAATACTTTCCATAGATTCATCTAACTCTCCCTGGGGCCGTTCAAGTATGCAAGACAATATTTTAATTAGTAGCCTTCTAAAGGCGAACAAAATTATCTACCTACATATTACTTTGAACGGCCCCGTCTGTTATAATTTACAAACGAGTATATTTAGTTTACACAAATTATTGGCTTATACTAGGCAGTAAGTAGTAACGAGTTATGATGCGATGCTAACCGACTTATAAGAAAGAAAATACAATTATCGCTTGTGCAGAAAATGCTATAACGTCTACAGACCATAACCGCGCCTGTTAAATGGAACAAAACAATTTTAAGCTCATTTCAAAGCCTACCAGACGAATCTACTCCGGCTATATAGTGATAAGACAAATATGAATAATTTCAGAGCCATTTTAAAGTTTCTTTTCTATAGATATTCAAAACCAAAAGCTGCTTCAGCTATTCATTGGTAACCTTTTCGATGCATTGTAAATTACTATTTTATTATTTTTGGGTATATAGTTACTAGACTTTAGAACCTCTACTCCTAGGTGTGTGTAATTAAAAATCGATTGCGTCAAAAGCTTGACTCACTTGCTGCACGATATTGTGGCGACAAAGTTAAAAACACGAAATCATCAAAATAAATAAAAAAAAATTAATTCCGTCATAATACAAGAAGGGTGTGAAGAAATCCTCCTAAATATACAAGAAACCATCTACGATTAAACGTGCTATGAATAATAATAATAATAATGAATAGTTGACGTCTAGCATTAAATATAATAGCCGCGATCGATATAGACACGGCTTTCTTTATAAATACATACTATTATATAACATAATTTACTTCGTACAATCCTCACCCAGCTCCGTGAATGTCGTTCTATATACTAGCTGAAATTATTTATCACAAAGGCTAGACATAAAAATACAAATGACAACCCAAATATATTCATGTTTCGCTATATTGTTAGTACATATTTTATATATTTTGTATCTATTTACTAGAGCCAGAATTCGGGTACATACATATTACAACACAATATATGTTTTATTTCATTATAAAAGCAAAACAGCGTTAGCTCACGTTACACCTCTCTCCGTGTGCACTTACAAGCATTATAACAATATTCGTTGTAAAAACAATACTAAACTTATTTGTTGAAAACAATTGTGAGGTTAGCATAATATGGAGCTGGCTCTAAATATTCTAACTCTATATCCATCAGCCGGTACATGTCTGATTTTCATGTCTCCTAATTGCAATTTAGAATTCGAAAAAAAAACTCAGCTCGTAAAACTGTTTAGATAGAGAAAAGTATTGGAGTATTGAATGCATCATTGGTACCTAATACTAGAGTGATTGCGGGGCAGCAATTATAAACTTTCAAATATTAAGTATTTACTATGATGTTAAGAAACATATGTATCTTGCTAAAACAACCTCGGACTTCAGACAACATACATATTTTAAACAGAAAATATATATATATATATATATATACATAAACCTTTCCATTTTTACTAAGGAATATAAAATTCCTTAAAGAATATTTACGCTGTCATGTTATTTCAATGGAGTTTGCATATATCAACATAATATATTTTTCCTTTATACATATTAAATAAGTTTATCTTCTTACATTTGATTAGATTTATATTTGCTTTCACTAACAATTTGTTCCTATAAAAAGCTGTGCATTAAGGAAAATTACTGTAATAACTTGCTCTCGTTTTTGTTTAGGATATTTAATTTTAAGGTTAGTAAATAACATATTAACATTCCGTTTGATGTTTATTTTGACCAATACATTTAAATTTATATGCCAGCTAATTTGTGTTCAAGATAAAACAATATGGAATAAAATGCAATGTTCAATCACTTTTGATTTAGAATCCGCTATACATAATTAATATAATTAATTAGTGAAATAAAAAACAATTTAAAATATATAATTATAATATCAACAAATTAATATGGCAGATCAAATAAATTAGAAGAATAAAAACATTAATATTAAAAAAAAAATTGTTCCGTATAATCTCTCTCTCAGAACTCTGAAACTATAAGAGGAATTTCTTCCAGTATTTCGAGAGATTAGTTGACCCCAGGGGCAGACCATGACCACAGGTTTTGTTTCGTGTCATTTTAAAGGTCATGCATGGAGAGACGCGGGCAACAACTAGTGTGAAATAAAAAACAATGGTGACTATAATTAAATTAAATTATTTATTAAAATCATAATATAATTGGTTTAAAAAGTATTGACAAGGTTAACCAATAAATATTGTCATTATCTATGAGATTTAAAGTGTTATTTTTTTTACCATGGATTGCCCATTTATCCCCGTTTATTTATGATTTTAATTTAATTTATGATCACTGCTCCCAATAGAAATGTCAGCAATATGGGCGATAGTTTTATTGTTAAGATACAGGAGCACAATATTCGTTCAGCCCGCTATTAGTTAATTGAAAGAAAACAAAAATTAAAAATACATTATGATTAACAAATAAATAACATAATCATCGATGCACAGTTAAGATTTAACAACCGCTGTTACTTTGCAAATAATTTGAAATTGAATTGCATTGATTTGAATTGAAAATAAAAAATTAACCACCGAAATTTTGTCAAACATGATCCGATCTTTTACTCAGTTAAGTTGGGGAAATATTTAAGTCTAAGACAACATATAGGGATATGACAACCATCTCAAATATCCAGTACATTATTTCATAGCTTCTCATAATCAGTACCGTAAAACGTATATTTTGTTCTTAAACAACAGGCGCTCGGAAGGTTGATTACGGGTCTGCTCATGATAAGCTCCTAAGTAGTTTTTTGTTCCACGGATGTAGTTGCCTAATACACACTTTTTTAATTTTTTTATTGACCTATTACTTAATGTATGTTTAAAGCGTCTTCCCATGGATACAAAAAAACTATTTTTTTTTGTCAATATGTAAAGTTGAGTATTTCACTAAATTGAAGAATTATTGATAGAATTTAAACTAAATAAATCAGCTTATAAAGTCGAGCGAGTAAAATGGTCGCCTTGTTTCTCGTAGACGATAGGACGATTTCGTAGGTGAAAATTCGAAATTATGTTCATCCAATTCAAGATTGGATTGGAGACTTGATATATTTAAAAATTAGCATCGACAACTTAACTTGACGCTCTCCAATTTGGTGAACACTCCAAAATCACTAGGCACGAAATACGGTGCGAATACCCCTTATAAATATACAAATCTTAAATATTTTTTTGTATAATACTCTAATAGAAGGCAACGATGGGTGTATATCTGTCTGTGAACGGACTCCTGTTTTTCAATTGCGATTAGCGAATACGTGTAACAAATTAGGCCTCGTCCAGTTTATGCAAACCCATCACATCGAAATGTCCAAAAGTTTTGCTTCGAGGCAGATTAGGCGTGAGCGTTATTTATCGTAAGCGGTTACAGTAACCTATTACGCGGCTTATAACCGTATACGTAGTTTCGTAGACACGAATGTAACGCTTATTTTAAATACGCGGTTCCACAGTCCACTCACACAGTACACACAACGGCCGGTGCACGCGTACGGCGTAAGCGCTTACTATGTTATGTAACGCTTATTTTATATACGCGGTTCCACTCACACAGTACACACAACGGCCGGTGCACGCGTAACTCGTAAGCGCTTACTGTGTAACGCTTATTTTATATACGCGGTTCCACTCACACAGTACACACAACGGCCGATATACGCGTAAGCGCTTACTGTGTAAGCGAATCGTGTAAGTGTTTCGTTCAACCAAGATTATTATTATACTAATATTAGTTATCTTAGACGACTCGCGTAACATTAAAGTATGATAATTGTTACGTTTGTTTTAATTTCTAATGCCCATGTAAATTTGTAAGCAATTGGAAAGAGAATAAATTCTAAAATGTTAAGTTGCTTTTATTTTATAAATATAAATATAATTTAATACAATAAATTTAATATATATTCAAAGTGTAAATATTTTAACAAAACTGCAAAAATATATGTATTTTTTTATGGGATAGGAGGGCAAACGAGCAGGCGGTAAGCAACCAACGCCACCCATGGACATTAGCAACACATATAGTGTTACTGTTGCGTTGCCAACCTTTAAGGAATAGGGGATAGGGAAGGCGGGTGAGCCTCCGGGTACCTCTCTCACCGAATTAAACGTGGCATGAGCCACTTTACGTCGATCTCCTGAGATGTCTTAGTATTTCGCCGGTCGAGCCGGCCCATTGCAATAAATTTAAATATTGTCAATTGCATTATCATTTCACTTATTTCTTTAAAGGTGTAAAAAAAACTACAAAAAATAAAAAATACCCAATTACTTTTTTGTTGTTGTTAAAAACATTCGCAATATTTCTTATGAATGCGAACATCAAAAAACATGCGAAGGAAATTTAACTAATAAAATTATGTAGGTATTCAAACTAAACGACAATGTATGCACGTTGCAAAACCGTATAAAATACGTTCAATATTGAATATTCGTAAACATAACATCAGTCTGTATAAAGAAATAAGCGGTTACAAAAATAAGCGGTTATGAAACTGCTTACTCATATATACGAAACTGCGTATAACGATTACGCGTAAAAGACGTTACGACCCACGACTAAGGCAGATAAGCTGTCAAGTATGTACTAGTCGTATACAGGCCTAGATTTGAAACAATCATCTTAACGTATGATGTGTTGTCCGCAGATTTAGCAACGCCCATCACTGCCTTATCAAAATTTTCAAGAATTTCTCACCAACCCATACTATGTTTACGACCAATAATAATTTAGATTGTACATTATTTTAATTATGAAACAAAGAAGGTATATCTTCATGGGATAGGCATAAGTAATATTATTATATCATCGCAGAGCACAGCCCTAAATGTCATACAACGAATGAATCAGTTCACGACTCGGTCACGATAATGGAAATACCCGCGAACGGAAATACATTCATTCATTCATTATTGAATACGTATCATTAACTTGTTGACATGGAAGCCTGTTTAAATAAATCATACGAAGATAACAAAAATAAACTGTATTTGAAATTTAGTACTGAAAATTTATGATTTTATATGTAATATGTTAACGTTAAGGCTCATATTTTTAAATTTTTCATTGCCACCTCGTATAATCTAAGTTGTCCGCTGAGATACATTTTAGACATTTGTGACCGACACAAAATTATTTTAGTTTAATTTTTTATTGTTATGTAAACGTCAGAGAATCAGTAAGGCTATGTATTGACAAAAAAAAGATTTATTTTTTAATATTTTCCTCAATTGTGGAGCACCGATGTATCAATGATCGAGGATAACGACAAAGGTG
The DNA here is from genome assembly GCA_905147225.2 of Euproctis similis. Classification (NCBI taxonomy): domain Eukaryota; kingdom Metazoa; phylum Arthropoda; class Insecta; order Lepidoptera; family Erebidae; genus Euproctis; species Euproctis similis. The sequence goes on along the minus strand of LR990107.1, from coordinate 14,687,513 downwards.
CGGTAAGTGGCAAAGTTGAAATTGATGGACTCAATTTTAAAATTTCTCAAAAATTGTGTCGATAAACTGTTTATCTATGCCAGATTTAATTGCAACCTTATTTCGGCCAATAAATTGTCCAAATACAACTACTAAGGTACTTTAATGAAAATTGTACACAGGCTTTTGTTATTATATAAGTTAACGAATTTGTATGTCACAAATTAAAATGAAAATACAATTAAATAAAATTAGGATTAATCACGAGGTTTTGTTTTCTAAAAAGTCAAATGTTAAAATTAAAAATAATAAAAAGTAATGTTTGTTAATAATATTAATTTATTTCATTTAATTTTTTTTACTACTGCAATTAATTGAAAAATAGCTTATTTATTCAAAAGCTGGTATAGTATTGAAAAAAAAACGTAAAAAACTGGTATTCTGAGTTAGTTAAATTTGTAACATTAGAGAGATTAAAAATAAAAAACATGTTTGTTTAATCGTTTATAGTTTCTCGCGATACGTAACTATCTAACGGGACAACTAAAATTGTTAATAAAAATATCAAGTGTAAAACAAAAAGATTAAAAAAATGTATTTTTAAATACATGACATTTCAAATATTAAATTATGCGACTTGGATAAATATGTAATTATTACCGGTAATTAAAAAAAAAACTTAATTTGAAAATGGAACTCTCACATATGGAGAGTTCTGTTCTCTAACGAACCATAAACAATGGCACGGTATTATTATTATTATGACACAATTGAAACAAAAAAAAAACACGTTGAAATTTAACTGCTCATATGATTTGTCTATTATTGGACATGTCGCATAATATCAGGGATGACCAAACCTTGCCTTTGATCCTTTATCAATTGAACTATACCAACTTTGTTTTTTTGCGAAACAAGTCACCAATCAATATCAGAGATTTTTTATATAAATTCAAGAACAATAATAAATAATTTAGTTTTGGATTTTTTCAGGAACGCTTTCAGTAAGGTAGCGATACCATTGAAAGCTGTTTAGCGATAGGTATAACAAAATATCTCTGTTACCTTAACACTTATTCTTGTAAGATTTCTGTATAATTATTTATATGATCTGTATATAATAACTGTTGTTTAATATTCAGGTTACATGCATTAAAATTATTTTAAAATTGTTCAATATGCTGAATTCAATTTGCCGTGGAAAAAGATAAAATCACTTTAAAATAAACACACAATGAATCGATAAAATCAATATAAATATACGGATATAGACAACTTAGGGGGTTAGCTGATAAAATTTGAAAAATTATAATACGCTTATTTTGAACTATGACCAAATAATAAAATCTGGTGTCTCATGACAGGAGCTCTGTTTGCTATTGAATGAAAATAACTAAGCTGCCTTGTGCGAGGATGGGATGCATTGGGAGCGGTGTAACAGCTGTTTCTGTGAGGCGATGTCGGGGGTCACCGCGGTGGCTGATGACGAGAGCATTCACATGAGGAACTTGCCGATGATAATACCGATGAATGCCATGACAAAGGCGGTGGCCAGCCACGGCATGAGGGCGGCCTGTTGATTCTTTTCCGGGCCGTAGGAATGTCCGCGCGCTGCACGCCCATCGCCAGCGGCGCCCTGGCGGAGACGTAACAGTTCCTCCTGAAACAACCCACACGTTCATACTTCTCATTCAGATTACAAAGTAAATAAATAAAAAACCGGTTAAACATTTTATTTAAACGTATAAAATATTGACATAATTAAAATATCATGAACAAAATTTTATAGGGTAAATGATCCAATAACAGTACATTTTATATGTATGGCCGCATCCTTTATTTAGTAAATGTGTCGTTTATTTAAAGAAAATACGCGTCAGATGTGGGACACTGGTAGCAAAATCAATATATAATATTACTCCAATAACTGTTAGTCGCGGAGCTGCAAGAGACCAAATAAAGCATCAATCGATACATATAGAACAAAAGTTATAAATAACACCTAATTTCAGACTGCGGCCATACATCTTATACGTTTCAAACCCGAGTATTGAGCAAATGTCAAAGATATCAATCATATAATTACCCACAAGGTAATAAAAATGGCAAATCAGCAATGCATCCTTCCTATCCTATATTGCGTTTGATCTAGTTCATATACGGAACTGCTGGGCGGATTTTGATAGGACGTTTAGCTGATAGATTTTAAGGAGTAACCATATAAATTGTCTATAGTTTTTTTTTCGAAAATGATTCGGCTTCCGCGTGAAAAAAAAAAAAGTTCAGTAATGAAACGTGCCTGAAAATGCAATAATCGTATTTACTATGCTAACACAGTGACGGCAACCGCTTAAATCGAATATAATTGCAGTACGAGCACAGCAAACCCTAAGAACAAGCTGAAAACCATTGAAATTATCTGTATCGCCCAGCCAAGATATATTAATAGGTAATAATTTTTAATCAATCATATAAATTAATTATAGTCATGTCGGTCGAGTCTGGAGATCGAAGAGCCTCTGAAGTTCCGGGATCAAATTCAGACATACACCAAAGACTTTTCAAATGATAAATATCGATGACTGACAATATTGTGGCCAATGTATAACAATACGGTTGCGCCATATATTCCAAGAAATTCGACGAGGATTAATGGTCGCTACCTACACCTTCAGGTAGAAAAAGGCATCTAGTTACAGAAATACACCCATAACGAGATTTTATAGTCAGTTGGAGCCACTTTTGGCAAGGTACGTCGAGTGAATAAATTTCGCCAAAGCTTTGAGCAGGAGTTACGCCAATGCCTTACAGCGCACAGCAGCAATTCTCTTGTCATTAAATAAAGTTTTAGATGATTATTAGTTCATGATTATCTCTAAGACTTTCGCGAATCACGTTCATGACATTAAAACAACTTTTAGGATTATTTCGCGTTTATTTATTACTAATTTCATTTATTTCCCGACGTTTCGAACTCTTTACTCGTGAAAATGATCTCTGTAAAGAGTTCGAAACGTCGGGAAATAAATGAAATTAGTAATAAATAAACGCGATATAATCCTAAAAGTTGTTTTAATGTCATTAGTTCATGATTTAAGGTTGATCAAGATAAAATAATAATTACGAATGATATGCATATTTATACATGTAAAATATACAATTATACACCCTTCGCGATCATCAAAAGTAGAGTTAACAAACATACCAAATTTTCTGTGGCAACTAATAAATCTTTTAAGAAATGTATTTCACGAGTTTCGGCCTTAAATGTAATTTACATTAATTTAGATTATATATGTTTTGATGTTGACATAATCTTAATTTTTGGGTTTGTCGCTTCAAATCAAGAGGCAAACAAATAATTTTAAAGAATTTGGAACCAAATCAAGTGTTCAGTGCGCTGTAAATTTCACTTTTCTTCAAAGTAAACTAAGCCATTACAAAAAACTCGTTTCAATACTAAATATCATGTAAGCCTGATCTGATATAATACCCTTATAAAGTTGTACCAGTTTAGATGTAATTTGGTATGCAGACACTTTTAAGTCCTGGAGAAGAACGTGTTAAGGGTGGGGAAAAGATGGGCTAGTTCCCATAAAACCTATAATTGTATCAAAATTAAGCTGGCGGGAGAACTTTGTTTCTCCACAGAAGCAATAAACGAGCGAGAAAATATGTTTTTCAAAAACAAAAGTAGCCTAAGTTACTCCTTATAAAATATGCTACCGTCCCGCCAAAATCCATTAGCCGGAACAAATAGACAGACAACATTTTTTAAAAATGTTATTTTGGTGTGTATACAATCATATCCATTTCAATATTACAAACAGACACTAAAATTTAATTTATATGTATAGATGTTAGACCGCCCTAATTACATAATTCACGCTCAGCTTGCATACACTTGTTGAGTAGAAAGAAACAAAGACTAAATTTAAAATTATCTGTCCGCAAAAAAAATAAGAAAAAAAACCAACTCACTTTTAGTTGCAGGTTTTCATGTCTTAATTTGCTTTCCTCCTCCCTCAAGTGAATTACCTCTAAAGTGGCCTTATGCAAATCGGTTTCCGCATTTTCGGACTTGGGGAAAGTCAACGACTGTAAAAAAAATAATAAAAAAAACAGTGTAATAAAAAGTGCTTTCGGACATTGTTTTAGACCGATTGTACACCGAGAGAGCAGATATAATGCAAATAAATTAAAAATACATGCAAAACACAAAGGATAAATAACATCGTACATTTGGGTATTATGTAAATTGATATGGAAATGATAATGGAATGTTGGAAATATTAATAGGAACATTTCAGGATATTGTGAAAGCCTTCGCAAACCTTTCAATACTCAAGGAAAAAAATGTATGTACAGATAAAACCTTAACAGCCCGAAAAGTATATATTCGTTTCAAATTAGCGATACGATAACAAGATATTTTCATAATGCGAGCAAAAGTTTTAAATTAGTTTACAAGGCTATATTACTATTAATTATCTTTTTAATATTTATTGGTCATTCTAGTGTCTGCAACGGCTAGACCGTCTGTACAATAGTTTTACTGTTTCAAATGGCTGATGTATTACAAACAATGTTACATGTTACACGAATTAAAAAGTCACGGACCTAGCTATTCTATAGTATTTTTAATATACATAACACAATGGACAGATACCGTTTTTGCAGAATTGTAATCATCATCCTTCCGCTTTGCTTCATTCTGGATGAGACCTTCAACCGCACCCTGTAAGATAATAACAATATGCCAAGCTTCGAGAGAATTTACTCCTTGAGGGATAATATTTGAAAAAAAAAGACAATGAACCATTGAAATAATATTATTATTATTAGAAAATTGACTACGGATTTTACGATTTGGTAGCTAGTTGGCGGCTTCGTGACTTTGATTGGTGATAGGGCAAATAAAAATATAAAAAGCTCACAAACACTAAGAAAAAACATATCAAAAGTTTAAATGATATAATGAACTTTCGATATTTAATTTAGGGTAAAGATACCTTTTGTTGACACCCAGCCTAGGATTTTACAATAATTATAATTTTGTAACTAGACTCTAAATAAACTGATATGACGTGCAAATTATTAATCTGAATCATGAAGTAAATAAAATAGAAATTCATTTCATATTCTTTAGAAACAACACAAAGCTATTTATTATTTCGTTTTCATTCAATATTCTTTAAATCTGATCTATTATTTTGACATTGTCTTGTTTTTCACTACATAGTTGCATAAGGTGTCAATAATTAGGTGTTTTACCCCACGGCAAATGTACAGCCAACAACAAAACACTCTAAATAAATTTTACAACATTTAATAATTATTACCTTCGTTGTTGCTTTCGCTTCGTCAGCTACAACAGCTCGTTTTTTAGTGACTTCATTCTGAGCAACATTATCACCGGCATCCTAGAAATTATGCAATTCCGTCAGTTCTATAGCTTATAACGACGAAATAAAAATAAACTTAGGATATTTAGCTTTTTTATTTATTTTAAACTTACATTCTGATTGGCGCCACGCGGTGATTCAAAAACGCATTTCAGTTTGTAGTCCATAAGCTGATCCGGACTGATTTCCTTCCACTGTAACAAATTCAATCGATGACAACATATACAAATATAAAACCTCATTCATAATAATAATAACCATAGAAATTATTACATACAACTTGATCTATGTTTGTGTTGCCTTCTGGTGCGACGACGCTTTGCACCATAAACTTGTGTTTGTGTTTCTCATTGGGATCCACATACACCGGCTGCGGAGTAACTGTAACACATCAATTAATATTACAATATATCAGCAACACATTCAAGAAATATAATCAATCAATTAACTTGCACAAGTATGTAATTAGTTTCTCCAAAGTTTTTATCTATAAACATCTTGCATACTTCAGACGAGCATCCAATGTCCATGCAGAGGACAACAATTTGTTATTTTTCTGATATGACCAAAATAGTCTCGGTTGCGCAGTGGTCGAGCACACGGCTTCTGATCCAGAGGTCCGGGTTCGATTCCAGACACTGGCTCACACCAATGACTTTTCGAAATTATTTTCGGAAGTTATGTGTGATAAATATCGATGACTGAAAACTTTGTGCCCGGTATGGCAATAGGTTCGCCACCTATTCCATTTGAGACGTAAACATAACGGCGAGAGTAGGCTTAACAGCCGCTGCCTACACCTTCGGGTAACAAAAGGCGTGAAGTTATGTTATGTGACCAAAAGATAATAGCTACTTGACTCCGCAAAAAAGCGTATTTTTCGTTTTCTTGACAATTTCAGGATATAAATAAATAAATAGGTAAGCTTCTCTCTATGTTTACATACACTATGGTACCTAAAGTACAAAGATCAACTTTAATAATAATTGCATGAAATATATATACATATAGGTACTTGGTTTTATATTACAATTGTGTAATAGATTTTCTTCAATACTCACTGGCTATTTCCACTTTGGAGTTGGGATCGAGAACTCCAGAATTTGGACGTACACAGTACTTCTTTGGTGCGGTTGTTTTTATCTTGAAAAGTATTGTATCAGTTGAAGGATTTGTTAATCTCATATAGGTAGTACAACTCTGCTCGAAGAGTCCTGAATAATCAACTAGAATCAATCAATAATAATGACTATTTACCTACTTGTAGAAACAAATTGCTAACTAAGATTAACATTAACAATACATGAATATGTTGCATATTATATTAATGGATATCATGTTTCTGAAATATGCATTCTCAATGAGTTTGTTTATATTATAGTATATGCTCACATACATTTTTATTTTTTAACAAAAACTATATATGTTTGTACTTGTACAGAAAGAAATAGGGAATAGGTAATTAAATTTATTTAACATATGTGACCGTAACTACATGTGTTAACTTACATGTATCATGAGGTCTCATAATATATTCAACAAATTGCATGAAAAAGGATATATTTTTTATATTTATACATATACTAGATGACCCGGCCTTTGTTCCGCATCAAAAGTAACAAAAGTGTAAATTTTGGATATCATGAGGTTCAATTTCTGCTATTTATCGGCTTTGGCTGCTGTCCCGCTATGTTAATACTGCAATATCTTCGAAAATATTCGTTTAAATTGCATGCTGTAAAGGCCCAAGATCATCTATATTACATGCACAATCTATTTAAGACACTTAATTGGATGAAAATTAATGGTGTAATGTTTAAAATCGCTTCGTAAATAAGCCATTATTTCTCGTAAAAAGTTAAAATATAAAAATGGTCATTGTGGGTTATGCCTAAAAGACATATGCGGAATTTTTTGTAGACCTGTTGTTTTGATCTGTCACTTAGGGTTCAGCCAGCGTTTGCAATTAAAGATCTAAATCTCGAAAATTATCATTTTTTTTTATTTGATTTGATCAAAACCGGGGTGGTTTTGATCAAATCAAATAAAAAAAAATGACACCCTCTAACTATTAAAAAAAACGCATCAAAATCCGTTGCGTTTTAAAGATATACACGCATATAAGGTGACAGACAGCAGAAAGTGACTTTGTTTTATACTATGTAATGATAAAAAATCTATCTATGTTTGTCTACGAGACTCTCAGGCTTAGACCAGCTATTTTGAAGCACAATGATCACTTTGGCAAGCAAATTACTGTTTTGATTCTGTCTTTTATAAATGAGGTAATTTATCAATATTTACTAGGATTGGAAGTTATCTTAAATGTAATCCCTATCATTTCACTACCTAGCTTACTTGCATCTTTTGATATCTATGGTTTGAATAAAAAGTGTAAAGCTCAAAATGTTTACACCTGATTTAACAGTGGCTAGAATTTATGTTCTGTATTCTCTAATTCATACATTGTTTTTAAATAACAACCTGCAAAACATGACATCACTAAAAATTTCAATTATCACATAAACATACACATTATTTCATGTGTGATTGAACTAAAGTGTCTCTAAGAACCAGTCAGATTGATTGGTTTAGTTTATACTTTATTGTAGACAACAAAAATTACAGAAAGATATGTATATACAATAAATTCATGTACAAAGGCAAACCTATTGAGGTGACCCAGGAAATCCTTTTTAGTGATAGAGAAAAGAAAAATCAGTTAGCAAGGTAATTATGGAACTCACACAATAAATTAATAGATAAATATAATATAATACTCTCATATGAGAGGGACTGAAACGAGTTCATAAATAAAACTATAATGATTACATGACAATAACTGGTGTCATTGGTCTTCTGTTTAAATGGCATAGTCAGAAACATCACAAATTTTATGTTTCATACTAAGCGAAAAGTTAAAAATTCTAAAAAAAAAACAAAATCATGTGTTTGTCATTCATGTAGTTAGACTCAATGTTAGTGAGTCTTAATAAGGGCTTCTTGTAATAGCTCCCAGGAATTATAATAGAACCAAAATGATGAAAGCATAAAAAAACTTCCAATTTGTCTTTAGTTTAGGAATAATCTGTGGTATTATGCATATAAGATTTCATGTGATCCGTAGAGTAATTTAGGACATACATAATATAAAACTATAAATACAACTACAAATAATTTCAGTACATTTATGTACTTATTGAATTGTTTAAAGACAAATTTATGACAATGTAAGAGTTTGCACTGACTTTAAACTTTGAAATGATGCTGGTAAAGAAATAATTTTATTTCTTTATACATCATCATTTCTTTATATACCAAAGAGTTAGCTTGACATTTAACTATATTAAAAGTTGACCTTTATACTTTTATATTAATATATGTACATAATTACATTTAAAAACCAAGTCAATAACTCTTAGTGGCCTCATATATTCCAGAATAAACAATGACATTTCTTTATTTTAACATTCTGCTTTCAGTGAGCAGTTCTTTATAGCAAGTTTTAGATCATAATGTCCTTTCAAACATAGATTTACAATCACTTAATATGAGTTAACCAATTTATTTAATAAACAAAATCATACTGAATAGGAAGTTACTCAAGGTAAATATTATTTAGTTATTTAAAAACTGAATAAAATATTAATTGAAACAAGACTATAGATTTCATGTTATTAAAAATAAATGAACCAAGGTTGACTGAAACCTATTTTATATTAGGTATTTACTTTCAGGTACCTCTTACAATGAATGATGATTTCCCCTTCATTATTGAGGGTCTCAATCATATTAATTAAAAGGATTATAACTTGAGCAATATTGTACAAAGTGCTGATAATATGTTTACTAATCATGCCAAATTAGACTTAAACTCAATATTGGCACAAAATGTAATCCAGATACGGAAATCGGAAATTTTACATCTGGTTGTTTTTCGAGACAACAATTTGTGGGATCAAATACTTCAAGAAAAATTACAATTCACTCCTGCATTGCTTTTGGGCTAAGATATAATCATTTACTATAAATATAAGCAAAATATGCCCAACACACGGTGTACATAAATAAAATTGCAAAAAACCGCACCCTGACAAAACGCCGATATCTGGAAATAGAAACTCCATTTGTCAGCAGCACCTAGCTTGCGACCTATGTTCAGCGAGATTCATTTTATTAGTAACCATCGAATTGGAGTGTCTATATAGTTAAAATACTCACCTTTAAATTTTAATTCGTTTTGGGGTTCTATATTTAACACCTGGTTGGGCATTTTGACCCTAACTTTATTATATCTTGTTGGCAAAATTACAATTCACAAAAACCGACGGTTCTACGATGTCGAGCAAAGCGAACGAACGATTGAATTGAATGATGTTATAAAACGGTGCATTACGCATGCGTGCTTACCTATCTACCTACTTTTTCTGTACCTACACAATTAAATAGTGTAATATCTATGGCAATCAATGAATCTATGGTCAATTTTATTAAAAGTACTGAAATTATTTATTTCATATTATGCTTGTTAACAGTAATTTAATAAGTTAATATTATTTTAATAAAAAATACAAATGTTATCATTACAAAGAAACCGTGTTAACTATTATAATTAAATAATTCCGCAGAGATATTTTGTCTGTAAAATTTTCCCAACACTTTTTACCTTCTGAACTGACAGATGGAGCGCAAAACATGGCTGGATTTCGGTTTCAGTAGGTATTAACACAAATTCATGTTTCTATATTCATATGAAAAAAAAAATTTAAGAAATTGGAAATAACTAATTTAATATAAAATAACATATCTCCGATTGCGTTCGTCTAGCTAACGCGTATTTGCACAGACTTATTCAAGTAGCAAGGATAATCCATCGACCAATTACTCTGAAATATCCTCTTATGAAGGGGGATCTATTATTATTGACAAGACTGTTGATGCAAACAGCCTGTTAAAGTGACAGTAGACCAATTAGAGAGCCGAGCAGTAATCGTTGATGTCGCCATCCCCCATGACAATATTAACGTGAAGGCTGAAAAAACAAGCAATTGAAATATTTGGACACTGCTCACGAGATTTCTGACAAGTGGGATGAAAAATAAAATACCTTCAGCACATTTTTTTATTTACAAGTGCATTGTCCGTGCAGACGTTGTCTCCAGTCTAAGATCAGTTAATAATTACAAATTTAGCAAATTTACAATAGTTTTTACTCGTTACGAAATTAAACTAATATATTTAAATAATTCCGCAGAGATATTTTGTCAGTAAAATTTTTCCAACACTTTTTTTTTACCTTCTGAACTGACAGATGGACCGCAAAACATAGCCGAATTTCGGTTTCTGTCGGTATTAACTTTTTTATGTTTCTCTAATCATTGACTTTATGTTCGTACTGAAATACTGTTATACTGTTTCCATGCGAGTGACAGTGCTGAGCAAGAGCGAGATAGTTATATGTTTATAATAAAAAATGCCCCATATCCAAAGGGCAATACGTCCTAAATAAATACAAGTCAATGAAATGAAATATGAATAAAAGTGGACTGTGTAATGTGCTTTTTTTTACGAATTTTGGAATTGTAACAAATTTCACCCATTAGTAATAATGAAAATACCTATTTAATATTACATGTCCTGTTACCAAAAAAGGTTTATAATAAAAAAATACTTAAAATAATCACTTTTACCTATCATTTTCACCATGAATTTTGTTTGCAGCAAATAGTTATTGGTTGTAGTTAATGGTCGTAGTTAATGGTTGTAAACATGAATTACTCAAATTTAAATATACTTTTGAACGCTTATCTTAAAATTGAACACAAATTACCAAGTAGTATTTTTAGAAATCAATTACGTCTCAGTCAAAAATTGAACCTCAAATCTACTTACTGCCGGTACTTTCGGACATCCAAAGAATCTATTCAATCTCTCAAAAATGGAGTTACATCATTACCATCACCACAAGAAGTAAGTAATAGTAATTTAGCCACTTAGCCTCATCTAACCAGCTCTGTATTTATTATTTAGTTCATAATATAGGTTATATACATATTTTTTAAATAAATTTATAACATGTAAAAATACAAACCAAATTAATAAACATCATAAAAGCCTATGTTGGAATGTGTTTGATGTATCATTCTGTACATTATGAATTTTCAATAAAGTAATTCTGATGCCTAAATTTGTGTATTTTACATTATTACATTTAACAATCTTGTCAATAACAGACAATTGAGTAAATAGGTCTATAATTATTGTAGTAAATTTCAGGTCCTACCATACCAGTTTCTAAGCTAGTATTAATCTCGGTGGTCGAGAACATGGTTTCTGAATCCAGAGGTGGTTCGAATCCTGACATTGGCTCACACCAATGACTTTTCGAAATTGTTTTCGGAAAGTTATGTGTGATAAATATCAATGACTGAAAAGTTTTTCCCGGTATGGCAATATGTTCGCCACCTATTCCATTTGGGATTTAAACATAACAGTGAGACGAGGCTAAACAACCACTGCCTACACCTTTGGGTAACAATGGCGTAAAGTTATGTTTCATGTTTTTATTTTATGTATGTATTAATTGATTGAGTTTCTCATAGATTACATTTATTTATTATTTCTTTTGTACTTCATGGTTTTCTTCTGTTGCTAAAGAATGGAATGGAATATTACCATGCTACATTCCTTATTATATATATACTAGCTGACCCGGCAAACATTGTCTTGCCGAAAAGTAAAATTTTAAAAATAGGGGTTGATCGTAGGGGGTTGAAAATTGAGGGTTGTATGTATTTTTGTATCCTGTTTTATAAAAAAAATAAGAAACAGAAATATATCGAAAAATTAAAAAAAAATATTGAGGGGTGATTTAGGGTCACCCTTGTGATTTAGGGGGATGAAAAATAGATGTTGTCTTATTCTCAGACTTACCCGATATGCACACAAAATTTCATGAAAATCGGTCAAGCCGTTTTGGAGGAGTATGGAACGAAAACTGTGACATGAGAATTTTATATATTTGATATGTATGTATATATAACAATAACAAAGCCTTATAGATTTGTTTTCATGTGAAACAATAACATGAAGGTTAATGAAATGAGTTTCTCTAAAGTCTCATAATTTAAGTTCTTCATCAAATGCCATATTATGTAGTTATAAGATTAGTCTCATATGAACAAAATTTAAGAATATCCTTTGATAAACTTGAAACATGTGCTTTTATGTTTCAAGCGGGTTAATGTCATCAAGTTTTCTGGAATTAAATACTTGTCTGAATAGAACAACTCCTATAGTAGTATATAAAATAAATAAAATAAAATAGCCTTTTATTCAGACCTTCCTTAACTATAGGTTACATATATTATACAGAAGTTCATATTGTATTTTTTTCATTTTTTTTTTTATATAATACAAACCTTTAATTTTGACAACACTGGTATTACTAGTATGTTTGCCTTCTGGCAAAGGCCTCATCCAACATTCCCTAGTTTTCTCTGCCCCTTGCGGCTCTTGTCCATGTTTTACCAGCTATTTTGATAATCTCATCCACCCATCTCTTAAATTGCCGTCCTCTCTTCCTTTTCATACCCCTAGGATACCAAATTGTAGCTCTCTGACTACATTTGTCTTTTCCTCTCATCATATGACCTGTCCATTTCCATTTTAATTTCCTTATTTTTACTGTGACATCTTCCAGCTTCGTTATATTTCTGATATCTACTAGGCGTTTTCTGTCTTTTCATTTTATACTAATTATACTACGCTGCATTGAGTGTTGACAAACTTCTAATTTTCTTAACTGTTTTTTAGTAAGTGCCCATGTCTGGCATCCGTAGGACAGTACTGGAAGTATGCAGGTGTTAAATAACTTACGCTTAGGTGCCATGGACAGGTTCTTATTCTTCATCACTTCCTTCAGGCCCCAATAACGTTTCCAGGCATTAGGGATTCTTCTATCTACCTCTTTGTCCATTATGTCGTTTTTAGATATGATTTGGCCTAAGTAGATATATTCATTCTCATATTTGATTACGCCTTCGTCAACTTTTATTGGAACATAATGTCTGTTGGTCATGACCTTTGTCTTTTCGGTGTTCATCAGAAGCCCTACTTTCCTACTTTCATCTGATATTTGTTGCAACATTATTTGAAGTTCTCCTGGTTCATTGCTAAGTATCACGAGGTCGTCAGCAAATCTGAGATGTGTGAGGTGAGCGCCATCCAAGACAATACCATAACTTCCCCAATTAAGATTCCTGAAAATATTTTCCAGGACTGCCGTAAAAAGATTTGGAGATAAGGGATCCCCTTAACGTACTCCTCTCATTATTTTTATGTCCGTGCCCGCATACAGCTAGAAAATAATCTAGCTGTATGCGGGCTTTGCTGATATTGTATACATTTCGAATGATTCTTATAAATTTGTGCTCTACTCCCTGGTTCTTCAGTGCCTCCCAAATGGAAAAATGATGCAGCGAATCGAAGGCTTTGCTATAATCAACAAATGCGCAGTATAGCGGTACATCATACTCCTTGTATTTTTCGATTATTTGTTTGAGTGTATGAATGTGGTCCAGAACTGAGAAGTCACTTCTAAAACCCGCCTGTTCCATAGGTTGGTTTTCGTCTAGGACTTTTGTGATTCTATTTAGTATAATTTTAGAAAATGTTTTATAGATGTTAGACATCAAACTTATTGGTCTGTATTTATTTATATTGGTTTTGTCGCCTTTTTTGAATAACAGGATGATGTCTGAGATTGTCCATTGTACTGGTATTGTTTCTGTACTAATGATGTGATTAAAGATATTGACTAGAATGGGCGCAATTATTTCCTTTGCATATATTAGTATTTCATTTGTAAACCCATCAGGACCTGGTGCTTTGTCTTTTTTCTGTGTTTCTATTGTCCTTTCTACTTCTCTCAAGGTAATTGGTGGCACCATAGCATTGTCTTCTAGCTCTGGGCAGATGGTATTTGGATTTTGTTGAGTGTATAAGTTTGTGTAAAAGTCAGTTGCAATTTGCATTATATCTGTTCTCTTTGTTTGGTCTTTATTTTCTATATTTTTAAGTTTTGTCATCCATTCCATACTGTAACATAGCTTTTTCCATGCTTTTCTTATTGCACCTGTTTGTATCACATGTTCTTCAATTGTTCTGAGTTGATGTTGCTCCTTGTCTTTCCTGATATTTTTCCTGATTTGCTTGCTAAGTTCGCCTATTTTTTTCCTACTAGCTTTGGTTGGTTTTGTACTTATTAATCCGTTCTTGTAATAAGATCTTTGTTGTTTCAGATGTATATTTGGTCCTTCTTTTTTTGTCTTGAGTGCTCTTGGTGATTGATAATTTTAACTTGTTTTCAAAGTAGTTGTATTGTTCAAGGACTCCTAAATTTAATGTTTCAGAATTAAAATCTTTGAAGTAATTTTTTAGCAATGATTTCATTTTTCCCAAGGATTCTTCATCTTCAATTTTGGTGGGCAGCCGAAGATGTGGTCTTGGTTTCTTGGTGGGTTTGATTTTCAGTTCTGCTCTGACCATTCTATGATTAGTGTTGAAATTAAACTTGTTCAGTATACTAATATTTTTGAAGTTGTTCGGGCTATTTGTGAGAATGAAATCAATCTCGTTAGTGTATCTACCATCTGGAGATATCCATGTCCACTTCTTCTTAGGTTTTTTCTTGAAAATGCTATTCAGAACTGTTAACTTGTGTTGGAATGCCAAGTTTATAAGTCTTTCACCATTTTTGCTCCGTTTCCCTTTGCTATGATTCCCAATAATAGTTTCTTTGCCATACTGCCGAGATCCAATTTGGCCATTGAAGTCAACGTTAACTAGATTTTTGTGAGCATGATTTTGGATACTGTTGTTTAGGTCTTCATAGAATTTTTCAACATCTTCAATTCTTGCATTCTCAGTTGGTGAATATACTTGAATAATGGTGAAATTATCCTTATAGTTTGTGACATTCAAGTTTAGGATAGCTATGCGTTCTGATACTCCAATTAACCTATAATAGTATAGTATGGTATTATTTTCCTTCAGGTTACCTCAATTTTGCGTGAAAATGAATTTAATATGGATTTTGAATCTGGCTGTGTTAAATCCTATGATTCTAATCAATTGGCTTCAAACACTCCTATTGAAGATACCAGAAGTGAAGCCACCTGCAAAAGAACTTCAGGTGAGTGATGATATAATTTATGCTACTTGTGAGTGAATTCTAAAACAGTAATTTTAGTAACTATGTACTTTATGCTTCATGTTATTGAATTATGATTCTGCTTACCACTAACAATTTATAAAAAATATTATTTTCTTCGAATTAAAAGAAAACCAGGCTTTGACATATTCAATAGCAAAGGAGCATAAATGCTGAATAATGACACTATTATAGATGTCTTTCAATCAAATTGAAATTTCAACTCATTAATATTCTATGTTCTGCAGGGATGCTAATGAGTGTATATGACGGCCATGCTGGTCCAGCTTGTGCTCAAGTATTGTCAAAGAGGCTCTTAGACTATGTAGCAGCAGCGCTTCTACCAGCTGACGTATTAACCATCTATTTAAAAGAAGGTGCTAAAGACAGGTTGCTGGAAACCTACAATGATAGGGTAGGGGTTTTAGAAATTATTAAATGGTCGTCGACTTAGCGGATGAAGGAGTTGAGAACGGCCACAACACACTTTTCATACTAAAATGAAATGAATCCTTGAAAAGGGTGATGTCAGGACTGATCAAGTGATCTATGGGTATGACAAGAGTTATGAAAGTCAAAGAACCAAGTGAAATGTGTAAGAATCTTGAGGCACTCTGTTCGCTCAGCCTGCACTATAAGGGAATTTACTTGAAGTTAATATGCGTGAATGACTCAACAATATGCAGTTGGTCATGTGATTGGAATGCTTTGAAATATGTATCTTGATTTTGAAATAACTAACTTATAAAATGTTGACAACATATTGTTATACCATAATTATAATATATATGGCATAGGAAGGCAAACGAGCGGGCGTGTCACCTGATGGTAGTGACCAGCGCCGCCCATGGACACCTGCAACACATAGTGTTACAGTTGCGTTGCCGACCTATAAGGGAATACTATAAGAAAGGATGGGTGAGCCTCCGGGTACCTCTTTCATCGAACGACACGCGGCATGAGCCAGTTTACGTCGTACTTCTGAGAGGTCGTGGTATTTCACCGGCTGAACTGCTTGGCTCTACCACAGTTGAAACATCATAACTTCTGAGATTTCAGAACATTTATTGGGGTGTAGATTAGAATTAAAGTCCTCTATCTCTGAAACACAGTGCATAAACACTGACCTAGTTGTGTCACAGTTAATAAATAAAAACTGGAATAAATTGTTTATCTTGACTCATTCTTTATGAGTTTCTTCTTCTCACCTTTATTACATTTTATTCCAGGCTGAAATAGTTGAAGAGTTGAAGCCAATATATGAAAGTAATTTTAAACAATATCTTAATGAACTGGAACAGTCATCCAGAGACATAAATGTAAGAAATGCATTGCAACAGGCCATTTTAAAACTAGATAGTGATTTGTCTAGGGAAGTGACAGAAGCATTTGATAATAATAGTCCTATTCAACAGAAGACATTATCGGTGGCTTTGTCTGGTGCTGTTGCCTGTATTTGCCATGTAGATGGTCCACATTTGCATGTAGCTAATGTAGGAGATTGTAATGCAGTGCTCGGTTCATTAACAGAGGAAAACTTGTGGGTGGCTAAGAAGATTACAAAAGAACATAATGCGGAAAATTTCGACGAACTAAAACGCATCTGGTCTGAGCATCCAGAACAAGAGAAGAAAACTGTGATAAGAAGAGATAGGCTTCTTGGTGAGCTAGCACCATTGCGTAGCCTGGGTGATTTTAGGTATAAGTGGACCGTGCAACAATTAGAGAAACTGGCAGTGCCATATGTTGGTGCAAGAGCAGTGCCCCTTAATTATCACACCCCACCATATCTGTCTGCAATGCCAGAAATATTTTATCAGAGACTCACAGCAAAGGATAAATTTTTAATTATAGGTTCAGATGGGCTGTGGGATATGATAACACCATTGCAAGCAGTGAAACTGGTCGGAGAGCATATGAAGGGAAAAGTATTTTTCAATCCATTGAAGTTGCCACGTAAAAATATACAATTGGGTGATCTTGACGAATTGTTAGTTCATAGGAAAGAAAGTTTAAAAAGTAAGCCCAAAGATAGAAATGCAGCTACTCATTTGATTAGGCATGCAATAGGTGGTACCGAATATGGAGTGGATCATTCGAGACTGGCGCATCTCCTTAGTTTGTCTCCAGACGTCAGTCGTATGTTCCGGGACGATATTACTGTGACTGTTGCATTCTTTGATTCGGAATTCCTGAGGCAATGTCCCTCATAAACCAAAATAAATTGCACAATAGCCTTTTACGGTTGTATCTAGCTAAGACGCTATTTTAGTATTTATAAAAGCACACGTATTTTAGTAGCGACGAAAATGTCACAAAATTCTTGATACTAATCATTACATAGTATATAACAAAGTCGCTTTCCACTGTCTGTCCCCTTGTAAGATCTTTGAAACTACGCAACGGATTTTGATGTGTTTTTTTTAATAGATGGAGGATTTCAATGGGGGGTTTGTATGTATAATTCATGAATAATGTAGTAAAAGTAGTCTCGGTGGTCCAAATGGTCGAGCACACGGGTTCTGATCCAGAGGTCCGGATTCGAATCCAGATACTGGCTCACACCAATGACTTTTCGAATTTGTTTTCGGAAGTTAAGTGTGATAAATATCGATGACTGAAAAACTTTGTGCCCGGTATGGCAATAGGTTCGCCACTTATTCCATTTGGGGCGTAAACCTAACGGCGAGACGAGGCTTAGCAGCCGCTGCCTACACCTTCGGGTAACAAAGGCGTGAAGTTATGTTTATGTAATGTAGTAAAAGAAATGTTTTTCGAGATTTAGGATTTGAATTGCAAACGCTGGATGAACCCTAATTGATAAATCAAAACTGTGTACCACATTATTATACACCTTTATAAGGGCTACAAAAAGTCCGCGATGGTGTGTGTCTATCTCTTAGGGATAACCATTTTTATTTCTTATTGCTTTTGAGGCGAAACAAAATTCGCAGGGTCAACTAGCATAATATATAAATTAAAATTCCACCTTTAAAATTTTCCAGTGAAGAAACAAAATTCTTTATCTGTGATTTTCTGTTTGGAAATGTTCATGGATTTATTTGCAACGGGATGCATGTCTAATGAGTTTTCAATTCACGTTTGTGTAGACGACTATGAACTACTATAATTATCTAACCGCGTGTTTGGTTTGTATATTTTTTAGGTGATTTATGTAGTTCTTTCTTTAAAAAAGTTCAAAATGGTGACTATTTAATTAAACTATAGATTTTGAAATGTGTGCTATCGATTCTGGGCTTACATCAATGATTTCATGAAATTCTTTTCGGACCTTTAAGTAACGAGCTTATGCTCCTTCAAAGACAGGAAACACAGTTGTGGCAATGCTATTTATTTACTTACGACGAGGTGACCCGATGGCCAATTTGCCCCATTTCCCATAAAGAATGTGTTTTAAATATGTGTATGTGTGTATTTGTTAATTTTCCCAATATCTGACCTGCAATTACGTACTGTGTTTGTGAATATTTTAATTTAGAACAATTTTAGTTGTAGGTATTTGCAACATTAAAACGCACATGTTTAGTCAAATGCTGTGATAGACAACAATACAAGATTAGGTAATATTTTATTATTGTAAACATTAACATATAGTTTGTCTGTCAAATGAATGAGAATTAATTTTTCTTTCCTATAAAATTCATCTTCTTAGAGAATCACAAAAATTTTAATTTTCTATCTCTGTTTCTAACTTAAGTCTTAAAATTTCTACTAATAAGTATATACAATCTAATATGAGTAATATTTATCAACTCATATGACTGACTAAAAAAAAAAAATGATAATTTGAAAAAATATACCCTGGAAAAATGGCTGTAGTAGTAGTCAGTTTCAACCCAGCAGCTTTTTATCCTAGTCTACTCAATTATTTATACTAAAATATTGGAAATTGTTGTTAAGAACTTACCATATATCAAAGTATCATATACCCTAAATAGTAGCTATATTGCCATATATGACCGTCTATACAGATGAAATAATTTTTAAAAAACGATAATTTGAAAAAATATACTCTGGAAAAATGGCTGTTGTAGTAGTAGTAGTAGTCTGTTTCAACCGCTTTTGAAATTGTCTAATTCAATTATGTATTTATACTAAATTAATGGATTTTTTAAAACTTACCATTTAATATCATAGTAGGAATGTTGCCAGTAGGTAAATTAAATTACATATAAGTAAGCAGATCTGTTGGTGTTTGTTTATCGTTGTAATCTTTGTTTGTTTTTTTAATGTTGTTCCATTTGCCCCGAGCCAATGTTATTCTCACTGTGTGTATATTAAAATTTAGTAATTTTATTATTTTAATGATTAAATATGCTTGTGAAATCCTATCCGTTTTATTCATCCCTTATGATATCTCATTGTACTATTTAAGTTGGAGCATAATTGTAGCTGCCTAGACTTTTGGGCATCGACGGCGTGAGGGTAGAAATTAGTTTTAATTAGACAGGCAGAACAGAAATCCAGAAATGAGATTTCTATTTAGAATTTGGTCGGAGAAGTACTGTTCTTTTTGTGATAATTTCTTTTCGAAATGTTTGTTATGTGGGTAGTGGGCAGAAAAGTTGCGGCAGAATAATAAATAATAAAAGTAAAAATTCAATATCAACTTTGTTTATTTATTTATTATTAATCATCATTAATATTAAAAGTGAATACATTAACGTTACAACTATGAGAATACGGCGAATAATAATGAGTTATTATTTACATAGAAATAGATTCAATTGCAGATTTTGGAAATAATTTAGGTAAATTTAAGGTATATTAAATAATGTTTAAATTAAACACTGTTGGCGGCAAACTGGTTAATGAAAGTATCACAAAGGCGCTTTACATATATATATATATGTAAAGCGCCTTTGTATGATATATATATATATATATATATATATATATATATATATATATATATATATATATATCAATTCATTGTCAGTTATCAGTCCATACACACCTTAATTCTCTTCATCAATTTTCATAAATTTCATCATGCACACTCGCTAACTTTTCAATCTCTCGACCACCTTTTTAAATAAGATGTAATCAATTTAATTGCGGCATTTTCCGACTCCTAACTCCTTCCATTGTCTCGGGATAGGTATTAGTCCAACTTCCCACGTTTTCTTTTCCATTTTATTCATGTTCATTGCTATAATCTTTCGTATGGACTAACCCCAAGAATATGCTGTTCATTACCATCTAAACTCTCTTTCAAACTTCCTACTCACTCCCTCTCTCTACTAGTTATGTAGTTTTCGACGTGTAGGTACATGATTTTCATGACCCTACTAAAACTTTGGAATAATATAAGTAAGTTTTCTTTTGTTGACGATTGCCTCAATAATTTGGCAGCTCATAGCTAGGTAAATGGATGTTCATACTTTTACAAAAAGATTCTAGACTTAACAGCAGTACCTACTGTTAAATGTATGTATCGTTCTACTAATTATTTTGTTGGAAGTAGTACAAGACTTTCATTCTACCAGCCCGCCGCATGAGATCATTTTATGTCAGATAAATCAGTCAGGTTATCTGCATACCAGATTTACATAAGTCCAAAACACTGATTCAAGTGACAAGTAAAGAAAGCCAGTTTGGTGTAGTTTGAGCATATATATAAAAATGCAATAAATTTTAGTAAAACAAAACCGTTTATGCCCTTCTACATTGTAACATTAGGTTTATTCTAAAATGTTTGGGTAACTATTTCTCTCTCTTTACTTAGGCACAAGAAATTCGCCTTAGGCGCGTTGATAATGTAGAAAAAGAACGAAAAACCCAATATACAAAAATCCACAGAACATAGAACCTCTTCTTTTTTCGAAGTGGCTTAATAAAAAAAAATGTCTATGAAAGCAACCATAAAGAACGAGATTTTCTAAATTCAAAATTCCACGGATCCCACATAATACCTTCAAAATATTAGGTAGGTCTGTACATTTTATTATCGAAGAGAATATACCATCTGGACATGGTTTCTGTATAGAATTGTCTCTGTTACCAATGTGTTGATGCTAATCTGACGAATTGAAGTGGATGGCTAAATTGTTACCCAAAAATATTCTAATAATAATCGTTGCGACCATATTTAAAAATTTAATAAAAATATGCAAGTTATCTGTGGGCAGTATATCATACAATTCCTTTCGACATATTAAAAAAACTATTATTTATTTATGAAAGATATAGTTTTCTAAAAAAAAAACTTCTTTTTGCTCCAATAGAGCGGATACTTAAAAATTTTGTAGGTAGTTGTTGTATGGTGTAGCTGATCAGAGTAAACATGGGTAGGATAGCAGCGTGTCAACTACTCACACGTTCTTTTACTTCTTGATAGAGACATCTTCTTCTGCGTTTCTTCTGTGTTAATTAATATCCTATGTCTAAGGCACATAGTCAAATTAAGGTATTCCGTTGTGCATTCATATTAAAGAAGATCAGCCAGAATTATAACTAATTCCAATCAGTTTAGCCATCCACTGTTTTACTCAATTCTAGCAATCAACATGTATCTCAATATAGGTATAGATAAACATCCTAAATACATATTTGTTTTATAGGCACCTAAATTATACATTAACATTTTGACAATCAAACCAAACCAAAAAAAAATCAGTTGAAACAAATTATGGAACTCATTTGATTGGTGCCGTAATTGTAGAGTGATTATCTATGGTAGGTAATAGATACAGCAAGGAGACATTTATCAAGAGTAGGTTTTATAGATATCTTACATAAAAGATCAGATTGATTTTTCACAATAAAGCGTGCGAAGATTGAAGCATAAATTGATGCTACAATATATAATATATATTATCACTATTAAATTAAAATATAATATAGCATTGTAGATAAAAGAAACTTATACAAACAACAATAAGTACGTCTTACACCCGCTTCTTAATACCTACTTACCAAATACACAGCCCGCGACAAATTTCCTACTACTATTTCGTTCGAAAAACTCATCTTAATAACTACAAAAAACACAGTTTCCAAGCATACAAATTGACTTGCGATTAAATACTACGAAATAGATACATAAAAACTATCAAATAACTATCAATAATAATAATAATATTTCAAATCTCATCTCGAGAAAGCTGCGATTTTATAGATCGCGAAAAAATGTTTCACACTTTATATTAAATACATACATACAATATTATATTTATTTATAGAAATACATTATATGTACCTATCATAAGAATGTTAGTTCACTTTATAAGCCCGAAAATATATAAAATAAATATCATTAAAAAAGCACAGTAACATCTTACAAATAATTAGTAGTTAATTTACTTAGCGTCTAGCGTTCAAGTCAAGGGGAATAAAGATTATTTTAATTTTTTTTTTTGTTTACTAAACGGAAATATCCAAAAATTTCTCCAAAATATAAAATCTTCAGAATATTTCGAAGGATAGTTTGAGAAAATGCAGATAGGTAGACCATAGACACATCATTCAAACAATAACTTGTTATAATATCCTACTCGTTACATGTTGATTAAATACTTATTTAACTATTTGGCATTGTAGATGACAAACATATATTGTGCATATTTCATAAATATAATACGCCTAAAGTGGACAGTAATGATAACATCTATAGAAATAGTGCTTTAACATCAGAATTTAAGAGTGTATTAGGTACATGAACTACACAAACTACTAATCGTTCTACACACATATGAATAAGTTATCAGTAACATAGTACACAATTAAAATATATATTATTAAACTATTTATTTGTCTTTTGATAAAAAATCCGCCCGAATGTGTAACACTAAAAACCGCGTATCCAAATCTAAACATATTCGGGACATAACGCATTAATTTATATCATTACTAACATATTATGTAACTTACACGTTATTTTTCATTATTTTCACTTATAATAAATTTAATTATGTCGATTATATAATAAATATAACCCTAAACACTTGATTTTCACATTATATAAATGAAAATATAAAGACTTGTATTCGAATCGAATTTGAATTTCGTTCTCAAAAAGGTTTGATGCGTAGAGAATCTTTTGTTTTTTTTTTTCACAAAAACGTTAAATAATCTGTTGATCTGAATCTTGAATTTTATCACAAATGTGATTAATATGAATATATCAGTGACGGGGCAATAAAAACACAAAAATAATACACGTGTAGGTACCTATGTCGTATTGTCATACAATGAAAATTTAAATTTAATGGGGCGCAACACTTATCACACTAACAATTTTTCAACAATAACATTAAACTAATAACGTCAGGGATTGAAACAAGCGTATTTTGAAAATATTACCGAATTGGCAGTTTTAGAGTGTAGGTAGAAATAGCTGTTTGAGATTTAGCTGCTAATAAAACAGTGACATGCCGTTTCAGCAGTCCACTTCAATTTAAAGGCTCTCGAGTTTGAATCCGAGTGTTGCAATAGATTTAGACGGCAAAAATGGCACTTTGGTTTTCATTTATGATTTCATGACTTTCTATAACTTCGCCGGTATTTGACAGTCTTCCCACACTTAAAATGACAACATGTAAATGTACTATAACGCGAAGTTTATATCTAGATATCGAAATCCAGGCTCTTATCACGTACCACTAATTGCTGTTACTAGCGATGGGACACTGAAATAATATTATTAAATATTATTTAATGGATTTAAAAATATATGGTCCCATCCTTGGTTAATACATTCGCGACGAAACATTATATAATTGAGAGTATATCCAGCGTTAAAGATGAATAAATCCTTTTCGTTACAGCGCATTTTTTTTTTCATCACGAAAAACGTGTTGAACCATCAAATTAATATAATATTATAAACAGTAGGCATATTTGAATTTGGAATAATGTTTTTCTTTTAAAATTACTGTACAGTTTTCTTATTATCTGTGATAACGTCAAGCATGTCCAAATAAACAATGACGCATAATAGTTACCTAGACCATTAAATGGATATAATATATATATTGGTTGCTCGGATTCAGTACCAACACAAAGTTTGAATGAGATTAGGTACGCTCGAGTTTGCTTTACATAAACTGCCAACAATGAACTTGGACGACCAGTTACCATAGTCCATACAGAAACAATAGTAAGTACCGACAGATTCAAATAGAAGGCGAAGTTTAGTTTAATATTTTAACAACATTTATAATGACAGCTACTATATTAAATATACGAATAACTATAAATGCCATCGCATGAAAATGCAATTCTTTGCCTATCCACAGGATTGTGCATTATAGACATAGATCAAGTAATAAGTTCTTTTTTTTTTATTTCAAGTGCATCGCCTTTTCGATATTGTAGTTATGATCTCTGATCCGCTTAGGATATTTTTACTACAGCTTATTTCATTACAACGAGGCTATTAGAATGTTTTCGTTTGATGTTTTCATCCAGTAAAAGCAATTGTTGCTTTAATGACTATTGACACTAGGTACAATTTGATGACATCGAAACTAAGTGACATTAACTTATAGCATCCTCTCTCTTTAAATATTGAAGATGGATCTACGAAATTTTAAGAACAAATACTAAACAAGGGACGCTCATTGAATCGTATAAATGGTTTTGATTCAATCATTATTTCGAAAAAATTTTTACGTTCTTAAGAAATGAGAAAACTACACAATGTTTTATCTGGTGGCACGAGAATTACATATTGATAACCGCTGACCAGAGAATATGTTAATGGCATTACATATTGTGTTCTTTTTTCAAATCCATCCGCACTTTTTTTTTTATAGAACAATAGTTTTCTATTTTTAAACGGTTTTATTTAGCTCACCCCGTTTTTTAAACATTTATTCACAATACTTGTGTCATGTCTCTGGTGTTGTATGAAATCATATAATCGGGAGTGTAAATAATTTGCAAATTTAATTTGTCAGCAGCAAATTGCAAAAAAAAACCGCACCATTATGATTTCTAATATTATGCGACTCAATACGGCCCCTTAATTAGTTCAATAATAATATATGCAATGTTTATAATGGGATGATGATATTACGTAAATAATATATATGTATATATATGTATATATATGATGATGATGATAAAACGCTTAAAAATGTGTCGTCTTCCTAAGTGTTTCATAATATTTTATCAATATATTAACACCGACATTAGTACGTTAGTCGTTTAGGAAAAATATTGTATAAAATATTCTTTAGATATTAACCCGTCGCATATGTTGATTTGTTAACTTCCAAATTTTTTACTATGAGAACTTTTTAACCAGGAGTAACTAAAAGTTTAAGAAGCTGAATATGAATTCCGAAAAATACTGTTATAATTCCGAAACTTTCTCGTACTTTTTATTATTGTACTGTACTAGTGTTAAATAGAATTAGGACTATTTGTTGTGCACATGAAACATTTTTCTCAAACGACTGTCATTATTCTTGCGAGCCGTGTTTTAACAAATTTTTGTATTTGATTTACATTAAGCAAAGAGATTTTTGTCAAAATATGCTATTTGAACATGTTTCTGATACATAAGCGACGGGATAAAATATTCAGTTCGTTAAGTAAACGTGAAATCCGGCGAGAGGATGACCATTGATTAATCGCCCCCCAACGACAGGGCTTGAACAATGCGCGGGTCTGCCTTGCTTCCCTCACGGAACTCCTCGAGGGTCAATCGATCATCGTGATTCTTGTCCATCTGGTCGAAGATCTTGTCGACGCGCTTCTGTGGAGTGTTGTCGTCCTCGGGCTGTGGTGTTTGACCCTTAAAAACATTAAAAAATCCATATTTGAATTTATTTTAATTGCTGGATATAATTAGATCTGTGATTTGTTATTAAGGCGAGGCGGTACTAAAAAAAAAATGGTTGCTTTAAATGTATAATAATTTATAAATGTATAAATGTGCAATATTTATAATGTATAAATGTACAAAATGTACAATATTTTGAGCACAATGCACACCACTTTTCTTTTGTAAATATATATAGTCTGGTCATTTTAGACATAAAAATAGTGATCAAATAAAGAAAATTCCGACAAAGCCAAATTTTCGTAGAGACCTTAGGTTTACCACAAGGAATAAAATGTCAAAAGTCCCCATCAGTCCCATGTGAGCTTAAGGACTTATTCGGGGCCCAAGGTCAAAATTTTAGGTTTTTTGGATTTTTCTCGAAAACGGTAAGTTTTATCGAAAAAGTACCTGAGAGCAAGTTGTAGATCTTAAAATTCTCTATAAAAATGGTTCCTGTGATTTTTCTCTAAGACCCACTATTTCCCAGATATTGCGCTTGTAAGAATCAAGTTCTACATAATATGCACACATTTCCACACCACAAAATAAATATGTAAATGTTAATTTTCCAGGCTTCTCTGTAATAATAATTCTACTACCATACTTTAATTTCAATCGTATTTTTATAACCCCGTTTTCTAAAGCTACATTTTGGCAAACATTCTTCAGTTCATCTAACGAAAACTGGCAGTCATCGCTACTTTCGATGAAATTTAAAATTTCCTCCATTGCACAGTTTATAGCCTCACTTTGAGGACGGCCAATTTTACCGCCAGTATTAGGTCTCGGTGGCGCAGTGGGCGAGCGCACGGCCTCTGATCCAGAGGTCCGGGGTTCGATTCCAGACACTGGCTCACACCAATGACTTTTCGAAATTATTTTCGGAAGTTATGTGTGATAAATATCGATGACTGACAAACTTTGTGCCCGGTATGGCAATAGGTTCGCCACCTATTCCATTTGGGACGTAAACATAACGGCGAGACGAGGCTTAACAGCCGCTGCCTACACCTTCGGGTAATAAAAGGCGTGAAGTTATGTTATGTATGTATGTTTCTTCTTTTCTGCTTCTTCATCCGCTTCATCGCCACAAAATAAGCAGGGGTTTTTAAAACAAAAGCTGGATTCACTTATTCGCGCTCTAGTATGAGGTGGACTTACTTTTGAAGTACTGGCCTGTTCTTCCTCACGTTGTCTTTTTGATGCAGAGATTGAAGTTTTCCTGGTGTATGATGTTCTGCAATCCGCGTGAATTGTAACGGACTTTTGGCTTCTTAAATAATTAGCAAACTCATCACTTCTCGCGACACTTGCATCGATTAAAGTTGGCATTCCACGACTGACCACAACAGTTTCATCTTCAGTCAAAAGTTTATTACAAATAAAGCAAAATTGTGACATTTTTTTTCAAATATTAATCAGCACTAACTTCAATAGTAGAACATATACTATGAAGAACATGATTCTTACAAGCGCAATATCTGGGAAATAGTGGGTCTTAGAGAAAAAATCATAGGAACCATTTTTATAGAGAATTTTAAGATCTACAACTTGCTCTGAGGTACTTTTTCGATAAAACTTACCGTTTTCGAGAAAAATCCAAAAAACCTAAAATTTTGACCTTGGGGCCCGAATAAGTCCCTAAGCTCACATGGGACTGATGGGGACTTTTGACATTTTATTCCTTGTGGTAAACCTAAGGTCTCTACGAAAATTTGGCTTTGTCGGAATTTTCTTTATTTCAATTGTCTAAATTGACCGGACTAATATATATAAAAACACCCAGATGTCATAAAAAAGTCATGCTTGTCATAAATATTTGTAGGTACTCGGTTGCGGATCGAATCCACCAGCCTTGATTTCGCAGTCGGTTGTTTTACCAATGCGTCACAAGGCGTGTGGGGTTTATCTTTTTTAAAATTATGCCTAAGCCAGTATTTGAATTTAGGCCTTTTGTGTTATAGTGACAATGTCTTTGGACTGGCCTAAACAGTTGTTATCTGGTTACTAGCTAAGAAATCGTAGCGTGTTTATTGAAGCAGACAACGCATATATTATAGTAGCTTAGCCAGTCCAGTGAAGATTTGATGAAACAAAGCTCAGGATGAACTCCAAGATAAGATTAGCCAATCTATAACAGAGGTAATTTGTTTAGTAATTTTGGAGTTCACAAAGAACATTTAGGCAGAATAAAAAGTTGTCAAGACGAAAAGTCATTTCGTGTAAGCCTGGATTCTTGATTCAGAACCACCAGACGTCCGAGACATTTTCAAAATTTTCCAATTTCTAATAAATAGTAAACAAAAGTTACGAAGTACACTTTCAAATAATCGAATTAAAAATAATTATTTGTTATGTCTTTAAATAATTTAAGTACCTATATGAAATAATATTTTGGACACAATACACACAGTGCCATCTAGTTTCAAACTAAGCCACTAAATGCTTGTGCTAGGGATGATGAATAGGTAGCGAACCCTTTGCCATACCCGCCATAAAGTTTTCAGTCATCGATATTTATCACACAACTTCCGAAAACAATTTCGAAAAGTCATTGGTGTGAGGCAGTGTCAGGATTCGAACCCGGACCTCTGGATCAGAAGCTGTGTGCTCGACCACTGGACCACCGAGACTCTACACATAGAGTACAGTTATTACACTTATTTTTTCCAAATGCATACTTATAATACATAGCCAAACAACCTATAACTATTTTAAGTATCATCATTAGCCTTTTAAGGTCCACTACGTAGGCCTCGTAGGTTTTAAGTATAGATTGCGGATATTATAATAATATATTTCGATATTATTATGAACCCGATATACTTAATAAGAATTTAGTATACAAGAACATGCTTTTTATATGCACTCGTTTTCAAATTATCCAATTTGATATAATTTTTTTTACCGATGATCGCTAATTATGGGAAATATATGAAATAATTTGCAACCAGCGTTTTTCATTGCAAATCACGTTATTGTATAATTTTAAAATTCAAATTGCACCGACAGATATGACATCACAATGCAACCTGCAATTTTATTGTCATTATAAAATTGATCGAGCGCAGGTACTAAGTATACTGCGAATGGCGAATACTGCTTAAAAAGATAATATGTCTTTGAGAACTAGCATATGTCACTGGCACATTTTATATGCAAATTGACTGCGCTTAAAACATAAATGTATAATCTATATTTATATATAAACTAGCTGACCAGGCGAACGTTTGTTCCGCATCAAAAGTTAATTTTACAGAATTTGCGATTGCAGTGCTAAATCTCGAAAATTATTACTTTTTCTTTACTACATTATAAATGTATTACACATACAAACCACCCCAATGACACTCTCTATCTAATAAAAAAACTCGCATCAAAATCTGTTGCGTAGTTTCAAAGATCTAACCATATAAGGGGACAGACAGCTAAAAGCGACTAGCGACTAGCTGAACCAGAAGAAATAAACAGCGGACTTTTAACATTTAGGTGTACGAAAAATGGATGTTGATCTATTTTATATCTATTATATTCTATTATATCTCATCTATTACAATTTCATCACAATCGGTAACTCCTCCGTAATGGTTCGCCATTACGGAGGAGTTAATATAATATGTACTAAAAAGAAACCCCCTTACCTTTAGAAATAATACTTGAAATATATATATATATTGATTATACATTATATTATACATTTATGTTTAAGGTCTAGCTACTTATTATATATATATATATATATATATATATATATATATATATATATATATACTTAGTCATGCCAAAAATATTGTAACAAAGAAAAAAATTGTTTTTTTTATTGCAAATAACATTTATTACTTTTACAGTGTGTTACTTTAATACATAAATATAAAACGATATAAAATATAAAAAACTTATTCGAAGTGGTCTCCATTGGCTGCAATACAGGCCTTTAAACGTTGAGGCCAGTTATCAATAGAAACACGCACTCTTTCCATGGGAAAATTCTTCACTGCCAATCGTATATATTGTTTTAGGGACTCTAAATTATTATGACGTTTAGAGCAAGCCGTACTCTCTAAAACTGACCACAAATCATAATCCAGTGGATTAAGATCGGGACTAGACGACGGCCAGTCTTCAGCTCTAATGAAGTCCGAAACGTTCGCTTCCAACCAAGATTGCGTGGACCGAGCTTTATGACCCGGTGCCGAGTCTTGCTGGAAGGACCATACTTCGTTATTGAACATGGTGTTGTTAAGGGGCTTGACTACCTTTTCAAGAATGGTATCTTGATACACTTGTGCCGATGTTTTAATAACTTTTTCACAAAAATATGGCTCAGTCACTCCTTCGTAGCGAACACCCCACCAAACCATCACTGAAGTCGGATAATGCCCACGTTGCACTCTGTCAACTGATTGAGAAGCTTCCTTAGAGCTTTGAGCATAAATACGGTCATTTTGTTTGTTAAAATGTTGCTCAATTGTAAAAACTTTTTCATCCGTAAACAATATTTTTCTGTGACCTCCCTTTGCGTACCGCTTCAGTAGTTGTTTAGATTTTAACACCCTATTCTTTTTTAAATTATCAGTTAGTAAATGACCAGTGCGCCTCTTATAGGCTGCAAGTCCTAAGTCATCTTTTAAAATACGAGACATTGTTCTAGGTGCTATCTTCATCTCCCGAGATAAAATCTTTTGCTTGCGGACAGGATTTCTTCGAATTCTTTCCCTTACTGCTTTGACCACCTTTTTCGTACGAACACTACGTGGACGGCCAGGTCTTTTTCTGTCACAAACAGAGGAGGTGTCATTGTACCTATTAATAGCCCGGTACACAAACAGTTGACTAATACCAAGTGTATGGAGAGTTTTAAAAATTGCATTTGGCTCCATACCTACTTTGTGTAATGCAATCACAGCGATTCGGTTCTCTTTATCACCCCACTCCATTTTAATATCGCAAAATATTGTACAATGTATTGGCGCCAAAACGAGAAAACACAATGAACAATCGTATAAAAATGACAGATTCCAAATTCAAATGTAATATTTTTTTATTTTTAGTTGTAACAGTATTTATGGCCAGACTAAGTATATAATAAGTTAGTAAATAAAATTGCAAAGAGACTGATCGAGGCCTCTCGCAACCAGAGGGACGGTCTATTCTTCGCACAGAGGATGATCATTGCCATCCAGCGTAGCAATGCGGCCAGTCTTCTGGGCACGCTGCCAGTAGACCGAGATACGGAGAAATCGGATTCCAGCTAGTATTTTGATTGTATATATTGTAAATAATGTAAATAAGTCAGTGTACATACCACCATTTGATATATAGCGTCCACTATGTTATACATCTCGTCTCTTGTGATGTAACCGTCGTTATCCACGTCGTAAAGTCGGAATGCCCCTGAAATTTACAATTATTAATTAATAATAATAATAATATCTTGGACACAATACACACAGCGCCCTCTAGTTCCAAACTAAGCAACTAAATGCTTGTGTTATGGATAGCCAACGGATATTTGTACATATATACTTTTCTTTTGTAAATACATACTTTTAATACATAGAAAAACACCCAGACGCCACACAAATATTCATTTTTGTCACAAATATTTGTGCTCGGGTGGGAACCGAACCCCCGACCTCATTGCTGCAGCCGGTAGTTTTACCAATGCGCCACGAGGCCCGTCAATTAATAATAATTAATCAACAACAATCAACAACAATCAACAATAATTAATCTATATTAATCTTATATACTTTTTGTACCTTCACTCCATTTAGAGCCTACACATTCGGCAGTTGAACTTCGAAATGACATGCATTTATTCAATATAGTTTGAGGAGCTTATCACCACACCTCGGCCATAGTTCAAGTCAATCAATAATACTTATTATGTTCTTGATATAATTGGGAAAGTTAAACAATAAAATATTTAGTATAGTTGACGATCTAAATCTAAATATAATTTAAGGCATTTTTCTACTCGAAGATGTAGGCAGCTCTTGTTAAGACTCACCGAAACGTTATGTTACGTGCTCTATGGAATAGGTGGCGAACTTCATCATACACCAGGAACAAAGTTGTCAGTCATCGATATTTATCACACATAACTCGCTAAAATCATTCCGTGAAATCATTGGTGTGTCGATTTAATTTGCCAATATTTGTATTACTTTATTGTGTCTAACAAGATTTAATATATTTGGTATACTAAACTACATAAAGAAACATTATAACATAAAGAGTTATTGTACTTACAATGCAGTTTTTCGTCTAAGTTTCCCCTTGACGTCACCGATAAGGCCCGTATGAACTCCTCAAACTCGATGGAGCCATCCTGACAATTAAAATCGATTATAGTTTCCACTTTTAATTATTATGATCCCTCGACAATGACGGCACTTTGTAACTTTTTACCCATTCTTAATAGTTGCCGAATAAGTTTTAAAAATGTCCAACTGTTAGGAGAATGATAAAAACGCTGATAAAATTTATTAAAGATTTAAAGATTAATTTCCTTAAAAAAAAGCTAAATCCGTAGACAATAAAATTTATTAAAAGTCAAGAGGAGTTTGGATTAGATCTCAGCAGTTTTTGTTGCGGAGAAACTTTGTGATGTTGGTTTTTATGATTTTTACGTAATACATCAGAGTCGCGCCCCACTGACGGTTGTGAGTGCTACGCCATTAGTGAGATGAGATGTGAGTGTTGAACTCAATTTTAAAACTTTATTCAAAAATAAACAGGCGTGAATAACTTTTGAAATGAGTTTAAATTCCCTTCCTAATTCTAGGCTTGGACCAGTAATATTAATCTTAGTCTTAGATTAATTATAGTACATTGGTATTTTTATACTGATCCGTCTAAAGTAGTACAGTTCAGATTTATAATTTCATTATTTAAAACTGAATACATTGATTGATTTATGTGGTAATTGTTTTTACTAATTCCCAACCCCTTTCCTCCTCCCCTTCCCATGCCACTTCCTTTCCCTTCCATATCCGATTGTAAAGGCCGGCAACGCAACTATACCACTATATGTGTTCAGGTGTCCATGGGCGGCGTTTGTTGCTCACCATCAGGTGAAACGCCTGCTCCTTTGCCCGTTGTACCATAAAAAAAAAGTTATGCATAAACAAGAACGTTCATAAAATTAGGTATACTTACATTGTTTTCGTCGAACACGCGGAAAACTAATGATGCGAACTTACTGGGATCACCTTGTGGAAAGAACTGTTTGTAAATCTTGATGAATCCCTGAAAGGGTACCAAGTGTTTTAATTTATTTGACACTAGATGTCCTGGCGAACATACAAGCGGATCATACATATATACAAACCACCCTGTTTATACCTATCTATAAAAAAACCAAATGAGAATCCGTTGCGTAGTTTCAAAGATCTAAGCATATAAACGGACAGACATCGGAAAGCGACTTTGTTTTATACTATGTAATAAAATGATTATGCAGTATTGTACGAATGAAAACAAATATTGAAAAATAAAATAGTCTAAATGAATTATGCAGCTGGTAAAAAACATTTTTGATAATAACAACAGCAGATACAACTTGTTCACGCCTATTATTTTCTGAGATATTTGTCTGACTGAAACTATACGCAGATTTTTTTACAATTCTTTTGAGGCAATCTCGGGTACCTTAACACAATACCGACCGAGTTATGAAAGTCAAAATGTCGAACGAGGCGTATATTTATAAATCGTGTTACAGAAACTCAATTCAGAAACTTTGGAACTTTTGTTTTAAAGTTTATCCAATTGAGGACACTTTTGAAAACTGCCGAGTAATATTCGTTGAGCATTGACTCAACAAATATTATTCGACAATAAATTAATGTGTGTTGTATGTTTAGATGTAGAACTAATTTAAAGATAACCGACTTAATAGGAAATTTGATGAATCTGATAAACCTGAATGTGGAAGGAAATAAGACAAGAGGAATACTTAAGAATATATATATATACCTATATATAGATTGTGTGAAAGATGACATGATTAGTGTGGAAGATGCGGATGATAGGGAAGTATGGAAAAGAAAAACCTGTTGTGCCTACCGCAGATTAAGGCAACAGGAAAGAAAGATGATGAATTCAATTATTTGCCAAATTTCAAGACAAAATTGGACGAAATCGATATTTTCACAGACGGTCTATACACATACTTGGAAACTAAAACGAGGGCGTAATCTAATTATCAGTTTCAAATTGATTGCTACGCGATTGTTGCTGATAGTTAATGATCACGAATCCTATTGTATTTTAGGGGCAAATTACACAGACATCTAAAGTCAAAATAATAACTTATAATAACTTATTTACAATATTTAGTAATTAATATACATAGAGACAAATTGGTCATATTAAGTAAAGTGATATAAAATTAGCAATTAAAAAGTTATTCCTCGTGATTTGTAATCGGATTATAGAATTTATAATGTATTTTTTTTGGAGATTTACTTAAAGTAATAGAATATATGTATAATATTTTACCTGTTCGGTGAGGAGTCCGTTTGGGCAGTCCTTTAAAAATCCCTTGTGCCTAAAAAAAGGTATAAGTTTAACATTTTGTTTCATAAAATTAAAGGCATACATCGTCTAGTTAATAAAATACATACCAAAGGCGGATTTCCTTTTCAGTAACTGAAACCAAGAAATAGGAATGTAAATATTCATACGTTTCTTTTTATCACAGTAAAATCTTAACATGTATTTTCAGGTAAAATAAAGTGGAACAATATACTTGGAGACTAAATAATATGTAAAGGGTTATAATTTTCATCAATATTAGATTCTTCGCTTTAAGATTCTGAAAGTTATTTTACCTTGATATTTCCTGAGTACCTACTATCTACTATGTATAAATCAAAGAACACGTAGATCATTCATACAAAATTAGACCAGAAAAAAATATTGGAGAACTTTTATCTGGATAATAAATAGAAAGATAACTTTGTTTTCTAGAATATATTTATATGCCCGGTATGGAAATAGGTACGCCACCTATTCCATTTGGGACGTAAACATAACGGCGAGACGAGGCTTAACAGCCGCTGGCTACACCTTCGGATAACAAAGGCGTGTGGTTACGTTATGTTATGTTACTTTTTCTACCCAAAGGTCTTCAGCGATTGTTTCACCTTTTTGTGGAATGGAAATGGATGGAACACCCAAATGGAATAGGTTGCGGACTTTATTTATTACCGTATATGGGGACCACAATATTGTTAGTCGTCGACAGATATTACGCATAATTCCCTACAAGAATTTCGAAGTCACCGGTACGAACGAGGATCCTTTCAGGATCCCGTGACTTTTTAATTCAGAAGGGGGTGCTCGAATTTCAGACCATTGAGAAATTCTTGTAAAATTAATATCCCGTATGAGATTATAACGTCGTAAACTATACTTCTAAATAAAAAGTTTCATCACCGCTAAAAGCCCTAGATTCTGGTTAGTAAGTAGTGTTCCCACATAAATTAAAGTTTTATATAATTTTAGTGATGTTATTTCGTCACAACAGTTTGGGTTCGATTCTCATGCTTAGTATTTTATGATGGTTGGAAATCTGTGTTAGTTGATATCGTGATATATGGTTATGGGGAGCGGCATGACCATAGACATGAGTGACAGCGACAAATTAAAGTTTATTTTTACAGTTGGAAAATATGGAAGGTTAATTTAGAACTTCGGCTTTTGGTCGAGGCAGAATTAAGATTTAATCCAGGTACGACACTAATAAGGTGTCTCTTCGGGAAATCTTTTCGGGAGTTATGACGTCAATATAACGGAATCACGCACAGTGTTGTGTTCTGATACATAGGGCAGAAAAATATTTAGCACGTCGAATTATTAATTGAGGGTGTGAAGTATTTTATTGGCTTGCAGTATTTGAATCAGCATGCGAATTTTCACTTTCACGTCTAAACTGAATCGATTACCATGAAGTGATGAAGTTAGGCATAGATGTCTGATAGTCTGTGTAGGAATTGCCTAGTGTACGAAGTTTTGGACTCTCAGTTAGTGTTGGGTCAGTTGTCACTAAGTCGTTTACTTTATGTGTTTCCGGAAATATTGTGATGGAGCCGCAGAAACTTGTTATTTATACAAAATTAGCAGAGATTAGGCGTTTTGTGACAGTGAAAGTGTTTATAAATATTTCCACCAGACAGTTGGTCTTCACTCATATTCTGTACGGAATACGAAGATGTGGTCAGTGTTCCTGCTGGTCAGTGTCTTCTTTTAGAATATCTAATTAATCTCATATAAGTATTATATGTGAAGTGCTTGGTTATCGTGTGTTTTAGTCCTTACTAATTTCACACGCGTTGTGGTGTGGAAATAGATTAGGGCAATATAATAATGGAGCGGGATTAAGAAAATTACGCATGGATTTTGTCCTTTTGTTTAATCCAAGAAAACCCTTTAAAGGTTTGGGGGCTGCTAGTGGTTATCCTACTACTGTAGTCTATTAGGACGGTATATATATAACTACTGGGGTATTCCGCCTCATCACTAAAACTACTGTAGAGGTGGTCTAAAATCCTTACTGCCAATTACCTCTGGTCCTATCCGATGGTAGACCCTTGCACTCGCAGTACCCTTTTAGGGCAGCAGGTTACCGGCATTTTTGTCGTTGCCTACTGTTTTAGATATTAAGAAAAAAGAAAGAAATTTCTTGTCCTTTGTAACATTTTCAATATATTTTCTAGGTCGCAGCTTTAGCATCTGATGGGTTAATTGAAGCTGGATACGTATATAATGTACCAAGACCGTTTGATTTGCCCAACAACCAGCCGTTAGAAAATCATAACGATGATGGCATCCACGAGGAAGGTAAATCTATATCATATTCGGTTTTATACGATGATTATACTCAGTTAAAGAACGGTAATACTCATAGCAACTTAGTGAATTTGGATCAACTTAAGCCCAGTTATGATAACATACCAGTGAACGGAAGAACAAATCAAGGGAACGGTAATATCATAGTTATGCCAACCAAAAATGAGCGAAATGATGCAGTTCAATGGAATAACAACTATGGAATACATAGTACACATTCACAAAGTTTATCAAACTCGTACACAAATAGTCCGATAAACCAACTATCAGACACAACGACGACCGCTCTACCCTCCACATATAATAATGGATATCTACCACCCCAACTCATTCAATCAGCTGATTCTTTAAGCAATGGATTCAGTCAAGTTGCACAAACAAGTACTAGCACTCTTAATAATGGATACAATCAAGCTGGATCAGCTAGCGTGACTCCGAATAATGCATTTAATGCACTATCTCAAAATAGTTTTGGTTTAAATAATGGATATGGACAGCTAGTGTCACCTGATAATTTGGCTAGCTTTCTACCAAATCCTAACACGCAGCCCAGCAATGTTCATACTCAGTCGTCTTCATCATCTGATATAAATACTAATGCGGGATATGTACAGTCTACAAATTCAATCAATTACCATTTAAACAATGCGGACTCTTATAATAATTTAAATGAAGAAACGGCTTCTGTTACTGCTAATATATTAAATAACAAAATACAAAGAACGCATCCGGTAATTCATAAACACGTATACTTTCATGTACCACCACCTGATATAGAAGAGCCACTTAATATGAAGCCACTACCACCAAGGCACAAAAAGAATTATAATATATTATTCATAAAGCTTCCATCGTATGTATCTAAGATGAATATAGCTCGTGTACAGCAACAAATAGCTCAGGCAGCAGCTGTTGATACAAAGACGTTAATTTATGTTTTGGTAAAGAAACCAGAAGAACCCAAACCTGTAATTCTGTCTACACTGAATCGGTCTCATCACCAAGTGTATTTTGTGAAATATACGGGCAATCCTGATGACAACGAATCGCAGAACAGTGACTCAGAACAGAAGTCTACCTCAAATAGTAATATCCCTTCTTTAGCTCCAGGTTTAGTTAACGGCCTAAATTAAGAGTGTTCTAGAATAATTCTTGAGAGTAATGCGAAGTGTTTCTTAACAATGATTATGTGTTTTAAATGATAAGTCGAGATTAATGTAACGTATTTGTGTGTAATTTATTAAAATATCATTATTTGGGTAAGTTGAAATGAAAATTTGATTATTATTAGTTGATATTATCAAATAACATTCATATTATTAAGTATTTAACATTTACTTGGATACTTTGGTACTATAATATTTAACCTAACTTTAAATTAACTATGCATCAGATAGTAATTTCATTTTTATTGTCAAGCCTTTAAATATGTTTAAAAATATGTTTAAAAATATATATATTGTAGAATTATAACGCAGCTAAGTAAAACTATAAGTTGTCTTATTTTCTTAATCGTCTAGATAAAGGTATTTTTTTTAAGTTATTACTAATTTAAACATATTTAAATGTTTAATGTATAAGTACCATGATTGATATTATAGAATATTAATAGAAAACAGTGTTTAAATTACATAAAAATAAGTTATGTAATATGAAAAACATTTCAACATCTGATGGCAAATATACGGCCGCGGCTTGATTTTATCCATATAAATAAGTAAATTATGTTAATTTTATTTAGGAATATTTTGTTATTCAACTCTCTTTATAACCGACTGCGCCGGAATGTATAATGATTTATATTGTTACGAGTGTATCTGTCTATGCATAATATTTCTTAGTTAATTAATGTTCTGAACTGAATTTAATCAGAATTATTGGATAAAAGAAAGCTAAGCTAGCTCCCTAAATTTTCACACAAATGGACAGAATAATGATATGTGAAATCCTTATATGTATTGGTACAATGTATCCAAATATCCCGCTATTTGTATTAAAAGTATTCTTATTTTATTTAATACTAGTTGACCCGGCGAACTTCGTTCCGCATCAAAAGAAATAAATTAGTAATATTTGGATCTTAAAAAGTTCAATTTGTGCTATTTATCGGCACGCGTTTTGGCGCGCAAACGCAACTGCTATGTACCGCTATGATAATACTGTAATATCTTCGTAAATATTAATTTAAATTACATGCTGTAAATGGCTATATTGATCTATATTAAAAGCACAATCTATTTAAGACACTTAATTGGATGAAAATTAATGCTGTAATGTTTAAAATTGCTTCGTAAATAAGCCATTATATCTCGTAAAAAGTAAAAAAATAATAATGGTCATTGTGGGTTATCCCTAAGACATAGACATATGCCCTCGCGGACTTTTTTATAGACCTTTTAAAGGTGTATAATAATGTAGTACATTGTTTTGATTTATCACTTAGGGTTCAGGCAGCGTTTTCGATTAAAGTTTTAAATCTTGAAAATTATCATTTTTTTTTCACTACACTATTCATGAATTATAGATCAAAACCACCCCGTTGACACCCTCTAACTATTAAAAAAAACCGCATCAAAATCCATTACGTAGTTTCAAAGATTTAAGCATACAAAGGGACATAGGGAAAGAGAAAGCGACTTTGTTTTATACTATGTAGTGATATCTTCCACTCCCAAATGGTGGCGAACCTATTGCCATACGCCGGGTACAAAGTTGTCAATCATCGATATTTATCATACACTTCCGAAAAAAAAAACGAGAAATCACTGGTGTTAGTCTGGAATCGATCTAACGACTTCAGAGCATCAGAAGCGGGGAGCTCGATCACTTGCGAATTGCGATTACTGTTATATAATGCTTTTTGATGCTTATTTTAAGAATATATTCAATACATATATGTGTATCGTTACATCGTTACAGAATATGTATTTGTCTGTTTTCATAATTCAAGTTTCAGTTGAACAGACGTTGCGATGTGGACAGCATCCAAAAACATAGTTATTATTTAACTATAATAAAGATGTTTCGGCATAC